>CM062583.1:2400000-3895340 GCA_031468815.1 Morus bassanus
GATAAAAGGAAGAAAATGCGTGAATGCCCCAAGGCTGCAGTTCTGCTGCTTTGTCAGCAGAGATAAGGAAGTAAAAGCTAAAGGTCATGGTGATGAAGAGGAGTGGACAAAGTAAACGACCACCAGATGCCTCAGAAGACCACTGAGAGACTATAGTGCACATGCGAGGGCGGGTGGTAAGCTATGATAATAAGTTCTTGAAAAATAGTGAATATGTAAATAATTTCTCAGAAACTTAATGAATATGTTTATATGTCTTGTATATGAGCCATTTAACTAACCTTGTTGGGCGCGCCCATTAGGAGGAGTGATCCCCTGTGCGTCCGGCGCCGCAATAAACAATACCTGCTTAGTAGTCGCTCAGATATTGAGGCCTGATTTCGGCTTTTCACAGCAACAAAAACTTTCAAGACTTTGATTTGAGTAAGTTTCAGAAGACAGACTAAGCTGGTGAAACTTTATCTTCTTTCAGATTCTTCTGCTTGCAAAATCTGAATACTTAAGACTTCTTAGATTCTCCTCAAGTATGAATATTCACATTTAAATTCTTTTTTACTTTGCTGGAGAAAGATGTCTAAGTTGTGATGGTTACAACACTGTATACCAAGCCACCAAAGTAGATCTGTAAAACAATAGGTGGCAAAAGGTATACAAAAAAGCAACCTAGTTCAGTGCATGCATTTCTATACCTAATAGAATACCATTCTTCCTTGTGTCATATACTTGTAGTCTCTCTCCTGTTCATATATATACTGAGAAGGAACTCTAAACAGCATAACGAAATAAAATTGAAAGGACTATAACCTCCACAGTGCTCTGAATTTGGCCCATCCTTTTTTAAAGTTTCTCCTTAAAAACCAATTTTTGCTGTTTCTCTGCTTAAACTTGAGATTCCAAAATTCAGAGGGAAAAAAAAAAAACCTGAAGAAATTTCAAAAAAAAAGCCAGTAAAGGAGTATTTTGTATCTCAACTGCCAAAGCACACGGCAAGGGACCTAGAAAATGCATACTGTATCTCAGTGCTTGTCTCTCCCATCATTATCCCTTGATTTGCGACACACTGCAGAATGCTTTGTGCATTTGAGCACTACTCATCTCGGGAGGCATGTTTAGACAACCTGATATGCAGTAAAAGCCTCTTGCTAGTCTAAATCTCTGAACACCTCCTTATCTTCCCAAGCTTCCCAGTAACACAAAGACGATTCTGCACTCATCCTTCCGGGCTTTGAAGGAAATTCAAAGATACAGTAGGGTGGTTAGAAGAAGAATATTCATTATATTCATGAAGTGTAGCAGGAGAGTAAAACAGGCTGCCCCAGAGGCTTCTGTGGAAAGACTCTGGGGAGACAACAGCCCTCGGGCCCTCCCGCCAGTGCCAGTGAGCTGGGGGTCTGGGTGGGGAGAGGAACAGGAGGATCTCCCTTGCAAAGGAGCCACAGGCAGGAACAGCTGATAAAGGCCTTGGATGAATTCATCCTCCAACTGCTCCAGTTGCCAGTCCTTGTTCCTGTAACTGCCAGCAGAGCAAAGAGCTCTCAATCACCATTCAGTCACACTCTCCGATTTATCTGGATGTGAGGCCGCTGAGAGGGTTGTATGAGGACCACCCTGCACATCACGTGCAAATAGCAAAGGAGAAATGCTGGTGGCTTTGCACTGGACTTTGCACACACCCCACCCCATCTGTTTCTGCAAAACGGTGCAGTCAGAGCATGTCACCTGTTGTCATTACATAAATGCACTCCTCTGATTTCCACTCAGTCCTAGGCTCAATTCCATTTTACTGTTCTTCTGATCCTAACAATCTGTCCTATCTCCCCTGTCCTCAACTGCGTGAATCTTCAGTATCTAATTAGCAATAGAACAGTATTTGAGAAACACCTTGCCCTCTCATCCCAATCCTCTTTGCTATAGCAAGACTTAAACTGTATTTGTATACTACCACCATCAAAAGCGTGTGCCACTGCGCTTCAGTGAAGACATGACAACATCTTTGCATTTCAGTTTAACACCGAATACTTTTTTGTAATGGTTGTTCAGTACTGCATGTATTTTTCATGCCATGTAAGTAAATGATTATATGTCTGATTTATACCTTAAAACTACATGCTTTCTTATATTTCTGAATACTCCATGCTGTTTCTAAAACAAATCTATAAGAAATAGCTATTAATGGAGAATGCCTGAATGGACCAGTTTCTGCCACATAGTACTTCCAAATTTATGTTGCCACCTGTAGACAACCTGGTGTTACTACTGTGTACCCCAGGTAATATTCTGGGTGCAGGAGACCCTAACACTTCTAAGGCAATGAACAGAAACGCAGCAGCAGGTGGCTGTATCCTTTCTAAGCTACCTGCTTCACCTAACAGCTATTTAGTGTGAGAAATAACTTTTAAGAGTTAAGAAAATATCCAGTCCCAAACTAAAACACTAAGCATCTGCAGCTCTGCACAGCCTGGGGTTTCTGCACACTTCCACAGCTGAGGCTGGCCTGAACATTTGCAGTTAGCAGCACCTGAAAAAAAGGTTGCAAAATGAATTGTCCAAATAAATTATGTGTCTGGAAACATCTGTGACATTTTCATCCTAGAGATATTACTAACCCTGTCTTATAATTTTAGACAACCTCAAAGGTTTCACCCAGCTGTCCCTCATTTCCCGCTAAGCCGGCTGCCCTGCGTAGCCGCTTCAGAGCCGCTGCTCCTGAGAGTGCACAGGAACAAGTGACAGATGCTGCAAGCCCTGTCTCCAAAACCATGCAGTCCCTAAACTGACCAAAATCCAGCAGGATTTGCTTCTGAGCTCAACAGGAGCTAGAACCTCTCACTTTTCTGCTTTGCTGCTCATAAGTGTCGTGCCTCTCTGGAGAAAGTAACTCTGCTCTTCAGTTACGAACAGCAAAAGACCTGCCGTCACGCAGCTGGGCAGACTGGGCTCTCTGCTACGTGCCACAGTGCCCAGCAGCTCTTGGGGGCTCTGGAGACAACCAGCCCAAGGGCAGGTTGCACTCAGATAGGGTGCTGCTGGCAAACAGCCTCCTGGGCTCTACAGAACTTCCCCTCCAAGTACCTCGACCACCTGCTGTTCTGCCTCTGGGAGCTTAGGCGAGGCTGCTCCACCATGCCTGCAGGAACTCTGTGAGCGTGGGGATTCCTGCTATATTCCTACAGCATTAAAAATTAAAGCCTTTCCTTAAAAAAACAAAACAAAAACCCTGAACATTTGCACAGCATCACAGGAAAGCAGGCAGAAATGATGCACTTCCTTAGCAAAACTCTGCCAAATGCAGCGTAAGCACTTTGAGCTGCTGCTGGGGGTACTGAGAGCAGGGAAAGCATGCATCCAGGCCTGTTATCCCAGAGTAGGGACCATTTAAAGATTCCCAAATTACAGGAAATACCCAATTCCAGTTTGGTAATCTCCACTGAATTGTTAATGACTACAAAAGTTCCCAGTGTTGCAACTGGGGAGAGAAATCAGTGAGTGCTGCATTCATTGGAGCCATACACAAAGGAGGGACTAAATCACAGAGCAGAAAAGCTGACTTGCGAGAAAATCAACCTCACTGTAATTCTGCTCCCATTTAGGTAAAAAATAAAACTCTCTCTGATTCTAGACAAATCAATTCAGCCAATACTCAGGTCTGAGAAATTTCCCCAAATACTTGAGTCATTCAAGTAGTCCAAGGATTATCTCAGTCTCCATCAAGGTAAACAATCCAGTAGCATTTTTAAATACCAATCAAAAAGAACTGATAGAAAAGTAGACCTTTAAAATGATAATGAAAGAGAAAGAGGTTATTCAGATATAACCCCATTAAATTCAGATATAATCCCAGCTCCAGTTCTGGGAGTTTTTTTTTATTTCTGACTATACAACTGCTCAGAATAAATGAGAGCACAAGCAAATGCCCTGATACCTTCAGTCGCTCTGTACCCACACAGCTGAATGTTTACCAGCTAATCTAGGCTTCTGGTCACACCTGCCAGGTTGTTATTTCTGGCTATGACAGAGACACCACCCCTTCCCTTGCCTACCGATTCTCTGCTACGCATCCTGAATAACCTCAACTGAGATGTGGCAAATTGCGTATTTACCTATTAATTAGAGCCTTAAGCAGCAACAACAAAACAAAAAAAGCATCAATGCCTAAGTGAGCTAGGCACTACTGGAGCTATTTAGTTCTCTGTTTTCATATTAAACGAAGACTCAGTAAGGAATTACAGTTCCAAGAGGTTAGGAATTTAGGAGAACTGTATTTTCTTGATGCATTTCAATGCATAAATACATATACATATATGAAATTATGAAGCTTTCTTTTGTAAAATCCTAGATAAGTGTATGTCAAGAAACTGATAAATGAAGACACAGGTGCTGTGCATCATTCCAAGGCACCTATTGTATCCTGTCAAGGTGCACAGCAATGTCCTTTTCTTTATTATAGGCACTTGCATAGTCAGTATCTATGCAAGGGTACATGTACTCGTGTAACACACAAATACGCAGTGTTGGGACATTACTGACAAGGTAGCAGCTTGTTGCAACGACAGTTGCGACAGTTCCTTGTTGCAATTGCTGTTGCAATTACAATTATGGCTTTGTAACGGACCTGCTTACAGAAAACGGGCCACAAACAGACAGCTGCTACTTTGCAGGTGCGTGGTGAAGTTCTTCATGAGCTGAGTGATCAGTGAAGGGTAATCTAAGGGTTAATCTACCTCTGTCGTATATTTTAATGAAAACGTTAGGATTTATACTACCCTGTCATTACACATAGGCATGCAGAGAGGGAGTTGTATAGGAAAGTCATCTGCAGGTACAACTAATTATACTTGTGGGAAAGGTACCTCAACTGAGACAATTACCTGGGGAAAACGAGAACAAAATTAGACCTTCCTCTGTTACCTGCAAAAAATAAGTTCTGATCCAAAAATCCAACAGACTGCATTTAACAGATGCTAGCTGTTTTATTCTGCTCTGGCTTAAAGTTGATGTGTTATTGATAGACCCTTTCAGGTTGATGTTATGCGTTAACAAAATTATCCACCTCTCAACATTTACCCTCGGAAAACTTGACTACATTTGTGCAGCAATATAAAAAACCAAGACATTTCTTGCCAAATACTGGGATGGTCATCATTTGGATGAAGGCAGCCCATTCCTAACTGACAATGGGAAGCCCAGGCATGCAAATGGGGCTTCAAGGAGGCAACATAAAGCAGTACCAGAATTCCGGAGCTGATCTTCCCTGGTACTGTTAGTGCATGTGGTCAGGCAGAGGAGCAACCAAGAAGCTGAGAGAAAGTATGCCAGTCAAGCATCTTCCAACAGCACCTGCTAAGAAAAAGGCCTGGCATATGGGAAGACACTGAAGAAAGAAAGGAAAATTCTCCCAAAGGGTCTACAGCTCATGAGCACAGTCCTCTCTCCTGTATCTGCCTGCATCCTAAATGTACCCATCTGACCTTTCTATCTTTTCATACTGTTATTACCTATAGTCATTTGGAGTAATTCTCCCTAAGTATTTCACACTTCCCTTACACTAATTTCTGTGACCATAAGCTCCTGTAAGAAGGCAAGTGCTTCAACACTCCTTCCTTGTTTAAATCTCACAAATGTCATCAATAATAAAACATTCTGCTGTGACAATTTGCAATGGCTTTTCTGCATTTCAAGACTTTGACACCAAGAAAGACAAATTCTTCTGTGATACACCAAATCCCCAATCATCCGAAAATTAAGAAGAATGCAAAGCTGCAGATCGATGCGGATTCATTTTCCATATCCATCACCCACAGCTAAGTTTGAAAAACTGGTAACGAATTCTGGGTGCCCACTTAGGCACCAAGCACAGGTGAACAGAGCCAGCTCTAGTTATCTCTGTGGCTTTACTTGTGCCGCTATACAACTGTGATAGCTGACAAGATTTCTCTCCTTTAGGGAGTATAATTTAGGAACAAATTCACTTTGGGGAGGAATGGCCCTGCGCTGAGATACAATTCAACTCAAGCTCAAATCGCAGAGTCTATAAAACTATCTATAACTGTATCTTGAACAGGGAAAATAAATTTATGGATGTACACAGGAGAAACAAATCATGGAGATAAGTATCATATATAAATCTACAGAGAGTACATAATTACTGCATCAGAGATCCATGATTAATCTTGTTCTTCTGTTGAGGATAGAGATACTGATACATCAAGGGTGTCTCCACAAGAGTGCTACAGTTCAGGTCAGACATACACTTCTGAAGTAACTGTCCTCATTGTCCGCACTTTACAGTACACTGGTGTGCATTGCAGAGAGGTCTGGAAGCATAAAAACTGGATTCCTGGAGGATAAAACTATGAAATCCAGGAATGAGGCAGCTGTTCCAGCTGCTGAGGGACAGACACTTCAGGGGACCAGGCTAGAGCCAGTCTGCACAAAATCTCTTGCACATGTTGGGTGGATGTCAGGTCCCCAGCACTAACTGCTTCACCCTACAATGCACTGTAGTCCATGCAAAAAATCCCCCAGCGGGCTCCTCGCTGGTTGTTTGCGCAGCAGCAGCCCCTGTGCCAGCACAGGGCTCTGCTAAAGGCTGCTCTTCCCTGGGTCTGGCCCTCCTCAGCCGGGTGAGGACACTGACGTTGCTCCAACCAGCTTTAATTTGCTTCATTTCAAAGATAAAACACAACGTCATAAAAATCATCTCACAGAAGCACACTTGGAGAAGTACCGAAGAGTGTTTTCCTCAAAAAACCACAAAGCCAGGAAGTGCTGCCATTTCCTTAATTCACTAAGCAACAGGATTGTAGGCATCTCTGCTGAGTGATACACCTGACAACCACCAGTGACTAAAGGGTGAAAGAGCTAAAGATGAATTCATATTAATTTCTCAGATTGATACCAAGCACCAGTGGGTGCAGCAAAGCTTGAACTGAAGTCTTGCCGTATTTTAAAGACAACATTTCTGTTTTCAGCTGGCTTTCTCCAAGAAGTGAGGTTCACATAATCATACCATGCCACTGCCTTTTTGTCCTTCCCCCAAAAATCTTTGATAGCGGTATCAAAGCTATTAAGATGCAAATCACTTCATGAAAGCAGGCAGCCAGATAGAGGAGAGCAATTCCCGAACAACCCTGCAAGGGGATGGGCTGCAGGTTACACTTCATGTTCATTAAATATAAGGAAAGCCCACTAAAGAGACAGTTGTTCTGACTCTCTGGGAGAGGGAAATGCCTTGCCCAGAGCCCAACCGGGAGACACGAAGCCGTAAGGACGCTGGGCCTCACCCGTTCTGTTACTAAGAGCAAGATTTTTAGGTTCAGAAGCATTTCTGCAGTTCATCTATAAAGACGATCTATCCCTGAAAATGTTTTTGACAAGAAAATATTAAAAAGGGATAAATGGACAAACATTTGATGCACTGATAACTTTCTGCTGTAAGTCTCATCACCTGCAATAAAGCAGGTAGGCTGTTATAGAGGAATGTCATATAGTTACTTTTGTACTCATAAAAGCTGGCAATGCTGGTCACTATATTAAAACCTGAACTTCTCCCACTGTAAATATTTTTTTCCCTCCCCGGTGAGTGTGGAAAAGAGCATTGAGCTCTAGGAGCATCTATGCAGTTATTTTAAAACATTAAATATATGCCAGCACACAGCAGCACCAGCCAGAGACAGTCATTGCTGCAACCTTATTTTCCCTTAGTCTTATTTCATTTGCAAGACCTCTAGAGGGCAGTGAATAAAAGAAAATAAAATACCAGAAATAGTCATAAATGTTAAATACAAATTCAAAAATTGGGGTCTTGTCTAATTACTTACTTGTACTGAAAACCTTCCAGGTTTGGATTAATGGATTTACTGCAATGGGATTTTTCCAAGCCCAAATCCTATGCTCTCTGGCAGATGGCACCAACACACTTTACAGCAGTGCGCTTCCCCAGTGATTTACTTTTTTTTGAACACAAATCACTTTCTTGCACCTCAGCTAAAATACGCAGCAGGCCATCTGACTTCCATGGTGCTCACGGGTAAATAAGATTTTTCTTTTTCCTATAGGAAGTCACACTAAGCTAAGACAAAGGGAAAATACAGTGGAGTAAAGCTGACCTGTTTACCCAATATACAACATTATAACATTAATGTTCAAGTTAATATCAAAACAGCCAGGACCTACAGCAGAAGGTAGCCTCTTAGATAATTACTCTTCAGTTTTCCTGCATTTACTGGATGCAGAATCAGGCATAATGCTAATAACTTCATTATACATTTGACCGGGGCATATACAATTAACCCATTACCAATGGAAAATGTAAAATCAAGGATAAAACTTAAATTAAGCATGGCAGACAAAAACATTACAGTAGGTACAGTATGCTTTGTCTTATCAATACAGCACCAGCCCATACAATTTTATCATTTCAGTTATGCTTTAGTAACTTCTTATGGCTTTGTAAACCTTGTGCAGTTCTGAAATTGGCTATGCAATTACCACAGGCAGAGCTGTCCACGCCTTAAGTTAATGCCCTGTTTATTTTTGGAATGCAGAATAGACCTGCAAATGCATCTAAAACCACCAGAAACTGAGAGCGCAACAAAATAACGCCTGAAAATTTGTGTGCTAAAACGTGCTGCCAGGGCTCTGCGGGTACTAATACACTCCAAGGCCCCATGGCCTGCAGCCGCTGGGGTGGGAACAGTGCGCTGCCCCAGCCCCTCCAGGGAGCCACCGGTCCTTGCTGTGCTCTGACACTTGCTGAATGCAAGCCCCCTCCAAAAAAACAGAGAAACCAAGAACAGCAAGTCAGCAACGCATTATCGTTCTTTCTAGACTCCTGGGTGATTCACTGCTGTTATAAATTGTCACTGCTCCCAAGAAGTCAGGCACTGACAATTTACTCTTACCTGCTGCATTTTTTTAACCTTGTTTGTGAATTTTTATCTTTTTCCTGCCCCTGCAATCTTCTCATCCCTTTTCCACCAGTGTTTCCTGTTGTATCATTTCCCTCATATTTAAAAGGGCTAGAGAACTAAAGGGAGGCTTTTTCAATTCACATTTGTTAAGATACACACTTACATGAACTTCTGAGCCTTCTTCATGCTCCAGCAGAGCTTGCTGCAGTGTCACAGAGCGATAGCCTATAGGAATGAAAAATCGGGAAAATGTTATTCATGCTGTTTTAACAGAATGCAACTAAATAATTTTGCTATCATCTCTTATTTAGATATCCATATGTCACAGTAAGGTGGGGACAGCAGCATCAATAGTTGCACTAATGATGGAGACTGGAGGAACCTCTTTTATCCTGAGAGAAATCCACTTTTGGTGACGGCACTCTACCTGTGGACTTTTCTGTAGAAGGAAGTGATAAGGCAGAGCAAGAAAGTGAGGACAAGTCAAAAGTGAAAATAAAAGATAGGTGCAAACAAGAAAGAACAGTAAGAACTTATCATGATTCAAAAAGTGAGCTCAAAAAAGGAACAAGAAGAAGAAACAGATGTGTGGCAAGGCCTTGCAGTAGTAGCTTTGGATGAAAATGGCCTGGGGCAGACCATAAGTATGGTGACATCTTCATCAGTCAGTAAAGGTGCCTATAGCCGCATCGACCCGTAGAATGACGGCGCACATCGTTAAGGAGCACACTCTACATTTTTTGAGGACCGTTTTTTGAGCGCTGCTAGTTCAGGATCTTCCAGAAGCGGCTCTTTTATTCTTTTAAGCTAAAATAGGTTACATTGCACTGTTCACACTAGCTGGATTGTATGTCCATTTGGCAGGAGGTTGCTCCTCTTTTACTATGCAGCCTTTATACTGATTGCTCAGTTGCACAGAAGCGCCTTTAGAAAGATTAAATCAAAGTCCATCTTTCAAACAGCTTGAGAAATTCTTACCTCCCAACCACAAAGAATAAGAAATGGATGAGACGTTGAATCCCCTGTTTAAGCAGGAAGGCCAGCGTAGTCCTGACTAATGAATCCCAATCAGACTCTCTCATTACAGACATAGCATGTCTCAGATGTAATCTAGGCCACATACAGGTTGCATTCTTAGCACAAGTGCAGCACTGTTACCAAGACAAAAGAGCATATCTAAATCTGGAAATCATGAAGAGGTGCAGGAGCGGCACCCTGCCCTTCCCCACAGTGCAGATGCACCGTTATTGCAAACTGGAAGAGGCAGGGGCGCATTAGAGGCGCAAGGACGAATGCCTCTGCTGGTGTATCATCTCAATTAGATGCCTACATACAAAAATCTTTTGCTCAAGTGTGAGCCAGTAACTCCCTACCCCAGGCAGACAGGCTTCAACAAAGCACACAAGCCACCTAGGTAGAATTAAAGCGCCCTCTATAAACAGATTAAGGAAAGCAGCCAGACAAGCAGCAGAGATAACTCTAACTTTTCTGTCTCTCCCACTGGAAAATAACCACATAACTGAATACAAACTAAGATAAGCTGGATTCTTTAAAGAAACGATTTGCTTATGGTTTGCTCCGCTGGGAGTAATCCAAACACTGTGCTGAAATTCATTCCAGCATTCATGCGACAGAGGTTTTCATTTTAACCAAAGCAGTAACTATAAAAGGATACGTCTCAAACACAGAGAGAGTTTTGTGCAAAATCACAAACCTAGATGCAGTTATGGCTTGTTACAAAACATCAACAGTATAGGTGCTCGCAGCTGAGGGCACTGTGAGCTCACAGGCTTTGTTTCATCTGCCTTGCCCCTTCCAGACACTCATACTATATACATTATCTTGTGAATGCACGGTTTGGGAAGAAAAGAAGGGAAAGTCTCTGCTAGCAAGAGTGAGTATATGCCGATTTATGATTTCTACCTGTTAATAAAAATAATTATTTAAAATTATACGAGATCAGGATGATAACTCTGAAGAACAGAAAGTAGGCAAACAGAATCATTGAAAAAATTAGGTTCAGTACAGAGGGGAGGACCTCTGTGGTGCCAGCTAGAAAGCCACAGGCACACACTACAGCACACGAGCCCTCCCACTGCAACATGCATAGCCACATTCCCTCCTCCCCAAATTTAGCACTGTTCAGACCATACTGGGGCTCAGCATCCCAAGGAACAAAACCCATCCTGATCTTTATATTTTTTCTGCACAGGTCAGTATTTTTGGCAGCTGTTACTGCTGTTTACAGCATACTTTCTTCTCTAAGTCACTTGATTAGAGAGCTGCAGAAAGACAGTTTGATGCCCAAATCACAAGTGCCTTCCTTCTCCCCAGCCCTTCCGAGGCTTATTCATCTGGGAGGAGTCCCTGCTACAGAGCTCCCCTTACAGAGCAAAAGTAGCAGCTAGCAAAACTCCATCTGCTCCATTTCATGGTCTTTCACCTCAAATTTCGTGCATATCTGGTTATGCAGGAAAATTTGGTAAAAAAAAAAATAGTATTAGCAATAAAATTGCACAGCAGCAGAAAATAACTCGGCTACTTAGGCCACTGGCAGATTAGAAAGGCTTTTGTGAATCTACTGTTAGTATACAGGGAAGGAGGTAAGTCACCTGAAAACAGAAACATTTAATCCAAAGATTTCTAAAAACAATCCCAAATCTATTTTCTTTCTCTCATTAGCAAGTACATGGAGAAGCTCCTGGTAAGCATAGCCATTACGCTTATTAAAAATAAAATTAAAAAGTGGAAAAGACAAGTTAACTTAATGGGAACAGTGGAAGGCTTCACTCCCTCCCCACCATCAGCAGTGTTGTCCTAAAACTTTAACTGGAGCAAAATGAACTTTCTGTCTTTATACACTATGATTTACAGCTGAAAGCAAAATCTCTGCATATTTGTATGCAAAATTGTATGGGTACGTGTGTGTACTACTGAGTAACTGGTGATGTCCTCTGCAGGGATAAAGCATTAAGAAAATCTCAGCTTATCCAAACACCGGCCTATTGTTGTCCCTTTCTCTGCCCTTCTGCTTCAACTGTTCTTTTGGGCAGCGTCAACTCTTTTTCTTCACAGCCACACAGATACTCTTTTCCTCCCTATGCTCAGTGCAGGTTTGAGTATTTTAAGACAAAAGCAGGGTCAAGGCTTCTATTTCAATGATCTCAGAGCAATCACCAGGTTGCTTGGAACTTCAACAGGTCAAGTCCATTTCCTGCTCCAAGACACAATCAGATCTTTCTCCCATTTCTGATCCATGTGTGTTTAAAGTCTTTGGAGAGACATTTAACTTTAGTATATCCACCATTTAGGATATTCTACATTGGTCTCAGGCAACTTATTCACTACTTGAACTGTTAATGCCCCCTGACTCCCCGAACACCTAATACAAACCTTCCTTACTGCAATTTGCACCCATTAATATAATGCCATCCATTATAGGTAAAAAGAATAAACTATCTTCCTCTTTGAGGCACTAGCCTTTCATGTAGTGGAAAACTGTTTTCAAATTTCCCTTCTTTCATATTCATAGTAAATAATATCAATTTATCACTGCAGGGCTATTTTCTAGATCTCTGCTTGATTTTACTGTTCTCTTCTGACCCCCCAAGCTGGTCCATAGCTTTGCTGAAATGCACTGCCCAGATCAGGACACAGACCCCAGCTAGGCTGCTACTGCCTCTGCATAAAGCCGAACGATTACTTTGTCCTTGTTGCAGGTTATGCTCCATACATACACCAGGACGATATTTGCCTTTATTCTTTTCCCCAATCACAATGGCACTCTTTATTCATACTGAGCTTTTTTCACCATCCTTTTCCCCTCCTTTCTCTTCCAACATAATCCTTAGCTGTTCCTCACTTTCTATTTGTTTTAAGGGCGGGTTTTTTACTGAACATCCTTATTTTTTTTTCCTATTTCTTTTTCCCCCTCAGACCATTCCTGTAATTAGCATACATTGCTTTAAAAAAGCACCTGCTCATCACAAGTGCTACAACCGTAGCGCACAGGCACTGTTATAATCAGCCCTACTTTGTTCTTCCAAAGACTTCCTCATATTAACCTCAGAAGAAAAGCAAGGTAATTTGATCACTGCCTGACTCTGGACTTACCCTGGCTGATTTTACCCTGGTTTCAGACAGAAATGGAATTTTCCATCTCTCTCCAAACTGGCACCTGGGCTGGCCCAATGTCTTTAAGAAGCTGCCTCTACTGGGAAGCTCTTATGAGCTTTAACAGTGCTGAGGTGTATTTAAATAAATTCTGCTCAAGGAGACTTTTTTTGATTTTTGAGTGAGTGCTTATTCTTAGTCTATTTTTCTTCAACTAGAAAACAGGATAATTAAGAGAAAACATCATAAATCAACAGAAAGAAAGAAAACAAATCTGGCACCCAAATGAAGGCATTTCACAATTTAAAACTACAAGAATTTGACTCAGTTGCGTTCAGATTTCTGTTCTTATTTTGTCATAATATGTTAGATATTCTCCTGAACCAGGGAGACCCTGTGCACCAGATGGCAAGTGAAGAAGGACAAGTACAAAGTACTGCATGTAAGAAGTAGTCAAATGTGCAGGTACAGTATGGGGATGGACTTGCTCAGCACTGAACAGAAAGACAAGGGAGATTGCAGAGCATCACAACTAAACGCTGCAATGTAATCCTGAAACCTGGCTGGAATACTGTCTGTGAGGAGCGGGAAGAAATTCTGGCTCTGTTCTGGACTGGTGCTTCCCAGTGAGACAACCCATCCAGTTTTGGACACTGCACTTACATATGCAGGCAGAGGGGAGAATATTCGAGAACAACAGGAATATGAAGAAGTTTGTAAAATACAACCTGTGAGCAAAGACTGCCAGAATAACAAAGATCTAATAACAATCATCACATTCACTAATGTGTGCTATAAAAAGGAATTCTTTACAAAGGAAAGTCATTTGGAATAGCAGAACAAAACAGATGGCAACTGGAATACAACAGAGCCTGCAAAAGAGATATAAGCCAACCGGGATGGCCTTACCTAGCAGTATTACCAGAAAAACCCAGACTGCCCACAGTGTGCTATAAAACTGCAATATCACTTCAGATTAAATTTGCAACATTTCTACCAAAATAAATCAGTCCAAGCTGGGATTACTTACACATACCTTGATTTTAGTTTCTGGTTATATTCTGGTTTTGCTTCATTTTTTAAATTGGCACACAGAGCTCAGTTGCTGTTTGCCCTGCCTCCCCGCGAGCAAGCAGCTCCTACTGACCTTCCCAGGCATGGGAGATACAGCCTAACCATGCAGCTGGTTTTCAGACCTTCCCAAAGAAGCAGGAGATTCTCTTGAAGCAACCCATCTAAGGGCAGGAAAGCCCAACCCTGCTGTTGCAGTGTTCTAAATAAAACAATGACACTGACCAAAATTTACACCTGTATGTGAAAAAGGGAGCAAGAAATATAAATTGTACTCACACTGGAACTACTATTAACTCATTTCTGCTGTGTTGGTTCTACTCAATACATACAATAGCTCTTCATTTAGGTGAAACTGGGAAAATGTAAGTATATAACAGTAAATTAATTTATTTTTAACTCTATTCTAAGAGAGCTAATTTACTTTCCTTTTCAATGCCTCCCCCTTCCAACAGTAATCATATGAAGTATTTAGCCTTACTTAGGACTTCTCAGAGGTCCTGCTGAAGCTGATGGCAGGGAAGTAAGGGACAATCAGGAAGATTGCCGGAAAGAGGCAAGAAGCCAGTAGAAGGGTTAAGATGATGGCAGCAGCACTGCCAGCTCCAAAAAAAGTTAGGAACCAGCAATCTATATCCCAGAGAGCCTAGGCTGATGGACAAGACCACTTTTATGCCTATGAGGTTTTGTCCTGTTTAACTGAGTAACAATCCTGCCTTCCTTTATCCCTAGTGTGTAAGAAAAAATTACAGTCAGTGCAGATCAGTTCTATCTGTTCAGATAAAATTATGGTTTGTCCTAAAGCCAGTTTTATACCAGCAGAGCCTTCCAATAGGGCTAGCAGAAACATGGAAAATAAAATTTTCCAATTGCTCTTTGTCAAGTTCAACAGCAATGATGTCTTTACATACTATGTTTTTTAAAGCGTTTTCTGTTCATTTTTTGGTTCGGTCTAGTTTGCCTTCTAACATTTCAAAAGCTCCTGAGAAATCAGAAAGGAAAAAAGACAGAGGGACATGTTGAATAAATGTTAAATTAAGGACATGTGTATTCAATTTGTCTTTGTGTTGGAATGGTTGCTATTACGTGTTTCTTCAGGAAAAAAAATGAAGATGAGAGATTAGAGATTTTTCTTCTTGCATCATTCTTTTGCAATACTTTATTTCTCTTTAAAACTAACTGCCTAGCTGAATCCTGGTTCCAATCCTAGAGGAAGACATGTGATGCAGTTTTAACAAGCTGCTTAGAACAGCAAGCAGTTACACATTTTAAGCAGGTGGCTTAAGTTTTTTCATATCAACGTTTCCCATTGACAATCACAATTTCGGCTGTGAAAATATTCTTACAATGATTAGGTGCAGATGGCTTAGGAGATGCTCTGAAATCATGAATACACAGTTCATGGACCACTAGACTCATTGCTTTCATAGCTTCAGCAGTTTTTGACCTCCAAAGCTGAGCTTGTAGAGTGGAGTTACTCCATGAGTTTATATTCAGTGGACATTATATGATCCTTAGAAACCTCAAGGTCTTTTAGATTAATTCTATATGGCTAGTACTTGATATCTGGTGGGTCTGTAATCTCATAACACAGTGCAATCTAATGTAAAGGGAGGAAACGTTCTGATTTGCAATCGTTACAGAGCAGGACCCGACTTCTCTCATTGCAAGGATCTACCTTGCACCACCTAGTCGGTACACACCTTTCTATCTCATGTCCTTCACAAATGAATTTCCTAGTAAGTCACTCGCCTTTAACATCCATTCCTCATTTTTCTCCTGAATATTCAACAAGCTCTGCCTCCTTGCAGCCAGAGCAGAGCAGTCCAGACACTCACAAGACGGGGACACCAAGAGAAGAGCAGGATGAGCTCCCTCCCTCCGACCTGCTCTCACCTGCAGGCTTTTACAGCCCTGCTTCGGCTCACCCAGGGGTCTCAGGCACAAGGCTGACAGGGATGCCCTTTGCTGCAAGCCTGTCAGCGAACCTCCCCTTCTACTATGTTATTAACATGCAAAGTGGAAGATTTTCAGGAACTTGCATATGGACGGAAGCTGAATTGTTATAGTTTCATTTCACTTATACATTTACAGATACGGAAATTAACTAATCCTACTTCAGCACATTATGTCTTTGTCTCTTAGTCAATCTGTTAGTTGATCCTTGAAACAGTTGCATTGTTACCTTTTGCCATTTAGTTGTGTGTGTTTATTTATTTAATCAAAGGTAGAAGATAAGGTTTTTTCCTCACTGCATAGGCTCACTGTCAGTAGACTTTAGTGCCCTTTGAGAAATCTTGCATGGATCCTGAGAGTAACTACCAAAAAGAAGAGTGGAAATTTTAACTTCTTGGCACATGTTTCGATCCCAAACTCTTAATCTACATGATAGTGAAATTCAATTTAAACACTTTCCCACTAGAAATAAGCTAATATTTTAAAGACACTATCACCCATTATAACAAGAATTGTACATTTAAGCAAAAACATGCTGATGTTAAAAAATCATCTTGTTTTCAAATTTTACTTAGGGTTAAAAAAAAAGTATACATGGACATTATCACCAGGAGAACAAGCAAATTCCTGAACATAATGTCTCTCACACATTTGCAGCTCTATGATTGCTGTACTCTCTTATTCACCTCTGAAGGCTGTTTGGACCATAATAAAGACGCATCTTTGAAACTGCTCTAATTAGGAAGCCTGATGCCACAACCTGATCATTAAAGGCTGTGCTGAGTTTAAAATTCAAAGGCAATGTAGTCCCAGGTAGACTAGTTTCTGCTTGCAAAGTAATACATTGGTAGAGTAAAAATGGCTTGTCCATAGAAAATACGGAAGCAGCAACTTCAGGGGCTTTGATGTAGTTTGCACAGCAAAAGCACAATTAAGATATATTTTATTTCAGCCCACCAAAGTTTATTGGCTGAAGCAGGTCTTCATGGTTATTTTCCTGTAATCTCAATGTAATTGTCTGAGCTCTGCTTGCTTTTAAAGGCTGTGTGGTGGTCTCACTCCATAGCACTGTTTTCTGCACAAAGGATGGAGGAGGTTTCACCGAATTGCTGCACACTAGAAGGATGAAGCTTTTAGCTCAAGTTCAAAAAGCCTAGCATGAGGAGAAGGGAGGCATGCACTGTCCCCACCCATCAGGGTGGACTAGGAAGGGAGTCTCTTCATGCTTTAAGGCAATTGATTACTGCATATACTAAAGACGACCTAACTCAAGGTGGAGGAAAAGTGTTTACAGCAGCAACTCTTAAAACCACAGTGAAGTAATTAAGTACATTAGCTTGCTTCAAGGCTAGTTGTGCCACAAAAAGTAGTGATAAAATGACTGTTTTAAAATCAGTTTTCTCTTTACTTTCTTGATGGGATGCCTTCATAGCAACTATACCTCTACTGTCTTCCTAGGGATAGCATAGATATGGACTCTCGTTTATTCCCTAGTTCCTAAGCCACATTGCTGAAGACTCTGGAAAATGAAACAGAGTGGTGGAGGGGGGGTTTAGACACTGCCAACATTACCCTGAAAAACTAGCAACCTCCAAGGAGGTACCTCTTATTTTAGGACGGACCTCACCAGAGAGGTCACACATTCCTCTGGAGGGCAGGAACAACACATTCAGTGTATTATTCAATCAAAAACTGAATTACTGCTCTCCCAAACTTGGCATTTGACTTGGCTGTCAAGTGCATAACATCTAATAAAAGGCAGTGGGCTGTTTCACTCTGCTGACTTGCAGGTCTCAGAGACTGAAGAAGATGGTGTTGGCTTTGCCTTGATATTTAGGACAGAGGCTTGCCAATAATTTTAAAGCAGATGAATATACATGTACTCTGTAAGGCTCTTTTTCTAGAAAATTAATAAAAAGTTCCAGGGTTGAGGTGGGGACAGGGGACAGACTGAATAAATAAAAGTGTGGAAATGTCCCAGGGAGGCCTAACGTGTATCTAGCAAATGCACTAAGAAGTACACCACTTCTTTTCGGTCATTAATAGTAGTTTCAAGACAAGGGCTAATAAGTAATGGATCAGTCCAGGTAAAATTTTAGGGCTACTTTTGGAATTAATTTAGAGTATGATCTCCTCGATACCTGTCCTTATGGAAAGACATGCAAGGTGGCCTTGCCAGAGCCTGGCATCACTCACTTTGTGAAGGCACAAAGCCCAGAACACACACCATCATGCTGCAGCAAATAACGTGAAAGCAGTACATGATGATGCTCCAAAAGAGTTTGAAGAGGGAGCTGAGTCTGAAGGCTTCATCCATGAAAAGTCTGTGTTGCAGGCCAGGCCATTACTGCTAACTCCCGTGGATGGAGAGGCAGCCAAGTCTCCAAGGGCAATGCTCTGGGACATACAACCCATGAGAAGAGCAAGGGGAAAGGGTTATCAATCATAATGTCCAATCTGCTGCCTTGTTCAAGCAACACTCTGCATTGCCAAGAAAGATGAAAGGCTAGCACTCCTATCTTTCAATATATACAATTTCAGAAATAACATGCTCAAAGTCTTCTGGGATGCAAGAAAAATGGTGTGCTCTGTCTCAGCTTCAGCTTGATTTGGAACAACTTCCAGTACAGACCGGTCTGTATGTGCTTAAGAATGTGTAACTACAGAATTCCAGGAATGCGTTTTCTGAGCCCTATCCATGTAAGGATTCAAGTTTGTTGAACAGATGGATGAAGGCAAACTGTGGTTGCAAAAGCAGGGTTTGCAGTGACCATAAAAAATTCAGAAGCAGTGGATCTTACACAGTCAGTATGATTTTATAAACAGCCACATTTAATGAAACACTCATTCTGAATTAGTCACTGCTTCCTGAGTGTCAGAAGCATAGAATAAGCTGGGAAGCCTCTAAATAAACAGTTTTATCTACCCAGAACAGCAATAGTGGGTGTAACAACTTGCCCATATCTCCAAAGAGAAGATTTACTAATGGCGAGATGGAGAATAATACAGTAAAAGGTGGTTCAGTAGGGCCACATTGCTATAACACATCAACCTTGTGAGCTGAATCATAGCCAGACTTGTCATTCTCCTCATAGCTCTGTAAGTCTTGGTGCTGAAGGCTCTTTCAGCGACTGTGAAACTTTAAGCGTCACTCTTACATGCTGATATTTTCAGTAAAAAAACCCATGCCAGGACTGTTGAGCATCTCGATACAAATGATGGATCTCTTCAGATCTCAGGGAACCAGCAGTGTCAGGAAGGTTGGGATCTCATACTCCTCACCTTATCAATGTCATACAAGACTTTGCCACCTTCCTCTAGGGTTTCTGCCGTGCCCATGTGCAAAAGCTCCTTGCAAAGTTCTCTGGATCCTCAGCCACCCTGCTCCTAGGTTAAAACTACCATTAAATTGAAGCCACGATAGCTGTGCACCAGTAATCCTGGTTATGCCAAGAATAAATTTCTAAAGATTTGTGGAAGACTTCAAAGAAGCTTAGGCTAAACTAAGAACAAGGAGTGCAGGCAGTTTGCTTGTTGCTATGGCTGGTGAAAGCAAACTGCTGACCTTTCTGGCTATCAGAAAAGCATATGAAAAGATGCAGGGTGTTCAAAGGGCAATGCTAATAAAGAACAAAACCCCTCTGTTTTTCTCAATTTTCTGTATCAGATGCTAGCGCATCTTGATTAGAATTCACAATGACTCATATTCAAAGGCCTGCTTCTAATCCCTAAAATACTGACTATCAACACAGATAATTGGTTGCAAAGATGCTTTAAGGCATAGCTGGCAAACTCCCCGATAGGCTTTTTTTTCTCTTTATTAAATGTAGCAGATTTTTCAGTATCTTAACTCTCTCTCCCTTTTCACACCTCCACACTGATACATAACAGCAGCCATCACTTAAATTACACATTGATGGTGAATTTATATGATATATTATCCATTATATTATATTATATTAAACATAGAAAAAGTGGACTCTGCTATCATAACTACTGAGACTGTTTTTCCTTCCATGTTGATTTACATCCAAATAACCAACTTACCAACCTTGCAAATGTCAATCTCCACTGAGGCAAGAAGCCGTGAAGTTCTTAAGGAGACACTCTGCTTGGGACTGAAAGGTCAGTGTTGGTGTTATTTATTCTTATTGTGGAAATATTTTACTCTTAAGTTATGGAGGACTTTCTCACTATCCATGGAAATAATCACTGAAGATTTCAACCAAGAAAAGTCAGGACCTCAGACTGAATTAAATAAAGAAATTCGAAAGAATTAATTTTCTTGAAGGGCAGACAGAAATATATACAGAGAATAAACTCAGTAATGTAATAGCAGCATACTCAAAGGAGGAGTGCCCATTTATTCAGGCAGCCAGTGTCTCAGGCAGCAAGCCCAGATGTGGCTGCCAGCTCTTCTTGGGGAAGTTAGAACTGCAAAATCCACTAAGGTGCTCTCTAACTTCCACATAGGAATTTCTCTTACTGGCATTTATTTTCCACCAACTTTAAATGCCCTTAAAAACACACTTTTCTTAATAGTTCTCTGTCTCGCTTTACTTCGTGGAAGCCCCAGTAACTATCCCCTAGGGATGTTTTATAATTAAGTGACATTATGGTAAAGGCAACCACAAAGTGGAGGTTGGGGCTACCTGTCTGTAGAACTACATAGCACAAGTAGGAGAAAAGATACGGGTTATCAGAGGAGCCTTATATTAGTTCAGATTCTGAACAGAACCTGAACAATACTGTAGAAAGGCTAATGAAAGCGTGAGGCTTCCAGTTTTACTATTCAAATTAGACCTACCGTGGCTTAACTGAGATTATCTGTAAACTGGATTAGCTCCAAATAATGATCCTATTTTTGTGCGAAAGCATGTGTTTGTAGCATAACTATTGGTGTACATGAATGAGTGTGAAATGCGTAAATAAGATATGTGGCCTATTACCAAACTCATAATATCATGTACAAGAATATAAACTGTTTAAGAAGAGCTGTCTAGTAAACTTTAACTGCTGGTGCTGCTGGCTGGCTGGCTCCCACTGTGATGCTGTTTGATCAACAATGTAACCGATGTTTTGTTCCTTATGGCATTGCTTTAGTAGAGAATATGTAGAAGATCACTGTGAAAATAAGGTAAATTTGTGGCTGGAGAAGTCAAGCTCCATGGTTAGCTGGAGAGACAGATGCAAGTGCATCCATCAACAGCAAGGTGACAGCACTGCAGGAACACAATGTCTAATGTGCAAGAACCACCGCTTTGAGTGAAGAAACGGTAGCAATGCAGCTACTGCTGCAAAATTAATAAAAGTATTCTTAGCTTCTGAAGAATAAAGCCATTATTGTTGTAACAGAGGACAGTCTTGCCCTTAAGCTTTCTTGAATGTATCAGCCTGGCTACTAATATAATAGACAGGCAGCACAAAGAGAGGTCTCAACATCCTGCTCCACTCACATAAGGAAGCTTAAGTATAGCAAGGTTTGCCTTGAAGAATGCTGAAATCGTGTGGTGGTAGGCATTGTGTTAAAAACAGAACAAAACAAAACCTCGACAGTTAGGTCTGTCTCCTATTCTATGCTTTGCTAAAGCTTTCCTTATAAAAAGAGAGCATGAATGTGCTTGAGAGCACCTAGTAGCATAGGACATGGTGGCAAAACTGATTCCCAGACCAGCCAAATTGCCAGAAACTAGAACACAAAAAAGCAGAGCCTTTTTAAAAATCAAGTTAGTTCAATTATGCATGGTAATTTTTTTCACAGTAATATAGAAACCATTTTTTTAAAAAGCCAGACAAATTCACTAGATACGAGGTTTCACAAATAAGCTGCATATTGTTTAAAATATTTTCTCCTTTTCACACTGTTTTTTAGCATATAGAAATGCAGTCTGCTCCCTTCTCTGTTAATTAATGTGAATTCTTTGGTTTGTTATATACTTTCACCAGCAACTTCACTCTTGCATCAAAACCTTATCGGAATGTTTATCTGGAAATGCTTATTTAATAACATGGCTTTCTAAATCAGTTTCTCTAATTTCAGTACTTTACCCCTGGAATAATGTGAGAGCTGAAAATGAACGTATATAGATATTTTCTTGGTAATGTAAAACTGCACAGCTGTGATGCAAAAAAGCAAGCAAGGTATTAAGGGAATGGAAAATAGTACACAAATACCATAATGCTATTATGCAAATGACTTTCATGCCTTCCTATGGATATACTGCTTATAAAAAAGGGAAAGATTATAGAAGGAATCTCCTATGAAGCTAGCCTAAGCCTACCAGACAGCAGGTTGAGGGAGGTGATTGTGCCCCTCTACTCCGCTCTGGTGAGACCCCACCTGCAGTGCTGTGTCCAGCTCTGGAGTCCTCAACACAAGAAGGACATGGACGTGTTGGAGTGGGTCCAGAGGAGGCCACAAAAACGATCCGAGAGCTGGAGCACCTCTTCTACAAGGACAGGCTGAGAGAGCTGGGGTTGTTCAGCCTGGAGAAGGCTGCGGGAAGACCTTATTGCAGCCTTTCAGTACTTAAACGGGGACTATAGGAAGGATGGGGACAATCTCTTTAGCAAGGCCTGTTGTGACAGGACAAGGGGTGATGGTTTTAAACTAAAGGAGGGTAGATTTAGACTGGATAGAAGGAAAAAATTTTTTACACTGAGGGTGGTGAAACACTGGCCCAGGTTGCCCAGGGAGGTTGTGGAGGCCCCATTCAAGGCCAGGTTGGACGGGGCTCTGAGCAACTTGATCTAGTTAAAGATGTCCCTGCTCACTGCAGGGGGGTTGGACTAGATGACCTCTAAAGGCCCCTTCCAACCCAAAGCATTCTGTGATTCTATGACTACATATAGGAGGAGAGGTGAAAGAAGTCACCAAGCTAAACTGGGATTAAAGTTGGAAGCACTGTTAAGGTTAGCATTCCCTGGCTACATTTTAAGAACTTGGTCAGACTACAAGTGAGTAATCAGAGTGGGGTGGGATATGTCCCATGGTCACTGGGATGGCAAAGGCCACCCGGGCTGCTGTAAGGCTACTGCTTCAGAGCATGGCAGCTGAAAGACAAGAAGTAGGGTTCAGGAATTCAGTCCACACCAGGAAAGCAGATTACATTTGTTACTGAACCCACAAGGTGCTCCTTCCTGGGTTAGGCGTTAAGCTGATAAAGTTCGGGGATGCCAGGTTTTGCTAATGGGAAATGTTGTTAGTGCAGGAATGCTTTGAGGATTTCATGTGAAAAGGGCTACAGGACTAGATTTACAGCTCATGGTGGCAACAGGCATGCCCTTGGTCTAAAATTAAGAGATGGACAGCTCTGAAGGTAACATTATTAGAGACAGTGAGACCATTTTTCTGCTACTGGAATATTTTATAATTTCACTACGAAAACCATTTGAAAATCATCTCTTTCTTCTGGGAAAATGCTATAGAAAGACTGGGTAGTTGCATTCATGTTCAGAAGAAGGGTAGTCGTAGTATTTGCTGGGAAAACCACAGTTTTGTCTGTCCTCACACAAGGCTTCCAATGCTAAATTCCTTGACGTCCAATGCTAAATTCTTTCTCTTCATATAGCAGAACAGCAGGCAATTTTGACACACTAAGCTTCTGCTAATGAGTTCCCAGTTTTCTATTTCACAATCAGCACAATTAAGTCAACTCTAGCTGCTAGTGTGTGTTTTCTTTCCAAGGGAAAACTGTATCGGTTGTTGCTTTGACATTAATGGTCTCCCGAGTTCTGCTGTTGGTTTTTTAAAATGAACAATCCCCAAAACTATTTTGATGTGTTACTTTTCTTAGCAAAGCACTCGCCCTGTTCTTTGCTGCCGATGATGTTACCTGTGACTCAGCGGTACGTTGTAGGGGCCACTCTCAAAAGGAGATTCCGTTCATGTTACTCTGCCAATGAAACTTTTTTGTTAAGAAACAATGTTACTGGCTGGAAATAGTGTACTGCCAGGCTAGTGCTGTACGTGCCCAGCAACCTGGGCATTACACTGATAACAGAACAGAAAATAAGTATCTTCAGGATGATTCTGTAAAAAGCCTAAATTCTGTGCTGTTCTGTAGCTGAAGCTGTTTCTGGGATGACTCTTTTCACCCATCTTATATCACTTCATACACACAACGTCCTTCTACATCCCCTTCCTCTCCTTTATCGTTATTTATCTTCAAAACAGGCTAAAGGATTCATCTAGGATGGAGCATCCCCAAATTAATTTTTGTTACAGTACCAGAGAGGAAAAAAGCACTGTTCAAAAAAATGAATTCTGCAAATGAAAGTCTTTGCTCTTTACTGGAGTCGTGACATTACTTTTGTGAATGCCCAGGAGGCTGGCTGGCTCTGATTCCCTTTCAGCTAACCTCATTGCAAAGCTGCTCCATCAGTGACACATTGTTCAGAATGCAGAAGCATGTTTGTTTGCTGGTTTGAACAATCGAGAACATATTATGCATTCCCTGCATTATTTATATTGGCTACTTCTAAGTTGATTTTTATTTATTTATTTAAAGTTTCCATCTGTAGTTTCTGGCTATATTTCAAAATCTTCCCCTTCAGTCATGTTCTAATGGATATTCATTCTCCCAGAACATCTGTCCTTTAGGGTCCTATTATATGTAAGCTAACAGTGACACTATTTTTCATCTTATTATATATGTACAGTTTTCTGTTTGTTTTTAAAATCCCCAGAATCAACTCATAATATTACAGCTTCCTTTCATTGTAAAACAAAAAAAAAAAAAAAAACACAACAACAAAAAAAAATTGTTTTAAGTCCTCATGACTTTTTCAGTCCTTACAAAAACGTTAACACTGTATTTGCAATGACAGACCTCAGGACAGGGAAATATTGACTAGGGGCCTCATATTCATAACCTTCTTTTAATCTGCCCTTTTCGTTCTTCCATCTAAGTCTTTTACTAGAGTAAGAGATCTCCACAAGATTATTTATGTAATTAAGATGCTTTAAAATGCCAAATGTACTTTGAGACTTCTGACATCTATGCTGTACATGGGTCCAAATATTTTAGATCCTAACGTATATAACATTATTGTGTCATGAACATAAATTCAGCCTGCTGCACCCAACTGTCACGATCCACCTTTCTATTAGAAGGATTCACCAATCTATTAGAAGGATTCACATATCCACAGAGCAACATGAAGGTGTCAGCAGACTGTGGGTAAGCAATAGCAATTTATCTCTAGCTTCCACTGCTAACTCTATCAGTAAAAATATGGCAGCATGGGTTTCTACAAGTACAAGGCTGAAGCTTTGTTGTCCAATGCTGAATATCTTCACTATAACTTTGCTATTAGTATACTGTATTTTTACTATTATTATGGTTTGCCATAGGAGATGACAGCAAGTGCAGGTATGTTCTGAGCAGGTCTCGCACTCCACATTTTTAATTTCTATGTTTTAACAGTTGCTCTGAAGAGCCACTGTAATCTACACATAGCTGATGGATTATGCACAGAACCGTATGCATTATTGTTTCTGTTGTCCTTGTTAAGGTAGCACCAGATTTACTGCTGGCGTTACAGTTCAGCTTCTGCATTGCCATCTCACATATGCCCGTGCGCTCCAAAGCCAGGTGTGTACCTCCTGAGTTGGCAGGACTGGAAGTGCAGATGCAAGAGATTTATCCTCTGAGAGGAGACAGCTCTTCAACTACTTTCAGATAAATGCTAAGTGCATAAGCTTTGAATCCAGCTAATGAATTCAGTGCATGCACCAGAACATAGGCTTTGAAAGGACCACCTGGGTTACTGATCCCAACTAACTGCAAGCAATTGTATAGTAAATGTTAAGAGCAAAGTGTCCTGCAGGATGTCATAGTCTGCCCCCTCCATTTACTCATGCCACAAAGTAACGTTCTTCTAAAACACACATCTTGATCAAATTATGATCTTTAGGAGATGAGCTGGAAAGTCTCAAAAATTGCAGTATAGGACAGGAAAAGTGGAGGAGGTAAGGGGAGGGCACAACTGACCTTGTAGCACTGAAGGTGGCTGAATATGTTACATGAAAACAACCGTAAGACCCTACAAGACCAGTCCAACTGCGTTGGACAACTTGATCCCAGAGATCAAGTAAGCCTCGAGGCAAAAAGGTCCTCCTGGACTCCTGAGGCAACTTGTCAAGTCCTAAGGCAGAGGAATAATCAAATACAGTATTACTGTACAACAGTAAATACAACTGATAGTTGTATTGAACAGATAGTTCAAGTCTGTTTCCTTCAAAGCTTGGGGACACCCACAAATTGGGCACCCAGCTCCTGGTATTGTAAGCCGTTACTGAAAACTGCAGGTGTGCTTCCACTAAGTAATCTCCTCCCTCCCATAATCTTCATCTTGAAAAAACAGTGGTTTTGTGTCCCAGCTGTGTTTGGAAAGTCCTTCTAGAATTTCACTCACCTCTCTGGTTAACATGACTTTTTCTAATTTCTAGTCTAAACATACTCAAGAGACACTTAAGTCCACTTGATTTTCTGTCCGTATTATTACGTTCTATTCCCTTACATTGAGGGTTCAAATATGAGTATTTTTAAAAAGCAAACACCTCTATTTTGCTACAAAAGCAAGTAAATCCCAATCGGTCCTGTAACAGGGAGGTATGGAGGCACACCATGAAATTCCTCATCCTCCTCTACAACTCTCCAAGTTTAAATAGATCTTCTGATGACAAGTAACCAAAACACATACGACAATTTAAATGAGCCTTGTACAACTGGGCAAACACTTCCCTGTTCCTACTTGCTAGGTGCAGCTTGAAATCCCTTTCAGGAGTTTGGGTTTTTTTCAGTAGCTCCATCAACAGTGGCTCCTTGGTCCTCTCATTTTAAGCTCCATAACAACCTGGGAAAATTCACAGGAGGGTCCACCAAGCCCAGCAGTCCCTCCCTGGCAGTAGCAGCCCCTAAGAAAGAACAGAGCTATCCATCCCATGGGAGAATTTCCCAAAACTTCCACTTGACCCCCAAACACTTTCACTCACTTCCTCAACAAAAAGTAAGATATTTCTCAGGCCCTGTTAAGCTTTCCTTCCCTAACTCTGCCTTGTTGAGCACTCACCTCCTGCCATAACCCGGACTCCACAATAACCACTACCCACTAGGGACATCCCTCCCCTGTATGTGCTGCGCACTCACCATCCTCTAATTTCAATCCCTGCTTCTGACCCTGGAAATGAGAAGGACCAGCAGGTCCTTGCTCACTCTCAGCACCCCCAGGGAGTTGTTCAGGCCTCCTTCTCTTTCCCATGCCATGAATGCTACACTACTTAATCGTTCCTTGGAAGAAACCTGTGTCCTGCTTTCCGTCCTCCAAACTTTCCTAGCTCCTGCTATACCTTGTTGAGATGGAGAAACAGAACTGTACACCACTTAAGATGCAAGAGAAACACAGGCTTACCCAACAGCAACGTGACATTTTCAGGATATTTTTGGTACCTTTCCCGTTATACTACTTGCTTTTATAACCACTACTGACCCAAAAGTTAACATTCTCAAAACTAAAGCTAACATCCTCAGAGAAGCATCTTTTTTTTTACAGCTCTAGCCATGCCCAGCATTTTGGTCAGCTCAGTATTCATCATCTCATGAGTGTGGTGTATGCCATCTTCACTTTTCATCCACCTCCAGTGAATTTCATCTGCCATTGCCTTGCCCAAGCACTTTGTTTTACACAATCCTTCTGCAGTTTTTCCACAGTCAGCACTCATCTTCAGTGGTCTGAACAAAAGCATCATCAGCACACTTTGTCATCTTTTCCAGTTCATTTATCAGTTGAGTATCACTGGTTTAAGCACAGATTCTTTTGAGATCCTACTGCTGTCATCCTCTCATTCAGAAAACTGATCAGTTAGTTCTACCTTCTGTTTCATATCTTTTGACCAATTTTTGTTGATCTGGAGAGCATTCCTTTCATCTAATGGAAGTGCAGGTTCTTAAGTGTACAGTAATGAAGTATCGCTTTCTCATCTTTTTGGCTTTAATCACTAACCCTCAGAGGGGTAGCCATAGAGCATAGCATACCCATATTTTACTGGGGAGGGTCTATTTTTGGGTTCATTTGCCCTTTTTACCACCATGACATCATTTTGGCATGACTCTGGGGCTGCTACTCTGGTGGTGGGACTGTGCGACAATGCCCCCTCTTTTTCCTCTTTCTCAGTAGTTTTGGGGCTCTTCAACTAGAGGAACGGTTGTTGAGAGGTGACCCTGAAGGTAGTGTGTCAGTGAACCTTTCAGTGTTCCTGAATTCCGCCACGAAGGTGACCTTGAAGACACTTAGCACTCCTCCTAGTCAGCACACGTCTGCCAGTGCCACGTAAGGCATATCCTCAATACATTTTGATGCACACTTAGTAAGCTGGACCCCCCGCCATGTGCTGGCTCTGACTGTAATGGATGAGCACTGATTGTGTTAGTTTGCCTTTGTACCAGGTTGCTCTGACCCACAGTAAGTGTCCTGCTGCAGTCCTCCTTCCCATAGCAAAAACTGCACAGTTTTATCCACCAGCTACCTCCTGTCCCCCCTACTTTGCTTCATTACAGTTATTGCTCTGCCTCCAGTTTTGTGCCTGTGGCTAAGCTTCTGCTACAGCTACACCCATCCTAGATGAGGTTTATTACCTCAAAGTAACATGACTGCTCACTTAGTGCCTGAGATCTGTGCTGGCTTTTTTCCAGGTTTTTTGGTTGTTTGGGGATTTTTGGACTGGAGGAGGCAGATGGGCTGGTTATATGAAGATCAGTTCCTCAGCTGCTACCGTAACCTACTTCTTGGTAGTCTGGCAACTTCCTACTCCTAACGCAAGGTTAGAGTTCACACCTGCAGCCGCTTTGAACTTTATAGAAAAAGGCTCAGAACTTGATCTTTAAAATCTAAGATTTTATTTTATCAGAATTTATAGAATTTGAATACCTAGACTCTAAACTATTTAGAGTAAATTGGAACTCTTTAGTAAGGAGGTATTCATGAAAATTATGTCATTATGAAAGCTTCAGCTATGTGCTACAACCAAACACATTTTTTCAAAAAAATTTGAACTTCCATATGCTGAAACTCTTGCTTACAGCAACCGCCCCTGGTATTAGTCCCTAACAGAATGGCAGTGTGCTTATTACTATCAAATTTTATCCTGTCTTTGTTATACTAGGCCCCAAAGTCAACCAAATTCTTCCGTATAATACTTCCATCCTTCACAGCATTACAGGAGTTTAAAAGAACTGTACCAAAGACCTTGTGCCAAGGTTACCAAAGGAAGTATTACAGAGGACTGGTCACAAGACCTGTTCCTTATGAATACTTCTAGTAACTCCCCTGCAACCTGGTTAACTCACCTCTCAGTACATCCTGTCACAGTCTCCTCTTTTCCCAGCTCCTTATCTGCCTAAGCCAGCTTCTTATAATTCCTGTACTAATCTGCACCATCTCCACTTTAAATAATAATTTCCTTTGGGAACTGTACTGAATGAATGCTTCCTATAAATCTAGATAGCTTAAGCCCACTGCATTACTGTAGTCTGAGATGTTCACTGTCTCAGCAAAAAGAAACATTAAGTTAGTCTGACAAAATCACCTTCTGATCAGAATTTTGCATTTTATCCCACTTTTCACTTAAGATGATGTTCTTCATTGCTCTTGTTCAAAACCTGCCCTACGACATTACACAGTGTTGAATTAACATAATTTGCACGTACTTTTCTGGTGACCAGAGGTAAAATCGGAAGAGTAATGCATTCAGTTTCTACAATGGATGTAACTAACAAAAATGAGAGCTTTCCTATCCTTTACTCATCCTTGAATGTATCACGCAGGCTCAACAACAAAAACTCCCAACAGAAAGGAGACTGGTCATTTAGTATTCCAGAATGATTTTACAGCTTACTACTTCAACAGCGATATTAAATCAATAGTGGAGCATTTAGAAGTGGAATGGAAATACTCCCATCATAATTGCTTTGGCAAGAATTAGTTCACGTCATTTTAGAACAACCGTTTAAAATTGTTCATTAAGTTTTTAATCTGATAGCACTGGTGTGCTACCTTGTTCATACTTTATCTGTATTTTTCATATGAAAGAAAATATTTTTCTCATTGAAGTTTACATTGCCATCTGAGTTCAGTGCAACTTGCCAAGGAAAAGGAACCTGACAGATTTCCACCTTCTCCTATCTTGCTGCTCTTTGTTTGAAATCCCAGCTAGAAATTTACAAGTGAAAACATGACTTGCAGAGAGATAACTCTGGTGATGATATGTGTATTTCCAACAAAACCAACCATCTTTTCCCTGTAGTACAGCAGAGTTGCTGAGCTGATTGCCGTCCTGTGATTCAAATCAACAATTAAATTCTTAGTGCCATGGAGCATGCGGCAGCCATCATTCCAAAAGCCTCCTACAGACAGATTTTCTATCATTTCCCCACAACATTTTCTGAGTTAGTATTTCAAAGACATGACCTTCAGTCGCTAGTATATCATGTAAGCATTATTCCCAGCACGTAAGTCTATACAGACATCTTAAAACATTGTTACTAAATTTAAAACCACAAAACTAAAAGATAAGAAATATAAGGGAAAAATTATATAGTTTTCAGGAAGTGCAGTGGACAAAGTGGTATATGAAAAACCCAACCCACCCAGGTGAACTCAGCCTCAAGGAATGCAGGTTAGTAAGTGGATTATTGGAGAGAGTATTTTGGAAATCACTTTCACCAAAAGCATGCCTATATTAAAAGGGAAATTATGGTACCTTAATTGCATTTCTCAGCCATAGTTGTTGAGATTATATGTTGATCACCTGGAAGGCAGAAAATAGATTAATACTATTGTTCATATTTTAATTACTGATTAAGAAGAGCAACTAATATCACATATTTATCCTTTATTAAAATAGTTTTAGCCCTCCAAACAAATGGAGAAGAGCAGGATACATAGCTTTTGATATCTGCTATTTTATTTCTGATAAAGGCAGCTTCAAATAAGAAAAATAACAAGAAAACAATGCCTGAGGTTTTCATTGAAGTAGTTTACATATTTTCATGAAGGCTGTCAACTCAGAAACCAAGGAAAAATTCATAAAAACTTTTATTCTTATAAAATATCTACCCTAAAACATATCTATCAGGCACTTACCTGTAATTTGTTTAGACTCAAATATATTCTCTGCCCTTCCCCAACATAAAATATTTAACAGTAAAATCTCTGACTCGTGGTTTACAGCCCTTTGTGGGGCTCGTGCATGTGAGTTCTCCCTGGGATGGAGAACACAACTGGTGGGCATAGGAGTATTTTGTGGGCCGTTTCTCCAGTGTTTACCCAGGAGAGACTATGCCGTGGGGAAACTTGGAATGCCTATAAAAGCTGAGGGATTCAAGAAGCATTTGGGCCTCCTGGCATAGACTGTCAGGGTTGGAGGTGTCACCTTCCTCACAGCTCCAAGGGGAAACATGCAAGGACCTCTATCTACCAAAGAGTGCCTTCTGGTGGGCACAGGACGGAGGCATTAGAAACCCACTGGGAAAGCTGGGCGGTCACTGGCTACGCTCACATTTTTCCCCTCCATAGGTACTGCTCTTGCCTCACCCTGGTAACATCTTGTGCCAAACTTTTGGAAGTGCATGAGCTTACCAGCTATCAGCACAGTGGTATCTACCTGAAGGAACACGCATTATCTGGATAGTTTACTGAGTCATTAAGAAAAAGTGACTGTAAGTTACCCAAATTCAATAGAATTACACCTAAACCAAGACGGCAGCTCTGAACATTTCCAGACTTCAAGGTTATGCGCAGCCTGAAAATGTACTCTGAAGATAAAAGTTGTATACGGTCTCATTTTCAGACTAGGCATGCAGAGTACACCTTGACCAAACCCATTTCAAACAGTTCCAGAATGAAAAGGCTTGCAATGAGCAAGGCATAACTGCTCTGCAGTTCTGTCAAGCTCTGCTTGCTCCAGACAGCAAAAATCTCAGCGATGAAACGGAGTTTGAAACTGCATTTGAACAGGATCTTTCATTTTGGGGGGGAGGTTGTAAGTTGTTATTGGTTGGCTTTAAAAATGAATCATAGGGTTGCTGGGCTCATTTCACCTTTCTCTTTTGAAAAAATCCAGATCTTTACTACGAGAGCATCTGTCAGCATTATCTTTGGACAATTTCACATGAAGCAAAGGCAGTTTGCAGGTTGCTGTTTTGTCTTTTACTTCAGTATTCGTAAATTATCTACGTAATCAGACCCAATTGTCTGGAATATGCAAAAAGCTATGACTCAACCAATAAAACAACAAAATTTATTCTCTGGGCTGTTAATTGACAGCACAGAAGCAATTTGTTATATTGGAGTCAGCCAGCTTGCCATACTCTTAAAGCAGAAAGCAGGTATATTTAGGTACACATGGCTTGCTTTGCAATAACTGAAACTGTTGTTTTGTTCTGAAGTGGAATAAATACACGGTAGGTTGAGTAGTCAGATTTATAAAATAACTCACAGCTTTTAAGGGTGATGGAAGTTTATGGAAACACATGGATGTTATGCTGACTTCAAACAAAATATCACATAAGGGGAATCAACATGGTATTTTATTAGCCTTCAAAATAACTGTTTAAGTAAAAATTGGTATGCTTCATTAACAAGACACCATATGTGTGTGGGAGTACATAGCTTTTCCCTAGAACAGGTCTGCTTGACCAAATAATTTCTCTCTACTATATACGTATACATACACACAAACACAAAAAGAAAAGAAAAAAAACCCCACAGTACAACCAGACAAAAATAAGGAATAAACAACACGCAGTTCATTACAACAAACAGTTGTTTGTATTACTGAAGCCATTAAACAATTCTGCCATATTATTCAAGAAAAAACAAAAAGTGGTTCCCGCTTACAAACATACTACTGAAACTTACTCCTGAAAGAACTATTCTTTCCTTTAAACAGAGTTGGTATAAAACTGCGGGTGGGAGGATAGCTGCTCATCGGGCATTTGCACTGGTCTGTGTGGAATGCAGGAACGTTCTACCAACACCATGGTTACCACTGATTCAACATTCCACCAAAATATTTATGTATTTCACCCCCAAGAATCCACAGCACTAAGGCTGCAATTTAGTTAGTCCAGAGAATGGCCAGTCTTCCGTGCATGTACTAGAGGAAGAGGAACAAAATGAATTGCATTGCCGTGGGAGCAGGGTTTACTACTTGCTTTACTAAGAGATTAATGCCTGTTGTCAGCAGATTTTATGATAAATTATCATCATTTTGCATTTTTGTAATGAAGATACATCACGCTGTGTGTTGTTCACACACTGTAGAACACTTTTCCTCTAATCATCAAGGGTTTTTAGTTCTGTATATTATTTTACAAAAAAATCAGGCTGTTTAAATTGTGATTGTTTTGGATTTTAACATGAAAAAAAAAGACAAACACTTCATCTCAGAGTTTTCTACAGTAGTAGAAGAGAACAACACATCAGCCTGCGATTTGGTGCAAGAGGAGCACATTAAAGCAGGCAGTGCTGTAGCCATTTCATCTACACAATCTATAAGTTGGGGGGTTACTTTGGACTTTACATCCCCACCAAACCATGGGTTTGGACCCTCACACCCCTGTTAGGGGGAGCAAAGCATTTTGTGCCCACTGGAACAGGGCTTCTGGTTTAGTGTCCTTTAAAAGGAACGTCATTCACATGCACCAAAACATCCTCAAAGTCAAGAACTGTGGGGATCCATCGCTTAGCAGTGATGACATAGTTATCTCACAAGCAACCATTAAACCCCTATATCTATTGAAAACTGGACATTTGGCCTTTTATTCCTTTGCTGTCCTTTCAGCGATGGAAGGCTTGGTGAAGGGCGTTCTGAAATTCTGCTGCCCTGTTTCCTTGTAACCAGCAGATGTATAAATTTCTTTTAAATTAGAGAGGAAGCACAAACGGCATGTTGGCATAATAATTTCAAAATATTGTGCTGACTAAATAAATTTTCAAGGCTGTAATTCAAGACTAGCTTAATTTCTACAATTGATGACTGCCTGAAAAACAACTCCTATCATTAAATCTGAAACATTTTTGATATTATTTCAAAGATCCTGGTTTTCTGAGGACAGCCTTCCCCTCCTTTCTTATTAATACAACAGAATATTTCACCTAAAGGAGAAGAAAAGGTCAATTTTGGGAAGAAGAAAGGTGAAGAGGTCTGTGTTCCTGAGGACACCCACAAGCAGTGTCAAAACCCTGAAGGACAGGTTCAGTCTGTCGTTCTGTCCAGATGCTTATAATTTTTCATTTTCTGAAGACAGAAGGAATTGTTGGGAAAATACAAATGCTAGGATTCACGTATATAAGGATTCTTTTCTGAGTTTTCCTGAAAGGGGTGCCTGATCTTTTTCAACAGACATCTGCTGACTCTCCTGATATGCTGACATTACAAGCTTCCAATGGCCGAGACCTGGGGCCTTGATCCAGTGAAGTTGGCCATATTTTAGTTAGTGTTGAAGGACTTGCTGCCTCTTTGTGCATCTGCACCCACTCAGTTTTCACTGCCAGATTTAGCAACTGCTTCGGTACGCCCTGTTGAAGACTGGTAGTATTCTTCCAAACTTTCGTATACAGCCAAATGCTGATATTTGTAGGCAGTGGTTAAGAATAAAGTGCAACCAGGTTTGGGGATGGGAACCAGGTACTAAAGCAGAGGCAGCAGCAACAGGGATTAAGTCAAGGAACACCAAACTGAAGTGAAGCAGAACGGGCCTTCAAATTCACAAAATCAAAAATCCTTTGCATTTTTGCAAAGGTCAGGGTTTCAAACAAGGAGTCATGTGGGCAGATCAGGAAACCAAGACCAGGAACCTGGACTGGGCAGGAAGGTACCAGAGCATGACCAAGCCTAGAGAGGAGGAGACAGACACGAGAAAGAAGGAACCCAGAGGCAAGATTGCTGGCTTTGGAGCCCAGTGCCCAGGAAAGGCTGTCCCACAGCCTTCAGCTCAGAAGTAAGTATTTGGTGTTGGGAATGGTGCAAGGACTAGGCGTAAGGTTTAGGTTTAAAGGTAGGGCTTCAGGTTAGTGGTTAGACATTGGCTACGGGCCTATCTGAAGAGATCACACAAGCCACATCACCACTACCAGAATCCCCCCTTACCTCCACAAAAGGTGCAATCTCTGTTGGCCCAGCTCTGGGTCACCCTTCATGTCCCCACATGCTGCCACCAGCACCTGGTCTCATCACCAGCACCAGTCTCTGCCCTGCCTTGCTTCTGCCCTCCCCAAGCTCTGCTCCTCTAGGTTACCCCTGACAGGCACTATCACCTCACAAAGCCACCTGCTGCTCACCAATCAGCTTCCTCCAATGCAAGTGACCTCACAGCACCCACCTACCACGTCACTTCTGCCTGCAGCTCCCTCTGAGGTCCCACCGCCTCTCCCCAGCCCTTGGTCTGGGCCACAAGCTCCCTGCCCCTCTCTGCTGCGAGACACACTCCATACAGCTGCTTTCACACCACCCTCTTAGTCCACATCCATATTTACCACTGAACATTTTAACAAGAATAAAATCAGAGATGCATGCAGGGTTTATTTAGGAACTTATGAAAAAGAATGTTTTCATTCATTTCTTTGGTCCTGCCTTGCTTTGTTTATTTCTACATGGAATTTACTTTTTTTCTCCAGCATGTTCTCTGAACCACTGCTTTCACTTGGCCGCTTTTCTCTTCCACTAAAATAAGTGAGTCATATAAGTACTTTAAAAAATTATGTTAAAAATCAGTATGAAGAGCAATATTATCAAAGCTAAGGAATGCAAATTCACACTTTTCATGAAGCAAGAATCCTAAATTTCTCGGGTGTCTTTGAAAATTACCACCTTTATTTTAATTAAGTGAATTCTACTTATAACGATTCTTACGGTATGTACATTTTTGTACATGATACCCTAGGAAACTCCATCTCTACACTTCTCTCAATGTCTGATCTTGAATTTTTATGCATCTAAGATATACTCCTTAATTCAAGAAATTAAAGAATACTGAATAGCTCTTTAAATATTCACATAATTTGCCTTCTGCAGAGACTAATCACTACTTCTTTTTTTGCCTGCTTACAAGGAAAATACATGAACCAAAATTACTAAGCAGTGTTAGGGTGAGGGGAGCAGAATTGCTTTGCATGCAAACATTTCTTCTCCTCTTCTGTAGAAAAAATGGGTTTTGATTTTGCCTGAAGAGTATGTTAAATAAAAGTTTTCATCAGAAAAAATACAAATGCAACTATATCCTCCTCAACTAATAAAACTTATCTGTTCCAGGTTTGTAAATCAATATGCTTACTTCCTAGGAAGCAAAACTTACAGGTGGTATTCCTAAAATCCACCCAAAACCACCAATCCTAAAAAACACCATCTTCCAAAATTCTCCATCAACTACTAATAACATGTAAAGAGTATCATTCTGGTATTTTTACTGTAAGTTCTGTCATCAAATTGGAGCAATGAAAACTTGATTTACTGCAATCCTCTACTGGAAAATCAACTTAGCCATATTTTTCTTTGCAATAGAAAGTAAACTTGATTCGAACTAAGTGATTTGCTTTAGCATTATTTCTTGCTTTCTGGGTACATTTCATATATATTTTTGTCTGCCTCTGTTTATAATGCATGTATATGCTGGTCTCACACAGCTGGTGGAAGCTGGTTGATTGAACACAGGAGCAGCGATCAAATTCCAAAATTATAATCTCAGTTCTGATTTTCATTTTTTCTGCACTCTGTGCCACACAAACTCGCTATATAACTCAACTGCATCCAAAGTACATTTAAAAAATTTACTGCTTATAATAAAATAAAATCTCCAAAAGAGTTTTTAAAAAGTCTTAGTGAATTTTTTCCTAAATGCAGGTCACTCAAAATTTCACAGTGCCTCAGAAAAAGGTTTGCTTAGAGATCAACAGGGATTGCATTTCATTCCATCTATAGAATAAATGAATAAAACAGCTCTGTCCTTGTTCCACATTCCTTATCTGTCTTTGTACCATTTTACACTGCCTCACACCTCAGTTCTTCAGGCAGTGCTCCATTTGACCAGCTGACTCACTGTGTAATAAAATGCACTTTAAAAAATTGTATAAATAAAATAATCTTGATAACCAACAGCCATATACTATCATACCTAGCACTTGTAGTAGAAATTGCTAGGGATACCATTACAAATCACATTAGGTGAAAAGACAGGTATCTAACAATTGTTCCATTTGGATACAACGGAAACAAGAAGGATGGTTTGGAAAAATGTTGGTATGTTATCTCAGATGAAGCCCACACAGATACCTTGTAACTTGTAAATAGGTCCTCAGTGTAAGCACAAAATCCCGCTCGAGGCATGACTCATCCCTTACACCAGCCTGTGGTGATGCAGGAGAATACCAGTAGACCCTAGTCAGAGAAGTCATTGTGATGCCCTTTTTCCTTCCTGTAGAGCCCACCTGCAACATCCCCGGTTGTCTTTACAGCTAGGACATGGGGCTGCCTATTCACATCAGGCATCAGCTGCCAGACTCCATGTTTTCCACTTCACCACATTTTGAAGCCTTACATGTATGTAGGTATTGCTGAGAGGAAGATCAGACCTCAGCTCTGTAGAATTCCAGTTCTGACACTACATCTACTGGGAGGTGAGTGGGGAAGAGACGGGAGAGAGACAAGTCATCTCCACACAGACTTTCTTCAGAACGGTCAATGTTATGGCTCTAGGACAAGCTAGTCAGTGCGATATCTCTGAGCCCAGACTGGCTTTCTATTAAATCAGACACTAATGGAAAACGGAGTACACCTGGGCATTGAACTTCTCAGTGAAAACTTGAAGTGCGTGGGGCTCATAACCCAAACAACAGATTAAACTGATTCACCGCTGCATCTGTTTTATGTGTCAGCCCTGCGATGAATTGATAATTTCAATGATCGACGATGTGAATTGTTTTAGAAACATGATAAAGGAGAAAACAATAAAATGTTCAAAGAAAACGTAACAAAAATGTGCAGAATTTCGTGACATTCAGAATGCTGCTTAGACACCAGAAGGACAGACAACTGAAATAGATACACATATACATTCACTATTATTAATCATTTGTCTCTCCTTCAGTTTCTCTCAGCTGATTATCACTAGTTCTTACAGAAAAAAAATCTACATTAGAGCACCTTCCAATCCTGGTTTCTGCTGGCATGCTCACAGGACCTTTCCCTGATTTCTATTTTCTATTTTCTACTACCCCAGTTGCACAGCTGTTTTCCAAGACAGTATTTATCGCATACACTGACCACTTCTCTACAGACAGACATAAAATAAGTGTAACCTGTGAGTTTGCATGTAAACTCTCTTGGTTTTTTAAAGTATTAAAAAAAAAATCCTTCATTTTCCACAGCCAAATTTTGAAGTACAGATTCTCCAAAAAGGTATCTCCCAAGCAGCTGAGGAGAATTCCTCCCCTGTGGTCTCTGGTCACACGGTACCAGGCTCCAGCCAAAAAGCATCACCAGAAGCCTAGCCAGCAGCCTACCACCTCCTCCTCATGTACTACACCTACAGTGTGGTGTTCAAGAAATTGCTTGTAACTCCTCTTTTACCCTCACCTCATTCAACAGGGAAACCAAGCTGTTTCACAAAATTTTCTTTGCTGAATATTACAGGATATGGCATTCAGCTACCACAGGAACACTGCCTCATTCCTCCAGCTACATTAGGGTCCCCCAAAGATTTTACTCCTTTCAGAGGATGTCTTAAAGCATGAAACAGACGTAAGATTGTCCCAATGGTTCGACATGAGGAGAGGAGAAATGGAGAAAATACCTTTCATCTTTCTTTGGCTTTTTCAGGCTGAAAAGGCTTTAGTTCACTTAATACTGACTTCTTTATAAAAACAGAAAACATGGTGCCAGTCCCTTCCTATGAGAAGCTCTTATTCATCTAGGAGGGAAGTTGAAGAGAAACCCGGAGAGAGAGAGAAACTGCAAATATGTCCTCACCCAGCTCCAGCTACGCCAAGCGAAAAGCTGCCTGGGCCCACTCGTCTCCCAGCCTACGTCCAGCTGCTTCTCACTGCTGTTATGGTGGAGGCGCCCACTCCCCCAGCCCTGCTGGAAGCACGGGCCACCGGCTTGCTCTCCAATCTGTTTCACTCACAGTGAAACAAGTTTAAATGACAGGTTGTGGTTCATTTGGCAAAAAATGGTTTCAGAAAACTCCTAGAAGCTACCCAGTCATGAGGTTTGTGGAGGTGGGAATGCAGTGAGAATGGTGAAGAACAGCAGGCTGACCTTACCAGCAAACACAGCCAAGGAGAACCTGGGTAACAGCCTTTCCACTCAGAAAAAATGGGGTACCCCCTGACATGCATTTGAAGATCTTAGTCCTCAAGGGAAGTTAAGCCCACACCAGATTTAGAGTTCGAACAGATCCATGTATTCTGCAGTTACAAACTGACGGCAAGAGACGTCAAATGCAAAATCTGCATGAGACAGAAAAGGATTTAAGATTTTGTGTAAGCAAACACAGAGCTGCAGCTGCTCCTAGACCATAAAAATAATGTGGTTTCAGCCACGCACTCCACACCACGAACCTGGGCAGAACCAGCAGATGGATGTTCCCAGTTACAGTCCCAGACACAATCCCTCGCCCACACTCTGTGCTTTCCCCCAGCCTTGAAAGAGTTCTTAAATAGGGATGACACGAACTTGTGTGACAGAATTACACTGAACTTTTAAAAGAAGTGGTTCCTCTTCTGTGGTTGTTCATACCCATCACTGTCCTCCTGAAATCTCCCTCCTACTCTCCATCTTAATAATTCAGGAATAATTCAGGAATGTTTGAGCAGCATACTCTGGAATAAAAGCTCCCACAGTCTTTCATCCCCCAGTCTGTGTAATATTTATGTCAGCCTGTTTTAGGCTGTGTTTGGCTTGGTTAATATTTCTCCCACTTACATGGAACTCTTCAAGGAAACCTTCAGCAATGTATAGATTTATGGTTCCAAACACATATATTCCTAGCTCTTTTCCCTCCACCAGCCCTCTGTCTACTGTTAAACATAACTAAATACAAAATCAAACACTCATGCCCTTTATTGTTCAAGACAATACCCTCATCTCCAACAGCTTTGGTACCTGAAAGCAAACGGGTTTCTACAAGGCCATTCATGATAAGGATCACACACATGCAGTTACGTTATTGCATGAACTCCCCCAAGTCTCCCCACAGGAGTACCTACACTGTAGCAAATGCATTTGCACGTTCCCATATACTCATTGTGTCTCTACATACTACACACAAGAAGACAGGACAGAAACTGTTGATTAATCAAAGATTAGTCACACTGATGTACTAAAACACATAAAAAGGACCAAATTTTGCCTGAGATATTGAAACTAGAAGTCTAAGGTATTTTGACATTTGTAACAAACTTTTCTTTAGCAGCCTGCTGAGTTAGACATTTGGGCTTCAATTGGTACTGACACAAGGTCTATTTTGCATCATTTTGGCGCTTAAAGCATCATTCAACAGCAAGTTACATACACAGTAATTTTAGGCTTTAGAGTAAATTTGAATATCTTATTTAGGAAAAAAAATAGTATATCTCTAGAGCTCCTGTTTGTGAGATAATCTAAATAATCGATTTTAGTTTTCAGTAGGTTCCAAAATGCCATTAAAAACCAGATATATTTAGAGCAGTTTGTACATTACCTCATACAGAACAAAATCCCAAGGCCTGAGTAGTATTATAAACCTTGGCAATCTTGCTGCCAGGTCTTCTCAAACACTGCTAAAAATTGTTTCAAATTACTGTAACTTATTTGGTCTTAATCAGATTTGATCCCAGGTTTGAAAAAGTTCAAAAATATTTCTCTATCTCATACTGCCACTGGCCCCTGTAGTCCTGCACTCTGATACCAAGTAATTTGTATTTTTCTACCTAATGCACAATGATAAATGAATACCTGCGGGATTTCCAGAATTTGTGAACCATCCAGTCCAGCAAATCATGCAAATAATTTCATACATTTCCTGACATTCCTGCAAATGAGAACAGAATCTGAGTTGTGGCATTAATACATCATACTCAAAGCTTAGCAATGCATGAGCTGTCCAGATTTGTATTCAAACAAGACAAACAAGTGTCAAATCCAGAGGGGTCTTGAAGCTGACATTAAGTTTTACTTTTTAGATTTTTCCCTGCATACTGTAAGTTTGGGTTCAAGGGCTTTGCTTCAACACTCACTTACAGAAAGAAGTTTCTCATTAAAAGGAGTCTTCTGAATTGAAAAATTATAAGGAATGTTCTTCTTGCCCCATTTCCATTTTTGCAATTATCCTATATAAATATTAAATTTAGCAGTCAAACTCTAAGAAATGGTTTACACAAACAGCTTTTTAGTTGATGCATTATCACTGTCATTCTAAAACATTTATGTGGCTTGTTTATGTTACTTTGTTAATTTTATTGTAATTTAGTATTAATTAATAGCTCTGTGATTATAAAGTGTTTAACCAGTTACAACTATTAATTATGCCACAGCATTGCTTAATAAAACAATACACTATTGGGATTAAATCAAAATAATTAAATTAATCTATCCTCTTTTATGGGTAATTTATTGCACGATAAAAGCAGTCGTGAAATTGTTTTCACGGCAACTAGCTTAAAAAGACGTTGCGTATATTCTTTTTTACCTCAACTATAGAGAGAAACAGTCACTGATTTCAGTGGTTTTCTACAGATTGGCACGAGGATCATAACTGTCTCAAAAATAGCAGGCAGTCATAGAAATTTAGAAATTTAGCAACCTCATTTCTGAAGTAACGCTGAAACAGAGGACTGGCGTACTCAGCTCCAGGCAATAACGATAGCGGCCACCAAACCGCTGCTTTAGGACTTACTGAGCCAGAGGTTGTACCTTTGCCTGGTGAAGTCATGGGGGAATTTTTCCTCCATGAAGTTGTCAAATTGCATCCTGAAGCCGCGTGAGCTTTTGCCATCTGCCACGCTCCGTGGCAGCGAGGTCCACACATCGACCACTACATGGGAAAGCACTCCATTTGCTTGCTTTAAATCTGCTACTGGATAATTTCATTTAACCTGTTCTAATCCTACTTCTTCTTTATAAGAAAGAATTAATAAATTGCCTGCAACCATTTTTCCCCACTTTGGAGCTTATATCCCTCCATGAGGTCCATGCCTCGGCTGTATCTCTTAGGCTGAACAGTCCAAATCCATTCAGCGTCTCCTCACACAATGCCACTCCATCCAACTGCCCCTCTTTAGGCCTTTTTTAGTCCTATTATTTATGCATAGCCATTTATTCTGTTTGGTACTGCCTAGCATTTGTCGTGACTAAATTAAATCTTAGTTATTTCAGATAATTTCTTCATGTGTCAACATAATTTATAATTCTGTCCTTGTTGAAACGCTTTCAAATCTTTCTGCAGCTGCTGTGTCTGCGACTTTCCAATTCTCGTCTCTCTGATATCGCACAAGTCAACGAAGAAAAAAAATTAAACATGACAGTCTCATGTTTCACATTTGCCACAAGCTCACAACAGACTTGAAAACATTTCCCTGCGTGACAGCACACATTACTGGTGACTTACCCTAGATTATAATTCCAATGTTCACTTATGAGAACAGCGCGTGGTAAACTTTTAAAAGAGCAACTTAACTTGAAACGAACTGCAATCCTTGCTCTGTCCCCATCTCCTAAACCAGTTATTTATGCAATGAAACTTCCCTTCTCAGTCCTCCAGGACCTCTCCTGTCACCCATCCATCTCAGGTATGGGTCATGGATAACGGTTCAGAGACTGTTCTGGCCGGTTCTGCAGATGCTTTAGGGTGAATTTCATCAGTCTGGTGACCTGAATACAAATCATCTCTCTAATTATTTTTCTAACTTTATCTATTCCTCCTTGGACCCTTGCATTATCTTCTTGAATTAGTGAAGAAACTCTGATTATATTTCCAATGCTTCTCACAATGAGAGGAAGCATTTCATTAAATATTTCTAGAATATACTATTCAATACTTCTTTTGAAAAATGTGTGCCATGCATTTTAGTCTTACCTGGTAACAAAACTAAATTTTAAAATACCTTAATACCTAATAATAATACCTAAAAACTAAATTTAAAAATACCTTAAGATAGATATTTTACTATTTACCAGTCCCAAAGGCTGGTTCATCCCTTCTGACTCCGATCGCTTTACATTAAATGGATGGGTATCATCTTTTATCATGGCCCTCCGACAGACTGCCAGAGATGGCACAAAACCACTGCAGTTTTTGGAGAAACAAAGTTAGAAAAAGGAACTGTTCAGCTATAAAGCCTAGCAGGATTTTGAGATGGCTGAGCTGATATGACTTCTCAGCATCATCTCACATATTAGTTTAATAGTTGATAGGGTGATACCTTTGTCCTAATCTTTGTTTTAGATTTTACCTCCCCAAAAGGTATTTGCAGAAGTTTTATGCCTGAACATAAGCACCTCTGGATAATTTGTCCCTTTACTAATTATTTACTTTTGCAGTCCACAGGGCTTTACTGCCGTGACGCCTTAACAGAATTCACACATAAATTCTGGAAAACAGAAGGCTGAAGATCACTCAGCAAAAATGAGGTTGGGACTGGCTTTACACGGAGGTCTCTATGCTCTGCAACCTCTTTACATCACCAATTACAGCATGTTTTGTACTTGGGGCATTACTGAGCTGACTTTTTTCCCAGGACTCTTCTTCCTCTTAAACCTACTGGTTCTGGTTTTTTGTGTTTTCTGTAGAATGAGGAATTAGGAAAGTTTTGCTTCTGTCTAAGCAATAAGCTGTCACATGAGAGGGCAGGAAGTGCAGTACCAAAGGACACCAAGTGATGTAATTATATGAAATCTGCACCACAGTTCACTGGGGTTCTCCTGCAGCAATGATACCACATGCTTCGCGTATGTCTTTTTTGAACACAGGTTTGTGCAGAGTGGCCCGGAGCTGGCTGCTCCACCCTGACTCTTGCTGTCACTTGGTTCAGGCTCGGTTTCCGCCCAGCATCTCCACCCATGGCCTTAGAAACAACCCTTAATGTACTTGCTGGTCATTTTTCAACGGTGAGCCACTTCCATGCTTCCCACATCGTAGGGATAAAATGCCTCCACTGAAGAACAGTACAGATGTCAAGAGGGTGCCTTGTGATTGCTAACTGAGAGGGAGGAACACAGCTGGACTGGCTCCCATTGCCTTTGAAGCACAGGAGGAGGAGGAATGCCTAAAGCTGAAGGAAAGCAAAGGCAGCAGACTTGAATCTGAAAGAGAAGCTCCCTACATGACTCAGGCAAACACAAATGCATGAGAAAAAGATGCTCTTCAAATAAAAGTTCTACCTAGTGCTTACGTGTGCCTGGGAGGGGGCTGAGGGAAGACACATATGTATTTGTGCAGCTCAGCTGCGACCTCCCATCTTGCTCCCAGACATCTTCTGGGGGTTTACGCATAGACCCACTGTGGCTATTATAAACTCCCAGGATCAAAGCAAACACCTAATTGCTCATTCAAGAAATTTACTGCCCACAAACGAACATGCTTGTGTGACTTTTTAACTTACTGGCTAAGTACTGTTACAAGCACTTTGTCAAAAAAGTGCATCTTTCCTCTTCAGGGGAACTTTATTGCTACAGTGCTTGCTTATTTAGCAGGTAATGCTAGCTCAAGACTTAGCACTAATATCTTCTAGCCGATATACATTGTATAGGACCATGTTTGTATTTTTGTCCTCAGCTGGTAGGTATTATGTGTTTCAGTACCTTCCTGATGGTTATGCAGCAAATAAAAGTTAAAAAGAGAATAGCTAGGGCATTATGAGATTTTCTTTCTGTTACTCCCCTAATTTTTCCTTTATATTCAGCTGTTATAAATGTTTCATTTGACACAAAGGAACACAACTTGCTGCATTCAAGTGGTACATGTAAATCTTGAAAGTCAGCTATTGAAGCCGTTCAGCCTGAGCACTCCTGGTCTGTGCCCACAGAGGGCTACGTTCAATGTGTGCACGTACCAGGGTGAAACTGCTGAGCAGGTCACAGCTGTTAAGCCTGTTCCCCACTCCCTCCCATTCAAGGCTGCTACCTTTCATTACTCCTCCTCCTAGCACATACACACGCTGGTTAGAGTTTGTGGGATTAAGGGTCACCTCCTTTCTTCTTCCCTGGAAAGCATGAGGGAGAAGCCCCAGAGCTCTCCATATGGCACTGTACACGAGGCAATGCTGCTCACAAGTCACAGAGCTCCGTCAAAAGGGTGAAAGCTGCTTCTACACCTTTCTCAGCAGGGACTCGAAAGGCACCTAAGTCCAAAAACCAGAAGACTACAGGGAGGTAGCATAGTTTTAAAGGTCAAGAGAGAAAAAGAAAAGCAAAGCAATCAAACAAGGGAGCAAGGGAGTAAGGAGAAAAGACACGACATATGACAAGCACAGCAGACGCTAGGGAGGAGCGCACCACAAAGTAGGTGGTTTCCAAAGAATAACCTGACATTTGACTCAAATGTTGCCACCCATTGACAGATCACTCATCTCCATCATGGTAATTATTCAGAAACGTTTTAGAACTTGCCATCATCACTAACAGCTATTTAAATTTGGCATGTACAGCAGAAGTTGCATAGTATTGTACCTGTCCTGTCCCTCATTTCATACAAAATTGGTCACTTTTGCTGTGTAAATTCGTGTGTAAAAGCAAATTTTAAAAAGTAGTTTGCAAGTGTTATAAGCTTCAAAAATCTGTTTCTGTAAAAGCCTACCAATGGTTCTGCATTTCTTCATGTCATGGCTGCACGTTACAAGCAAAATAGAAGTCAAGCTCAAGCAAGGTATGACTGAAAGGGCTCCTGGCTGTCAGGAGGAGACCTCACAACTGAAAAGCAAGAGAAAAATAAAGCATAGCAAAAGGAAAATAAAAGCAGTGTTGTTTAGTCTTTCCTTCCTAAAATTGCATAGATATGCTGAAGCATAACTAGGAACATATCCATATCATAGGAACACAGCCACCCACACATTCTCTGATGCATGCAACATGCCACACTGTCTTCCACAGACTGCTGAATGAAGTCTGTTAAGACAGAGAAAGCATGCCTTAATTTCAGGGAGAATTTCCAGAAAACCAGATTCAAACAGCTTTAAGGTATTCTTATACCAAGAAAAAGAAAAAAAAAAAAAGAGGCTCCAAAGAGTTTGTGAAACATCCCTCCTGTATGCTGTGGGCGTGGAACTGCTTAAATGGCTCTGCTAGCTTCAAAAGTTACCACTGTGCAACAGTCCCTCACCTGGGGGTTTCTTCCCTAACCTAGCAAAAGGGGTCAAATAAGAAATCCTCATCCATCTTCATGTAAAATACATCTCGGGGCGTCAGCTTTTAGTGATGTGGTAGGCTTCATACAGCTGTAGATAGAGACAATGGCTCTCTCTGGTAACCCCAGGTGGAAGACTAAAAATTGAACAGCCGGTAGATATTTTTGTTCTGATTGCCTGACAGTGGCCAAAAGGCAGTTCAGACTAGCAACCGGTTTTACAATTTGTAGGTGTGATCCACTTGTACTTTCCCTTCTCTCCATTTCCAGCAGGTCAGCAGATGCTTGTGCCTGCAAAATATCAATCTGAGCTGTCACCTGGCTAGCTTAACACTACCAGTAAAAAATAAAATAAAAAAGAAATCTTATATTCCTCAAACACAGCTACCTCATCCAAAGAGTTTTTTTATTTATTCTTTTTTTTTTAAACACAGATACTAAAGAAAGTGGCATCTCAAGAGCTCTGCTCGGGACATTGTTACTGACAGCATCAGAAGAGACCCAACATCCAACATGCAGTGTTTAGAAAAAGAGTGACTTGATCTGGTTACATCAACTTTGAAACTGCTTTCTGTAGCACCCAGAGAGAGCCTGCCCTTCAGGCAGGTTTTTACAGGCTTTCACGGCTTTACTTTGATTGCTGTTGTAGCCGAAATATATATAGCTTTAGTACGAAAGGATTATCTGTTATCCTACCCTTTGGGAGAACCTCATACTGTGACAAAGACTTTTCTCTGCTTAATCTCTTAAATTTCACAAAACTAACAAAAGTCCAGCACATCTAGCATTGCTTTTTTTTTTTTTTTCTAATGCCCCTGAGCTCCTTCCGGGATAAGCAATCACTGAATGGTATTTAACATCACCATATCTGATTCTTAATTCACTGATAAATGAGTTTGATGACATTTTTGGGTTCATAATCTGAATTGCCTCGTGTCACACTGCTCATTATGGCCTTTTTCTACTGTATTTTAGGGGAAAGAACAAAGTCAGAAGGGACTAGATCAGAGCCCTGGAAATTGAAAAAAAAAAAAACCCAAAACATTCTGCACTTCAGGATCAATTGATTTTTGTCCTCTGTCAAGCCTTACCCACAAGGATTACCCCTTGGTTTCAACAGAACCATTTAATCCCTTGCTGTGATTTGGTATATTCTCTCTTCACTCAGACAAATCTTCACCAGCAGCTACTTTTTCCTGAGAGGCTTAATATCCTGCTAGTGAAAGGACATTAGTCTGTTTGAACACAGATCATACAAACTAGAGTTCTTTAAAGAACAGAAGCAGAGGCAAACCCAGAGGGGTTATGCTGGGCTGCATGTGACCCATGCTCAGGCTAGTGACACCTTCAAAGGCCAAGGGCACAAAGGAGAAGTCATGACACTGCTTGTCTAGAGTGCTGCTGGCAAGTTTTGGTCATTTATCTTCACAGAGGTAGCGAGTCCAAAGAAAGCAGGAAGCACAGGCATCAGGCCCTCCAGCGGTATAGGGTTTGTGGGAGTTGTTTTTGCAGCCAAGAACCATGACATGCTGCCATCAAGAGTTTTAATTTATTTTGAAGACAAGGACAACTGAAGACCCAAAGGTCATAATAGTGCATAATTAATTAAGGTTGTACTAAATAAATCACTAAAAGTAAAAGCAAACAAAACTATTCTCCTCCCACTTCAATTCACTTGCTCTTGGACTCAAATATGCACACAAATACAGGAGGTTATACCCGTTTCATGTTCTCTGACTACAAGAATATCCCACAATGCTGAAGAAGTTGAGCAATCGCCACCAATTTTTCCCTTTTACCAGCAGCACTTCCAGAGTCAAAAAGCACGCATTCGTACATGGAAAGTGACTTCTTCATAGCCTCCCAGCAATGCCAACTCACAAGCCTTATGCACTAAAAAGGATTATAAGGAGTAGAGTTTCTTCTTAAAGGAAACATAATATTCCATGCCAAGTGCTTCCTTCTGAACACATTGTTTCTACACACGCAAAGCTGAGGAAACAATATAAAAGACTGCCTGAATGTTAAAATAGAGAATCGGAGAGAACGAGCCAAAACAGCATTATATAGCGTAATTTCTGTAAGAATATCTTCATTGTGAACAGGTTCACTAGGTTACTCCGTTGACCAAAAAATACAGGGTTCACTTGGTGCAACTCTACAGCCAGGGTTAAACAAAAGAAAAAGCAATCTCACAACAGTCCCATCTCCCCATAAAATCTGCAGATCTAGTCATCTTAAAGGAACAAACGCAGAATTCTTACACATAACTCTACACTGAAGGCAGAATTCACACCAACAGAAATTACTGGGCAGCCAGCACACAGGAAGAACAGCAAAGATCAGCCATGTGCTTAGTGCCTGCTTTGCTACTGCACAAAATCATCTCCATATATATTCACCTTCCAATTTTGTTTTCCTTCCATTTTCAGTGGTTAAAAAGACAAAAGAACAGTATCTTGCCAACAGCCCTTCTAACCCAGCACACTCTTAGATGAAATGTAAACCACTAAATAGTACTGCTGAAGGATGAAAGAGCATCTTGCCACGTCTGCAAAGATCTTTAAAATCAGAGAGACAGCAGCCTACTGTCCAGGGGACACAATATAAACCGGGAGCCACTACCTGAATGTGCCTGCAGATCTCGACAGCAGGAAGATGGATGGGCAGTTGTGCTGGAGGATGCAGAGCTTATGTATCCTCTACCAAGCAGCCCAGGATCCTGTTTAATCACAGTCCAACTCAGGTCTCACTCCTTGAACCTCACAGAGGTCCCCTTTGGCACAGTGTGTGCTTTCCTTACCTCTCCTCAGGCCAGGAGAACAACACTGGACCTGAAACACTGAATCAGAAGGGGATCCACATAAACAGAAAGGACTTAGATCTGCTCACACAGTATTCCAGTCTGGTGAAGACGACAGAAATTGGGGAAATTATCCATTGACTTTACAAGACAAGGATTCTTATTTTTTTAAGATAGTTGCTATGCTTTCCCTGCTTATTACCTTGTATTCTACAGAGCTAGTTGCACAAAGGAAATGTTTTTGTTTCAAGGCATTTTTGTACTAGTACTTCATTTGCAATGTTTGCATGCCAAGCAGAGAAGCAATATAGCCATTAGGCAAAAGAGGTCTGGTGGCTACGCATCCCTACGCCACAGAAACAGATGGATGCACCCAGCCAGATCATAAGTCTACTGTACCCACTTCATAAATAATTTTCTTGAGGATTCGTAATACCTGGATGAATCTCATGAATGTTATGGGTTTTTTTAAAAAGTTACTTTCTTCCAGTTGTTACAATTTTGGTGGGCATATAATCTGATTGTTAAATTCTCTGATCTTCCATGTTAGTAGAATGCTATAAATTAAGATTTTTGCCCTGCTCCTAAATAACCAGGAGGAGAAACAACTTGTCCATTAATTCTGGGGGGCATCACATTAATGTTGCTTGATGTCCAGTTTTGACCTTGTTGATGCCAGTAACATGCTCAAAATACAAATCCATTTGCAGAGGTCAATCTTGCAGTTCCACAAGATCTCCATAGTTCTCCACTATGAGGGACTCACTATCATTCACAATTCATCAAAGAAGATCCATAAGAATCCATAAGAAGAGAAACCTGGCAAATGACAAAGAAGGTCTACAAGAAAGTCATCAGATAGATTTTCTCTCTTTCCACCCATTCCTTACAGGATTTCATTCCAGAAAAATAACTATCTTCATTGTTAATATGCCTGTTATTTTCTAAGTAAGATTCTATTTATTTTATAATTAAATAATGGAAGTAGGAAAACATCTAGGAAAGGAAAGGGCAAGTCCCAGTGGATAAAAGGATGAACAAGAGGAATTTTAACATGAAAACAATATGAGAAAATTTGATTTTTTTTTTAAATTCAGGAGTGAATATAAATTCAAAACATAATAAAAACTGAATGCTTGTTTGAGTAAGAAGGAAAACCAATAAAGAAAGCAACCATGTAGAAAACAATCCCTTCCAATGGTAATTACACCTCTATTCCAAACAGGCAGCCAATGTTTGAGACTTTGTGCAAGCTAGATTTTTGGTTTTGCATTATCATCTGCTCTCATTCAAAAATACAACCACTTCTCCAGTCAAATCATCAAATTGCTTATGCCTCCATCTTGGAAATGTAGTTGAAGATGGAGAGAGGAATTATTTCCGAAAAATGGTGCTGAAGAAAGTATGCATATATGTGACAAACTCAGGCAGAGTTAGCTCAGCGAATGAATACGAAGGTTGCAGGTTTTCCCTTTGTATCTGGATGATTCAGAACATGTTCAGAACGAATGCTCTAATCTTTTTTCGTATGTGGCAATTAGATGTTCAGCAAAGCATATTTTTATACTAATTCCATTCCTTTCATGCATCTCCCTTTAATTGATTTCATTTGTGTGCAGTGCAACTTTTCTGCTATCTATAAGAAGTGTAATTTCTTCTTATGCCACATTGGGGGAAACTGTTTCATGATCCAACTCTACTAACTTATTTTCTTACAATAAATTCCTTATTGTTAGCAAACATGATGCTCACAGTACTTAAAAGCTAAATAATATCTAGTATATTATATATAGCATATTATTATCTATATGTCATATACAATAGTTCTTTATATTTATCCTTGGAAAAACAGATCCTCTGATACCATCCCTGTCTAAAAAAAAAAAAAAATGGAGTACTACGACCCCTGTGTAGACCTTTTTCCTCTCCTCACACCTAACAAAATAAATAATGAAATCAAACACAGAGAAAAATATTTCACTAGCTGAATCAGAGAGTCTTCCCAGAAAAAGTAGCCAGGTATTGGCAATATAAATGTTAAGTTTCCCATTGTTGAATCACTCATTAAGGCCGTGAACAGTCTTTCAGAACTCATTATCCTTTGCAGGACAAGAAGCAGTAGAGTAAGATAACATCAGAATACACACCTTTTGCCAGCTACACATGCATGCCTACTTGCCTGCCTTAGCCATAAGCAACAAGTGAAGAAGCCCCTAATATCCAGAACCTCTAACTCAACTACACATGAGATTTTCAAAAATCAAGAATTCAGAGTGGCCAGTGTTAACATGTTTCTATTACTTCTTTTTTCCCCTTATTACAGCATTGAACAACGAAATACTACAGCTGCTCTTCAGCAGGCTAAGGGGCAATAATATAAGGACATTGACTATAATGTAAAAAATGGGGCTTTCACTGATATAACAAGAAGTAAAACAGTCAAAAAAAAGGACAATTTTTCTGCAGTGTGACTACAAACCTTTGCTACCGGCAAGGAATAATTATTTTAAAGCTACCGAGGTTTTGTAATAGCATTAATTTCCATGGACACTTGAGTGTCATATAGACATTTTAATCAAACAAATCAAATTTACTTTGAAGTCTGGATGTTTTCATTCTAGAGACCACAGTTAAACACACTTGTTCACTTCAGTAAGGGGCATTTTTCTCCATCCTCTTGATCATTCAGAAATGCTTGTCAGGATTTCAGTTCCACCCTTAGGTCCCTGCAACCTCTCAGCACGCAGCATCTGGATGCCTTACACAAGCCCTTTGCCACTACTGCTCTCCCACCTCTTCTCCCATAAAGATTCCAAAAGATCCAGCCTCCGCTCTGTGCCACAGCACAAGTACTTGTGATGCACTTTCCGAGTGAATCAGGCCTGGCCCTAGTACAGATCCTTGGGGAACTTCATTGTTTCCCTCCCTCAAATGCCAAAATTGCCCATGTTCCCTCATCCTACATACATGACTGACCTTGCTGAAGGGCCTCAGTGTGCTCAAGCAGAATACTTGATGTGCAAACACTCAGGAGGTGAATCCTATGAAACCACTGCATACGGCACTAGAACAGATTTAATTAATACACCTAAACAACAGCCTTAACAACCTTAAGTCATACGCTACAGCAAAGATGCCCAATCAACATAACAAAGATTAATTATTAAAATAATAAAGGCTGATACTTCTGCTGCCTTAAATGCAGCAAGGAATATTCCATCTAGCTTGCCCACTTCCGCATCAGCAAGGAAATCTAATGCTTTAAACAGGCATGTTCATGATTAGTACCTTTTAGGTACTTTGCTTTTTAGGCTAAGGGTATGTTTTTCCTGTTTCCATTTGAAACAGAAAATCTAGATACACATTTACTAAGTCAAAGTGGTCTCGACATAAAGGAACTTAAATTCCTTCCACATCTCAAATATAACCAAATAACATTATATGATTTTCTTTTTCTTTAAGTCATCGTATAGAGAAATTGGAAACCAAGCATGCAGCGGGGATACCTCGGGGATTTTCAGACTGCCTATTTGTTTTGTAAGACATGAATACATTATAGACAGGAAGTAATTCAGGCTGCTTCTCCTCAGTAATTCAGAGGGAAAAATACTCATTTTGTTTTTCAGTGAAACAGAATACTCATTGCCCACATGCCATACAAAAGTAATTTTTCGAAGTGCCTATAACTGATATTGAAGACAGACACACACTGGCTTTCAAAATCCCACAAACCACCTGAGCTGTGACCGGCTGAACAAATTTCACTGTAAATTTCAGCATTCTCAGAAGACAATGATTTGATCCTTGTTACATCTATCTGCAAGCTGCCAGAACTGGCAATTTGAAATCATGTTAAATATTAGTTTTAATTAAACCATGAAAAATACAACCACATTAAGTGTGCTGATATACCAAGCTGGAAACAGAAATGGATTCCTACATAAAATGCTGCAAGTATGATTGCATACTATGATTATTAAAGCTTACAATCAGTTACGACTATAAAACCATCACTGAGAATAATTACAAGCCTAAAACAAACAAGCCATATCATGAAAGCTCTTCTATTAATCTGCTTCTTATCAAGAACTTTACCTAAAAGAGGCTGCACTAAGAAAATTATGCTTGAAAAATCTAAAAATAGATTTTTTTTTTAACACAAACCTAAAAAAAAACAAAAAAATCTTGAATAAACCTGCATTTATTTTTTGTCTACTTAACAGTAATGTTATGCAGAAAACATACAATTATGAAAAAACTTCAGAACCACAACAACAATGAAAAGATCCAAATAAGTTATACTCCCAATGCCAGCACAAGGCCAAATGCTGGGGGAACAAATCCAAGCTGTCCATAGGAAATAGTGTAGGTATCACAAAAGAAAAATGGGTAGCCTTTGTCACTGAAAAAATGTGATTTCTAAAAGTGTCTTTCCTAGACAAAAATAAATGTTATTGAGCTGCTCCCTCTCTCTGCTTCTGTATTCCTTTTACCATGGACACATACAAGTATCAAACATGCTCATATGAATTTTCCTCAGTGGACATGAAAATGTGTGTCACATGCTCAACTAATCTTCACGTTAGTGATTCTGTTCCACCCCTTTGAAGATTAATGAAAATAAAACAAATTCCTCTTTTCTGCTCTCACAACTTGCCCTTACAAGCTTTCTACACAACACGTGTACGTCTCTCTTGTTAGACCACGTCAATTCATGGCAGAATAAAATTAACAACTTCTAGAGGGGAACAATAATCTTGGCTTGTTCAGGTGAAGTGGGCTAAATTAAATGAGCGCACTGCACCGATATCGGCCCATATAACGCTTCCATTTTTCAGGCAAGGTACTCTAAAAATGCAAATACTGTCCAACGTATGAAGGACAGCGACAACCACGGTGTCACCACCATGATCCCTTGCCACTCCTCCTTCCCCCGTGTCCGCCCACCCTTGCTAACCCAGTGTCATGGTTCAACCTCAGTCAGCAACCAAGCACCACGCAGCCACTCGCTCACTCCCCCCTGGTGGGATGGCAGAGAGAATCAGAAGAGTAAAAGTGAGGAGATACCTGGGTTGAGATAAAGACCATTTAATAGGCAAAGCAAAAGCCGCATGCACAAGCAAAGCAAAAGAAGGAATTCATTCACTCCTTCCCATCAGCAGACAGGCGTTCAGCCATCCCCAGGAAAGCAGGGCTCCATCACACATAATGGTTACTTGGGAAGACAAACACCATCACTCCGAACATCCCGCCCTTCCCCCAGCTTTATACACTGAGCATGATGTCATATGGTGTGGGACATCCCTTGGGTCAGTTGGGGTCAGCTGTCCCGGCTGTGTCCCCTCCCGGCTTCTTGTGCACCTGGCAGAGCATGGGGAGCTGGAAAAGTCCTTGACTAGTGTAAGCACTACTTAGCAACAACTAAAACATCTCCGCATTATCAACACTGTTTTCAGCATAAATGCAAAACATAGCCCCACACTAGCTACTATGAAAAAAAAAAAAATTAACTCTATCCCAGCTGAAACCAGGACACCCAGCCACGCTTCTGTGTCCCTTTGAAGTAATGACAACCAAAGTTCTGTTTCAGCAGCACAAAAGCCACTCTGCTTCTCCATGCACCATACACCAAGGGCTTCTGTATTTATCTTGGTTCTTCAAATTCTCCAGGGGACCTTTTCAAGAAAAGTCTCCCGCATTATTGCAATTTCCTCAATATTTTCAGAAAGCTACTTGGGAACCTACCAAGAACCGTATGTAATTCAGGGTTTGTTTTTTAAATTCAGCACTCCTAACGCTCACCTTCTCACCTTGGCATAAGGCCTAGCAGAATTTAAATTATTTGTTTATGCAGCACTGAACATTTTCCATATTTTTTAAATGATGAGCCAAATTGAAACGCAGGTTCTACACAGCATCTGAATATTGTATTAGTTTGTAAAGTGGAGACAGAGAGCAATCCTCCCCAAACCAAAATCATATCTTAACAGTGAGATAAAAACAAGCCCACATCAAATTACAACTTTAAAGTACATTCCTGCATAAACAGCATGGGCCTTGAAATGGGAAAAACAGCCATGCAAATTATACCAGCTGGCAAGATGTGTCCTTTACAAAGGTATAACATTCTGATAGATAAATACTGTGACTTTCCAGCAAAAAAGCGCAAACACAAACAACCCCAAACTATTCTACAGCAGTGTGAGCCTTATAATTCAAATTAGAGTTCAGTTTTAAACATCTGTCGTACAAACAATAGTGTTGTTGTAAACTTAGAGATGCAATTTCATACCTTTCCTCCTCTGCACAATCACACAGCATTAGATTTAATGTCACCGACTTGTTACCAATGCAGGGGCGGCTTGTGTGGGAGAATATTAGCAAGATAGATGGAAAGAAAAACGTACCTCATATTCAGGCATACGTGACAACTTCACATTTCTGATGGCTACTCTCTATTTTGCTGTACATGTCTCTCTCTGGAGTTAGAGGTAATACCTACTACCACTGTCCTCGGTGCTGTTCTGAGGGAAGCCTTAGACAACTGCCACTGTCCTCCACATCAGCTCCTGTTCTCGTGCTCCGGCTGAGCCTTCTGCAGCTGAGCTGCCAGCAAGGCCAGGACTGGTGCTGCTGCGCTGGTGCAGAACAGAGTTGTACACTTGCAGTTGAATCAGCATGATCACATTACACATTTCCTGGGAATACCTGTAACTGAGCTTCAACTTACCTTTTCTATCCCACTTATCATGCAAGAAAAAACACGGTTTTCAGTAGAAGAACTGGTTTCTGCATATGCAAGAAGACTTGTGTCAGAAAGGTGCAATCTAAAAACTTTTCTGATTTGGGGAAATTCTCCTGTATTTGTTTTTAAGATGGAAGTGCTGTTATCTCAGCTTGATGATATGTAACATTCTTCTACAATCCAAAATGTAGACTTACTTTAAAGTCTCAGTAGTTCAGAACACCCTATTTGCTTCTGACTGAATTTATGGGTATGTTTTCCAAGCATCATGTGGGATGTAAGCACACCAACTGATTTGGAAGTAACAGGATTTGTATAACATAACTTTTGAGCGTACAGCCTTATGGCACTCCGCATCATTTCTCCATGGACTTAATGTAGTTTGTGTGGGAAGAAGCCTCACCTATCCTCTAGGGTTAACACTGCGCTGTGTTAGTAATAGTAATAATGTGACTTACACTTAAGTAACTCCTATATGGAGAAAAAAGACCATACTTTAAATTTAAAAAAAATAATCATTTGTCCAGGGAAATGTCCTACAATTGGCAAATACATTTTGAAACCCAGAAAGCTGTGAGGCACTATTTTGCAATGGTGCTCCCCAGCTGCAATGCTTTGCACCTCATCTTTCAAAATACATGAGAACAATACACCAACAAAGGTATCAATGACTAGCAAAGAGGATGCCAAAGAGGTCATAAGTATAAGGATTCAGCTTGGTACCAATATCGCTGTATATTTTGATGAATGATACTGGTGCATTAAGCATGTTTTATGTGGGGAGACTATTTGGCTAAATTAGTCAATACCAGGATGACCGTGAACTAGCAACTACTGTGACACGGAGAAAGGCAGACATAAGCCAAGGATGTATGAGGAAAAGATATAAAGAGAAATTATATCATTGCACTGGCTACACATACTCAGAAACACTGCACTTGTCTTCAAAGAGGTACAAGGGGGCTACTGAAACGATGGGGAAAAGTGCACCTCTATTACAAGAGCATTACAACTCCGACACTGGATATGGCTGCTGGCTATAAATATTCCTGGACTAAATAGCCCAGAAGAGGACGTGCTACTCAAGCTCACCTTTTCTGTTTGTTTCACACAATAACAAATGGCTATAAAGCAAGAATGATTCCACTGAGGCTGGAAATGAGAGAGCTAACCACTTAGGGCTAATTTTAAAGCTACCAGAGGGAAAGATTTCAGAAACTGCGAGCTAAAGGAGAAAACAAACAAGTTTAAGATACACCATGATAATTTTATGAATGACAGACCCAAGCAGTCTCCCACCACTCTGTTTGCACAGTTTGTAGGCATCCTTCGAAACTGTTTTTTCTCCCCCTCAGGTGCTGGAACAGGAGAACAGCTTTCATTGCTGAACCTGCAAAGATACTGCTATCTGCTCTGCTGTTTGGTAATAGACTGAGGTCAGACATTAATTCTACATATTCTCAACACCAACAATATCAAATAAATCTTTCTGCCCGGGGCTGACCTCAATTTAATTCTCATCAGTAGCCTATAAGTAATATCAGCACCTACCTAGTCCCAGGATCCCTAGATTTCCTTTTACACATACTTTTCCTCCACCCAACTTCCTCTATGCATGCAAGAGTCTTTACAATCTGAACCAAAACAATGTGTAAGAGCTGGGGTAAAAATAAGAAGACGATAAAAGGGGAAGACTGCAGGATCTATAAGTAAGTAGAGTGGCTATATGCATAGTAGCTACTTCTTACAGCCTTAAAAGAGAGAGATGTTTACAAAAAACTTGTTTTCACAAAGGTAGATTGCAAAATGCAATTTGAATGGTTTCACACCTGCTTCAAAGATTTGTACAGAAGAAGCTTCAAAAGAAAAAGATACATCATTCTGAAAATGAAACTGCTATCCAAAGTCACATTAAAGTTGTTCATTCTCCCCTGCAGAAATGAACACATAACTCACTCACAGTGGTTGACTTCTAGAGAGGAACACTGTAAAATTTTCAATATCTTCCAGGGCAAATGTCTGCATGGGCAAGATAGTGTGGAATTATGGTATACATGAACCTTAAGCAACCTTCCCATCAATGATACTTAATTACCTGCCACACAACCATGGCCGTCCTGATCATAAAAATGCATTGATCCACTGAACTTCGAGTGGACAGAGGTCAGCTAAGATCTTTGCAAAGACATGAAGGGCAAACCTTCTCAGACAGCAAATGTTTTACAGCCAGCAAAAATATTAAATATGTTTAACTATTACAACTTAATAGCCATGAAGCAACGGGCTTCCAACCAGTTAATGCATTCGATCATTCCTCCTTCAATGATTTCAGGTTTGGACAGCTATTGTTATTAGGTGTTATTTCAGGGAGGACAAATGCATATGCACAAAAATCTCAACATTAAAATCAGTATATCACAGCTGACTCCTCATAGAGTGGGGAGGTAATTACCTTCAGAAGATGATGTCTTAGATAATATTTGTTCATTCATTTTAAGCTCTACTGCTTTATAGCAATGTTCTAAGTCTTTCAATCGCACGACATCTCAAACTGAAACCACAGTGCTAGGAAGGATCTGAGGTGAACTAGCAGCAGGGCTGACACTGAGCCCCCTTCACCTCTCGGGATTCTCAACCTCACACCAGTTGAGGATTTGAGGGCGAGGGGAGGAGGTGCTCGCTGTGCCCCAAGCTCTCTGCACTGCCCAGAGTTCTGTTTACACAATCCCACAGGCGCTCAGGGATCTCTGTCATACACACTTTCAAGCTGGAAAGAAAAGGAGTTGCAGCAGTTATGACCTACTGCATTATTTCAACCAAGCTAAGGAAAGATCACAAGGCAGAGATTTAAAAACAAGAACCCCGTCAAAAATCATATTGTGATAGATATACCAAAACTGAAAGAGGACGTTCTGGAGGTCAAAAAGCACACAAATGAAACACTAAAGTGAAAGCATCCTTAATTTCATCATGCTATCTGTTGAGTGGTCTTAAAATCTCACAAAATCTAAGAATAATTCCATAATGTAATGAAAGACCAAGAGGATGTGTGCATACAGCGTTTACAGCTCCATCTATTTTCTCTTTATTCACATTCACAGGCAGTCACAGTCAGCTTTACAAAAGTTTTCAGATTACCAAGGACTGCAAGACAAGGTTCCACTTTCTATTTTCTTTTATGTATTTTCAGGTCAGATGTTGAAAATACAGGTAATTAGCACTAAAGGCATGTACTTGTGGGACGTTTTAATTAAAAAACATGTTCGTGAGTTCACACAGATGTTTCCACTGTATCAAGAAGTATTTAAGACTATTGTGTGTATTAGTCAATGCTTACACTGCGATTTTTATATATTTATATATCCATGATGCAAAACAAGATTACATGAATGTGAAAATCACATTTTTTCTCACAGCACTTAATTTCCAGCAAATTAAATATGGCACTACCGATAACATACTTAATGAGTAAACTTGATGTGAAATAATCCAGGGTTTTCACAGCCTTCAGGAACAATTATGTTAAATACATGGTGATTTAAGTGACTGAGTTTCTTCAAGCGTATCTTCACAATCCTTTTCCCACCTTCCTGGCCTCAAAGTCCTCTGCTAGTGGCCTTGGTCACATACAAAAACTTGCTTGCTCATTCTGGCAACTGAAAGCCTCCCCAGATTTCCTGCAGAGACCTATTGCTGACTGCAGGAAGCTATTAAGATTTCTCTGTTAAGGAACTCTGGAAAAAAGCTTGCAGTGAGCAGAAGGCAGGGTAACTGCAAGTTTATGCAATGCTGTCACACTTTTTTTGTGTCTGGCTGTAAGAAAGAGCCACTGGACACCAGAATTATATCCTAAAGTGCTTCCTCTGCCATCTCTTTGCCTGCAGCAGCACATTCATTTACCTTAGGACTGGAAAAGGGAGAGTAGAGATTTCATTCCTATCTTTGTTCTGGCATTATATCTTCTTCTGTTACCTCTGTAGAGGACTAAACAAAGTTCTGAATCGAGGACTAACTCAGATAAGTAACCTTTGTGTTCCTTCTCAGTTCATGAAAATTATTCTCTATCTTAGGCAGTCACTTTTTTCCCTCCAGCAGACACAGCAAAGAAACCTACTAAAATTTCCCTATCACCTTCACCAATGCTAAAAAACAGGACTGGCATTTCTGTCAGCTGGAGTCAGAGACTGATGTCGAACAAAGATTCAACATCCTTTGGGTTTCAACAAATAGCCCAGTAGTTTCAATAACTTATGAGGTGATGATGCAGTGTATGTGATGAGTGGAATTAGCCACAAAGCACAGTGACTACTCCTGGGGTATATTCAAATTTTCTCCCAGTTGGAAGAAGACAGTTGGTAAACACAGTAAACCAGCACAGCGACCTGCCTCTCAGACACACGCTGCCTTGCGTACCAACCCAACTTTGACAGAGAGGCTGAGGGACCATTGTCACTTCTCTGCTGCAATACTGATGCAATTCCTCTGGTCCCCATGGTTCATGACAGCGGGCTTTTCACAGGCATGTGAAACACGTATACCATTACACCTCACCAGTGCTGATTCTGCTCACCCAGGGGAATGCAAAAATGATGGAGCCCATTATCTTTACCATGTGGTTCAAAAGCCAGCAATAAATTGCCTCCACCTTTAAACTGACGTGGATTACACTTCTTAGGGATGCCCAGAAATTTGGCACTGTTTTTTCCCAAAGTAGGATTTGTTAGTAATCTGCTATCTGCATCTAGAAACAGCCTGAAATCTTAACATGTCCTTCGGGCAAAAAAGAACTCACCTCCCCTGTTCCCCCTTGCTCTCAAGCTCATTTTCCATTTTGAAGCACAGTAAGCTTGTATCTCCGCAGTAAGCCCATCTAGTCAGCAGGGGATTTCTGGTGGTACCAAAAATACTCATGGCTGACAAAGGTACTGGTTTACTAAGACTAATGAATCCATACTGCCTCCCCAACCATGATATTCCATCAGCTTTTCCTAACCCATTTCAGCCCATTCAGTCCTGTTTATTTTTTGACTAGACTGTTGCAGTAATATATCTTTCCCTCCTATTCCGTGTTAACACCACTAGATCATTCCTAACCTGTGTTTCAGACACCACCGTCAGCGCTGGGCTTCCAGGCAGCCACTCCAGGCAGCTTCCAAGGGTAGCTAGCTGCCAGTTTCTCCAGCTACTCTCTAGAATTACATGCTGTCATAATGAGAATGAGCAATGAGATGCCATTCAGGGGCCTTACGGGTTTGCCTACGACGAGGTTTCAAAGGGAGGTAGCTTTTGCATTTTGGATTCCTCATTGAATAGATAGATAAGCAGACAACAAACATCAGGAGATATGAAATTAGACTGAAATACAATTTAGGAAAAACATCTAGAAATGAAGATGCTCTGTGTAAGGTTATGAAATGGGGGTCAGGCCAGGTGATGAAGAATATTTATTTGCATACAGCTGACTTCCAGGACTGCTGTTCAGGAGAATGCACATGGAGCTTTGGCCTGCAATGTAAATTTGCACCCAGTTTGATGAAACAATTTGCCTTTAGTGCTGAATGCTAAACACATTTTAGATACATGTGAAGAGGCACTACCACTGAGCGACTTCATATACACGTTACATTACAGCAGCACTAAAATAGTAATAAATGCAACTTTCAGAATCAAACCTTAAAAAGTGATTAAATACTAACCTAGAGCTACAGCTGTGAAAAATAACCAAAAAAACCAGTATTCTTAATATTACTCTTTCCTACTTTTAGAACTGAATTCCCATTCAACCTTCAGTTTGGCAATTACTGAACAACATTGAACAAAGCCAAATAAAGCATTCCAGGTTTTCACAGCATGCGCAATTGTTTGCATAGACACTATTCAATCAGTAACAGTTGTTGTTTTACATCTAAACTTCTCTTAGTATAGAAGATCATCACCACCAAACAGATTAAATTAGTCTTTGATCTATTAATCCTGCTCTTATTTAATAGCATTAATACTGCATATTAATGACTGACTGGGCCATACTGAAAGAAATGCAAATAGGCACTGATGTTCCCAGCTGACCTATGGTGTTTCAGGGTCACGGTTTCAATATAATTGAACATGGAGCCATATCACTGTCGTGGTTTGGCGCCAGTCATCATGTAGCCACTTGCTCACTCCCCCCACCCCAGAGGGCTGGGGGAGAGAATCAGAAGAGCAAAAGCAAGAAAGCTGATGGGTTGAGATAATAACAGTTTAATAGTTAAAATAAAAAATAGTAATAATGGTGATGATAATAATGATGATAATAATAGGAAAATAACGAGAGAGAGAAATAAAACCTGGGGGAAGAGGGGAAAAAAACAAAAAAACCAACCAACCAAAAAAAAAACCAACCAAAAAACCAAAACACAACACCTCCCCCCCCCCCCCCCAACAAAAAAAACCCAAACCACAAGTGCTGCAACCGCTCACCACCCGTCGACTGATGCTGCCAGTCCCCGAGCCACGATCGCTGCTTCCCCCTGGCCAACTCCCCCCAGTTAATATACTGGGCATGACGTCACATGATATGGAATATCCCTTTGGTCAGTTTGGACCAGCTCTCTTGGCTGTGCCCCCTCCCCTCCCGGCTTCTTGTGCACCTGGCAGAGCACGGGAAGCTGGAAAAGTCCTTGACTAGTGTCAGCGCTACTTAGCAACAACTCAAACATTAGTGTGTTATCAACATTCTTTTCATACTAAGTCCAAAACGCAGCACTATACCAGCTACGGTGAAGAAAATTAACTATCCCAGCTAAAACCATGACAATCACCTATTTAAATATATCAGTGATTACTATGGAATTAGGATTAATGCTATAAGCTATCAATCTCTAATGATAGGACATATTTTTCACTAAGTAATTCTCACAGAGTTATTACATTCTCTGCAAAATTAAGGCATATTTCAAGATCATATTATTACAACATACAAAACTGCCGTTTGAGACACAGGTGAATGCCAATGATCTGGGGAGAGTCTTAGTCACAGTGAACACAATTTGACAGAAGCTTTTAACTCCTCACATTTTATTTTACTGAAAATATATGGCACAGAACTTGTTATTGAATGCTATAGTAAAAGCGGTACAATACTAAGTAAAATCACTTATATTAAAAAGCCTACTAGATCCCTTCTTTTAATGTCTGCTTAGCTGGGAGTTGTCCTCTGAAGGGCCACAGTCCTGTGGTACTGGTGTAAAACAGCACCTCTCTAGAACTTGGATGCACTTAAGCAAAGTTTATACACAGTCCAAATCCTGACCATAACTCTTCATTTTGATAACCCAGCTCCATAACATCAGGACTGGCACAGCAGTGACAGATAGACATGGATTTTGATGATAGTGGTTTAGGTATTGCTGTATTGTACAAAAGCAAAGTATCTAGTAAATCCAAAGTAAATGGCAGAAGAAAGAGGAACACAGAGCCAGAAAAGCAGCCTGCCATTACACTCCTTGGTCATGGATGTAAAAGTGCCTTAGGTAATATTCAGAGAATCACTGAATAACTGAGGTTTGATGAGACCTGGAGATCATCACCACCTCTTTGACAGTGGAAAAACACCCGAAGACCATGTTGTACTTTTTGCCCATCTGTTTTTGTTACAGATGCGTATACACATCACTTTGCGAGCAGAGAAGGTGAAAATAGTGATCATGATGTATTTCTGCACGTGTGTATATTTTAACAATGGTGCCTGTAAAGTGAGGCAATGTGTTCTAAATTAACATTTCAGCAGGTGAGGATCTCCATTCTGAATGATCATAATTTAGTGGTGCCAAAGAGCTTTCTGAATTTGACTGTTTGGCTGTTGAATTCTGACATTTTCCACATAATCATTAGATTGCAACTACCCTGGCTGCTATATAATGTGCCTAAAATTATACTTTTCAGCAAAACTTACACCAAACAGTCTTATTATGTGTCATTACCATGCTCAGTATGTCATTCCTAGCTGTACACATGTTCTTTGTGAGATCACATGTAAAAATCAGTCACATGGCTCAGTGAAATTTTTTCTGGATACCTGGAATAAGAATCAAGAAACCATATTTAACTTTTTGCAGTACACATCAATCTACACCAAGCACAGACAGACTGATCCTCTACCATTGCTGAATTCTCACCATAGTTTTTTTTGGCAGTCTCAGAAAATTTACATATTTTCTTCAGCAAGTACAACATCAAACACGACCTTTGTTTCAGCTTCATAGGCTCCTGTGATACCTTGAACAAAAGCTAAAAGATAGAAGGTTCCTCTGTGCCTTTTGTGGTGGACAGGATGTGCTTAATTTATGCCCGGCCAACGCACCAGAATTGTTGCCTTAAATGTGTGTATATATATATGTTATTCTTGGATGAAATGGAATAGTGCAGGAGCTATTGGTAATTAAGAAAGGATCACAGTTAGGAGTGGAAACTAACACCTGAGAATTTTAATAATGCTTGGGCCAGATAGGAGGGTATTAGCAATGAACACCTCATTGACAAGAACCTCCTAAAAGAATACAAATCAGTAAAACTTCAAGGACTAACAGTGGAAACATCCTGCTACAAAGAAGGGTGTGAAGATAAGGGAAGGCCACAAATCAGTCAGCAGCGATAAAAGGGAACATCTTGGCCCAGAAGGCACTGGAAGCACGGAAACTGGGGGAAAGGTAATTCTGGAGGGGGAGATTGTGACCACTGACTCAACTGAGGGACAAAAGGACTACCCTCACGCTCCTCTTGAACATGGGCAGTGAATTAAAATCACCCTGTAGCTTTAAACTGAAGCGGAGAAGATACAGACCGATGGAAGAAGAGGATGCTTAGTCAGGTCAATGATTATGTATTAGATAGGTATGGTGTGTTAACATTCATGTATAAATGTCAAAAATGAACTCCAGTAGGGGTACATGCTAGGAGGAATTATCCCCTGTGCATCCGGCGCTGTAATAAAAGAATGCCTGCTTTCTAAAACTCCAAAACTGAGCCTTAGAGAGTTCTTTTAACCAGCTTTTACAGCATCACCTGTCCTTCCAAAATATTACTTTTCTCAAGAACTAAATCTACGTGGCCAAGGGCACTTCCTAGCTCTCAGGTGCACACCTTGGACAAAACTGCAATCAATTCTCTTCCCAATCTAGTTCCCTTTAGAAGGAAAATCAAGAGGACGCAGGGAGCTAAAGGGTGCTCAGAAAGGCTCTCCACACTACATCGTGAAGGGACCAGGAGTGTGGGGAATACCATGAGGTTTAGACAGTGTGTCTAAGCACCATCAAGTACTCCATGTCTAAAGACAGTCTCACTACTGTTTTATTCTTGCTCAACTACAATATAAATTAACTTATGTATTTGCTCCTTCTTGCCAGCAACAATTGCCTTCCCATAGAGAGAAAATTCTCACTTAAAAATTTCCAAATGCTTGTCTCCACACATTTCTGGAGTGCTCTAGCAGGAACGTGGTCGGTGGTCGTCTGCCCCTCATCCATCCTTTCTACTCCTACGTCTCGACCTGCACTACTCTCTGCTGTGAGCCCTGGCCCCATGCAGCGTATTGAAATGGCAACCATCAACAACTCCAAACTACAGTAGAGACACAAACCCAGAGCTGATAAGCGAAGGCAGGGGGTCTGAAACTCTCGCTCAGATCGAATGACAAATGCCAAAAGCCACCTGGATTCTAACTCTCAGCCCCAGAGCACAGCTCAAGTGCTCCAGCACTGAAAAACAGCTTCCTGCTGTCCCAGGAGGGGCTGAGAAGGGCAGAAAGAAAAAGACCAGGGACAGAGCAAGCTTCTCTTGCAACAACAGTGGTTTCTGCCACAACCCATCCATCTTCCCCTTGTGTCAGTCAAGCGCTTCAGGAAGTGTTCCCATGCTCCATTAAGCCAGATGGAATCGGCCTGGAATTGACCCACTAATGCAAAGAAATCATATTACTCTAAAAGGTACAATTTGTTACAGGATTGTACGCAGGCTGGCAAACCGTCCTGTATAAGAAGAACTATACCCCAGCTAATCAACTACGCCCACTTGTTGAATGGGCTCCATCTAGGCTGTGCAACAGTGAGCACAGGAAAATAATATGATGCCATAAGATACCAGCAGCCCTCAGTACATTTGTACGTGTAGAAGCATGAGGTCCTTAAGACAGTTTAAATAGTGCATACTGACAGTCAGTATGTAAGTGTGCAGGGGTGTGCATGAAAGTGTGAAACTGAACTTTTGGACTCTCAAGCAGAAGCCTTTTACTTGCTATCTGTTTCAGTAAGGGCTGGTAAAGCTTGATAACACCTGGATTAAACAAAACTGACATGTCCAGAATGCTTCTGTTAATAAAGAGAGATGAGATGGAACCACAAATTAAGAAGCTGATCAGGTGTGCTTTACACATAGCCTGTTTAGGTTGGGAAAACCAGGGGTTTGGGGCTTGGAAAGAAGCTGGCGATCACACTGGCTGGAGGAAAGACACTGGCAGTGCAGGAAGACCCTTGCGATGGAGGGAGAATCCATGTGGAGAATTGTCAGGGGATGCTCAGGGACCTTGACTGGTGATGCTCAAGATCGGTTGCAGAGCATGAACAAACAGGGCTTTCTGGCCAACCTCCGCACCCAGCAGTGATCTGCCTCATGAGAAGGAATGTCAAGAGCTAATAAATGTGATGCTGGGCTGAGGGTGGCTTACAGGGGTGAGCATGTAAGGTAATCAAGTAGGGTAAAAGCTCTCATCTCGTTAGGTTCTTAAATAAACCCCAGTATCTAGATATCTTACAGGCTGTTGTTAAACATGTGACACGTCTCAGTGCAGATTTGTTCCTCCTTGCCACTTCACACCAGGCACAGCATCACAAGTCTGCGAACTCTCCCAGATGCTACAGAAGGGATAAGCTACCATTTGACAGCAAAAAGGAACCACCTGCTCAGAGTGACCCTTACTCCAGCAGTACCTGCAGCAGCACAATTCCCAGGTATGCACAAAGGAGAAGGCAACACCCCTGAATCCTTAGTATGCAGTGGAGCCCTCCTCCTTTTCCACCCTAACAGACCAGATTTTCTGCTTTTGGAATCTCCTCCAAATGGCACGGGATGCCCTGGGCACTTTTGATCACTGCATCCCCACCTCAACAGAGCACACAACATAAGGGACATGCTGTATTGATATACCTTTTGTTTTTCCCAGACTTTTCTAGCAAAAGGTATCTGCCTCTCTCCTTTTGGTATTTAACAAATTTAGCTGAAGATCCTCTATGGTGATACATACACCTTATATTTAAATGGCTAACAGGTACCTCCACAGTAAGAACTTTCTATGCTTATTGCTGGCCATCAACCAAATATAGATATATGATTTCCATACACAAAGTGTTTCTAATGCTTGGGTCCAGCCCTGTTATTAGAATGTTGAACACAGCCACCGCTCTCTTCCAGCTTTTATCTACCTTTACGTTTTGGGGTTTTTTGTTGTGTTTTTGGTGTCCCCGTCCCCCCCCCGCCCCGGCCACCCCCAGCATGTAAATGAGATTGAAGCAAAGACTGCCTGGGGACGCTGCACCCTGGGGTTATCTGAAAGGCCTGCTCACTCTATCAGCTGCATAGCAACAGGGCGGAAAAACAATGAACAACTGCAATATTCAACTAATGTTTATACAGACATATTCACACACATTTTTCCTTAAGTAACTAAAAAAGAAGACATTGTAGGGAAACCGATCGAGAATGGAGGTCACAGCTGTAGACAGTTTTACGTAAAGCTTTAAAACTAATTATTATAAGTAACTGGGGAAAGAGACAAATTGAGATAAGCTTCATAAACAAACTGAAGACATGAAAAAAATTTTTGCACACAAAAGACCAACTGTTGTTATTTGTCATTGGTGCAGCACTACAGAAACCCAAACATCATAATTTATAAACAAATATTTTGCTTAGCAAAGTTATATATGATGCAGTAAATTATAATAACCTCTCTTAAATTGTAATTTCAACTCTTGTCTCAGAGTACACTGTAATAAGAAATAACTACCCTGTCAGGATAATGCTGATATCTTTTAGAGAACCAGTATAACAGCCTACAGAAACACGAGTTTAACTCAAAGTTAGTTGTTATAACTTTTACCAAGACTTGTCAGAATCAGCAGCTCTTCCAAATGAAAGACAAGTAATAAAGTTTAGCAATCAAAAAAACAAACAACTCCCTAGCCTCCCCCCCAAAAAAAAACTTAAAAAAAAAAACCTTAAAAAGAAAAAAAAAGAAGAAAAACCATTGGCCATGCCCATTTCAACTTGAAGATAGCAAAATCTAAGCTCTAGTGGCAGAAACTATCAATAAACAAACTCATAGCAGCGAGTTACAGCCATTTCAGCTTTATTACTTATTTAGAGAATATTCATCTTCAGGAAGGCACACTAGACAGACACTATTTCCCATTCCACTCCAAACTAATTCTCTCATCTTATCTTCTCCTGGATGTACTGGGATAGAAAAATGTGAATGGAGAGAAGGCTGATTTATAGAAATACGAGCATTTTTAAAATCTACTAAGCCTAGTACTTGCTATTAGTTTCAAAAATAGCATCTCTGTATAAAAGTGCTAGCCACAGGAAAAATAAAACATGTACAGAAACTGTAAAATATACACTTGTCTTTTATTACATCTATCTTAAATTTGCCTACTTTATTTATGCTTTGTGTTTTTCCCCAATCCATTGGCAGGTTGCAGTGTCCTTACTCTTTCTTGTGTTCAGGAAGACTGACGAAGTTAGCGGGGGGGGGGGAGTGGGGGGGGGTGGGGGGGTTGCAAGAAAAGATTTTAAGAGGAAAGTCTAAAGCACACTAATGAGATTGAGAGCGTCTCTGTGGTCTACAATATTACAGCACAAAAAGACTACGACAAAGCCAATTGCTGCAAAAGTAACAAAATTTGACTGCTCTTGTGAAATTCTGCTATGCTTGGAAACAAAACATCCAGCAGTCCAAATGCTGCTCTTATACATTACAATGCTGTTCAGTGGCAGCTTCAGGCACGCAGTTTTAGACTTGATCCCATTCTACCTGGGCTGCTAAGGTTGGAACATCTTACGTTCTGCCTAAGGGCAAAGTACAAAATCAGAGGATCAGATTAGTCTCCAACCTTACACCTAAAGGAAAGACAACTTTCTCTTAAACTGATTGCGTTAACATAGCACTCTGTTTAACATAAGGTTGCGTTAACATAACAATTTGTTAACATAACATTGTGTTAAGATAACAGGAAAGCCAACTTTCTCTTAAAGTGACTGTAGGGTAAAAAAATATTACGGCTAGAAATGCCTGGCCTACTTTATTCCTTTTATAGATTTTGCTATTCAAATCTATCCTTCCTTGAAAATATGCCACCTTGCTGTCTCACAGGTGCTTAGTGCAATCTCACGTTTGTTTTCATTCAAATTCCTCGCACTTCTAAAAAAACTAATTTGTTCTAACAATACATACTTCTAATTAAAGAAATTGGTAATATTTTTGATGCATGAAATGAAATCACTGAAGTATTTTCTGCACTCAGAAGGCCACAAGAAATTTCACTTTTCGATGTAAATGAAACAAAAATCCCTATTATTCACTTGTGTTTCCTGTACAGAACTTTACACAAACTTTAACCAAAATCAACCTCTTCTGTACTTCTACACATAATACGAAGACAGAATATGAGCCGGGGGTGATGACGTGCATGTCCCACACACCTTCTTTGTTTGGGGCACTTCAGCAATCTCTCTTCTCTTCTTGGAGTTTCAACTTATCAACAAGTTAATATTAAAACTTTTTTAGTTCAGTTGTTATTCCACAGGGTGAGCCCTTGGACCTCACCATCTTTTCTTATCTGAAGGGTCTGTGTGACCTCCCTCATAGGCAGACTGGGGCAATGGACTGCTGCTGTCAGGATGAGCGATGTGCTCTCGGCAGGATTCCAACCCCTGCTGAGAACAGGTCAGAAGAAAAACCCAGCCACACGCTCATAGACAGCATCACCAGCTGCTGTTTAAGGAAAGGTCAGAAGTATTTGCTGCCCTTGCAGCCCCCAGCAACAGCAAATACATCTCCTCAGCATCACGTAAGTCGAAAGGTAGAGAGACATCCTTTAACTGAACACAACTATTTGCTGAGAAGTCTTTTAGCAGCAGCCACTGAAAATTACATGTGGTAAACTCAAAAACTATCTTTTCCCCAAAGGAAAAAAAAATGACTGTTGGATCCAAACACTAAAGATATCCCACTCATAAAAAGTTTGGAAACAAATGATTTCTGGAGCCTTCTGACACTACCTCCTTGCCATCTATCACAGCGGTAAGGCCACCAGGGAGCAAATTAAGCAAAGGCTAGAATCACACCCGCAGTCAAATATTGAGGAAACACGGGCAGAAAGGACTTAGAGCTACAAGTACACTTACAAAAACAGTAACAAAATCAAATTTTAGATAGCCTCTAAAACTAATGATACAGCTATGTTATAACTCTAATCCACACTTCACAACTGGTATGGATTGCTGCAGAAATAAGATATCTCTTTGCTTGAACACACCCAGAAGAAATTAAAGCTCAGATCTTGTCTAAACTGCAATCCATGGTTACTCCCGGAGACAGGAGCCAGCTTTGGCACTCTGTGCATGCAGGAACTTGGCCACTTCTGTTAATGCCATTATGGTGTAACGTAATAAACAGCAACATCACATCCCATGTGGGGATTGCGATGGGACTAATGGATAGCTAAGTCTTTGTGGAGGAGACACCTAGGCGTCAGTCAGCTTTGGACACTGCATGTTCCCAAAAAAAGGGTAAGGTAAGCTGAGGTCAGCAGGTTCACGGGTCTGCCAACTCCCCAAATCCAATGTTAAGGCCAAAGGACATGAATGAATGCAACCTGGCACATGCAAGGAGGAAGACAGGCATAAGGGAAGAAACTTTATTTTGTATTCCTGAAAAGAAACTGATCATTGTGTTTGCTAGCAAATGACTCAAGGCAAAAGACGATGGTGTGCTGCTTTCGCAGAATTCTGCCCCTTTACATACAACAAAAACACCTCTGAAAAGAGCTTATCGGAGGTGGTGAACCCAGCTCTGAGAGAATCACTGTCCTACTAAACATGTTACAAACTGTCCTTAAAGTAAAACAACAGAAAATTAAAAAAAACTGTCTTCTCTTCTCTCAGTGTGCCAAAAGATGATTAACAGTTCAGAATGTTGAATGTGGAGGCTGGCATTTTAATACATTAGTAATGCAGCAACTTTTGAAGGAATCTGGAAATATTAAAATGTCACACCAAATAAAGGTCAATAAAATGGCTTTTTTAATACAGTGTTTCGAGGATTAAAACATGGGCATCTATCTTTGCAGAATAAATTTTTTTTGGTTTTTTGTTTGTTTTGTTTTTTCTGGGAGGAGCAGTTTTTTAATTTCTACGTGGAAGGCACTTTATGAGCATTTCTATTGTCACTGTCACTATGAAACACTAATTCCACATAGGAAAATATCCAAAGAGACTGATACTTCTCTATGTTAGTGAGGAGCTATGCCCGTCTTTGGCACAACTGCACAATACTGCAGTGAGATAAATGTTGGACAAGGAATCAGTCTGGACATCACCAGTATTTTTTTTATGAGTCACTTTTGTAATGTAAAGAATGCATGTCAAGTTTCCATACATCAAGTATAAATATATATTTAGCTTCACTATCTGAAATGTGCTACCAGTTGGAATGAGACCCTTGCCTAAATTAAAAATTAAGTTATGGTAAACAAAACCTTTATGGGGCTGATGGAAAGGGAAGGGTTGGACAGGAAAATAACTGCACCTCTCAGTTCTGGATTCCTGGCCAAGTTCGAAGGAGTCAGCTGGATGAAATGAGGTTTCTAAAACTCCAGCAACTTTCCAGAAGCAGCATCACACTGCTTAATGGCATTTCACTTCCATTACATGAAGGTATGTGACATGGCTACTTAATACCACATACACACATTGAAAATATGTAAATAATTTGAACCCTTCAGGGAAGCTAACATTCCTTATTTATAAGAAAAAGCCCTATATAAACTTGTGACACCAGGTTATTTTTAATAATAATAAAGTAACATATGGCAATATTACCAGCATTGCACAACCAGTTCATTCTTCAATGTGAAAACAGGCGAGATGAAAACCAAGGAACAATAAACAACGTAAAAGCAGTCCAAGTGGGACTCAATCATAGGGTGCTAAATATGGGTGTTCGGTTCTACCAGCTAAGGAAAACAGATTGAATCAAATGCTGTCACTTACAGACTTAAAATACACCAGAACACACCAGCAAATTCCTCAAATGGTTTCGGATCCATCAGTTTTATGCAGCCTTTTCAAAGCTTCCTTGTACATTTCTCCTTAAACACTTCAAATACGTTAGCTTCAGATAAAACTTATTCCTCAGAAAACTTCTGCTATAAGGAAGTAACAAAGGTCAAGCACAACTGAATCTGATTCTTCTAATAAAAAAGAGAAAAATGTCAGCTCTTGTAATCTGGAATTTGGGGACAGGTTAGTTACAGAATTAATTACTACTGTCAAGTCCTTCTCCAAGAAACGAGACCACAGCAGCTGATGCTAATATATATATTTAGAAGGTGTGATCTATCCAAGGACTATTCCTACTTTCTCCTCTAACCTCTGAAGCCCATTAAACAAATCTGCTATGAAATTACCTGAAAATCCAGTGATAGGTTTTGTTAGTACTTCTGTAAAAGTAGTCAATATATTAAAAGATCATGTATGCAACACCCCTCAAAATATAAATCTTTACCATAAGATGGGGAAAATTATTACTACAAGAATTTGTGGAAAGGAATGATAGACTTACAAACGTCCAACGTGTTTCAAAGCAACCTGAGTCATGATCATTCTTTTTCAGAAAATAAATTCTGAGAAAAACATTGGTTTAGCCTTAACAAAGATTTCACAATGGTATTTATCCAGAGTATCAGTTTGGAAAAATGCTCACTTTATCAAAACCCAATTTGATTTACAGACATCTCCCTCAGGTTATTCAGTGTAAGTGAAAGCCAAGAACTACACAGGCAGCTCAGCCATCCATTCACCATTACCATGAACTTTAACAATCAGCAATCTCAATTAAGAAACATCTTTCTGCCGCATGGGATTACAGTTCAGAGAAGATTGATCTTTCACATGGAAAAAACTTGCACACTTAGTGTGACAGTCCCTCAGGTTGGCAGGATCTGTCACTTGTGCTGGTGTTCCCTGGAATTGCCCATTACAGATGAGGATTTTATTTGGAAGGTTCTACCTTCCCAATAAAGAAAAGCTTTTCTTTTAAAAGACTATAAAGCAGCACTTGTCTCATGTGCTATCTTAAACAATTCTTCCTCAACTACTACAATAGCAAGAATTTTAAACAGGCCAATGGGTATTCCAGGCCTTAAAATCCTGCTTCTTGCCACAGAACAAAAACCATAGAGCAATTGCCATTTATTTGAAATCAAGTATATAATTATCAATTAAAGGAGATACAGAGTTTCCAGACAACACATGACAGAAGACTGTTTTTGGAAGATATGTTGTTTAACCTTGCATAAAGCAGACTACACTATCAATTTAGGATGAGTGTGTGAGAAAGGCAGAACAGAAGACATGAAAAATAAGGAAAGAAAATAGGATTCACTTTTTTTTCCCCTTCTACAAACTTCTCCTCCCTTCCCCAAAGCATTGCATTATAACTAAGGCAATATGCCTACAGGGCAAACTATATCTAATGAAGATGAAAAGAAGTTTCAGATTAGCACCTCTGTAATCTTCCTTGGAGTAGCAGTGATAGCTAGTTAGTTCAACGGGTCTGGTTTTCAATACAGAACATTAGTTTTAGAGAATGTAATAGCTCAGCTCTGGTTTGATCTAACAGAAACATCCTGTGTGATAAACTTCAATTGTCCGTCTGTTTGACCAATGTCCTAGGAGTCAAAATCACAGAGGTAACATGCAGAAGAAACCAAAACAAGGACAGGAAATAAACTGGCCCCGTGTTTTCAAAACGTTCTTCTATTTTTTCAAATACATCGCATACAAATCATGCAAGAAGAACTTCCTCTCCATGTCAGGGAGCAGCCTTTTGTATCAGCACAGCTTAGACCAGTGTGGATACAGGGATCCACAGACTCCACATTAGCCCAGAAATCCTAGAATCAGATTATCCTTTCACTCACACTGATATCAAAGTCTCTATTACAGGCTTAAAGTCTTGCAACCTGGACACTATCCCCTTTTGCTATAAATCTCTTGCTTTCCAGAGGAATGCTCACAAGGGGACATCTCTGCCCTTTGCAGTATTTCCTGTGTAGCATTCATTTCAGTAGTGCAGAGAGGAGATGTTAAAAAGAAAAAAACGAAGCCTCCCAGCTGGTGGAAAGTGGGCAAACACCCCAACAAACCGTGAGTCTTATCACAGCTGTGATAAGATTGATTTAAAGAAGCTGGAAAGTTTACAAAGCTATGAAGATGGGTAAGGAATTAATAAGCCTGCAAGGTCTGGACTCTTACGAAAGGCAACAGGATTTTTGCTTATGGTTGACAAACCTGCCAAGAACCAACCACAGTTCATACTCTACTACAAAGCTTATGTCCATATTTCTCCATATTTCTCACTTCTCACACCAGGAAAAAAGCCGCTAGGCAAAATAAAACCATGATACATCAATGCATCACTAATGTTCCAAAAAGACTGAGCAAGAACAGGAATTATGTCAAATGCTTGATCACCCTGTCAGAGAGAGAGAGAGAGAGAGAGAGAGAGAGAGAGAGAGAGAGAGAGAGAGAGAGAGAGAGAGAGAGAGAGAGAGAGAGAGAGAGAGAGAGAGAATCCTGTGGATGGATTTAGTGCCCAAGGGAAGAAGGATACAGTCAGAAAATACTAGAGAAAACCAGCAACAACATTAGACCCTCTATTACATGTTTCTCTTCAAAAATACATATATTCTTTGTATTTTCAGCTTCCACCAGACAGAGGGGAAAAAAAAAGATTACTCTGGTCATGCCTTTCCAGGGCAAGGGATGCTGCTAGACACACTGGCCAATCCAGCAATTCAGGAACTTCAAATCCTTAAGTCTAACTGCAAAAGCTACATTCATAGCTACTGGTGAGCTGGCTTAGAAGCAGGAGGAGTGTGTTCACATCTTTAACTGGTTATACATAAAGCCCTGTTGAGAGAATCCTGAAAAATGTATTGATATTTGTAGCAGAGCTTTAATCCTCACCTATAAATTAACTAAACAGCAATAAAAAGTGTGCATAAAGGGATGGATGCACTAATACTGTAACATTTCCCATGAGAAATGAAATATCATGGGAAGAAAAACAATGACACATTATATAAGTTTACGCTACCTTCCTCAGCCAGGTGAATGGCGTTATTTTTCTGTGGATGAGAGAGTAATATATAACTTAATTTGTTGTAACTTCATTAAGTCACATAGGGATTACCTTACAGTAAACTGTATAATTCCTGTAATTACTTCTGCTCATGTATCTTCAGCTATTTGGCAGAGCTGCTCTCAGCCCTTCCCCTTCAAGCCTGAGTCCAAGCAATTTACAGGACTTCATCCCCTTTCTCACATATCTTGTTAAGACTTTGTAGAAGGGAGACGTTCCCCTGTTGTACTGCCTGGCCCAGCCCCTTTCCTGACCATCTCCGTGGGATACATTCACCTAAGCCCTCTTCCTATCAGCTGTCCTATGGAGTGGGCTCCTGCCTGTGACGAGTTCCATCCACTAAGCTCCAATAACTTGGACTACACGTTCTGATGCAAACAAACAGGTTGCTGCACGGAAGGTGACTTACCTTTGCCAACTTCAACATTTCAGGGGTTCAAGGAGTATGCTTTCTCAGTCAAAAAAGAAATAGCATAATGACGAGAGCAGGCCAAAATTTTGGGGGACAATTTCAAATGTACGGATGAAAGGATGGAGAAGTGCTAATGTGGTAAGAGAAAGGACTCCAGTGCTTAATAGCTAGTAAACTCTTCTCCCTGCTTTCTTCAGACAAAACCAATCCTTCAGGGTTCCTAGGTTTTAACTCTGAAAGAGAAAAGCAGTACTCCTAAGTAGCTTTGGGGAATTTATACTCCTTTCTTTAATATGAACATGCATTACAGATAAAAATAAGAATTAATGCTCGTGACTATAATAAAATTTTTCTACACAGCCCTACCATAAACCCAGGAACGCAAAGAGAAACTTTGAGCGGGCATAATTAATTGTACGTACTAAATCATTTTACTACAAAAGTATAAATATATATATATATGTTCTAATTAAGATGGTAAAACCCTTACGCCAGGCTAACCGCTAAATATACTATGAAACCGGGAAAACAGCATTTATTCCTGGCAAATTCTCCACCATATCTAATGAGGACAGAACCTAATACAATTAAATTCCTTGTATTTTACTAAAGGCTCTTACCTCAGCATATCACCATTCTGAAGCTGTCAAATTCAGAATAGGCTGAAATTAAGAACTGAATCTTTTGGCACCTAGCAAAGCCTCTGGCTATGTGCACTCACCAGGAGGGGAAAGGTAAGACAAGTTTCATCTCATTAGCAAGCAGAAAATGCTTCAAACTTGATTTTATGATCAGAAAATAAACTTCTCTCTTTAAAAACTGGCATGGGGAAAACTCATTTGAAAGCATGGACTATATATTAAGGAAAGTAAATGGTGTGTAGAAAAAACTGCAAGAGATTGTATTGTCTCTGACCTATAATTTCAGTTCTGCTTTTAACTTCTTATGGGAGTTTTACACTTCAAGACTTGATTCTTTGAGTGTTGGAGATTTAAACTCTAATTCACTAACTCAGAGCTATTTTTTTTTCTGTACTTCATATAATGAGAAAGATTGTGATTACAACTGCAGCACATAAAAAGCCTAAGTATCACTATTTCAGATTAACCAGCCCATAGCATTTCAAAAGCAACCAGAGAGAACTCTCTCTTGGTAATCTATGTATGCTCTGTGCAACAGTTTATACAGATTATATGCCACCTGAGAAGTCCAAGTACCACTGAAAAAAAGCAGCAAGGTCCTTTAACATCCCCTTGTCTGACAAATGCCAGAGATGCCTGCCCTGCTCTTCCTGGGGCCCAGCAATGCTCCTCACCTTCTTCTTTCCTATGTAAGAGCTCACTTAGCACATTAAAAGGCTCCTGTGCTCATGGTTCACATTATGCAGGTCACACTCAATGTCTCCTCCTCATCATCAGTGGGTACTCAGCTGCTCCACCCACCTCGAGGAATGGAGACACCACAAAGTGATGGCAGGAAGAATTATCATCCTCAATCCCTATACCACAATAAAAATGTGCTGAAGAACCGGATAAAACATGACCCTCCATCTAAATGATCTTGTCCCACTGCTTTTCAGCCAATAACACCAATCCCACCCTAATGTAAGTCAGGCTCCCACTTTGAACAATGCTGTGAAGGATGTTATTTCACTCCACCAGAAGCCCAGGAAGCCTGGGGGCTCAGGCTGCTGACCTGGAAACCACAGGGAAGTGACCACGGCTCAGTTATGTGTTTGGACATCTCATGCAGAGCAAGTCCCAGTATTTCCTAAATAACAGAAGAAGATTTACTTAGTGTATGCAAAACACCTTCTAGGATCAAACCTCTCCAGTCTTTAAAAATTCTGAGACCCTGCTCAAATATGAAACTATTTCATAAGTGCTGTTTATTTAATTATACATTTTTATTGCTTTATGTTCTTGTTTCTAAACCTTTATGGTTCATGTTCTCAAGGGTTTTATCTGTTTTGAAAGACTCAAATTTCAGTTTTGTAGACAATTAAACATGTTATACATTACTTCTTGTATAATTGTAGTGCATATGCATATCTTTGAAATGCTGTTAACAAGAATGAATCCAAATTTTAATTTAAATACAGGTCAATTAGAGAAGAAGAAAAGGCAGCCTGTCAGAGAAACTCTTAAGTCACTGTTAGAGAAAACAGTGAGTCAACTTACTGGAAGTGGGTCTGTTATTTTAAAAAAAAAAATATTTAAAAAAGACAAAGAGAATTCTGCGATTGCTTGAAGTGATCCTAAGGAAGCTGAGGCAAAACTCCCTTCATTATAGCTTATTGCAGAAGTGCTAGCTCCCAGTAAACCAGTTTGTTTTGTGGAAACATGCTGGGAATAACCGTATGAATGCTGGAATAAGCAGACATACAAATTGAGATATACATTAGGAATTAAAGACTCTTGACCTCAAAGAAACACCAAAATTGCAGGAAAAACCCAGCAGCTGGCAACACTGCTCAGGTGAGCAGTCAAGTTTCTGACTACTGCCAGAGACAGCGGTATGGGCAGCACTCACAGATACCAGAGCTCTGCTGCCCGGATGCAGGAAGCAAAGAAAAATTTTCCCTGATGGGAAACTTAATCTTGATTGAACTAACAAGTGTGGATAGGATGTTTCAGCCTTTGCTTAGAGAACAGCAGGAAACAGGCATAACCCCCACCCAGAACTGCAGCACAAGGGTGAGATTTGAAAGAAAAACATGCTGCGACCGATGGGGACTGCTTTGCCTCTCTTGGATAATCTCTTCACTGTAGGTTCTTTGCTTGACACACACTAGCTATTTCTTAGACAATCCAAAGGCACATTTTAAAGGAGAGAGGTGCAAGTTAGATATTCCTCTACATGAAGTTCATTGCCAGTAATGTAACCCATTTTCTCTGCCAGTTAGGCACCACGTGCTGTGTATTATTCCTCAAAATGGCCTGGAAAGTAAGACAGTCCCTCTTGAAGTAATAACAGAAACAAGTGCTCCATTCCGCTGGGGGTCTGGGTAAGACCTGAACACCTCAGCAACTACCTGTTTCTGACAGTCCAGCAGCATAGATAAGGTCCTACCACAAGGAAAGGATCCCAGCCTGCTTATGGATCAGAAGTTAGGATCCAATCTTACTGCTATTTGAGGACGTCTGCACTAAAACGCACAATGCAGGTAGATGTTGGAAGTAGGTTTGAATTTGCTGCTGCGGACCCTAAGGCCCATACAGCTGTCACAGCAGTCTTCAAGTTCAGCCTGCCTGAACTTCTTACAGTTGCAGGTTATTCTGTAAGAAGCGTAGGTGCTTGCCTGGGCAAGCCGTAATCACACACCTCTGCAAGATAATACAGAGGTAAGCGCAGTGAGGATCAGAAACGATTTCTCAAGATTATAGCATGGTAAATCCAGTTTAATAAACCTTAGAACTGGGAACTGTGTTTGATCGTACATATAACTTTTTGCTGTTCTTTCAAACAATGGCATTTTCCCTGGGCAACAAGGAAGTCATATGGGACACTAGCTTTTAGGCTTCAATAATCTTCTTTTGTATTTACTAGAAAGCTCAAGCTAATCATGTATGCAAGTCTGACACACCCAAACAAAATACTGTTTTTTCTGTTGAAATGAAGTATGGCACGCTCACTGAGTGACTGTGTGAGTGAAACAAATACCCTTTATCAGAATTGGAGTCTCTAAGGAAATCACAGAAGGAAAGAAAAATCCCAAGGACTTGACTGAGACTAACAAAAATCTAGGGCAACATTTACACATTACACAAACCCGTTCAATCTCAGGGCTGGATTCTGTCTAAAGCTGTGCAGTTCTGCTGTCGCTTCCATTGCTCGAGGTCTCTGTGGATGATGCATTTGTTTTGCTGCTCCTGTTTTTGAGACTGACTTCACACTGAGGTTCTGCTGAATAAAGTGCCATGATTTATTTCTGCAGAGACATAAATGTTGAAAACACTACCTACTGAAAATTAATATAGTCTACGAAAAACAGAAAGTTATTCTCCTAGCTGCATCTCTGCCTAACACGTGCATGCCATCAGTCAAATTATGGTAACTAAAGATCTTTATCATATAGCCCATGAAGTATTAATACTGACTCTATAGTACCGAATTAGAAACAATGTATTTGAAATTAACTCAAGTTTCATGAAAGCTTCTGCCAGACCTAAAAACTGAAGACACTGGAAAGTAAATATATCATGAACAATTTGGCAATATAAGCTTCTTCACAGTGACATTTAGTAAAGTCTGAGAGATCAAAACCCTCCTAAAAATCTCCACTGTCAGGGAGTCTGCAAATGGCACCAGGCAGGTGCCAGCTGCTGAGACCTCTGCCTGTCACAGCAATGAACACCGTCCCGCAATTTACTGTATTCACTTCTCACCTGCTGTCTTCAACTGCAAACTTTTCTGAGTTTCTCAGATCTCTGCTGTACACCACTGACCCTAACCTGTGAGTGCTAATGGATAATAAAAGGCAGAAAACATTAGATAACCTCTTTTGCTCTCTGCCCCAGTAGGTCATCCCTACTCTAATACAGTGAATACAAGGCAGGCTAGCAAGCAACTGATTATTCTCTACCTAGTCTATTTAACACATGATTTCCTTCTGGAACTAAATTACTATAATATGAAGAATTGCAAAGGTTACCTAATGTAAAATCACCAAAGCTGGACTGAGTTGAATGCCTACTCGCTGATTTAAACCAGCTGAAGATGTAGCTACTCCCTTTCAGATTCAAAGCACTTCGAAATCTGACAAATTTTAAGCAGAGGGATTGACATTTTCCCAAATATACTGTCCAGACACACTGAAGACTCCTGCTTTTCTCAACTCAAAAGATCTAGCTACCCTTGCTAACTACAGGAATTTCTTGGAGAACTCAACCATCCTATGTAAAGCATCTCTTTCAGTCTAAAGGAACGAATGAGCCTTTTAACATTCTTCCACTGGCAGTTGCAGTCAATGCAACAACCACATATATATATAGCTGTACAAAAATCATCTAAGGTGGCCATTTGGTAATCTTCTTAATTCACTGTAATATCAGAGATTTACAGTTCACTTCTTTGCGTGTAATTTCAAGTGACCCTTAATCTTTTTTTTTCTTTTTTAAAAACCAAAAACTAGATGAAAATTGAATTCATATATATATATGAAGTAGCATGTACCTCGTACAATAAAAAGGATTTGTTTGAAGAGAATATGGGTTTAGTTCTTAAATTTGTGAACCATAATATATGTAATGAACGCATCTCATTTAACTTTTAAAGCAACCTGAATAACATGCTATCTTTTTTAAAGCAATTATTACCCACTGCCACTGTGATGACAAGCAGTTTGCGAGGAGGAAATCTATGTTGCTTAGAAAAGGTCCAAGTCTGAAAGCACAGACTACACTGACCGGCTCTATCCTTCAGTCATTTCACCTCATCACAGCTAGAACCACCCCCCGCCCCCCCCCCATATCCTTGTTCTAGTTATGTTTGGCATTAAAAGCATTAAAGAATGGAGTCTTGGGACACAAATGAAATTTCATCTTTACAGTATATTTAATTATCACTGTAGCAGGCATTTAAGACAAATGAGGTCTTCACTCCATCATGTAATCTTAGATCTAACAATCTAAACCACTTATAGTACTGAGACATGGTTATTTGTGAAAATGCTGTTTCAGGAGTCACAGTTAAATCAGGAGGTAAGAAAATGTATGTACATATAAGTTTTGGGGGGAAAGACTTTTTTTTTTTTCTCCATATTATGATTCAACCCTTTTACCATGCTTTGTGGAAAGCTATAGAAGAAATGGTCAATCTCATTTATAGTTCTTAACAATAACGTACTTCTTTTCTTCTTCATCTTCTCTATCCCTGTAAAATTAATCAAATGCTAATGGCAAAAGCTTTTTTTCTTCCCAATAAACAAACAAATTAAACAATCTCAGAATCACCTATGGCTTTCTAGAAGAATACTTATAAATGAAACAATAGCAGAGTATGCACTACAAAAAGTTTGGAAGAGCATCACTGGAATTTGAATTACTCAAGCAAATCTAGTAAATCACTCTCAATAATCCATCTTCAAGTATTTTAGTAAACTTTAAGGCCAATTAGCATTTATACATTTTCTGCAAGCAAGTCCCTACAGTGAAAAATTATTTACCATGATCTGGCACTTAGAAAATAAAGAAAAAAAGCCCAATTGCTGTATTAGGTTACTTGCCAAGAGAATCACATCAGGAATTCTCATGTACCCATCCACATACCACCAGAAAAACTGACTGACTTATTAACTTGTCTTGACGAAATATGAGCATCCTACATCCTCGTCCTCTTATGTCCTTGAACTTTTTTCTTAACTCTGTTTGGTTTTGAGTTTGCTCCTTTGTTAAAGCCACTGAAAAACAGCTAGCAATAGATTGCTTTATTTGATAGGGGAGATTATCCTAATTTCTCCTTTCCTGTCCAAAAGCCATCTTACTTGCTGTTCCTAGAGTGGAAATTTCCCAGAGTTCTGTCTGCGTTTTACTTTTTTCTTCCACCAAGGGAGGTCTCTCTGGATCATAAATTGCCTTTTCCTCCCTGCTTACTACGTATCTTCTTGATTCACTCAGTCTAGTGTTTCCTTTCTTAAACAATATCTGAGAGTTCAGTTCAAGCCCTATGTACTAAAACTCCCTCAAAATCACGTATTAAGACAACAGATTATTTTTCTTCTGTTTTATAAGCTAACACTGCAATGCATGCACAGGTTTTGCAGAAAAGGTAAAATTGCAGCTCAGTAAGGAATACACATGGAAGAAGGACTGCATGCAGCTTTGTACTGCATTTGTCAGGCACAAATATTTAAACACAGCAGTGCATCTCCACTTTCTCTGGGAATTGTAATTTTCTCTGATCCCTGGACAATGGAATACTTCTGTACTACTAAATTTTGTGAGAAATTTCATGTTTATATGCCTATGTGCTTGATTATAAATATTTCCTTTTTAAACACAGTCTATTGACAAGATGCATGTTTTCATCACTTGTTTGTATTCATATCCCACTACAATCTGTCATTTATATGGTACACATTTGTTAGTGATTTGATATAAATTTTATAATTAGAGGTTTGGGATGACAGTTACTGACTATTCTTGAAAAGTTTCTCTGTGGGAGAACAGCTGTAGATTGCAATTTTGCTATTACAGCTATGCATGTACAGACCAAATAAAATGATAAAAAAAATGTGGAAACATAACTGTAACTCATAAAATGTAATGAGGTATTAAAAATGCAAATATTGGAGCAATTTACTACTTTGCCTTCTACAGAATTCAGTATCAGGAATAAAAGGATGGTCAAACCGATTGGAAACTTTTCATAAAATCTACATTCACACACTTCTGATAAAATACATGCCGTAAATTATAGCACAATTGATAGTGAGTACAGGTTCCATTTCTACATTTGTAAACCAACTCCTCTTATCTTTTGCTCTTGTCTTCCAAAACGTTCCAAGTACTAAGCTAAAATTATGTTCAGATCTGAAAAATCTCTCTTATGGCATTCTCCCCACCCACAGGACATTAAAGTTTGGTTCACCCATTTTTACTTTTAATGTGGGTAGGAATTCATATGCATTTCATGTTGAGTGAGAGTGTGCATGCACACCAGTTTTGTCATCTTCCCTTTCCTCTGCTGGGTCCATATTTTGGCTCTATCTCTGTAGGATTGATTCATCATTCACTGATTCACCCCCAAGTCTCAGGAGGTTGCTTTTAACTGCTTATGGATTTTTTTTTCTCTTTTAAAATGAATCTAAAATGTTTACTGAAGCAGACATATTCATGTCTACTACAAGGCCATTTTTAAACCGATTTTGGTTGCCATAAGGAATAGGAGGAAAAAGCCACTGGTGGAAGAGCAACATCATTGCATTGCTTCCACACTTAACACAAGTGCCGTGGATCTGCAGTGCAAAAGCAGCAGAGATCTCCTTTGCACTGTGCACCGCTGATCACAGGGACGAACCCAGGGTCTGTCGCCGTCCCTCTCCTTTCTCCTCCCTCTAACTTCAGTGTTTCATTTTCTGCACTTTGCATCTCAGGATCAAAGAACGGGACATACCCACTTGAAAAAACATACTGTTAAAGCTGCTTGCCTGCAGTGTGTTTTGTACCCACAGAGAAGTTTGTTCTGGTTTCTTTCCATGTGTATTGTGTCCTACAGTGTGAATATAATCTTCTTTGCATAGGAGAAAAAACTTGACACTTTCTGGTAAGACTTGCAAATTGCCTTTCCTCCACCTCGCGTTTAACTCAGTTTATACTGTAAAATATCCTGTCAGGTTAGCAGAGTACTTAAGCAGATATTTAACAGTGCTCAGGGTACACACCCCCATGTCCTCTCTACTCCATCATGTGCTTATTAGTTCATTCACAGTTTTGTCTTCCATGGGATTCAAGCCTGTGCTTGCAGTTAAGTGCATATTTCAATGCTTTGCTGAACTCAGTCCCACTGGACGTGAGGAGAGTCCCCATAAAACCATGAGCTGAGATCTGCTGCAAAGCAGGGCAGCGAGGCACTGCGAACAACAACAAAAACCAGAACCAAACCCAGCTGAGTGAAACCCCAATCTGAATTGCTTTTTTTCTTTAGGATAGATTTTGTTAAAGTCTGTTTTATTAGTGGCAGCAACAGCAATGGGTTCTGCTGCCACTGCATCCTAAGGGGCGGTGCTTCCAAATGGTGCACATTTCCAACACAGCACAGGAGTAGGATAACGAGGGCCTGATCTGCGAGGGTCTGAGTGCCCATAGCTCTGGACAAGCTCAACACAACCATGACTTTGCTGTAAAATCCCAGGCACCTCAGTGTGGAGCTGAACAAAAATTAAGGAGCCTCAATTACTGATCATTTTGTAAGTAGATTCTCAGTGTATTACTGACCACAGCTGGCCTGCTAGGTACCACCAGTTACAAAAACCTCATTTCTAACTTGGGCATTAAAATGTGTAGTAGGGAAAAGGGATGCTTATAATGAATGCACTTTTTTCATTAACTATTGCAATTAGGCAGCACTCAGCAGACTGCAGGGCATTCCTTTGATGCAGCACTGGCTCTTATACAGGAATATATTATGTATAAACCATGTTTTTACCTGATAATAAGCAATACTTTGGACAGCACTAAAACAGTTAAATGAATGTAGCTGGCTCTCCCTCCAGTGCTCTCACTTATTGTGACTCAGGGCTTATCTTTTTAGCCAGACAGATCATTAATTTCCCTAGGTGTTTACTATCCACATGAAATTTCCTGTTCCTCTGGTATCAAGTGTTTCGTATCTGTGGCTTCGCCTGTGTGAAATCAGTGAGATGACCAAAGACCTTGATATTATCCTGATGTTATTACTCAATATGACATCTCTATGCCTTGGTCCCCTGAGCATAGTAAAAGTAGTTTTATAGTCAATTTTGTTGCCATATAAATCAAGCCATAATCCCCTTGCCCCTCTAAAATCCAGGATTTTTTTTCCTGAGGTAGTCTAGGCACCAGAAGACATACTATATGACCACCTACTAAACTTCAGACTTCCAGAGTAGATGATGAATTGCTACAGTTTATTAGACAACTTAACTTGCTATATATGCCAAATCGCATAAAATCTTGTGATCTTATTATTAGACTGTCTGCAATTTGTGAGAGTATGCTCTTTTCCTAAAGACCATGCTTTTAATGTTAAAAGCTAAGTATGACAGTTTTATCCGTTAACTAACGTGTAAATTTTTGGAGAAGTGACAGGCGGCCATATGTCACATTACATTGGTAGTAAATCTTTCTTTTTTCCTGGCGCACTCTGTAAGCTTTGTTAGGTATGTATATCTTCAGAAGAGCAAGTATAACAGCACAGCAGCGTATACTTCATCTATACAGTATAGATTACTTTTTCTTTTTTTCTGTTTTAATACATACTCTTAAGCACTTCTTCCCCTGCAGTGGGCTGTCAGGCTCTAAGACCTGCCACTTCAAATAGCTTAGCTCACAGTTACAGCTTAATTTCACACTCTTCCTTCCCATTACTCCCAGCACAACTAGGACCCACCTTTCTTAGCATCTTACTCTTGTCTTCTATCAATTGGAACTACGCCTTTCATGCCATCCAGCACATTCACGCCTTGTTTCCTTCTCCCTCTTTTATTTGCATCAGCTATAAAATCCTTTTCATTTGGAGGCACTGTTCAAAGAAGTGAATTAAAGTGTCCACATAATTCTGGAATACAATCTGGAGCAAAACTTTGCTAATGTTATTCTTCATCTCTTTTGTAATCCTTTTAAATTGAGCAACATTGCAAGGAGGCTTTCAGTCCGCATCCAACATGAAGACTGAGAACCCTGTTTATGAAAGGGACTCACTCATTTGCTGGTTTCTGCTCCAGAGGACAGCACTTGCTATGCATTCAGGAAACAAATGCTGTTTAAACGTGGTATGATAACAATTAAACTTCTACAGTCAGACACACATTTAATGCTTAGGATTTGTGAGGAATAACTATTTTTACTCTTCATGGAGCCTATGTATCTATTCCATCTCCTCTGGGAACTGGTCTGCTTCCATCTCTTCAGCTTTCTGACAGCCTCACTCCACAGCAGCCTTACCTTGCATGGTTCTGACCTTTCCTGCACTGTGGAATATGCAAAGTCTGATCTGTCGCCTTCTTCCTGTACCCAAGACTGCACTGATTCCAAAGAAAAATTCTGTTTTCCTCTTGGATGGCCAGGAATTAAATAGTATACTAAGATATGTACGAACTATGTGGGTCCTGAGGAAACTGGCTGATAGAAGAGAGAAAGGATAAATAGTAAATAGGAAGGGCAAAGGAAGCAACTGGGGAGGTTTGACTGTGCTAGAAGTGCTCTGATTTGAAAGAAAGCTGGTTGAAGGCACAGAAAAGTGTTGGGCCCTTGGCCACTACAGAGCCCAGAGGACTTAGCCTTGAAGTCTGAAGCTGTCCATGTACTGCTTCTGGTGAGACACAAACACAGGAGCAAAAGACAGCAGATAGTAAACAGCCAGTCCGCACACGAGTGGTCATCCAAAAATACTTACAGCTTAATAAGATGAGGAGAAGGACATAAAATGGGAAACTGGAGTTGCATGTTGCAGACAATTGCACCCTGCTGCAAGTAACAGTGCTCTAGCGAAAGGAAGCAGCCAGACTCGGGCATGATTTTTCACTCAGCCACAGTCACATCTCTACTGAAAACTCTCATTGTAAATGCAACGGCTTAAATAGTCATTCCATCCCTCAAACAGCTTTTCTATTTCTATGAAAATACTTTAAAAAGCAAATGGCAAATAACTTAGCTGATACAAAAATAGTGTTGCACTCATCCTCCAATGCAACTTTTGAAAACAAGGAAAGTAAAATGAAAGAAATATGCAAATCGAGCCTTATCTCTACACCCAGATGCTTACAATGCGTACACTCATTTGCCTTAGTATTATCTACAAATGTCCTCCAGTAAAGCTCTAAGCTGATGCCACACAATTAAAACCACATCTGTTAAATTTTATAAACTCTTTGTCCTTGATAACATCACCCTTTTAGCACTAAGCTTTCATTTAACCATTTTTAAACCCATAAACAAACCCATCTGCCACCTAATTACCATCAGTCAGGAGAAGATCCATGCTTGCTAAAAATGCCCCATTTGCCCTGTGAGGAGCTCAAGACAGATGTAGAGACTTTCTCTAGCCATGTCTTTCAACCACACAGATAGTAGTCAGGCAGAACAGCACTTATTTCACCCTTCTCTTTCAGCCCTCCAGTATCCTCCAAACACAAAAGCTACAACTCTGTAAAGATACCATAGGTAATCCCAGGGTGATTCAACCCAGCTGATGCCATGGCAGCAGCTGGAGGACCCAAAGATAACAAGTTCACGCTGTCCAGTCAACAATATGCCGACCACAATTTTAATCTTCCACTGAGAACACCTGACAGAGCAGGAAAAGGCAAGGGCCTAAATTAAACAGAATTACAACATGGAATAACCTGAGAAGACAATTAAACTTGCTGACAAATCTGGTATTAATTGACAGAACCGACTTCTGCACATCATCTAAAAATCAACCATCTCTGAAGATATATTAGAAAAGAGTGAGCCTAACTGTTTTTGATTCTTGCATCTTGTAGCAGAGAGATTAAAAAGGATTAAATGATAAAAATTATTAATGTCATAGCTACTTAAGTGCATAATAGAACAGCTTTCTTCAGAAAACTTGCTTTCTATGAAGAGCGGTTTTGTGAAACCAACCGAAATATGTTTGTCCTTGATTTATTACATCACTTTGCATGAATACTAGCACACAGGGGTCTTCCAAAAGGATTCTGAAGCTTCTGAGTCAACCGCTATGAAACACATGTTTTCATGTAGCTTAGGCTTATCCTAACGAGCCAGCTCAAATGCCCATTCTATAATAAATTTCTTATCAGTTGGGTTCCTCTCTTCTGTAACAGTGGATCATGATACTGGAAACTGCCTGTTTGCTTGCCTTTTCTTACAAAATTAAGTATCAGACACATCTTAGTCTCATTTTCTATGCTATGTGAAAATATTCATTCCAGAAAAGGAAGACGAGAATATGACTCTGGCCTGGGCATTTTCCAACAACATCTTATAAGGCAACAGTCACAGAGGGCACCCGGAGTGAGGACATGAATGCAGTAGAGAAACTTTTCTATTTAACCAGGTCTGAAAATGCCAAGCACATGGGTGAGAGAAAGGTCCTGAGAGGAGGCAAAAGCTAAACAGCAGTCAAGTTTATTTTCCTTTTGCTATTTTCTCAGCATATATATTTTTTGAATAAAGAAATAAATTTCACAACCTTTATAAACTTCAGACATATGAAATTAAGCAAATAGTCACAATTCAGCAAAGTAGGCAGAACCCACTGCTGGCATGTGTGTTGCTGTAAACAGCAAAATTCAGTTATACAAAACCCTCTAATCTTTAATAACCTTGATAGCAGTTAGTATCCAACTGAAAACACAGTGTCTCCAGGGGAGGCAGTTCATTTGTCTGACCTGCAAATACAGCTCTCAGCTGTCCATTTTAGTTTTAATTGCAGACAGTTAACAAGAAAAAGACAAGGTAACTCCCCTGACTCAGGAAAACAAGCTGAGTAGGTTTTTTGTAACTACTACCTTCAAGGGACAGTCACTCTAAGAAGTAATTTTCACGTCTCCCAAAAAGTATGTGATTGATGGAGACGCAATCATAAAAAAGAAAGATTCAAATGGAGTTAGCTAATCTGACCTTGATCCTAAATAAAAGGCATACCACATAACCAGAACTCACAAACTTTATGAAGTACCTTGACCAAATACTCTCTTCCTCTAGGTAAAAGCCATTGCTCATGTAAATAATGAAGAAATAATAGAAAATATAACACAGACTACATCTTTTCCCTCTAGAGAAAATAAACTTTGTATTGGAGTGCCTCAATTCCTACAAATCCCAATGACTTTGCAAGGTATGGAAGTACGCATTATTAAACACAGTCTTTACGCATGCTATTTTTAATTTTATAATGTGAAACTTAGCTAATGTCCCAGGCTAATATACTCTATAACTGACCTTCTTTGAGTAATTTTATGCCTTACTGAATATACGTTTTTCAGATATCACATGAAAAATCTGAAAGCCCAGTGTCATAATACAAGAGTTTAAAAAGTTTAAGTGAATCTAAAGCAACATTATGTACACAAAGTGACTTGCAAAAATTATTTCTCATGAGAAATCTACTGGGGAGCAAAAGAACGTAACCCGTGAATCCCAGACGTGAGTAAAGGTTAGGACCATATAATGAGACAGCTTACACAGATCTACTTCTGTAAGAATCCCCTTAACAGTAAAAACAAGTGATCCTTGCAGGGAGTAGGACAGAGGCCACACCAAAGAGCAAATAAAAGATACAGAATGGAAAATCATAGCAATAATAATATAAAGGCATGAATGAGAACAACTGTGCAAGGGAAAACTTCCCTTTAAATCTTCTCAGAGCTGTTAACACATGAAAGACAAGAGAAAATCCTTCTCCAATTTAACTGTACTGCAGTTGAACAGCAGAAGCAGGAACAAAATCTCTGTTATATTTTAATGTCAAGTAGCAAAGATAAATGGAGAGAAAATAGTGTCTCACTGTGTATATCTAATTGGAGTCTCCAGTTTTCCCAAATAACTGGCAAATTTGACTTCTCCCAGCAGGAGAATATGTGTCAATAACATAATATTTTAGCCTACTAAAAACTACAATGATCAAAAGAGCATTGCAAAGACTTCAAAAGTGCAGCAAAGGACAAGCAAAAGTATTCCGAGGTATGTAGACTGAGCCATATAACAAAAGATTAGGAGCTGGCTCCTAGCAAGGCAAAAAAAGGGAGACCAAGTGGAAATTGTATTACGTGAACCAAATCCTGGAGGAGAAGGGTCAGATTAATGTGAATGCTTTTAGAAAAAGCAACTGACTGAAAAACAAGAGGTCGTGTGTTGAGGTTTTCAAATGAACTAACCTCCAAGGAATTACATATTTTTCTCAGAATGGATGACTAAAAAAAGGACCCCAGCAGCAGAAGGAAGCCATGCTCAGCACTGCTGTGAACGGCTGCACACCTCTGTAGAGAACACAACCCAAAGGGACAGGCGGCATCTCAGTGTTCTCTGGTTTGGAGGACAATAAAAGACAAGGCTGCTCAAACTTCTCTACCCTAAGCTTCATCCTGTACCTCTGTACATGAAGAATGACCTTTTGATAGGAAGAGATACTGGTATGTGGCCAATACTGAGAGGAAAAATGTCGTACTAAGGAAAGACATACATTCTATAACATCACGTATCTATGGAGCACAGTGAGCCCATAATATCGTTCTTTTATTGCAGCCTAAAAAAATGGTTCAGTATGTACACAAAATACTCAGGTACGCCACTTTTCTATTCTCTATGATATTTGTAGAAAGGGAAAAATAATCTATGATTCCTTTTTCTTAAAACAGAATACATATGAATTTTCTGAACTGTTCTGACAGCTGCATGAAGCTCTTGCTCTTGCCCCCTAGCCCAATATCTGGTTTACATTTGACTATCATATATGACACCAAGTAAGAAACATATTCAGTACATTTCATAAAACAACTATAAGTGAAAACAAATACTCTTGACAGAGAATACGATCTTCCTCCAGCGAGATTCTTGAATTGCCCTATTTTATCTTATCATTTTCACTTTTCTAGGACTTGACAAAATATTCCCAGAAATTTTTCCATTAACTTCCATGGAAATTGAGTTCAGTCGTATACTGTCTCATGTTTTTGGAAGTTTTGTGTTCTCTGAATCAAATTGTTCCTGAAATGAATAAAAGCGTATTTGGATACAGGGAAAGTGTATTCTAAATGTAATAGGTTTTTTTTCTTGTCAGGTGTTTTTTTTTTGTTTGCGTTTTTGTTTTGTTTTAAACAAAAGAGTTGTCATCTGTTAAATATATTTCCACTTCAGCATAACAAGAACATCATCTTTGCTCCTACCTTGCCTTAGTATTGAACTAATTAGCAATATTGCAATATCCAAATCTGATTATCAGCAAAGATAAGGCACATTGCCTCCGTTTTTCCTGCTGTTTTCAGGGTAAGGCACTGTACGTGACAGAGAGTAAAAGACTGCCAAGTGCCTGTAAACAGGAATAGCCAATGCATCATCCCAAAGTGGACAGGCAGGGAATAAAGGATTGGAAAAGACCTCACAGGACTCCCTGTGCAGTCCCCTGCCACTACTCACCATTCATCAGTTAAACGCTTCAGAAATTTATCAAGCTATATATTAAAACACAAGAACACTTTCTGTTCCTATGCTTTCCCCAGTCCCTCCTGAAAGGCTGTTTGCAAAAGTTCCTTTCTGTGACGACCTGCACGTAATTTCCACAGTAAATGGACTATTTTCACTATTTTCAAATAAACTGTTTCACCTCTGGAAGTTTGCTTCCTGTCACACCACAGTCACTGCTCCAGCCAGTTTCCTACTCCCTGAACAGTACTTAATAATTACCTTTTTGTAGTTCTACTAATAATTCCTCATGTGAGAACATACTAAGTACTTTTTGAAGTCCAAATACAGTAGATCTACCAACAGACAGAAACATCTATGGAATGTGCTTTGGGCATTTCCAATTGCATTTACCTCCACCCGCTTCCGAGTTCTCCATCGCTCCCCTTGCTCTATCTGGATGTATAGGGCTGAAGTTTGTTTCTCTTTCATTTGCTTTGGAGATGAACGTTTTCCAACATCAAAAAATACCACTTCTGTTTTCTTTTTTTTTTTTTTTTTTTCTTTAAACTGGTAATTCTCCTTTTCAGTTCCTTGAAGGATTTCCTTACACTGAATATACTTTTGAGATGGTAGTCCACACAGATGCCTGGAAATTTTCCTTCCTGTTCTTAGACTGCAAGTTACAAACAGATTTTCATCTCTGACCTAAAGAAATTCTGTTCCCCTCCACATACAACTTGATTTGAACCCTGCAGCATAAGTCTGAATTAACTAACGTCCTCAGTTGCTATGAATACTACCAACATAAAAGGAAGACACTTCTATTTTAGATGAAAGTAAAACAAAACAAAGGAAGAAAAAACGAAGTCCAGGAATACTGGTTTCTTTACAGTCAATCTTTCTGCTTTGCTTTCTCTAACAGAAGCAGAGTAGCAGCAGATACGAGCTGCTGGAGACTGGTATTTGGAAATTGTAACTTTAGAGAGGCTCATTCTAAAGAACTTGCTATTTCTAATATTTCCTTTTAATTCAGGCACAGTGGCTAAGTATAAGAGCATACTCTGTCAAGGAAATCTGCTTCGAATAATGCTCTGAAGACAGAAAAAAAGGAAGCATACCAATAAGGATTCAAACAGAAAAAACAAGCACAAAGCATACACACAGCAAATATAAAGTTAAAAAGCAAATAATTTATATCAGAAATTTTACAAACCCTGATGACAAACAGGTTTTGTTCAGGACCAAAGTCAGAGAAAGATGAGTGGACAGTGGAGAACTAAACGTTAGTAAAGTTTACTGACCAAAAAAGGCACCTGGCTCTAAAACATGGCGGAGTGTGGACAGCATATAAGGAATCCAAAATCCTACAAGGAAAGAGACTTGATGAACTAAAGTAGGTGGAGATCAAAATGAAGCTCCATGAGAAAATAACATAGGTGGCTACACACGCAGATTAGCAAACACCAACAAGTACACTCAATACCTGGCATTTAGCATGTGCCCATAGGTGGGAAAGATTCACGGCTTCATTTACAGAAAGCCACTTTTCACAGAAACTGCTCACACTCCATTTGCTGCCACGGGCCCATGCCAACCTTGGGACTACCAATACTGTTCCACTCTGCTACAGCTAACACAGAATCAGGAAATAACAGATTTTCTGGATATATTCTTCAATACGTCAGATAAAACTATAAGAGTACACCACATACTAGATGTATAAATAATTGTTTAGGAATTGGAAAAAAAGAAGAAAGTATAGAGATGCAGGTGAGAGGCCCCAGCAGCAAGTGCAGGAACTTCACGACTGCCATACCATACTTCCGCACCGTGAAACAGGGGCTGCAAACAGCTGCAGTGTTACAAGACAGGATCCCCTCACTGAACGAAATTGTTAGCTGGATACTTATTGCAGATAATAAGCAATATCATGTAAAAATCCCAGATGAGAGAGAGAAGAGCAGCATGGGTTTGGGCATCTCACTTTAGAAGGTGTGAGACAAGTATGATCCAGAGCATATTATGACACTTAAGCCCTAGGACAGGACACTGCACTTACTGTTTTATCAGAAACAACAGCACATTGAAGGGCATCCACTGGTCCACATGACAGCTCATCATACCTCAGAAACTAACCAAACACTTCCAGCTGTCAGGACTTTTGTTTGACATTTTTTGTCTATTTTGTGTTTGAGGTGCAAAATGTGGAAAAATTTTGAGATATTAAGTATAAATACATCTTTTTTTTTTTTTTTTTAGTTCATTTTTTCCAAAGTCAAAGTGAGTGTGTACAAGGACGATACTAGCATCAACATCTGACTCTTCACTGGAGTCCGTTTATTTTGTATTAACAAAGAAGTTGGTTATTTAGAGTAGCCCATTTGGAGCCTGTCCTGGTTTCGGCTGGGATAGAGTTAATTTTCTTCATAGTAGCTAGTACAGGGCTATGTTTCGGATTTGTGCTAAAAACAGTGTTGATAACGCGGAGATGTTTTAGTTGTTGCTAAGTAGTGCTTACACTAGTCAAGGACTCTTCCAGCTCCCCATGCTTTGCCGGGTGCACAAGAAGCCGGGAGGGGACACAGCTGGGACAGATGACCCCAACTGACCCAAGGGATGTCCCACACCTTATGGTGTCATGCTCAGCGTATAAAGCTGGGGGAAGAAGAAGGAAGGGGGGGATGTTCGGAGTGATGGTGTTTGTCTTCCCAAGTAACCGTTATGCTTGATGGCTGATGGAGCCCTGCTTTCCTGGGGATGGCTGAACACCTGCCTGCCGATGGGAAGGAGTGAATGAATTCCTTGCTTTGCTTTGCTTGCATGTGTGGCTTTTGCTTTGCCTATTAAACTGTCTTTATCTCAACGCATGAGTTTTCTCACTTTTACCCTTCCAATTCTCTCCCCCATCCCACCAGGGGGGAGTGAGCGGCTGAGTGGGGCTGAGTTGCTGACTGGGGCTAAATCATGACAGAGCCTTTGCTGGAATTAGGAAATCTGAGAGCATATGGAGTTAAGGTCCATCACATACTGCCATTCCCGGAGGATGAAGGGTGGCATAGACAAGCAGCTCACTCAGAAACGTTGCCAGTGCCAACAGACCATAAGAGTGCAAGACTATAGCCTCGCAAAATACAGCACTGATGTTTCAGCGACATTTCTCAAGGAAAGTACGACAGAGGCTCTGTACTCAAGATATTTTTAATGAACCCTAAAAATAGAAGCACAATGCATTATCTTCATAATAATCACTGTGCATATTATCAATTCTGGCATGTTTCTCTCTGCTGTTTTTTTTCTTGAAATTACTTCAATATATTTTTCCTGATTTCCAGTTGTTTCTCCCATTCATTGACCTTATACCTGTTGTTTCAAAGCCATTTATTTGACATCTTTATTGGAAAACATTTGACATGAAATGCAGGTGCAAATCATTAATGACATAACAAAAGACAAATGAGAGAAAAAACTTTCTGGTGAATTCCCGATGCTTATATGGGCCTCAGTCCCCAAAACCTGCGTATTCTAAATGTCAAATCTCAACTTCTTTTATCATTGTTAACCATGAACAAGTGTAACATGATGAATTATATGTAAAGGTTTAGTGATTAGGATCTGAAATAATAAATTCTCTAGTCTTTAAGAGGAAAAGAAAAAAAGGACATACTATGCCAAATACAGGTTCTCCTTCACTGAAGGTACTTCCTGATATAAACCTTCTAGAGTTTCCTCTCCTTAGTTTCTCACATCTAAAATTAAATAAAACACGCTTTTAGAACTTAATTACTAGTACTATTGTAAAACGTCCTTTGTGGTATTCCACAACAGTTTTTATCATTCACCCATCTTCTATAAGCATGTGTGTGAGAAACTTTGAAACACTGAGACTGTTTAACAAGAAAAAATAAGGTATATGTTCCTCTTCAACTAATGACAGTTATTATTTCTTTCCCAGTCCTAGCTTTCCCATAGTTTCCCCTAACATAATAACATATTTGGATATGCATGGTATTTTAGTAAAACATTTGATCTGAAACTGTTTTCCTTCAAGAGCTGCTTGCAAAATTTTTTTGTCTTTGCATGTTTGCAAGGATATCGGGATGGTAAGCAGAAGAGGAGCACAGTATATCAATTCTACAGCAGAGTTGTAAGTAAGTACAGTTAAAAGAAAAATAAGTCTTACAACTAAATTTAAACTTATACTATCGCTAAATGATCTTTTTATCTATCCGTGTATTGGACTACAGAAGCTACTAGGAGTATACAGGAGGTCCTGGTACCAGTTTCCTTTTAAAACATACTAACAACTGCACTGAAGTATTTCCATCTCTGTGTGAATATTTCATAGACGGGAAAGGGGAACATAGGAACCTGGCACCTCTGGTTCTGAAAACAACTCTAGATTTCTCCCACTTATGGCAGGGTGCCTCCACATCAGGGAGAGTACCTATCGGACCCTCGCAGAGCAGCTTTTATGAAGTCGCACATTCTAGGTGATCAAATGCAGGGGTATCCATAACTGTCAATCTGCACTTAACATTCAATCTTCTCCTGGCCTCTGTGGCCTAACCCTTCCCTCTTGGGATGACTTCAAGTAGCCAAAGCCTTGGAAGTAGATTCAAGCAACTATCTTTAAAAAGAATGCAGAAGTAATATCTTCCTTCTCTTACCAATGTGAATAAGGTCTTTTTTACGTCCTGTGGCTTTTCTTCCTATAAAAATTTTCTTTCGGCCTGTGTCTATACCACCCGCAGAACACCTGAGCGAACAGAAGTCTAAACAAAACCCATACATATTTTCTCCTGACTGTTCAAGCACAGTGCAAACCTAGTGTAGCCAGATGACATTCAGATTTGCTGTAGTGTATGGCAGTGCATGGGGATATGCAGGCTTAAAGATCAAGGATCCATTAGCTCTGGATTACGTCCCCGTTAACAGCAGAGGCAAATGATGAACGTATTGGGGATGCAAGGGATTTCTGAATAACTCCCTCCTCTCTATTTTATTGTGTATTCTGATATTCTAATCTGTCTATGCTCCACTGTGACAAATTTTCATCATCAAGGCAGTTATTTCTTTACGTGCAATTCTATCACTCCTCATGCCAGCAACAGGCTATCATATTACAAAAGAAAAGAGTTGTTGGGAGGTCATCCTGTTCATCCTGCTGCTCTGAGAGGATCTATCTAACCACAGGCAGTTTGTGCAAGACAATACAAAAAACAAATCAGAAACGAGTTATGCTCTTCAAAACAGTAACTGTCTTCATAGCAGCTTTAACGACTCTTACCTGAAATATGGCTGGTATTTCTTCCCAATAACGGAAGTCAGAGGTCTTTCCTCCCTCCAGTCCTTCTCCTCCTCTTTCCAGCTGTAAATAAAATCATCTCCCTGCCCCGCTGCGCAAGTACAAAGATCTCACTGAAAGGAACAAAACCAAAATGCAATTGCTGGCTGTGTTCTCAAAAGCTCAGAGCCTAACTTTTATGGTCTCAAGGTCTACAACTTCAGCCAGGTTTCTTAAACCAGTTATAGAGAGGGTTGTTTTAAAAATGCCTGTTTTGTGAAGGTTTTCAGAAAAATTTCTGAAGGTTTCCTTGGAAAAACACACTGGACTGTCTAATTAGCGTACCACTCCCTAAGTCATGCTCATCTGAAAAGCCAATCATCTGTTCTTAGAGTATCCTGGCTTTTGATTTAGTGCTCTTGATCGTAACTGAGCGCTCTGCAAACAATAGCAATAAGGTTATTAAAAGACATTCAGTAGTTAAGCCATTTCAGACATCTGGAACAACAGCTGTCTATACACGTTTTCACAGCAGTTTGCATTTGGCAATTTACTTATTTATCACTGTATGCAACACACAAGCTTATTCATGCAATTCTAATCACTTAAATATGACTCCAATTTCCTTCTATCATGCTAAAACCTGCCTTATTAGCTACAGACCATGCACATTTCACGTATCTTTCTCCTTGCAACCAAGCTAACAAAGCTCCCGCTTTGTATTATGCACACAAATACCCATTCCAGGGGTTCTCCTCTGGAGTAGTTGTCCATGCACTATCAACCTGAAATGTAAGTTTAAATATGATTTAACTCTACTGATGCTTCTTTTCCTCTCTTTCTCTGTTTCTGGTGGTCACAAACCTCTCATTTCCAATATAGTTCCCTTATCACTGTACAACACACAGAGAGCTTTCACAACCTAGAACTAAAGCTCGACTCTAACTTTGTCACAAAACAAGGTGTCAATACCATTGCAGAACTGTTAGCTTTGATGTTTTTCTACTACCACGAAGGCCATCTTTCTTCAAAACTGAGCACAAGTGACATTCAACAGGGCTAAAGCTGCCAATTTTTTTTTTTTTTTTTTGTGACACTGTGTAATGTTTAAAAAATCTATTAGTAAAAAAAGATACATAGAGAGGAGGCTGAAACAAAGGCTGACCACTCAATAAAGAAAAAAGCAGAGTTAATATCAGAGACACCATTAACAACTCCGGCTGAGCACTTTCTGAACAACCTCACCACATGAAATAACCTAAGAGAAGGCACAAACACAAAAAAGTTATCCTGCTTTCCTCTGCTATTTTTCTCCTCTTCAACAATTTAACACAAATCCAATTCTAACTATTATTAGCTTCTTCTTAAAGGACTAAAAATTATCATGTGAGATAAAATCCGCATATGCATGTCCACCTCCACCCATCCACACAGCCCCTTCCAGCATTTCCCAGTTATCGAACAAAACATAAACAGTTATGTTCTACTCTTGGTAGTACGGATTGTGGGACCTATTCCTCCGGTAGCTTTCCAGAGCCTTAAGGAATGACATTTTCTTTGAATAACTTTTTTGAAAAATGGCTATTTATTTCAAATCTCAAGCTTCCAAACTCCTACTATGAAACAGAAGGTATAAAACCAACAGCTCATGAAATACCAGCGCAAAAAAAATATTTTATCGAGAGCTAGCTGGCTTGCAGATAAACTGCCTTGTGTAACCCAAATAGTGGAATCTCCCTGTGGTCTCTCAGCCCTGCTGAGACCAAGAACCCCTTCTGCTCTCAGCGTCCCTCCTCCAGGCCCTGCACTTCCCACACGTGACGGAATCTGGGGGATGCACAAATGGAGAGCAATAATGTAGACTGACTACAGAGGAATAATAAGTAAAATAGCAGTGTTCGGAATTTCGCTAGTAACTATAGATGGTAGTCATGGGTGACCGTAGGTAAGAAATACATTCAATCTACCAAATGTGAAAGGCTATGAAGTACAGGTTTCCATTGCTGTTTCCTGAGGGGTTGACAGGATGGCAGCAAAGGCAATGCCAGAGGAGGTTAATGTAACTTGCCTGTAGGAGATCAAACACAGGCTGTCTTCCACACTTTAGCTTGGGTATTTCTCATCTCTACTCCATTCTTCAGTGCAGAAACACCTAAATATTGCAGTTATTACATTCAGTTCAGATTTGTCAATTTCTTTTGTAACTCTGAAAGTAATAAATTTAAAATAATAAAATCTTGATTTTACGTATTCTGAATTTATCAGGGAACCACACAGATGTATCAGAATGCCTGGATTTTCCTCATGAACTGGGTGTATATAACACTACCTTGAGAATATGTTCTGAATGTGGAATCTCCTGATTTTAAAAAAAAAAAAAATCAAAGGAAGAAATTAAATGAATTAAACCTGCTTTTGTATTAATGAGATTTTGTAGACTGGATTTTCCTAAATAACTTTCTTTTGCAAGTGCAGTAATGAAAGCACCACAGAAAGAGAGCAACTGGCACTAACTGTGCAGAGAAGCCATGAGACACAAACATCCAGCAAACTTACAAGATCATAAATGGGAAAACGTTTTCTTCAATACCCAACATACCTAATCTAATTTAAAAAAATATATTTACAGAATTAAGATAGAGAAGATTATTTTAAGCAATACTGTCTCACTAAATAATATAATCACCACAAGCATTTTGAGATGCCTAACTTTAAAAAATAATTACCTAATTCTAAAGTCACAGTCCACAGCCATTTATTTTTCAGACCATAGCTGTAATTACATATGTCCTTTTTTTAAAGTTCTCATACATTTGGTGACTTAGCTTCGCCTTGTCAAATTACAACAATGACCTGCTGAACTTTTAAATATTGAACCCAGGAAGGGTGCTCTTAGTGCCAGCTGCTCATGTGATCAATGCTGTGATCTATAACATCAGCTCTGTTTTGCCATTTTAACAGAATAATGTTGCAGGCATTTTTTCAGGCAGGGTCAATTTAGCACCTGGTTTCAGCTCTGCTTTCAAATCACCAACATAATTTGCATGGAAACCTGCGAGTGCAGAAAGCCATACTTTTCTTTTGGCAAAATATTTTGAGGCTTATTTATCCTTAACAAAAGTATAGATATAGACATGTAAAGAAAAACTTGAATGGCTATCGTTGAATGTAGGCAGGGATCTCAACAAAGAAAACTAAATAACGTAACTCTGGACACCCCCTTACCCACCCCCACCCCCAGTTTCTAGACATCACTTACTAGGTTGTTTCCTCTGTACTTAACAGATACAACACAACTTGCAGTGACCTCCTCTATAGCACTTACGATCATGAAGGCTTCTTCCAGTCACAGAAAAACATTCTGATGAACTAGTTCATTGTTAATTTATTCTGATACGTGATATTGGGGACAGCTTATTTTCTGATTTCAGATAACACACGCTCTTGGAATACATTTTGACAGCGAGTCATAATCGTGTGGGTTTGCATTTGTTTTCTACTTATAGTAGGGAGCCTGTCACTTAGCAAGCTTGTCATCTGCAGATATATGGTTCTGTGCACATACAGCCAGACATACAAAATAAAACATCTTTGCTATTCTTGCTGATGAAAAGTTTAAAGGCTGTTACTGGAGTGTGGGGTTGGAAGGGAAGATTTGCCATAAGATAGAAACTGCAAAATGACTGGAATTAGCCATATAAAATGCAGGCTTTCTCCCCCAGTTTATAACATTTCCAATTGTACTCCTGAAGCTTGATACTCTAGGCAAACAAAGCTATAAAATATTAACTACATTTATTAGGACACACAGAAGAACATTTCATATGACAGGCCAACAAAGCAAACAGAATTGAATTTTCACCTTTAAAATGCAACAGATGCTATGTGCTACTGAAACAGATCCACAAGAAAATTTCATGCTGGGAAACAGCTGGCTAAAATTCCACGGTTGTCATCTTTTGTGTAAAAGTTTGCCTCAACCAGCAGATCAGAAATGCACTCAAAGCTACCTACAAGTGTTAATTGTTCACATTCAACTTAAAGAGCTTCAAATGGATGCACCCAGATGAAGAAAACACATAGAGAAATCGGTGCTTAGTGCTATCTCTTAAAAGCCTCTCTCCATTTTAAAGCAAACCAAATCAAGCCATGCAAATCAGAATTTGGAATAATACTGTCAAAAGATCATCTTGCAGAAACACAGGCAGTATACAGCTGAAACGCAGAGTTTTGACGCTACGACCAAGACTGAGGCCAGGAAGCACACTCTGGAAAGCATTTTCACAGAGCAGATTACCCGTATAATGCTAATATGACCCAGTCTTTACCAAAGTTGTTAAACAAAGCATAACACTAAACCAATAAAAATAAAATTTGCCTTGAAATGAACAAATTGTACAAGCAGTCTTTCTCCTCCTTTGTTACTTTTCCAGAGAAGCCTATTCAGAGGATGAAGTGTTCACACTTTCCCGCACTCACCTGCGGTCACTGCAGCACTAAAGGGACCTATTACAACGTTTCCATGGACTGAAAACAGCAGGTATTGGTGTAACTTCAGAGTCTGTGCTCTACGGCTTGTTTCATTTTTAACAGAGTCCCTAAATTACAGTATTTCTATTTTCAATGAGATCAGTAAATACTCTTAGACTCCTGTGATTAAATTTAGGAATAGCAAAAAATATTTTAAGTACTCATTCTTACAAATGTTTTCTTCTATATCAAAAGGAAAAATTACAAGCTCATTGAAGTAAATTCTATGCTGGTACATCAGAAGACCACAACATTTAAAGATGACCTTTGCAATGGATGAAAGAGCAATGTATCCGGATTCTGTTGCTAGCCCTAACAGAGAGAAGGCTTCAGGCAGCTCTCTCATTTCATCCCGATTGCCTGCCCACTGTAAAAATTAGCAAGTTTTATTTATACCTGGTAAAGTGCTAGTGCTCTTTGCCCCAGCAAAGTACATGGAAAGTCTCCTGAAGGACTGCCTGGAAGGCCGATAGAGGTCCCCAGTTTCAAAACACTGCAACTTGCCAGGAGCAAGGAAGAAAAATGCTATGCTAAGTAGGACACTTGTAAAACATCTCATTAAAGGTCCGGTTCACAGAAGTATGTAGTAGTAGGAAGGTAAACCCAAAACTGATTTCCTGAAAACTCCTGGTAGGTGCTAGGCAGCAGCCACACGTCTGTGTTTAATAAGCACATGATTTTATTTCAAACTCCTTTCATTGCCTACAGCTACACCACTTCCCATGCCCTGCGACACATCAGTTGTGATGGAGCTAAACAGCTCAGCACTCACATATAAGCCCTGGAGAAGCAAAAATTGAGATCCTTGTGTGTCCCCTTGAGATGATCAATCCTGTCTTTAGAAAGTTTACCACGTAGCACTACAACCAGGCTCTACAGAAAATGCACTAATATTTGATATTTTCTCTTAAAACACTGCTGCTCCTTAGCCTTGTTGTAGGGTAAATGTAACAATATCAGAGCTCTCACCCAGAAAGTGGAAGACTTGGGTTCAGTTTCCTGTTTTCCCTGAAGGGATTCGTAGGCACAATTCCCATCCACTTGTCAGTGAAGCCACCTCCAATGTTTCAATTCGATGATGTCCTTATGACTATAAAGCAAAATCTTCGGCTCAGGAAAGAAAAAGGGAATGGAAGAGGGAATACGGGTTTAAAGCAAATATACAAAACCTCCTCCTTCATTTTGGCTGGAGGCAGGTTTCATGATGGCAGGTATTTGGTTGTCATAGCTTTCACTCAAAAGTGATCTTTCTGTTTCGCTGTATGTGAAAAAACATTGGAAAACAGGTAAGTATTCTGTCTAAAAAAATAAAAAAAAGAAGAACCTTTAGGAGTGATTGATTCAAACAGGTTAACAGTCAAAGCTGAATTATCTTTCAGTTGTCCTTCAGATGTCTACTCAAAAGTTTCCCAACAGCTTTAATTTCTTCACAATATTTAAGATGAAAGAAATGAAACAGATTTTTCTTATACTGACAGGGAAGGAAAATACATCCTGAACTACTCCCTCCATAATAAAGTGGGTGTGACAACCCTCCCATCGCCTTGTATTTGCCATTTTTTCTTGCAACGTGGCTACAGTTTTTTTCGCTACTTGGGCTTCTTTTCTTGACTAGATGAACACTTTGCTGCGAATCAAAAAACATGACTAGAAAGGACTACCACACCACAGTCTATGTCTCCTAATCTTAACACATGTAACCTCCAGGGTAAAACTACACGCGTTACAGAGATTTCGTCTTTCCAAATACAAACATGCTAAAAAATGCGTATATTTCACAGAGAACCAAGGAAAAAGGATGACTGCAACAAGTCAATAGGTGCCAAGAAATCCAAAGTTTCCAATACACTTTTTGCAACCACTTAATTTTAACCAGCTAGTACCTATTTTGCAGAAGAAAAGAAAGAAAACTCCACAGAAATAACAGCCTTTCACAAACGCTGTTAAAGTAACTTTTTAGTAAAGTACTTCAATGCCATTTTTGTTGGCTACATCCTCTAAAACAGAATTCTCCAAACCCTATGAAAGAATTACACAAATATCCAGGTAGCTTAAAGAAAAATTAAAAATTGCAAACCGTATTGTAGGTCCTGTCACAAGCCTGCATAGCCGAATTCCTCCTAAACACATCACGGTGTTTCTTTTCTTATCATCACAGGTTCCCAAATATTCCTGTTTATTTCCCAGATCTGTTTTTAAAAACTGCGCACTCATCTGAATGCAGTGGTCCTGCACAGAAACAATTTATCTCTGTCCAAAATACTATGCTATTCTTTCCAGCAACAACTGCAGGCCTAAACACAGCATGATTTTATCAAACATTAGCAGTTTTTAACTAATTATACTCTAGAAGAACCTTGTTACTGTTAAACTACTCAACCAATTTTAAGCAACATAAATATCAAAAATGAAATAATCACTGGATTTCAAATCCGCAGCTGATTTTATATTTACGCATGGAGTGGGTGCTCCCTAATTTATGAACTGCATTTATTGATTTCAAATGTATCAAGAACCAAGTCCCCCCTCCCCCCCCCCCGTTGATATTCATAAAACTGCATTCAGGATCTCCCTTAAGTCTCCTTATGTTGTGCAATACTCTTGCAAGGCAACTCTTCAGGGAAGAAAAGGGAAAGAAGTATTATTGCTCCCTATATGCACAGGCAAGATGTAAACTTATGAGGGTACATAACAAAAGAAATGACGCAGATAATTTTAATTTGACCTGTTAGTATCTGAAGTTTTAAACACTCAGGTAATTTGTCTCACTTCCTCCCAATGCAGAAGTACTTCCTAAAATACCACACACTTTTAACAAAGTATTTAAGTTACATTCAGCAACATCTCTGTTTCTTTAAACCAAAGTATGAAGACCACAGACAAAGAAACCCTGGGCTGGCAGGGTATCCAGCAACTGGGCGAAGGAGAGAGAGGCAGCGCTCCTCAGCAGAGAAGCAGTCCGTGACTGTGCAGAACACCTTGCCCCTATGTGTCGATTCACAGACTGCCAGTGCATATCCTGATTAAAATCCTACTAAATGACGATGAATGATTTGTCTGGGTCTACACTGTAAATAACAACAACAACTGAAAACGAAGGACACCATGTTGATGAGACCCACATCAGCACATAGCCCAGACAGTGCTGTCTCCAACACAACCGTCCACTCGCAGCTAGAGAGAGGTAGAGCGTACCCTCTATCCGCCAAGCGTAAAGTCTTTGATAAGAAGCATAACTTTTGCAGCCTGAAGGTAGATTCTGCTATGCTATTCTTTAGCACAAGTACTAGCACATTTTTCTTTATTTTCTCCTTCACTTACGATGCCCCTCTTCTGATCCTGTGGGGATACAGCTCTGCTACTATATTTTCATTTACTGAGCGCAGGTCAAGGACTGGTGAGACAGATGTATTTTATAAAAAAGCATTACTGTATTTGCCATTGCTAAAAGGTCAAGTGCACAAAATATCCACGTGTTTAGCTTTTGAAGGGACCACAGCTTCTTGAACATCAATATTACTGTGTAAAAAAAATGGGGCACTTCCTGCAATCCCAAGAACCAAGAGTGGAAGAAGTTAGCAGAAATGATCTTTTTCCCCTCACTGGTGTAACTTGTGCTTTTGACAGCACACTGCCTAGAACTGGCACTGGGACTACCCTGTAAGATTGTTCAGGCTCTGATCCCACAGTAATAGCCAGGCATGGGCTCTGCTACACCACAGCTGAGACCTGGAGGAAAAGGTAAACACTTAAACCAGCTCCAATTCAATGTTGCTGGGTCACCCTGGGGACAGAACAACGACACCCTCAGACCCAACCATGGAAGAAACAGACTCCTGCTGTGACCAGGCCAAGCCACCATCACCACCGTGTAGCAGCTGCCCTACAAAGCACTGTGTCAGTGCCCCATCTATATCTATCAACTTGATGCATGTGAAGAAACGCGAATTTTGGAGGCTTAACTGGCTTCAGATACAGCACTATGGGGACAGGATGAAGGACGGGAGATGTTTATTAGTAGTGTTGGCAATCCGGGACGATGAGGTTTTTCTCCAGTTGTCCCCCCAGCCTGCCCACTCACTCCCCAGCACATAAAGGTTCACCTGTAAAAAAAAGCCACAGGATGGGTCAAGCATTAGGAATGGAAGTGTGTTTCCCTTCCCCCCAGCCCTACTTAGCCAGATCAGGCTGGCCTCATGTGTGTGCTACTCCTGTCCCCAAGGAGAGTGTGATCACGAACTTTACATTTGTACAGCCATCACTTCTGCTGGCCACAAATTCAGAAAACAGAACTCAACTCACTGCCAAATTAATCATAGAACACTGAGGCAGCATGTCAAAACAAACAGACAAGCAAACAAAAACACAGACCCAATTAAAAACAAAGCAGAGTACTTCAAAATCCCATGGACCACAGCCACGCTGTGTGAAGAAACTGGTTAGATTCATGCGGAAAGTGTAAGATGAAGTTAATTTTACTTAAGCATTATTAAGGGCACTTGAATTCAACTTTATTAGCACAGTGTCTTGATGAACATGCAATAATTTACTTACAATTTACATTACTGTCAGAACTCCTACTTGTATTTTCTTTGTGCAGTACTTTATTCTGTAAGTCAATTAGCAACTTCCTGATGTATGGAAACATAGCTTATATTAGGTTTTTGTCTTTAAAAAGGTATTTTTTACTATAATAATTTTTCTTTTACAATAACAGTGCCTAAAAAAGATAGCAGGACAAGAGAAAGAAGAAATCCTCAAGGACACTAAAAGGCACTGTGGTCAACGAGGTGAGAGTAGGAAAAAACAACACTACTGGCTGTCCTGTTGTCAGTACTAATGGGGGTCAGCGCTGAAGGAAGACCAGCTTTCACACCTCAGCTCCTCCCTGAAGCCGGCTGCACGGCTCCACAGCCACCGATACAATGTCAGGCGAGACATCAGACTCTTTACACTCATCAGATGACAGTGATGAGATGCGGGGGAAGAATGCATCCCAATGGCAAAATACGCAGATTAAAATTAATATATGCATGTTTTTCTTGACATTATCTGCAATTCAGTCTTTCAAAACTCATCATGGATATCAAATGAGAAGATATTTCAAACACCCTTGACTGCCTTTTTGGAAAGTAATTAGGCTGACGTCTTATGAGAGCAACGTATTGTGATACATTGCTAAATGTACAGGTCCACAATGGTGAGACATCTAAAATGTCTTTCAGATCTGCCCTGCTTAGTATGAATTATTTTCTGTGCTTTAAATACAAAAAATGGTGTGGGCTTTCCAGCTCATTAGTAAATTGAATTTCTGTAAACATCCTTAATTGTAAGCATTTCTGTATTCCCTTTGCATTTCAGTATCCCCTCACAATTCAACTCTGTCAAACCTGTTCACACAAACGAGAATACGGATGCTGTTAATGTCTCTGATTATCTGTTATAGGCACACAGCTCTGATGCAGCAGCCACATTCACTAAAAGGTTATACCGGGAGGAAAAAAAAAGGAAAACAAAACCCACAAACACGCAAGCAAAAAAAAAAAAAAAAAAAAAAAGGAAAACCAGACTGAGAATAACAGTTTGTTACCAGAACAAAACGAGTGAAAAATGGAAAAAAAAACAAAAAACCACCCAATATTTCTGCTTATTGGCTTCAATTACAGGAAAGGCGAGAGAGCACTTGAAATCTTGGAGCTGCACAAAATGTTCTAAATATCAAGATGATCAAAGTGACATCCATGCCGGGTGTTTTGCCACAGTTCATTTTAGCCAACATTCTTCTAGAAACACTGAGAGGTGATGACCCTGATGGTGATATTCCCGGGGGATATCAGGGAACCACGGATTACTTGTGTAATAGAGGTGGCTTGGTAGAAAATACAGTACTGTAGAGCATTCCACGGAGGGTATAAGAACAAGGAAGGTGTGAGAATTCAAGTCATACACCCTCTGACAGCTTAAAACAAAATCCTCCGGTCAACCACATTTTGTTTTCATAGAGAGAGAAAGATTTGAAAGTGTCACTTCAAGTTGGATGCATACAAGGCAAAAAATGTCCTACTCGGATGTTCCTTTCCAGTTCAGACAAAAATATTGCATTATCCTCTTCCCAGAGGAGCGAGCCAGTCAAAAGCTTACCAGACAGATTCCTTGGGATTCTACAGCCTGGGATGGCAGCAAGCTGCCACAGCAAATCTGTCACCTTCCCTGCTACAAAAGGCAGGGCAAAAGAGGGTGCAACAGAAAAATCTCCTGCCTCGAGTCTACCATGTGTGCTAAAATGGTTTCTTGAAGCCCATAGGTGTCCTGAGCTGTGGCAAGAAGCCCTCTTCCACGCAATGCACTGCAGAGGAGGAATGAGAGCCCCAACCCTGGTGCCAAGAAAAGATGTTCAAGAGCTGTTTTCTTGCAGGTGATTCAGTGTATGGCTATATTGCATGGGAGGTGCCCATGAAGGGAGTCGGAGCTCACAGGTTTTCCTTCACATGGGGCACAGCCCTTCTCTGGGGCTCTGCGCAGGGGCTGTTTCTGGCAGAGGGTGATAACTACCAACCCCAAGCTCCTGCTCATATTAAAAAATACTTTCTGTTGTTTTGCTGTAAAGGGGTATATTGTCCTTCATTCTCCTAAAAAGCATTTGTTACTGACAGCAACAACCAAATGCTGGAAGACTAGAATTAGCTTTCATGAATGAGGCTTGTTAGGAAGACTTTAATTATTTGTATCATAAACACTCACTTAAGAGCAGCCAAACAGCCACCTCTGAAATTAGACACTTCATGGGGCCAGAGAGAGCAAATGGCGGTTGGATCACTCACAGTGGGGAAAACCTGTTGCAGATCTGCATCCCTCTTTCATACAAAGAACAAAGGAGAGAAGCAACGTAAAGAGACAAGTACAAAAATATCGCTGAATTGTATATGACACATTTCAAGGCTCAGTCTAATCTCTTTTCACTTAGGTATAAAAAAAAACATAGAGAAATTCTTATAATCTCAAAATGAAAAACTCAGTGTTATCATGTTCTTGATGATCCATGACATTCAAAACTGCTGCCTGTTTGAGATCCCATCAAAAGTTTCTTTAGCCTATATTCTTTCAAAAGTACATTTTAGCATTTAGTGGCAGCTTTATGAATCTGAAAATTTTATCTGTTTTAGCAAGCAAGCCATTTTGAAATAGAAATTCCAAGCACACTTTGGGAATAATTTCAGAAGTGGATAATGAGTTTAATTTTGTGAAGCAAATATTATTTATTGCCTCCCTCAGGAAACTGCAATTTACCAAACCCTTTCTTTAACCAGGATCTTACAAGTTAGTACGTACAGAGATGGTCATTAATTTTCTATACTGTGTGCCAGCAGATCACACACTCATCACTGACAAAACTGCGAATGAATTTAACAGGCTTTCAGCTGGAGCAGAGAGAACCCTATTCATTAATAGTCAATACTACCACAGTTACAGTCCCTATTTTCTATAGTTTAAAATGGATGCACTGCTCTGAGCCGCAGACAGAGACATCATCGCTCAGCACCTCCTCCACAGTCTGGCTCTGTCATGGCAGGCACTTTCACATAACGCAGCCACGAATCAGGTTTCTTCAGCAAGGCTTTTGCTACCTGACCATGATTCACCTCTGGGAAGAACTCGAACAGGCTTGTATTTTCACAGAAATGGAAGTGCCATGGTATGCAAAGGCAAACAGAAACATTTCACAGTCACACCAGAATGTGGAAGGTGAAAATTCACAACGCCTACTCATTTGACAGCCTTTGGATCATTTCTCCACAAAGGTCAACTCCAAATCAACTAATCTGGTCACACTGGAACAAAATGTACATCTGTAATTCAACAAACCCTCATTTTTTAACTTGTAACTAAACCCTTATTACTTTTGGGAGATTTTTTTCTTTTTCCAAATAGTCACTTTCTGAGGGAGTGAAAACAAAGAATAGACTAAAAGAAATAATGTATTAAAAACAAATATATATATATATATTGCTCACTTAATGGAAAAGACCTAAGACAAAATTTAGAGAAACTTAAACACAGAAAGGTTCTTACATATATAATTTGGAATGAAATATATTACCTAACAGTGGCAGACATCCTTAACAGTGCTGTGTTTCAGAAGCAGCCCAGCACACTGCAGTAACAGCCCCAGCTTTAATACGGTGTACACAAGTGAGACAAATCAAACTGTGTCTCCTATAAGACTACTATATCTTGCCATGAATGCAGAGTATATATCGGGCTGTTGAGGAGAATTTAATGAAAGGACTGTTAAGGAGAAAAGGAGGTTGAAAGCAGAGCAAGAGTGTATATCTCAGCTCTTTCGAAAGAGGTCTGTATCAGTGCTTTAAGCAGCAGTGCTTAACTTTTTTGGCAAAGAAAACCCTATCTTTCTCTGGTAGTAAATACACTGCAGGTTTAAAATTGGTTTTGGAAGTTTGTCCAAGTGCAGTTTTCAGGAAAAGGCTTCAGTAAAAGCTCAGCAGCTTTAAAAGAGCATTGTCATTACTTTGCATGTGCAAGACCTTGCGTGATGTATGAGGATTTACCCCCAAATCTACTGACTTCACTTGATTTGAATACTCTCTGTAAGCAAAAGTATTTTGCACCCTCACAAAGTAATATCTATGACACACTGTGCTAAACTTCCACAGAGCTTTCCTAAGAAAGAACACCTCTCAATTAAAAGCTCAACTTTTTTTTTATTGCTACTGCTTCTTAAAGCTTTGAAAAGATCATTTTCCCAAACAATGGCTGCATTGACGTGTATCAGAACGAAACAGCACAGCTTCGTACTTTTACATATGTAAGTAAAACATTTAAAAATCAAGTACCAAACAAGCTACAATACACAAACGAAATCCCTCTCAATTTACACATAAGGATGACTTATGCACACCTGCATAAGGAACACACACTATGCAGTGACCTAAGCACCTGCTTGAAAATACTCCATTAAGAAAAAAGTCAACTGTAGAAAAAAGATGTTACCACTTTGCTTTACGCAGCCATAAGCCAAAAGTATCATCAGGAAGCAGCTGTGAAACACAACTGGAGATTCCTATGCAAACCAGTGAACCATCTTTACCTTTTGTTCCGCTAGGAAAGGATTGAAGGTCCCAAGTGGCCAGACGCAGGACTGGGAAGCCCGCTGCCACCCCTAAGGGGAACCACCTCAGTTTCCTCTAACACTGGGGCAGCAGAGAGTGCTCACTGCTTGTCAGGACCAGATCTCTGCTGCCTTTAAAACAGTACAAGGTGACTCCTCTGAAATCCTGTATTGAACTTCATTAAATGAATAACTGAAACTACTAACTTTTAAGCAATGCTACTGTGTAAATCTAACCGGCTTCAGAAGACTAGTATGCATTTCTGATTAAATGGCAAAGTCTTTACATTTTTAACTTCAGCATCGTGAGTTTGCTCCCATTCCCATTTCAAGTCAATTTTACAACTCCCATTGACTTCAGCGAGAATGGAATTAGATCCCAACATATTTGCACGTCAAATCTCTTTTCTTGCAGTCACAGTGCTTTCCCCCATGACATCTGCAATTTAATGGTACATTTTCTATGAAAAAGCAATGCTACACTTCTTTGAAAGGCAGCAGCAATGTAATAACATTGGCCAAAACAGGGAAGATTAATAGTAAAAAAAAAAAAAACACAAAACCTCACACTTGCTGAAGAGTACTGAAACTCTACAAGGCATTCATTGATAATGAGAAAATAGTCCACACATGTTTCTTTCACAAATTTCAAATAAACAAAAGACTCCAAAGCCTACTGGAAGAACACTGGAAACAGGACACAGGCAAAAAAGTATAGACACATGCACAGAGGAAAATTTAGACGTCTTTCCAGCTTTTAACCTGTTATAACCCCAAAGCAAACCAACCAGAGACAGAACATTACTATGGCTCAACATGCTACCGAGTATCAAGCAGCTAACCCGACTTACTGCAGCTGCAGAAAGCAAGGTAAGAGAGGGCACCTAGCTTGGTGGTATAACCATACTGGAAACTAGTATGACACTGCAAGTAAGTGAACTTAATCCGGTCACTTCACGCACTGATTCAGACAAAACCCACAATATTGTTAAACCACACACACAAAACGTAAAAGAAAAGAGAATTGGTTTCCCTTGTTCACAAAGAAATGATAAGTCTCTTTTCCCAAGTAACAAGCGATAGGATGAGAGGAAACGGCCTCAAGTTGCGCCAGGGGAGGTTTGGATTGCATATTAGGAAAAATTTCTGCACCAAAAGGGTTGTCAAGCATTGGACCAGGCTGCCCAGGGAAGTGGTGGAGTCACCATCCCTGGAGGTATTTAAAAGAGGCGTAGACGTGATGCTTAGGGACATGGCTTAGCGGTGGACTTGGCAGTACTAGGTTAACAGTTGGACTTGATGATCTTAAAGGTCCTTTCTAACCTAAATGATTCCATGATTCTACCTGACAGGATTTAACATTTTCACAGTACCAGTTTCTTTGTCAGAAATTTGGTCTGTTCAGTTTAATTCATACATATTGTACAAGCAGCCCTTGAGGCATGTCTGAAGGTGAATAAAAACACCAGATCAAATGAGAGCAATGAGAGCAAAGGGTCACCATCACTGACAATGTGTAAAACCATACATGTAATCCATTCATTTGAAGACACAGTTTAAATTAGTAAGAAAAAAAATGTGTGTGTTGCTTAACTATGATGTCTTTGAGAAAAAGTCATTTAGAAAGCTGTGCTAATTTATTAAATATCCATGCTTTCATTACTAGAAATCAAACCTTTGAATGGCCTGTGCATATATGTTTAATCCACCTCTCCAAGTTTCAGAATTTAGGAATTAATTTAAACCAGTTTGATGTAGGGTGAACCTCAAAACTATCGATGATTTTTTTATACATTAATTTATTTTGTAGGCTTATTTTCTTCAACCACTGAAAAAGTGCAGCTGATTTGTCAGTGGTTTCCTCCCTCCACCTTTCCAACTAAAACCCCAGAGTCAGTGCCTTGAATTGTAGAGGCACACCACAGAATGTCTCTTAAAGCAAATCTGCTACTCAGCTGAATTCATATGAACCATTTGCAAGATTAAAAATAAAACATGAGACATTTCCGGATCACATATTGATCGTTTAATTATTTTCCATTTTAACTGCATGCTATTTTTGGCACAGAATATTTCTGTTGGCTGAACATCATAATTAATCTTCTAAAATATCTATATGTCAGAAGTCAATTATTCAGGTGACAGCATTAATGTTTAGATTCTTTGTTAACCATGATTAACTTTTGAGCTTTTGATTTCAAAGATATCTGAAAGCAATAATATAGTCTTATTCACCACAGCAATTTTCATCTTAGTATCTATAGGTTGTGTTTTGAACCACTTCACAGAAATAAAGGAACATTACTGTGCTGTTTATGAAGTTATATGCATAAAATGCAGAAATTCTCACATTATTAGTGTTGACATCCAGTATACTTTAAAAGCTTCCCCCCCCACCGTTACTAATATTACTATTGATGTTCCTCTCTCACAGCCTTGCTCTATGGGTGAGGGTGTCACGCAGGCAGTTAAGGCATTGCTCTGGGTTATTTTGTTCATTTCTCCAGGATTTACAGCTTTGCAATGAAACCTGAGACAAATTATCTATTTAAAACTTACTTTCTTGGACCAATTTCTCGTAAATCAAACAATACATGATGGGGAGGGAATTACCTAACTATTGTGTATCCATAATCTGTTATCTAAACTATGTTACCTTTATTCTAGAATTTAGGAAGTCTATTACTCCGATTAACAATTCCTTAAAATTCGGTCAATCCATGCTGCTTTGTTTTCCCTACAATTATGATATTAGAATGTCTTCATATACCATGTGAGTGAGCTGAAATAAATTGTAATTACGACCACAGAGAGAGCAAGCTTCTATATCTGATCTGCTTGTTTTGCATGACACTGATAGCACAAAGAAGGTGGAAAGATAGTTTATTCAGCTGGCAAGGGTGGCACGAGCAGATGGCATGCAAGGCACAACAGGAGCAAAAGGATCCTGCTACAGTGGTACCGAACTCTAGTAGCTGCCAGATCTCTGACAGCTGGTAGCTGATGCTGCACCTAGATAAAACTTGAGCTCTTCTGAGACACACAGACTCCTGACCAGCCTCAGGTAAAGCAGGCCACTAATATTTCATACCAGCATCTCTGCTGAATCCCTCCTCAAGTTCTCATCCTGAAAGTTGCCCAGTGAGACTGTGAGGCTCTTAGAGTTCAGGCTGCAACACCCATGTTTATACATAGCCAACGCCTTGTGCAGCGCAGATGGCAACCTGCCACCTTTTCTCCAAGTTGTCTTACTTTCATATACTCACAAACACGATATTAGAAATGCATCAGGATCATGGAATTTGTGAGAACCAAATGATGTGATGCAAGAGGAGAAAAATGGTGAATTAGTGTTGAGAAATAAAGTGTTTTTGTAAAATGTTCACTTTGGTCTTCTTCCAAAATGAAAGGATGGGCTAAGAACAAAAATCAAGGAGGGAATGGAGGAAGATTCACCACCTGGATGTGAAATTTTAGGGATGAGACTGAGAGGTAAACAAAATCCCATGTAGAATCTCAGTTTCCTGATATTTGAGATCACATTCCACCATTTTCATTTGTCTCACTGTACTTTAAATGGCCAAATGTGGAAGCTGGATCCAGATTTGACCTCTGGCAGTTCTCTAACCACAGGGGAAGTGTGTTCGTTATTTATAAGAAATTAGAAAACATATACATCGAGCCACCAGTGTGTATGGTTTGTTTTGTTTATTATGGCTTAAAATATTTTGTGTCACTACAGCTAATTGGCATGTTTCCTTAGCAGAGTAAATAGTTGTTCAGAAAGCTCATAAATTAGACTAGCTCTGTTTGTAAGCAACTTTTCCATATCAGACATTTTCTATTTTTGTACAGAAAAATCCAACTGTTGAAATATGCAAGCTACAACTGCACTCATCCATGGTTGGGGGGGACACTGTTCAGATTAAAAAATGCTATTGCTTCTTCCAAGACAGAAGCTGTGGAATAGCTAAACACAACATTTCTCAACAATTCAGCTTTGTGGCTGAAAATTAAGGGGAACATTTTCTAAGGCAGAAAGAGCAGTTAGGCCCCCAAAGAATTTCTCTGTGAGAAAACCATTTCTCTATCCATTTTTGAAAATTTCAGTCATTTACAACAGCCATAATCTGAAAATTTCCCTGACAATAAATTCAACAGTTTCCTTAATTCCAACAAATACCACTTCAACTTTGAGGTCTTCCCTTGAAGTTGAAAAACAACCCAGCATTCAGTGGGTGAAAGGTCCAAATATGTGTTCATTACAAGTATATACTGTCAGAGTTAACCACTGTGCTGGGCCTAGACAGGGTAGAACAGGACACTGCCAGACAGGCTGAGCTCCCATAGCAGGCAGCAGAGGATCGTAACAGAACAGGGTAATTTTCTCTAAGACTGGACTGCAGAGAGAGTAAAAAAAGTAGAGATGAAAGCAGAGGAGAACATCTTTTACTTTGAATTCCTCAGCAGGTACAGGTGTGGCAGAGACAGGTATAAGGGGCAAATGAAATAAAATGTGCCTTACCCCTCAACCAACAGATGGGACACAGTAGGGCCCTCATGTCGCTAGTGAGTAGCTCCTGTCAGAGGACCAGCCATCTCCAACCTGTTATAACTCTCAGCCTGAGATTTAATTCTCACTATAAAACATCTTGATTTTCTAGTGAAATCTAGTGGATCTTGACCTAAACTATTTCTAGCCCCTGAGAGGTTTGGGTGTTTTCCCCCGATTTTCAAATATCAGATTCAACCTAATGGGAAAGATGTTCCAAACTGACCAGCAGGCATAGCCACTCACCGCACATCTCATCCAAAGTTGCCTGGCACCATATTTTTTTTCCTGAAGATCACTTTGCATTTCAGTAAATTTCACAGTGAATGTCACTGCTTTCCTTTTCTGGTGTTTTACAACAAATACATAGTTATCCAACAACAGCTACTGTCCCATTTGGGATTTTGCCCACAATGTAATTACAGAAGGCAGATTTTTCAGTAGAACTTGGATGAAAACTTAGTATTTCTTAGTTTCAGTAATTCCATTATCCATGCATGCAAAGGTTACTATCTAGTCAAATGCTCACATCTGGAAATGCCAGGTTACATCCACAGTCTACATCTTTGATAGAGAAAAAACAATTCCTACATGCACACAGAATGGCAGCTAACTTCTGTATCTGCAAGAGTCTACCCCTGCAGAGCCAGCCAAGCCTGAAAATCAGGCCTTCCCAATGCTGTGCCCAGGTACTGCAGCCTCGACATGTTGCATTTATCACATATTTTCCATACATAATCTAAGGAAAAACAGTATTGAAGTCCAGTGCTACAGTAAGTAAAGAACAGGGCTAGACACAATAGTGAAAATTGAGATTAAAGTCAATTCTGATTTACTGGCTTTACACTGATTTAAGTGGGGTTAGATTTCAATACCAGTTCCACATTTAATCAGGATCTGGTTTTATTCAAAGAAAACTCAAATATCTGGAGTGCTTGTTGAACTTTCCTTCATAATATTAGCTTACAACAATGCAGTATCATTGAAAACATAAAAAACCCCAAACCTTCTCCCTAGGAGTTTCAGTGAAAAACAGTTGCCAAAGTAGAAGGATCATTGTTCCATTGGAAATCTGCATGTTATTTTCATTATGTGCTTCAAAACCTACTTTCTGTCTTCCTTGGTATCTGGATTAACTGAATTCTGCAATTAATATTCAAAATATCACTCCTTTCTTCAAGCAGTCATTTATACGTTGATGCAGTGAATCAGTTTCTATTCCTTAATCTTGAGAGATGAAGCCATACTTACATTAAAATGGAGAGTGCATTAGACGTTGAGACCTAATGCTGAGTCCTACAGGTCAAGGGCACTTGGAGATAAGTCTCTGGCTTGCAGCTCTCTCTAGCGTGCGCACACACACACATATAGGGAAAAAATAATGAGTCTCCACTCCCATTTAACAGATTAATAGCTTTTAGTACCAGGAGGTTATACTTTGATCCTTTAATGCTCTATTATGTAATAATTTTGCCAATATTTCCTGGCGTCAATGTCAATAGTTTATAAATAAATATAAATGTAAACACAGTCATCTGTTCGTAGGACAAGAGTCACACTTCTCTTCAGTGGGATGCACGCACCTTAATAAATAAGATTCCCAGCTTCTGTTGCACATCCACATTTGACGTGGTCATCAACTGTAACACCTGTCTGTGAAATGCTACTTCACAGGACCTAGCTCTTAGTTAATTAAAAATTCAGTCTAGCCAAGTTTAAAGCTTTTTTATTTTGTTTTAAGGGACATAGAGTAAAAACAGCTTGATAAACAAAGTTATAGTACAAAGTATATATACAACAAATCTACCACGTACTACAGCAAGTTCCAGCATTCATTCTTCTCAAACTTGCTTTTTTTTTTTTCCAAAAACAAAGACCAAAAAAAAAAATTTTGCAAGACCAAATTCTTGCAGATGTGCCACAGGTATATAATATATATACAGAAGAATGTTACTTGAAATGTCTTTAAGCAGCTTGTCCTTGCCCTACATATCAGTCATTAGGCTATTGTGGATAAGGGCACTTTCTACTAATTACACTTAAGATATTCCAGTGTGCAACACCAAAAACCTGATTTGTAAGACTACTGAGAGAAAGGAAATGAGTGAGTGAGAATACATGGCCCCAAGGCTGCAGCACATATCAGGAATGGTACGATGTGGGTGCCTGGAAGACCTAGTCAGGGCTGTTTCAGTTTGATTTAGTAACTGAGTGACTTTGGGAATTTCCATGCTGTACTGTCATTGCAAGCTAATTAGGAATGTGCTGTGAAATTATTTATTATACTACACCTCCTGCAGAGTACAGGAACACGTTGTGTATTTAAGAAGGGAAACATCCTTCTCTCCGTCTCTGCATGTGAAGTGCTATGTGTTTTTGGGTAGAACAACTGTATATCTTGATAATTACAGGAGCCCTAGATACATACCAGCCACACAAATCTAGAAGATATCCATACTATAACATTCTTCTATAAATCATTAGTAGAGATTAAAGCACAGCCTTTTTCTTTGCGGGTATGTCATAATTCCTTCCAATTAAAAAAGAAAAAAAAAAAAAGTGAGAAAAGCTGCAAATCTAGCAGGACTCCATCCCTCTCGCCACCAGGGGACACTATCATGTCATTTCAAAAGTAGGAGGAAACATATTTTTGCTTTAAGGCCAGTAAGTCAAATTTAGATGGATAGGTGAACTCTTAATGTGTTAGTTGTATGCTTCCTTACAGCAGAGCCAGTAAATGTGATAAACACATGCCCAAAACAGCATAGTATCTGAGAATTGTCTTTTGAGTCTTATATTGCACCCACATATACATCTCCCAACAACCAAAATAACAACAGCATTAATGTAAAACCTCTGTCTTCCTCAGCATAACATTACCATAGCAAACTCAATTCTGCCTACATAAGCTAGTACTGCTCCAGTGCTGCTGCTGACAAAGGTCTGGACTGTCTAAAATCTCAATCACAGCATTTACAGAAGAATGAGTTCTGCCAAAGCTCTTAAGCTGAGCAGCACCTCATGTCTCGAGTCATCTCTCTCAATTCAGTGGAGCTAATTGAGAAGACAACAGCGGTGAACTCGAGCACAGGTAGCAAAATCTAACTGATTCTCTACACTGAGTATTCTCAAGACCTTGTCCACATTTTCTCCATTACTGAATGTGACAAGACAATGAGCACACCTTTAACGGACCACTGGAAAATGAATGCAAAAGTAGTTATCACATAACCAGAGACAGCTGTCACCTGATGCTAGAAGATGAAGATGTATTTAAACCTCTTATAGTCAGGATAGCCAAAGAAAGAAATCTGTTTACACTGGTTTCATCTGTTGATGCTGGTAGTTCTTTAAAATACACACAGTGAGATTTAGTAAGTCCTTATTTGATAGACACTTCAATTTAGATTGATTTATACATGATCTGTGATTGCCAAAAAATGAGAATTGCAGATCCACAACTGCTATAACACGACAGCACCTTGTGTAAAGCAGGAAGTATGTTCTCCATCATTAACAATGCGGAACCAAAAAAACATGACATGAAAGGATGAAAACATAAGCATAGAAAACAGGGAGATGGATTCATGAGTTTTTCTGCTTCAACCAAATAGTTTTGCTTCATAAATTAATACTTTGTGCTGTTTCTGTATGCACTAAAATAGGTGAACAGATGACCCTAAACACTTCAACTGTGTCTTGAAGGCTATATATACTCATGCTGAAAGGGTATATACCTATGAAGGCATATACCTATGCTGAAAAAGGTTGGCATCTATGTTTACAGCTGAGATGAAAGTCCCTCTGACAGGTCTAGACTTACTTTTTTAATCAGTGATTTAGTTTAATGCAATCTTTTTTTGAAGGCTTAGGCTTCTTTTGCAACTCTGGTGTACAGTACTTCAATAAACTGACTGCATACATTAAATGATCCAGGTTATACAAAATCATTAAGTGAATATTCTAAGCAATATTTTACTCATCTCCTTTGGTGGCTCAAAATTAAAAATTTCACTTGTTAAGCTTAAAAGGGCACTTGGAATCATTAAGTACAATGGAAGTTATACTTAGGTCAACTACAAACCCAGGATATTGCTGTCTAGAGCTGAGCATTCTACGTTACAGTAATTTCATAAAAAAAAAAGCATTAATTCTGTGTATTCTGTACAACTTAAACACCTGAGCTAGCAATAAAGATCAAATCACCTCTCCCAAGTCAACACCACTCTCCCTGGCTTATCTTCTAGCCCTGTCAGATGACAGCACCAACAGTCCTTAACTGCACCAGCAGCTGTGACCCATACTGTGCCTATTTCAGTTCTCAGTCTCACCAGAAGTATCAGTCGCATTTTCCTTTACTGCAATTTTTTTCTCGACTACTGTTTCACTTCAACCTCACTGGGCATTTACCTACCAAAAGCAAAATGAAGTATATTCACTCCAAAATCTAGATAAAGAGTGAAGATTCGGAAAGACTGCAAAGCAGAGATTTCTACACTAAATCATCACAAGACAGAAAGTCTTATAAACAGGTAGTGATCAATAGTTACCATTCAAAAACACAAAGAAAACTAAGAAGAGGTTGCCACCAGCTCCAGCAAGGCTGAGAACGTACATTCGCTAGTAAGTTAACAGAGTTTACACAGAATATTCTGTGGCATCTGAGTTTGGGCCATGGAAACTGCCTGGCTTACACTGCATCTGCCAAAGCAGCAGGTGTGCAGGCTCAGAAGTGTTTCCAAAGGTAATTAAGCACATCCTCTCAGGGTGCAGCTGCGGTGGGGCTACATATCACCCTCCCCTGATGCTTCTCAGCACTTGTCATCTGTGAGTCAAGACTCCCACAGTTCTGCAGTAAGAATGAGCACTCCTGGATATGCTTCACGACCGACCGGGTTAACCCAGGCATTTATAGAGCTGTTGCAGACTCAACTGGGGAAGTCCCTAGCAACCTGATCTAATTAGATCTGCTTCAGGCAGGGACTGGCCTCGGTCCCCTCCAGAAGTCCCTTCCAAACGAAGTTATTCTATGATTCTGTGATCTTTCACTGTTTAAACTACCCCAAGAGACTAAAAGAAATTTGGGTGTGTGTTCATGAAGATGGCATCCCCCAGGAGACACACACACACACAAGTGTCTTAACTGGCGTAACAGCTGGAAAAGAGAAAGTCTGTGCACAGCCTTGGCTACTGTTTTCCCATGTATTGACAATCCCACCTATAAAACATTTCTATAAAGCGATCATGCCATTCACAGCACACTTTCAACTAAAACTGTCCACTTAATGTTAACATGGAGGCAAAAAGGAATTTACATGAAGACATTACCTAAACAGAAGAGAACAATGCTGTTATCATAGATGAGTCATATGCCTTGGGAACTCTGAACATTCAGGTAAATATTATTTACATTGCAGCTGTACCACTAATAATCTATACTGTTAAATGGTGGTGATGTTAACTTCGGTAAGAATATGTTCTTAATTATAATAAGAACTAGAAAGGAGGAAAATCATTCCTCATAAGATTTAAAAGGAATTTTACTTTATTGGTGTTTTGATATTAGAGGGTTATTGTCTTCTCTGGAAGAGTAAGTAGAGATCAGACGGGCCAGGCCTGTTTAATATTTTTAGATTCTTAAGACTAGAGAAGAGAAAACTTTGATGAATTTCTGATCCACGCCTTCTCTTTCTGCAGGCAATAAGTACTAAAAATTGGATCTCCTGCTGTGCAGCCCTGATGCTAACAAACATTTTCAGTTCTGACATTTCTGTGACACTTTATGCAACTGTGCGCTTACTCAACATAGCAGATACCCATGCAAGCTTATGTCTCTGTGAGATGACACTGAATCATTCCAAACGTCTTTCATATAAATCAACATAAGTGCCTTTTTCCAGCACCTTTTTACTAGGCATTTCACTGAAAGGGGTTGATTAAGTGTTAAAGAATGATTAGCCTCCTTTGCAATTATAAGGGATTGCACTTGACAAGATCTGACAGTATCTCAGGCTAATCTCAGAGCTACACAATATTTGTAAAGCTGGAAATATTCCACAAAAAAAATTATTTGAAAATCACTGAAATTAACAATTTTGTTAAAACATGCGGAACAGAAGCTAAAATTCAGGCTGACATCAAAAATTCATTGCTTAATGACTTAACACGTCTTACCTAGGTGGACCAGTGCCCAATATCCTTCAGTCTGCTCATTCCTTAAATGCTTATACACAGGTACATTCAGTCATGGCGTTATTACTCATATCTGTGATATGGACGTAGTCCAGGATTTTAAAGACTGATGTAGAACTGGCAAACTCCATCACTCAACTGAAAATGCTTAACCCCAACAATGAAAAGTAGGGGAAAACCAATCTATAATGCATCTATGTGACTGTGACTGCAAAATACATTCACAGAGGAGAAAATTTGCTCCTTGCTCCTACAAACCATCAGCTGTGCCTGAACACACACAAACAGGTTACAGCACTCACCTCAAGCATACATGCACATATACAAAGTGAGTAAATGGTTGGAAAGCAGAAATTGCCCTTGTATTTTTTATCTCCCTTGTCATTCAAGAAATTAATGCCTTCATCACATTCTTAAAACACTGTGTATAGCACCGAACACATTTAAAAGCAGGCTTGGGTACAGAATACCAGAGAAAGAACAAAACCTGTACTCTTAGAACTTGCCATCTGAAGCCACCAATGGTCTTAATGCATTAAACAGGCTAACAGAGCCCTTTGCTTATAAGCAGCAGAATGTTACATCCAAGTTGTTCTCCCTACAATTTGAAATAGTTTGGATTAGAGTGATTCATAGCAAAAAACCAACCAAACAAAAAAACCCCCAAGTAGATCTTAGTAAAATAAATTTTTTTTTAGAGTATCATTACTATGAATTTCAGAGTTGAAAGCACTTCAAACCTCTGCACCTCTAAACACACGTTACATGAATGTTTTTACATACATGACAGACATTTAAAAAAGGTAAGGACAAGAGGTGATGTGCAGAAATTAAAATACAAGCAAGTATAATTAAATGAAAGAATAAAAATGTTTGCTATAAGGATGACTGAACACTGGGATGGGTTGCCCAGACTGATTGCAGAGTCCCATCCTTGAAGATGCTCAAACCCCAACTGGACACGGCCCTGAGCAACCTGCTCTAGGTGACCCTGCCTGAGCAGGGGGGTTGCACTGGACATGTCCAGAGGCACCCACCAACCTCCGCAATTCTGTGATTTGGTAAGTAAATGTATTGTCCCAAATATATGTCAGATCAGCTACACAAAAAAACCCAAAACAATGCAGGGCTCTACTTAAATGTAGCAATTACACACAATCGTGCTCCATCATAAGCAGTTCTTCATTCTCATATGAAATTTCCCCTTTATTACGAGAAGCAGTAACTGGGTAACGGAAGCACCCTGTTCCCAGTCAGCACAATGTGAGCGAGCACAGCTATGCAAACAGAAGCACTGGCTCCACAAGGGATGCAGAATCCCACTTCAAACCCTAAGGAGCACGACCTACTTCACTCACACCACCTTGGCCTGACACAGCTGGGCTTGGTCTGAGTGATATGGTTTACTTCAAACAACTGTAGAATTTAATCCCATATTTGACACATTTTGAGCCACATATCTTCTTTATTAAATAATATATTTACATGCCATTCTTTTTTTTATGTTACTTAATACTGCATGTCTGCTTTACATAGTATCCTTTCTAAGCTTGGTAGAACACTGTTTTGGGTGCAAAAAATTGAATTCTTTCATAAAGTTACCCTGCACAAGGGACCCTGATCTAAAGGCAGGCCAAAATCAAACACCAAAACATTTTTTATTAGTTTCAGTATGCAGATAGTCCTGGGAGGACCACTAAAATCCTGAAAATTTAAACACAGTTAAGCTTTTTGCTGAGTTAGGACTATAGACGATACTCTGCTGAAAGTCTTCCTCAGAATACCAAATACTTCAGGATTTAATATCATACGCTGTGATGCCTAGTAACTCGGCACAAAACAATTTTTCATATAACAATTTGTGGGTTTGTAGCATGACACTAAAATCCACTGTTTTTCTAGAATGGCTAGTACATCCCAGACTTGCTCCCTTTGTATTCACTGATTTCTGAACACACCAAATCAAAATGAAAACTATTAAAAAGTAAAATCTCTCACCTAAAGACAGAAGCCATGCCAGAGATGGGCTGGGCTTCTCATGTGAATCTGTGTAAGACACAAAAATATCCTGTAGATACTATCACCCATACAAAAGCCTGACTTCTTCACATATTAAGTTACTAAAATGAAAACTGACAGAACACACTTGTCAGCTTCATTTAACCAGATGCTACCTGACAATTTCCACAAGGAATTGGGGAATTTTATCTCAAAGGGGACATAAAACCACAAAAAATGAGGAAGAACTTGTCAAGTCAAATAATATAGGCACAGATGTCATAAAGGAAAATGGGTACATTTATTAAATCAACTTTAACTTCCATGATAACTGAGGCAATCACTCCGGCCACTGCCCCTGTCAGTTTGACAGCAATGCTATGTCCTCATGGGAAAATATGCTTCAATGCTTTTGAAATATGTAGAAATGTTGAGCAATGTAAAAAAAAAAATATAACACATTCCCCTTAAAAACCTTCTCCTTCCACTTAGTTTAGCATTAAGAAAAGGAAATGCCTGTTAAAAGCATGAGAGAAATCAATATTTTCAATTGAGGTACATCCTCCTGCAATATCCTGGACTGTTCCTAATGTAAACTTTGAAAACAGTTGGGAATATTAATAATGTCTCAGAAGTCTGTCAGAGGAAAAAAAAAAAGACACAGTTTCAACAAGAATTATTTTAATTACTTATTTATTTATACAGGAATTATTAGCTGGATAACTTCAGTTCCTCTTTAAAGACCTGATGCTAAAGAGAGTGACTACTTTTCCTCTTATTGTGCAAAATCTGTCAGAATTTTTAGCTTTAGAGATGCAAGTATTCCCACTAATGCCACACTGTTTCATAAAATTTAGGTTCAGATTCCTCAGCTTGTGCAGGACGGTACTTTGTGGTTGATTTCTTGGGGTTTTTTGCCTGTTGCCTTTCCACTTACTTCCTACGTTCAAGAAGCTTACTATGATTTAATCTGAACCAGATCAGCATTTTAAACTCACTTAATTAACACCTTTCTCTTTCAGCACAACCTAGTTAGTCTGAGCAATGCAACACTGGGTGCATTTTAGTTCAGATCAGGAGCGCGTCCACTCATCGTGCTTCGGCTCGCAGTGCACACCAATCCCACAATGTGCAAACTGGACTGCTTTCAGATGAAGCTCAACCGAAGAGTCCTCCCCAGGACTGAAGGAACTAAATGCTCCAACCACTACAGGCCATCTGCCCACAGAACACCTCAAAAAACATATACAGTATGAAAGTTGGCTCCTCCTCAACAGTTGCTTCACTCAATTGACCCTCTCCTACTACACAAGTGGCCAACGCAGACACAGCTAGGGGCTCAGAGAATCCAATCCATGCTATTACCCAACAGAGAAACACGCCACATTTCTGGCTGCCTTCTGGTAGGAATACAGCCACCACCTTTGATGTTAAGAGACCCTTCCTGCTGGGAATAGGTGGCAACAACCAGCAGAAAGCCTGCTGTAAAATCAGCTCGCAGTCTAAGGAGAGTTGAGTCTCACTGCTTACAATACTACTGATGCTTAAGACCATAGTTTAACACATAGCTTTGTAGCAAGGCTAAAGCAGGTATTCTCTGACCACCTCCTACATGCTGTTACAGGAATAATCAAATGTGTAAGAGAAAAAGACCTAAGCAGGGACTATTCCCCTGAGTCACCAGCAAGAAAACAAACATCCCAAAGATAAGAATTCTTTTTTAAGCCTGACAAGAAGACCTAACTATGCACCAGCTGTTCATGAAAATCAAGAGACTGAGTATTTTCAGCTATAGGCAGCAGAAATTAATAGTTAAAAAAACAAAAAAAAGAAAGCTTCTAACCATCAGGAAAATGACAGGAGGAAGAAGAGAAAGCCAAAACGTGGGAATCCTCTTTTCTTTTTGTCCAGGTCTCAAAAAATATTCATAACAGCTCACACCATTGAAAAATGGGTAAAACTTAATTGCTTGCTTACTCGTGAAATATAAAAGGGACTGTGCTGCTATCAGCACTTCAGAATTTAAAATAATGTACATGCAATATCTAGCAAAAACTTACTTTGCAATTTAGTGGGAGAAAGAATGTCTCCCTTAAATAACTAAAAAACTTTATCAAGTAAAATGTAACTAAATATAAATACATGTAACTACCAAATAATATGTAGGTAAAATACACTATCGCAAAAAATCTGCCTTGGAAAGCCTCTTGATTAGTTGAATCCTGCCGCTGGCATGAGGCCACAGGGTGAGGCCAGGCACCCTCATTATTCCCCATGTCCTTCAGGCTTGATTACATGCTGAGTCTCAAAACAATCGCATCCTTTCACCTCAAATCCATCACACCCCCATGATGAAGGAGTGCCTGCAGCACCCCTCGCAGCTGGGGAGCACTGCACTTCCCTCCTGCCGCAGGAGGGCATGCACCAGGCCCAGCTCCTCCGCACCCGACAGTTTGCCAAACAGCTGAGCCTCCCCCATGGAGTCCCCGCATGGAGGGACGCCAACAACAGAGCTGAGTGGGCTGGGCTGCCAAACATGCCAGATGCAGGCACTCTCGCAGGTGACTGTGACATGGGGCCCAGAAGAGTGAGCCTTGTGCTGAACGCACGAACACCTGACAACCTACATCTAATTCAGCGTGTTTCTAGGGGGCCAAAAGGAGGATCAGGCAGCCAGCCACTGAAGCTCAAGGGTGCTTAGCTTATTGCACAAAACACCAGCTGCAGGGCTTGCAATTTATTCTCCATTTAGCTACTCCTACTGTAGGGACTTAAAGTAATTCTGAGTACTTGGTGAGAAAACAGACCCCACAGCCTTCTCCTGTGATGTCTGATATAAGGAACACATGCCAGCAGCTCTGGGGCAGGAGATGCCAGCAGCTGGGAGAACAGAGAATGAGGAGTCCTTCTGCAGACCGTGCACCTACAGCAAATCTGGATCCTGCAAAACCTCTCCAAAGGAGTTTCTTGCTTTATGAACAGGGTGGAAATAATATGAGAACTGCAGCCAGAACTGGGTAGAGAGTTGTAGCCATTTTTCTATTTATGAATGACGTGTAATGGGGTGGGAATTCCCTTGGTAGGAAATGGTGAACATACTGTTTCTCCAGAGCTCTTTGTGCCCTCCTCTGAACTCCAAAATTCATTCCAAGAGAGAAAATGTATGTATTAGTCTTGCTGGAGTACATCACTAGTTGTAACCAATAACTGCTATGACACTTAACTGAAGCTTCAATCCCTGGCCCTCCAAGCATGAACATGCACCTGAAGTGCATGCCTCTCCACTGCATTCCTTAGAAGTCTGTGATTCCTATCCTATCAACACAGTGCTACCAGGGGACGTGTATTAAGTGGAAAATTCCCTTGCTGGTGGCAGCAGCTCTTGTCCTCCAAAAGCTCAACTACAACATCATGTCTGAGGAGAAGACATCAGTTCTCATGTCTGCAGGCTTCTGCATTCACATTCAGAATCCTTGGTCATATCTGAGCAAAGTTTTCTCCACTTGGAGCATATAAGGCTATTTAATTTCTCAAAGAAAAATCAAGATAGTGAGAGATTTAAAAGAAAAAAGAATCTCTGTAGCTCACCCACCCTCTCCAGGCACTGATTCATTGCCCAACCAAGAGTTCATCATATGAAGACATACCTTGTTAACACAGACTGACAGGATCTCAACAGATGATCTAGTACACATTCCACGGTTTATTCAGCTTTCATGAAAAAGGAGTAATTAAACCTATTCTTACAGATGGAGACTCCCAAATGATGCATAAGAATCTACTGTGGTGCTTTCCAGTCTTTACTGTTAGAAATTTTTTCACGCCATCAAACATTAAACTTTCTTCCTGCACTTCAACATCTTGTCCTATCTACCAAGGATACAGGGGAAAAAAATCTATTTGTAGTAATATGTCCTGCGTTTCTAGACTGTTACGTCCCTCCTGCTACCCAATCCTCTTTAGTTCATACGTGTACTGAAAGTTACAGTAGTTTATATAGAAATACCTAAAGAACCTGCAAGCAGCATTCCCAATCCGTTTGAAGACTGCCCTGAAGAGCCATTATACAATTAGTGCACTGCACCCAGCGGCACAGATACTGACACCTGCAGTGTCTCGCAGCGGGCATCTCCAATTCCTACGCAGCTGATGAATCAAAAAGGTTTTCTCCAGCTCCTCTTAGCATGACCTTTCTCTGTTAAGCTTCAATTGGCTTCACACAGAGGTAGCAGACACGGAACCTGGGGAAAGCTTCCTATTAATGCAAACTTCCACCACATGTTCAAAGCCTGCTGCTAAGCTCACCCAGTAGTATTTCTTTTAAATGTGCCCAGACTTTGTGGATAAATATGCTCTTCTACAGTCCATCCCCACCATAAGCACACACAGACTGCTTTTCTCCAATTCAAACTTAAAAATCAACAGAAATCAATTACTGCAGTACTAATATATACATTATACAGGATCCTGCAAAAGACATCTGCCTCCCCCCAGTTACAGTAACCCATGTGTTAGCCAGCTTTTCAACTCTTCTCAGCAGATTTGGCATTTCACCACTGTTGGAGTCAATCACTGCTGCGTTCTGGTGCTCCACAAATTGGTCCCATTCTGCTTTCCAAAGCACCCCCTGAAAAAGCAGTCCATAAATTCTTATGACCTTCATGCCCAGGGGAGCTTTCCACATGTCTGAAGCATATGTGCCACTCTAATTACAGTCACCCAAAAAATTAAAGACAGAGGGAAAGGTATTCCCTACTTCAAATACATACTGCACCAAAATAGGACCGGAGGATGAAACGTAAGAGCCCAGCCTTCCTTTTAGTACATTCTAGCACCCTACAAACTGCAAACTCCAAGAATGTTTATCCAACTTTGTTTGCTTACCCGTTGCTGCGTTGGCATCATTTTTTCTAAAGAAAGAACAATAGAACAGAAAGTATCCAGATACAAATTCCTTAAACTCTACAGTCCCACTAGCTCCTATTCATGTGCAAGTAGGTCCAAATAGCAAGAGTTTAACAGTAATAAGCCTCTCAGAACTATAAATTCAATCCCCTATGAGGAAGCTCGGTAATTATCAGACACCTTCCTCCTTTTTTCATTACAAATAAAGAAGCAATCTTAAAGTAGAAGGAAATGTATTCATCTGCTACTGGGAAGTAGTCATCACTGATTTGTCATGAAAATAAGTGTACAGTCCATACCATTCCTGTTATTTAAGTCAAATTAACAGCTAAAATTAACCTCCTTTGAGTAATATCTCACAATCTTATTTCACCTCACCACCTGGGAACTAATACTTTCAGGCAATTCCGAATATGAGTAGTTATCAAAATGTTTATGTAGTCCATGTTTTCTGCTTTAGAAAATAAAAGCAATTCTTGTTTCTTAGTTGTTTTATTGTACTGTGCTCAGAGATATGCCAAGCTCTGGCCCTGAAACTGAGCAGTTCCTTTTTACAAATTTTTAGTGATTTTCTTCATTAAAAATAAGCACAATGCAAATATGAACACTTCACTTTTTACTGAGTAACCACATAAGATCTGTGACACTGTAATAACATTTGCTGATATTTTCATGTCCTTCATCATTCCTTTAAAACTCAGTTTCTCACAACTGGATCCTAATACACATCTTTTTTAATATTACTATTTTCAAAATGGCAAATTAAATGTTTAGCAATCTTGTTTACGCCCAAAAGCTTTTGAGAAAGATCAGATAAAATGAAGCTATCTTAGCCTAGGATCTATCTCAAAATGTTATTAGCCTTGCTTTGTATTTTGTGTTGACGCCTTAAATACTACATGCACAAGTTAAGCAACTGACAGCCTTTTGATCTTCAAAGGCTTATGGTGAGGGGACTGTAACGATCCCCAGGTATCAGGGGGACTTTTGCTTTTGGATTACCTTACCAAAGACCAGACAACTTACACTGGTTTCATGATATCTTCTGCATTAAATACATCTGGACTTTTTATCAAATAGTCAGCATGAAAGAAGACAGTAAAGCTTGGCTTTCTCTCCCCACTGGGTTTATAAATATTCCACAGACTACATAATATTTTATATAATCAGAACTATTTAGCAGTCTAAAATCAGGCAAATTAATACAAAGGTCCAATAGTCAATAAATACTGAATTTTCCAAATAAAGGTCCCCCTTTCAGGCATACTCATTCTTCATTTATGGCCACATGTTTCAGGTGGCAAAATGGGAGCTTTTTGGCTCCAAAAGTTGAGCCAATCATTTCAACACATAAATTTGATTTGTTAGGTACTGAAACCCTCCCAACTTTATCTCATATATGACCGTGGAAAATTTAGAACACTCTAAGTGTGATTGAAAACAGAATGATACCATACTCCACTACACTGCATGTAGTCACAAATCACTTAATTTTGTCAGTACTCTAATAATATTCCTTTATTATTCACAACTTATCAAATTGCTTTGTTGCTAACCTCTTATTCATAAGTGGTTTAAATCCAATATCCAAGGATCAAATAGCCCTACACACAAAACACCTACTAAATTAAAGTGAAATGCATATTGAATATATGAAGGCCCATCATAGCTGTAAGCTCTATGTTGGGTCTGGACAATAGAAATAGGAGTAGAACAACCGCAGTTTGTAATTTCATTGCTCACATATCATGGCAAGCACACTATATTGGCTCCATTAAAAATTACTACTCTGAATAAATCTACAATGAAATTAAAAATAGATTTTTACTCATCAGAGGAACGTGTTTCTGGAACAGCCTCTCAAAAACAACAGTTGGGTAGAAATACTAACCGCCACTCAGATGGAGCTTGCTTTTCTGCAAGGAAATGCACGGCGTGATTGCTTATAGCAAAGGCAGATGGAAATTCACGGTCCTGGAGATTCCTGAGGTTCTCACAGTCTTTTCAAAGAAAAAAAATACACAACCAGTAATAATTATTCAAGTACTTCTGCATACCGCAAGTATTTCAAGAGCCGTGCCATTGAAATGGAGATAGCCATAGCATAACAAAAACTTCAGTTCAGCAGGAGGAAAAAGAATACATTGGGAATGATAAATTCTGTGTAAGATGAAGAATAGTGCAATAGATGAAAAATAAGTAGTATAAAGCTGTATCAATTTCATTAAAAAGCAAAATACAGAATTTTGTATGGCCTTAAGAACTCCCAGTTATTCACAAACAGACAAAGAATACACACACCTCACATGTAAACTACAGTCAACTCTTAGGTGGTTACATGATTGTGCTACTTCACTGCTGCTTTCCTGGTTATTGTATTACTCTTTGAAGTCTCACAAAATTCTTGCCTCATAAACCAGTGATATGCTTTCAATATATCATACCCGTCATAATCTGCTTTTAGGCCTATAAGAGTCATGCTTAAAGACAGTTTTCCTACTTGCTTGTATTGACAAGACACAAATTTTGCCGCAGTGCCTTTTATCACAGGCGTGCTCAGCACTTGGTTTCAATGGGGATCTCTAGATACCACCTTAATAGATAAAATTTTTAAAATAATGAACATTTGACCCTGAGGAGTCCCTGCTCAATCCATTTAAATCTAAAAATCACATGTATTGCCTTTGCTGTGTACATGGTACTAAAACTGTAGAAGCTTGTAGACAAAACAGACCCTCAGAGAACACTCAAAAAGTCTACTCATTTTTCTCTTATTACAGAAAAACCCTTAATTTTTTTCAACAGAGTATTTCCTAACTAATGATTCAATTTTTTTCCTCTAACTGACGTTACGTAGGACTGTTCTCTTACTTTTCCTTCCACATATAACCACCTACCTACATACACATGCAGACATTCCAACTGCAAAGAAGCATCTCCTGACATAATTGTGAAAAATTACTGTAATAGATTTTCTTCTTCTGTTTCCTCTTTTGCTTCTATCTAAAAAAAAATAAAATAGTATTTGCTCCATTTTCTTGTTCTTTCACGGTTCAGTTGAATGAGCTGGTTTTGGTTCACAGAGCTAGAAATTGCCATTAACTGATAACAGAAATGGATAGACCAAAACTGTTTCAAAAAATTTAGTCAAATTTAGCTTTTAGTTTCAAAAGACTTCCACCTACTTTTTATTTTATTAAGTAATGTAATGCATTTTTTTTTCCATATTTGCCAAAGTAAATGTGAGAACATTTCGCATTAGTATCTATTAAATGAAAATTACAGATATGAAAAGTACTGATTTTCGTTTCAGAATTGGCCTACATATTTAAAACAGATTGGATAACTCTCAAAAGATTTCAAACATTTAATTTTGAAATAAAACATAACCTGTGGGTTGAGACAAAATGAAACTTTTCAAGAACATCTCATTTTGTGGAAGCATCTTCTGTATTTAGCTGAAGCTGCAAAGATTTCATCCCAGTTTTTCATAGTGCCAGTAAATAAAAACTTTGATCATGTGTCCATCTTTAGCCTGTCATAGAAAAAAAATTAAGAAACCCCTATACTTTCCCTGAAAAAAAATTTGATAGAACACTTACTCTTTGCTGTGTGTGTGATCTTGCTAATGCATAATGGGCATCATACAACTACACACATCTCCGTGTAGGCACAAGCCAAACAGGGGGCTCTAACCTTTTATCTGCTCCCACAGAGACAGGCAACATGAGCCTGGCACGCCAAGGCAAGATGAGTGAAAGGACAACCTTGCTGGATGCTTTGTCCAACCTTTCCTTCTTCTGGGAAAAGCCCTTTGTAGGTACACCACAGATTTGACACTCTAAAAAGAGGAAAGGACCATTCAGCCATTCTGTAGTGTTCCACTGCCCTGGGCCTTCAGCAGTTACTATTTTCTCATTCATCTGTGCACGGTCTGAGACACACGTGCGAGGGGTGTCCTTGTGCAGGAGTGCCCTCAGCAGCGTGACTTCTCAGGAAACAATGTGCTGAGAAAGTGAAGTTACGCAGGAGAGACGAACAAGTATTAGAAACCATTTTGCTTGAGAAGAATGCAATGGCAACATGTTTTGCAAATAGTCGTGGAGGTTTCTATTTGTAACATGAGAGGGAATTCGGTATCAAGCAGGTAGGTATCGCTTGCTTCCTACTTGGCACAAAAATATATAATTGCTTATTTTCTTTTCTGAAATGGTTGTTTGTTCTGTGATGACATTTGTCTTAATTGTTCTTTAAACAAAAGAAAAAAGTTACAATGGATGGAAAAGAACTGAATAGGTAGAGAACGCCATTTTCACTTATTATGCTATTACCGAACACATGAACCAGTATGTGTCTTTATTGAATCAAGAAAACAAAACAAAGACAAAATTAATTAGGGTAATCACCAAAAAAGTTAATCTAGAGCATGCTAGTCCTATATTTCCTTTCACACCTTTGTTTCAAATATTCCACCATAGCATTCTCTGTTGTAGTGCACAGTACTAAAATTGATTTCTCATTCTGCAGGCTAAGAACAGCGTGAGGACTGAGAGCCACCCATCTCTAGAGAGCCATTAAATGAGGAAGGGAAGTGCCAATCAAGAGAATTTCTAATGACACAACAATTTCTGCAGTGGCTTCACCAATAAGGAAAGACGTCCAGCAACCTCTAGCCCCCACCAAGAGCCTGTTAGTATTTAAACAAACAATAACACCTTTAGACTTACGACTAATCGACAAGAATTTTGAATGCTGCTATTAGCAACTAAACGCTGATTGCTGAGCTGATTCAATTCCATTTTCCTCAAAAATAAAGAACCCAATATTTAAGACTGTCTGAAGCTAGTGAATCATCTGCTTCAAAATTGGATTCTCGTACGTTCACTTAACCCTGTAAAATCAGGAATTATAGCAGGTTTCCTGGAGGAAGTAAGTTACAAAAAAGTCTCGTGTTACTGTTTATTCCTCCAGTACTACTAATAAAAAAAAGAGTTAATCCAAAAGCTGTGACAGAAAGAAATCACAAATTTTAAGAGTCAATTTTTCTTCTGTTTCATTTTGTTTTAATTACAGAAGACTGCTATGCAGTTTCCATGGGAGTTCCTACTCCTCTTTTGACCACTGCAGCATGCACCTGCTTGCAATTCTGCTGCCATGTTGGCAAAAATTCCAACACCACAACTTGTGTCCTTGGCAGGACTGGTCATCTGCAGGCTTATCTACTACCTTTAAGTATGTCTCTCTAAAATGCTCCCAAATTGCCTAAGTTCAGGAATGTGCAGTAGAGGAACAACGATTTGCAATTCAACTTGAATCATGAAGCACAATAAAAACTCAGCATGCCAGTGTGTGGACAGCGTAACACAGGCTGGAAAGAACTAACTATGGAGATGGCCTAAGTGCCGCAACTGATAAGAACCCACTGGAGCAGGGAATAGGTATCAGATATGGAACAAGGAAAATGGAGAAAGAAATCTTGTGCAAATCAACAGAAAGGGATAAGTACTCAAAAAAAGAATAGGGAAAAAAAAATCCAGCTGGTTAAACTGGGAGGCAAAAGGAAAATGGTAACATGAAAAATGATAACGTGAAGAGATGAGAGGAAACCAGGGATGTAAACCAGTAAACCTTGCATCTGTCTTTACAGGAGGACTTGTACTTAAACCTTTTCTTTGTTTACCCAAGAAAAAGGATACAAATACTCCCCAAGACAGGAAAATAATATTTTCAGTTCACTGAAATATGTCACATCAGATGAATATGGGAGAAGTGCTACCCAACTATTAACACACCACATCAATTGCTTCTGCTATTACACTCAGAAGCATGCAACTAAGTACAGAGCGAAATTTCACACTTGGCAGAAACTCCCATGATATTACCATTGAACTGGAACAGTCAGACAATCCAGTGCTGGAGACACTTGGAGATACAGTCACTTATCCTTTTTGCCTTTGCCATTGCCAGCTTAGGAGCTTTCCGGCTGCACCAGAGTACCTCTGTGCCCAGCCAGCATCCGCTGGATAGCACACAAGACCTGCGCAAACCCCACCAGCCTCAGCTCATGCTGCATTTGCCTTACCTGGGAAAAAATTCTGTTTCCTCTGTTTGGCTCTGAATGCAAGTCCTGCGTTCCCTCCCTCTCCAGCAGCTCTTATTACAGACCTATACAGGAGTACAGCACACATCCCTGTGGTGTACTAATGTCCCCTTCCCTTTCTCAGCCTTCTGGTAAAGGGCTTTCTTCGGCTCATTCCTTTGGGAAGGAGGAAACCATGCCACTTCAAGCTATTTCTTTCCCCAGACTTGAAAGCATCTGGCGAGATTGCTAAAAGGGGCCATCTACCACAACCCTTTAGGACACAGTCAACTGGGACAGACAGGGGAGGGGTTCCTCTGCAGCAATTCAAGCTTGACAAGGACTGGTAATCAGAATTCACTCTGAGGAATACACACAGATGGGTTAATTTATATGCCAGGGGTGTGGGGGACACCTAGTGCAGAAGATTCAAAGGTGCTTTGTGCACTTGATAAGTCTGACACCTGGACTCTCCACTGGTTAGGAAATGACAAATTCTGTGGCATGGGGAGATGGCAGAGAGCAGAGACACATTCAGTTACCTGAGTTCCTTTTACCATGAAGAGATGTAATTTCATATTTACCTTTTAATCACATTACTTGAATAGAAAAGAGAATTAATAAACACTGTACAACTTCTAATTTCTTAATCTGGGCTGATGTGATCATCCATTATTCCTGAAGAAAAAAGGGAGCCAACCAGGCTTCATACCAGAACAGGACCTCCTTGCTATTCCCAAACACCCACAGAAGTCACTTGCACGTGGAATAAAGCAACATGTATTTGAAACATAAGTATTTCATATACTGAAGACTATGACCACAAAGTTCATAGCTAAGATCTAGTTCCACATCAGAGTGAAAAGCATTATGTTGGAACAGCTGTTAAATATTTCAGAATGAGCATTATATACTGCATGCTGCGGTTGAGAAGCTGCTCTTCTTTCCTTACTTCAGGGTAATTATTTTGAAGAAGCAAATACCCTGCTGACAAGACACACTTGTAACTGAAACGCCAAACCACAAATTGAATAGCAGTCTCTCCAGAGAAGCAGCGTTTCCTACCCCTGTAGTACACAGAGGGACAAGAAAACTGGCTCCTAGACAATATTATCTAAGGATCGGAAAGCCTCAGCTTCAGAAATAGTGTCACTTCTCTGGAATTTCTTGTACAAGTGGTAGAATACAATCTGCCTCCTAGTCTCTTCAGGAATAATCGTTCAGGACACCTCTGAATCGCGGCATGATGCAGGCTGCAAGGGACCTCAGGGGATCTCTGATCCAATCCCCCACAGTCCCGAAGCAGGACTAACTTCAGCATTAATCGGGCTGCTCAGAGTGTCCAGATGAGTTTTATATCCCAAGCTGGCAATCCCACAACCCCTCTGAGCAACCTGGTTTCAGTGTTTCGCTGCCTTCATTGTGAGTTTTTTTGCCCAATATCTAATCAGAATTTCCTTCACACAATTTGCAATTTCCACAGCTCCCTTGGACAAAAGTAAGAATTTAGACTCTTACTCCTTAATTTCAGCCAGTAAGGAAAACCAATAGGTTTTCCATCTATATTGCTGGCTACCATCAACCTCTAATATAATTTCAAACTTGAGCACCCCTGTAGTAGCCTTAAATACAAAGAATCCATTATAGTCAGACTGAATACATTACTGGTTATGACTGAAGACGTTTGAAGTTACTGTGAGTATAAACTCTGTATGTCTAGGTATACGTTTGTATTACGGGCTTAACATTACGGGCTTCTACTAAAAGAAATAAATAATGGAAAAAGAAAAGCCAAAATCTGAAAATAGAAAGAAACTAGTGGTCCTAGGAGAAAAATAGAAAGGCTCATAAACTCTCATCATTCACAAATAAAAACACAATAAAGCAGGGCAATTAAAAGTTACAAAACAGTATTTGCAGAAAAGCTTATTAATCTTTTTTCAAACAGATCATGAGCGAAAGAGCTTGCCAAGGAGCCTGTAGCATCAACAGATGATCAAACCATAGAAAAGAAGTTCACAGAATAATGTTTGTGTGTGTATGCTTGACACAGGGAAGTTTGGAAAGGCAAGAATCCTTCTTTACAGGTGACTTCTGAAAGGATCTATCATAACTGCTGGCAGAGGGGGCTATAGGATAAACAAAAAAATACTGAGGTGATAACAAATCACCAGAACCAGACAATATGCAATATTTCTAAAAGACCTCACCAGTGAAACAGTTAATTACCATTTGTAATCCCTGACTTACAAATGCTTCTGTGCCAACGAACTGAAAGGTGGCAGATACGATACTAATTCACTTTTAAAGGTTTTGGAGAGACCAAGAGAGCTACAGATTATGATGTCTGCTGCCCGCTCCAGATAAATTGGTAGGAATAATAGTGAACAACAGCATCAGCGTACAAAGGGACAGAGATTCAGGGAAGGACAGCAGATGCTGATCAAAAGAATGAAGCAGCTCCCAGAGAAAGGACAGTGGCATGGACCAGCACTCGTCCAGCTGGGAAGGGGACAACTGAGAGGAAATACAAAAGATGTCTATAAACAAGGAAGTCACCACAAAAAAGACTAGGGCACAATAGTTCCCTGCCTTCTCCAATTGACACTGACTATTATACAATAGTAACCTTTTCTTTTGTTTGGCAGACATATTCAGAACACAAACGGTTTTGTGCTATTCCAGGATTTTCTGTTATAAAAAAAATAATTCTAAGTGGCATCAAATGAAAATACATGGTGGTAGGTTCAAAAGAAACAAAAATTGATAGTTCCTCACTCGTCACACCATTAAGATGGAGAATTTTTTGGTGTAGGATACTGTGGATACTAGGAGTTTATGCAGACTGAAAAAGCAACTGGGCAAATTTACAGGAAAAATGTCTCCTAATAACCAGGCACTGCCTCTGGCTCAAAATGTCCCTGAGCCAAAAGCTGCTGAAAGTCTGAAGAATATTCTGGAGAAAGATGGCACTATGCATGCCTGGTACTGCTCCTCTTCTCAAGGCAACCGGTACTGGCTGCTGCTGCAGAGGGGATTCTGGTATTACCTGGATGCTTGATCTGACCTCGTAGCGTCTGTGTTCCAGGTTGCTGATGGTTTGTATTTCCTGATAACTGCAGTTATAACCAAGATGACGCCACATAAGTTCTGGATCGCCTTTTCTTTTAAAAAAAGGCTTCTCTGTACATTATAGAGGCATTAAGTTAGTTGATTTCAGAATTTAGATGCATAATAAGCTGACATAAAATGTCAAAGCCAGTAGAACTCCATGGGTTTTAAATCTGACTGAAATCAATTTTTTGTTTGAATAAAAAGTTAAATTAGAGATTTCTGAGTTTCCTGACCTTGAGATTTATCAGCAAGCAGTAAGAGAAATTAAACCACATTAAAAGGTCTCTAAATGGTATTAAAAAGACCCATATCCAGATGTATAAATAACATCTGCCTAATTATATAATTGCTAGTCAAAAATTCAGGCTGGATATTACACAACAAGGTGCTGTCCTATGTTTGCATTAAGATTATTTTCCTAATAACTGTTTTGGAAACACCTAGAACAAAAGTGATCTTGAAGTAAATTAGGATTTCACTTATGGAATTCCAAGGAATTAATAACAGTTGAAAAGAACAGAAAGAGAGAAGTTGTGAGTTAGACTTCTAATTTACTCTTAGGCTGTTTTTTTGAATGCGTCTTTTGTAAATGTTAATACATATTTTCTGTTTATCTTTTGAAAAAGGCATTTGAACACAGTGAGGGGGTGGGAGGGTGTAAGACATTGCATAATTGTGACTGAGCCCAACAGAATAAAAAGACCTTTTCACACAAACAAAATATCATGAGGAAAAAAGTGTATCAGAAGAAAACAAAGACAGAAGACTTGTAGAAGTAAAAGAGTAAGCATATGCCTCCTCATTGTAGCTTTGAAAAAGGAGAGGTAAGAGTTCATAAGAATAATAAAAACCTGGCCAAGAGCCCAGGACTTAACTGCTGCTACAGGTCATGATAGTTACCTAAGGCTACAGAAAACCACAGCAGGAATTACAGATAAGGAGATGCCAGAGACTGACCAGTTATAACCCCAAACAGAAAACAGGCACTGGGAAACAGCCAAGATATCTGCAGCACTACCAGAGACAAAAATCATGCTTGTTCAGTAGGACCTTAGCAGAGTAAGTCCACATGAAGAGTGGCTCTCCCCAGCTTTTTTCACAGATGGTTGAAAGAGAGGATAAAAAACAGGAAATGGCTGAGCTGACAGCACAGCAGCTATAAGAGTATACTGCTTTCAATCCAATGTCTGTCTGGTGGGGTTTTTTCAGGATTTAACTGAGTTTATACATTTACAGAATACTAAAACATCATGCCAAAACATCATACCACCCTTATATCAAAATAATGATATCAACATTCCCTGATGCTAACAGAAAAGAGGATTCTAGATAGATATGCATTATTGATCACTGTTATATAAAAGAAGCATGTAATTAGCTACTTATTGGAGGGATTCATATTTCAATTCACCATTCTGCTCCTAAAAATTGAAATGCTGCTGCAAAAATCAGCCCGTTTTGGCATAAGCACGTTTCTTGTAATCTAGTGCGACAAGGATGATGACCTAGAAACCAACAGGTTCTAAATCTCTGCAAGACTCAACTACAAACTTAATGTAAACAGAGAGTAGGGAATGGGAATGCAAAGGAAAAGATAATGTGCAAAGGAAAAGTAGTACACAACCTTTCAACCAAGAAGAAAGCAATTGAAATCAGTATGCAGAATCACAGGAAATTCTTGAGACTTCCTCAAAAATGGTACGTTTAAGAGCTGCTTGTTTTTAAGAGAATCAAGAAATTCTTCAAGCAAATTATCGTAAAAAGAGTAAGAGAAGAAAGAAACTGTGTGTAAGGCATCAAGAAAAACTGGGAAGAGTACCAGATCCATTAGGAGAGTTTGGATAGATAAGCTCAGGTAATATAGCATTGAATCAGCACCTGAGGAAACCATCACAGCTTTACAAAGAGAAATGGTATGTATAACTTCCAGCACTGTGAGGAAAAAATACCTGCAAAAGCTTCTCAAGCACCAGGACCCAAGGCTGGCACCAGAAAGGCTTTAAGCTCTTGTAGCCAGGCCAGGACTGGATAGACTAGCATTGCATGGCTATTTGCATAATGGGCTGTCACTGTACATCTGCCCATCAGATCAGCTTTGGGACTGGGAAGCTGCCCACCCCTTAGACGAAGATCAGAGTCATGATTCATCTTCCTTTTTTTTTTTTTTTTTCCCCTCATTTGTTTTAATTACAGTTCAACCACTGCTATAAAGTAATTCATTAGGAGTCTTGCTTGAGGAATTCCCTCAACATGGAGTCCCCTGAAAATAGGGCTATGCTCCAAGGACAAACACACGAGAACAAGACTGATTCCCTCTGAGAGCATGTGTTTGTTGGAGCCTTCTATTCCGAATCAGCATGACTTTGATAATTTCTGTAGGAGCCAAATGGATGAGCATCAGTCTCTATTTGGAAGCAGTCCTGTTTGCTGATCCCTTCTGGTAATAGAAGAGAAAGGCTCTCTAACTGTATGGATCCAACCATGGCTAGGAGATGACTACCAGCAGCTGGGAAATAGCATGGTGTGAGTCATCCATCATTCACGCACTCTGCAAGCTTGAGTTTTGGCATGACGAGCTGGCTCACCTCAAGCCTTAGGGACCAGAGAGTTTCTAGACCAAATTTAGGAACAGATGCAGTCTGGGCTTAAGTGTTTAAAATGGAGAAGTAAGGAGCAGACAGACAGAGGCTCGGCCCCAAATCTAATATACAATGTACACAGAATGGCAGGCAAAGCTGTAGTTCCACATAACAACACAAGACACTCTGGAGAGAGATTGCTTTTTACATATTTTGGTGGGAAAGGCATTGAATTAATTTCCAAATCAGTTTCCTATAAATGACAAAATATTTTGAAGTATGGGCATATATAAAAAAATCTCACCTTCGGTACTATATGTCATCACACTGCTTTGATTTCTTCTGTTGCCTGCACTGCCTGTAACTGGCTAAGGAGGAAAACACATTATGAGGAGCAGTCTAGTTTCTCTATCTAATCAAGACTTCCTAACACAAGGCAAACAAATCTAGCAGTGTATTTAACACTCTTTTAAAAAACAAAAATGCTTTCAGAGATCACTTATTCTGCTTTCTCAGTTTTTGCAGTGACTAAGGATTGATTCGTGGACTCCTCTTTGTTTGCACATCATTGTCAGTCGTGAATAAACAGTGAGCTCACAAGCTTGACCTCTTGAGAAAGCTTCTTTGGATTTTAATAACTACATAACAGCTCAATGCGACGGCACAAGTCTTGATGTGGGTCTCCAACCCATCTTTATCCCATGTGAATGGCAGACATGCCTAAACATGAATTATCTCACATTACAAAATTATTGCAGAGAATTATGAAAGTTTACCTCTCAGGATTAACATTCATCTATAATTTGCAAAGTGGTTTGTACTATCAAATTTTTATTAGCTTTATAGAAGCAAGAACTTGATTAAGAAGAAAGAGTCCCTTAGGCTAAGACTGGAGATGTTAAATACTGACCTACCCATTCTAATTGAAATTTAGGTACCATACACTTTACTGGATTCATTGAAAGGAAGGTAGTTATAGCCTGTTACATCAACTCCAGGGAGCAGTGAACACAAGCTACAACAGGATATATTTGAGCTATAGTCTTAAACTGCTACCATTTAAATAATAAAGCAAAAAAAAAGACTTAAAAATATTTATAGCTCTCATGTATTTTCCATCTCTGTGCACATTTTTGGGGTTAGCAATAAAAATGCAGTATTGAAAAAACTGTAAGAAATATGAAGGCAGGTGACAAATCAGTCACCCCTATGCAGTTGTTTAAAAAAAAAAAAAAAAAAAAAAAAAAAAAAAAAAAAAAAAAGCAAGCACCTTTCTAGCTGGGGGCTTGCTTATTGGTTTTGCTGATTAAAACCCTGAAACTTCTCAACAGATCTTAGCTTCTAAGCTTCTTTTAAATTAGTGATATTACACAACTGATGTCCTAAAAGGTCATACTGGTCAAAACTTTGATGCACTGCAAGCATAATGCCCTAGCTTGTGAGTGGACTTAAGCAGGATTGGGTGTTCTTAAAATGGGAGAACCAAGCACGGGTGCTCAATTCCACTAAGCAAGTAATTCCTTTTTTCATACTTGCCACTTGTTCAGGATAACATCTTCTAAGAGTTCTAACTTTGTGTAGCTACCAAAGATAACATCACTGAGCAACAGTAAAGCGGCGGATTCTATTCTAAAGGGCTACAGACATAAACCAGCTCTTTAAGAGTACTCCACTTGATTTTGGCAAAAGCCCTAACTGACGATTCCAACAAATAGCATAAAAGCATGGTTATCAAGACAATTAGTTCACTGGAGGAAATTATGCCCACACTCTGTTCTTCCCTGCCAGAATCTTATTATGAAGGCACCAGGAAACAGAATTAATGAATCTTTAAATGACCCTTCTCCCAGAGCTCATATTAACAGTGTGGTCACTGTTGCAAAAAATAACCTTCAAAGAGCCCTGTCAAAGCTTATTGACAGTTCTATAAAGTTTTATGAGCACCATGCTGTTGTGTGCTGAGAAAAGCGATAAAGTATTCATCTTGTTAGAGATCATTAATGCAGAAGATAGAACTAGCAACTTTCTGCAGAAAGAAATTGATACCAATTAATCCACTTGGGGGCGGGGGGCAGGGGACAACACCACAAAACAGTTTCTCATTTTATCTGAGAAGAACTGTCCAAGTGAAGATTTCTTTTTCCTCTTTGAGCGTCAATAGTTCCTGCACAATGACAAGACCAAGAAGAAGTGAAAGCCAGAAAGGTGGGGTTTGTTTGTCTGCATGGATTGGGATCAACACATTGGAAGTTTCCTGGTGGGAGGAGACCAATTCAAACTTGAGCTGAGTGGATATAGACTGGCGCCCCTTGGGCAGCTCATTCAATACTCACACATTCAGTGCCCCGCAGTACATTTCATCAGGATACCCTACAGCATGCTGCTACACAAACTCTCCGTGAGAAACAGTTTTTACCTTCACACTCAGAAAGCAGCCTAAACCTTGGTCTAATATACCTGGGGTGAGTACTCTAGTCTCTGTGTTAATGGATAAAAAACAAGCAGGGAGAAAAGGAGAAAGGGAAATCAGACAATATTTGGGTTGAGGAACAAGTAAATGATTTTTTTGACTATATCTGAAAGGTGTTGGAAATCATTCATACCCAGCACTAACTCATGCAAAGACGATATATCCAAATGGTGTACTTTTCAGTTGTAGCATAGCCCAGCCTACAGTTTAAGCAGGTTTTCTCAAATGAGATTCCTTTATCAATCAAGGTTTTGGACAAACAAAATTTAAAAAAAAAAAAAAAAGCAAGCTTAAGAGTATACGCCCACACTAATGCTCTTAACTTAAAAAACTAATGAATTACGTATTTCTTATGCTTTGCTTGTCTAAATCCCACTGAGTTTTACAGAACTAGATATTTATATATTCAAGTCAGATGTTGCCAATAATTTTAAGTTATATTCCTATGAGATGAACATAAGGTTTAGAATATGCAATCTGTCTGAGTTACTGCGATGTTTTAAAGGTACTAACCTATCAGATTAATAAAATTTTTGGAAAAGCAATGAAACATAACTGTATATAAAGCTGAAAAAAAATCATACTGATCTGTATTTTAGAAAATATATGCTGCAGTCAGCATAACCACTAATCTCCTATTATTTACACACAATTGGTAGTAAACCTCCATAATGTGGCCCCCGTAATCTCATCAACAGCACCACCAAATAATACTGAGACATCAATAAAGTCAATGTACAAATTTAGCTCCTTGTACCACACATTGAAGTAACACAGTTTGTGAGAATTTAAGAGCTTAAACCGGTATGCTTACACACGGGTTTCCCTAAGAAACAGAATCCTTCATGCAAAACACAATGGTAAGAAACGATAAGGCTGTGATGTGACTCTCAAAAGCCAAAAAATTCTGAGTATGGTTCATATAACAGCTGATCCCCAGTAAATCATCAAAGCTTCAAGTGAATTACGTGAATTTACATTAGCTGAAAATGTCATCCCTTGAGCCTTAAACCCAGTATGCAAAATAAGAACAGAGATCTAGCTTGAGAATAAAGTCAGTTTTAATGCTGAATTTCCTGTCTCCTCCATGGGCCAAAATCTTAATATTATTGCAATTACTGTTCTTTACATAATTGGCTAGAATTCTTTTGACATGTAAGCAAGCATATGGAGACAACCCGTATGTGAAATGGGAGACTCAAAGTACTTACATATGTGAGAGAATACTTTTTGTCATACCCTCCAGAGCACGCCTCGCAGCAAGAGGCCATTTGCTGCTGCTACTGTAGCCTTAGCCTTGCATGCTCCTTTTGCCCAGAGGAGCACTGGTCTACTATTAAGACACTTGTGTCTGATCTAATTTTGATGTCTAACACGTACTACTTGTGTCTAAAAGTTCAGCAAGTCAAGCACTGACTTTAAGAGGCTTTCCCACAAAACTACACACCTTTTCTTCTCATGCATCCATTCCTTGCATAGAAACTGCATGGGCATTTATACCCTTGGATTGTGGTTCACACCATCACAACTGCAGGTATCAGTGCTTCCATGTGTTGACTGCACATCCAGTGAAGTCTTTCAACAGGGTTATCTGTTCCTAACGCCTCAGCTGGAGCATGGAAGTGGCAAGAGAATCTGTCCAGCAGTTCCACAGATCCTCTGTAACAACAGCCAAATTATATCACTGTTTCGCAGCATCAAAAGCACGTCATTTTTATATATCTAGCAGTAGTCCCATCAAACATCACACTAGATTTCTGGAGCCAAAAGACTGGGTTTTTTTGTAGGTATTTGGTGAAACACTCCCAAGTGAAATGGAGAGCACACTGTCTTCCAAAGACTGCTTGCAGGGAACTCCAATTCCAGTGGTGGTTCCCGAGGCAGCCAAGTGGCCGGTCAGGTGAGGAGAAGTTTACCTGGAACAGGCACCTGTACAGCCATGTGCATACAGGAACCCCTGGACAGTGTATTTGACATCAGGCCCTGCGCGTAGTACAGCTCCTCCCTTCTGGAACTATGAAAATAATTCCCAGTATCTCTGTTAAAAGTCACCTGCTGTACGCACCAGTGTTGTATAAAGCCATTCATCTGCCTTCAGATGCTTATGACTTTGACAGTGCTCCTCACAATGAACTGCGGCGTTAGAAACCTGCTGATACTTTTTACTACTTTTCTTTGTACTTTCTGCTGTGGAGATGCCCTCAAACCCGGAGACCGATTTGTGCAGCCAAGTTCTTCCTTAACGGATCAAGTTTAAAGTTAAATCAAAGACAGAAACGCTTTTTCTCAGATCAGTAAATGCGAGGTGGAAAAAGAAAGAAAAAATTCTATCATTGGTTCTACAGTTCTGCTGGGACTTATATTGGGATTTTAGAAACTTCTTTTCGATAAGGAAATACATTCCTGGGCATGACCAAAAGAGGACTCCCTGGAATTGCTACATCTGGATTTCTTGCCTTGGGTCTTCAGTGGTTGCTGCTGTCTAGGCCCAAGTAAAAATCCTCTAGTTTCCAAATCTGAAAAAAAGGAGGTGCCCTTGCATTTTGACATTACAGCTGCCGCTACTGCACCCTTCTTCAACAAGGAGGCATCCTCACTACCCATGTTTTACTGCTTCGTATCTCTTCTAGAGTAAGACGACATTCTGCAGCAGGCAACGCAATCCAGCAAACACTTCGGGTGCTGCACTGATTATCAGAAAAGTAAAAGACTCTCCCAGGGCATACAAACACATAAGCCAAAGAAATTCATGGGTGCCTAAGTCCAACAGTGTTTGCTTCCCTTCAAGTAACATTTTGTTTAACCTTCCCCCCCCCGTCCTTTTTTTGGGGGCGAAGGGGACAACAACTGTCCCCTTGATCTAGGATCAACATTTGTCATTTAAACAAACACTCCTAATTTACTGTGGATTTCAAGGTTTAAATTCATAACGCAAATTACGTTTTCTATTACTCCACCTATTCTGTTATTTAGTTACTGCTTTTTTATTTACCCATTTGTTTTGCATATAACACTTCCCTTAAGCAAACCCTACATAAAGGACTAAGTCAATTTTTCACTTAGTTTTCTCCTACTGTTTAGGTTACTCAGATTCTGACCACAGCTAATCAGGTGAGAATCCTTTCAAGAAAACATTCTTCTTAGAAAATTCATTCTGTCTCACCTAAACAAGCTCCCAGCTTCCAAAAGTTTGCAGCTCAGGGACTTCTTGGGCCAGAGGCATTTTCTAGGTATTTAACTTTTAATAAATTTTTCTTCCACAATCATATGCAACTTCCCCTCATCTCCACGTAAACGCAAGCCAGCAAAGTCACAGCTGATTGTGTCAAGAACCACCTCCTTTTGTTTGCTTTGAATCTGCAAGCCGCAGTTTGCCTTGTAAGACACAAGCAATGATCACTCCCTATACACCCTCTTGTGCTGCCCAGAGCTTAACTTCCATTGTATATGCACTGCACTGTCACTTTACCAGACTGAAGAACCTAAGACATATCCACTCTGTACACAGAAGCCATCCTAGGATTTTGATTATCCCCAGTTCTGTTTCTGAACCTCTTATAATCCCAGAGTCTGAAGACAAACATGAACCTCACACAGCAGAGACGCACTCTGCTTCATTCTCCATCCTCCCAAATAGTCCCTGACACTTTGCATTTTTGACAGACAATCAACATTGAACTGACATTTCTGTCAAACCATCTAAAATAATCACAAGATCTTTCATTTCATTTTAACGTTGCTCTTATAAAGGTTTGTCTAGCGTGCTTAACTGCTATTAAAAATGCATGCCTCTACTGCTATTTCTATTATACTTCTGCGTAAAAAGATATATATTAACACTTTTTTGGTTTTGTTCCCAGAGGCAACTTAGGCAACAGTTTAGACTAGCAATGATGGCATCTATTAATGTTGAAAACTATATGCAAACAACTCTGAGTTATAAGGATCAGTCTGACAAACGTTTATTGCCGCAGGAAAATGTTTTTGACCATTCTTTCTTCAGTTTTTCCCAAAACAAAAGAAAAAACCCTTTCATTATCTTTTCAAATCTTTCTTCCACATTTTGTCACCTTCTCAAAACACTGCCTCATCTGCAGCTTGTGATTCAAAAAAAAGGTAAAATCAATAATTGCAGGGTTTTGTTCATTTTTATTTCGTTAACTGCTACATTTTACATTTCTGCATGAAGCTTTTCCAGCTCTGTTTCACTTTTTAGGACCATTGGTGTCTGAAGCACTACAGGTTAGTGGCACATCAGCTACGGGTATTTTATCTTTTTACCTAATTGCAGTCAGTGTTACTTGCATCACATATTCTGATTTTATGTCTCCCCTCCCCCTCTCTTTCATATTCCCTTGGTCTCTACTTTAGTACTATTAACTCCATGTGTTCAAATCTCACATGACAGATCACAAAAAGAATATGATTTTTAAGGAAAAATCCTCAGATATTTAAAAACACATTGGGATTTTTTATTTTCCTCCTGCTAAACCTTTTGGAATTACACATTTGCTTTGTTATGCTTTCCTCTGCAGCCATGAGTCTCTCAGTCTTGCTTATTGTGGTGGGTTGACCCTGGCTGGATACCAGGTGCCCACCAAAGCCACTCTAGCACTCCCCAACTCAGCTGGACAAGGGGGGAGAAAATATAACAAAAGAACAAGGAGAGATCACTCAGCAGTTACCATCACAGGCAAAACAGACTTGACTTGGGGAAATTACCTTCATTTATTAACAATCAAATCAGAGTAGGGTAATGAGAAATAAAACCAAGTCTTAAAACACCTTCCCCCCACCCCTCCCTTCTTCCCAGGCTCAACTTCACTCCCAATCTTTCTCTACCTCCTCCCCACAGAGGCGCAGGGGGACGGGGAATGGGGGTTGCGGTCAGTCCGTCACACGTTGTCTCTGCCGCTCCTTCCTCCTCAAGGGCAGGACTCCTCACACTCTTCCCCTGCTCCAGCGGGGGGTCCCTCCCACAGGAGACAGTCCTCCACAAACGTCTCCAACGTGGGTCCTTCCCACAGGCTGCAGTTCTTCACGGACTGCTCCAGCGCGGGTCCCTTCCAGGGGGTGCAGTCCTTCAGGAACACGCTGCTCCAGCGCGGGTCCCTTCCAGGGGGTGCAGTCCTTCAGGAACACACTGCTCCAGCGCGGGTCCCCCACAGATCCACAGGTCCTGCCAGCAAACCTGCTCCAGCGTGGGCTCCTCTCTCCACAGGTCCTGCCAGGAGCCTGCTCCAGCGTGGGCTTCCCGTGGGGTCACAGCCTCCTTCAGGCATCCACCTGCTCCGGTGTGGGGTCCTCCACGGGCTGCAGGTGGATATCTGCTCCACCATGGACCTCATGGGCTGCAGGGGGACAGCCTGCCTCACCATGGTCTTCACCACGGGCTGCAGGGGAATCTCTGCTCTGGCACCTGGAGCACCTCCTCCCCTCCTTCTTCACTGACCTTGGTGTCTGCACGGCCTTTCCTCTCACATATTCTTACTCCTCTGTCCTGCTGCAATTGCTTGTGCTGCGCAGTTTGGGTTTGGTAACACCCCGCTCCCCACCCCCCACCCCCAAATACGTTATCCCAGAGGCTCTACCACCGTCTCTGATGGGCTCGGGCTCGGCCAGCAGCGGGTCCGTCTTGGAGCCGGCTGGCACTGGCTCTATCAGACATAGGGGAAGTTTCTAGCAGCTTCCCACAGAAGCCATCCCGCACCAAAACCTTGCCACCCAAACCCAATACACTTGTATTTTTTAATGGAAGCCAGGGTTCACATATAATTATACGAAACTAGCATCCACTAAGGAAAAGAAAATGTATTAAGTGTATTAAATTTACAATTTAATGAACATTAAAATTTTATTTGCAGTATTTTTAAACTTTAAAAAGAACACAAAAAAACCCAGTACTCCTAGCTCTGCGGTCATCTGGTGCACTTTTACTCACAGTGCCAGTGACTGCTCACTTTTCTCTGGAAGAAACCTGGTATCAAGGAAAGAGGACAATTTTGAACTCCTCCTTGAAGCGTAATCTACAGTACCCCACAGCAAAGTGTAAGAGCCTGACAGTCTACATGCTTTTTTAAGTATATGAGAGTACACTGAGAAAAGTATAGGCTATTCCTAAAGCTGTTCCAAAAGTAAGCAGTACTTTCTTATTTATAAAGCAATTACCATATAACATTTATTTTCAGAAGGCCTGAAATAATCTTGCTCTTCTAGTCACCAATGCTACCCCCCAATCAGCCTACTAAGTAAGCGTTTCTCATGGCTCATAATGCTCAAAATGGCTTTCAGAATAATAAACTGTCCTTTATCTACATGTAACTGAGCATGCATTATCAAAATACAAGTATTTTGGACAGATATAAAGTACACTATAGGCAAGAATGTAAGTATATATTCAGTATACTCATCCATATTCTCCCATTCACTACTTTCTAAAGATTTTCTTCTGAGCCAAGAATTTCCCATTATATATAAGCATTTAAAAATCTCCAAATCCTTTTAGTTAACATCACAAATCTCATCTATCAGAAACATTTTTGTGGACTCAGGAAACCTATAGCAGATCAGCTTATAGTTGGAGGGATAGCTTTACTCTAAAGATTTTTAAATGCTTCAGATAAGATCAATGCGCAAAACAGCAGCCCCTCAGATGGACTATAATAAGCATTTGTGTTCTCCTGAAACTATTAGACAAACTCTCCCATGCCACTGCATACTGTGCCAGAGTTTCCAGGTAGCCTTTATAGTTTCTTACCACTCAGCTAAGAGTTTATCAGATTTGCATAATGGAGCAGCTGCATCTAGACCTCATTCATCTGACACCCAGACAAGCAAGAAAAGGGCCCTGCATGCTGAACATGTATGTTTCCATGACTGCACTATAAAGCAGAGCAGTGCTGAGACTGTTCTTCATTCATCAGAGAAAAAAAGAACATTTTCTGTAGACTTCAGGGTTCAGGATAGTTGAGAACATCAACTCTTTCTGTAGTTAAACTCCTAATTAATGTGACATTCCTGTTCTGAAGATATATTTCTTGTAGAACAATTTTTTTTTTTTACCAATATACTTACACAAACCTTGACACATAGTTTTATGTGTATCCACTTATCACTTCTGTGTGGTTTAATGAAATACAAGCCTTGTTAACAGTATTGAACATTAGGGGAATACTAGAATTCTTGTGTTTCTCTTTAGAACTTTTTTCCATGAGTAAGTTACAGTTCATGCACAAAAGTTCACTCTCTGCAAGAGAGAAGACTCTGCAAGACAAAAAACTTCACCCAAGTGCCTGTCTGAGGTCACGAGACAATCAGATATAGAGATTAAATAGGAAGAACTACTAGAATCCCAAAAGTAAATAAAAAGTATTATAGACTCAGAATAAGATATTAGATTTAAAATACAACAGATTATAAGTACTGAAAAAAGAAAGTAAGGTTAAGTAGTCAGATTTTTAAAAAATAAATAAATAATGCAAGTTGTTTACATGATGCAGGTACGTACGACCCAGGCTGCTTCCTGACACCATAATACCACCTAACATGCAGATATAGAGAATCAGGTCACCCAAATCATAAGCCCCAGCAAATACAGGCATTTTAATAGGTTTCTGACTTGAACTATTTTGAGTCATTTTCAAGCTTTATCAGAAAAGACTAGTTACTTGTCACTTTCATTTTTTTGAATCCTCAGAGACTCCTGTAATCATTTTATTTCCTTCAAAACTGAGCTCTTGAACAAGCAAAATACCCCAAGATAGCTAAACTTTTGTGAGTTAATAATGCTGAGTCACACTAATGTCTACACCCACATATAATTTGTTAAATGTCAGGAGATGATAAAGGGAAATGTAGCACAAAATTTTATAAAAAAATTTTCCAGAAATATACCACAGTTAATAAAAACCCCAACACTACAGGGAAAGAAAGTGGGGGAAAGAGAATGCATGCATGAGCAGGAACTGGAATTAGTAGACTAGCATGATACTTTTATATTACTAAGCTAACCTCTTAATTTTTCACTGTCTATTTCAACGGCTACTCTAAGATGTACATGCTTTTATGCTGATGGTTTACTACATTTAAATAGATTCAAGATATATAAAGACATAACTAAAACAGTCTAAGGTCAAAATACAAAAAACTGCTTGTATGGCCACATTTGATACTGTAAAAAGCAGGGAAAAATAATATTCCTGAGTGCAGCACTTGTATTAAAATAAGGTGCCAGTGGGTGCAGGTCAGAATTGCAGAGGAACGCGACCAGGCACACACACACGGCTAGGAGGTAGCAGAAAGAGGGGCAGTGATATAGCCTCAGCCTAAAAGCAGTTCCCAAGGGAAAGAAGGAGCAGGCCCTTCTCGTCTGTTCTAGCTTTCTTCACAAAAGCTCTTACCAGCCACAGAGCTGACCTTGGGCTCAGCCAGCTAAATTCTAACTTTGCCAATTAAATTCCTAGACAGGGAATGTGCTTCAGGTCCTGGCAACAACTGAAGAGGTCATTCACTAAGATGTTTGAGAATGAAATTATTCAGTAAATTAAAGAACCTACAGATATTCCCCCCCCCATTTTTTTCTGCTCAGCGCAGCTTGTAATAACTAAGGCCTGAGTCACCTTTACAACATATGCACTATGGACATATATAAGCCACCCAATCGTTCCTTGTTATCAATCATTAAGCCTACTTAACCTCCTGTATTTTTTAAGCTATTTTACTCCTAAAGCTTTTTTGTGGTACGAAATTTGTTGAACAATTTCTGATCTATTTCAGACTGATACAACAGAGTATAATCTACTAGTTCAGTGGTCTTCACTGAAAACAAAACATACTTGGTGACCGTTGTTACAGTTTCTACCTAAACACAGTTTCTGCCTGAAGGCGGCATTTAGTTTTCTCTTTAGAAATAGACTCAAATATGTAATCCTTTAATCTAGATAACGCTCCACTAGAAAGATGATGTAATTAAGCACACAGATTTTATTTACACAGAAATATTCATGCGTGTATATGTATAATTATCAATGACACAAATGTAAATTGTTGAAATACACACAGATGAGTGTCAGATACCATATTTCTATATTAACTTTCTAGCTTGACAATTCTGTATTTGAAATGCATTAGAGCACACTAACTGCATAGATTTGGCACTGGTTGACATGACAGCATGGGAGTAGTTATGAACTAAAAAGCTTGATTTGCTATCACTTGCTAGCCAAGATAATTTGTGAGAAATCATACAAAATTAAACACGTTACATTCCTGTATCATTTCTCCTCTGCAAGATCACAGACTACTGCACTCCTTCAGGAAAACTGCTGCAGGATGAATGAGTTACTTACCTTTAATGCCCTGATTCTGCGCCCCAAAATGCTACCTGTAAGCTATAGGTATGTCTGTTTCATGTGTCTAGATTTTACTTCTTGTAAGCCTTGAGTAAATAGTTGACAGACATAGTTTTGCTTCTTTATGGAAGCCATCTGTGTTTTTTCAGGTGTCCTCACTAGCTTTCATCTCACACTTTAATAGTGTATCCAAAGACTGAATATTTGGAGGAAATTCGCAATGGTATTCCTCCTCTTTATTTTCAATTTTAGGTATTTAAATATTGGAGTTGAATGCTTTGTCCATGGACAACTCCATGAACCAAGGCAATGCTCTTATCAACCACATTTTCAGTGTTGGGTGTTTTTTTTTAGGATGGGTTTTGCCTGGTTTTATTATTTTCATTATTTCATACTTGCTTCAGTCTCTATCTTCATACAACAACACCACATGCTTGCTCTTTTATTCCATGCCATCACATTTTTAATATGATATGGTATACAACTACTTTCTTCTGAATGTATTTATTTTTCCTAATCTTAGGAGATGGCTTCTTGCCCCTGTCTGTAAATCCTACTGTCAGGTTTAACATGATGAGAGTCAAGATTTACTGGGTTCTGAATTGCAGTCTGTTCTATAACATGAATGTGGACTGTTGCTGAATAGTTTTTTTTTTTAACAATCTTTCCAATCTCTATCTCATCTTCTGATGAGTTATTTGCTTACACTAAAAGACAACGTGTAGTTTGATTAAAGGTAAGTATTTTTCCTACACAGAAAAAGCAGATAATGTACTTTGAAAATACTTTAACATTTCATCCTTCATAGTAGTGAATGTTCCCACATAAGGACTGCTGCAGTTAGTACTAGGCTGAATGAAATTCTCTCCACAAGCCTTCAACTCAGTTCTCTACTGCCACAAATTTGTGCCCCACCATACTTTGTGAAAAACAGACCATGGATTAATGATGCTGTGTATGTAAAGGACTATAAACGTTGGGAGAGTAACTGTAATGCCCACATAGATTAAAAAAAAAAAAATGTATCTAATATTATACTAGCAACGAAACCAAATATTTAAATATAAAATATTTAAGTTCAAAAAGAAGCAGTAAATTCAAAAGAAAGGAAGTTATTACTGCAGCAAGTTTTTTTTCCCCCCTATTACACTCTCTTCACCCCTTTGTTAAAAAGAAGAGTGAAATAGTGATAAAATTTGTGCTGGGTTTTGACTTAGCTGTGTGTCTGTGATAAAAGGGAAGTAAATAAATGCAAAGAGAAGACATGACAAATCTAAAATCACAAAGTGCTATCATACTCATGTGAAGTTTAACCTTAAATATGAAGCAAATTGCTCAAATGGAAAAAAATTAATCAGAGACTTAAAAAAAATTTATGACTTACAACTGCTCAAGCAACATATTACCACTGAATGTATTGGCAATCAGCTCTCTTAAAACACTAATTTCAAATAGATAACATTAATTTATAAATAAGTGGTTTTAGCATTACATCTAATCCCTCCTGCTCACCATACAGCACACAGTAATTAGAGCCCTTGTGAAATCATGCTTCTAAAAACTTCACTTTGCTAGGCACAATTAGTTGATTGCATCAGAGACTAAAGTAAATGCTTGTTCACAGAAGCAGAATTTCCAGTAGCCTGATCACTAGGATCACTTGAGATTTGTACAGATTCAGTACCTGTTAAGATTTAGCCTGCTCTTTATAACTTTCACTTCTTAGGGTATGGAAATTTGTCTACATTGGAGAAATCTGGAGAGAGGGTTGGCTACCCTACTGCAGACAGCAGTTTCACACACAGTCACATACTAGATCGCCAATAAGGAGAAGAAATCAAATCAAATGCAGACGGTTTATGTCAGGGTGTACAATGCAATACAGATGTCAAGGATGAGGTGCCTTTCTCCAGCTCTGATATCACAGATGTGAAAACCGCAAGCTGAGGCTGAGGAGATGCAGAAAATTTCACGTCATATCAGAGGCACTGAAGAAGTTGTTTTTCTTGTTTGTCCTTTATAAAAGCCGGGACCACATTAATTTTTAAGTCTTTCTCTAAGATACTAGGACAAGGAATCAGAGTTTATACTGTCAAGACTAAATCAGACTCTCTACTGCAAGACTTTGCAATGAAGGAAATATCAGTTTCACCCAACAACTCAACTACCCTAGTGGTTAGGTTTCATACATCTTTTTCACTAGGTTTGTCAGCAATTTGCTTTGGCTATGATATATGTCTGTGGAATTTAGGACATTTTATTCACAAAATTCTGACTTTCAAACCCAAATTTCATAAGTCTATTTCCTCACAGGAAAAATAATTTCTTTTCCTGTACATCCCATAGCCACTGGGTAGCAACTGAGTACGTTGGGCTAGCCCAGCTTGCAGCAGTCTTCTGTGTGCTCGTACCATTAGGTATTGTTTGCAACAGAGTATGGACACAGCACTCGCAACCTTTTGTCTGTCAACTCAGAAATACACAACGGGACATAGCTGAGGAAATGTTTTAAATGAAACCACCTCTGTACTGACCTATAATTGTTATTGTATAACATCAGGAATAGGTGCAAGGTGCCAATTCCTCACTGTCATTAGAATGGCAATGCTCCTACAAAGCACGTTTTAGGCAACTGACAGAAAACAATTGTGAAGCAAGGACCTCGGCGTGGCTTCCGTGAAGCCTTTGGGCTTGTAGGGTCAGGCTTATGGTTTATAAGTGAGTAAGCAACTAATAATAAGAATTAATATTTTGCAATACCTGTGCATTACCTGAGCTGATGCTGGATGTCATTCAAGATCAAATCTATAAATTTCATAGCCCCTAACTAACAAAGCAGGAAAAGGTAAATATAATTTTTTAAAATATATTTGTCAGACTGAGATATTATAAAATACAACAAAAGTGTTGAAAAGATTTTTATACTAGAGGCTGTTTCTCTATCCATTGTAAAATAAATCCTCAAAAGTTAACTGATTGCTCAACTTATTTAATCAAAAATAAACAAAATTTAACACATCTTTGAATTGCATAACATTTAAACTTTGGATCCAATTTTAAGATGACTGGAGACAGAGTGGCTTATACTTTCATGCCATGTCTTTGTAATATTGAAGAAATCAGAAACACTTATTACAGGCATTACATACAGGGTTGTTTTTTTTTTAATAGGTTTGATTATGCAAGCCTGTTAAGTATAAAAGGAGATGAAAAAGCATATCTACTACTCCATGCAACTACAGTCTATAATTACTCTGGCAGTTTTGTTTATGCAGCATATGCAGGAATGCCCCCACTCAAAACCAAGCAAACTACATACCCTGCTCATACAACTGGGGACATGTAAAGAAAGAAAAGAAACAATTTTACAGAGAGATTGAGCTGTGAGGAACTTTAAAAAAAAAAGAGAAATTTATCCATGGGCTTATTTTAAGCGTATATTATAGCAGCGTACCATACTAAATGCTTGCCCGTGTGTAAATCTCTGACTCACCTGCCATTCGCTGGCAAGACTGAACCCTAGATTAAAGAAAACTCAAGCAAAATTAAGAGATTGTTAAGATGTAAAGCTGACAATAACCCAAAAGGCGGGTGTCTTCTTACTTTACAGGAATGTGAAAAAACATTTTAGGATTTTACTATTAATCTCTTTTCTGGAACTGTTTGTTTTGTTTTTAGAAAAACACTAGTTTTCAGTTCTGAAAATCAAACTCATCATTACCACAGAAGCACTGCCATAGGCATGCACAGTTTCCACAACCTACTGTCCCACTCAGATTTTCTCCAAGTACAGGCTAACAATGCAGCAGAAGCTTTGGGTTGTTCATAATGATCCACCCCTTCTGTTCTGAAACATTGCTGGGGGAAACGGAATACACTCTCTTCCTCCCTAGCTCTAATATTTTGCTTTGGAAACATAAGCAGCTACAAAACCACTCCCTGAACACAAATATAACAGGATTAAGATAGCACTGATGCAGAAATGCTCTTCAGAGCAAATAAAGGAAAACCACAACAGGCTGGCAGCAGCTGGAGAGAACACTCTGCCTTGCTTGCAACAGATAGCAAATGCCCTGGCAGAGGAGTAAGGGGACCTTGCTGGCCCACACGCCCATGGTAGTGCTCTCCTAGCTGAGCTTCGAGGATAACACAGTGTCATTCCTGAACAAACTACACTCCAGGTTTCTGCCAGCAAATCTATGTCAGTTCCAGATGCAAAAACATCCCCTATTTGCAATTCTCAAGGCATAAATGCACCCATAATGACTGAAGAACACCTCTGCTGCTTAAGCCAGTGTTTTCAAAATACCACAGATCATGTATTTCAGTTTGTCACAGTATGTTTTGCAATAACATGAAGAAAATTGATTCTGTTTCATTAGCAAAGGGAATACATGAATATGAGTAAGTAATGCAATTTTATCAAAGATGAAAGTGGTTAGGTCTTAAATAGTGAGTACAGGCACATCTGGAAGAGGGTATAATTTTGGAGAGAAAAGTTGCATAGATATAATTTTTGGTGTACACCCTGCACTTTACAAATATGAGTGAGAAACTAGAAAAAAGCAAATGCACACTAATGGCATTCGAGTGGAAGGCCTATTTTATCAGCTAAAAACAACTCAACTAGAAAGCTTACCTTCAAGGTAAGTGCTACTCTGACCAAGAAGCCAATTTGAGGTCCATCCCTGGTTACTTCCACAAGGAAGAAACTTGATGACAGACAAATCTCTCTGACACCAGCCCACTTAGAGTAGTCCCTGAAGGCATAGAAATGCTGCTCCACTGAACAAAAAGCAAATAAAAGAACAGTCATCAGCTTCCTTACAATTTCCAAGGGTGTTTCCTCGACAAGGTACTTGAGAACTCTCAAGGAGTTCTGCCAACCCCACCATCTCTCTCTGCTGAATTCTCCCTCATCTCATGTTTCTGATTATCCTCTTAAATCTGCAACCTAACAATATGCCAGTTCCCACTGGCTATCAACCGTCAGAGGAAAGCTGTGTTGTCATTAATACAGCAGTTGCCCTTCTCAAACTACTGTGTTGGTTGGAGGTTTCTATTCCTCAACCAGCTGGCTCCTGGTTCCAACCAGCATCTCATTTTCATCTCTGCCACAGAGACATAATGGAAAACTAAGAGCTCTGATCACAATGTCAAAATGTGTCAAATGTTAATTTCCTCATCTTGCAAACAATCTCTCAACTTGTAATGTTCAAAAGAAATTTCAGAAGAAATTAAGATGAACTATGTTCAGAATACTGTAGTTCATTTATGAATGCAAAAGCTGAAATAAATTTTCAACACCATTATTTTAGTTTTGCTATCAAAATGAACAGAAGATATGGAACAGGTTTGTGCATTTATTTATCTACATGTTAAACAAACCCTCTTAACGGCAGCCTCTTTTGAACTGGCTAATTATGATGCAGCAATTAGAGTAGAGGTTTTATGGCACAGACTGTAGCAGGGACCTGCATAGCTTTCCTGTGACTCTACAAATGGTTCATTGGATTGGTATGGAATGCAAATACAAGTTAAAACAGACAGAAAAAATGCACCATTCCTAAAATGTAGTTGCCCTTTAATGTATTCTTACAGTCCAGCATCTACTAATGTTAATAACCTACAACAGATAGGCTTTGCTCAGGACCAACTACTGCTCTTAAAAGCAATAGCAGGTCTTCATGCACCACTGTGGAGCAACGCTGTAATAGATTTCAGTCACATCAAGAGGCTTTTACAGAATTAGCAGTAAGGTGTATACATGGGGGTTTGAGGGGGAACTGTTGGCCAATAGAATAGAAAAGGGAAGAGAACACCTGAACACCAATTCTGCAGTCAGTCCTACCACTTGTTCTTTAAAGACCCAGTGTCTAAACAAGGTGACATGTCCGGCCTTGCTTAGTTTTTAGCCCTTTTTTCATCTGTGATAGGCAGTCCCTGTTTTGGAGTTTGATTTTTTTTTGTTGTTGCTTTTGTTTTCTTGTTCATACTTCTGCTATGTTCCTTTAAAAAGGCTGAGGAAAACTAAGGTGTGGAGGGTGGCCAGCTCCCCCAGTGCAGGCTATGACAGGCAGCAGTAAGTTACAGCACACGGAGCTGAGAACCTGCTGCACAAGGAGAACAGGAGAGCGTGGAAGGCAGCAGATGCAGACAGTCAGGCCTTGCAAGCAAACAAACAAAACCTCCTAGGAATCAGCAGGGACTGAAAAATGTTTGCTGTATCTCAGCAAGTTACCGTGTTGGCTGAAATCAAGGACCCACTGTGAAGAGCAAGGGCAGCACGAGGTAAGATGTTTAGAAACACTCCATATTGCTTTTCTATTACTTGGAATTTTCTCTATCTAAAAACTAAGCATTCAAGTTTTTATTCTATCAAAACCTGGCTTTATTTAGTATTTAAAAGCTTTTAAGTCATCTTTGAGAAACTCACTTTACTGAAAAAGCCTAGGCAGATTCCTTCAAAAGCTCTGGCTGACTTTGGGGTGTCAGCACAGCACTACAAGTACAGTCTGTACAAAGGCAGCCAGAGCATCTATGTTTACCTTCTTCAGCGTCAGGAAAAGTTGAAGCATCACATGACACACAATATATATGAATATTAATAATTCTGCGGTTTCTCTTGCAGCCTGTGAAGGCTAGCGCTGCAAAATGACTTTAACAGCTGCTAAACTACATGGTTTCCACAGGCAGTATTTTGGCTCAAAGCATGGGTCTATGGGTGCAACAGACAGCAATCATCACCCAAGTCTGACAGACAATTTCATGCCTTATTTCAAAGTCAGTTTGTGTGCTGAAGGTGACTCCTCCTCCCAACCTGACGTCAGGCTGGACCAGCAGGTGACCCTGCAGAGAAGCAGAAGAATCCCTCCACAGCTGGAATCCCATAAAAACCTCTCTTGTGCTACCAGTATGCAGGCCTTGCTTGAAAATGTCATTTCATATCAATTAGATAACCATAAAGAAATCAGACATTTTAATGACATAATCTTCATCCAGACTTGCCACTATCCTTATATACGCACAAAGGTTGTATGATTTTTGAGACCATTTTAGCCCAAAATAAGATCAGGCTTTGAACTTAAAATACTTCAGAAGAAAAGCCATTCTAAATTATACTTAACAATGACACATTGCAGTTTGAGAAACTCAGTAACATAAATTAATATTAAGTTTCTGATCAAATATGCATCTTGACAAGTGCAATCATCATATAATTACATAAGCAAATGAGAATATATGTTCATATTCTAAGTATTTGTATGCAAGTTGGTAACAGCTGTACTTTAGAACCAAATAATTAATTTACAAGCTAATTTGAACAATATAGTCTGCCAAATTGAGCCTGAAGCTTGAAAAACCAAAGTTCTGCAGGAAGAAGCTAGTCCTCTAATTTCCTGCATGACTGGAGACACAAAATTAAGACAAAGTGTCATTTTATTAAGGCTCAGAAAACATGCTTTTAAAACTAAGGTGGCTTTTAATTCTTTTGCTTCTGCAGCTTTTAGAAACAAACACTTGTTTAAAACATCTCAGTGAGGAAGCTTAATGGGCTGAAGGCAATCTGTGTTAATGGTGTCTACTCTGGAACGTATAGGATTTTTTTTCTCTCAGTGCCTTTAGCTCGGAAATAGCTAATACCTCTTTCTCCAACTTATTATTAGTAGTAATTATAGGGCCAAGAAATTATCAGTCCAACTTGGATGACATCTTATTTAAACTTAAGACTATTTGTGTGCTCTAGAGAGTTTTGCTATTGTCCTGAATGAAACAATTCTTAGAAACTTAAAGGTATGAAGCCATCCCTCCTCTAATTATGCATTTCATGCATTGCTAAACTCCTTAACAAAGTGGAGTCAGTATTTTGTGGCTGACACATTATCGCATGTGTGGAAAATCAGTGCGTATTCTAGTGACTAAAATGAAAAACCACCAGGCTGAAACCTCCTGATTTGAATAGGTACTTTTATAACAATAGTAATATCAGATAATGTACAACAGAAGGTATCAAAAAGGCTTCCTAGGGTTTTAGAAAAACAAAACAAGTATGCTTCCATTACATTTAATATTTCCTCAATATAACACATTTCAATAAATATGTACCTTTTAGAATGACCAATTACCTTGAACTGATTTTTTTAAATATTTAAAGAAAACCTTTCTGGCTTTATGAGCTATGCAGGCAGGTAAAACTATGTTTCTTAATGTAAAATCAGTATAGCTATATGGCAACAGGTCTGCAGAACGGTCTTGACATTTAACATGAAAGAAATGCTTTGTGAGAATGATTGCCTTTGCTCAGGGTAGATTAAAAAAACCACCTTGAAAAATGTAGACTGCTGTATCACACTTCAGTGCTACATTCATACAGATTTTCTTCATTTATTTATATATTACAAACAGAGAACAGTCACTCAATTCATGCCTGTAACTATGAGTGATTACAGTAAATCTGAACACTGCCTCTGACTGTTTCTTTTACTTTATCGTTCTTTTTCTTAATACTACTTGACCATCTTAATATTCTTTTAATTATACCATGTGTCTGTACCAAAGGTACAGTTCTATCAAAACCAAAAGAGTGCTGAAAGCATCAACACAGACATATACATATCGAGGCAATTCTTCATCCCACACAGTTACACTCTAGAACAAAAATGGCTACTGCTTGGGAATTTCCATGCTTCCTTCTATTGGAAGGGGAAAACGAAGTTTCAAAGCATTTTTTTACTTATTTATTTTTCTGACGACTGTTTCGCTGAACACAACTAATAACAGAACCAGACCACCACTTGGTTCATTATTTCCAAACATCTTCCCTGGGTAGCAACCCAACATCAAAATATTTTGCCATCAGTCTCTTCGCACCTTACTATTTGTGCTTGTCTGGCTGTTCATGGCTCCTTGCTGCCCTTCTCCTTAGACTTCTGTTGTCTCTAGATACAGCCATTAGCAAACAACTACCCCAGCTGTGACCTGTCTCTAGTAACACCGTATGCGTAAACACTCAGATGCTGGCCAGCTGATGAGGACCTGTGTTGACATAACAGTTCCCTTTGTTTCAATGTATTTTACAATTAAATAAATTGCTTGAACATTTTTTACATTAAAGTTCAAGGTCCATCAGTTACAAGAGTGCTTCATCTGACTACCCCCCATACATTCATTGTTTATCATGCTCTTAGCAATTGATTTTAACACCTCTTACTCACTGCTTTTCTTTCCCTCTAAATATGGTATACTAGTTTGCAACAGGCTGTGTTTACCTTGTTAGTCCCCAACTTTAAAGAAAAATATAAGCTCATACCTTTAGGTTCATATTTGTGACAACAGCAGATCAATGTTTGTTTTGCCATCTGCCTTGAGTACCTCTTACATCATCATTTCTTCAATTTGTATTCATTACAGAATACCTGTCAAATCTGTTACCCAAATTATTCTGTGTCCATGTTGTACCCCCAAACATTTGGAACCACTACTTTTACAATTACCGCGCAAGTATTGTTTGAGAAACACCACATAAAATAAGATTGATTTTCATCTTGGAAATGTCAAACTTCTGCTTATAATGCTCAGCTACATTTTTCTGAAACAGCAAAGTTCAAAAAGAGCCATAGATCTGACAGATCTCTGACACATCATGATAGATTTGACAGGTCTACTACTTTACTGCCAAAAATGTCCTCCAACAGAATGAGGCAATCAATGAAGAATAATAAATCTATTTTTTGTACATGCATAAGAGAAGAAACAACACATTTTTTATATCTCTGGAGACTCCTATTTTAATAAACTATTACACTAACTTCATTATTATTACAATACCAGTTACACAGTTTAAACATTATGTTTTATCTGTTCAACAGTTCTCCATCTAAACTCCTAACATGTATTTTTGTATTATTAAGCTTGCAGAGGAAAAAGAAATAGAATTTAGACAGAATTTAAAACACACTTTCCTGTGAAAAGAACAAGTTTGTCTTACCTTTTTTGCTGGTCCCTCTGTCAGCCAGGAGAATGACAGCTGCTCCAAATGTATCTGTTGAATTACGTCCCCATCATCCTAGAAGACATTGTTACTGATTAGTACTGCATCAAAATTTTACCTTGAAAATTCCCATATTAGAGATAAATTACAGCATGTTTGGAAAAGTTAATTTGACATTCATAAATCAAAACTTTCTAGAGAAAGAACTGGTTTGATTTATAACCTTTGAAGCCTTTGAAGGTATTCTACCACCTACCCTTCAAGTAACATCCTTGACTTCAGCAACAGAGGGAATTTACTCCAAAATATGTACTTTCTGAAGTCATTTGACCACGAAACAAAACAAGCTGACAAAACAAGCACAGCTCTATCAGCTCAAACACAATGATTTAAAATATGCTTTTTTATGGCAATATGAGTACATTTACCATTTTCAGTAAGTAGGCTCAATAAATCTAAATACTGTTGCATGAACAGACCGATGGTTACTTGTGGCTGGTGTATGATTTCAAAAACACATCCATGCATCACTGTCATAATCCTACTTCTTCCATTATTTTATACATTCATAAGCACATAGACAATATTTAATATTGTAGTAACCAAGACAGTTTGAATTAAGCAAAACACACACACACAGAACAAGCAGATATGCGACTAAAGCTCACAAAATTTTGAATCTGGGATTTAATGATAGGAGGATTTTCAGGGCTAAAGAACTTCTATTTATTCACGTACAACCACAATCATTTAGCTTTCCTTATGCTGCAGTCCCAAAGAAAAAACAGGAGTGTGACAGGGTAGGAACATTATGGCACCCTTATACTCTTGTCTCCTGAAATGCAATGGCTGCATTTATAAAGGGCCTGAGTAGCACCTGGGTAAGAAACAAGAAGCAGGCTTTGTTTTGCTTTTGCATAAACAGTAAATAAACAAGTATCTAAACAAGACATGTAAGGCAGACACACACCTGCAACATACCAAAAGTGTTTGCATAAACCTAGATAACATCAGACTCCTACATTTAATCTGATATTATATTCTTTAAAGGTGTTTCTTCATCAGCTGTCAAGGGTTAAACAGATGCAGTGCGAGGGGAACGTGCAAACAAATTCGCCTCTTTATCAACCCAAGCTTAGTATCACGTATCACGTTCCCAGTTACTCTTTCACACCCACATACGCCTCACATCGCAAGGGGTCACCAGGGTCTGTGGCCAGCTGAAACGCCGCCTTCCGCAGCCCCTCACGCACCGGCTTCCTCCCCCTCAGTCTCTCAGAGGTCCTTGATCTCTCCCCCGGCAGAGGCAGGCCAAACCTTCCCCAGATGGCCCCTTCTCCCCTCACACCCACCATTTCTGCCCCTTCCCTCCACCCTCAGGCGTCCCCAAACCCGCTCCCCTGGGGTGGGGCCGCCCCGAGCCCCGCAAGCGCCATGGGGGGACACCGCGCACTGCGATTGGCTGGCCTCTCCCCGAGGTGCTCCCTGATTGGCTGCTGGCAGGGACCTTGATCCGATCCCACCCCCAGCAGTTCCAGACCCTTCCAGATTGCTCCGGAACGTTCTGGATCACTGCTCCGCCCTCAGTCACCTCCCTCTTCCCGCTGAAACTAACCCCCAAGCGTGCCACAGGGATGGCTCACCGCACTTCCCTTCTTTTAAAAGGTAAAACTATAAATGGGCCAATCAGCCCAATGGGAAAAACAACTTAAATTTTGCCTGAAAAAGGTTCGGACTGCAGATTAATTAGCAACTGCCCCTCACAACCGCCTTCCCTTCAGCTTTCTGAAGTCTCCCAAAATGGATTCTCCTGAAAAACTGAGCAGAAAAGTCACCTGCCTTAATGCACAGCCTACTAACAAGAAATCACAGCGAAGCCCACCTCCACCTACAGGTAAGCGAACAATCTCTACCACAGAATTTTCACCACCTCACAGGCACTGCCACCGATTTAAAAGTGGTGGTGACGCCCTGCAAACCTTACTTTAGCCACCTCATCCGGAAGCAGCTCTCCCTCCTCTGGCTCTGCCCCAGTACAAAGGGGACTTTGCTGTGAGGAAACAGCTACGTGCAGCAGGGCAGGCAATGTATATTGTTGGCCCCGACACCATTTTGTCCTAATACTTTGCTAAAAGGGGTAGTAGTCTTAACAGAATAAATATTTGAAAGTACAAGCTTGCTGCTCCTGAATAGTCTATCTATAAGCAAGGGGGAATATGAAACACCAAATGCAGAAAATAAGAACAAGAAGCAGATTTCATAATTGTGTGTGTATGAACGCAAAGGATCTCACAAAAAAAGTTATCTTATAATTCTGTGTGTGGCTTCGTTATCCCTGACACCTTCTGGCTAGACACGGCTTCATTCTCATGGCTCCTGTGAAGGGCAGGAAAGTAACATGTTTTCATAGTCCACGTGAGGAAACTAATGTACAGCAAGATTATGATAAACTTCCAAAGAACTATAAAATGTTCCCATGACAATCACTCTAGTCTGTGCATCTGATAGCTGCTTCTAGCAAGTGCAGTTTGTTTGTTTTTAAAAGTGAAAACAATGATACAGTATCTGAGGAAAACAATATTAGAGCTGTGCATCACTGCTTTATAGTTGTTTCTGACAATTAATAAAAGAATTTCATATTAAGTGCAGAGGGAGGAGACAAAGGGTAATACAGACGTCGCTATTTCTCTTCTTGATAATATATTTTTTGTACAATATTTTCTCTGATATCAGCCACATGCTCTGACAATGGTTATCTGTGTAGGTAACACTTATTTTCAGATCAATAACTCTAAAAAAGTGTGATTTTTATTTTTCTGGGAGTTTAAATAACATTTTCAATGTACTTTAATTTTTAACGATAGTAAAATATTTTACATTACTATAATGAAGTTGCTTACTATGCCTGAAGCTATTTTTGGATTTTTCATAATTGGCATAACAGTTCACCTTATCATCTCTAATTTTAATGTAATTGTATTTAATTTCTGATACAAATGTAAGTTTAAATGTTAAATAGATAGCAAGTCTAGAATCGGTACAACTCTTGCTGCATCACGCCATTAGTTTCTTATTTTACCACCAATAATAGTAGTAAAACCAACCTTTCCAAAATTTACACTATGTTCATCCCTAGATAGTAAAATCACTGTTGTGCTCATCTTATATAACAAAAATAGATAAATCAAATATTAATAATATAAGTCAGTTGCAACAGAATTTGTTTCATCTTGGATTTCTTCTTATTCGTTGTCTTGCAATCAAAAGCAACAAAAAATCATATAGCCACTGTACCCTGATGGCAGGAAAAAAAAAAAAAAAAAAAAAAAGAGTTGTATATCCATTGTACCCCAATGGTAGTGGCTTAGTATTTATCATTCAATCTTAAAAGAATAAATATTTGAAAGTACAAGCTTTGATATTCACTTCATGGGAGAAATTGTTCAGCAGAGTGCTGGTTTTGCACATTCTCCTTATATTGTTGGAACTCTGAAAACAGCTCCAAAACAGCTGCATTTATTTACATTTTTAAATAATATGGTTTTCCACTTATGATATAATCTCTAATCGCACTGTGCATTACACTGGGGTGGGGAGGAGGGAATAAATCCACCATTTTCTCTGGCTAACTTTGCTACTGGTATTCTACTGAGCACAACAATGTCAACTGCTGGTAAGGGTGTAACACAAAAATGAAAATGAACATCGATGAACTAATGACAACAAGCTGCACTTGGTGCATATTGTTAATAACAAAAATGTAAAAGCAGAGCAAGTTGCAATCATGATGACCTAGACTTCAACCCTCCTGGAGAGCTTCAGGGTTTCTCATGTAGGTGCCTGGGCACACGCTCAGAGATGTAAGAAGCAATGTTGTCTCCTCCACAGCTCATCCTGTCTTGCTGATAAAAACAAGCAATGTCCAGGCTGAAACAAAGTGACTTAAGCTAGCTTGCTTTGTTGTTCCTTGTTGGGGCTATTAAAGGGCTAGAAGGGATTGCCCTTAAGAAATATGAAGGAAATAAAACTGCAGGAAAATAACAAGCTGAACTGATACAGGGACATGTGCCTGGAGACTACCATCATCCCAAGACATAGGCAGAGGTATAATCTGCAAACTAAGGCAAAATGTGGAGTCAATGGTGCAGAATTATATTTCAAAAAATAGACCATGGAAGAAACTATATGAAAACACTCTGTAACACAAAATGATTCATTTTGAATTGCCATTCCGATCCAAAACCTATAAAGGCTCACCAGATCTAGCTTTCAGTAATAACATATTTCACATTATCTTGATTAGCCAAGACTTCTTAAAAATCCTTCACTTATTATTAGCACAACTTATATTTTTCCAACTCGTTCACTGTTCACAAATGTTCTTAACAGAGGAAAAAGGAAGGACTATTATCTGCAGAAAAGAAGCAGGGCAGTTTCAGTGGAGGCATGGGCCTTCATAGGTCAAACTTAGAAAGTCACATACTAAAGAAAAGGGAAAATGGCACAGTTATCCTAATGTAAGCATATTTTCTCCATGCTATTCTCAATGTGATAGTAGGATACTGAAACAGAAACAGTAACTACATGGTAAGTCATAGGAAGGACCTTTCATTACAACTTAGCCAAGGCACAAGCCTCGTATTCCTATCAGTGACATCCCATTCGTGCCTGCTGCCACTCTGATCTCTAACCCTGGACCAGGGACCCTAACCACTAAGGAGTGCATTTATTGTTCCATATAAAGAATGAGTCTTACATCTGAAGAAAATCCAATCCCATAAGTCCACTGCTGTTTTCTGCAGGCATCACCATCTGAAAGTAAGTTACCATAGATCCCTGCTTTCTGGTTTCCTTGGTCTTCCCTGGTTACTCTTCAGTTCATGCTTTCAGCTCCACAAGACCCAGGAAGAGGAGTTTTCTGCTCTTCGGTGGGTCTCAAATAGCATACCTTGCACTTCAGCCCTGCTTACCTACAGAATAGTTGCTTCAGACTCTCTGTAACACTCACTCTTTGCCAGCAGCTTTTACTGGTCAACACTTCCCTGGGTGAAAGGAGAGCCTATCTCTGGACAACTGAGAAACACAGATCTCTTGTGCACTCTTTCTCAATGTGTTTCAAAAAAATGCAGATACCCACATGTCTATTTTTAACTGTTACTGCGTAACAGAAACATGAGCTACTGTCTTCCAGCCCCCTGATGATCTACGGACCTTATTTCTGCGCATAAATAAACTGTAGCAATTTAATTACAAAACCAAAGTAACAGAAAATAAACTTATTCTTCAGTGTCTGATTTCATGCAGTAACAGATACAACTCAACACCATTCCCCTACATTCCAGCTGAGTAATTTTTTCTTTGATTTCTTTTTTTAAACATCAGAGAGAGTCGACGATAAAAATGTGTTTATGGCAGCAGGAGAAAGGTTTTGGCCCACACCAACCGCCAGTTGTCCTCCAATGATCAGTGAAAGCCTTGAATTCGTAGAGTGCAACCCTCCCCTCTAACATCCAAAAATTAACACAGTTTTGGGTTGCCCAGAGGTGATCATCATAACAACAGAATCAGATATAAGTAACAGTTAAATCTCCATGATATCATTCTCTCTGAAATGCTGCATTCTATCCGATATATTTTATTTTCAATGTACTCTGATTTGAAGGTTAAAAAAAAAAAAAAAAAACAACCTCAAACCCTGAAGTGAATCTAAAGCAAATGCTAGCTTTTTTTTTTTTTTTTTTTTTTTTGGCAATAGTTACGGGCTTTTTTCATAGAATCACAGAATCGTAGAATATCCTGGGTTGCATATGACCCACGAGGATCATTGAGACCCACTCCTTACCCCACACAGGGCAACCTAAAAGTTAAACCAGTACCTTGACTTAGATCCTCTCACTATGTTTTGCTTATTATGAGTCTAAATGCTGCTAAGATTCAGCTCTTAAAAATGTGTCATAACAACTCCAGCAGAATTGACACTCTGACCTTCAACTCTAATTTGTTTGCAAGAGACATAGCTGTGTTTCGATAAATTAAAAAAAAAATCTGCACTGCTGTTTTCTATAACAAATATAAGGTAGAAGTCATCCATTCCACTGACTATATGTAATGATAGTCAACAAAAATAAACTCTATTAAAATATGTTATCCTTCAAATTTTTTAAGAAAAGGGTTTCTTCCATGGTGACAAAAAACCCCAGTACTACACTAACAAATGCTTAATTGCTTCTAATCAACTGCAGAATAGATGCCTCCATAACATTATGTGGTTTGCCAAAAAGTGGAAAGTGAAAAACAGTTTAAAACTAAAAGCAAGTTTTCTTATTAAACTAGGGCAAACAAGGTCCAAAGAAGTTTGGCATAATTTTCACAGTTGTTGTTAATTTTAGCTGCAAAATAAAATTAACATTTTCTGCTAAAGCGTTCTGAGAACTTACTCTGCAGGTAGTGCAGGGACCTCAGGATCATCTTTCTTTCCTTTAACTATTGCCACTGTTTACTGATGTAAAGTCACCTAAGTCAGTATTTAAAAATAAACTAATCACCAAATTAATTCAAGACCATAAATATTGAACCTTTTTTCTTGATGAGATTAAAATAGCCTATTTTATATCAACCATGTTCTAGAGAAAAAAATATATTTGTTTTATAGCACGTTTACAGAGTTTATACAGTGCCTGTATAAGGCATTAAAGCCTTGTAGGAAATCAAATAGCATGGGAATTAAAGACAGAACTCTCCCTAAATCAATGTCACTTTACGGAGATAGTACAGAGCTTCTTTTAACTTTTTTGAAGTGTCTACTCAAACTAATGTGACTCTAAAATATTTTACAAATCACTGAAAGATGACTACTGCTAAAAACCAACAGACTCCTTTCCCCCATTATTTTTAGATTTGTGAAGAACATGTTATTCAGGATGGCCTAAGAGAAGTGAAATTGTAAAAGGGGATAAGGAAGTGTAACATCTTGCAATAAAAATATTTTCACTGCACATTAGAGTAGAAAATTTAAAAAAATCTTTTACATCCTTTAAGCACAGCTTATATGGCTTCCTCTTCATCAAGAAAGATAATTTATTGCTTGGATAGAAGATACCAACCTTGGTAGAGCCCGGGCAGTGAATGAATATACCTATGAATATACCTATCCACACATGAAATAACCAGCTCTTGAGACAGTAAATAAAATTCATCTCTTCACCAGGTATGAAATACAGAATACTAAGTAATCCAACTCCCAAACAGTAATTACACGATGTTGAAAGCGGGCCCTATCCACCGTGAGGATGCAGAGATGTCCCCAGGATGCTGATGCTTCCACTTGCCACACTACAAACTGGAGAACTAGCACCTATTTTAAATAAAGATTCTGTGATGCATCTCCCCGATGCATGGTGGCTTTATAAATAATTTCCAGTATTGTGAGCCTAAAATGGTTGGGAGCCAAGACAATTTCCAAGAGCATACTCAAATCACCTGAGGAAATTGTTCCAGTTCCTGCTTGCCCAGGAAAGCTCAGGCAAGAATTAATTCTGTTGCTCCTAGCACGTCAAAAAATCACCTGGAAGAGAGATTCCCAAACTGCATTAGGCAGTACAGTATTAGACAAACAAGTACCAGGTCTACATTACACACAGCCCACCGCAAGGTCGCAAGCTGGCACAATAAATATTGGCAGCTCCCACCACTGACACTGCAGATGCAAGAACACTTAGCAATGCACTGCTGCGTAGTTCATAAACATAGGAGACTGAGCTTGCAAAGAGAGCGCAGCACAGCTATTTGCAGCAACTTTATCCCACCTCAAGCAAAATTCCGTTTCCTGAAATCCTACGTTTCCTCTGATCTTTACATCGCTCTTGCACCTCACTATAGTAGTAACAGACCCAGGATACAGTAAGTGGCCAGGGACTGATTTCCTGCACTCTCTTTCCTAGTATTATCGGCCTACATAATCACGGGAGTTGATCATCAGGATAAGATTTGGTCACAGAGAACAACACCTGCCTGGAAAGCCTGAGAATCACCTCAGTATGGGGTGAGCAGTGGGGCCCTTCAGTAGATCTCTACCCAAAACGTTCTGGGAGCGAGACCCATCCACAGCTCATATGGCTAAAAAGCCCCTTAAATCTTGCGTACTCTGCCCTTGGCAGAAAAGCAGGTGTATTGGTGGTGTATTCCAGGAAAGGAATGTCTCAAAGCTCCTCTATTTTCCAATAACTGCCTTTAAGTACTGGATCCAGAAGTGTCTTAAAACTGGTCACTGCCATCTTTCTTCTTTGCTCTACTTAACAGCACCTATTTATCTCTCTGTATTCAGGCGCAAAAAAATCAAAAAGTAAACTATGGTATACATAATGGCCATAAAAAATAAGTACAGCTATCACTCTACTGTACAAAAAAAAAAAAAAAAAAAGTGGCCCAGATAAAAAATAGGTCTAGCAGCATGTCTGTGTTATCAGACCACCTTAAAAACGTTAAAGATCAAGTCTATCATAAGGGTGACTGAAGGTATTTGTAAAACTCTCTGTTATACATACTGATTTTAGAGAACATATTGTATTGCAAAGCCCATGTATCTAATCAAGCCTTTTCAAAGGCATCTTATTTCCTTCAGGGCTTTTCACGTCTAGCCCATATAAAGGATATATATTCCTTTAAGTGGCAATGATTTCTGAATGATGTATTTCTAAATGATTTTTATTTTAAGCAGTGTATATAAAACTTGACAGGAATCTCTAAATTGATGAGTATTTCTACCTTGCTCTTGCACTGCTTTTAAAAGAAAAAATAACTCTAAAAAGGGCACTATTTGTTTGAATTCTTAAAACAAAGAGTCCCAGTCTTAAGAGATTGCAAGGACTGAAGAATGACATTGATGTGGTGATAAAGTTTTTGTTTAAAGCAAACAAAATTACTGGGAAACATATACTGAAACAAAAAAAGTTAACAGACGGGCTGCTCTCAATGACCAACAGTATATCTGAAATCAGTATGTTCCATTGTTAACAATCAAATAATACGAATAACTACGACAATTATTTTCAGAATAGCTAAACAGAAGTCAGTTTAGCCCTCACTGCTAAAAGAGGCAATTTTGATGTTCAAAGGTGAATTAAGATACTTGCATATTAATATCATGGAAAAAAAAACAAACTTGACTTAAGCAAAAAATTTATTCTTTTTCTTATTTTTTTTTTAAAGGAGAATACTTCCTGAAAATTTTCCACAACAGATTTTTTTCAGCATTAGCAGCACCTGCAGCCAAAGACAAGTAGACAAAGTAAGTACTTTGCAATGACTCAGACACAGCAACTTATCTTCTCTGAGCTAATTAAGGGGTTTTTCCTCTGTGCCTGAAGCTATCTAATCACGCAAGAAGTATTCCCCCATCATTAGAGATGACTGTCTGGAATTAATTTTGCAGCATGATGCACCCCTGAATTTAGTACCTGACTTTTTAATTATAATAGTTAGATGCAAATCTTCTTAAGTTTTCCACATAAACATTAAAAAAAAAAAAAAAGCTTTGAAAGGAAGAGGCTAACATGATTATAGGTATGGTCCTAAAATCAAATACTTAGACACAAACACTCAAGCATACCTGAAGGTCCAGCTAATGTTTGCGGCATATGTATAAATCATTGAAAATGACAGGTACAAATTTAGATATAAATTTATAGATCTAAACAGCAGTTCTGTTTCTTGTCTCACAACAGATCTGTTCCTTCAGAAGAGTAAGTAAATACTGAAAACTAATTATGGCTACAGAAGTGAATGCTTACCCTACTGCTCTCAAGAAACTTAGCTATTACCCATCATAAAAAGTTCCTGCCTCATGTAAACACTTGCAAAAGTAATTTCAGACTGTTCCCATTCCCACTAAATTAAAGCTAGACTAGCTGCAACAAAGGAGGTCGTTCATAGACAAGCCAAGAAGAGAGGAAGCAGGGAGGATCACTGAAGAAGCTTATACTAGCCGAAGGACTGAGAAATCCAGTTATGATCTGAACTCCATTTTTTTTGTGGACATAGCAACCTAAAATGTAACATATCAAAAAATGAATAATGAAGAAATTGCAGAAAAATGGTGGAGACAACAGAGTCATTTTCAAGGCTACCAGAGACTGACTGTGTGGTTTTTAGATAGTCCTTTTACCTTAATTGTGTTGAACTACAGAAATAATATATTTCCTCCCAGTTCTAGCATCAGGTTTAGCCTAGCAAGTTTTTGAAAGCCTTTTGTGATTCACAAGTCAACTTTAAACCAAAGTTGCTTCTGAATGGGATACAGTTTTCCTTCTGTTTTTAAAATGAGGAGAGCCCCAGAGCAAATGTGGACAGGGTTAAAATCAGCACCCATCACCTGGAGAAAAGGCTTCTCTTCATTTGAATCTGACATAATGATTACCATTTTCTAACCCAGTAAATAAGGCAGAAGCACACGCAAAAAGCTAATGCCATGGAGGAGTTGTGGGACTCTGAAGAATGCAGCTTGCTATATTTCTGTGCTAAGCTATTAAAGAATTATGCTTTGTGCTAGAAAACAAAGACCTAAATCACAAAGAGAAAACATTTCCTTTGTGTTGCACGCCATTTGCACTCACTGTCTTATACATTAGCCAGCAGTCAAACAAGTTAGCTGATAAAGCTCTTGTAAGTCATCATCGACATCCGGGATTCCTTCTAAGATGCTCACTAACAAGTCCTCTGTTTAATGTTGTTATGCTCTTCTCCTTAAATTCTGCTTTTCTTTGCAAAGTAATCAAACCATTCACATTGCCATACGGTCTCTGAAATAAAGATTTGTGAATGCAAGGAATACTATGTTGCAGTATACGTCACTGTTTTGCTGTCTGTGTGATTATTCTGAAGCTAATAGCAGAATCTTATTCTAATCAGCGCAGCAGGCTTCCTGAAAAATGACTGAGACTTCACACTCTTTTGTTATTTATAACTGGACTTAAACTGAGCAATTTTGTTTTCACGAAACGATTAAACAGCTAGAAGTCCATACATATCTAACATGGGTAACCAAAGAGACTATTTAACAGTCATGCCTGGGATAAGATCTGTATATAATTTCAGCAGCTTTATCATTTTTTTTTAACTCTTGGCACAAATAGGAGCAATTGTAAAGGGCCAAAATTCTTTCAAGAGATCTTTTAATTTCCTTTTTATTCTTCATAATAAACAGAACAAATATATCATCTTTTAATATGCTGAATTAGACAAAATGTTTTAAAACACAATGTTGACTGGTATCAGTACAAAGATAGCAGCATATCCTTTATCAGTTTCAAAGTTCTTTACAATTTTTCTGGAGACTGATTTCTGGAATTATTGGCTATTCCAGGAAGAAAAAAACCCTGGCTGCAGTCAATACTTAGGCTGCAGAGCACATTCCACTAAAGGTTTCTGTTTTCTTCTTTGGTGTTTTGAAGGAGGTCTACAAGAGGCTGTTATCTTCTCTGTGCCTTTAAGAATAGAAAGGGACAAGGCTGTAGGAGATGAAATAGAAATTTTCTCTGAAATTGCACAATTCACCTGTGAAGATCCATCTTTACCATCTTTTCCTGGTGTTTTTTGAGCTGATGGAGTATTTTCATTGCTGTCATTCTAAATAAATCCAAACAGGATCATTCTTATCTGATCTTATACTGCTGCCCTCAGCAACACTGCATGATGTGGAGCATGTAGGACCTTCCTGTAAAAGCAGAGAAAGCCAGGATCTCCTGTTACCACAATCTGTGTTCTGAATAAATGGCCTCAGAGGGCCTTCCCCATCAGAAACACAAAGGCGTTTTCTCTTTTGATGATTTCAGGACAAAAGGAAAGAGACCAAGCAAGACCTCAGGGCTAAATTCATCTCCTATCTCTTATTTTTAGAAATGAGATGGTGACCACCAGGCTGTTCCCAACCATTTCTCTAACTCGGGCATCACATCTGCTCCTGCAGTAGCAACGCTCCTGTACCACCAGCTGAAGAACCTCCCTATGAAACGCAAATACAGCACAAAAGAGTTCAAGGCTGAAGCTCCGATGATGACTGTTAACGCTCCTTTTTACTTAGCATTACAACTGAACAAATGCAAAATACTCTGTACTCAAGATGTATTTTAGTGCAGCTCCATTGTCTCAGCAAACAATAGTGCTTCTTGGAGGAGCGCAATGCATTTTCCATTGCTAAAAATCATTCGCTAGGTGAGGTCAGGAGAGGAGGACTCGTCACAAAATGTCTTATCTGTTGCGCACACCAGGGCACTTGTGGACCTCTGTCAGAAGTTGATGCCAGCAGGGCACCAAAAGTAGAGAATTTATGGAAATAATGAGTTACTAAATGATAGTAAAACAACAACTGAAAGAAAACTCATTTGGAAACTTGACAGAAATTGTAGAGGTCAGAGCAGCCTGTGCTTTGTCATCATCAGCAGAGTTAAATACATAACAGAGTTTATTCCAGCAAAGGGGACAGCAACAATGAAAGCAAGATGCTCAAAAAAAGTGTCGCCACTTTCCATTTTGTTTGAATAAACTCTTTATCAGGTGGGCAAAACCAGGGAGGCCAATACAGACTTTACTATTAGAATATTCTTGGAATAAATTAGTTTAAGCTATTCACATACACGTGACTGGAAACTGATTTTTGAAACTACGTCCAGAAAGCTTGGACAAGTACTGCAGTGATTTTGTTACTTTATGTTTCTATTTATACTCCACCTAAGTTCAGAGCAGCTGTAGGTCTAAAATAATTCCCAAATTTTCACAAGTCTGTTCTCTCAACAGATCATCAGACCACAAAATCTTCCAGACTGCCCTAAAATGAGAAGTCAAAAAGTCAAGCAAGAAAGACACAAGGAGGGACCAGGCAACAATGCTCTTTTTCAAGACGGAGAGACAGCCTTATGGTCTGCTTTCACGTCAATACAAAGAAAGGAGACAAAAAGGTACAGTTAGAATGGTGGGGAGAGAGTGGGGGCTTACAGGGACAACAAGAAAACAAAGATGAGACAGGCAGTCTAATGCAGTGAGAAAACCACAGGGTGCAGAAGTCATCCTATAACAAACACCAGAATTTAAATTAACTCTGGGGTTATACAAACATCAAAAGGTGTTCCCTGCCACTCACAGGTGAGAAACAGAGACTATGTTAGGGGAAATGTCACCCATCCATGCCATGGACAATCCTGGTTACACAGCCAAACGTAGTTTTGGGGATAACTGCAACAGGAAAACTGTGAGGCTTTCACGGCACCAGTCCTAGGGGCCTCACCTTCCCACGCTGCTTGTCCACTCTTCTCATGCACTGAGACCTGGATTAGGATCTTCTTTCTACTTCTTTTACCAACACAATGTCACTTTAGCTACGTCCAACATCAGTAGATTCCACCACATAAATAATCTCTTTCTCAGAAACCCTTTTTGTTTTGTTTGAATTTTGAAGGCACCTAAACATTCACATTGTTAGCAAAATTGTCTTGCCTCAAGTAGGCTATGTTTAATTCTCTCTCTTAGGCTGAACATCATACTATATAAAAGTTAGAATACACACTCTTCCTCAAAGAGGGGTTTGGTACACCTCTACAGAAGGGGAAGGGTCAGTGTTAAGAATAACTGCAGTTATTCAGGTCAAGGCAACTCAGTTGCTGAAGAGCAAGAAAATTAAAAAAACAAAACAAACCACACAAAAAAAACCCACCCCAGAAAAACCAGACGAGAACACTTTACTTTAAAACACTATCTAGAGGGAAACACATGCATCTGTTCAAAAAAATCTTAGCATAGCAAATGAATTAATGAAATATGAAAATTATTTAGTAAAACTGAATTTTAGCAGAAGTCATTAAAGTACTAATTTCAGTGATACTCAGCAATGTGTGTGAAAAGTTTCTATATAACAAGTTAAAAATAATACACCATATAAGATATTTGAACTTTTGTCACAGATACTGTTGTGGACTAGGTTTCAATTTAACCAAGATTAAAATCCAAGAGGTACATTTAAAAATAAATGTATTTATTCAGATTAATCATCTGTACCAGTTTAGAATAAGGAATAACTGGCCAGGCAGAAGTTCTGTAAAACAGGACCCAGATTCTATAGAAAATACATATTCAGGCAGACAGGTCATTTTAGATTGCTTTAACAGTAATCCATCCCAGCCCTGTGACTATACTTTTAGTACCAACCCATTGCTCGTAATGCACAAAGAAAAAAAAAAAAGGCTACCTCTAAAGCCTGGTTAAATAAAAACTGATTGAGCAACCATATTTCAGTATTTAAGTCAGACATCAAAGATTTGAAATTTTAGCATAAAAATTATTGAGCAAGACTGCCAATTTTTCATTTCATCATTGCAGCCTACTACAGAATTTTAATGAACAAAAACTCTTACTGGGGATTATTTTCACCACAGGTGTTAAATCCAGTATACTCCTATCGTGTAATTCCAAAACAGTAATTAAAAGAAAATTGTACTTAAACAATGAAACTGAACTAAAATTACTAATCCACTTATTTTGCACTTTTACTAAGTACAAAAAGACATTGATGAGTTTTCTAGATGCATTTAGCAATGACTATTAAAACAGTGAAGTTGATTCTGAGTGCATACATGACTTACAAAAGCACAAATAAGGCTAAAATGTAAACCCCTGAGAAGTACTGTCAGAAGAAGGCTGCTTGTATAACCTTATTTTGGCCCCTTTGGGTATGTTTTCTGTGATGTAATGCTTAACTGCCTAATACCTTTTCCATGGGATCTTTTCCTCAAAAATTTTACAGGTTGGACAAAACCAGGTTAAACTAATCATCCTAATATATTTTCTCCTTTAGAGCATGATTCTAGATTTTGTTCACTGCACAACACTGAGAAACTGCCATGCTAAATTAGACACTCCCTCCTGAGCTTTTCTGTAATGCTCACTACCAGTAGAGCAGCAGAGTCTGAGCCACAAACTTTAACTGATCTTCCCAACACATGGGGAGCTGCTTTTCCCACTAGGCAGACTAGAAGCAGATCATAGAAGACAATAAGAAAAGCACAGAAAGATCAATAAAGATGTCACTGGTTTCAACAGCCAAGTAGAAGTATCCCAGTTTTCCAAGTAGCTAACTCTAGCACACTGAATTTACTCGCATTTTTGAGTTTCTACAAGTGAAGAACAATGGAATACAGAAGCAGAAATAACCACGTAGCCTGGGTTAGGCCAGCTGGCCACCTTCAGTAAATGGGGCTGCAGCACTGGAGGAGGGAGAGAATCCATTTTTCCGGTGCGGTGTTCAGGAGCTTTGACAGATATGCTAAGGAAAGTCAGAGTCCTGCTTCATGCACAATGCATTTTGCATTTTCTAGATAAAATGGGCAACAGTCCTATGGAACTGCATGGTCTGAATTTGGCCTCTGCATCAGAGCACCATGTACTACCTACTGAGTGACATACATAATCCATGGGAAAACAGGATACTATCTTCACAGTAACAGACTACCTATTAAGCAACCTGTTACAACTTTTGAAGATTCCACTCTTCTATCTCAAAAAATTACTTCAGAACATGTTCTGGGTTACAACATGTGATTTATACCACAGGCACTGGAGAAAGGCTAGGTATATATGATCAAACCTCATTTTCAGAGGCTGCACCAAATGCTTATCAAAATATTCAGCGTAACAGCAGTACACATTTGTAAGATCAGCTGTCATACAAGTGATATTTCCTATCTTCTGAGTTGTGACTCTCATGAAGTTCCACTGTATTTCATAACATTATTTACCCTTATAGATATACACACACCAGTTATACCTATCACAATGTACACCAAAACAAGAGTGTACCAGTCCAAAGCATGCCTGAAGACAGCCCAGCAGTAAGCTAAATTCCAATCCAGGACATGCACAAGGAGCACTGGAGTTCATCACAACGTTGGAGCCAGATCTGTGGAGCAGCAGTAGCATCCTTTCTGGCAAGGCCAAGAAAGAGCTGCTGTATCGAGCTTGCGAGCACTTCCTCTCTGAACTGCTTGCCGTGACAGGCAAGTTCCCACAGACTGAAGAATACGGTCTGCAGAAGCATCTAAAGTGTCAGATGTAAATATTCTTGAAGTATATCTGAATGCTTATTGTGCTAGAGGAATGTTGAAAACTTTATGACATCACGAGTTTATGAAAGTGTGTCTTTTCTTGTCTTGATACATTTCAAATATCTGATGATTAAAAAAATAGATTATTATAGTGTAATGAAAGCCCTAACTTTGGCTGTTATTTCCCATTCTGAGTTTCACAACTAGATGACTAGCTAGCCTAGAAATGTCTTGTTAGCACCACAGAGTGCTCTGTTCTCAGCTAATGACAGGCAGTGTAAAAATACACAAATACTCTAAGAACAAAAATGTTAACTTTCTGAGTCAAGTCAGCAGATGCTCAATCTAACATACTTTGCAGTAACTTCAAACATAAAATCAGAAAGTGTCTCATATCGCAGACCAATTTCTCTCACTCTGGATTCCTTAAATTCATCAGTGGAGAGGCAAAGAATCAGTCCAGGGGAGAACAGCAAAATATTTCTGAATGACCACATGGGCCTAATGCCTAAGATAAGGGTGACTTTTGGTTAAACAAAATAGTTCACAGAAAAATTTAAAATTTAACACTGAATAAAAAAAAAAAAATCAGTCTATATGATTAAACTATATGATTAAGTAAAACCTGAGCAGAAGTGTCAGCTGTTTCCGCATCTTGCACAACAGTTAAATATGGTGCGCTACATTTTTATCATAAAAGATATTAAATCATAACTTAAATGCCATAACCTTGTTGTTACTTTACACACATATAACAAGACATGTCACCCGCATATGTGATTTTACAATTTCATGTCTCATTTTCACAAACTGCTTATACGTGAGCCATTTTAAAATGCGTTTTTAATCATGAGCTTTTCTACTTCTTTTTGCGAAGGCCGTTTTGCCTGGTTTCAGGTAGAGCTAGAGGACTGCTGAGGTCCTGAGGAGTAACACATGAGGTCCTATCTTCAATATGACCTCTTGTCCTGCCTATGTACTTGAAATTAATCTTTGAATGTGCAGGAGGTGAAGAGAAGTATACAGAATTAGCAAGGGAGAAATACCTAGAGACTGTTTAACAAAACAAGGCAGGATGGGCTTAACTTCTTAAATCTGGCAAAATGAAAGCCAAGAGAACACATCGTTACTCTCTACACACACCAACTGTGTGATGAGGGAATATAAACTAAGCTAAGCAAAATGAAGCTTGTTGGCAGAAGTATAAATCTGTATAAAAGAGCCATAAGTAGTTTGAAGTAGTATGTTCAGAACAGCCTCCCTGTAGGAAACACAGGAACAAAATTACCTAGTCAATTTAAGACCCTACTGATTAACGTGCAGAAGGATTATCTGGCACAGCTAGCTGGAAGGGCAGCCGCCTGATGGCCTCTCCAGTCCAAGGGCCTTATGTTGGAACAGAATCTATTGACAACACTGTGAAGAACCATTAAACATTTGACACGGCACATCTGGGCAGTGTGCAGCAGTACCAACACAGGCAAAATGCAATATGGCAAACGATCTCTGGCAATGCTGGCAGCACTAGCGTGACCCTCCTGCCTCAAGGGCCGGCACGCTTGCTTCCTCCACAAGAACTGCTGTTCTTCCATGCAGTGCAACACAGCCACACCAGCTTTTGGAAGCCGCCTCACCCAGTCACAACACCACCCATCACACTTGCCTCGTCCATTTATGTAAAAGCAGGCACAAGCAAGCATTGCCGCAAGGGTGTGGAACCACTGCAGTTGAGAGGCATAATCCTCAAGAAACATAAAAGTTCCACCTCTTTGTGCACACTGACGTAACCCATATTTCAAGCACATTGAGGCAGATGGAGGGGAAAAAGGCTGAAGCTTTAGTTCGCTCATATAACTGTTATGTTACTGGTTTTCTACCATATAATCATAGACTGCATTATTTTGTTTTTTACATCAAAATCTAGATATATTAAAAATGAGGAATTCCACCTACATATTAAAGACTTCTACTCATTCATAAGAGAAGCGCCAGCTACCAGTGACTAGCAAAACAACAGCCTGAGTTCTCTACTTAGTAAAAAAAAAAAAAAAAAACCAAAAACAAAACATCACAAAAAAACAACAAACATTTGGATTCACACTCAATCCTTCTGTTTGGTAATGACCTACACTCTTAAGAGAGGTGATCCGTTTGTATTTTCATTCTTTTTGCAATAATGCTATGTTATTCCTAGCATCTAAGTTATACATTCATAGTCAAACTACCAAACTTGGACATTCCTAGAACAGAGAGTTATCAAATGTCAGACAAAAGAGGATGCATCCCCCCTTGTTCCCTGCACAACACCTTCACTCAAGGATAAACCTGAAGAAATTTCTGAACTGTACTTACCCAGGCTAGTAAATGCAAAGCATTTCATTATACAGAAAATACAGGGAGTTAGCCTTGAGAGCTTTCTCTACTACACAGCACTGTTCAGATAACAAGACACAAACACAGAGAAGGATTATTGCTGCAAATCGAAAGAAGGCACTCACACTTACACTGGAACTGTAACAGCCCCACCAAAATACATTTGGCTCATCAGCCCTGATGTTTGCTTCCTGGTGGCAGTGTGCTCAAGAAAGAAATTAGAAGAAAAAAAAAAAAGAGCATTTTTGCTAGATGGAATATGCAGGTATTTATTGGCCCCAAGAAAACACAAAAGTACATCGAAAGGAAGAGATCACTTTGTACAAAGTGTAAGTCTAAAATCACTTCAGTGATAAAATGACTCCACTAGCATCAGTGCAACAGTATTAATTTATGTGATGGCCGTGGAGTGATTCAAAAGTCACACCGCACTGCTATCCAGCCAAGTAAAACTAATTGCAGAATCTGGCCCAATTAACTTAGAATTGTAATGACTGAAGAAGGATGACTCTTAGAGACACTAATTAAGATTCAAAGAGTAAAGCAGAAAAACAAACCAAACCAAACACTGCAGTATGAAAACAAGGATGGGAACAGAAACATGTCTGATCTATTAAAAAAAAGGAAAACAAACCAACCCACAAAACCAAACATGCGCACACACACCCCACCCCACCCCCCTCCCCCCCCCAAAAAAAAAAGAAACCCAAACTTCTAGGACAAGACCTTTTTAAAAGGATTTGTCCAGGTATCAGTTCAATTTCAGAAAGTAATTTCAGGACTTTCCTTTTGCAGCATCTCTATTCCCCCCACACCCACCCATTTTCAGTCTTTTCTTTTTTCTTTCTATATTGCTGATTATTTTTATTCTAACTGATTTTGCAATCTATAAATTTCTTTCCCAGTCACTTGCTGGTGGACTCTTATGAAGCTCACGTACCCCATCAGAAACTGTTAAGGGTACTTTGTACTTATGACTGTACAAGATCTTGCTTGCTGCAAAATCCAGCCGTGTCTAGATTGCATTTTGGTGGAGGTGAAGCTTAGTCAGAAAACAGTGCCTTATATCCGTACTAATTTACATCAAGGTAGCAGTGCTACCTTGGTTTTTTTTTTTTTTATTGTGAAGATGCAGAACAATCCCACCTTTTCCTCTTTTTAGGGGACAGGAGGAGGATTATGGATATTTTCTTGCTTTATGGGATGATTTATTGTAAATAAGGAGCTTCATAGGGTACAGTTCAAGGAAAAAAGAAAATAAGTATTGACTCAGCTCCTGACTTACACTTATTGCAACCAATTTTAAAAGGCAGCACAGGGGGAGGTAGCATTTGTTCCCAGTCCTCTCAGGAAGTCATGTAAGCACAGAATCGACTAATTAACGTAACATCTATTTCCGTGCCAAAGCAGCAATACCTTCCATTCATACATGCACTGACAGACCTTCAGTAGCAGAAAATACCATTTGTATATCATAAAAAAATGCTGTATATAGACCTTTAACACCCCCTCTGAATATTCAGTAGAGCAAAAGAAGGCACCAGAGCTTACTCAAGGTAGCTGCAAGTCTAAAATCCATCCAGAAGTAGTATGCTTTGTATCTTGTTTTGGGGTTTTCTAATTTTACATTTGCTTCTAAGGAAGGAATTTAACTTCTATTTAGGGAAAAATGCTATAATAAGACCAAGTACTCTATGATCAGAATACAGTAACAAAACTGAAGATTAAGAAACACCACTATTGCATTATTATTACAGAGTCCAGAAAACAGTTGTTAATGGGTGCTTCTCTTTCAGGCTTTTCAAAGTCTGTAATATTGCACTGAAAATGTTTACTAAAAAAAAATTAAATTTCTGACAACAGCTACTGGCTGCTAGCCAAAATGCCAGGATGTGGTTTTGGGGAAACTCGCCGGCATGCCTTACAGGGTTTACTGCCTAGCAGACCTTCTTTTCTGGGCAGTTCCATGGCAGAAATGGTTGACCAACATTTTATTTACATTTTGTTAATCAACAGTTACCGCTGTCAGAACAATTATGCCACTCTAAGTGGCACAATATCATAACAAACATTTTCAACAGTTCTTGAAAATGCATGGGGATTTGTGGACTGCTTGTAAAGGGTATGTGAAAACTGACTACGGAAAGCAAACATATGGCAGTCCATGTATGTGAACCAAAAATACAGAACTACACTCTACTAGAAGATACTTCCATGTCCACAAAGCCAGTGATCTATTAAGATCCAATTTCTGCATTTTATTGTATTAGATGAATTAAGTACCACAAAAGTTACACATGATATATTGTTGCTGCCAGCTATTTTAATAACAACACTTTTATTGTTAATGAATACAGTCCTTAAAATTCAGAACTTTTATTCTTAAGTCTGAACTGAAAAATTCCTAGTACGACATAGTATGTGAGGAAAAAAAAGTTGGGACGAATAACTATGGAAAAAGTGTTCCCTTAGAACAGTTTGTCTGCATTAATAAAAAGAAACACTACCAAGAATTACTATGTGAATAAAGGTTGAAGATTTTGTCACGCGAGAGGGTGGAGACAGTCATAATAGGAGAGAAGTACTTCTATCACATACTCTACTTGGAGCTCTCCACTTAGGTTTGATTCTGAAAATCAAAGTGACAAGTGGAACCAGACATCTCTGGGGTGCCTAAACCTAAACACACCTAGGATAAAAACGTGTTTGTTGCATGTAAGAGCAACTGTAGTGGACCACGCAGAAGTTTCATCCTGCTAAGGGGCATGCCATTAGCCACAGTTAGTAATAGGCGATTAAGGAAAAAAATTAAGGTTAGGGAATAAAAGAGTGATTTTGTCATTATCTATCTTCTAGAGAAAAAGAGAAATTTAACATAAAGCCTTAAAATTTCTGCTTCGGGAAGAGGACACTTTGCATGCAGTACTTACTTGTTGCTTTTGAACTTCTCGTAAATCATTTACTACCACCTTGAAGGTACTGAGGGATCTTAAATCTAGAAGTACTTAACTTCAGCTTCAACCTAACTCCAACTTCAGCATTGGATTCCTCTTTCCTCAGTCTCTGCATCATCCCAAAAGTATTCCTCTATGCCTAGAACTGGAGAAACAAGCTTTCCCCCAAAATAGCACTAGAAGTTAATATTAAATTGTACTGGCGAACCTACATCATTTTAAGGATTAATTGATATTGATTCTTCATGCAATGGTGCAATTTCTTCCTCTAAAAAACAAAAAAGTTAAAATGTTCAACCCTCAAAGCCAGTATCCAGCCTTCCCATGACATAGCTTGGCAAGGGCAGTAGGCAGATGCAGAAATCTGGAATGCATTTTCTAACAGATGTTTCTGGGTCTTTCCTCATCTCATCAGTGACCTTGTGGGGCAGCTTTACTGCTCCCTGTTTTGGCAATGTGGTGGTCAATGTGGGAGCCTAATGGAGAATCAGTTTTATTCACTGGAATTCTTGATTCACATAATGAAATGTTTTTCTATACAACAAGAATACTGTGATATTTTTCTAAATTTTCTCCAGCAGCAGCATGACACATATAATAATTCTATAAATATAGTTTAAAATTACAATAATGTCTATTTTATATATACATATACAACTTATAAGGCAAAGACACGTTACATGATTAGATGATCAATGTAAAATAACTTTGGATACGAAATACACAAAGTTTTAGGGTTTTGGGTTTGTTGGTTTTTTGTGGTTTGTTTTTTTTTTTTTTTTTTTTTTTTTTTTGTTTTGTTTTGTTTTGTTTTGTTTTTGGTGTTTGTTTTTTTTTTTTTTTTTTTGAGGACTAAAATCCATACCCTCAGAATCAACGTGTCTCATTCATTAGCAACTCCATCTGATATTTACAGCTTCCTGCAAACTTCTGGAGCATGAAAAGCTAAAAAATTAAACCACATTTCTAAAGTGTGAATTGTATGTTCTAGAATTAGACTATAGTTGTTGACCCCATGAAATTTCTCACCTTGTGACTGTGATTATACAAAAAATAGATCATGCTTGCACATTTACTTCCACAGATGTACATTTTACTCAAGAGGGTTGTCAAACATCCAGTCTTTATTTCCCAGTATTGAAAAACCTAATTAAAACACCTCTGGAAGTTCTGATCATTTTTATTTCAGAGCAAACACAGTTTTCTCCAGGGCAGGCATAATGGTGCTCAACAGTAGGGACAAAATTGAATTTTACCACCCCAAGGATATTAACAAAATAACTATTTTTTTCTTATGCCCAAAGCACCACACATGTAGTTCTGAGATGACAGTGGACCTCCAGGCTCCACAGTCTTCAAGAAGCCCAGGGTTAAAATCTCCCACACAGGCTTAGCCCAGAGTTTTTCATGGCAAATGCTCATGACCTCCATATTCATCTTTGCAGCCTCTCCTGCCTCCTCAGTCCCACAGTGCTGCCCTGTTCAAGGTTCAGGTGCTCAAAGCAACAGCTAACCTATCATTTTTCAGTAAATCTCAATTTCTTAAACACAACAGGCTGTTTCCCTAGTGCTTTGTTCAGAAGAGGCACCCTTAAGAGGTCATGGAAAACTACGCCTAGGTTAAGAAAGCTAATCTGCTGCAATGCCTCCAGAACAAAGCATGTTCCTGCAGCTGGGATATCAAGAGAATTAAATAGATTGCATGCAAAAGCACAACTGAGCCCTAGTAACCTGAAACAAAACAATGAAGAAATGCCCACTTCAGTAGCTACTGAAAATGACAGGCTGAAGTATTTGGATAAGGCAGCAGAGCAGAAAGTCATTCAATTCCGTTGGTACTTTTTGAGCTGCAGTGAGGACAACCACCATTAGAGCCAGGCATAGTACAATACATGTCATTCTGGGATTCCAGAAGACACAGAATCTTTGTACTTCTATGGAAAGCATTGACAAAAAAAGTCTCTTCTCTCAGCACTAAAGTGCCCATTTCCTCTAGAATTTTCTGGTCTTTATGTCCCAAGATTGTTCAGGATGCCAGCAACATCTGGGTCACCTGACATTTACTGAGTGAAATGAAAGATGTTTTATGTATAATTAACACATTCAAACTTCCTAGTTTCTGGCATTCACATGAGATTAATTATGTATAATATTTAGAGTGCTCAAATTTAAATTCTGAGCAGCTTCTGATTCTCATACTTGAGAGCACTAATGAATCATACTTTCATCCCATTTGGCTTCTAAGCAGACACAAGTACAAAAATTATGTAAGAATTAAAATGACCCACAATACTAAATCGCAAACAGCAAAAGGTGGGAAAGAGATTTAAGTTATCACAACGTACTTCACTCTAGAAAATAACAGCAGCTCCAGCAATAAAATTTGTTTTAAAGTTCAGCTATGTGAAACTTATTTCTCATTCACTAGGATGTTTTACTGAAGTGCTGTCATGGAACATAGAAAACTGGTATTTTCACATTGCATATCTATGACGCTAAGGCCTGTATTTTACACCTATTGCACATTTACACATTCAAAGGTAATACTCTGTATTTTAACTTAACTTTCCAGTTAAAATAACCTTGCAAACACTTCCAAAAAAGATCTACTTCTACAATACTTCTGTAAGTTAGCAAAAAGACAAAATAAGCAGAATATACAGACTGTCGTGAACTCCTCATTCTGGAATGCATTAGGTTCTTCCTACACAGACGTGCAGCCACCATGCACTACCCCAGGCATCAGGTTTAGGAAGTGGAAACACAGTAATATTATACTGCCATATTGCCGCATGGTCCTGCTGCAAAATGCTTACCATCTACGGAGAAATCAGTAAGATATACATATTTTCTCCATTTCCAAGTCAATATTTGTTGGTTTTCTTTTTCCTACTTCGATTTTAAAGATTTTTTTTGAAAGAGGGAAATGAACTGGGTCTCTGTCCAATCTCTCTCTACTATATCCTATGCTCTCTCTACCATACCTCAGTAATTGAGAGGACAAATGCCAACAAAATAAATACTTCATAATCTAAAATATACCCAAAGGAGATGTCACATGAAAACCTTAAAAGCAAACAAGTTCACAAAACTAAAATCCTTTTTTTATTTTTATTCAAATAAGCATCCTAAAAATTTCAGTCTCGTACAATTCGAGCATTTTCCTTCAATATACTTCTGTTACTTAACAGCCTACCTAATCCAAAAGGTATGTAAATTCCATTCCTGTTCTGTTACAGATGATTTTTTAACCTTGAAAACTAAATGTACAACTAAAGGGTTTGACTTCTTACCCACCAATTCACAGCACAGAGACACTTCTCACTTAGAAAATACAAGTTCCTCTTCACACTGCCCCTCATTGTAGCCAATTAGCATCACAAAGAACCTAGAGTATAATGTTTCATACATTTGAACTGACTAAAAGCTATATGCTTCATTTCATTATAGTATTTTAACTAGGTTCCCTAGATCCTTTTAATTTTACTACAAAAATCGAGTAGACAGTATGTATTTATATTTGTATTTATTAATCCAAATATGTGTCATTAATTCATAACAAAAGGTGAACACTAGCAAAACAAGGAAAGGAGGGAGTTAGTCAGAAATTAGTTGTAGCAGAAAAGATACACAACGCTGGCTTTATTTTCACGCCCTCCCCAGACAAGCCCCTTTCCTATCACCACAGCTATTTAGAGAACACTTCCTTCAATTGCTGTATCCTTTCCATGAACTACTTTCCAGAAGTAGTAAAATTAAAATAAAATTAGCCTACGTATAATACTTCTGAGCCTCTGAAGCAGTAATTTCTGCAGGATACTTAGACACAGAGAGTCCTGTTGTCACGCACATTTCGTATTTTCATATTAAAATATATCAGTGAAAAGTAGGGTCCTTATGGTAGAGAAATAGAAGTCTTAACCTGGTACTTAGCCCAGGAATTATCTTTTTCAATTAGTAATGACATCTGAAGGTAACTGCATGTTTGTGAAAAGCTAAAAGAAATACAGGCAAGAAGAAGATTTGAAAACAAAAAAGATGAACTTGGTATATGGACGTTTTTCTTTAAAAATCAAGTGCCCTACTCCAGTCTGGGCACGTTCCTTCCTCCCTGTAAGGTTTAAGGAAGGTACAGAGAAGAAGAGAGTAGGGAAGAAAAGCAATATACAGTAGAACTAATGCAAGCTAATGAATAACTGTTCCCATGTTATTTGTATTGGTCCCTACAGTCATCTTTCAATTTAAATGACTGAAAAGTGCAATATGTAAGGAGTATGTGGAACACAGGGAAACAAAAGTTATTCACAGAACTCTAATTTATAAATTTCATGGACAGTTAATCTAAGTTAGAAACTACTTACAAAAGGAAAGAGTTTCTGTTTACAGTTGAGTGAAATGCCAGCATAAACATAAAAGAAAATAGAAAAATAAATTGAAAGATCTCCACTTAAACTTTGTCAACATTTGCACAGGCCTGCCTATCTGCACTCACTATTTTATATGAATAAATCGATGCCAAGTAACAAAATTTATCATAACTATAGAATTCATGCTAAAAATGCATTTGCATCTCTTTAGCAAAATTTAACCCCTGAAATCTGCTTTCAAGCTGCTGACCCAACAATATTCACACACCAGGATAAAGGAATTAATTTAATCTTGAAGTAGTTCTTCCATTCCAATTATCTTTCCATTACAAAAACTTCGAAGCATATCAATCTACATAAAGGGATTCCAAAGTCGAGTGGAAAATTCAATGCATAGAAAAATATTTTTGTTTCACTGCTGCTACTACTTAGCTCAAGTGCAATCCTCTCTTACTTCTAAATCTTCAAGGTTACTTGTGGATTTTTTTCAAACTGAATTTTAAGAAAGTGTTCCTGTATGTTACCATCTCAGTCATAGCTGCTTTAAGATTAACTACAGAATTACACCATATAGCCCACCAGTACCTATCCTGCATATGAGTAACCCTCAGGTCTTCAAAGAACGAACACTGAGCATTACCAGCAAACTGGAGTTCTCTGCATTTCCTGTTCACCAGTTACACATGAACGCTACACCAATATTATGACTGATTAGTTATTTGGGGCAGATAAACCTGTGTGTAAGCAACAGCAACATTTTAATTGCTATGCCACACAATATTTAAGTTCTAAGACAGGCTGTACAGAACTGTAGTAACTGATTTTATTTATATTACAGGAACTGGTAGAGGAGAGGCTATTTCAGATATCTAGAAAAGGGAAACACATCAAAATTATTTTATTCTTCAGTTATTTCAGAGCCTCAAGAAGTTTCTGTGTTGTACTGTGGTTAAAATAATTCTTTCAATATTATATATAAAAACCTTATATCACTCCCACTAAAGGGTAAGTGAAAGGCATATTTTAATCTATCATAAATGTTTTCCCTCCAGAAAGGGCTGTGTAAAAAGCCCATGTGGTTATCTAATGCTCTGTAATGCACTCTCATCAAAGAAACTTGGGAATTCAAGAGTCCGTGTTGACCATTTGCTCGTTCTCCATCACTGGCTGAGAATGATGCAACAACATTCATTTTCTGCTCCAGTGCCTGCTGCTCTTGTCAGACCTTGTTAGGAACACAGGGCCAGATCCTCAACTGTGATAAACAGATGTTATGTCAATTTAGCCCAAACGAGAAGTTAGATGCAGGTCTCATGCTGTCCTCAAAACTGGATTTTAAAATATTGAGGAAGGGTACATAATTTTTCATAGTTACCTGCCCTTAGAATCCTGAATTGCCATAAACATTTTTTCTTAGTGGTATTCCAGGTCCTGGTCCCCGACCGTACTGTGTTAGGTAGAGCACTACCCCCAGGGACTTGATAATCAGTATAACAGACACAGAAATTACTCTGCAATCTCACTGTCCATTTCATGCTGTCCTTTACATTTAGAGAATCATTTTGAATCTAGTACAATTATTTATAAGAAAACTATTAGTTAGCAGACACACAACATCCACGTGCTCTGTATGCATAATGCCAACATTACAACTAATGCACCGGACAGAAGAAACCTTGTGTTGAATTAATCCTTTTCTTTGTGTCTTAATGATCATCTAGCCCAACCTCCTGCTCGATACAGTTCAACCTGAATAGGTTGCTCAGGGCCTTGCCCAGTTAGGCTTGAAAGTCTCCAAGGATGGAATTTCTTCAGCTTGTCTGGGTCCTTTTTCGAGTGCTTAACCATTCCTCTGATGGGAAAAAAAACACTTCCTTACATCTAACTGGAATTTCTCACCTAACCTGTGTCTGCTCTCAGGTGGGAAGAGCCTTGACCATCTCCCCTATACCCCACCACCAGGTGGTTGAAGACTTTTTGTTCCATGAGGCATGTAAAAGGTGCTCACTTGCCCAACTTGCTTGAAGAAGTGAATTATACTTCACTGATTGCCACAAAAAGCCCCACAAAAACCAAACCAAAATTCCAATGGAATACAACGATGCAATTGTCTAAGTGCCCTTCACATTCCAATACCATCTCCTGTTTTTCCTAGCCTTTTCTTTGAAGAGCAGTGTTCCTGTTTGACACTGAAGAAGGCCTAAGACTCATTTATTTAAAGTGACTACCACACTGACAAGAGAAAAAAAATCCACAAATAAAATGCAAGAGGGATTACAAAAAAAAAAGAAAAATCAATTGATAGTTAAATAATTCATTTACTGAAATGTCACGAAGTTTGCATCTTACAACTTTATTCACCTGAGTACCACAGAATCTAAATATAGTATTACACTTCTTTAAAGGCTCAAGACACATAGCCCCTGCACCTTAGAAAATAGCTTCATTTCCTTTCCTATATCCCTCATTTTCTACAGGTAAAAATATTTGCAGATAAATATTAGTCTTCAAACCAGAAGCCATAGCATCTACTGATATTCAGTCCTTTCAATGATCTATTTATACACCATACAGAGGGCTATGATAACCATAAAATAAGTAACACCTGCTCTGTACCAAAAGAGGAGTGGCAAGGGACATTTTATAGGTTATCTGGAAGGTTAGTAAGTCTGAAGTGATTAACCATGAAAGGAGCTGGGATGCTCATGGACATTACTTTGAGGCTTTGCTGCTCGAGTTCTGATCCTTCTGTCTACTTGTGGTAAATCAGGTCACATAGCACAGAAAGAGGGACAGACTTAGATTAAATGTCAATATGTATTAGTGAGGGCATAAAACAGATTGCAAACAGAAGTATAAAACTTCTTATGCTCATATATTCAGTCTAAAGCAATATGGGACTCCTGGAAAGAACACTTTTCAGATCAAATACACAAAAGCAATTTTCAGGACCAGTAGAGAAAGGCAATTTGAAGGTTGAGACTGCTCATGGAGAATGAACTATCCTTTTATTTCTCCTTTCATTTTTAACGAGACAATTCTGCTTAAAGTATGTCTTCTTGTCACAGTCAACCACCATATGGCGCAGACTACTGCTCAGATAGACCCTGACCTCTTCAGGCTTTGGAGATCAACTTTCAAAAATCACAGAGCAATAATCTAACATGCCTGCCATACAATTTCTCATATTAACATAGGAGATACTTCATTTTTTCAACATCCTTAGTTTCCAGCTAAATTGAGGATGACCCATAAAAGGCCAAAGTAACCTGAAGTCAAGGTAACAAAAACATAAATTGATCTTACTGAATTGCTGAATGTCAATAACAACTGACATTCCATCCACCACCTCTGAATTCAACAATAGGGACAGCCTTTGTGTAGCAAGTCTTTATGTTCTTTTGTTCTATGTTTAATTTGTTCTACTAATTTGACTGAGGTGTTGAAATTAAACATTTTCTTTCTCCATAATCATGGAAAACCAGACTATTTCCCAAATAAATCATTTGGGGACGTAAACAACACTAAATAAAACTTTTCTAGAAGGTGAGAAAAACAGCAGCCCAAAAATATTTAACATATTTCAGAAAAAAGGCAGAGTAGCAGCCTGTAAGAAAAGCTGGTATTTTTCTTCAAAAGTGCAAAAAGGGAGATTATTATTTCTAACAATATAACCTGACAGCCCAAGAAAATTCCTAAGCCATTCCTGGTGGTCACATGCCAGCATACTAACATAGGTGTTTCCTTCAACAATGAGACACTTTCTTTAAACCCCATGAAATTTGGATACAGAAAATGGATATAGTGGAATTAGAAAACCATGTCAGTATTTTTAATATAATCCCATATATAGCTTTGCAGTTTCCTTATAACTTTTAGAGGAACAGTAAAGGGAAGACACCGTACCTTTATACCGGCCCACAGCTGCTGTGCAACTGCAGTTAAGCTCTGCTATCTTCTGTTAGAATTCTTTTTAAACAATATCGTCCAAGGGATGATGACTATATTCAGAAAATCAAAATGTCATCAGCTTAAGAAAATACATTAACTTGGTTGCAGAAATAGTAAACTATTAAAGTTGATCCTCTTTTACTTTATGCCCTAAAATCAGACACTATCATTTAAAAATGTTAAAATACAATTCCTGAACGTCGTAGTCTTTAAAATAGATAACGTATATATTGCATGACTAAATTTCACTACTACATGCCAAGTTCAAGCAACCAGTTTGCATCAATCACCAACATTTTCTAAATACCTTAAAATCAACATTGCTAAAATAAATGGTATTCATATACAATGTCAAAAAGCAATCTAAAAATAAAGTGATAACCCACCCACATCAATCTCCAACTGTTGCCAAGCATAGTCCCCCAAGGAATTATATTCTCCTGAGTGCAGACCATGACAGCGATCGATTTGGGTTTTGTCTGATTATTGTAATTATTCAAGAGACAATCTGATGGTGCAATGCTCCTAACAATCCTTTACTGGCAACAACCTCTAGATGACAACATTCTGATGACAAGAAGAGTAGGGAGAATAAAAAGATGATGTTTGGCTGATCGGTTTCAAGATTTTTAATGTAAAATCCATTATGTTAATTCCATTTCAACATAATCCACGCCAGTGACCAAAGCGATTTTAACCTATGTTTCCACTGTGCATGCTGGCTAGCAAAGTCAAGTTTCTTCCCCTAATTTATTCAGGACCTTCATAAAATTCCCTTGTGTAGCTGTGTTCCTCCAGCTCGGTTGCATTTAGATCAATATTTAGAAGGGCCAGTAAGGAACTGAGGAGCAAATGAAACTAGACATGTTGTAAACAAAGAAGTAAAACCAAGAAAAGGCAGGGGGAGGAACGTTTTTTGCCTCAGCTCTACAAGGCAGTGAGAAAGAACCACCCCAGAAATGAAACTCTTAGGGCAGCAGGGAGATGAAGCCACTGAGCAGATTCCTGACTGAAGTTTCTCTCACTGAACAGGACATGAGAAACCATGAGTCAGAAAAAGAAAAATTGCCTGCCATGGCAGATAACAGCGTGAGAAGTGACAGAAGTGACCGTGACATGGGGCGGGGGGGGGGAACGGGGACACACACGGACTTGACACAAGAAACAGCAAAAGTTTGCAGAAATACTAAGTTGGGGTACAGATGCTTCAACCTAGCACTGTTGTGTCAGTGCCCTTTCTAGGTCAGATGAACACCTTCCTAACAGATTTCTGTTTACACTGGTTTATTTAAACCACTTTGGTGCTACAGAAGACAGAAATAATCCTGTACCTGTGCTGAGACAGAAGGAAAGAGAGAGGAAGGACACTGCCTCATCTCACCCAGCTAAGTACCATCAAAACGAGGGTGGATGCTATTAACATCAAAAGCAGACCCAAAGGTCAAACACATGCAACTTCCGATTTCTTTTCCTTGTTGTGGTGTGACAGATGACTGTAATTCTTCCATCTACAAATAAATAATATAATAAAACCTATACCCAGATGTTTGTAGCTGGGCAAGAGCTTTCCAATTAGTCAGTAACCTACTTTGATCCTGATGAATCACATATTCAGGCAGAAGCACTCCTCTAAAATGAAGGCATTAGAGCACCAATTCATTGAGAGATGGATCTATTAAAAAACCCTTTCTGATTTTATCACCTGAGGAACTGACACACATACAGACACACACACACACACAAAATCTCTATCTGAGAAGAGTCCCTGAGAAATAGAGAATTAAGGGGTATCATTTGCAGGTACTCCAAAAATGACTTCTGCTGCAAGCTCATCTCCAGTTCTGCTCAGTATGACCTGTTGTAAAACACTGCTCCTTCAGTGCAAATTAGCAATGCTTGACTCCTCATTCATCCCTCTCCTTGTTCCATATAAGTGGGGGTTGAGACCAAGAGATTAGGAATCAGAGAGATGCATTTGATTAACTTAAACAGATGGCAACAGTTATTATTTCAAATATGTCTTACAGTCTCCCTTGTTGTTTGTGATGTGCTTATCTATACTGGTTGCATGATGTGCTTTTTTTTTTTTTTAACTCATGTACGTTTACAAAACAGTGCCTGACATTAACTGCAAAACTGAACTAAACAATAACCAAGAGGGTGGTTGAGTTTTCTCATGTCCATGAAAACACTCAGTTACCCAGCATGCTCCCAGTTGCTGTCAAATTGAGCCTCTGCCAAAATACATGAACAAGGATCAAGAACTGAAAGCAGCACATGGAAATCAAAAAGCATTTTAAAGTCTTATAGACTTGAGGCACTTTATTTTACACAAGTTTGGTTTAGCCATTCTTATTCAGAAATGAGTAAGGTCAGCCTGTTCCTCTTAAGCATTACATGATGCATAACAATACCGTGCGGTACTGAAAGAAAACTCATCTTGTTTGGCAGATAAATTATGGCAGATTCAATTTCACTTTTTCTATTAGCACAGCGCAAAAACAGAGAAATTTTGTCTGAAACCCAGTGAGACAGGAAACAGACAGACAAATAGCGATTGGGAGGTTCTGAATGGCATATATACTGCTCTAAGTGCTGATATTTCCTAAGCGAAGCAATTACTGAACAAAAAAATAAACACGGTCATTTCAGTCCAAGTGACTGTTCTGCAGTTATTTTAAATTGGATACTGTTGTGTAAGTTTCTGATTCCACAGGAGTATGATATCACTAGGAGATCTATTAAACCTGTGAAGATACATCTCTGCATGCATAGAGTACAGAAGATTTTCTTTATATGTTATTTAAAATCACCCAGATAAAATACTCCTTCTCCAAAATCAAGGCTTCACAGAATATTTATACCAGTAATTGTATTTCCAATGCATCTCACATCAGTCACTGTTTTATCATTACTATTTTTAAGACAGAAAGTTGGATGCCTGTTAAATACTAGAATGATTTTAAATGAACTTCCCCCAAAGATTACATCCTCCCACTCAAGCCCATATTCTCCTTTGCCAGAATGGGGCAATATGTTAGATTTCCCAAAGCAAGGAATATCAGTCTTTGGCTGCTGACAAGGAGCAGTGAGCTTAGTGCAGTAGCAGTGAGCTTCGTAAAATACCACGTGCTTTTTCTTTACCAGTTCCATCTTTAAAGATGGATGCGGACACACGTGTTTGGTTGGGCACTGTACTGAGCTTCAGGTAACGCCCAGCCATGCAAAAAGCTGGTGAACAAAAACAACTTCATTTGCCGTATCACTTCCTATTTCTACACCAATGGCAAAACTCCTGCTCTTAGAAAATACCCACATAATCACCCATATTTTGCCTTCCATTTAAACATCTCTTTATATGTCTGAAGTTTAAAAGTCATGAAAAACCCTTTTGAAATTAAATTTTCCTTCTGATTAGAAGGGGCTCTTTCTAAGCCTAATGTCCCTCAATGTGCCACAGGCCATTTTCAGTCAATTTTGCAAGGCTCTCCAACAGATTTTCTAGAGAAAAGAAAAAACACAACAAAAAACCCAAAAATCCTTCTTGTATTAAATTAGTCATCTGCAGGAGAAAACAACACTGCACAAATGATCTCTGCACATATGGCATAATAAATACAAACTACAGAGGACTAGTTAATATACATACATTTTAAAACAAAACAATCCTTTATTATCCTGCTTTCACCTTGCAAGTTCTTGCAATGTGAAGGCTTAGACTAATATGATTTGTACTCATATATACAAAAGCTCTCATTTAAATGATTTTTTTTTTTTTCTTCAAAGTACAATCTTAGGGACAAATCCAGCGATTACACTGGTCCATTTGGACTCCAGAGCTGTGACCTGGGGCAAGGACAGCAAGGTCCTGAGGACAGCAAGGTGTAAACATGGCTAGGTGTTTCTGAGACAGTCAGTTATTATGGTATTAAGTTATTATGCATTCTTAATTTGAAGGAAGACACTGATAACTCAACTCATGTATTTTTAGCAAGGAGTCTTTTGGTGAAGTAAAAGAATATGAAAGCACACAATGTTATTCAGGTAACTTTAACCAGCCACTTCCATGCTATACAATATAACTCACTGGCTGCTGCTTTTTAACAACTCAACTTTACAATTACAATGAATCCTTAAAGCCTGACTGAAGATCAGATGAAGCTCTATTACTGAAGTAGGACTTCACAGTACAGCAGAGAACCACCAGAAACTCTAAGACTAACTGCAAATTAGGGAATATTTGGATCAGTTGCTTACAAATATCAAGATGACATTCCACAAAATGCAGGTTCATCAACCACAATGACTCACTGAAATTTCACGTAAATAACACTAGGAAGTTCCTGGTATTAATTTTCTTAACAGATGGACTGGCCAAATGCACCTTTGTAGAGCTCTTCCATGTAATGATTTAGAGAAGAAGGAGTATTTTCAGGATGCCACAGTAATACCTACTAGGAAACCTTTCGGAAGTACTCGCTGAACACACAGGTCAGCAGTCATGTGCTCATGACCTTTATGCATACTATAGAAAACTTCTGGGCTGTAACAGCTTTAAATGGAAACCTGTGACATTTCATAGCCAAGGCCCCAGACAAAGTCAGTACGTACACACAGAGCCTACAGCTTCCAAGACCTAGTTAGTTTACCATTTTGTTTACCAAAAAGGAACTGCTCCTCTTCATGCTTGCAGCTGATCCTAAAAACAAGAGGCAGTATTCAGGCTAGAATGATGCACAGTTACAATTATGAAAGACATTAAGTGAGCAGAATTGAATTCAACAGCCCATTTGAGGGTGACACAATGATCTACAGTAATGGGGAGAGTAGAATTAGACTATACAGATCAATTAATCTAGACTTCTTGAAGAGGTTGCTAAAAAAAGAGCTATTTGACCAAGTGCCGGGTAAAGCCTATCAGACACATTAGCTACAATACAAAAGACTTCCCCTTCCATCCTTCATTTTGGATTCTCCAAGTTCCTATTGAACGAGAGACTTTTTCTTAGCTTTAAAAACTTTAGGCTTCAGTGTTCATTCTTCTAAAGAAGAGCAGGCTGACCTTCAACATGCACCTCCACTGATGCTTAATTAACTGCAGGTTGCAGATTTGAGCACAACTACATCCTTCTTACCGGTTCACCCCAGTGCTGAACACAGTGCTCTACAGACTGAAGTCTGTGTTTATATGAGATACGAAGTAAGAGTTACCAAAAAAAAAAAAAAGACATATTCATAGACTTCACTGTTATGTGAACTATGAGGACATTAGGCTACAACATTCCGCTCACATTTTATGGGAATTCTAGTGACAATTCATCGCTGTACATGGTAATGGAAGCAGTTTGCAGAAGCATATAAAATCATAGCCAGTCATTTCAACAGAAAATCCACCATACATTTGGGGGCTGGTAGGGGGTAAAAGTAGAAGCTGAGTTGAAATAATTCAAGAAAAGTAGCTCGTGAAGGATTCGTCAGTTATTGAAGACCTTCAAAACACCTCATTGGACTGACAGACTGTTAATAATAAATATACAATCAACACCTTTTAATGGATTACTTTCAAATCCTGGTTTCTCTATTAATTTGAAACCTTTTTTCTTCAATACCTTCCACTTCTTGTCTTACAGTTCCTTCAGGTGTTCTGCAGTTCGAATCACAGAATCATTTGGGTTGGAAAAGCCCTTTAAGATCAAGTCCACCACTAAGCCATGTCCATAAGCACCACATCTACACCTCTTAAATACCTCCAGGGGTGGTGACTCCACCACTTCCCTCGACAGCCTGCTCCAGTGCTTGACAACCCTTTTGGTGAAGAAATTTTTCCTAATATCCAGTCTAAACCTCCCGTGGTGCAACATGAGGCCATTTCCTCTAATCCTATGACTGGTTACTTGGGAGAAGAGACCAACACCCACCTCACTACAACCTCCTTTCAGGTAGTTGTAGAGAGCGATAAGGTCACCCCTCAGCCTCCTCTTCTCCAGACTAAACACCCCCAGCTCCCTCAGCCACTCCTCATCAGACTTGGGCTCTAGTTACTCAGGTCCATTCAGAAAACCAGGTGGAAAGGAAATGACCTGAGCTGAAGTTCACTAATTGAAGTGCTACTATAAGTCACTCAGAGGTCGCCACCTAATTAAGAGTGGACTTCTGTTGAGAAGGAAAAAGAGGTACAGGAATTTTTGTTTCATTTATGTTATTACATTACATTACTCAGAATGTTGTATAACAGAGAGTTGTTTCTAAGTTACCCAGATCATTCTGCATATCAAATGGCAAACAAGTCTTTTTGAACAGCAGTATTAAAAAAATCTCACACACGCACTGAGACTTAATGTGGACGTTCATCCTGCAGCTACTCCAAACAAACATAGACAGAGATTATATGCATATCATTAAAGACACTTACGGAGGATTTTCACCTCCTTCCCATTCTCTACTGAGTAACCCCCGTCTTGAAATACTGTTCCAACCTATCAGACAGTGAGCAGTTCAAAAGGTTTGCACTGAAATAAATATGAGACATCATGCAGCTCCAGAAATATTTATACACCCTCAATGCAAAAAATGATTTTCTGAACAAAAATATCCCAGGATACTAACGATTCAGTGCTAGCTTTTGAAGAGTATTTAAAAGCGAGTGTCACTTCTTCACCATCTGAGCCACAGGAATAACCTATTGCTAGACACAGACTTTGTTTTTAATGTCACTGGAAAGGGATGGTTTCCTACAGACTGGAGAAATGGGCTGGCGGCAACCCTGTGAAACTTCTCCCTTCAAGCAGAGGCAAGTAGTGCAGCAGGGTGCCAGTGAGGCTGCGCAGTCTCCAGTCTCAGAGATTTTCAGAAACCAACTGGATAAAGCCCTGAAGAGCCTGGTCTGACCCCAGAGCTGGCCCTGCTTGGTCTGAGCAGGAAGGTGGACTAGAGCCCTCTTCAGTTCCCTTTCTAGCCAAATTACTCTTACTCCCATCCTTAGTTTCTCACTACTATAGCACACATCCTAGAAGCTGGCAAGATGATGAATTCTGCGCTGTGAAGGTCTTCCTTAAAACAGCTTTCTGCAGAGTCCCTCCAACTTCCAGTCAAAATGATCGTAGCTAAAGATTATGGTTGTACAGGAAGAGAAGCTGGAAAGAGTCCAAGTGATGATTAAAGAAATGCCTACAATATTTGCAAAAAAGGATAAGAGAATTTGTAATAGTGGATTGTGCAATGTGGGCAGCCAATTTTCCTTTGCAGTTAGGACACATGACTCTGTCAGTGGCAATGAAATTATATTGTGTTTACCAGTATGAGCAGATCGTAGCACATTATTATCATAAAAAACTAAGATAAATCTAAACAAGCAGTAACTTACCACATCTAGCTGGGTCTTTGAAGCAAATTGACAACTGTATACTTATTATCACAACATTACAGTGCAATTAAAAGTACAGAATTAATAATTAAGAACTTCATCAATCTGGCACCTCTCACATAACAAATATTCTCACCAAGCACTTGGAACAAGCACAAAACAACACATTTTATCACAGCACCTTGATCCTAAATGAACTATTATATTTTTACTTACATGATCTCCAGCCATTAGCACAATATTGTCTTGTGAGTTTGGCACGAATATTATATAAGATTCGAAATCCCTTTCCATATCAAGTTTGCTACTCTTAGATTTAGGAACAATAAAAACAGCACAGCACCGAGTTGCCAAGCTTGCCTATTGCATTTGTAAGAACTAAGATCAGAATATTTAAAAGCCATCTTAAACTGTAAAAATGAATAAATTAAAGACACAACAGAGTTACGTGGCCACAGACATCATCCATTGTGAGCTCCTTTTGAAAAGAATATGCAAGGAAAGCTACTAGGGGAATTTTTTGACCACATTTCTTAGTCTCTGCAGCAAGAGATAAGCGACACAGATGAGAACACTGTTGGGTGTTATCTATCAAACCTCTACTATTTACACACTAATATTTGTGATTTAGAGAATCTTTAGAAGTTTTTTTTTTATCCTGTGTACGATTTCATTTTATATGCAACAACTGCACTGTAATGCAACACTTCTGTTGGCAGCTGTAAAACACTGTGGTTTACTCCTATTTATTATACCAAAATTTACTTCATTCAAAAACACAAGTCTTGTATCATGGTGTGAGCTAGAACTGTGGGTTAATGAAACCTGTATATGTTTCATTTTATTTGAGTCTGAGTTAAATTCATAAAATATTAAAAGTACAATACAATAAAATAATAAATCCTTAAAGCATGACTATCCGTTAGGACAACTGTAGTTAAACCCTGAAACACACAAACTAACTCTCCTAAGGTATACAGCTTAGTCAGCAATGCACATAAAATAAAACTAAAGTATGCGGACTGATCAATAAAGTTTGTGCTTATACCTGTAAAGCCGGGGGGGGGGGGGGGGGGGGGAATACTAGCACACTACACAGATCAGGAATTTTAGTACATAAAACACTCCACAGTACAGTACAAGTATCAAGTGAAGTATGAAAAGATGCAGTCAGTCAACTGTGAAAAGATGCAACATCAGTGATTTGTCAAGTGTGTTAAAAGTCAATTTTAACCATGTTAAAAAACTGTAAATGCTTCTCACACAGGCTTGCTTAACAAGCACGCATGGTCAGTTACCAAAGTGCAAATAGAAAGGATCAGCTATTACTTAATCTCTAAGAAACACAGAAGTGTAATGAGTGAATTACTATTTATGAGCAGTCTTTAAATGAAGTTAACATAGCTAGGGGACCTGCTGTTCAGCACAATCTTTCAAGCTGAGGAAAAATGAAGAAACTTACTCTGTTCAGAGGAGTCCTAAATTTAATACTAGATATACACACTAAACTAGTAATGCTCAAACTTCTTAAATTTTCTTTAAGCTGTATAAGCTTAAGCTTGTATATAAGCTCTCTTGTATATCCATTTAACCTTTCTTAAACAATACTGAATTAACAACATACATAAGTTTAAACTGAACCCAAAAAAATGGTTTGGTCACAAAAGGAAAGGGAGAACTGAAAGCCATGATATCCCGTATTGTGATCATGTATCACATGTACACTCTGCCCTAGAAAGAAAGAAGGTCTAAGTACTGAGGTAGGCAGAAACTAGCAAGAGATTCAAAAAATGCAATAGTTTACCTCAAGCAAATAATGAATATTCCCATTGAAGAGACCAGAATCTATCACATTTTTTGTCCTCCTGCCTTTAAACGTCATCCTTTTTCAGCTATTTGTTACTGAAGCTATACAGAAGGAACATATTCAACTTGGCAGTCAAATTCTATTCTTAAGGTTGGAAATGCTGTTTGGTAGAGCAATCACAGGGAAAGGAGGCAAGAGAAACACTTCTGTGAAGACTAAATGTATTCGTCAAACTGATCACTGGGAAGTCATAAAACTATAAGTCTTGGTATCTTCTTCTTTCTTCCTCCACCAAGAATTCAAAAACATTTCAAACATTTAAAATGTTATCAAAACTTGCATGCTTTGCAGATGTGAATATAAATAGAGTGGTTAATACTCATCTCATGGCTATAGCGATAAACAGAATATGCTGCAGGCAGACAAGAGCTTGCTCTGAATTATTCTGTGAGCCCATCAAAAATTGCACAAATGACCAGCAGAGTTCCATGATTTTGGTGATATAATTCACCACTCTGCAGAGCTTATCAGCTCAGGTTCACAGCCACAGTAACTGCTTTTAGTTTTCTGGAGAGCAAAGAGAAACTGTGTCTTTCCCAAGTATATATACACTGATGCCGCAGCCAGACTACCTTTACAAGCTATAAAAACAACCTATGCATATCACACACACATATGTGTGTGTATATAAATAATTAAGATTTAGATTGATCTTAACTATTACAATTTCTCCTTTTTAAATGCTTTGTTTTGAAAAGATTTCCCTAGTTACCTACAGATTATTTTTTTTTTTAAGGTAAAAAAAAAAAGAAAAAGTAATGCTCTCAGCACAGCAGGGTCTCTGCTTACAAACTTTCCATTTGGAAGTACTAAGAAAGACAACCTGACACAGATAATCAAGGTAAACCCAAGAGAGGTCCAAAGCCACCACTGTGCCATAGCTATCTGACTTGGAATAAGTCAAAGATCCTATAATAATCATACTTACACAACCATTAATAACTTCAAAGATACAGAATGTACAGATTTGGGGGGTTCACATCACACAGAGACTGGTAACAAGCAATGAATCTCTCTCAATATTTACAGCATAGTGCAATGAAACCCAAGGCAGCACCTGTGACGGCTTCCTGACATCAGAATACGGCAAACTTCAGAGAGGTCTCTGATTTCCCCATCTCCTGCTGTTCATCGTGTTTGGTGGTTTTGCTACTTTTTTGCACTTGCTTGCCCTTGTGCTAGTAACAAAGCTGGGCAGGTCTGAATTTCGTCTTTTAACTCAGACAACTGTGTTGTCTTAGATTCAAAAACAGAAGTAGTGCAATGATCAAAAAAGCTTCTATTTTTATCACTTCCTCTTGTGATCTTTTTCCTCACATCACTTCAGACAAAATTTGTTATATGTCTAAGTGACATACACTGTTCTGTGCAGAACAAATAAAAACCCTGACCTCTGCCCTCCAGCTGATACTCATAACCCATGCAAAGGCATCATCTAACCTCGTACGTCAGTCACCTGTAGCTTCCTGTGTCATAGCTTGGAAATGCAGAAAAATTTACTTTCCTCACAGCTTTTCTGGAATTGAAACTTCCCATCATTTTAAAACCAGAAAAGTTTTTTTGGACAGAAAGATCTCTGGTTTTTTTAGTTACCAAATTCTTTTATCCTGGAAAGATCCCTATGAAACTTTGAAATCAAATCATACATCACGCAAAGCTGAGTATTTTTTAAAATCCAAATTCATTCTCCTCATTTGTTAAGAGCTCTTCTGCCTTATCTTTTGGTACCGCACACCACACAAAGTGTGTGAATAGGATCAATGGAGGAAACATCTAGTGAAGATGAAGGATGGAAACTTAAATTACAGGAGCATTTTATTTCCTCTCTCTGTTAAAAACAAAAAAAAAATCTATCTTGTTTGGCGTGTGGCGGTGGACTGATGTGACACTGAAGCAAATCTGTGACTACCCGCCCCCATCACAGTTGCAAGTTGTTCCCACATTAATATATTGACATGTCATGATTGATGTTTTTCAGCATAACCTAGATCTCTAAGCGAATTGATAGCAAAATTTCACACTTGAAGTGCTCAGGTTTGCTGTCAGGTCTCCCCTTCTTAGACTTGCATACAAATTTAGCTTTCGCTCTGAGAGCAAAACAAACAAAACCAAACACCAAAGCCAAGACAAACAAAATATTCCAACCCTGACTCCTCTCCACTCCCTCTAGCAACTCACATCACTAAGCCTTCTTCCAAGCATGTCGCAGGGACTTGCCCTGTTTGGCAAAACCACGCCTCACCACTTACAGTTGGTTTTATCCATTAGGGAGTGCAGCTAATCCCTGCACACAGACACAGCTCCAGGACCAGACTCCCCACTGAATACTAACAGCAAAATATTAAACCAATCCATACAGTTCAAAACCTCTCTGAGATTGTCTGTCATTTTACCTCATGGACTGACGGTGTCCTGCATGATGTGACTTGCTGTCAGGCATCTCACAGCGGAGGTCTTTCTAAAACAGAACATAGTGCACCTGATATTGAGCGATAATGAGCAAACCCAAATTCTAGTCCTAAACCACATTTTAAGTCACATGCTTATTTAATGTAATCTATCATCAGGATTAATGTAATCACATATTCAGGATTTAAGACTAAGGTATTCTGGTGTATAAAAAGCGATGGAGTAAAACAATCTAAACTGTGTTCTACAAGAGAGTGAGGTACTGTTTTAATTGTGGAGTGCCATACCAAACTCTAATGGCCTCTTCCAACGTATTTCTTAAGGTACATATAAAATTTTGTAAAAATAAACTAAAAAATTAAAAATCTATGGCACCTTTTGACCAATACACATTTCTTTGATGCTAAATGGCTTTCCAATACAAGCTGCATCTGTATTAACTGATACCAGAAGAAAAGTCCTAAAATACCATCAACCTTCCAATTATTAAACAAAACCCACAAAACAACCCAGGAAGATGCACAAGATTTTAACTGTTTAATATGTATATATATCCTAAATATAGACAGATAATCTGGTTTTATGCATCATTCTAAACCTATTGTAATAACTGCACTCCAGCTCAGGTAATTTAAACTCATATTCCATCAAGAACATACCATTGGAGTTTTATTTAAACGATAATTATTCTTTTGAAGAACCTGTAAGACAGGATAATAGAGTTTAGAGAAATTCTTTGCCCAGGTGGGATTTCTTCGGAAGTTTTTAGAAAGCAAATCAATAAGCGTTTGCAGATTGAAAATCTGATCACACTCATGACAGTCCCAAGAGGGAGCTGTGAAATTGTCGTTTCGGTGAAAGGATCTCTGCAGAATTAGTTATCTGTCCCTGAAAATTGCTAAAGGATAGGGGACAGCAGTGGGTGTAGCAAAGGCGGTCAGAATCAATATAACAATACTGTGTGTTATTTATACCAGCAGGCCTCTAACTTGTTTGTGATCTCTGTTACAAGAAAGGTTAGAATTTCCCCTATGCTTCAATAAAATATTTGAACAAGACTGGATGATGATTTGGGGAGGGTCTGAGGAGGAGCTATTGACAGTTATGATACTGTGATATGAAAGGTTTTATTTCTAGTTCATTAAATCAGATCTGACTTTACAGAACCAACACTCTTCTGAAACCTCTTCGATTCATTTTTTCTCCCTCCCACCCCTCCTTACCATTGCTAAAACAGTTGCAAGTATTAAAAAAAAAAAGTAACTGCTCAAAGATCACTACTTGATATTTCTACCAGTAAATGATGTATAGGGATAAAGCTGACCTTATACAGAAACAAAGCTGAAGATCATCTCAGAAAGTCCATTTCTGGAAAGTTTCAGAGACCCCAGTAGAGAATTTCAGGGATGATTACTATCCTACATCTTCTCCATGGGCACAGAAATATCCAGATGCTGTAATTTCTGAGAGATTTCAGCTGTGATACCATGCTCAGCTTGCTGAAGACTCAAAGCCTCATTTTAAAGGACACTAGCATTAAAAGAGAGCTGTACAAGGAGCTGCTCTTTCAGCAGCTTCACCTGGGAATAATGACAAGCAGGAATAATCACAAATGCAGAAATCTAGAATTTACACCTGTGACCTGGCATCATATTTCTCTTGAACACTCCCTCACCTCTCCTCCTTTTACTTCTACTACGTGAGCATGTTTCATGTACAGTAGGAGCAAAACATTAGCGAGAACTGAAGCCATAATTCAAGGACTTACTTGCTTTAAGCCAAGTCTCTCCAGTAGATCCAGAAGACAGCACAAATTACTAATTAAAAAGCGACAGATGACTAACATTATTGTCATGAGGACCGACAGTACAAGACATTAAGGTTTTGTCATTGATGGGCACTATTCTTTTATTCATGTTGCTTTTTCTCATTGCGGTAATAATCTGTCCCTTGTGCTATCAGTACTGGATCTTCAACAGCGAGAGTAAACGCCTGAGTTACACAGGTCAGATTAACAGTGAATGAAGAAGGCAGTAACATGTATATCATTCACATACCTGCTGGTACATTAAATGTGGGGTTGCCCAAAAAGCAATAAAACTATACAACCTTTCCATTCAGGAATCTCTGATTCTTAAAGAGCAATCCCACCTCCTACATTCTTAATGTACATAACTCCCTTTCACAGAGAAACTTGTGCAATCAAAAATCTCTCACAAGAATGTCTTTTGAGACTAAAACCTTGCTCACACTTGAAGGGAAAGCTCTCAGGGGAGCAGAGGTGACAGCTACCATGTAGTAACAACTTCATGACAAATGGAACGACAATTTTGTTATAATAATGATAATAAACATGAAGATATTTTCTTTTCAGTCCAGTCTTGTGCCAAGAGGAATGAAAAATACTTTTTGTGGTCTCAGGAACAGGACACTATTTTGTTTCACACAAATAAACTATTTCTGCACTGAACAGCACCCTATGAGTGGCCTGGCCCAAGAAGAACAAATGAAGAGGTAAAAAGCACAGGGAGAGGAAACAGCTCTAAGTAGACACTAACTGCTTCTCATAATATACCACCTAGTTAACCAACAGGGACATACGGTTCCTTCCTGCACACGGGACTGGTACAGCACCTGCAAAATACACATGCTTCAAAATACCACGTGGAAAGGCCACTTCCCTGGCTGGGATCGTTCCCCTGTGTTGCTTGGCTCATAACGCACCATACCCCAACTGAAAAGGCACTCCGTCTCAGCTAGACACTATGCTGCTTGTTCCATAATACAGCTCACAAACATCTTGAAAAACCACCACACCACATACACAAATCTTCAAACGCCTTTCCAGACGCTTTCATTACGATTGACACCATTATGCTGATCTCGGATCCTACGGACTCCTGTTGGGTTTCAGGTCTACCATGCTTATGATAGTCCCAATCTGTCTTTCTGTATACTGTTGGAGGAAGATCTAACATTTAATCAGAATTTTCTTCATAAGCCTTTATATCTTACTGTGGCAAATAATAACAGAAACAAAATAATTATTTAAGTAGCTGCTTGGCTAAACTTCAGTAAGAACTGCAGTCAAGCTCTAATCAAGCTAATAGGAAGCAGAATGACTGGAAGAACATTATGGATGATGAGAAATAAGCGAAACCTGGCTTTTACTTGCAGAAATCGGTAAGCCAGTGTGTTTGCAGACAGATGTATCTGTTACCTCATGTAGAATAAATTTGTCTTGTTGTCAGACACGCATATTACCTTTCACAGATACACATATTAAGATGGCTTTGTACTAGCGATTTTAAGAGCGCTGCTATAAGGCAGTGTTCCTCTAGCAACTGACAAAGTGCCAATTTACAAATGCTTTTTAATCTTCTCCAAAATTTATTCTCTGAACTTAGATGAGTTAGGCAACAATTGCCTGATGCATCTGTAGCCTGTCAGTGTTCTCTAAAAAGAGGAGCGCTACAAATCAGATAATTTAAGTAGCACAAACCTTGGCTTATCTCAGTTTACCTGCTTATTTACTTACTGAGAACCAGCTCGGGTATCTGTGAAGGATAGCCCCTACAAACATAAAACTGAAGAAGGTGAAATCATTGAACATCACTGTTCTTCCTCAAAACTAGTTGCTGGTGGCCACACAGGGGAAAAAGGGAGCGCTGCCAGCATGCTGGGATGCTGGCCCCTTGCCGTTACAGAGCTGCTCACAAGCAGCTGAATCTGTGAAATACTATGAAAAAATGGCTACTGTGAAATACGGTTCACTTCACAGCTTCAAGCTAGCACCTGAACTAGTAGCAAAGGAAATGCTCACTGACATTACATCCTTTGTGCAATGCCTCTTAGGGAAACAGACCACACTGTCTTACCAAAAGGCCCCTCTTTTCTCACCCAGATCACTATAATATTTTACCACAAAACTGAGGAACAGACTTTTTTTCCCCCCTCTAGAGCTCAAGTAAACTTGTCATATACTCATAATAAGGTAACTACTAAAAAAAAAAATCTGTTAAGTTTGGAGGTAAAAGAGTGATAAAAAGGCCCAGAGGATGACTTTTAAAGGTATTTTCCTGAGGAAAACATGGAAATCCTCCTCATCTAAGGAGAAACATGGAAATTTCCAAAACTCCTCTTTGTATTTCCGAGAACCCAAAAAATCTCCTATTACCTTCCAAAACCGGCTGCAAACCCATCTCAGTCCTGCTCAGAGTTACACTTTATTTAATCTTTCAGACCACCTTCACAAATGGCTTTAAACTTTTGTTCCGCAAGTACGATTTTAGACCGTAGTGAAATTTGCAGGACTTGAATGGAAGACATATGCATCCAATCTGAAGCTTTGTGTAACCACACTCAGTCATAAATCCTTCTGAAGTCACAGAGCCTGACCAATAAAAATGAAGTTAATTATAGCGCTGTTTTAACATGAGTATGTAGGTTATGCAACTCAGAAGAATAGCTCAGTAACTATTTTAATGGGGGTCATCATTATTCAGAGAGACATTTGAGAGCATGCTCTGTGGTTTTAATCATTTGAAAAGAAAGGTTTCAGCAATCGCAAAAATGATTTTTATGTTTTCTATAGAACAATGTGTCTTTGCTACCATGAAACAGAGAAGACAACAGAAAACATCAGAAAGAAAAAGGAAAGCTCTTCTCATCACCTCTAAGTTCCTGCTGTGCGTTGGACATTTAAACTAAAAACGCCTCTTTTCCCAAAGAGATTTTTAAAATGCTCTTCTTAACTGAGCATATATTAGACTTAATCAATAGGCAGCTAGGGATCAAATCTTCAAAACCAGGCAGCACCCAGCAGTTCTCATTATGACCTGCATGTCCAGTTTATCAGATGTTCAAGCAACTAGGACAATTTTGGGACTTGAGATTAACCCCTTTCATAGACAAAAGACAAAATGTTTTGTGTAAGTATAATTTTTGTCTCCCACTACCATTCTACTCTGGAGAAAAAGCACTCTAGGTTCCTGGACACTAAGAAGAGGTTCATTACATTCAGAATTGCAAGAAACAATGTTTCATTGAGAGGTTCTTTCTATTTGGACTCTCAAAGCACAGGCTTTGAACAAAAATGCATTTTATGTTGAGGATATGCTTCCCACCTCGTGAAACCCTGACCTGTCATACATCACCATAATAATCCCAGCATCCGCTCCCAGTGTTCAGGTGCTGAGAAAAAAGTCTTCGTAAAATTTAGCTAAAATCTCCAAAGATTAGGACCATACTGATATGCTGATACATTTTCATATATGTTTTGCCAGGACTCCCCCTGAAGTTGCACAGCAGACCGCAACTAGAAATGAAAATAAAGTCCACGGTGAAAACTCCTTCACGGGTAGCCACAGCAGATAGGAAAAGAAGGTGTGTGAAATGAATGCAGCAAACAAAAAGCTGTATGTCAGAAGGAAAGAGTTTGAGAGAAACCGAGGCATTAGTTTTGGTACTGGATGAGAAGAGAAGGAAAGTTATAGCCAGCTGAGACAGAAAATATACATACACGGCACTAGAGGGGCAGGGTGATAGGATGAGGAGACAAAGGGCAAAAAGGGCCTTAGAAGAGAGCTGGCACGAAGCACATCTTAACTGTCAAATCTTAAGAGCCTCAGATTGGGCTGTAAACTGAGAATATTATTTTCTTTATTTACAAGGATATTAACCCAAAAATCAGTCAGTCTCTGTGAAACATAAGATAACACAGAGATAACCAATACAGGAAAGGCCATAAGTAAATAATCTAATCTCCCAAGTAGTATTTGAGTAGCATACAGTAAACAAAGCACAATCCACAACCTGATCAAAATGGGCCACGCAATAGTGAGATAAAACCTATCCGCTCTGTGCTAGGATGTGTGCTCCAGGAAGGAAAAACAAGGACTATGTGACTGATTATGGAAAACTCACACACACGCAAGAAAAGCAAAGCCATGCTTTTTGCATCTTCTGGCTTGAAACAAACCTTATTTCATTCCTTTAGGTATAAGTATACACTCATTCTGCACACACTGTAAGCCAGACTGGAGTGCACTAAGTCATTAAAAGAAATACTGAAACTTGCCTCCTCAAGCCACTGTCTCAATGTACTTCAAAAATTTATTGATATTGTTTGTGGGTCATTCCAAAGCAGCACCAGATAGGAATATTCCCCATTAACAGCATTAGTCAAACATAAAAGTACCCTGACAGCTCTTGGGCCCGTCTGGAGCTCCAAGACCAGCACATTTCAAACTTCTGAAACCGTGCACAGCGCACACCAACTTGTAGCTCTGATCTCTCACCCAGCTTAGTATTTGCACATACACTCACACTTCATATTTGCAGAAAGCCACAAAGGGCAGGTTGCTCCTGAGTCAAACAAAACACAATGTATTTTCCTTGCAGAGGCCAGCCCTGGTTTGTACCCATCTATTTCTGCTTACCCTAGAACACCTCCCACTACAAACAAACAACTCCCTCTTCTAGCTTTCTCTCCTCCCTTCATATTACTTTCAACTATCAATCAGTTAAAACAAACCCCACTCTCCTCCCCCCCGTTGTAACCATCTATAGGAACACCTCCTCTCCAATAGCACCGACAGTTTTTGCGAAAGACAAGGCCAAGCTGGGACACGGTCAAAGAAAGGGTCTGATGCTAGTCCAGAAAACCCTTGCATAAGAAAATGAAACAAACAAAAAGAAACCAAAACTTTGTTACTTTATTCTTCTAAAATGGAGAGAAGACAGGATTGCCTCTATGACAAGCGGATCGGTCCATTTTCCTATTAACAGGAATTAAATCAATTAACAAATTGGATTTTATGGTAGTTTATGGAGACCTCCAGAATCAGTGGTCCTCTATATACTTTATAAACTGATTTAGCTGCTGAGAAAACACTAGCTACTGCTTTTTCCAAACCAGTCACATATGGAAGTACATATTGATAATACAAGAGAGTAGTCATGTTTTTGTCATGTGTTTAAGAACAGTAGCAAAATCTATTGTTTGGGGAGTACTGAAGAAGGGAGAAGAATTCTGTAGAAGCTTTTTTCATGTTACCGGAAACAAAATGTTTCTTTTTCCAGTACGTTGGGCACAAAAGTCTCCAAGAAAGTTTGAGGAAACCTGTTCCTAAGTTTGAGGTTTCAGCTTCTAAAACTGTAACTGAACCCAGCTACATTCCAACAGTGTTTTACGACAAATCCCTTTGCTTGCCATAGCGCACTTCTGCATTGAAAAACTTGGTCATTAAAAATGTCACTGGGGAGGTTCACATTTGCAGTACTCAGTAGTTACCAGGTCAAAAGTGCTCAGTCTGTATGTTAAAATAAAACTACTAATTGATATTAATTTGAAAAATCCCTGAGGTGTAAAACCTGACATACTTAGGGGAAAGGCAGCAAAGACCTACTGGATTTTTAATTATCATACATTACTGTAACTGGTTCAACCAACCCAATTACAGCCTTGGGGATATGCATTAGCAGCTCCACTGCCCAAAGGTCACTGGCTGGAATTTGGTAAGCAGGTCCTTACCAGGGAAAGGAAGGGGGATAGAATGCAGGTCACAGAGCAGGGGGCCAGAACTGAGAATCTGACCGGAAAAATTATGCTGACTTCTTCAGACACACCTCCACATCAAACTCTGACATTAGACACCACTTCTGCGGTTCGCTAAAGATTTATGCTTAGAAAGGAAGAAAAATTTAACAACTTTACAAGTGCTCTGGAAGGTTTTCAGCTTCATCTGTTTTTAGACCAAGAAGCACGTGATAATTATGTTCTTTCGACTAATAAAAATTCTCTCTGACACACTACTTCACTTATTTAATAGCTATTTTGATTCAAGTACTAAAAGCTACATAAAGTTGAAAAAAAAAAATCAAAAATTAAGCCCTGTGAAAGTACTTTTGCAGCTCTAGTCTTGAGGGAAGAACAGAAGCTTTGTGCATTAAATAATTCAATCTCTATAAGCAGTAGCAACTTACACGCAGAACAGAGCTTTTGACAGGCATTTCCTGTAATTGCAAATGCTTCAATAAGCACAACTAGGACTGTTTAAGTTACCAATGCATTTTTAAGAGAGAGGGAATTAGAGCTATCCATTCCAGGTCATTACTCATGGAAGCCAAGGAGATTTCCTACTGCTACAATAGGTGGTTACCAAAGAACTACCCTTTCACTCTGGGAGGCGTACACACTCCTCCTACTATTCCCTCTGCATTATCAAATACAATTCTTTATAACTGAAAAATAAACCTGATTATCAAAATATCTTTCTGGACTGCACAATGCATATTTGTAATATTATTTTATCTCATTTGAAGGTTCAGGAAATCCAATTTCCATGGGCTTGAAATCTGTTCCCCTTTCATTTTAACAGAAGCACAGAACTGTTTGTTCATTGGGGTGTTTATTATTAGAATGTCTAGCGCAAAAAGGGAAAAACATCAAAAAAAGCTCCCAACTACAATTTTTCTCTGAAGTCACATTGATAGCAGGCAGTACTTAACACATTTGAATGTCGTCAAGCTACTTTGCCATAGAATATAGGAGAGGAATGAGTAGGAGCAATGTATTCTGCGACATGGATCTCCAGGCTTCACCCCTGCCCAAAGGACAACTTATTTACATCAATGTGAAACCTGTACTGTTCCCAAAAATATTTTTCATCTGTGAAATTTTTCATCATGTTTCCTCTGTGTTTTCACAAAAGTTAAAATAACAAAAGGAATGAGATCTTTACCTAGAGAAAAAATGAATTATATTTTAATGGCCGTATATGAAGTGCTGACATATCTGAATCCTGTTGCCTCTACTCAGTAAGCTCATTTCTATGAGTCACAGCACACCTTTGACTTCAGGACTGGCTGCATTGTCTTTGCAAAATTTTGTCAGAACCTTTTTACAGCTTTTTTTTTTCCTTTTTCTAAAATCCTCAAAAGGAACTGTACTCCAGAAAGTCAGTTTGTATGCCATTTTCTGGCTTCCCTCTTTTGTGCAGTGTAACCTGTGCAGAGCCATTGAAGGCCCACATAAAAGATAAGCTTCAGCTGTCAATTCCCTGTAAAAGAATAGGCTAGGTGACCTCAAGAAATTGCAGGTTTTCTTCCTGTCCAAAAGAGAATCATAAACTAATTTCTGTATCTTCCTTCAATTAAAAAAATAAAAAAAACCCAAAACATTATGAACTGAAACATCAGAAATTTATAAGAGAGAAATACCATTTGCCCTGTACACCCAGTAATAATAGCTTCATTACACCAGATTACAAAACTTCATCAGTCATTTATTTTGAATGAATAATACTTCTTAGAGGCAGGATGACGACTAATAAAGTAAGTGAGGGCAATGAGCAAACTAAATAATAGCAATTATATGCCAAGAATCACCAGCTTAAAGGAACAAGCATCAACAACTGCAAGCAAAATTGATGGAAACAGAAGTGCTGGGCAAACAACACAACTTACAGAGATCAAGAATTACTTTCCGTGTTGGTGGAAATCAAGAATTGCACAGCATAGCTAGCTGCTTGAGGAAGGTGACTGTCCCACTCTACACGGCACTGGTGCAGCCCCCCCCCGCCCCAAGTTCCGTGTGCAGTTTCGGGCGCCTCAATAAGAAGGACATCAAACTATTAGCATGTGTCCAGAGGAGGGCGACCAAGATGGTGAAAGGTCTCGAGAGCAAGACTTAACAGGAGCAGCTGAGGTCACTTGGTTTGTTCAGCTTGGAGAAGAGAAGGCTGAGGGGTGACCGCATTGCAGTCTGCACCTTCCTCAAGGGGAGTGGTGGAGGGGCAGGCACCGATCTCCTCTCTCTGGTGACCAGACAGGACATGAGGAAATGGAATGAAGCTGCATCAGGGGAAGTTCAGATGGGACAGTAGGAAAAGGTTCTTCACTAAGAGGGTGGTCGGTCACTGGAACAGGCTCCCCAGAGAAGTGGTCATGGCACCAAACCTATCAGAGTTCAAGGAGCATCTGGAGGATGCTCTTAGTCATATGGTTTAATTTTAGATAGTCCTGTAAGGAGCAGGGAGTTGGATTCGATGATCCTTATGGGTCCCTCCTAGCTTGAGATATTCTGTGATTCTAAGAATCTCAGCAGGAAAATAGTGTAGGTGGCTCAGAGTAGAGTCATGAACAACACAATTAAGGTACAAAGGTGCTCCATCTATTGTGGAAGAGGTCACAGTTTGGAGAGAACAAAAAACCCAGCATGACATCAGATATTGTACAGCTGCTCAATTAATGCTTTGTCCTTACAATAATAGCTACATTACAGAAGACAAGCTATTAGGAATAAATAATAGCAGGTATATCCTGTGAGAAATGGCCTGCCAAGAAATTAATTGACTATTATGAAGTATTATTTAAGAAAAAACCACATATATATGCTCTTAACCGTGTACCTTACACTGTAATATAATCCTTGAAGTATGAAACATATCATGTTTCCAATACATTATAATGCCCTGGTGTTTATGCTGCATCTCTTGTTTACAGAATCCATTGTTTCCTTCCCTCCTTGAAAATCCATATCTGCTCCTAACTTCTCCTCACTCACACCAGATTACTACCCGGAGCAATGCCCCCAAATGAAGTATCTGAAAGTGCACACCTACACTTTTTTTTTTTCCAAGTGATGTTCCTACTGTATTGTGAAGAGTTTGTGTCTTTGTTTAGGTTAGTTATGACTTGGTTAAATCAAAATTAACTGTCTAAGTGCATATATCCATGCAGCCATCCTCAAACACGCTTGTATATTAAATTTCAAACTTTGAAATTTAAGCCGACACAGCCTTTAAAGCACTGAAGTGTTGCTCATGCATGCAACATTTCTTAAATGGAAAGAAAAAAACTGCCTTATTCTTTTTTTCCTTTTGTACTGGAACTTTCTAAACAAACAAGGTAAAAAATTTAAAAAGAAATTCTAAAGGCTAGCCATGAAAATAGCCAAGAATTCAAAGGCTACAAATATAAAGCAATTGTGACCTTAAATAAAGGCAAGGTTGTCCACTGCTGACAGTTTATATACACATGAATTGACTGAAAGACAAAAACAGTCAGAAAGACAGAAAGAAGCAACTACAGCATCACGAGAAAAATCTGACTCTGGCAGTAAGTTTTCTTGGGAGAAAGGGCAAAGCCAATTCTCAGTGCAACAGAATGATTGCCAAATAGACTAGATAACATAATAAGTATGTTTGGAAATACCACCAAATTGCAAGTCTGGATTGAGAATAAGGTATCATCATTTCCACGTCAACATATTATTAACTGTATTTCTTTAGAAGCATTTCTTCTAGTAACAGCCATGTAACTTATTTGCACCAACAATTAAATCTCTCTTTCCAAACACGCTTAGGACTTACCCATCTGTGGCTGCCTATCATTAACAGAGTTTGAAACATTTTGCCCTACTAGTCACACTGGGTATGAACATATACTCGTGAGATTACAGTCTAGTATATTTTAAAGACTTTTTTGTGATTCAAAGCTATTTTGAAAAATTGAATCAAATCTGTCTGCCTTCTCAGTAATGTACAAACTCCGGTTTACTATTTTACAAATCAGGCACTTCAATGTCTATCATTCTGTGATTCTGTCACTTTAATTAAGCAAGCCCTCCATTTGTACCAGAAAGTCACAGTAAACCTAAAGGAAAGCAAAAGCAAATGTTTGGATACCACAAGAAGTCTGGCAGTTGCATACTGTCACTTCATTTCTTCTGACTGTTCACTGAAAAATTAATGTGCTCGTTACTACCTTCGGTGATTATAAAGATGTCATTTACTTGGTTTAAAGTGGATGTCAGAATATCCGTTGTCTTGATGACAGCAATAAAGAAATCAAAAATATCACTTCAGAGGAAAAAAAGTGATTAAAATTGCTATGAAATTCCCATTACCTCTGGACTTCTGATAAAAAGCATGACCTTGGCAATCAGCACATCTGAACAAGAAGCAAGGGAAGTATTAACTAAGCCACTAGTAAAAAGAAATTGACTCTAAAGCCAACAAGAAATCATCAAGAAAAGAACTGAAGACTGGATTACGCTGACAGATTAACCCCATGGAAGTAGCACATGATTTGGCCTAGACTTCCTAAAACCATAGATGAAATAAATTTGGTGGGGACCATTTAACGTTTGTCTTTCTAATAGTGATACGTTTGCTTTCATTCCAATGTAAAAAATGAAAATTCTGAGTCTCTGAAGTTGCCTCTAGAAGATACAAAAGCATACTAAACATATGCAGATTCTCCTCTGCATAGCTGTTATCGACTAGTCTTAACAACCCAAATAAATAGTATTTTTACAGATTTTTCTTTTCCTATTTTCCCTATCCTTAGCACAATGTTCTCCTCTACAAATAGATGTAATCCTTCAGGATCCTGTTTTCATTATTTGCTTTCATGATAATTTGGCTGTGTACATGAAAGGTCTCTTATTCCAATTAAACGCAAACTTTGCTCCTATTGCCTTGTGGAGCGGAGCCCAGAGGGAGCAAAGCACTGAACGTTCTCATTACAAGAACACTCTCCACAAAGCTTTAAAATATGTGACGGTCCATATACTTCTCTTGACCACAGGTTCTAGACAGAAGGAAAAATAAAGAAACAGAGACAGTAAATTACTGCAAAACCTCTTCTGAAGTGCAAGCTACAATGCAAACACTACAAAGGGAAGTGCCGCCTTAACCCGAATCTTTCCACCTTTACACTTTAAAGCTATATATGACCACACAGATACCACAATAAAGTGACAATTCCAGTATAAATACAAAGGCAACAATCCGCAAAATATTTGAGAGGCTGTTCTTACCTGTTTATATATACACACTCATAACTGTATTCTAGTTCAACTTTTTGTATGTTATCGAGAATTGTTGACATTGGCACAGTTGTATATTTTCTTGCATTGACAACACAGGCAATAAAAAGGGCTTTTTGTGTTCCTTGCTTGCCAACAACATTCGAACTGAACTATGCGGCCTGCTGGATCATCATATGCCAGCTTTTCTTGTAGAAAACAACTGTAGAAAACAAAACATGAGACAGACAAGGCATAAATCACATCTAATACCAAGTATTAGATATGAAGTACACACACACATATGTGGCCGCTAACAGCTCTTCACAAATTGGATTGCAAGCTCAAGATGCACAAAATGAGGAATACGTCATCTTTTATCTCCTGCACTGCCAGAATGTAACATCTTGATTAAATAACACTTTTCTTCTTCAACTTTATCATTACGAGAACAGAATATATCACAAATTTTTATAACTTCTCCATCTATAGCAATCCCATGAAACAAAGAACTGTTCTTCCCCTTTTACAGAAGGGGACTGGGGCACAGGGCAGACTGAGAAAACTGTTTACTATAAAATTAAGTTTATGGTTGAGCTGGGAACCAAATGCATTAATCTAATCTTAGTTCAAGCACATGCTATGTTTAGGAGGCACAGACTGAGAAATAACAAGATCAGCATTGCAATTCTGATCAATTACGCACAGATAATTTAAGAACATTTTGTGATAACCTGCTAGGACGTTGAATTGATAACTTCTGCCCATTCATCAGATTTTCACACCCTCATCCAGCTTGTCTCCAACAGCTGAGTAGAAGTTTATCAATGGACACGAATCAGCCAATCATTTGATCTGATGTGCTTAAAATACTTGCAGTTTTGGACTGCTTTATCGCCCACCTCATCCCTTTATACACTGCCTCTCTTTTCCAAACCTCACCCTACAGGCAGGCACACACACGAGTCCCAGACTGCTCCCACCTCCAAGGCTCTCAAGAACATGGCAACTGTCTCTCACTCCGCAGGTAATCCAGCACACTTCTCATCTTGACTAGGGACTCTGGCCTCTATGCTCTGGGCCTGGTTAAGTGCTAAAAGTTTACAAGTAACAGGAAATTCAAGACAGAAATCAAAAAAAACCCAAAACAGATTCAAGATTCTTGAAGTCTGAGTGACTACTGCCTGAATTCTAAAGGTGCATTCTTCCGAAGTGTTTGACTGGGGAGTAGGGGTGGTGTTAAGTCAGCAGACAGCCCGTAACTTCGGCTACGTCTGGGTACGAGCTGTTCATCAGAAGGTGAAGGCTATGCGCCATAGAGTCCGCTCTTTTGCCCTCTCTTTTCTCCCCAAAGTGAAGTGACAAAGAGATTTAGGTTGATGTTCTCAGAGATTTGTATAAGATCTGGGGACACAAACTTTCTGTGTATAAATGAAGAGCCATTAGACACCCAATCCTTATCCAGTCAGACAAGGAATCTTACAGAAAGCCTTAAAGGTTTTTCAAAACAACAGCTATTTCAACATTGCTTGTGAAAGGGAGTATTGCTACACTGAAACAGAACCATGCGCAGAAACGTCCTTATTCAGAATTTTCTTTAATAGGTAATTTGTTTTTGGAAAGTAGTAACACAATGTCTGCTGATACAAGTACTTCTGAATAAAACCTCATTTTTCATATTCCAACTTGATACCGACTGACCTAAATGCAGCATTCACGATATGTATCGATGCATGTTTCTCAAGCATTTGATACCATCTCATTAAGTATTCTCCTGCAGAAAATGTATCTATTCTTCTCGGCAGCATGCCAAGACAGCTGTAAGGACAGCAACAGGATTACACCATTATTGCACATAATGGCCATTTCTTATGTTGACATTCTGCTTGCATTTAAATAGATGGAAAAAATCTTCCTGCTGAGGGAAGGGCAGCTTTAAGCTGCCATTTAACCATCCTTCTGATACACCAAGACAGGTCTGAGGTATACAAACAAAACACTGCCTTATTTATAAAATTAAGTATATTGAATATAAATATTCTTTTTTTATTATTTCCTCAAGGAAACAGAATTGGCGATATGGGTGTGATTCGGGCGTGAACATGCTAAACTGGTCCAAAAGTATGTCCTGGGACAGACATTTCATCCAGAATTGCCCTGAAGCATTTACCAGGAGGCTTTCTACCAGTCAGACCTGGAAGGGAAGACTTGCACTTAAGCTAAATGAAGTCTGAAATTTCTCTGTTTCTTTCTAAATATAATGACTAGTTCAAAAGTCACAATTTCCTGAGGAGCAGATATTAGACCCCTAAGCATCAGAGAAGTTGATATTTAAGAAAAATCAAAAACCTTTCTAACATACCTCTCCTAAGTGTCCCTCTGCAGTGCAGCTGGCACCCGTCCCTCCCAGGGACACGACACCCTGTTCCGCAGCCGTTCCTGTGGGCAGCCCACACTGCTCAACAGCCCTTCCCGCCCTGCAGCCGGAGCTTGGCTGCCAACAAGCTCCATGCACTCAAAAGCCTGAAGGGAAATGCAGTCCTTGATATAAGCTCCCCAGAAAACAAACCAGATTCACAGCTCCGGCAACAATGGCGAATTCAGTATTTGTGGAATGAGTTGAAAAATAACTTAATCTAGGGGAAATCAAATCAGTTTGCAACAAAGTACCTTCTTCCTCATTTCCACTGGAAAATTCTGTATTCTATATTAAGGAAGTTTCTATAAGGGCTAGAAAGACAAGATTCACCAACCTATCTACAAGACAGGTTTAAAACACCTGCCATAAGGAATACAATTTCTCCAGAAACTTTGCCATGCAACCTAGCTCTTTCTGAGTTTATGAGGAGTAGTTGTAGCTGGAGAGTCCCCATCAAGATGTCCAGCCCTCAAAGAGCAGCGTGCTCACTCCACAGACATGGAGCCAGGCAGAGAATGCAGAAGCTTCCAACCATACCCAAACACAATTTGAGAACACCTGATACTAACACCGATGAAAGATTTACTGTTTCAGTGATCCACAAGGTTCTTAGGCCATGTCTGAAAGATTGTATAAAGCTATCAAAAACATTAATTCATCCAGCAATAAAGAGGTTTAACCTTTAAGGTTTTTTGCAATGTCAAACAACAGAGCATATTCCTGATTCTACAAGTTTAAATGAGATGAATGACATTTTCTAAATGAGGGTGACTTCCCTGTTGTTCAGGAGAATCAATCTACCTATGCAAGCTTCAGCTTACCTGCAGGTATATGTCAAACTGCAAACACCAGCCTGACATTTGGGATAAACACCAGAAAGGTAGCTATATGTCTGAGTAGGATGCTTGCTATAGTGAATACTCACAGAGACAGGTTCCACGTCAGTCAAAACCCTTCCTATAAACTGCAGCCAAATAGGCAGACAAGATAATTATCTTACATCTTCATCCACAGAGCTTGAATCTGGCAGTTAAGCTCATCCTATTTAAGCTTTCACTCACACAGAAAAATTCTACATCCACATCCATCCCAACAAGTGCTCTCATTTCTTTCGGGAAACTTGAGTAAAGTAGTAAAAATGCATTTGCTGCCGAGATTGGTAATGGGCATTAGGGCATTTTAGCCCTACTGCCACTCAGAGAGATCCTACGGCAATACCTGCACAATGCCAAGAGTTAAAAAGGCCATACTGGGCTAGTCTGGAGGGCTAGGCCAGTTCTTTGTCTCTGATCATGTCAAAAGCACAAGCCAAGGGAGCAGAATAAGAAAAGAGAAAACATCCTTGAACCTTTCTCCATGTCCAACCACTTCCAGATCAGACAGTTGTCAAGCCATATTCAGTTCAGTTGCTCAGTAACTTGCAATGCACTGCTCCACTAAAAACACATCTGCTCTTCCCTTTAGCCTGTGTGAGCCTCCAGCACCCACAATATCCCCCGGAAGCGGGTCCTGCAGCGCAAACACCAGCGGGGTGAAAAAGCACCTCTCCTGTCTGCACTGAGCCCTGGCTCCTGCAAGCTTCACCTGAGGTGACCTGGTTCTTACATTCAAAGCAGTAGTGAATGACTGATTCCCATCTACCCTCTTTACAACACCTTTCTAATTCATTGATTGATAAATATTGACTGGACATTTTCATGGAACTCTCTCTTGCAAGTTCAGCCTCTTGCTCCCAAATGGTAACAATCAGCTGAGAGAGGAAGTGAGAATTATTATTGCCCCACGTGCATCTTTTGCCAATTACTTACATTTTAATGGCAATCACTCTTGCAGTGTATTCTGCAGATCTTCCTTGTGAGCTCTCATCTTTAGCACCCCATAAATCACTTAGTAGCATCACTAAATTTTCTCATCTCCCCAGTAAGCCTGTTTTCCAGGTCATTCATGAATATAACAAACATCAGAGATCCCGATGGTGCTCCGGTGGTGAACTCTTTTCCCCGTGAGGACTGATCCTAGACTTTTAATCTATGGTTCCTACTTTCTAATCAATTATTTCTCCATGTAAGGATTTCTCTGCTGAAGTCCCAGCTGCCTAACTTCTTTAAATCACACTGGTGAGGAATTTGGCCAAATGCTCTTGATACAGAATCCTTCTCAAAAATCCCATTGTTTGTTGCCCAATAAGCCACTTCAGACAAGAGGATCCACACAAAAGTTAGCAGCTCAAATTGGGACAAGTACACTAGATACGTGTGTCATTATGAGATCTGGAAAAGCTGTATCACTATGCTCTGCAACAGCAAAAAAAAAAAAAAAGTGCCTTTAAGTCTCTGACAGTCTCCTGAGGCAAGATTTCTATACAAAAATCCTCTTTTTACCTTAAATCCATGAGTAAGAGGTGGCTCTTGTTTTCTCAAGAAGTTTGCTAGTTGATATCCTCACAGACTGCTTTGATTACATCTAAGAGACACCATGTACAGTTGAAAGCTTACAGGTATAATTAGTTTCACAAATTAAAAAATTTGATACTCCATAGGCTAAGGGCAGGCTGTTGTTGAGTGATTTTTTTTAAAAAATATTTGTTTATTTATTAATACTGAAAACCTACTGACTGAATTAGGAACAAATGCCACAAAGGACATGGTGTCACAGAAAGACATCAACCTACATCTACCAGCCTTTCAAGGTCTATAAGGTACAAGGAAAAAACCTTATCTCTCAGCTGGTTTGGGCAACTTCAGAGAGACTTGTACGTGGTCATAACATACAGACGTCCAGGATACATTTTTCAGGCAAAATAACTAAATAAATAAATCAAATGCCATCAGCTTGCCCTCTCCTTCCACAAAGAAACATCAAGACAATCAAACAACAGTAAGGATCAGGATTATTCTATTAATATTTTCATATGTTATCTCTCTGATTATTGTATATCACAGTACCTACAGGGAAGAATTGCACACAATATCTTTTGGGAGATCTGATGCTACAATAAATTCCTTGCAGTGATCTGAAAACTGCTATAGCCTGAATGCCAGCCTTGAAGGGAGGCATAAAATTTCAATTATTTTCAACCTGAGAGATGCATATTTCTAGAATTAGTTGAACCCTACATAAACAAGATCTCTAGATATTTATACTCTATGCAAATATGCAGCACAAATGAAAACAAATATACATATAGGTGTGTGTGTATATAAATATGTATGTAAACAGAAAGAGTATGTGCATGTGATTAAACCAACAGAACATGACAGCCTATTAACATCAAATCTCAGATTATCTTCAGGTGGAAAAATACACTTGGACTAAGCAATTTATTGTGCAGTGATAATAACTGCCTATGTAACATTGGCTTATGTCATTGCCTATTCCATCAGGAACTGACTTCTTAATCGCCTCATCTCTTGAGATGGCTTCAGGTCTGAAGTTTAAACTTTTATGTCCTGCATAATGAACAGTGTCATTCAAAGGAAAACCAGGAAATTTCTTTACGGTAGGCCAGGTCACAGCGAGCACAACTACCTTCAGTTAATACACAACCAGTATCTTTCCACAATAGTTTTCTTATGCTAAATACAACAACGCTTCTGTTGGCAAAAATAGGTAAATAATCTTCCCTCCTAAAGCGAGACCATTATTACAAGGTAACAGAAGCAAAAATTGTTTTTAATAATTTAGATATCATACAGGAGACTGTAAAACTTCAGAGCTATTGGTATCTAATCTCTTTTCATGCAATATGACATGCTAAATCCATTATTTAAATACCACAGCTGCTTAAATAAAAGTAGGATTTTGAATATTCCCTCCTGCTAGTGATTATTTTACATATGCAAAGCAGCATATTATCAAACCAACTCATCCACACGTGCTATTTTTTTCAACTCAGAAAGACCTACTTTTCTCTCCTGTGCAACTCAAGCAGAACCTGTGGACTTAAATTAAAAATGGGCAGACTGAGTTATTGTGATTCAGTCAAAAATCCGACCATTTCAGACTGGATAACAGTTGATAATTTTCACCTGTCTGAAAGAGAAAACAATCCTGGAAATATCTGAAAGACTAAATCTCTATCAGTTTTTGTAATGCCACTTTATCTGGTTATACCTGACTCTTTTTCTGCATGATACAGCACGGTCCTTACAGAAAACATAAAACAGCTTATTCTGCATAGACAAAAGAAAAATGACCAAAAAATATTCCCAGCCTCTGAAGTGAGTTCACTAAATGTTCTCTTTCCAAATGAAGCACGTTAGAAACAAGGTACAGCTGACAGCGTTTTGCTGATCCTATGACTTTGGGTTTGGTGGCACTGGTCACCTGCTCCCTCACCACCCCTCCTTTTTTCTGAAGCATGTTTTTATTACATTCTTATATTGTCCACGGGAGCCATAAATAGAGTCCACTAAATAAATTTGCTTGAGAAATTTATATGAGATTTGAAACTTTAATGCAACTGCCAAAAGATTTTGGAGTGCTAAGAGAATTAATCTTACTACTCATTACATTTATTGATTCAAATCAAGGTTCCGGACGTCAGCATAGGTGCCATTGCTAAGAAATAAGAAGTTTCCAGGAAATCTGTACATAAATCTAAAGTCATTGCCAGCTTGGGGGGGGGGGGGGGGGGGGGGGCGGGAAGAAAAATAGAAGTATGCAATCTATATGCCAGTAAATGCAGTACTAATAGATTATCATCCACTCCTTGGGATGCTTTCTTCAATACAGGTTTTTATAACCAACTAAGGATGAAACTACATTCCTCAAGCCTGTAGAAGGGCCAGTATTCATACCAGATTTTTCTCTTTAAATACTTTTTGAATGAAATTAGGGATGAAAGAAGTAAGGGGCTTCCATATCCAAAGGCTGGAATTTTTTTATTTTAGTTAGATGTTGAAACTGGCTGAAGGTAGAAGTTGAACAGCCATCTCCAGCCATGAGATCATTCTATGCTAAATAAGTAGGAACGGTCTAATTTTGCTGCCACTTCTGCCCTCAGTTATAAGCGATGGCTTTTATTTTGAGGAGGGAAGAAAACAGTGACTGAATTTTGGAATTAATTTACTACGTTTGGTAGAGTAGACCTGAGATTAAAAAAAAGCATCTGGGAAAGGATGAAAAATAATGCAAGTAATTTTATGCAAAATAACCACAGAAGTATCCACTTTACAATGATGACCACTCCACAGCTGAACCAGGATCTGGAGCTGTGGAGAGACAGACTTCCTGGGACACAAATTTTATGGATGTGTTACCTGAGGACAAAACCAGAATGCTGAGCATACAGGTGGGGTCTGTCCCACAGTGAAGAAGTTGCTACATATAAATGAAGTTACAGGAAAATTTTGCCCCCATAGTTTACAACTATAGTCAGGAAGAGAGCGGGAGAAGATAAAGGAGAGCGCACAAGAGAGCTCTTGCAGTGACCATGAATGCAACAGTGGTCTAAAATCAATCAGACATCAACCATGGGTCATCAAGTACATTGCGTTAAGTACGTTTCCATATTCACTGCATTTGAAACCTGTAATAGCTGAGTCACACTAGGAATGATAGGGCAGTAATGCCCTCGAGCAGGCACAAAGATTCTCCACCAACCAAACAGGAGCTTAATGCACCCCCCCAAAAGATCATAATTTGAAACTGCTGTTGAACTGCAATATAAATGTGACCATAAGGAACAAGGATTCCACGTGACAGAGCTTTACCTAAGGAATTTATCAGAAGTGTGTAAATACAATTATTTTGTTTCATGTAACTCCTACTACTACAAACCTCCACTATGACTGAAGTGCTAACCACAAGTAACATTAACGCAACACACAATCCATCCAGAGTTTGAAAAGAGTATGGTTGAGCATGGCAAAGGAAAACCATTTTATTTACATGGCTGAAAAACAGCATCAACAGCAAATTTATAAGTATATTTATTATAATAATGCTTCATTTTAGGGATTAATGTAATTGCTTTTCACCTTTTTTTTTGTTTGGTATAAACTGTGTAAGGATACACCACAAAACACTCGGGAAAAGAATTACTCTAGGAGTTTGCTACATCTCTTAATTTCCTGAAGTATCATTCTTGCTTGCACCGGTGTGCTAAAAAATAAGAGCAGTACCAACAGTAAGTCTACCTGAAAGACCTTTGATCTAAACTAGAAATTCTGGCACTAAAAACATCATCACAAAAAAAGCATAAAAAGTAAACAAAGTTCACAGAATCACAATACATTCTGCAAGGAATGACCAGGAGAAGAAAAAAAAATTCAGAGAGACTTCATACAGATATGGACTTGCCATGACACCTTCAACCATCTTATTTAGGAAGCATCTTATATTGAGGAAAAATTAAATGTAGGTATTAATCACAACCAAAAAAGAAACAGAAGGAAAATATTTAGAAAGATCACTCAAAATCCATCTTGCATTTGGTTTCCTGGGGTTTGTTGTTAAACCTTCCTCCAGTTATATTCCTCCAATCTTCAGAAACACATACCATATCCACAAACTCCTTTGCTTTTCCCTAATGAACATAATCCACCAACAGACCACCTTTGCCTTTTCACCCCACAAAGAAACAGCATTAACGTTTGTGAATTGGCTCTTGACAACAGACCTCAGCGAGTCCTGAGCACCCTCAGCTTGCTGCAACACACGCAGGCAGACTTCACAGCATCTTGCTTACAGTGCTGCAACCTGGTCAGAAAATACCCACCCAAGAGACTGTACCCAGCACAGCACAGCCCCCAGCAGCAGGCCCGCAGGCCAAACCACTTCAGTGCTGCAGAGAGCTCTTCTGCCACTGCATTTCTGTAGAAATAAAAAGCAGCAGGTGTCCTACAGTTTAGGTGTTCTTCTCTCAAAAACTCCAAAAATGAAATATAAAAGCAAATTCACCATATGCACAGGGTTTGGGGTTTTCTACTCTATTATTAAGCAATGGATGAAAAGAGGGTAACCTTTAAATACAGAAATATTCAGCTCAAAGCAGACTGAAAATACAACTAGCTGAAATAACCTGAAAGTCACAGAAATTCCCTTGCAAAACTGGTTAGGAAGTTGGGGTGATAAACCAGGAGGTTTTTTGTTGGTTGTTGTGTTCTGGTTTTGAGCTGGATCAAGGAGGAGAAGATAACCTCAAATGTTAAGAGCAGGAGACTGAAAAAACATTTTTTATTAAAATAAAACAAAAAAAAAAAAAGAAAGAAAGAAAGAAAAAACCCTACACAACACAAAGGGGATTGCCACCCTTAGGACATCCACATAGTAATGACAGAAAGGAAGTGATAAAAAAACCTGTAATTTATGCAGAAAGATACATAAGAGAGGATTTCTGTAATCTTATCTCTCTGCTCTCAGATGGCAGCTGTGGACCAAGATCTTCTCTCTCAATAAAATGGTCAAAGTCTTGTTGGTACCAACCATGGTGCTTACAAATGCAAATTCTGGAAAGCTGAGTCCCAGCTCCTAAGCACATTTGTGAAGACACCTGGTTTTGATTCTCTGCACAAATGTGCTATTTATTATCTACAAATAGAGACAGGAGAGCACTATCCATTCAGTAACAAACGGAGCAACTTGTGAGAAAAATACTTCTCATAAAAATTAGACTTTTTTTTTAACTTACTTTAAACCTAAGAGTAGTGTCCAATCCAATCCAGTGGAACAAATGGGAAATTTGATTTTACTTTAAGAAGCAAACATGTAGAACAAAAGCTCATGACAACAGCCTTCTCTGTCTCAGTCAAGAACGATTTCTTGAATGGATTGGGATGGTTCATATTTTAGGCTAGGACAATGCTTATTACTGCTTAACAGAGTAAGTATTTTTAAGCTTCCCTATTCTGAATGTTCTGCTTATAAAAGAAAAAAAAAAAAACCACAAAAAACACAACTGAATGCTAAATAGAAAAAACTCAATAACTGGTCAGGATTCTTTGAGGTTTGTAATTTTGCCCAACAAATATAGCCTTGATATCGTTTTAATCCTAGTCAGTCTTTACAAAATTAAGTTAAATTTGAAGTATTAATAAAGATCAGCCTCTTGAGTTTGAATTTTCTGTTTCCTGTGTCATCATCCGACTTTGCAAATTAATGTTATTGAGACATGCTGCTAAAACAGTAACATAAAAACTAGCCTGAAACTCTCTAATTAGGTCGATTCTAGCCCTGTTTCCTCCACAAAAATAGAGACGTTTACTGCCTAAATAATACCTAGCATATTAACCTATCAGACAACAGAATCGACTTGTTAAATTTCATATTCAAGCTTTCATTAGTTCACGATGCTGAGAAGGTATTGCTGCTCTGCTCCTGCCACAAACCAGTCAGGTTGCTCGACTACCCTTTGGAAAGGAAAGCACAAATACAATCATAACCACATCCATGGTATTTGTCTTGTCTATAAGCTAGACCTAACAGGTTCATGGGACAAACCTTAGCAGAAGGAATACCAACGAAGAGAGAGTGTGCTAAAAGATTACTTAAAATTTAAACAAAACAGACAAACAAAACCAAAGAACAACAAAAAAATCATCTCTGTGTTGTCATTTGTGTATATTTAGCTATCCCACAGAGAATCAATAGCATGGAAGTTAATTAATCAGCTTGACTGCCAAGGGAAATAGATGTGACTATAGTAATCTTATGCACTGGAATTAATTACATCAATTTTTAGATGATACCACAAATAAAGCTCAGGTTGTACTACTGAGATTATCAAGAACACAAACCATAAATCTCTTCTAACATTAAATAACGCACGTTCCCCACAGAGCAGCGTTAGCAGCCTTCCAGGCAACCACCAGATGAGCAAATACTTAAATGTCACACTTAGAAAATTACTTAACATGAAACACCTACCTTTTGTCAGTGGTTCCAGTAAAAGGTTATTTTACCAGTGAAATGCAAAATTAGGTCAACATTTCAGAATGGTGCCATTCCTAACATTTTATTTCTACCTGGCATGCTTCCCTGCCCTTTTCCCTCTCCCCTTCAACACACAGTGCCTTCCACCATCAGATAGTTCCCATTTAAAACATAACAAAAGGAACACTTTATAATGCACACAAGACAATTCACGGTGTCTTCCTAATGGTTTCTCTATCCAAGTATAACCTTATCAGGTCCTTCCTCCTCACCTCTAATTGCCAGCTGTAATTTTATACACCACAATTTAAACCATATAAACAATGCTTTCTATCAGCTTCAAACAGGCAAGAAAAGGCTAGAAGGGAACGCTGCCTTCATCTGTTTGGACATCCCCTGCAAACCATAGTTAAGAATGTCATAGCTAGCCCCATGGTGGTATTTGGGGAATTCTATATAATTTCAATTTAAAAGCACCAAGTAACAGGACAATCGATCTCACCTTCAAGCTATTTTTCCAATACTATACTTACTGTCTGCTTCTATTCTGCATTTCTCTGATTTCAGCCTCCTACCAAGTACCTTGTTGTGCTCCTTTCTGTCATTCCGGTCTGCCTCCAGTTTTGAAGCATTTTATTCAGTCTCTGCACCTCTCCAGTTCTCTTCACTAAGCTGTCAGGTAAGAGTCATCTCCTTGGAAATTTTTGTTCAATTACCAGAACTGCCCTAAAACCAAATTCTAAATAAAGTGACCAAACTAAAGCAAATTAACATGTGTACTTCTTCAGATAACTTTCACAGAAATAGGTACTAAAGACAAATCACCAATTTTTTTTTTAAAAAAGTGTCTTCCCTGAATATAACAGATAAAGCAAAAATTAAAAACCCACATGACATCTCACCTTTCAGTCCTGGATGGATATGGCTTCCAATAAAAACTCCAGCTGAATATATTATATCCCTTCTGTTTCTCTGAGCAATCTACTTCTTCCGTGACTTCCTCACTTCTGGCTTGCTTAACTGGACCTTGTTCTACGTATATGCAGAAGAACCCGATGCATTATCCATAGAGCAGCTCACTCTTACTCCCTCTCCACAGTATTCAGCATGTTAGTTGTAGTGCTGAAGCTGGTAAGAAGCCCATGCTGTGAAAGAGAAAGTCAGAATAAGCCAGGGCACATGGACAAAGCACAGGGTGGTCAGCTTCACAGATCCCAATCACTACCAGAGCAAGAATAAAAGATCGAAAGCTGGAATGATCAAGCAGAGCAATCTGAAGAAGTAAGACAATCCATGAATTCAGGTCATTACTGAAAAACTGTTTCAAAAGCATGAAAACCTTCAGAAAAGGAAAGAAAAATCAGGTGAGGAAACGAGATCTGGTATCAGATAAGCAACTGTACAGGGTAAGTTGGATACAGAGCAGATGCTCAGCACAGAACTTATTAACCTGTGTGATTCCAAGGGAAATACCTTGCAGAATGATCATTACTCTAAAGATTGAATAAAGGACTTTGCCCCCGTTCTCCCCCAACCAAATCTCTTCTCTTTCTAGACATTTTAGACTGGCAGTAAGCCATTACAACAATCCTTGCAATTTTTCTAGAAAAAGAGTTCTGCTCAGCACACCGTTTTTCAGGTGTGCAAAAAAACCCCAAAACTCTTACTACTTTTCATTAATTACAGCTTAAACCCCTGTGTTTCTTCAGTAAATCCCAGCTGATATTAAACAGATATCCAACAGCGTACATCAGAATACAGAAAACACAACGGGAACATTTCCTGTATGTTCTCATCAGAACAAAAGCGCACTTGAAATAGAATGAAGATCATTTTGTGGAGACATTTCAAAAATACTAAAGCAAATAGAAAGTGCAAGACTTGTTCTGTTTAAATATTATTCTTTTTTAATGAAACCGGTAATAAACATATGAAAATTATGAGTTAAAATTTCTTAGAAATATCTGAAAAATATGCACCTTGAAATAATAATAGTTTCATCCAAGAAAAACTAAGGGAAACATACTTTAATGCATTTTTAACATCCAATTAATGCACTGCTGATGATTTCTACTGAGCCACAATGCTTCACCCACATACCACAGGTAAAGGGCACAGTGGTGCACATCTGCAGCCTTAGCAGCCATAAGCAGGTAAGTTTTAGCCACACTTCAAAACCACCAGAAGTGATTACAGCAAAGTTGAGGCTGAATTAACACATACCCAGCCTGTCAAGTGAGGCTAATCACATCTACACAGTATATGGTCTGCAGGTAAAGAACATGTACAGAGTATGCTGAAACAAGTTATCACAACTTGCAATTGCTTTTATAACACACCATCACATGAGCGCTGTTTCTTTCCGTACCAGGACACTACAATCCCAGGCACAGCTCAGACAGCAAGCAGAAGCCCCTTCCCAGGACACTACAATAACGGGTTCTGCAAGCCTGGGGAGCTGCAGTGGGCCCAGAAGCCTTCAGCAGAGGAGCAGTGAGCTGCTGTGCAAACAAATGCAGAAGCAGAGAATGAACTGGGCCAATGAGTTTTTTCTTTCAATCACTTTTTCTTAATGAAAAAAAAAAAAAAAAAATTATTTGCAACACTTTTCATAGGTAAGTAAGAAAAAGCCCTGGTCTAAATGGGCCAAGAAAAAGAACTGTGCAATGCTATAGCTGAAAACCTTAGGAACACAACCTATAATGAGTTTTGCTGGTAGGGAAGAAGGGTAGAACAGTAGAGCTCCCTTTAACCATGCAGGAAATCATGCGTGAAACAAGTATTCAGCTTCCAAATTACTTTAGATCCATAAATATGCTAAATCTGCTATAAACCTTCAGTAGATCCTCAGGAATTAGGTCTTTAATTCTTTGTCAGAGGGATGAGTTAAGACACTTGTTTATGGAGCTGGTGTTGAAGAATAATAATCCCCACTTGTTTGATGCAAATAAAATTGGAGCCACTTGAATAACACAAGTTGACTATCTCTCAACCGCTGTTTATATGTTTAAAATTCTAATAATCATGAAGTTCAACAACAGTTCACAAGAAGATTGATCCTACTCCTGGATATATTCAGCAGCATATAATACAACTTTTCTAAAGCTTAAACAAAATTACACACAAAAAGATACAGTAAAAGAACATCATTTAAGAAGTGAAGACTCACAGCCAAGGTGTTGGAAACATCAGACTTAACTATAACTGGTTATAACTAGTTATAGCTATAACTGGTGCACTCTTAATTCACCTCTGATGTACCTATTTATTATGAAGCCATCTGGAATCACGTTCCTTTGCTCCAGAAGGCTCCTGCCTTAGGCTCAATACCAAAGAGGGAAGAATAAAATCAATAGTACATCCAGAACTTCTGAGTGTTTGAATTCCTAACTTCAAAAAAATTCTTTGATGATAGGCTTTGTACAAAATGCGCACGTACATATACAGCCATGTATCACCTCTGTGTCAAATGTTTTACAGTTCAAAGAGAAAGATTCTCTCCCCCGAAAAAGGCTGACTCTCCAAGACTTGCTTTCCATCAAAAGTACTTACCAATATCCTCCTCTGGTTATCAGTGCTATGGAAAAGAAACACCACCACAAATTGCACAGAACCTTTTCTCCAGACAAGTGACATTTAGCCCACTGTTCCTTCACATCTCTGGCAATCTTCCACTGCTCAAGTGTGCTAACATTAATAAAAGATTTTAAGGTGAGTAAGAACTCTTAGAAATATGTCAAGGACTGGGGGAGAAAAGCAGTATTCAAGAGGAAAATCCATTAAAAAAAATTAAAAACAAGATCAAGTCAATTATGAATCTCAAATTGCAGGACTGCCAAACTGCCTTATTAAAGTGGCCTGTAAGAAGAAATACAAAAAAAAAGGGAAAGAATTAGGAGAAACATAGACCTTCCTGGTATTTTTCCTGACACAAAGTATCTGAAAATCTCCTTTAATTCACCAAACATATCAAAAATTGAGACAGTGAATTACTTTTTCCAGGAATACCGGATTCTGGGCATTTTCCTTATTTAAATCCACATGGAGACATATTTTTGTTTTGTTTTCCAGAGAAGCATGTGTGTAGGCATGAGTGTGCAGGAGGAAAGAGAGGCTGCAACACTAAGGCAGTTGTTCAAAAAAATTATCTTCTTCCCTACTTTCACACACCAGACCTCCCCTTCTGATCCACCTTCTCTACCTGTTGGCTCAAAGGTTTTGGTTCAGCCAGGAAGTGGTCAAGAAAGGCCTTGAACACTTGCCCTAGTGCAAGAAATGTAGGGCATCTGGACAGGCGAGAAAAAAGTGAGAGCAGCCTACCAAGTCCAAAGGTTCAAAAGTTTTCAGAAGAGCAACCGCAGAGGGATCACATCAGTAAAGAGGAGAAAGACTCTAGAAGCTCACCTTTCACAACGAAAGGGGTGACATGGTTGTAGTACACCCACGACTACAAAAGGGCTGGGACCATGCTTCCCAGTTGACATAAATGCAACAGCTATTTGACTGCACATCTGACAAGTATTCACTCCCTCATTTTAATCGTTTCTACTAGCAGTAACTCATTAGCTCATTTAACAGAGCACCTGGTTCTCTAATACAGCAACAGTCTATAAAAAACAGAGAACCTAAAAACATCTGGTTACCTTGTAATCCCAGCAAAACACAGATCTAAGACAGACTCTATAACCACCAGCACTACAGACTCCACCAGTGCCCTGGGCTGAAGGGATGTGAGGACATCCAACTGCTGTCTCTTTGGAAGAAACACTGATGGTTTACCAGTCTTACAGAAACTTTTAGATACATCTGCTCAACTTCCCAGAGATCTCAGCAGAAAGAGTCTCATGTAATCAACTAAATCCAGAAGGTGTGATCTTAAGAAAAACACTAAAAATATTGCTATATGACTAAGATGCAAATTGTAATGTCAGATCCTTTCATACTTCCATCAAATACATGTCCAGGATATAAAGGCCTTCAGTTAATTAATAAGGATTGCTGAAATCATCTGAAGTATCAGAAAAATCAATGATGGCGTCATTCTTCCTAAAAGGGAGAGGAAAAAAAAAAAAACCCAAACAAAAAACCCACCACACAAAAAAACCAACAAACACAGCACTCAAGAGAAAAAGAAAAAAAAAAAAAAATCATGTCTGTGCTTCACTTAAGCACTCTAAACTTTGCAGACTGGGCTTCCCAAAACATAAATTAAGTGATGCTAATGAATGGGAAATACATGGGTTCAGGTATAGTTGGACCCCAGTAAATATAGTACAGAACGTTTCATTACATACAGCATCATTCCACATATTAATCAGAATCATTTTTTAACTAGTGCTTAACATTACAAAACTGCTACAGACATTAGAAATTGTCTGAAAGCAAATGAGAACTCTAAAATTTAAGGATGAGAGCTGCCAAGGTTTGTCAAACAGCCTGTTTCCTAACAACTGGCTAAACGTATATGCAAAAATGTAGTCTGAGCAGCAGAAGTTTTTTTCCTAACATGAAGTTAACTATTTTAATGAGGATGTTTCCTATGGGAAGACATCCTGTAATTTGAGCAATTTTTAAGTAAAAGGTTCACGAACATAAATTACAAAGAACAACCCTATACTGGTAGAGACAAATCACCTCATTAAAGCCTGGTGACATTCCTGGATACAGTTGTAACAAAACTGCATGCTTCAGTACTTCAGTAACCTTGAACTGATTTATTTTCTCAGGCATCATGAACTGTAAAAAGGACTGAAAGTTTTGTAAGGCGAATGCGTGAACCTCATTTGGTGAGAAATCCAGGGTTGTTTCCAAATCAGGAAAACAAAGCCTTATGGAATGATTTACTGAGAACACAACAAACTATTGTCATCCTGCTCAGAAATATAATGTTAATATGAAAAATAACCAGAGCCTATAACTTTAAAATGGCACCATCCAGACAATTCCCATACAGTCAGCCTCCCACAGGTGCCTGAAAGATACATGAACACATGCCAAAAAGCCAAACTTGATGAGAACAACTAGGCTAATAAGTTTTTTAATAAGATCAAAGTAAGCAGGGAAGGAGGAAGAAATGTAAATAAAGTCTATGCACAACTCTCTGCCTAGTCACTCCATCTTCCCAGGTAGATCCTTGATTCTGTGCAATTTCATGACGAGCGGACTACAAACTCTGCCCACTCGTCTCTAGTCCTTGAGAAGCTCTCACACTTTCTCCCTCTGTTGGCAGGGAGCTGGCTTCACTAAGTGAAAAGGAGGAGAACTGAGGCCCCTCCTGATGCCGAGAAGCATGCCCTATTTCCAGCCGAGAGTCAACTCAGTGCTAGGAAGTATCTTTTAGGGTAGCACAATTTGGGAAAGGTATGAAAGGTGGAGACTGAACAGATTTACACTGGGAGCTCTGAAGAGATCTTCAGTTTGTGCTCAAACACGAAGGTCTGAAGCCCAAGCTCCTGAACAAACCTCATCCGAGGCTTGGAAGTGCAGCCTGGCTCCCTCTGAGATGATGCGAGCGTTGGCAGTGCAGGTGTGAAGAGGGAACAAAGTAATACACGTGGGAACAGGATCAAAAGGAGAGCCTGGCTGACCGTATCCAAAACCAAAGAAGCATTTTCAAGAAGCAGAGTTTTCTGACTCAATTCTTGTATCTCCTATTTGTTCTTCTCTTCGGGTATATGTTCTGGCAAGAAATCTTCCTCCCAGAATGCTACCGGCATCTCATTACTAATACATCTGCTTCACGCCAAGTCTTTTTTCATCTCAATGTAAAATTCTTCATTAACAGAAAAATGCCAAGTGATTTATTTTTCTTTAGAGGTGGACCAAATCTGCATACCTGAATTCTTAATTAACATTATTCATTTATACCAACTACAGATCCCAGTTTCTCCCCCACCATGATATAGGCTTCTTCATCAATACTGCACCACAGACATTTAATTCCCCAAAGAATTCAAAAAGGAATATACTTATTTGATTAGTGTTTGACTTACAGTACCATTCAGTGCAACTATAGCAATGGGGAGTTGTATTAAAAAAAAATATATATGTCCAACAATAGCTACATTTTCCAGTCGGTACAGCTAAAATAGTTAGCTAGGACTAGTATACTTTGAAATAATCTTGTTAATTGCCAAAATGGAGATGATGTTGAACTGGGGGTTGCAGAAAGGGAGCAGCTAATGCAGTAAAGAGCAGCCAGCGGCAGCTAAGATTAGGCAGATCCATTATGTTATTTCTTCCATTTTAACTCCAAGTCTAGAGCAAAGTTTTGTAACTACAGATATGATCTACTCCCTGAAGCAGAATACTGTTCACAGGCCTGCTACACATAGGAATTGTCTTCCTAACTTCCACACTTCTAAGGACAAATATTACTGGCAAAATTTTCATCAGGAAGATTCTGAAATTCCTCAAAGCACTTCATATATTATGAAACTACGTATGTGAGATAATGGTTCAAATTCTGGCCCTAGCAGAGTTTGAAAACCAGGCCTATACTTTAAGCTTTTGAAGGTATCTGTTGAAAATTACTGTTTTCTTAATTGTACAACCAAAAGACATCCTCAGACAAAACAGCAGTACTAAAAAAGCAAACTAGAAAGAAAAAGAAAACAACACAGTGGATATCAGCAAGACATTGACAAAGCTCTCTAACATCAGCCTGACCATCTGGCTTGAACAATGGGATGCACATAATAGGTAGGCTGGCACTTAATGCTACCCCTTACTACCAATCTCTTCCAGTACCACCAAGACATATATAAAAATACAGTCTATTGAAATACATAAGCTGTAGCAGTGTTAAAAACATACTGTGTTTTTGCGTTGCCTCGAGGCAGGTGTTAAATCAGACCACAATAATCCCACAAGCTGATGTATTTAAAAAGTCTTAAAGTGATGAAGAAAGCTTTCAAGAGTCCACTTTTTTTTAGGATCTGCAGTCCTGTTGCTGTTTCTTTGTACGTGATCAGAGACGTTAGAAAAAAGTTAAATGCCCCATGTCTGCTTAAAGTAAACTGTCACAGACATGTCCTTCAGATAGAGCAGATAATGCCGCTATCATTTATTCCATAAACTTATCAAGGTCTTCATGGTCTTTAAATGCTTACTGCCAGTGGTTTTGCTCTAGACTAGGAAGGTACAGTTTAAAAATAACCAACTCCAGTCAGCCTATTAAGGTATTTAAGGCAAGGGCAAAAGATTTTCAGGTGTAACTGGTTTTCAACATATTCTACGTCTGAATATCTGCTCATATTTTAATCTAAATCCACTGTACAACACTGGTTTTATGTTTAAAAATTTCAGACATTTCTCTGAAGAATCCTGAGATGCCTTACAGGATAAGCTTGGAGATACCGATGAGGTAAGCTGAGTCATATACCCATTTTACAAACTATCTCAAAGCAAGAGCTGTGAAGCCACATACACTTCCGAAGCAGCATAACCAGCTAGCTTCTCTTCTGCCACTCAGCAGAATGGCTTTCTGAGAACCATACATTAGACACCACACAGATTTTCTGCTTCACAAATAGCAATAAGTTACAGTGTTTCCAAAGAGCGCACAGAGACACAGGATGGCTTACATACATAAATATATATATGATTTTTTTGTTACGCTACCTGACCATCTGAAAAACATCAAGACAAGTAAAAATTAAGTTTTCAAGAACAGCATGAAATGCACAAGTCTATTTAGTGTTTTCTCTGGTTGATCCGTTAAATGTATTGCCTGACGGATTCTGTGTTCCACGTATAACACAAAACACCAAAGTTACGTCAGCAACAGTTTCTATGGAAATCTAGAAGTTGGGCTCCAAAATTTTTATTGTATTCTACTCGACTTTGTATTCTACTTAACATTGTTAGTATGTTTTCTACTTCTAATTTAGCTCAGAAAAAAAGAGTTTAACCTGGAGCCATGATGAAAATACAAGTAAATCACATTTCAAAACAAAACAAACCCCAAAATATTTAACCTCTTGCAAACTCACATAAAGTTGTCTATACCTCCTTTCAATATTGACACTTTTCATCCAAGTTGCAATGAATCAAAATAAATATTGGAGTCTCCTGCAGGAAAACTTTTTTCCCCCATCAAGAAATTCTGTGCAAAGTTTGAAGGTTCTAAGTTTAGCAGTCAGTGCTAACAACTAAGCAAAATATTAAAGATTAAGAAGTATCCTCTTACACTTACTCCAAGGAACAACAGGTACTACGTAATCTCCCATTTCTCAGCTGAGTCAGTGACGGCTGGTAAACAGAGCAGAGGCACCACAGGTGCCAAGCAGGGAAAACTGAGGATTGTTACGCCTCTTTAAAAGGTTGTTCTCTCATCTGACAGTTCTTTGACTTCCACGCTTTTAATTCAGAGCAACAACTGAAGGTGGGAGCTGTTTAAAGAACTAAACCTTCCTATTAGTTCAAGCGCCTGGTTTCTCATATACATTTTTGACAATATTTGTGTTTAGTCAGATCATGAACACTTCTAAGTCAACTGGGTGCAAATAAACAGAGTTTCCATGATATTTAACTTGGATTTTACTGATAAAACATTTCTGAAAGCAATAATCAATATAAAGATTATTAAAATCACCTTTCATCATGAGTGGAAACCTAGAGTTTTCTCAATAGCTCTGACTGTACCAGCAATTAATATATTCTGTACTGAGTCTATTCACCAGGTTGCGAGAATCTAAAAATATACCAGGGCTAAGAATGATGATTTCTCTGTCTGCTGCACAGACGGCTTTTCTGCTCACTGTCTTCAGGGAATCCTCTGTCTGGTGCCTCCACATTTCAGATTCAAAAAGAGATTTCAAATAATTTTCTGGCATTTCTCCAGTTTTAACTACGACTGAGTCAATTCAGCAGAGAAATGCCAGATTTCATATAGCTTCTGAGTGGGTGGGATTGACAATACTTTCCTAACGCCCCTCCCTCTCCCTGCTTTTATTACAAATAATTTTTATACATATTTCCCTAATAAAATTTTATTTTGTCAACATATCGAGTGGGCTTACAACACAGCCAGTCAGTACGTCAGTACTTCAAATGTGATTCTTGATGTAGCTCTCACAGGATATTGACAAATAGCCAAATAAATTTATTCTTTGAATCTAAATGTCAGTTTAGGTATTAAAAAAATTTAAATATCATAAATAGAAGAAGTATATGCACTGTATACCTAATGTGATGACTTCGATAAGAAACAAAATTAAATCCCCTTCATATGAGACTACTATACCTAACACTGGAGGATGTCAACCGCCCCTCTATAAATGGAAACGTATACTACTGTTCAAAATAATTTTACAAGACCCTTTTTTGTAATCATAAAGCCTAAAAACATGATGAAATCAAGACATATTAGAGTTGAAAATACAATAAACCAGAAACTATTATATCCCTAGCATACCAGCTATCTTAAAGGAAGACATAATCCCTAAATAAAAATTTATCATACATCAATAATATAAGAACTGTATTCTTATGAGCCAGACAGTTTTCAGCAACTCTGAGTCTCTCCACAGAAGTCAACAATGCCTGGATTTATGGAAACTGAAAAAATATTGGAGGAAAGAAAGAGCCTTTGCATGGATAAATAATTGATTATAAAGATAGGAAACAGAAGGTAGGATTAAATGGTCAAGGTTTTCACAGGGAGGCAGCACACCAGGGGAGTCTTGCAGACAGCCGAGCTAGGAGCTGTGCTGCTCAACATATTCATAATTGATCTCGGAAAAGAGTGACTGGGAAGGTGACATTCTGTGGATGATACTAAGGTAGTTAAGACAGTAAAGATGAGGACCACCTGCAAAGATCTGCAGATGGACCTTCCATGTTTCAGTGACTGAGCAATCAAAATGATAGATGGAATGCAACAGGAATAAATGTAGAGTGATGTACCTGGGGGAAAAAAATCCTGGCTTTACATACAAAATGATGGGCTCTGTACTGAATAATAATTGCAGGAATGATAATGTGGGGCTGCAGGTATTAGTTCTATGACAAAATTGGCTCAGACTCCTTGACAGTCAAATAGAAATTGAAATAATTAGAGAAAGAATTGAAAGCAACAGCAAAAAATAACGTGTTTCTGTATAACACCCACCGTGCATACTTCTTATAGATAATTATGATTCCTCCACCACAAAAAGGACTGGAAGGAGGATCCAGGGAGCTACAGGCCAGCCAGCCTGACCTCGGTACCAGGGAAGATTATGAAGCGGTTCATCTTGAGGGCACTCACCAGCAAGAGCAGGACAACCAGGGGATCAGGCCCAGCCAGCATGGCTTCATGAAAGGCAGGTCCTGCCTGACCAACCTGATCTCCTTCTATGGCCAGGTGACCCGCCTGGTGGATGAGGGAAAGGCTGTGGATGTTGTTTACCTGGACTTTAGCAAGGCCTTTCACACTGTCTCCCACAGCATCCTCCTAGAGAAGCTGGCGGCTCATGGCTTAGACAGGTGTACTCTTCGCTGGGTTAAAACCTGGCTGGATGTTCCAAGCCCAGAGCGTTGTGGTGAACGGAGGTAAATCCAGTTGGCGGCCAGTCACGAGCAGTGTTCCCCAGGGCTCAGTGTTGGGCCCAGTCTTGTTTAATATCTTTATCAATGCTCTGGATGAGGGGAGCAAGTGCAGCCTCAGTAAGTTTGCAGATGACACCAAATTGGGTGGGAGTGTCGATCTGCTCGAGGGTAGGAAGGCTCTGCAGAGGGATCTGGACAGGCTGAATCGATGGACCGAGGTCAATTGTATGAGGTTTAACAAGGCCAAGTGCCAGGTCCTGCACTTGAGTCACAACAACCCCATGCAATGCTACAGGCTTGGGGAAGAGTGGCTGGAAAGCTGCCCGGCGGAGAAGGACCTGGGGGTGCTGGCTGACAGCCGGCTGACCATGAGCCAGCAGTGAGCCCAGGTGGCCAAGAAAGCCAACAGCGTCCTGGCTTGTATCAGGAATAGCGTGGCCAGCAGGAGCAGGGCAGGGATGGTGCCCCTGTGCTTGGCACTGGTGAGGCCGCCCCTCGAATGCTGTGTTCAGTTTTGGGCCCCTCAGGACAAGAAGGACATTGAGGTGCTGGAGCGTGTCCAGAGAAGGGCAACGAAGCTGGGGAAGGGTCTGGAGAGCAGGTCTGATGAGGAGCGGCTGAGGGAGCTGGGGGTGTTTAGCCTGGAGAAGAGGAGGCTGAGGGGAGACCTTATCGCTCTCTACAACTACCTGAAAGGAGGCTGTAGCGAGGTGGGGGTTGGTCTATTCTCCCAAGTCACTAGTGGTAGGAGGAGAGGAAATGGCCTCAAGCTGCATCAGGGGAGGTTTAGATTGGATGTTAGGAGAAATGTCTTCACTGCAAGAGTGGTCAGGCACTGGAACAGGCTGCCCCGAGAGGTGGTGGAGTCACCATCCCTGGAGGCGTTCGAAAAACATGTAGACGTGGCACTTGGGGACATGGTTTAGGAGGCCTGGGGGTGTTGGGTGATGGTTGGACTTGATGATCCTAGAGGTCTTTTCCAACCTTAATGATTCTGTGATTCTATGATAGATTTACAAAGGGTTCAAGGAAAGGCAAGAAAGCTGAGGCCTTTCAGTCAGGAAAGAGAAATGACTCAGAAGAGGGATGACAGAGGTCTAGCAAACCTAGAGTGGGATGGAAAGGGTGAAAGCCCAGGCTGGTGCTCACTGTTCCTCTCAGGATCAGAGCTAGACGGGCATCGGACAACAGTTCAAAACAAAAGGCAGTGGGTTTTCCTATGTGGCCTATAATTAGGCTGGGGAACTTCGCTCCAAGATACCAGGAGTTTACATGAGACTAAAAGGAGACTCAAAAAGTTACACAGGACAAAGACCCTTTGACTGTACCTCTGGCTCCCCAGCTGCCCAAGCGCTTGGAGACTGTGAGAATTTTCTGAGGAATTTTTATTACATGCTTGCTCTAAACTCATACTGCCACATAGGCACCTGCTTTCAAGTGAAGAACCCTAAAAATGATGGAAAGGCACAAAAATCAAGTTGCATCCAAGAGCAGCAGAGAAGAATCCTCCATCTTGAGCTTAAAACGGTTGTGAGGCAACTGCAGCATTCAATATGAAATATGAGTATATCAACACTGTGAATGTAAGAAGAAAAAAAAAAGTAAAGACCACACTCAGCCTTGCAGTTCTCCCTGGTCAGCCTCAACCACTGGAGAGAGCATTAACTGGAGGACTGGTTTGTGACTCCACTGGTGATTTCTACCACCACCCAGGGCGGCAGGATCCACTCCAGTGCTCTTGGGACACAGCAGTGCCCCAGATGGATGCTGTACGACTCATGCAAGCCCAAGCCCTGCTCTTTAATCTCTGCCAACTGCTATACCTGGTTTCTGCTCCCAAAAGATCCCCCACAAACCTTGCTCCAATCTTCACCCAAATGCAGTATAAACTCCTTTTGGACTGGCACATGCCCTCACCCTTTTTGTCCATCGACATAATGCCCTGTTCACATCAGTAAACCCTGGGCCAGAACACCTTCACCCAAGTTAGCAACAACAGGACGGTATATACGTGTAAATACACAAGCACGTGAAAAAGAATAAGTACTGAGTACATATGAAACAGAGACAGGTTGTCTGGGGATGCAGCTTCTTCCCTTTCAGGATACCTGGCTCTCAAAGATTAGCATCTAAATTCTACACTCGACCAAGACTGGAGGTCTAATTAATTTGCTGAAGGTTATACTGATAGCTTTGGCAAAGATCAGAATCAGACTCCAGCCTTGTGTTGCATTTTAATTGCAAAGTATCATCTCCACAACCAGATTGATTTTTCTTGGTTCTACTCTACTATAAATAATAAACCTTCCTCTATAACACCTGAAAGCTCATTATGCGCTCCAGTCAAACCATTCGTAATTATTAAGTCATCTGATTATGCTTGCCCTTCTGTGTATTTGAGCACCTCAGTGTCAGAGAAGGTATTAAAGCATTTACAAAAATCGGTAAATAATTTATTTTCACATCTAAACAGAGTTCACTTTGGTCATCTGCTGTTCCACATTGCATATTATTGTATGTAATCACTCACCTAAATTACGTGATATTGCCACTTTCCATACAAATGTCTGAACGGCCAATAATATCAAGTTGTAAGTAGGATTTCTATTTAACAGCAAATATTCTTGTTTGGACATGAATACCCTGTGCCTGCGTGAATATAGATATCCACAGAAGGAAACTTGTTCTCTGAATGCTTGCTAAAACAAAAACACATCAGAGATGCTTGCAAGGAGCCTGAGCATGACTGATAAGAAAGAATTATAAATCTCCAGCATACATTTGCCAACTCAATTCTAAAACATTCAGCTGATTCTAACTGTAGATTACTGATTTTCTCCAACCATCCATATTTTCATCTTCTGCTAAAAATATCCATTTACACAGACCAGCAAAGAAGCAGTCTAGGATGCCCAAACTTTAATAAATCACAGACATAGATTTAATCTCACATAAATGAAGCTTCCCACAGTCCTTTTAAAATAAACAAGGAGGACACAGAGGCCTGCACATAATCACTAAATTACAAAGAACAGATGTGAAACATTAACAAGGAAATGCTCATGCTGGCAAGGAGAAAACACTATAAAACAGCACGCACTGTACCGAGCCAGATTGGCTTTTAAATGACTCATACTTAGGAGATTACAAACAACAAGGAACAAAAATAAAATAGTTCATTTGACTGGGCCTAATACACTTTAGTTACTTTAAATTAACTGCTAATTGTGCCATTTCTTTCCCTCTCGCTTTTCCTTTTGACATCTTGGTTGAAATGCCTTGATAGAGGGGAAATTACTACAAGACCCACACAATTCACATCTAGGCATTTACCTATTTTAAATTAATTATTAGTGCAAGCATTCCCTTCAAAATATACATTCATTTCTCTGAAAAGAAAGCATCTCTCTCTTGATTGCCTGTCCAACACATTACTACACCAGGTATGCATATAATGATTTTTTTTCCTCATTTTTTCAAATCAGTTCCCTAAAGTTTTTATTCCATTGATTCCACATATTATAAGGCCTATTTCTCACCCTTTACAGAGAGAGGGGAAAAAAGGACTCACTTCTTGCAGCCTTACCAACGGACCCCTGAATTCAGCATACACCTGAAAGACAAAGCCATATAAAGTTATTCAGTATAATAGAGATCAAGAGCTACCATGCAATGCAGGTTGACGAAAGCTAAAACACAATTGGCAATTGAAATTCAGTGTACTCTAATTAAGATCTTTTGACAGTTATGGTATTTTTTTTGGAACAGGCTTTTTAACTACGGTGCCAACACTGCCTGTCTCTCTTATATGCACACATTTTCTATTCATATACTTATCCTACAAACATTCCTTCATGTTTCAAGCAACTTTATGGTTTATTGTCCAGGGCCAATTTAATCAGCACACCTACTATCATACACTGGAAAATACCATTTTTGCTTGCAACACTACTAATTCATGCAAATTCCCCAAGCCCAGGTGTACTGTAGCCATTATGTCCCATATTTATATGCGAGATTATGTCAAGGAAACTCAGATTCCTTTCCTTTTCTCCTCAAACAATGATCTCCATCAATCTTATACTTCCAAAAGCCACTTAATCGCCATTGCCACCAGCCACTGCTGCTCTATCATTTGATATCGAGTCAGACCATTAGAGTGTCAGGACCACATGGCTCACACATTTTCTGCTTGGCTTACTTAACAAAAAACTTGTAATACTCTTGCCTACCTAAACCTAAACATATTAGTACTGGTAACCAGAGAACTTCCTAAATTTAAAAAGATAGTGTGGAAAACATTTCAAATCAAACATGCTGCTGGTCGCTCCCTCCCTTAACTGCCCCTCTTCCACTCTGACTCTCCAACAACAACAGTGCTTTCAGCAACGTCAACTGCAAAATAAGTCTCTTCCCTATCTGACAGTATTTGCATCTAAGAATAACAGCTCAGAAAAAAGAAGCTCCATGCATGGGGCAGGGCGAGAGGGAGAGCAGAAGTCAGAAATGCATTAGCTGTACTAAAATAGTGACCTAGAACTGGTCCCAGCCTTGCGCTACTGAAGTACAACCGCTGACTTCTGTCACTATCTTGGCAGCAAAGTTACATATACCTTAAGGTTCTGAACCTGAATCCTTAAATACTGCTCAGGTAAGAAAAACCTGAAAACAGTGTGTAGTCATAGAAAAAGGAGGCTGGGGGGAAGACAAAAACTGTGGGTCAAGAAAGACACAACACCCAGTGGAAAGAAGAAAAGAAAGTTAAGAAGGGGCTCACATCCCCCTGTTTGGCCCCAGGCCTGCAATCATATGTGCAAGAAGGCAATAAAGCTCCAACTTACGACTGCTGCTAGGGCTGACTCAAACTCTCTGTAAGAATTATTCCAAGAAAGAGTATTTTGGTGTAGACAACATACCGCAGCTTACACTTGGGAGCTAAGTAATACTGAGGGAAGAGAAAGGGCCTCAATGATCCCATGTCTTGGGTTGCAAGAAATGAAAAGGAAGTTTACCTTTGCATGAACAATACATCAGCAAGATTCATTGCTGAGCACATACTAGCTTGATTGTAATCTGGTCACTTCACATTAATAAAGGAAAATACATGGTATGGAGAGATTACTGCCTCTCTTCTTTATGCCAGTGAGGAAGCATGTTTCATCTCATACAAATAGAACCTTTCTACTTGGTATTTCTCTATCACAAGTACTTTAACTCACTAATATTATTTTCTGTTGTTGTTCAAACTACATAAAAATTAACACCTTTACTACTTGGTAGAAAGGACCCAAGCAAGAGCAAAACAACCACAATAAAAGACCATAGAATCATCAAGGTTGGAAAAGACCTCTAAGATCATCAAGTCCAACCGCCAACCCAACACCCCCAGGCCTCCTAAACCATGTCCCCAGGTGCCACGTCTACATGTTTTTGACCACCTCCAGGGATGGTGACTCCACCACCTCTCGGGGCAGCCTGTTCCAATGCCTGACCACTCTTGCAGTGAAGACATTTCTCCTAATACCCAATCTAAACCTCCCCTGGCACAGCTTGAGGCCACTTCCTCTCGTCCTGTCACTAGTGACTTGGGAGAAGAGACCAACACCCACCTCGCTACAACCTCCTTTCAGGTAGTTGTAGAGAGCGATAAGGTCTCCCCTCAGCCTCCTCTTCTCCAGACTAAACACCCCCAGCTCCCTCAGCCGCTCCTCATCAGACCTGCTCTCCAGACCCTTCACCAGCTCCGTTGCCCTTCTCTGGACACGCTCCAGCACCTCAATGTCCTTCTTGTCCTGAGGGGCCCAAAACTGAACACAGGATTCAAGATAATCATAATGATGAAAATGCATTATGTTGAGAAATTTCTACTACTCCAACTACTGATGAATGAATCGAATTTTTTTTGTTTTTTTTTCATATTCCTTAAAGATACCAATATGCATAGTTAAAGCAGAAGTTCTCATTATGACCATCCTGGAACAAGGTCTTCATAGCACAGGGCACAGATTTCTTCCCATTATCCACTGGGAGGGGGAAAGAGGGAGCCAGTAAATATCTTAATTTCTTAAGATTTCCATTGATAGAGAAACTAGCACATTCTTCGGTAAACTCTGTCAGCGATTATTTAAACATAAATGTTAAAAATTCAGGCTTTATTTGCAATCTGAGTTTCTTTAACTGTGGATTTCATTTAATAGGCCCTCTTACGCCTTCGTCTACTAGATTAAAGAGTCCTTTAGCATCACATAATCTATAAGTACTTATGCCGACAGAAGTTGTATTAAAACACTTCATGTCTTTTTTTCTTTGAACTAAATAGACAATTCATTTTTTTCTCTTGCTGCAAATCCAGCATCCTCAAATAATTTCTGTGGCTCTCTCCTACACCAACTCTATTATCTTTTTACAATGTTGATACCCAAAGCGGATTCTCCAGCCTAGGAATGATCGTACCACTACCTCATGTGGAAGTACCACCACTTATGAGTCCGGGCTGATATTGCCCTACATTTATCATCATTATACATATCCATCTAAGTCTGTTCTGAAGACCACTAGAGACAATACAGACAAATTTAACTGGTTGCAGCCTTTAGCCTTATTATCCAAAATGTAACAGTCTTAACAGATTATTATGTTTGTTACTCTTTGTAAGGAAGACCATTGAAGCAGCTGATCTTGCAGAAAGCAGTGAGAGCTGGCAAAATATTACCTCTGCAAACCTGAGGAAGCAGCCAATGGAAGAGACAGGCAGAAAGTGATCAAAAGAGCAGCTGGAAACAAAAGCTTAAGTTAAGTGAAGAAACTGTTTTGTTTAATGGTTTAATCATATTTCTATCGAAGAATAAGAACCATCATCTCAGAGGGAGACCAATCAGGGCACTTGTGAGAAACTCCACTGACTTATATTGCAAAAATGCAAACTTATTCTTCCTAATCCAAATAGTTATACCATGATCCAATTTTAACACTATTTAGAATTATTCATTCATGTTCAAATTCCTAAGAAATTTTGAAGTAAAATGGCAAGAAAGCATACAAGAAAGCAGCCTCACAGCTGCAGTGGGCTTTGAAGCTCAATTTCAAAGCCAAGATTTTTATTTTGTTCAGGCTAAGGGAGCCCGAGCACTTCACATTTCAGTGCTTATGCATCTACTTTCACATTTAACCTGAAGAAAAATGCAGAGGATCATGGCAGCACCTGTATTATTCAAGGCACATTTTCACTATTAGCAAAAAGGTACTGTGGCATTAAAATTAAGACTTCATACCAAGATGGTAAATTTCTGAAATCATTCTTTTAATCTTTCCCATCCACTTGACAGAAAAGAAAAAAAAAAATCACTATTGGAACAGTAGTAACAGAACATTCTACCTGTAAAAGGAGAAGAATCAATATACAAAGACCAGAGAGCAATAGAAAGCATTAAAAAATAAATTAAAAAAGGAAGCTTTAAAGCGCTCTACACACAAAAAGTTTTCTACAAAAAGGTCTACAGGGCAATATTTTTAATGGATCAGAGTATTCCCCCCCTCCCCCCCAGAAGCTGATCAAATATTTACAGTCATTGGGATTCTTCAGCACATTGAAATCATTACGCATCCAGCAAAGCGCAACAAGAGAGGCACAAGGAGTTACTGTGCTCATCAAGGCCATGCGCACGAGCTCCATCCATTTCTTTCATAAGGCATAAGAAAGGTAGTGGTCAAGACACCAAATTATATTAATAAACATCCCTTTTTATTGTTATTAGATATCAGAAAGAATTACAAAGTTACTCATGAAACTACCCAGGGTGAGCCCTAAAGCTCTCATGTGAGTATTCCCAAAGCAGAAAATAGATGCAAACTTGGTTTTGCTGGAACACACTGCGGTGTTTGAAAGAAAAGGCTCACAAACCAACTGGTAGAGCAAACGTCTGCATGATCTACCTGGAAAGCATCCATAATAAGGGGCATGTACCTTCAGGCAGACTAGAAATCAAAGAACCGTACAATCCAAGTTCACGGACAAAAATGCCCTGTGTGTCCACTTTATCCATCTTTTCCCGCTCTTGAGTCTAGAACAGGTTCAGGAAAGATAAGTGATTTAGCTGATCATGTGAACTTTGAAAGAAATAACTGCGAATCCCATACGCAGCTAGAGGAGCACATGGTACAGGTCCTTCACACTAGTGACACATTTAACATCGGGGATTTGAGAGAGACTGGTCTCTAGAAGCGTTACTCTGCCAACCAACAATATCCACCTCACCAAACATGGAGCTTAAGCCCAAAACCTGACTTTGTTTCTAGGATACTATTTCCAGGGAGATTAAGCAGTATCTGATACACCTCTGGCACAGACAAACAGCACAGGTGATGGCCAATACCATTTCAGACATTAAGAAAAGCACCGTCTTATTGTTTTCAGATGTTTTCAAAGCAGTGATGGGCAAGGACCTTGCCACAGGAAGGAAGGACAGACATACATCTATCAGCCCAGGGTCAGGCCTCCTGGCACAGAAAATCATGTATCCCTCTCAGCCACCAGCTATGAGGCCTAAGAGAAAAATATTTCACAAACTACTCCTCCTTTGTCACAGCAGTCTATTTTTTAAGAAGTGAACAGTGAGTTTCTTGCTGTTGCTGGAATACGTGAAATAATCACAGTTACCCTTTGCCAAGGGCAATATTCGTAGTCTGAAGCACAGCCTTCCTGTGAATTATGTGGTAATGGATGATTCTTTATTTATGTTCTTCTCTGTTTATTTATGTTAGAACATTACCAGCATGAGTAATTCTACAGGGTTTGAATGGGGGAGTCAGAATAAGAAGGGCTAACAGGTAGAACAGACTGACACATTTCAGCTCCAGGACAAAGCTTATTCTTAGATCCAGTCTGTGCATCCCCAAACGATACACCAGCTGAGCATCCATGACCAGCATCATACTGGGGGGCAAGAAAGAGAGCACGAAGCTTTTAATATTATGACTGGTAAACTGCAAACATTAATTCTTGTATAACTAGGGGCAGAAGCAGCCCTTTATTCACACAGAGCCCATGCTGGGTGGGTAATAGGCAGGTGGCCTCAGAGCTCCAGATATGAGTTGCCCCCTTCTCACTGTATCTTTTTCTGTCAAACAGTAATTGAAGAGACCTGAATCTCCCCTACCCTAAGCAGGCTTTGGGTGGGAACAAGTCAAAATTTCCATAAAGGCTATTGCTTGCACTGACACAAAGTGTTATTTCTCTTCCTTCACCCAGGGAAAAAAGGAAAACAATGTACGCTACCCATGCTACTGCCTTCTGCTTAGCCCTTCCTCACAAACAGGCATCCAGACATGAGCTCCCCATGCCCTTTCACCTGCTGTATTGCTCCCTTGCAATTTTGTGGCTGGTTACAGCACCATGAACTTTCTCAAGTTACACATTTCTAAGTCACCTTTCATAAGAAAAGTCTTAGAAGATGGACAGAATATGTGAAGAACAGAATTTCACAGTGGGCAAGTATTTATAAGATCCCAGTAATCAATCCTGCAGCAAATTCCGCTCAGCTGAACAGCACATGCCTATTTGCCAGATCACATGTGGATCCCAGCCACAGCGCTGATCTTGTTCACACGCCACTGAGAGATATATATTAAGGAGAAAAGTGTTTGATATTCTCTATGTCCTGGTTATTTCTTTTCTGATATGAAGGATAGTCATGTCAGATAGCTATCAAAACAGGTTCAGGGTTCCTGACAAAACTGAAAAGATGATCAAAATATTTAACCAAAACTAAGAAACAGCAGAATTAACAGTGAGGAAGAGAAGACTAATGCGCACTTCCCTTTATTTCTACAAATGGGAGCACACAGAAGCATGTAACTTGTATCTGCTACTAAAAAAAAAAAGTTTATCCTTAGCTACAATCCTGCATTCCTGCAGCTCACTGCTACACACCCAAACCAGAGTAATTTTTTCCTAATTAATATTACTTTTCAGAACTGAGGAACAGGTCCGCAGAAGTATAAACAATAGTTGAGGATTTGTTCTGCACTTCACCCCACATTTGGGCAGAATGAAGGCCGTGTCACTACATTCTTCCTTTCTGGCTACCTTATCCAGCCTACGCCACCTAACATCTGTCAAAAGCCATGTATAATTCGAGAGATCAGAGATACCTCTAACATGTCTTAAAAAAAATTATTAAAGACTTTGTGCAAGCTGTGCCTGCATGCAAACCAGCAATCACTTTATTTTGTTCGAAAAAGCAGGTAACTGGAGGCAACTGGACCCAAGGGGCAGTCACTGGTCTGACCGGGCGCCTCAGGCCAGGCACTGGAGGGCTCCGCGGCGTGTGTGCCTGTGTGCAAGTTGGCATGTCTAAGGGGGTCATATGACTGTGTCAGCAACTGGGGAAACTGGGATCCAGGGCCAGTTACTGGATAGACCAAGTGTCTCAGGCCAGCTCTTGGAAGGATCCACATTGCACAGATTTCCCGCTAAGGGACCTTCGCCCTGACCAGCCAGAGCAGCTGCAATTTCCTGCAGCCACCTTCTAACCCATAAACCGCTTTTTTCACTTCCACCCACTACACTGCCTGCACGCGTGCTACTTACCAACTAACCCCAGGCAGAGAGAGCTTGTCGCTCCTGCGTGTTTCCTCTCAATTTCATCACAGAAAGGATCTTTCAAATACTATCACTTGACCTCACCGCACTTCGGCATGTGAGTATAAGAACTATACAGACACGCGGCAAAGCCTGCTACAGTCTATGCATTTTGACCCCAGTGAGCAGCAGTGGCAAATACAGCAGCAAAAAAAGTCCCTTAGACAGAAAGATAGGTGTATTTGACATGCTAATCGATCAAATACAGGAAAAGAACCCTAAAGAACTGCAGAGTTTGAAATTGTTTATCTGGTATTTCTTTTCTTCCTTTGCTATTATTCATCTTCTTTCTTTCAGTGGAGAAGGTAAGATCCCTTCAGCAGAATGTTTTTATTGGAAACTTTCTAACTACTACCATTGAAGGTTATTTTAAAATACATTAATACCACAGTATCTCCCCTACTTCAATTAAAAAGCTTATTTGGTAAGCTAGTCGCAGGTCCCACTACATCTGGGCCGATTCCCTGATTTCAGAACAAAGCCTTCAAACTGCCTTTCAAGGCTTGGCAAGGCTAAATAATACTAGTACTAGCAATAATAATAATAAAACCTTCCATCATGAATACTCTGAACCAATGAGAATTAGCTTCAAATATTTAATATTTGCTGGAAAAACCTTCCCCAAAGTTCATAAACAAAACGTTAATCACCACATAATGCTTTGCAATATCAACTATTAATAAAAATAAATTATGTGTACACTAGGAATTAGCTTTAGTATAATGTTCTGAAAATACACATATAACTCCCAGTTACTTCCAGCACAGGACTTCATAATTTTGTTGTGGGGGTGGGGTTTTGGGAGGGTGTGGTTTGTTGTTGGTTGGGTTTTTTGGATTGGTTGGTTGGGGGGTTTTAAGCTTAAAATGGGCCCACGGATATCCACACTTTGGGAGAGCAAAGAGTCCATCTCATGGTTTCCGTAATTTTAAGGCTAGTAGAAACTCTTTGAAATGAAACATTTTCACAGATTGATTTCATTTTAGAATGAAATTCAAAGTGACACCAAGACCTGTCTTTGAAAAAAAGCTGTGCTCTAAACCAGCACTGTGTCTCATAGCATTATGTATACACAGTTTTCATTCTTTAAAATTATTCTTTGCTAAAGTGGACACATATTTGAAAATTAAACACACATCCAAAGACTACCATCAAAAAACCCTGTATTTGTTCATTCCCACCTCACAAAATGTTTCAAGACTTCCTATTTGTGAGAGGCTTCTGAGAAAGATCTTCACCCTAACTTGCTAATCAGCAAATGAAAATACTTTTTAATGATGTATTCTCATTTACTAGGACGTAAGATTTCTTTAGCTGGGGATCTCTCCAAACTTACTGAATTGGTCTCAGCAGTGAAAGCTGAACAGAGTATTCATAGTTGTACATGTTGATAACAGAAAATTTCAGAAAATTAATACATTTAAATTTACCTCTAATTTTTGAAGTCACTTCAAGCAACAGTGATGACACATCTGAGAATAATGAGTTGAAAGACAACATTCCTCTTGGTGTCATAATGATTCACAAGCAGCAGGGCATTACACAAGCAGACAAGTTTGCCATGTAGTTGGGGTAGGGTTTACTTGGGGCTGATTCCAGCTCCCATCCACCTTTCTCATGCACTGGCCAAGCAACAGCGTCCTGTACTCTTTGGGTCATCTACAACTCCACTGCCTAAGCTACTACTAAATATGTACCTGCAGCCCTCCCTGGACACACTGTTGTGTTTCAAACGATGTTTGTGGAGTGGTTATTCCCCACCACACTAATGAAAAGGAGCTTTTCCCAACATCCGAAAGACACAGCTTTAAGTTAGGCTACTTCGCTTCACTTCTGAAGCCACAGACAGCATTTGGTTGAAGAACTGTCTTAAACTGTGTCAGGTCTAAATGATCTGGCTTCTCCACACAACAGTGTGACTAAATCACAGCAGCTCCAAGATTAATTTTTGCATGCAATTATTAATAGCAAGCAATGCTGACAGTTACTCATTGCAGCCTGTGGGGAAAATTTCTCTTGGGCAGGAACTCCAGACATTGCTGAAAAATCTGAAATGCTGCACACAGCATGAAAATATTGAACTTGCCTCTCTTTCTGCAAAGAGCCTAAAAGGAATTATCAAGACTTCACTGGTGAGAAACAACAGGTTGTGATATACAATACCACAGGATACCAGATAGTAACAACAGAAGAAAAAGAAATCAGCTGTGTGCTTTCATTACTTGAAGACTAGTAAGTCACTGAAGAGAAAAAGTGATGAGAATTTTAGCATTAGGTTTGTCCACAGTGGAACTTTTTATGAGAATAAATAAGAACCTGGAATAGATAAGACAATGAAGAAGCCAACAGAGCCATCACTGAAACAACAAGTTTCTTATCCAACAACACACTCCAGGAAAACTAATCAGATAGAAGTAAGGCTATGGACGTTAGGAAAAAAAAAAAAAAAAAAAGACACCAGAGGCTTTTGACTTGATCAAGACTGGCAGCAAACAACAGAACAGCGGAGTAACACCATCTAAATTTGCTGTAATATTGCCCCATTTATTAAAATCGGAAAACAAAATATATTATTTACTATAGAAAAATGTGACCCTAAGTGATTCCTCAGCCCCCAAAAAGAAATTGTTAAAGGCTGCTCCAGAGGCAGATCTATCATTCACTACACGCTGCTCTCAAATTCTTTCTGGCTGAAAATTCCTGTAAGAATGATCTGACATGATTTTTTTGTCACTTATCACTACAAGAAAATAACTTCATTTTTCAGATATACTAGAACAATTTTTCCCATCTTTGTTGCAACATCCACAGATTCACTAAGTGGAAATTTTCAGCAGCATGTATCCAGCATAAAAAGCAAAATCATCCAATAAAAACAGACATCTAATGACAAAAATTGTGCAATATTAATTCCTCTGTGCAAAGGTGTGAAAAACACTTTTGCCAATAAAAATGGCTAAAACCGAACAACCAGCAATCAAAACTTTGTGGACTAACAGATGTCTAACATCATAAAAATCAGAGACGTACTTTATTACCACTGAAACCATCAATACTTGAAAAGATGCGATGCTTTCACAAGAAAGGATCCTTCCCAAATGTGCTCAGGCAATGCCTGTTTCAATAATGGTGGAGATTAAAAGCCCATCTCCCTCACTGCAGTCAAAAAATCCCACTACCTGGGACATGGGCAAGCAGTTAGGAAGAAGCATAACTATCTCCTGGAGGCGGTTACTGCGGGTACAGCTACAGAGGCAGTAAAGGCTTCCATGGTTGCGCATTTATGACCTGTGAAGTTGGAATTAACTCGATGTCCTATGGAAACATTTATATGAATCTCCCTGGTTTAACACAGCAGCTAAAATACAGAACTTACACTGGCCAAAAGAATAGATTACACTTACTAACTTTGCCTTTGGGATCCATAAGATCAGGCACGCATTCTGAGCCTGTTTCTTCTCCAGCAAAGAACAGTTCTTGCAGCAGCAAATCAAGGGAGGGAGAGAGATCTGTAATCCAGTGCTAAGTTAATTAAGCTTGAGATCCACAGGCAGAACAAAAAAGATAGCATAAGTATTTTATTTCAGTGTTTGTACTTATGAGCAAAGATAACCAGCAACTTACCAACGGAATGTAAGCCACCAGTTTAGGTGAGCGATTCTGATGCAGCGGTACTGCAGGACCCTTCCCCCCTCCCCCTTAACTGTTTACTGAAGAAAGATCATCAACCATGAGGTCGTCAAACCCATTCCCAGCCAGGTACCTCTGGCTACAGGAATCACTCTGTTAACCCGACTCTGCATGTCTGCAGGCTTCCTTCTGTACATGGGTCATGCACATCAAGGAGATCTGGAACCATTCAAAATGGGAGATTTTCTCTCTCCCTGTGAACAACTCTACTAGGCACCATGGCACTTGCCATAAGGACTACTCTTTTGCCTTCCCCCCCGCCCCATCCCATTCAGGGAGAGCATGTAACTGTACCCAGAACAGACTGAGAAAGCCACCTCGACCTACACACAAACCACACTTTTATATACATGCAAGTAGTCTTAAGATGAAAGGGTAAGACAAAGACTTATCTTCTCCCTCCCTCTCTGGAGCCTTGAGGACATCGTCAAGTGGAAATAATTCAGGAGACAAAAAGATGAAGGGATGATTTCTTAAAATGGAGACAGTTACAGAACATGAAAACACCTTTCAAAGAGCTAACCAGGAACAGTCCTCTGTCCAGAAGCCCAAGCATTTCTGTGTTTACCCCAGTCTAACTCTGGCCTGATACTCTGCCTTCTGCAAAGGGGGACTGATTTCCCTTTTCTAAACAGATCATACTGAAAAAAACCCCACACTATACTTGTGACTGCAACCCAACAGAACCTGGAAGGTATAACCTAATATATTATGATTTTGTCATTGCTGGTAGACATCAGAAACTTACCATCCTAACAGTGCAGGGTTTCAGGACTTGCCAAAATAAGGGAGCGATATTCACACTGAGAAATATATTTTTCATAAAGCATTTAGCATGAAATTTGACAATGAGTTACATGCCACTAAACCAGCTGCATGTATAAGAGTAAAAACAGTCAAGAATTGAAAGTTAAAATCACCTGGGACTCTAATAACATCATCCTTACCCAGATGCTCTTTCTGGTAAACCAATTTTTGAAATTTCTACCTTTCTGTCAATTCTGGTTGGAACTGTTCAATGTGTTCAAAATCTGTTACTGTGAGGGAGAGAAATGAAAACAGGTAAGCGCACACAAGAGGCTGTATGATCAGATAAACCTTATTTCACAGATAAGCTAAACTAGGAATGCATGAGGGAAGAAAAACAAAAAGACCACAGGGGAAAGAAATTGGACAGAAACCATCTTATTACATCAGTTTTGTTATGAACCGAGTGAGCATGAGTCTTGTTGAAGCCTGAGACATACGCTATATACTTACTTGAAATTGAGTCTATGCATCTTAAAGAGTATATTTGAATGTGTTGTTTTGCCACTCTAAGAAAAAAAAAAAATCGCCTTTTTCTGGGTTCAGATCCCAACAAACCTACATTAACTGCTAAGTTACATCAATTATATATATTAAAAAAAAAAAACCAACTCAGAAGTTTGACAAAATCAGATCAGATTTTTATGCCTCAGCAATTACCTGAATGCTCAACTGAAGATTTTTTTCTGAAGTTTTATTGTCCAAATTTTCATGTCAAACAACCTACGACTTGGAACTGAGGATTCAAGAGAAAACCACAAGGTAAAATAATTGCATGACTTAGTGTAATGCTAAGCACATCAGTACAGCAACAATGAGCAGTAGTCCGACTTTCCCTCTCCAGTCAAAACAAATTATCTCCTTTTTCAGCTCTCAAATGGAAGACACAACTCCTCTTTCGGAAGTAAAAAGAATTTGTTGCTGCCACAGACAAACTAATGGGTCACCTTCAGTCTGCTACAGCTTCCCAACATGCTGAAGCCACAAAGGAAAGAGCGTCTGATGAATCCAGAAATAAGCCTTCACAGAAAAAGTACCCATTCCCTGAACTACGGGCTACATGCAAAATGTATTTAACAAAGATAAATATTTATTTACAGAAATACAAAGCTTGCTCCCTAAAGATGCCAAATCACAGCTGGGAAACACCGGGCTATATGGGAAGTAGTCACGGACTGCTGGGAGTCAGAGGAGCTTTTACCTTAAAGAAATTCATCAATTTACCTTATGAACAATCCCCTGCTGCAGGGGGTGAAAAGAAATATTAGGTATTGGAAATTTTTAAAAAAATTATTAAATCCTAAAACTAATAACAGCTAACTTTCTTTTAATTGAGACAACCCCCACCCCTAATAAAAATCCTCAAAACGTTCAGATTGAAGGAAAAAAAGAAAAAAAAAAAAAAAACACAGAAGGAAAAAACTCTGAATTTTAGTCATGGATCTTTTCCATAGATCTCCAGAGAAATGGCATGAAACATAACAATGCTTTTTACCATTACTTTGTTTTCCCCCTTCTTCATGCTTCACTAAGCACGTGCACACACCATGTTCTATTAAAAAAAAAAACCAACAAAACCAACAAAAAACAAAACAATAAAACCTGCTGAGTTTCCGGGAGTATTTTATACCACAGTCTTATTGGATTCTGCAATGCTTCATATAAAAAGGACCATCGCTTATGAAAAAAGCCCCCAGGGGTTACCACTGTGACTCACACCGTCTACTCCTTAACAATAACAACAACAACAATAATAATAAACTTTAAACATTTCTGTCTACAAATAATGAGGAAAGCCTACCAGCCCCCTTCAAGAGCAAGTAATAAGCAAACCAGGTGGAAAAATGAGACTTGCAAAAGAGACCAGACTTCCAGCAGTTTCCTTCTGATAGGCAAGATACCATTTTGCAAACAGGTTCTGAAACATACTTTAAAAAAATATTCCATCAAAATAATAAATAATTGATAGCACCTGTCTATATATAAATGTCCTATTAACATATTTAACAAAGAGCAAGCAAAGAGCAGGACACCTATTTTTTCATCCAGGAAAAAGGGAGCAATTGTTAGGATGATAAAAAAAAAATCACAGAAGGTGGCATGTAAGTTTATGTAGGCGTTAACCCTAATGTCAAGTGAAGACCAAACAACAGGGACCATAATTCAAAATGCATCGGTAGCCAAAATTTATCTGAAGTCTTTTAGAGGGCTGGTAAGACAGTATGAAAGTGCCAGCAATGAACCAGACAAAGGCAGCAGAGTAATCTGTAAGAATCACCGGGAGCAAAAGGGTTTGTGTTGGGTTTCTATAGCAGAGCTGGTGATGAGCATTTAACCAGGTTTTACAACCTGATTTTCCAAAGTAAAACTGTAAACACTCTGAGCCCTTCTGGTCAATCTCCTTGACATGCTACACTGCTAACATCTGGACGATAATACATACTCTTCTAAAACACAGGCAGATTTAAAATATCATGAACTGAGATTTTGGGTGGGAGGGCAGTGGGGGATCAAGTGCTTCAGCAGCCTAAGTTACATACAATACTCCAAAATATAGACATTCATCCAAATCAGAGAGCTGTCAAACAGCCTTTAAGGCTAATTAAAGAAACGCTAGTGTGCCAAGAAGCTCCCTATCTCTCCTAAGACTAAAATACCAGCTAGTCCTCTACACAACCTCACCTCTTTTATTACACTGTACTCTGCAAGAGAGCCAAAACATCTTGCTCTCCCTTACTAATGTAAACTCCCTTCCTTTGCCCTGTGGGCTAACAGTACTGCTGCAGGGACTCACCAGCCCTTTCCCAAACGCACTCCCTGGGGCCCTGGCTGTCCCCCTCCACTTCTGCTACCACCACAGGGCAAACACAGCCCAGGGCCGGCCAAAGACTCGTGTCGCATGTTCCCTTACCAACCTGCAATTACCAGAGTTCATGACTGCTAGTGGAAACAAACTATGGAGCAATGCTTTGTAGTCAAGTTTTATCATGCAACTCTAGGGTTTTTTCCCCTTAATTTTAAGGATATGAATCCCCTAGGGCAGAAAAATATATTGAATTACATATTATTGAGGAATACATACCAATTCTGGGTAGTGTGGGTCTCAGAGGCTGCGATTGCCTAGCTCTCCCTCAGAAAAATCTTGATTTATAAGTGAGATTAAACAGCAAACTTAGCATAGTGGACGAAAAAATTAATAATTAGTAATCCTTTCCACAATCTAGAAAACTGCCTCTAACACTGGTATCAGAGCTCTAGATCCAATACCAAGAACTGAAAACTAGTACATCAGATTTTTCTCTGGAGGAATTGGACAACAGCTTTACTAATCTGACTAAAAACTAAGTTTTAGGAGTAGTTTAAGCCCTTCAGACAACAAAGATGATCTGAAAAACTGGGGACTTTTTGGCTCATAATCACCTTTTTAACTCGATTTTCACACACTCATTCCAAGACAGTTCTTCGGGACAACTGTGCTGTCAGATCTTCGTTAGTGCTCGTCTGCCCACTTAAAGAATGTGGCTTTTCTTTGGCTCTGTGAACTCTTTAATTTTCTAAAGTACAATATTTTCCTCTTCTATATTGCCATTCAGACTTTTAAAAATAGAAACAAGAAAGATATAAATACCTATGGTAAGTATAGGAATGATTTTGTGTAAGACACTTCTAGATACAATTTTTTATCCTAATGTATTAAGCTGCTTACAGAACAACCTGGGGCTCTCAAATCAGAAGGCTCCCTTCATGGCACCCTTCCAGAAGAAACATCAGAGCGTCAGTTCCCCTCCGCCTCTTGTCCAAGGCTTCAATAAATGCCTGAGGCTCTTCCGGAGTGGAAGTTAGGAGGAGGAATACAAACAACCCTTAGAGGCAGTCCTGGGCCTGGAAAGCCCTGTGGGGAAGGGGCTGGAAACCAAAAGGGAAGGGAAAAAAAAAAAAAATGTTCGCACTGCAAGAATATAGAGGAAACTTTCCAAATCGGCAGTGAACTCGAGAAGAAAGAGAAATAAATTGGTTTTGGGAGAGTTCTGTCTTGGTCATACCAGAGGCACAAGCAAAAGATCAACCAGTGCTTTCTCTCTGTGGACTCTGCCAGGAAACCCCTTCTTTCCTCTCATGAAGGGGGTGAGGACCCCCATCATTAAAACGCACACACATAAATTCACTCAACATTCCTATCACTCACTTTGAACAGTTAAACAGGGTACAATTCCCAGAGGGGTGTGCACAAACACCCCAGCGAACTTAGTGTGAAGATTTCAGTGAAGCACATTGTATCTCCTGAAGTCAAGAGCTGTTGCTATTCCAATACTTCTTTCAAACAGGTCCAAGTCCCCACTCCTACCACAAAAATGTTTGTAGACTCCATCCTTTCTCCCACCCCCCCCAATAACTTCAACGATTCATTTTACGCAACAAAGCAGCCTGATTTTAATTCTTGCTTACTAACTTCATTTTCAGTCGTCTTTCTGCACAAGCTGACTAAAATTCAGCCCTGAAGATCTCCTGCCCTTCCTTAATAGCTGTGTGTCTAACCTTTGAGAGACAGGTTTTTGGACCAGTACAGAGCTCAAGAGATTCATTTCCTCTTGCCGGGCTTCAGTAAAAGCTTTTAGGTACAAGCCCATAAAATTTCTTTCTTGACATGCATTGCATCCTGGTCCAAACATGCATTATATCCTAGATTCCTCCTACCTCCATTCAATTTGAAATAAATTACAAAGCACACAGACTGAGAATGTCATCACTATTTCAGTGGAGAAAACCCCTGCTATTTTCTTTTAATTTAAGCGGTTGTTTCCTTTCTGCTGGCATGTTTTAGGACCTCAGGGATGCATAGGACTTACTCCTAATTTCAGCTATGGTACCAATGTCTTGTAAGATAGTGTTTTCATTCAATGCACGGTTACAACCTGCTCTTCCTGGGTTTTTTCCTTATTTTAAGTGAATGAGGAAGCATTCTGTGGTCACTTGACAAACATACTTGTTTTAAGGTTTGGATTTATTTTTTGGTAGTTTGCCTTTTTAACTTATGACAAGAACTTAGCTATCACAACACTGTCTTACTCATTTTTTATTAATATTTTCTTTAAATATCATTGGTTATATATTTATAGCGAAAAATACTGTGTCACTATTACTAACAAGTATAACAGTTAAAGAATGAGGGTGGGGAGAGAGAATGTACAGTTTTTAGCTGTTTTACATTACGGGGCTGCAGCTGGAATTTGCCAATCAAAAATGAACTGTGTCGTGCCTGTGACTGCAATTCTAAGCTGAACTGAGTAAAGGAAGTAATTTTACCTTCCGGTAAAGATTCACGCACTATTTTTTTTCCCTTCCTTAGTAAGGACAGTCTTAAAAAAAGAAAATAAAAAGTTTAGTGTTTTACATTTGTTTTTAAAAAATATGAGAAAAAATAGGAAACTGGATGGACTTTACTCTTTAGTTCAAGAAGTGTTGGTAAGCTGTGGTTTTCATGGCAACCTATATTACAACAACATTAAAAAAAAGCAAAACAATTTCCTCACAGCAGCTTCCTCAGCAATGATTAACATAATCAAACCATTATTTTCATCAAACTCGTACTTTTCTGGTTCCCCAATTTTGCACCGTGAAAAAAAATTTCAAACTACTAAATAAAGCTTGTAGTAAGAAAAGATTTGATTGTGAAAGACACCTCTGCATTTAAGCATTGCTGTGACAGTGTAAAAAGCCAAAGGATCAGATTGCCGGTTTTGGCTGGGGTAGAGTTAATTTTCTCCATGGTAGCTAGTAGGGGGCTGTGTTTTGGATTTGTGCTGGAAACACTGTTGATAACCCAGGGATGTTTTTGCTCCTGCTGAGCAGGGCTTACACAGAGCCAAGCCCTTTTCTGCCTCTCAGCCCACCCCACCAGCGAGTGGGCTGGGGGGGCACAAGGGGTTGGGAGGGGACACGGCTGGGACAGCTGACCCCAACTGGCCCAAGGGATGTCCCACACCATATGGCATCGTGCTCAGCACAGAAAGCTGGGGGAAGAAGGAGGAAGCGGGGGGACATTCGGAGTGATGGCTTCTGTCGCCCCAAGTCACCGTTACATGTGGCAGGGCCCTGCTTTCCTGCAGATGGCTGAACACCTGCCTGCCCATGGGAAGGAGTGAAGGAATTCCCTGCTTTGCTTTGCTCGTGTGCACGGTTTTTGCTTTACCTATTAAACTGTCTTTATCTCCACCCACGAGTTTTCTCACTTTTACCTTTCCGATTCTCTCCCCCATCCCACCGGAGGGAGTGAGTGAGTTCTGGGTGCAGCTCAGCTGCCAGCTGGGGTTAAACCACAACAAGACAACATCCCTGTGTTTAAATAATTTATCTTCCTGCCATGAATTCTTTTAAGTCAATGTCAAACACATAAAAAGGCAAGAGAAACTGGTGTAGTAGCTTACTGTAGTACTGAAGCATAAATGTCACTGCTACACAGACCTTGTAATATCAGCTAGACTGTTAAGGTTAGCAATTACAAGTCTTTAACTAAGACCAGGAACATTTATCTGGATCAATACCTACTAGTAAACCTAATCAATGCTGAAGATGTTTTTCTACAAATATTCAACACATGCTGCTTCCCCTCAATTTCTCTACTTGCTAACAGCTTTCCTACTGTTTTTCTTGCAGCATTGAAAAAGGGATGCAGATGTCTCATTTTAACATCTAAACTTCTACATTTTTACACCTTCAAAATATACAGTGTCTGGAGCCATTATTCTTCCTTTGAAAATAAGCTAATTCAAAGTATTTCAGAAGAATTATACCCTTAAAATCAGTCCGTCAAATAACACTGGAAAGATCCATCATATTATTCTTAATTATAATCTTAAATGTCTTTGACAGCTTTCCCCAAAAAATAGGTAAACCTACCTGGGGCTTGAAACAGCTGCTAATATCAGAATCCCTCTAGGGTTAAGGAGAGGGAGCAGATGTGAGAACTGGTCTCAAACAAAATTCACTACAGGTAAAACCTTACGGTGCAAATAGACAACATGAGTAACAAGTGAGCAGGACCAGATGCCATTCACCTGGGAATTGTAAAAGAACTTGGAGATAGAAAAGCTGGATTATGAACCAGAAGTTAAACCACCGGCTTCAAACCAGCCTCTGGATGCACTGACAGGAGGCAATTAACAAGAGGCCAATGTATTAAAAAAAGCAATCAATGGGGAGTGTGGGAGCACACAGGTGAGCGGGTCTGACCTGAGGTTAGGCAAACTAGCAGAAACTGTTGCAAGGAGCAGAAACAGCACGGAGACAAATAACTACAACACATGGGGAAGAGTCAACACATCTTTTAAGGTGAAGATGCACCTCAAATCTCCTGGAGTTTCCTGAAAACAAGGGAGTGGTGGTTGAGAGAGTCGTCATCTTCTAAAGGTTTCAGCAAAGTCTTCCAGCAAGGTTCCTACAAAAACTGTGCTACTATAATACATGAGGCAAGGCCCCTGCCCGGCTCACCAAGCAACTTGGTTAGCAGATGAGAAAAATAAAAGGCCACTGGAGTATCTCAGGACCTGTGCTCGGGTTTGTGCCATGCGAAGTGTTCCTAAGACAACCCAGAAAGGGAGTGGGGTGGTGAGATGACAAAGTTGCACCAAAGCAACGTTTGAGTTTATACATACTTGGAGCCGAACCATGGAAAATACCCTCTAGTTTCTACTCAAACCTTCAAAGATATCAGCAATGGGGAAAATTATTGGATGGCTGTGGCAGGTTGACAGAGGCACTGGCATATGATGGAAAGGGAGAGGAGAACCCATTTGGTGGAAAAAGATTCAAAGTTTCAACTGTCTTTTTCAGCAAATCTTTCAGCCTTACTCGCTGTCAGATAGTCAAGCTGTTACATTCGTGGAACCCTAAAATCCATCCCTAACTAGCTGCAGAAACAGTCAGCTGAATGATAACAACAAGACTGTCATATACTAAGTAAAATCTCAGAAAAATAGTTCAGATTTTATAATGGAGAACAGCATTAATAACATCTAGCCCTGTAAGATTTAAAAAAATTAATCCTTTTCAAATAAAAATATTACTATCTATGTCCAAATAATAGAATATTTTTTCAGCTTCAATAGCCTATTTGAAGGAGAATTCAAAATACACTTTCACTTAACGCATCTCTCTGTTAATAGTGAGAATTTTCACTTCATAACTCGGTACAGAAAAAAACCCTATGAAGTTAATACAAAATCTTGGGTCCTCTGCTACTTTTAGAATGCAACCATCCTGGCCTTATTTTTAAGTTGCAAGGGAGTTAGCTTGCCATTTTAAAAGCTAGCCTAAGGAATCAGGCCATAAGGTCTAAGAGCATTTGTTGTGCAACTTTCAGATTTAGGTTCTAAGGTAACAGCAAACTGACAAGGCTCAAAATACATTTTACAGACTGAAAGAAATAATTTCTTTTATTCTCCTCTTATAGTGAATTCAAAGCAAAATTTTTACTTCACGATAAGGCTACCCACCGCATCTCTAGAATACTGGATTTTTGCTGCCAAAGTTCAAGACCTAGCATCAGAATAAAAACAATGTATACTTCTGGCTTTATTTTGCAGTTTTACATTCTACAGCCTTTATTGAAATACTAACAATCAAAAAAAAAAAAAGAAAGACTATTTGCTAGTAAGCAACGCTGTTCAAGATTTATACCTTTGAACAGCAGGCGTGTATGTGCCCTGCCATGCGAGACCAGGAACATTCCTGTCCTGTATCCATTTAGGTTGCACGTATGCTTCTCAGCAGAAGCACGTATACCCTCTCCTTTCACTTAACCACCAGCTTTCACTTGGTAGACTGCATATCTTCGTGTCTTCAGAAAGGAAGGTGAGTATCATACAACCAAAGCAAGTTAACCTCCATTATCTACTCTCTCTGAAGACATCCCTTTTTCCTGCCCTCTTTGCCTTGGAGGCTCTGACTTCTCCTAGGAAAACAAACCAAGTATTTCTTCCATTCCAGAAAAAGCATTCCATCAGCTATAAAATTATGGCATTACCTCAGCAATTGTATTTTGTAGTAACCCTTTTTTTTTTTTTAATCCTGAAAGCACGTTACATACCATTGTCAGAGTTAGTTCCTGTAAAAACAGTGCTCCAGTCTGTATCACCAAAAGAAACACATGCCTAAACATGCCCAAACGCCCCTTCCAGGCTAAAAGGCAATATGAACGGAACACACTATGCAATGCTGACCATAGTATAGGATGCTACAGCTAATCAGAATAACGTTAGCAAATTCTACCAGTATATAAACACAAATTTCCACTGCTATAAAATAAAAAAGACTGAGCCTTATTTGCACCTTTACCAGATGCCTAAACTCTATCAAAAAGAGGCTGGTATGATTTTTTCATTTATGATAAATGGACACAAAAATAACACAGAGGTAAAATATTAACAGAGCAGCTATAAGATACCAATAACAAATCTCTCAGCTTCTAGCATCAACTAACATTCGCAACTCCATCCTGCTGACATGCAGTGGCACAAACACCCTAACCTCACAGGATACCTAAGAACAAAGTGTTGATCTTAGAGATGAGTCCAATTGCACCCTAGAACAAAAGCACTCTAAACGAAGGACTGCCAGTACAACCTGCAGAGACTCAATCCTGACCTGCAGCCTTTCCTCTCTATTCTAATTGTGAAAATTTGCTTTCAGGGTAAAATCCAAGAGAAAAATGGGATGCACAAGCAATGGAGTGCCTGGTTCCACTCGCACATGCTTATGGCAGAGTAAAACTAATGTGAGCTAAGCTGTTTTAAAAAAACGAAAGAAAATAGTAAGCTGCAATACACCCCCCCCCCCCCAACTTGTATCAAAAAGTAAGTAACGTGAATCTGAATCCCAATATTAACCAATGAAGAACCTGCCATAAGCAAGCATATTTAACACTAGGCACCCTCGCCAGAAAACATCTTGAAGATTAGAAGGAACACATTTTAATCCAAAGTACAAAACCTGACATCACAAAACCTGATACCCAACTGCTTAGCTCAGTGTTCCTGTCCACGGGTCTAACATTAAGCTTTCACTTCTAACCTGTGCTTTGTTCTGAGACAAGATTGTTTACTGTCTGGAATGTTAAACAGAAAGGAACAGGAGAAGGAAAAAGTTGCACACTCTGAAAGCTGGGGAACACTGAATAGTGGTATTTTCATGTGAGTCTACTTTAGACAGAACTTCATATGCACCGACTGCAGTTTATCTGAGTCTTTCAACCTCAGGTCCATGATTTAGCCATTTTAAAGCAAACCCAAATAACAGCAGATCGAGAAAAGCTTTTCATATAAACACAAATCATGATGCTGCTGTTTCCGATACAGCTGCATTGTCAGTTAATCCATTACATGTTGCTTAGAGGCAATGAACCCAAACATGCCTTTCAGTTCCTGGCTCAAGAAATCATTAAGGTTAGATAAATCCTCCCTTATGTCTTTGACCATAGGACTCAGATGTAGAAGCCTGTTCCATTGTTGTTTTACTTTTGGAGTGAATCAATTCCAACACGTCTGCGATAGGAAGGATGATCTCCATCAAAGTCACATACCACTCACTGTCGTGTTATAAATGCTGCAACTGCAGGAAAATAAATTTAGTTAGCATGTTTTGGGTTACATCTTCCAGAAATACAGGCACTCAACCCACCATGTTCTTCAAATATGTTTATTAGAAAACACATCCTTTAAGATAAAACAATACCTCTTTGCACATAATAAAATGTACTGCTCCTACTATCTAGACTGGGCTGACTGAGAAAAATAAATATGTACTGTAACATGTTTCACCCGCATAGACAAGTGAAATTCTTAAAAGCTACAGTTTAAGTTCATTATACAGCATTTGACTTGCAAAACTCTGACTGTCCTTTCTTTCTTCAATTAATTCTGGATCACACGCTACCAAGAATGTAAAACCCTTGTGTTCACAAAATCAGGATGCACTAAGAGAACATTCCAGTGTATTTAATACCTGCTTCAGCAGTTATCGTATAATAAATAAATCTGAGAAGCGGTTATGTTTCTCATAACAAATCATTCAGACAACAGCTTGCCGCACTCCCATTTCTGTGCATTCTTTTCCCTTTTTTCCTTACAATTTTGCTCATATAATACAGTGGTTCAGAAATGTAATATTTAAGTTTGTTTTACTGCTGTGTAAAAATTTACATAAGAGTAGTCTGACTAGATTTATCTTACTTTTTAGGATTCTATACCTTCAGTGAAAGCCTACTGGTGAATGAAGGAAAAAAGGTAGCCCAAAGGAATGGAATCTAAGAATGTGAGAAAAATAAAAAAATAAAAAGAAACTGCACTGAAGTGCAGAAGACATGAAGGAAAATAACAGACTAACAAATAAATAGACATCTCATGTATCATCTGACATTTTAATAGACAAATGACAATACTGGCAAGAAATAAGAACAACAGGACAAAGGAGTACAACTATACCATAGGCAGGGACAGCTTATTTAGTAAGTACAGGCAGCAACACATGCTGCCAGGTGCCACAAGGAAGGCATGTTTGTAGCAGGAAAACACAACAGAATTATCATCTAGGCAGGACCTGCCAGTAATTACAGTTTTAAACAGCTTTTAAAAAGCAATACAAAAGGCTCAGGCCAATGCACTGAGTCTGAGAGCACAACGGGGACAGTGCTGCCCCCCAACAGGCTGCAGAAGTTGCCAAGAGACCCACTAGTTGATGTCTAATTTTAACTAAGAAGGAACTAACAGAACTCTAAAAGCAAAAGTTATTTGAATCAACAAAGACTTGCCAAAATGTAATGGGAAAATTAACAGCAACAGAATAGAAAAAGCAAAACTTCAGAGCTAGAACATACCTTCAGGTATTTATTTCTTGCTTTTTAGAAGTGGGATAAGTTGTATCCAAAAAACCACTCCTGACCAATGTGTCCCCAGCATATTTGAAAAACTTATAGTGGAGATCCCACAGTCATGATCATTTATTTCCATGCTTACTCTTAGAACCTTTTCTTCTTGCTTCTGTGTTGTAATTGAACACCTACTCCTCCCCCTGCTATTTCTTTCTTTGCCAAAATAATACAGAGATCTACCTTCCAGAAGAGTTTTATGTATTTAACTTCTCATCTCTTTTCTCATTAGAATACACACCCAATTCTTACAGATTTTCTAGTTTTCTAATATTTTTTGCTGACATTTGGGTTTGGCAACAGCTTGACCGTTGACTTGCGCTAGTTTTCATTCACAGTATCTTCCAAATGTTTTTCTCTGAAACAGATACCTAGCAGCCGTTCACCAAGTATATTTATGTGGATTATGTTTGCTGAACTTCAGTACACTGCACATATCCCTTTTCCATTGCATTCTATTTATTTCAGACTACTCTTAACCAATGAAAATCCTCCTGAAGTGTAAGCCACACTTTCAAAACACTTCCATCTCTTCCTTCCTCAATGCTCGATAGCCAAAAACGTAGCAAATGTATTCTACTAGGAAAGACATTAATTAAAAATCTGGATAGGACTGGACCAAAAAAAAGACACCATTCACCTCATCTTTGCTGTACATCAGCTGTGAACTTCTGAAAACTGCTCTGAATATCTTCTCCAAAGAGTTGCGAGACCATGAAGAAAGCTGACAACAGCTTCACATGGCCCGCTATTTTTTCACTCCATGCTTCCTTGCCATCAGTCAAGATCCACTCTGTCTTCCTCATTACCTTATTACATTGTAAGCATATGGGAAGGGAAACAATTTATACCTCAATTATAAAGCTTCAGTGGTTGAAAACTCCTGACTCTACAAACTCCAGAAAACTCTGGGGATACTGGAAACAAGCTCAGGAATAAAGGAAAGCAGAAAGGTCAGCCATTCCTGTAGGGGACTGCGCTAAGGAGAAGCCGAGCAATTCCAATCCACGAAAGGAATCCCAGTATGAATACCAGGGAAGCTTCATAAGGACCTGAAAATAATTTCCTTTTAAAGAAAACAAAACCAAAGCACATCAGCAAATGACTCAATGCATTCTCATGGCACATTCAATCTAACTGTGGGCCGCCACCAAACAGGTCCATCTGTTCTTCCCTCTGCCTTGCACTGTCAATTTGTGTTCCCTTCCTGTGCTGGATCTAGTGATCATGCAGCTGCAGGATGAATTCATCAGCGTATCAATGCAACGGAAAAATAACCTGCCAAAAAACCCACCAAAAGATGAAACCAAATTAGCTAGTCTTGTTATACAAGCAACTGAGAGTCAACCTAGAGAAGAGGCGTGGAAATGCGTGGCAGGGCAGGAGAGAGCAGGACAGCTTCTTTTGGGGCATTCTGCCTGCTGATCATGTCAGATATAGCATGAAACTGCATCCTGCAAAAGAGAATAGTACAAGCACAAAGGTATAAAACCAAAAGTCCAAGGTATAAAAAAAATTACAAGTAGCATAGGATGTAAAATGCAAACTGACAGTATCTTACGTACTACAGAAGTAAAGACAAAGGAAAGTACTAATGACTGCTTAATAGGGAAAATAAGTAATCCTGTACACAAGTCTAAAACTCTCAGACCTTTTTAGTGTCATTCTTCACAAATACTAGACGTTACCAGATACTCAAGGCCAAGTTAACCAGGGTTTAGAAGCACAAGTCCCAAAAGCCTAGGTAAAAAAAAAAAAAAAAAAAAAAATATATCACTTTTAATTATCTTAGAAACTAGCAGAAGCAAACCACAAATTGACAGAGGATTCAGGATGTCCCTAAGGACTAGAAAAGGACACATCTAGGACTATCTTAAAAACAGGAGGAAGAAGGACTCAAAGAATTAGAGATCAGTAGTCTTAACTTTGCTACACAGAAAGGTACCAGAACATATTATTAATCAATTTACAGGCACCTAGGGGATAATAAAGGGATAGCAAAACAGCCAGCATGAAGTACAAATCATGTCAAACCAACCTAATTTCCATCTCTGACAGAGTAACTAGATTAGTGCATAAATATGAAATGTCTTTAAGGCTTCTACCAGTGACATACATTTTCTTTAGAAAAAGTGAATTAAGTTCTGCAATTAGGTAAAAAGGCATAAGAGTAGTCGTTAAAACGTTCTCCTTCAATCTAAAGGATATCTCTTCAGAACAGTACTTGAGACATGTCCTGTGTCCTTTAATATCTTCACTAATGATTTAGAAGATGAATTAGAGTAGACCTACAAAAACATGCAGATGATGATGAAAAGGGTAAAAATAACTCTGGACAACAAGATCAAAATTTGAAGCTATCCTGAGAAACTGGAAGAAAAGTCCAAAAATCTTACGCAAACAAGTCCATAATCCACACAGGAGAAGTTACATCAGAAACAAGAACACATATTGGGGACCCCATGGCAAGGGGACAATGGTGCACAGAGAGAATCGGGACTTTCTATAAGCAGTAATTTCAATGGATGTGTGACAAAGTAATACTGCTGCAAAAAGAAGCATCTCACTCTAGGCATACACCAGCAGGAACGTTGCGCATGGTAAGCAGGAGTGCAATCTCCATTTTGTACTCACAACCTCTTATCTACAATATGCATCCAGATCACGTCACTGCATTATAATTAACTGGAAAAGTTCAGTGGAAAACAAGAACAATAATTAAAGAGCATACTAAAGAGAGCTGAAAGAACTGAGTTTGTATTTGCTTAAAAAAACAAGCAAAACCTCACAGCAATTGTGGCACTTTGTCTTCAACCATATAAAGGTTATTATGAAGAGGAGCAAAATCAGCCCCTTTCCTGACTCTTTTGGGAAAGAACAGGCAGGAACAGGCTCTATTTTCAGGAGAGATTATTGAGGTTGGAGTCCAGGCAAAACTTTCTGTGCACAAGGCCAGCGCAGTCCCAGTACAAGGCACCTGGGGAGTTTGCGAATCTCCTGCATAAGAACAATCTTAGGCAAACATCTGTCAGTGTTCTTGTTCCTACTTCTGGATAAGGAGACAAACGATGATGAACTCCCAAAGAGTCTTCCAGTCTTAAACTAAGATAAGTCCCTCCGATAAAAGAGCACATGGTTTCAAGAAAGAGGATACATCAGATTAATATTTTCAGGTGGCTCACTTGGTTTTACAGGATAAACCAGTTAAGCCCCAGTTTGCCAAGCACAGCTATTCATGAGCTGATACACAATGTAAAAACAAGGACACAAGATCAGCTTCTCCATCATTGGAGATGCCTGTCTTGACTAAAACGTCTACTCTTATTTCAGCTTGTAAGTTATAATAATACAAATGCACATTCCAATATAAATGTACACAAGACACATAATAAAGTAACAGAAGTAACTACAATGTTTTTTTCCTTTTATTTCTGCAACTATGCTAAAACCACAAATTCTAGAGAGGTTCTGAAGTTACTGTTATCAGAATATGTTCAAGGTTTCGGGTCAACCAGTTGTATGAACTCACTTAGTTTGCTGCTGTTCAAACAGATAATTTTTCCTCCCTTCTTCTCTGAAAAAGACGGAAGACAACAATCAAAGAAGTTCTCACAGCACACTGTATTTTGAGATATCATTAGTAAAAAACCAAAGGTTGAAAAGACCACATTGTGAAAATTAACACCCCCTTGAGGAGTTCACCTATCAAAACAAAAAAAAACCAAAGTCTTTATTAACCAGCTCTTTCCTCACCCTCAACAAGTTTGGTAAGGCACGATTTCTAGGGCACTTATTAGCACCCATATGCAGTCTGGCCAACTGCTATTAATATCTTCAGATGAGAACACAGATGTCATGTAATTTGATTTGGATCAGAATAGGAGCTTTCAGCTCTACAGTTTTTATTCATGGATGTTTATTAGGGAACTTCTTTCCTCTCTGAATACAGGACATGCTATTGATTTGGTTATATGCAAATGTAGTCGGACAGAGTAACTCCTTCTGCAGGCTATTTTCATAGTTTCCACATTAATCTTCACTTTTTAAATGCTGAAAAATTGTAGCTGCAGCATGAATTCCTTTTAGAGACATCTAAAATGTCAAGGTAAATATTAAATATAAAATCAAAATTAAAAAAATCAAGGGTCTGGCTTTTATTCATTTTGAGTTATTTTTGGCTTTGCTTTTCTTTGTTTAAGGACATCTTAGAGAAACTGAACTGTCATTTTTCTTAAAATATTTGGTGACCCAAAGCAGTTGCAGCTATTGGGTGGAGTGCTAAGTTTACACAGACAGATTACTACTACTAATGGCACTAATGGAAATTATCATTTTCTTGCCATCCCTAATTCAGCCCTAATGCATTGCTTAAATAGATGGACTTGTATCAACATTTTTGTTCTTCCTTTCTGAAAAGGTAAGGAGCTCTTCGATCGTGCATTCTAAGTCCAAGAACAAATTGCCTTTAGAGCAGAAGCACTGACTTAATTTACCAATGTTGGTTTCCAGCACAATGGTTAGCACAATACATCTGTACAAAATCTCCCTTGCTCAAAATAGGAGAGAACTCCCACGAGGGCCTCCCCCAACCTCAGAGGTACCAAGAATCAAGAGGTTTCCTTAAAACACAACGACAACTCCAGAGTGCTGTTATTTTTAACCTTGATTATTTGTCGGTGATAACGGTTCTTGCTTTCAGGCCTGCTTGCTGCGTGAAGCAAAAGGAAACCAAGCTAGACCCATCCACATGGAACGCCAGACCCCATTCAGGGAAGTTTGTTAAGGAACTAGTGCAATGTAGTGCTGGCTGAGCTCAAGCAGGGGTCACATTCAGTTAAATGCTCAATGTTAAATACGCACTTCCTTCCCATCCAGCATTTGCCACATTGCTTCGTCATGGACCCAACACCAGGAGGTAACCTGAAATGTGCGTGCTTCACAGCCCCACCCAACAGTTTAATCACCAGCAACACGAGCAAACAGAGGGTGACTTAACACTAAGCGAACAGCACACAGAAACTTGTTACCCCACAGTAATTCATTTGTGCAAGTTGGTCTCCTCAGTGAAGCAACTGCTCCAAGCAAAGAGACAGGAGAAGTAGTAGACATGGGAAACACTAAGAAAATTGCCAGCTGGAAGGAAAAGTTTTGGATGAGAGTAACAGATGAAGTTTCAGACTAGTTCACACATTCCAAGAATATTTTGCCCATCCTGTTATGTGGAAAAAAAAAAAAAAAAAATAGTGCTTTTCAACATCAGCCTTACTAGGCAAAAGAGAAACAAGTCAAATAAGGCTATGAAAGTTAAAATACTTCAGTCATCCAACACGATACTGGGCCAGACAAATTAACACTCAAATGAAAAAAGGAAAATCTGTTTCTAAACCGTTGCCAGGAATAATACAGTTATTTCAACACACACAAAGGGCATTTTTTTTTTCTCATAAACAAAAAATATTTGAACTTCACACTTTCTTTCAGCACTGATCATAAATTTTCCAATGTAGGGATTTCTCAAGGAAAACCTGTGTTTTGCACAGCAGAAGAAAGAAAGGCACCAAATTCTCCAATTGTGCCATGTCCACTAACATATTCTTCTGTCATGGTTCTGGTTTCTGGGACAAGTTTAGGAAAGCAAAACTCCTGGGACTGAGCCAGCCTGTAATCCTCCATTACCAACAGTATTAGCAGCCTGTGATGCTTCATCTGCTGCTATCGTTGGCCTGACACATCCTTCCAGGCTTCTGGATGCTGGGTGCAGGGTGGGTGAACACCATCCAGCGTGCCACAGCACTAGGCAGTGACAGGATTAAAAAAAGCTCACATAACCATCAATAGAACAGGTCAGTTCAGGTTCAGAACAGGTTCATTAATAACTTCAGGCTACTCCAAAAATATCCTGTCTCTACAGAGCGATTTCCTTACATCGATTTAGTGGAATGTAGTGAGATTTAGAATCATAGAATCATTAAGATTGGAAAAGACCTCTAGGATCATCAAGTCCAACATCCCCATAGCTCCTAAACCATGTCCCCAAGTGCCACGTCTACATGTTTTTTGAACTCCTCCAGGGATGGTGACTCCACCACCTCTCTGGGCAGTCTGTTCCAGTGCCTGACCACTCTTGCAGCAAAGAAATTTTTCCTAATGTCCAATCTAAACCTCCCTGGCACAGCTTGAGGCCATAAAATGTAAAGAGAAAAAGAACAAAAATATCAGTTTAAAGATAAAAAACAACAAGCTAATGTATTCCATTTAATTTAGCATGCTAATTATCAAATTACAAGCAGATGCAAATTTTGGGACTATATTTAAAGAAGATAAACTATGTGTTCCGATGTGGTAATAATACAGTGATTTTCATCTACCCATTCATTAGTTGTCATGGTTTTAATTTGTTTGCTTTGTTATGTTTAATTTGTTAGCTCTGCCAGTTGTTGCTTCACTTCACCTCTGCTTAAAACAGTTGAAATTTTAACCTTTGAAAATGATGACTGCAGCACAGAACAAAGCCTTGAGTTTTATTGCCACTCAAGAATATTTGAAACTACATTTTTGGTTTAAATTACTGAAAAATTCCTGGCTGGAGTTCTTAAGAGTAAGAAGGTACAGGCTCCAGAGTATGTCAGGATCCCTTTTAAATAAACCCAATGTTATAATTGGTAGAAAGCCATGTCGCTACCTAGAGTATTGTTTATATTAAGGAGTTTAAGATAGGAACTTAGCTTTAAGAGCTTGACTTTTCTGACAACTTTTACAACTGTTCATCCTCGCTTGCAAAGACAAAGCAGTCTTTTGAAACGGGGAACTATAAAGAGGTTTCTTTTCAATAAAAAAACCCCCAGTATACAGCCATATAAACACAGAGGCCCAGAACACATATTAGTAAAATTATTTCCCCACACATACACATAGCTACACTTTGGACGGAGCTGTCTTCGTATTAACCAAGGAGGTGGGAGGACGATTCGCCTTACCCCACCCATCTGGGTGGTACTGCGCCACAAATTGAGACCTTTTTCTGAGTGCTAGAGCCTGGGTGTCTCCAAGGAGGAAATCTGGGGGCTAAAATCTCAGACCTGCACACAGAGATCCTGTCCTCCTTGTTGAATTTGGGTTCCTATTGTACATCAGTTCAGTGATGTGTTTTTCAGGCTTTCACTTTGACAGTTATCATTGCGTTTCCTAAATGCATCATTTATCAATACATACTGACACACTTGGGGGGAGGGGGGAATGATGAGGGGAGGGGGGATGGAACAACAAAACACAAACTCCAAGCAACACAAGATAAAACTGTTATTACAGAAATACACTCCAGAGACAATGATGTAAATGTTAGCCTTGCTGCAGGTGAGCCCTTTCTTGTTTTCTATTTAGGGAACACAAAACATCCTTCATTTCTCCCTTCCCTTGACTCCTGTCTAGCTATGGGAGCTACAACACGTAAATAAAGCATCAGTTAGCCAATATCACAGGAAGCTGAAGTTAAAGAAATGTTAGGTCCAAAACCCAAGACTGTGATTGCAGCTGCACTTCAAGGAAGATCTGAACTCTCTAATTCACATAATGATTTCATCTAGTCCCCGGGTATAACTTCAGGTGCCAACCATGTGGGCAGTCATTTGTACAGGGGCAAAGAGCAAACCAGAAGATGTCCTGAGGGGAGGAAAATAAAAAAGCCATCTTACAGTTTTGCGCCAAACAGTAAAAAAAAATACTGAGCCTCAGTACTGTAATTAAATCTAACATCCATCTCCCAATGTGGACCATGAAATGCAGAGATAATGTTTGCAACCTCATGCCCATCACCCAGGCTTGGCAGGATCCCTGTCAACGCACCAGAGCTTTTCTCCAGAGCAGATCTTTGGAAACCAAGTGAGACACAGGTATATGCATGAAACTCTTAAAACATATGCAAGGTTTTCTAAAAGCAGCTAAAAATCACAGGGTCCATAAGTGAAAGCTCAAGACATAACACTAAGCTTGAAAACATCTGCAGAAAGTTACTTTTTATCAGTGTCAGACCTTTGCACATATTTTGTGCAACGCTTCTCTTCAGATGTTGGGCAAGTGATGAGAAAAAAAAGTTTGCTTTATGGCTTGCAGTCTATTCCAATAAAAATTCAAGTCCCAGACATAAAAAAAGAAAGCCGTTCGCCTTGGGCAAGTGACAGAGGAAAAACAGGTGATGATTTACAGCAGTGAAGCACCAGCAAGAGAAGCAAGAACAGCACATAAGAATAAGCTGAATACTAATAAACACACCTTTGAGCCCATCAGCACTCCCCAACTCCAAAAGCAGAACAGATGTTGAAAAATACCCACCAAGGTTTATCAGCAATAAAATCATATGTATTTTTTTAAAGATGGCAACAAAACAGTGATTTTGTAAAGCAGAAGTATTAAGGCAAAAGAGTTGCTGAAGGGCAGATTTTCTTCATTAGGCTTTATCACCATATCAAATGGTGTCAGGGAGAAATGTGTAACAAATCTCCAGGAGATACAGCAGAAACAACTAATCTTCCAAAGGACAGAAGCATAATGTATATTAAAAAAAAATACAGACAACATTCTGATGGTATTCCACCATACGGAAGAATACCAAACTTTTTGGGAGAAATCTGGCTGAGTACTGAGAATAAAGAAGAAACTGGAAAAACAAATACATTCTCTGCAGTCCCAATTATTGCGAGATGACTGAATAGAGAGCAAGGAATAAGCAGAAAACAGAGAACAATATGGGAACTACTTTTTTGAATCCTCATAAACTGATTAGAGGAAAACTGTAGTAGTATGAACAGCGTGCTTCACCCAAGTATCATAACGGGGAAAAAAAAGCTGCAGAAGTCTGTTTTTTAACCCTACAGCAAGCTAACAAAGGCAGAAGGGTGTAACAATGCCACCCCACCACACGCTGAAACACAACATAGACCTATGACTGCAGAACAGCACTTCTGACTCACTGCAAAGGCAACTTGATATTTCACGTACATCTTGCATTTAAGCTCAGTGCACATTACAAATGCCCCATCCCTTCAATGAAGAACGTTGACCCTGATGTTCTCCATCATCTAACATTTCCCTATTCTCTAAAGAGACCACTGCCATATCCTACCCTTCAAGCTCCTTCTCATTTACACCCTTGCTTCTAACACCATTTTTTAATCACAAAAGCAAGCTGTGATGGCCAAGTTAGTTCTGTTTTAAATACATTTCTGAAGTACATAACAAGGAAATCTTATTACTACCAGTTTCCCCATCACAACTTAGATTCTTAGCTCAGATTGAAAGTTTTTTGTGGCTAGAACTGCACCAGTATTTGCTTAGTTCAATCTCTAGTATACTACAAGCTACTGTATTTGAAATGTGCCTAGCTTTCATAAACAGCATATCCAAAGGGGAAAGGTAGAGCTAACATGCAGAACATATATAACACATAGCCAGAACACTGAACATAAGCATTAGTTATCAATCCAAAGACATTTAGCAGGCTTCCTTGGCATCTTATTTTCCAGCAGGATGGTATTAGTGGCAATGGGCAGATGCGTGGCTGCTACACAGCCTTCCTCCAAGAGTTATCTGCCTTGCTGTCACTTGATAAATTAATGTTGTTATGAATATGCATGGAGTCATGCTGTTCTACTGCCAAAGAACCTAGTGATATTAAAGGAACAGCATAAATCAATGACTGTAGAAGAACAGCGAGATCAGCACCCCTGTCGGTGAATCACCTAAGTGTAATTGAAACAGAGATCTGAGAGGCGAGTGGCACCTTGGGTTTCTTGTTCGGTCTCTGCCACCAACGGCATCTTTCAAACACAACGCCCTCCTTCTCAGCACTGCAGAGTTACCAGAGATGACTCTCATTACAGGACCGGTCTGAGGCTTCTCTCTCCCTTTAGGGCATCATTCTTCCCACTGGATATCCCATGGCAGATGCTCTCTTGGGGCTAGAACAAATCCCATCCCACCCATCACATTGCACATTTTCAAGCTCTATGAGAAGAAATGGTTTTAGTGGCTTTGAGTGCCTACAACGTACAGCCTTTGCTTTTATAGAGCAAATAATTGTCATGCTTGCCCAGTAAAAGCATAAAGTCAGTAAATGGTTATCATCCCTTCCATTCCCTGCAGTCAAACACCCCCCCTACATCCAAGATGATGCTCTTGCAAAAGTGTAACCCCACCTATTACCACTCTGAGCAAAGCCAACTGTTCGCTACCTTGAGGGCTGCTTGCAATAATACTATTTTAAGTGCAAACCATAACACTTCTTTTACCAAAATACCAAAGAAATCTTTAAGACTACAAGAGCTCTACCTTTCCTTCAAACTAACATATGTTTAGCTGAGATACAGATTAATTTATTAATTAGCTGGCAATGGCTTAGCACATGTATGCCTTTTTTCTCAATTCCAGTAAAGGACTGACCAGTTTTAATCGACTCTCAAATGCCTGGCATGAGAAGGAAGTGTGTCAGATGCTATACCATTTTCCCTGTAGAAAGCTGATGGAAAAAATCATCTTTTTTAACTCAAATGCAATAAGATTCAGCAGGAAGTCGGGGGCTTTTTTTTTTCCACCCTTTTCTTGTTTTCAGCAAGAATGTCTGATCACATCTTCCTTATAGCTGCAGTTTTTACTACCACATAATGCTACAATTGTATACATCAGCTTGATAGTACGTTATCTGTGTGTCTCATCTACCACTATTCTCTCAGAGTTGCCTACACAAGTTTGAAAAATAATAATTCCATATTAATGATGGGTCTGGTATCAAAAGATACTTTCTTACCTCTTCATTTAAAACAAATAGTTGGTGATTTGACAGTGGAAGTCATTAGGAAAAAAAAGGTATGTATTTTTCATATTGCATCTTTTCTGGCTTGCCTTCTCCGGCTGTCTTTGTAGAGCACAGAGTTAAAGGCTTCACCGCCATCACCTTCGTTAAGTACTCACAAATCAACAGTGCTTGTGAGAGTCCACAGCACTACACCCCACCCAGGACATTACCAAATGCATAATTTCTTCGCAAAGGCATTTTGCTACATGATCAACTATGAATGGGCAAAAGAAATAGATGTGTAGGGTTTTCTTTCTTTTAATTAAGGCTGTATCTACATACAGAACTGTTACTGCCTTGCTCTGAACACTATTTCAAATCATTTGATAAGACACCATAGAATAGACTGTTACAAAAATGCAGAACTTTCCTGATTAACTCACCATTATTTCTTTGCCAGATTCCCTCATAGCTTCTCATTAGAAATCATTTTATTCCACAGCTGTCCTATTGACTTATAAAGTACTGAAGAACGTAAGAACCTGGCACAGTATGCCTTCTTCAGAAAAAAAATACAACTGCTGGAATTCAGTAATTTAATTTTCAACTCTTTTAGCAGGCTAAGTGTATTATCTATCAAAAAGATACTACCAGAAATAGTATACTATGACCATTAGAGACAGAAAGTGACAATGAGATCAATCACACTCAGGTTAGCAAACATTAGAAACCGTGGCAGGCAGCACGGGTTTAACATAGCTTTCGCCAGGCTAATAGGAAACGAGATGATGGGAAAATGTCAGAGGGGACATTCTGAAGACAGAAACGAGTCAGTGCCTTACACTGGCAAAAGGTTAGAGAAGCACCTTAATTATAACTCACATAATAGATGCAACTCTTACCTTATTAAGATGATTTGAATTCTATCCTGTCACTTTATATAGATTAAGATAATTTTACCTTGGCAATAAAGAAGGACTAACAAAAGATGGATTCTGCAACAAAATGGTGATCTTGCAACATGAGTACAGATATTCTCATCTGAAAATGCTTCAAAGCTTTCACTGAAAGTTAGTCTCCAGGTTTAAATACACATGATATTCTGTCCCAGAAAGTAAATTCCCCATTAGTGTTCTCTGAGGTAACGTTTCATTCTAAGTACAGACTCTGTCTTTCAAAGTTCATTTTCAGTCTCATCTAGCATCAACATAACCTGCAATCACATATATGGGAAATTTCTGTAGTAGTATCAAATGTGATATCTGTATTGCATTGCCCTTCTTTTTGTTTCATTATTATGCAATTTAAAATGCACAGAGTTTTAATCTTCTACTAAAAAGAGTTCCTCTTTGGTGCAGGCTCCCTGAACAGTTTTAAATCCCGTCATTTAAATCACATCTGGAGGTCAAACCTGACCCGAATGTAGTATTCCAACCAAAGCAAAATGAACAAACACAGCAGGAAGTTTTGAATGATTTTGCAGTAGCAGGTTTAAATAACATAATCCAAAACCAGCCAACTAAACGTGATGGATCAGAGTGATTTCTATTAAGCTGCAGAATTTATCTTGGGGTCTTCTGATTCTCAAGAGGGAAATCCAAATGGTGGTACAAGTGGCTTTAAAATTTAAGCCATAATCAAAGAAGATTTGCTGCAGGTTGAACTTCTGGGAGGGGGGAAAAGCAAACAAAAACACCAAGCAGCCCACCTCCTCCCAAAATACTCTTGAACAGTGTGAAGGGGCAATTCTCTGCAATGGATGAGCTCCCAGGTAATTGCAGACAGCCCTTCCCCAGCAGCACGCTGCAGGTACAGTGCCAGGACGGGACAGGATCAGAAACTGTCAACAGCCATGGCTCGGCCAGAGAAACAGTGAGGGTGCACTCAGCCAAAACGGCAGCAGAGCCCGACGAAACAACTGCTGCTTTGTCATTTTTAATCGCTTTCAAAAGTTGGGAGAGGAGCTTGGCCACTGTCACCTCTGTCACCTTTAAATACACTGCCAGATCCTCAGGGCAGCCACCAGCTCACTTGTTTTCGCTACTTCCAGCGGTTATCACGCCTCTCCCCAAAATGAAGCCGAGAGCCCTTTTTGCCAAACATGCTTGAGGGCACTAAGCACCAGCCATCAGAACAAGGCAGTGATGGAAGAGAAAGAGGCCATTTTGTCTTCCCTCAGGCAAACTCTCCACTGCACTAAAATCCCATTTTAATCTCAGTAACAGCAGAATTTGGCCATACAATTATCTGCACTGCCGTTTTAGCTCTATCAATGGGAATGACTGGAGTCACAAGAAGGTGGAGGTCAGATCCAGAAAGGGCAAGTACCAACAGAAAGCTGCACTCCCAGAAATAACCAAACAGCTAATGTTAAATAACTGGACATTCCCCACCTCCTCCTCGCACTTCTGAGGCTCTGCCCTGAGCCAATGCCTTCTTTCTTCTAAGGAAGGCTCCCAGGAATCCTAATATAAGGAAGCACAAATTCAATGCTTAGATTGAGATAAATTAAGTTAATGGGTGACCTACATTTTAGTGTTCAGCAGATATGCATCAGACAACTCCTACAAACTCTAAGACAAGAAACACAACCAGGCAGGGAGGGAGCTAACAGAAACTAGAAATTTAGATACAGAAATACAGGGTGGTCAGTCTTCGATTTAACCACTACACTCCTTAGAAGAGCTTCTAGGACAAATTTCAAGCAAGGTGATATAAGCCAGCTGTGTACAAAACTCATCGCCTTGAGGAACAGCATTTCACAGAAACAGAACAAAGCTGCAGCCAGTAAGGTCTCGAGAGGCCGGGTATAACCAGTGGCATATTTAAGACTTTGTGGACAGCAGCAAATCAGACATCTTTGAAGGTTGAATGAAGAAAGAAACCAATTTCATCATTCAACCTTAATCCTAAAGTTCATGCACCTACATTAATCAGCATTATCCTTCAACAGAAGACAAAGAGAACTTAAGACTTCATGGGATGGCTCTAAAACACTAGTTACTTCCACTTGAAAATTCATCCAATTCCTCCTTCCTTTTCCCAAAATTGACATTTTGCTGGCAGCAACCTGGGTAAGAAGGGAAGCTACCTCTCTCTGAAAAAATACTTTCCAAAGGGGTAGGCTATATAAAAATTGGTAGGATTTTATAAAAACTCACACTAAATTTACTCTGAAACAAAATTTAACTAAATAGATCTCTTTCAGTAGATTACCATTGTGTGCTACTGGACACAGCTGCCTTGGTGGGTTTTTTGGCAGACTTCTCATGAAACCAATATAAAAATTTATTTGGCAGTTCCAAGCTTAAAGAATAGTAAGTTTTATTTTGGTTATGTGCTTCAAAGTGACATTCACACACTGTCCCCATCACAGGCATCTGGCATGCCAGCAAAAGCAGTCTGATGCATGCTGGCAGCCAAAACACATTGCTTACGCCTACACTAGCATTCTTTCACATGTGTGTGTTTTTGGTGGGGTTTTGGTTTTTGGTTTGGTTTTTTTTTTTCCTGTTTTGTTTTAATATAAGAAGCATAAGAACTTGCTCCCTGTTTAGGTACTGGTTAGCAGAAGGTCCCTCACACTATTCCATATATTTTGCTGCAATCCTAGTTCCCCCTGTCACCCAACACACGTGTCTTTTCATATGGGCATAGCAGAGGAGAAACTAATTTTAGCCATTATTTAGGTTCTGATGGCATCAAAGTTCTATGTAGAAATACTGCTCCTGTAAAATTTTGTAGCAGGTCCCCTGAACACAGGCTGAAAGCACAAACGTAGATAGGTTATTCGCGTAGTTTATCCAGTACTTGGACTCTGCCTTTGGAAAAGCAGGGGTTTTTTTTCAAAACAAATACAGAAATAAAGCTCAAAGTCATTAGAACATAGTCACTTCAGAGCATATTAGAGAAAGTATTCAAAGAAAGTACTTATTTTAAACTCTTTACAACAGCCCAGTAAGCATTTTGGAAGTTGAACATCCATATGCACCAAGCGGCTCAAAACTGCTGCAGAACAGGTATACCTTTCCTTAGTAAATATGTAACCAGTGGCAGCTTTTAGATTGGCTTCTAGGTGATACACACAGTATATAGGTTTTAACATACAACAGTGCAAATTTTCTTCAAAGTGGATATGGTTTTAGGGTTAAAAAATTCAGCCTTTCAGGGTCTAGCTCCATGAAAGTTCACGGTATTGTGCATAGATCAAGTTTCACAAGAGCCACAGGAGAAAATTACATCCAAGGAAGCTTACTCTTTTGCACCATTTTGTAATTTGGGGACAAAAACTTCTATTACTAACATTTCCTCTGTAGTTAAGATCTGCAGGGTTTTTCTTCAACATGCTGGTAGCTTGCTGTCAGGAAAAAACACAAACAAGCAGAAACCCACCAACCCACAGAAGGCCACCTGATGATGCTGGAGACATTACTACAGCTAAGCAGCAATATACATTTCAAAGTATTTAAAACATTTCAGAATATTGCATAAAATTAAGCACAGTTTACCTCCATTATTAATTTGTCACTTAAATAAACCTGTGCCCTTGCTCTTCTATAGCGTGGTATTCTGTTCTGTTGACCTGAATCTCCAAACTTGTTGGCCCAAGCACAGTTAAATGTCTTGGCATGTGCAGTACAGAGCTAATAGGACCTGAATGGAACTTAAGACACATAAAATTAAGCTGTCCCTGCTTAAATGGTTGAGTAGGAAAGAGCCAAAATACTCATCAGGATAAAGCAAGCACAGTTTTTGTTTAACCCTTTTACAGAAACAATTTTGAGTAGCTTTCAGAAGTTACCTATACTTCATATATACGTGTAATTCTTCTTCATTATACCCTCATTCTGGAAATAGATTTACAGAGTAAGATTCTCCACAAAAGTACTGAAATTCCAGTACTAGACTTCAACTTGGAAAATCTGGATTACAGAAGTAATTAATGACTTCTTTTACGAGTACAGTTTTCATTGGTCTCTAAAATGCAATAAAACCCGGAAATGTCACATATTTGCCCTCAAAAACTCTTTCTTTAAATCGACATGCTATTAAGTAACTAACGCACATGATATTGACAGTCAGCCCAGGTCTCCAAATGTTCCCCTCAGCTCGCGTAACAGGATGATACACTTGGAGAATACTTAAAGGAGTGGTTACAAGGAAAACAGCACATACAAGCTTCGCAAACAATAAATAACACAGCCTTTTAAACGTGTCACATTAGGATAAAATTGAAAATGTTTGGATACTGGATTTCACAAATTAGCGGGGCTCGTTTGCAGTACCCTCTTTGAAAAAAGGAGACAGAAAGCTGGGAGTCTCTGTCAGGAATGGAGACACACCAGCCTGTACACCTATGACCAGCCCAGCATGAATCACAGTCTTGTTTAGGACTTGAGTCCGTGCAGCTATCAATTATCCTGCAAAATTAGAACAAATGACAGGCTTATTATTACATTCCCAACCCAGAGCTGCTATCTCCCTTGGTAACTGCACAAGGCTTGCAGCAAACCCGTATTTAGGGGAGTTATTTTTTCTAATAAGAACAGCCTCCTGCTTCCTTCATGTTTCCAGGGCAAAAGTGGCACATCAGCTCCCAGGAGAGGAGAGCAACAGTGCTGCCAGACAGGCACGTATAAGGACACAAGAAAAGCCTGGCTTTGTGTGAAACTACCACCAGCCGGAGAAACCAGCCACTTCCTAATGTGACCACGGCACTGAAAAGCCTGGTTTGGGTCAAAATGTAGCTGCATGTAAAATTACTGGTTTTGTACATGGAGCCAGCCGCCCTGACTTCAACAGGACTACACTCCGAGATGTTTAATGAACTAAATTTCACACCTGGGCCCATATATATGCATATACACACATATATGTGTACACATGCCACATGAACAGTGTCTAGAAATGGTTTCACTCCAGAAGCGAGACCCAGCAGAGTTGTTTCGACATAACCATCTCCCTGTTATACTGTCAATGCAGCGCAACAGAGTTTATTAGCGGCTCCTCTTTCTGAGGGAAAGGATATTTTAATCTCATTATCTCCTCATTAACTGATGGTAACAGAAGCACTGAGTCAGACTAAACAGAGACAGCACTAGATCCCGCAGCTGTCCAGCTCAAATTTATGAACTGCTAAGAAAAATTAAGGTTTCAAAACTAAAAAAATCCACAGCCATACAAGAATGATGTGAGTTAAATATGAAAAAATACATAAATATAGAAGTAAGTATGATGTGACCCTGCTTTTTAGTTTTATTGTGGTTCCTGCAAATAGATACAGGAACTGACATAATCTGTTACATCTTCATAATAACAAAAAAAAAAAAAAAAATCCATTAACCACTGTGCCACACTGTTCTTATGAAAGCTATGACAGGATTTTAAAATGCGTATTTTGTTTATTTTTCTCCCCCAACTGACAGTTTGCGTCACTATTATAACCCTTCGCTCCTCCAATTCCAACCACCACCATTCAATTCCCACACGAACATAATACGGAGATGCCACGTAACACCCATTAACCTTCTCTTTGCTCAATGTAACTTACAGTTGTTTTCCTTCCTGCAATTTTTATTGCATGGCCTTTTCACTAATCCAGGATTTAGTAACAAGAGCTGGCAGCTGCTATTTCTGCAGCGTTCTGGACAAGAGCATAAGTTTCATCTTGTATTGACTTCATCTGCTACTTAATATTATGTCAATGCTATTTGGCAAATATGCAAAGAGTGAATTGTCACTCTTTTATTCTTACAACTTAGTTGATCCAGAGGCAAACAAGTATCAATAGATTTTTTCACTAACTTTTTTTAACACTACATACTCGCTGATAACTCTTTTTCCATTACTAGAGAATTGCATCAAGTAAGCAGTAGCCTAAAAATAACTGCCAAAAGAAAAACTTTTATACTTCCTTTTCACTAGAAATCAGAGTAATTACAGGATCTGCTCTTTTTTAATGGGCCCCTCCATTTTTAATCTTTAAACTTTTCTCATTTTTCTTTGGATACCAAAAATAAGTAGGAATTATGAATTGCTCATTACTCAATCAAGAACCAGATCCTAAACCTGCACAATAGCCTTGGATAGCCTTCACAGAGCAAACACTAAATAATTAGTTACCCATGAAGCAACCAGTTCCTTGCAACGTTGAACTATGATCACTGATGGTAACCAAAGCTCTCAGTGTCTTGCAGTCTTCCTGCGATCAATATCAGACAGAGCCAAGGAACCTAATGGGATTATTTGCTGTTGCTACTGAGACGAATGAGAGGAAGGGAGGACATCTGTACGACGCTTCAGCAGTGCTTCCTAGGATGCTATCTGCCTTGGTGACCATGACAGCCGGCCACCTCTGCAGGGCTAGGGATTAACACAGTGCACAAAAGAGAAGCTGTGCTGTACTGTATTATTTTGACTAATAACATAAAACTTCAAATATAATCTAAAAAACAAAAGTAGGCATGTATTTCTCATCCTTTTCTTCCCTTGCAGTCCCAAATTCCTGGACATTATTAAATACTCTTTCTTATGAAAGTTTCCTTAAATCCAACCAAATCCAAAAATCCTCCGATCTGGTGCCAGTGTGGCATAGTAACAACTTGTGCCAGTAAAGTGGAGAATGACACATTGCATCAGGTTCTCTCTTCACATCAGACTTCTCTCAGGGACAGATGTAGGCATCCTGGCAGCTCGTGGGACTGCTTTCTGCTTTGGGGGATTACCTTACACAGTAACACAAGCACTTGCTCCTTTCTTGTGTCAAATACATAGAGCGCATCTACTTCATCTGGCTGCCTCCCACATCCTCCAAGCTAGCTACCTGTGATGAGCAATTTGGCACCACACACACTCGGTCCACGTGGTGGGCAGTGCCAATATCAGCACAGTTTTGACACAGCTAATATTTTTAATAGTTTATATAAGGAACTGAGATTAATTGCACTTCACCCTAAAGGTACCTACATCTAGGTTCAAATGCCACAGTAACAACCTGAGAAGTCACAGCAGTGCACACTGTGCCAGACCCAAGCAAGGATGACCTTTCTCCTGACCTAAGAAATACACTGGAGGCCCTTTTTCTGGGCAGACACCACCCTAGACATCAACTCAAGGCATGTATTCCCTTGCCTTTTCTAGAGATACTCCCGAGCTCACTTCTAGCTTCAGTGCAATTTTTAGCATCACTCAATGCCCTCCAGCAGAACAAGTGAGAGCGGCGTACTTGCCAAATGTGCAGAGCCAAGGGCAGCTTGCCCCTACTTGTCCAAAGCTTTCCTCATGGGGAGGCCACCAAACACCAGCAGTGCAAGGCTCTGGCTAACGCACGGCTGACCTGCACTGGGGGGAAAAAAGAATGCAAAACCCCACGTGGCTCTGAGAGGCAGAAGGAGGGACACTGCCACTACGAACAGTCACAGACTGTATCTAGCTTGATAGCAAAGTGATCACTGAAGCACAAAAGTGATCAGTGAACTACTCCTAACAGGTATGGAAATGAAAAAGAAATGTAGAACTAAGAAAGATCATTTTTAAAAAAGCAAAAAAAAAAACAGGACAAAATGTTGCATATTATTTTTTCTCTTTTCCAGGTGTTACAGCTAAGAGAAGGAAGAAGTATCAGATTCATCTGCAGGCTGACTGTACTACAACAGCAGCAATGGAAACCCACCATAAACCTGATTTAACTGTCTGGTTAAATGTATTTACATATTGTGTTGATATAGCAATGAATTTGTCCACTGTGCTTTGTGAGACTGCATTTTATTTACAAAAAGAGTCAACCTCAATTTAAAGAAATCAATTATAATGTATTATTTGGCACATCAGTAAAAGAGAGAAACAATATTCCCGAAATATTTATAAAGGAATCTTCTTCCTCCTACAGATGACATACGGGAATGCATAACCCATTCTCAGTGTGTAAGAGTAACTCCACTACATTGTGCTAGGCACATCAGAATAAATGCAATTCTGATCACTTTTATATAATGGAAATACTACTGCGTGACACTTTATAAGCTTCATTCTCCTCCCAGGAGAATATGCAAACATTTATTTTCTTGTGAAATTTTTTATATTGCTGATTTTATTGTGCTCAAAGATATCTCAAGCACACCACATAACACTCACTGGACTTGTTGATTAATGTCAAGAACAGCCAAAGACAATCTCAGGTGTCATAGTAACGAAAACTTAAGTGTCCTTTTCCTTGTGAAGATACTCTTCAAAACCAGTCTCTGAAATGGACCAAAGTACCTAATCTTGAAAGAAAGAAGATTAGGAGACTTAGCGGCTTCCTGCACTCAAGATCTTAAAACATCCCCTATCCACTTACATACGCTATATAGTGAGCAGACACTGAATAGTATGCCAAAAATTCTGATCGATACTTCCTTCATCATGCAAGACCTGTGCCACACCTTGGGATAACAGATAAAATGCATCTTGCTGCTGGCATGACAAGATTAGCTGAAGAGGAATAACATCTGCAGACACTTCAAGATCTTCAGGATTTTGAGTTCTACAACTGAGAAGGTCCTCATGGGACTGCATCTCTGTCCCTGAAATGTCGGCTCCTGGTAGAGTGGTACAATTGTCATTTTTCACACACTCAAAAACAAAATGTAACTATTTCAAGCGCACAAGGCTGCTGAGTCATTTCTATAAACAAATAATATTTCTTGCTGACTAAAGCTGCACATGCTGCAAATACTGCTTTGACTTCTGTACTGCCTAGGCAATTCTTATTGTCCTCAGATGCTCTCGGCTGGTGCAGGCATATTTAAACACACAAACTTCCATGCAAAATTTCACTGAGAGATTTGGCAGGAGCATAACTGCTAAATGAGCAGCAATCAAGTAGTTCACCCAATCAGTCTTCTAATTCACCACAACTGCTATAAATACTACCCATTATTACTAAATGTAGCTTTTAGGGGAAAAATACATGCAAACTTCCTGCAGTATCTAATCTATGTGAAAATTATACAGAACATCACATTAAAAACTAAGTAAACACTTTGGCATACTCCTAATGTATGTGCATAGATTACTCGGGTGTACTTCCAGGATAAGTACCATTTGATGTTCAGATTATTGGTGGATATTTAAAGTTGATTACCCTAGAGGTAAGATATAATTGGTAAACAAGGAACGTATACAGAACAACAACATAACAACCCCAAGCTGTATTTATTTCACAATTTATTCCCACACTCGGGACAACAGTTCACTGAAGATTTTTTTTTTTTTAAAACTAACAAAATCAGAAAGTACGAAAAGCATCATTTTTCATGATATCACATTATGAGCTGAATGGAAGACCGTACTGGACTTTACTTTTACAGCACCACAACTGATTCAAAGTGCTACTCTGAAACTTGATCTGCACTGCAGACAGAGGCAGAACAGAAGCTCTCAGCAGGCAGAGCTTTCTGTGGGGCTCTGCATACTCACTGTGAGCCTCACACTGTGCATCCTTCCAGGAGAAAGACACACAGCCCAACAGTAAATCTCAGGACTCCACTTCTTAAGACAATTTTTTAGCTTACAGCACTCCAAGCAAGGAAAACTCCATTGGTCATGGCAAAGTCTGGTATTTATTTCAGCAGCAAAGTGCTAGAGATGGAAGAATAAACATGCAGCAGCAGATAATAAGAGGAGAAACAAAATGGATGTAGGAAATAAAAGCACAAACAAACAGAAGAGACAGTGGTGTGCTCACTAGATTACAGAAGAGATCAATCAACTCACAGATGTGATGGTGGGGACACGTTCACTTGGCTAACACATATTTAATTACCTGTATTATTTTCCCTTTTCAGTGTAGGCACCTTGTCTAGACTGTCTGATTACACCCAGCTGTAAGCTGCTTCTGGCTTTTCTCTCTCTTTTGCCTTATTTTCAAGATGGGTTTCACTACTCTATATGGTGCGACTGCAATCTCCTTCCAGATTTCTGCCTCCTTATCACTGTAAGGCATTGACAAATTATTGTTGTTTGGGTTTTCCCACTAATGACCTGAATTAGTGACTACCAGACACAGCAGTGCTGGGCCAGCCACCTCCCTGGTTGTCGAAGTAACACTGCCTCTCAAGATGGAGAATAGCTCCATTTTCTGTGGGTGCGGGGTGTTGAACTAGAGACAGCTACCCTCATCCCCTTCACCACCTGATGTTACAGCTGGCAGCCAAAGGGATTATCTGAAAGCAAAACCTAGAGAAAAGACCCATCACATTGAAAGCATAATTGAATAACATGGATAATAATAAATAAAAACTAGTTACGTAAAAACAATTATCAAAAAAAAAAAGGAAGGCTAATCAGACAGTGTCCTAGGCAGTCGCTCATGCTTGGGGTATCTGTTAACAAATGCACAGCCTAACTGGATTTGTATACAGGACACATCAGGAGCTTCCCTGGAGACCGCGCTTCCTCCAGAAGTGTGTGTGCCCAACGCCAGCACATATCAAACCAGTTTCAAGCACGAAGCAATGATCTTCTACAGGAAAGTAAACATTCTGAATCACTGCTGGAAGACAACATGGGAATCTCACGTACACCTCCCTGACAAGAGATGCACTTAAAGACCTCAGAGCAGCAGTCTGAGCCTTCCTTATGCAAAGCTGAGACTCCAGCAGTCAGATAGATGAGGCAATAAAACACTCAGGAAGAGGGAATGGGCTGTGGTTAAATGCTACCCAGAGCAGCCATAGAGGAAAGTCTAGCTAAAGACCACTTCAGCACTGATGTAAGCTGTGGGAATGTCCAGATACAGCTGTGAAGTATGAAACTTTATTCAGTTAAGTCACTGCATTAACACCTGGAGCAGGGACAAAGCCGTAAGTGTGAAAAAACAGCACGGAGACCTAGAATCGCATGGATCAAGGACACAGCGCCAAAACCAAAGTGTTTCACAACATATTTTTGAAAAATGGTAGCATATTCAGAGCTTGTATTCCTTTTAAAGATCTGGCACCTCTTTCTACAACACTTGTTGCCTGCAGGCACATTTACAAGAATAACCCTGTTAGCAGCATCCTAAGCCAGTACCAACTCCAGGGCTAACTTTGTGCCTTCAGATCTCTCCACAGAATTCACGTGGGCTGTAAAATGACTGCTCTCTCCTTGGGGTGGCTTTCATTGCAGAAAAATATTGTCCATATAGTTTGTAAAGTGCTTTTAGAACAAAGTCACTATGAAAAACTCATTTCTGAGGAAGTAGGCAGGGTGAGGTTTCCCACCCTGACTTCAGAATGCAGACCTTGTAGATGAAAAACACCTCTGGCAGGCTGCACTGCCCATACCTCCAACGCAGACAGAGCCAGTTTACAAAAATAAGGAATACCTCACACTTTCATACGCCAAAAAAGGAATACAAACGCAACTCTGCTGAGTGAAAAAAAAAAAAATAAAAACAACACAACCCAGGATTTACAGATAGAGAAAGAAAATGGAAAAAGTTACTTGAATCACCTTACATAAGAAAAGACTTAAAACAGGAACAATTCTATTTTACCGGGGACCTAAATAACGATTTTAACAACTTCAAGAATCTCATGCATGTTTTTGTCTCCTCATTATTTTGATTTCATAGGGTATTTGATAGAAACCTTACGTGCTTCACTGTCAGGAGAGGAAAAAGGTTTTATTAAGCATTAATTCTTTTCTTGCATTTTAGTGGTAACGAGCATCTCTGCCATCTGTCTTAAAGAACAGAATTTCATAGTGCTATTCTAAAAGAGCTTTAGAAACACAGGCACGCCGTTTTCATCATTACCTGCTTTTCAAGACAGTCAAAAGGAGCTGTGCTCCAGGTAACAAGCGTTCCTAAAAAGCCTGTAAACATTTCAATAAGAGATATTTGGAATTCAGACATGAAAATCCTAAAAACACTTAATGCCACTGCGGCTAAACTTGGCCAGGTGCAATTTCTAAATTGTTCCATAGAGGAGGCATTAAAAAAATCCTACCGTAACACAGCTTTGCCAATAGCTCACTCTTTCAAATTACTTGAAGTTACGTTGCGTACGGAGAGCTTGCAAGAAGTATGGAGAGATTCTCTGATAAGTACATGACTTAATAATGGAAACCAATGTAAACCAGAAAATCCAGTTCTGCTACCAGAAAGTAAGGACAGTTATCTTCCTAGAAAGATAAAAACAGACAGCTCAAGAAAGAAATGAGCAAAAAGAGTCTTTTATGATAAAAGAACAGTATTCTGATGTATTTCAAGTACTGAAAAACCTAGGATTACTTAATAGCTTTGTTGGCAGATCTCAGAGTCACTGAACTCAAAGAGATTATATAAAAGTAGTGTACATCAAGTCAGCTTTTACATAAAAACATCCTTGCCCATGTCTGAGCATGGGAAAGGCACACTGATGCAACTCATCAACCACTGTGTTAAACACAAATAAAGGCAGGTGCAATGCCACATCTTTTCTCATGTTATTAAACTAGGAAAACACCATTCGCACTATAATTCAATCCTTCAGTCACTGCAAGATGATGAGGAATGTTACCCACTAAAAAAAAAAAAAAAATTCCTAACCACCACACTACAAGTCTTGTTACACTAAGTAGGCTTACCTAGCAAGCAAATGGAGCTCAGGCGGAGCCAGAAGAAAACTGGAGATTACACGCTCAAATAACGCTTCAGGTTTGAGATGATCAGTCCAAATCAGTAACTAGGTAACACCTCACAGCATCATACTGTGTGTCAACTCACCTCCAATTTAACTCTTCAATTTTAACAGCAGTTTGTCATTGAGTCATCATAATTAAAAAACAAAAACAACCAATGTTCTTTTAATAATACATAATTCTCTTCAGTGATATAAACCATGCAAGTATTCTTCTACTCAAAAAGAACATTCTTAGATTATCCTTGTAGATACCCTCAGCTTTTTTTTCTGTAGCAAGTGTAGCAAGAAACAAAAGCTATGATCAGAGAGCCCACAGAAGCTCTACATGCCTTGCTTGATACCAAGGACAAAGTGCGGTCTGCTCATTCCCCATCCCTCTTCCCCCCCAGCATGGATTCATAGTGTATCTCACTCTTCTCCCCCTCTTGGCTTATGAAGGAGGGACTCTCCACCTCATCTTCTTCGCATGTTATTGCTCCCCAGTTCTCCACACCAACAAAAATTCTGTCTCTTTCCTTGCTATTTGGCAAACATTATGCCAATGTTACTTATGTTACTTACGAAGTCAATATTTTAACTTATACTGGGTAGATATAAAAGATCATAGAATGTCCTGAGTTGGGAGGCACCCCCAAAGATCACCGAGTCCAACTCCTGTCCCTGCACAGGACAACCCCAAAATTCACACCATGGCTCTGAGGGCGTTGTCCAAGTGCTTCTCGAATATCATCAGGCATGGCGCCGTGACTGCCTCCCTGGGGAGCCTGTTCCAGTGCTCCACCACCCCCTGGGTGAAGAACCTTTTCCTAATATCCAACGTAAACCTCCCCAGCACATCTTCCTGCCATTCCCTCAGGTCCTATCATTGGTCACCAGAAAGAAAAGATAACTGGCTTCCCTCATCCAGTTAAGACTTTTAAGTCCTACAAGTTTGACCAAGCACACAGCAGACACACAGGGCACTAACGCTCACAAAAATTCCTCTGAGCTTTCCAGTGTGCACACCATGATGTAGTTCTGTCAAAAGCCACCTCAAGTTTATAGAGACATTACCTGTGTAGTCCAAAAGCAGCAGCAGTACAGATGCTGCTACACAGAACCTATGTTTTCATTTAGCTAAGGCAATCGCTCAAAGCAGCAGCTTATCAAAAAGACCCTCAAGAAGAAGCCAAAGTTCTGTAGCTCTTGTCAACAAGATCCTGCACAGAAAAACAGAAGTGAATAAGAAAAAAATGTCTCTAACTTTTAGAGGCAGATCAATGAAATACATCAGTGCATCTCATCTCTTAGCAGGAAACTTTTGGCCTCATGGAACGTGCTATTAGACAAACTTGGTAAGAAAATATATCCAAAGCAGAGTACCATCACGGCGCCAGCTTCATAGATAATTGTGAATTCTGGCCTACAGCACAGATTTCTAAAACAAAAAGATCTAAAAAGCTGCTCAAAGAACAACTGCTCTGACGTACATGTTTGAATTTCTCCTACAGTCACACACTTAAGGCCTATCTTCTCATTCATGTCTGACTAGTACATGAGAACAACACAAATACATTAATCAAACTGGTTTGTTTACAGGACGTTTATCTTTTGTCTAATTAACATTAAAGGAGAAACTGATTTTGGATGGCTTGAAAAGATAAGGGACATGAAACACGTTTGGTCCAGTGGCCTCTTATAACCTCATCACAGACTTGAGTGATTTCAGAGAAATGAGCACAGTGTATTTACACGTGGCTATAAAAGCATATTGCATAACAGTCAGATACATACCCTACTGAAAAAGCTATCACTTCATTGCTTTCCTGGAACAGGCAGCATCCAAGACAAAGCATTGCCTTTCCCCTCACTCTCTGGAGGCAGTGTTGCCCCAGTACCCGTGCAGCAGGGCTAGTGATTAATAAAACAGAGAGGACTCGCAGACTACTTTAGACAGCACAACAGCCGGGCTTCTCCTCCACTGTGGCAGCAGAGCTGCACCAACAGGCATTCGGCTAATTATTAAGTTGAAGTTGTTAACTTTGTTCACATTTTGCAAGAACTCTGCCTACATTTCAGATGGCTTCATTGTGACTGAAAACCTCCTCTCCCTTGAGTTAAGCATATCTGAAAATTTTCAAAATGGAGTATCCTTGATGGGAGATGTGCTTTATGGCAAGGTGAAAGGCTGCCTCACCTTACATGCCGGGATACACTGGCCTTTCCTCTATACCCTACACAAAAGAATGCAGCCTTGAGCACCGCACATACATTTATAAACACGCTGCAAGGTTTTTAAATTACCATCCAACGTGAATTACTTGACAGAAAAGTTGCAGCCCTGCTCATAACCTTTCATGCGAATCCTGGGCTACAAAGCAAAGGAAATCAGTGTTCCAGCTTTAACAACACTGGCTACATAAAATATAATTGCCTTAAGGAAGGAACCAAAAGCTTTCTTAAATGGTGTTACAATTACTGCTCTTTGCTTCCCCGCTTAGGAATAGGTCCGACTGTCTCTGCCGCCCATATACTGAAAGGAGTTTCTGTTGTTTCAATATGGGATCAATGAACATTGCCCATTTCTGGTCTCTCACACTCAGTTAAGCACTAGTTACATAAAGTTGTGTTTCTCTCCCCAGGCACAAGCTTTAGGGGATATAAGCCATTATTGTCTATCCTTATGGGTTTTTATACACAAAGTGTTTTTCCTTTTAAAGAAAAAACCTCTTCTGGGGAGTAGTAAAAAATCCATTGGTTACATCATCATTCTTAAAACAATGCAATCATAAGGGGTATTTTGCTTGACAGTTTAGAACACAAAATTTTACTGGTAGAAGGGAGAAAGGTTTTCATGCAATAATAAATGCTACAATCCTGAAATAATCACGCCACTTGAATACACCTTCAAAACATATACTACTTTATTATTACTGGTATAAAAGGAATTCTTTCCCTGTGCCAGATAAAAATGTCAGGTGTTCAGAATCATAATTCTTTTTCTCCTTTTACTCCCACTTTCAACCTAGCAGTAACATATCCCATTATCTGTTTCACACTAATTAGTGACAAAAAAAATCAGCTATTTTAACACAGAGCCTCTTTTTATGTGAAACAATACAAGTTGTCATGGGCAACATAACTTATTGAAAGGATGAAAATGAAAAAAGAAGAGAAATTCACAAGCTGAGAAAAATTACTTAGAATTCTGAGTATCTGAGCGGAGGCAAATTTTACTGCGTGCAAAAAAGGTAAATTGGCTATTACTGCCTCACACAAATAATTTGCCTAGCTACATGAAAAAAGTGCTATCTATACAGACGAGGACCAAGAGTAAATCCTACTTATTTATTAGTACATTTCTTTGAATCTTGTATTTCACCAAAACATTACAAGGAGAAAAGTGTTCTATCAGACCTGCCAAACAGTACAAGTATCACAGTTAATATTAAAACAATTCTTAGAAAACTTTCTTTTCAGAATAAAGAAGATATTATAAACACAGGCACTTTTTAAAAGGTAAATAACAAAATATCAGGTCAGAACAGCGTCGCAGGCTCGGCGGCTTTCCCTCTGGAACAAACCTTTCCCCCAGTTCAGCACTGTGGCACGCCCGCCATCACTTTAGGCTCACAGGGAGCTGTCAGAAGCTGCCTGGGCTGGGTCACCGCCTGTGGGAAGACCATGTTCGATCCAAATCCTCACAGTTGCTGTGTCGGTTGCCATTATGCCCTCTGAAACGCTAACACTCACTATAAAATTTAACGTACTTTCTTTTTGTCTAGGTGACAGGGCTGACAGCCCAAAATCAAAGGGTTATTAGTAATGCAAGTTCAACAAGGGGAATTGTGAGAGTCCTGCACCTGGGGAGAATAAGTTCAAAGTGAAGACCTAGAAATTTGCTACGTGTTTACAGATCACATGCCTATTGACAGATAAACTCCCAACCTTCAAACTGGCAAAAAACTGAAGAGAAATTCAATAAAATGTTTCAAGGAACATATAACATATTAGCAATACAAACCCATTCAATAGTGCTTTAAACACATCTCTCTTCACACCCGTATCCAAAAGCAGTGCATCGGACTGGGGGCAGGCAGTTTAGCGCACGCATAAGAAAGAATATCAGAAGCACTCACCCATGCACTGTTATTAATCTATATCCACTGGCACTCATGAGCCAAACAGACTGCTTAAGGGACATGCATCAAAAATAATTCAGAAAATGAGGAAAAAGTGCCATTTTAAAGATAAATAGTATTTATTGTTTCAGTTTAAAGGTTGTGTTATTTTGGTAATGCTCTTTGTGAAGCTAGCTTTACATGCTACAGCACAAAGTTAATAGCTATGAAAACAGACAGGCAGTTCAATCAAGAGTCAATTTCCCTTCACACTCATTAACTAACAAAAAGAAGTTAATGGTTTTCAAGTGATGAAAAATTAGGATACCAGACTGCAGAGACCGGCTCCAACCTTTCCCTGCAATATCACCAACTACCCTTACGACCCTCATGAATTTATCTAATGCAATGTTCTCACTTTCCCTACACATCTTCTAATCTCACTCAATGTAACCAGTATTCTCAGCTCCCTCGGACATCCAGAAATTACCACTGGTTAGGAGGTGGCATAAAACATGGCTGGTTCAGAGCTACACATACCAAATGATCAGACATAAGTCAAATACAGCCAGTAATTTTTGAACCCACACCTCAGTTTCTCTCTCATTGGTGATACCCATTTGAGTATGTCTTCTATAGCCAGCTGCAATTTTCCTTCTAAGTAAGTAAATGAGCTTTGAGATCTCCACTCCTGTGTCAAAACCAATCAGAAGCAGATGACAGGGTCAAAAATTACTGGAGAAATGATGACAAATGATAAGGAAAAAAAAGGCATGTAAGAATGCAGTGAGAGACTAAAAATATTGTCAGTGTCACAACCAACCACTTTGTTCATGACACACCGTAGCGGAAAAAGTATCAGCTGACGTTTCAAAACCTGATGATCTCTCAGATCTATGTTCTTCTATGCTCTCTCCTTTTGCACTGTCCACTGACATAGGTAAGCGGAGTACCCTCCGAGCATAAGAGGGGAGGTATTGCACTGTACTGCACAACATCAGCATATTTTGTGCTGGCTGCCAAGGAGCAAAACTTAGACACTGAAAGATGCCAGTGATATCTTTATTTGCTACCACAAAAAAGATCGAAGAACATCAATTAGAGTATGCGTAACTTTGGAACTATCAGCAGACCATATAGACGCATATAATGCAAAGACTTGGCTTCTAAGGAACCGAGGAGGTCGTTCCAACAAACATAAGCTTTTAGATGTGCTTCAAGCATACATGCTTTCCCTTGTTCCACCACGCTGCGGCACAGCAGAAACAGCCAGGTGGCTTTCTAAGACATTTGAATTGGAAGAGCAGAGGGTGGCTGGGTTACAGGAAATCAGCCTTCTGCACATGAGCTTTTTGGGCACATCATGTACCTGAGCTGGGTCAGCAAAACTGCTTACAAAAAGTATAGTTAATGCTGTGAAGACAAGTACTTACTCATCTTCGAAGTTCTACAGACAGCTGACACTTTCCAAAGCCAGTCTAGTTATATCAACTGAAACTCCATACAAGATGCAGCACATTTATCATCAGATTATCAAGATGCACGTTAGTAACCACATTAATCTGCACACCCTTTACAGCATTTGAACAGTAGACAAACGTGAAACATCTACTGCCTGAAGCGCTGAAAGAAATTAATTTGCTTAGAACACTATGCAGTAACACCTCGAGTTCAGTTAGCATCAACTTTTGTGGCCAACACATTTAACATGAGAACCATAGCTCTACTGTTTCCATGGAAGATGCTATATCATCACTCTGATAGTTCATTCACTCTATGAATGAATTATATATCAAATGAGCTTCACAGTTGGCACTTACCAACAGATGCTTTTCTTTCCTGAGCAGCTGGCAGACTGTGTACCCTGTCATAATTCACACCCACATTACAAGCCACCAGCACTGCTGAAGGTTGAGCTGAATTTGTGTCCATCAGTAGCTGTTTTTACAGCTCTTGTGGCACAAGAGCTGTCCTCTCTACCATCATTTTAAGACCAACTATTTTGGTAGGTAATGTAGTTAAAAAAAAAAGGGGGGACGGGGAGGAAGCGCAACAGCAGCCAGCATTTTTAACTGTCTGCCTCTGCAGCAATGCTCCTAGGTGGACCTCCATTTGGTTTGTGCCTTCAAGGCACTGCAGTGCAGTGGAATAAACTTCTGAAGTTTGAGTTTGCTCTGTGCTGCTGAGCACATCAGTCAACCTTTCTATTTTTTCCTTCATTTACAAAAGGAAGATAATAGCACCAGCTATACCAACTGCACAGCAATGTTGAAAGGATTAATTAGCTAATATCTCTACAGTGTTAAGCATGCAGAACACCACAGATGCACGGTGTAATTACTATTATTAGGGGTGTAATTTCTTTGACTCATGGGGACAACACACATTTTATCTGTCATTTTTTCATGGCACAGACGTCTACCACCAAATATCTTCAGTTAAAAAGAAACTTGAGTATCATGGCATAAGCTATCCACTGCAGGATACCTTTTTTGAGCATCTATTATTTCTCATTAGTATTTAGAGACAGAAATTTGTGGGCTGCTGATAGCCATGAAGCCTTAAAGCTAGCCACAAGTGAGTGCTGACAGAAGAGATACTGACCTACTTGCTAAGTGCAGTATCCTCCTAAAAGCCATGTTTAAAACTAAACCATGCTTGGTCAGCTTTCTCTGGCTGCTAGCCATGTCCATAAAGGCTTTAACTGCTGGCCAAAGCTGCAGTATCCAAACCAGCTCTAGACCTATTAACCTGATAGAAAGTCCTCCTCCTTAGGGTATACTGATGTGGCTGAGATCGGTAAGGGTACCGGCCCATCAACCAGATATGGTACATTGGTCACACATTGTGTAGAACGCTGTAAAACTTAGGATTTCTCTTCTTCAGGCCTCGGTACATAACATACATAGTTAAAGAGCTTTGAGATCTCCTGTAATGGTCAACTGCTTTCCTAAGAGAAACCAGAGAATAGAGGAAAGTGGCCAGGCACAAATGCAGATTGTAGTTACTGCAGACTCAGAAGTAAGACAAGCTAAACTAGAAGAAAGGGGATGAGAGTTTGGTTTTCATGCAAAATCTGGGGAAAAGCCTTGGCAGCAAAGGAGCTGAGAGGAGTGTGATAGAACTGCAAACTGTACTTGCGTGCGTGTGTCAAGTATGATGCTAACTCAATGTTACTAACTTCATACTGAGAATAACAGATGATTCTGGGACATTGATATTCTTTCTCTAGAGTAAAACTCAATGCTTTTCATAGAAATTTAGGTCAGCACACAATGCTGACACAGCACGCACGCCTCCTGAACACACATGAAGTAGCAGTAACAGTTTAAAGCAATGCTAAACTAAACAGCCTAAAGAATACAGCGGCTGTACACATCAAAGGTCACAGCAAACTCTCTCTCCTGTAGATTTGCTGTTGGGTATATAGTGCCATGAATCTTTGGTATTCCGTAAGAAAAGCATAGCAGCACAGCTACTCAAAGTAACACAACAGCTCCAGGCACTTACCTACCGAATGTGGTCATGGGTCCTTAAATTAATCATCATCCAACTACAACAAAAACCTATGACGTTGGTGGACTGACAGTGGTTATATGGGAATCTCCAAGGAACATCACCTGGCAGACCTTCATTTCCCCAGAACATGGCACTAGGTCTAAGTTAACACTGAATTCTCACCATCGCAGGCTCACAGACAGATGCCTTCGGTAGCAGCCAGCTGGGACCATTTAAATCAGCTTTAATGGTAACACTGCAATGCAAAGTAGGAAAGCACAGCATTGTTCTCACAGCTTCTTGCTTTTACTAATCTGTCACCCACAGAAAGCTGCTCGCAGAGCCTATCAGTCACAGATGAAATTCTAACCCTTTGTGATTAGCTAGCATTAGCTAAACCAAATCAATGGCTTGATTGCAGATTTGCCAAACAGAATGGCAATATGCATGCATTAGAATGATTAGACAATTTGCAACTTCATTATCTCCTCTAGAGATACGTAAGGTATTACCCTAAAAGTGGCATGCATATTTTAAATAGTATTGAAACATACAGCTCTCCTTCCCACCCCCTGCAAAAGACTACCTGATGACTAACAGCTGACATACTGAGGCAAAGCATATTATGACAGCCCCCTACAACAACCTTGACCACACCATCATTAACCTACTTTAAAGTAAAAATTAAGAGGAATTTTGAAACTACTTTAAATAGCACTGTCAAACCCAGTTTTATTACTGCTTCATCATTTGTACCTCCTAGGAGAATAGTGAATAGGTAATTAGTGCTTGACACTTATCTTCTCTCTGGGCAAAATGGCAGCACAAATGCTAATTGTATGAATGGAATGACAAATCAGGTGTGCCAACAGAGTCTACTTGATCACCACTGAACAAAAATACGCACAGGAGGAGACAGGCATCACAAGAAACAACCTATTAGGAATTTTATCTTCAGTTAATAGCTGAATAACTGCACAGAATCAAACTACATAGCTAGAAAAGACCAGTATTTTCAGCTAAAGCACTGAAGTTTTTTGAAACTAAAAGCAGTTTTTGCAGACAGAAAATTATTATTCTTACTCACCACTTGTGAGGTGAAAATTAGCAGTTACTCTAACCACTGCACAGTTGTTTAAAAGAAAGCTCTGGCTTTTATTTTATTTTATTTTTAATCCATGTCAGAATTGAGACAAACTGTTGAATCGGTCTGCAGTCTGAACATTAACGTGCATTTAACTAAACCACTATGCTTACATTTTTAATGACAGCTCTTCTGTATGCCTTCCTTAAACTGATGTCCCACAAAAGCAACGGAGCTTCCATACATGTCATATAATAGGCATTCAATAATATAGCAAACCCCTTGCCTGCTACGCGTCAAACGCCAACGTAGTCATATGCTGTAGAAGTAACTAAAACTACAGCTTTAACACTGAAATGCAAAGTAAAGATATTCACCTAGTTTAAATAACTTAATAGGGAGAAAACCAAGTGCTTTCCCACATCTAAAACAACTTGCACATGCTATAGCTACAGCAGGCAAACAGTGAACTACAACCTCTCTATACAGACTTCTCTAGTCAATACCTACGCATATGCCAAACTTTAAGAATACAAAGCATACCAGCGCAGGGAATGCCCTGCACTTAAACACCTATGTATGTGTTGCTGAAGAGCAATTTTTTTTTTTTTTAAAAACCAGAAAATCTTTTCAAAACCCAAAAGAATATGTATCATCTGAGTTGTACTCCTGTAACTCATCTATGCCTACTGTAAATAAAAGATTGTAATCTAGCTTGCTGCAATTAGATATTATTATACTGCTATATTTTATTATTTTATTCATTACTGTTAATGAACTGACTTCAGATATCAATAACTACAGTGTCTGCAAAATTTTAACAAAAAGCTTCCCACAATAAAACAATAATTCAGGCAAATAAATCCTGACCAAAATCCCTCTCTCAAACAGAAATTACCATTAGGAAGATTTAAATCAGAAACCTTATGAAATCTATTTTAGTATCTACAAGCAAGAACACTGAATAGAGTATATACAGATACTTACAGCTTACGTTCTCCAGAGGGGCTCTGGCAGTTTGCCCCGGTAGGTGACGCCATACAACATTGCCATAGGCAGCCATGCTAGCTAAAAAGCACCTGCAGGCTACCATGTAAAACAAACCAACCTTCGGTACCTTTGTAATCACATGCAATTAGGTTAACGCAATTGGACTGAAGAAACTGCAAGGTGAATACTGGCAATAAGTATGCCTGCGCTGTTACTAATTTGCAATGGATTTCCTAGCAAAAGTCATATTTGTCAGCCCTTCTGCAGCATCCCAGTCGTGTTACAATAGTTGTTTCCAAAACAGCAACAAAAGAAAGCAGTAACTTGAACCTGAATACTTTGGCTTGTTTGAAAAATGAAGAAAGCAACTAATTTCTACTGATCCTTTTAATCTGTTTGACAACTTAAAACTTCAATAACAGTAAATGCACATGAAAGGTCTCTGATTTGCAACTGCACTTAATTCCAGCACAGTCAGGTTAGACACACACACACCCCTTCTATATGAACTAGCAGTTACTTAATCAAGGTATTGATAGCTCAAGGTCAGTTCATGCTACACAGCACACTGACATCTACTCCTCTTATATTTCCTCACTTTGCTGTATTGCTTTAGATGCCACAAAAAGCTCAGTTTCACTTGTGCCTTCTAAAAATTCAGACCCATGAGTTCTGCCTATAGTACCTGCAAACTGCTAAGTCCAAGCAAATGTTAAAATCAGTCACTGAAAACACAAAAAAAAGTTATGATTCTTTGTTACCAGTGTGAAACACAGTTCTTAAAATGTATCCACATTAATTAAACCTACTGGAAGAAATATGCAGTTGCTGCTGTATATGTGGAAGCAAACAAGAAACAAAGCAGCTCAATAAAAGTAAATAAATACTTGCAGTATGACCTTGAAAGACAGACACCTGTCTCAAGCACCGACAGGAAGATCTGCAGAACTAGGAGGAAAACCACCATCATCTAAGGCACAGCTGCGCCTTGTACATTGTATAACTGCTTTGACAAATAAGCATTAGAGAAACACCTACATAGAAATTAATTGCCTCTTAATGAAGATAAGTTCAGACACATTGGTAACTAAGATGTCCAGTTGCAGTTGATTAAAGCTGCAAATTTTGTGTCTTGTGACAGTGCAATACTAAAGCCATAAACCAAATAAAATTTGGAACTGGCTACAGGCAATTATTACAGACAGCCTGACCTGAAATCTAAGCACGTAAACTGCCAGGGAGAACAGGGGATTTTCTTTCAAGGCTGGGAATTATTTTTTTTTTTAAGAGGTACTTAAAATCAAATACTAATTCAATAAATAAAATCATAACTGAGTGGAATGTAATGGTCTGTAAAAAAAAAAACTAGTAAGCACAGAAGATCTGATAGTTCTCTTGTGCCATGTTATGTAGGAAGAAAGCATTTTGAAAACTTTTGGGTTTGTTTGGTTGGGTTTTTTCCCCCTTCTTGTGGAATAAGAGATGTCTATGAACTTTTTACATTTTACAGGTTTACAGAATTGTAGCAGTGTGGGTTGGAAGGGACATCTCTAAACCAACTTCCACCATGGCCGACACCAAACGAGGTCATTTGTAGCTTTTCTCTAGAGAGGTCTTGAAAACCACCAAGGACAGAGATGCCAGAACGCTCTGACCAACTTGTTCCAGTGCTGCCACACCCTCTGAAATCTTCGCTCATAATGTGCAACCTGAACCTCTCAAGTTGTAATCTGTGGCCACTGCCTCTTCTGATTTTGCCTGACAACGAAAACCTATTTGCTTCCACCATCTAACTACCACTGAAGCAACTCAACACTCAAACTCTTTGAGCTTGACGCTCCAGCCAACTTTCAACTCTTCTAAAGTGTCACCCATTCATTTTTGAAGTAAACTATGACACCCATTTGACACTTTGCTATTCATATACGAACAGAGAAAGGAAATGCCTTGGTGTTTGTGATCGATTTCAAGGTCTGCAGTTAAAATGTTTCAGACTTCTGCTGGGAAACCTCTCTCTGCCTCTTTCCCAGTGTCTCACTGCATAAATGACACATCCCTTTTCCTTGCCTCTGTCAGAACTGGTCAGTCTTGGACCAGGACAATCTCTTGATATATTTCTCCTGGCATAGAAATACAGAGCAAAGCATCAAACATAAATTTGATTTTATTACCTTAGTGCATGAAAGTTTTGAAGAAGTTGCAACTGCCACATCTTTGAAGTGATAAAGCGCCTGCTTCTAAAAATATCCTTTGCATCTCGTATTTAAGACTTGTCTTTTTATAAGCACTTTATAATGGCCTTGCAATTCTGTTTCAGATGGTTTTGAGTAAAACAAAGTAGATGTTCATGTGCTTTCAGTATTTATAAGGCAATAAATTATCTTCTCTTCAATAAAAACAACTGATGACCATGTATAATGAATTTACTGAAGCTGAGCATTTCAATTTGTCGTGGATCAAAATACCTATGTTTACACAGGAAAATTTCTGATAAATTTTTCAGATGTATATATAGGAACTTAAGTGAGGTGTTATTAGTGTTGATCCCTCAAAAAAAACCCCAAACAAACAAAAAAAAACACCACAAAAACCCAACCAACCCAAAACATTTTTTTCCAGTATACTAGAGCTCTTACTAGTTCTATACATGGAAAGCAGTAGAATAGTTGTGCTGGTTTTGGCTGGGATAGAGTTAATTTTCTTCGCTGTAGCTGGTATAGTGCTGATGGCACATTGATGTTTTAGTTGTTGTTAAGGAGTGGCTCAGTGTCACTAAGTAGTGCTTACACTACTCCAGGACTTCTCCAGCTTCCCATGCTCTGCCACGTGCACAAGAAGGCGGGAGGGGAGGGGCCACAGCCAAGTTAGCTGGCCCAAACTGGCCCATGGGCTACTCCATATCATATGACATCATGTCCAGTGTATTAACTGGGGAAGTTGGCCGGAGTGGGAGAGATCGCGGGTTGGGGACTGGTGGCGTGAGTCGGCAGGTGGTGGGGGGTTGCAGCACTTGTGGGTTGGTTTGGTTGTTTACCCTGCCCCCTCCCAGGTTTTCCCACCTCTCTTTCTCTCTCTCGTTATTTTTCCTCTTCATTATATTATTATTGTTAATGTTATTATTGTTTTATTTTCATTATTAAACTGTTCTTATCTCAACCCATGAGTTCTTATTCTTCTGATTCTCTCCCCCATCCCGCCAGTGGGGGAGTGAGCGAGTGGCTGTGTGGTGCTTAGCTGCTGACTGGGGTTAAACCACAACAGTCTTTTTTGGCGCCCAACATGGGGCTCGAAGGGTTTGATATAATAACAGTTGCTGGTCACAGCATTGACTCATCTGGTCTCAATATTAGTTGAGAATATTATCTGATCTGCACCATGCTCTTAATTTTGCAGTACATGTTAAATATTGGTGTTGGTTTGTGTAGTCTGCTGTGCTCTGCAGTGATTAGCGATGTTTTGCCTAGGAGATTTGTTATTCAAACACTGGCCTTCAGCTTTATCTGGTATTTGGGTTTTGTATTGAAGCCATTACTGTACTTTGGGTACCACCTCATGGAGACAATTAGCAATTATACCTCCTCCTCTGAGAGATTTTATATGGAGGAAATACAGAATGGCATCTTTACTACCTTCTTTTGTGATGTCTCCTCCTTCATTACAACTTTTTTGTATTTTGAACATCCTTGGGTAATTAAGATATACTTATTGGTAGTTCTTTGGCAGATTGATTCAGTTTTGTCTAAGGTTAATAAGCAATTTAAGAATATCATCCAGAGATCTGCCCCAAGGCCTGATAGTTATGGGTGGCAGGGTATGTGGGATAGTATGGGCAAATACCTAGGACGGCAGGCACCTCCAGTGTTTTGGAACTTTACCCCTGAACAAGTGCACAATCCTGAAAAACTAGTAGAATATTTGGAGAAAGTATGTTGTTACCCCAGTAACTCCAGAGAAACACAGATAACTGCAACATGCTGGGGCCTGGCCCATGCCTACCAAGCCCTGTTCAATACTATTCAGTACCCACAAGGGGAAGTGAAGGCCTCTAGATCGGAAGACAAAGCAACAGGCATTGCAGCTACTCCAACCCTGGCGGCAAGTACTGCAGTCACTCAAACCCCCAGGACAAGCACTGTGGCTACTCAAACCCCCACAACAAGCATTGCAGCTGAACCAGAGAATCAACCCGTGCCAGCATCAGTTCCTCTTATACACAAGAAGAACTCCTGGAGGTAAAAGTCAACTCATCTAGAAAGAGATTATGGAAAAGCAGGGTCATCACGAGGAGAAGAAGAGGAAGAACTCATAAATGAAACGGAAGCCACCCGATCCCTATCCTTGAGTGAGTTGCAAGATAGGCGAAAAGATTTTGGCCATCTAGGTGAGCACGTTGTCACCTGGCTGCTCCAATGCTGGGATAATGGGGCCAGCAGCCTGGAATTAGAGGGAAAGGAAGCCAAACAACTGGGATCCCTTTCTGGGGAAGGGGGCATTGACAAAGCAATTGGAAAAGGGACACAAGCCCTCAGCCTCTGGAGACAACTCCTATCTGGTGTGAAAAAAAGGTATCCCTTCAAGGAAGATGTTATATATCACCTAGGAAAATGGACCACCATGGAGAAAGTTATCCAGTACCTGAGGGAATCAGCCGTGCTTGAGGTGATTTATGGTGACCTGGATGATGAACAGTCATCCAAAGATCCAGATGAAGCCCAGTGCACACAACCCATGTGGCGGAAGTTTGTACAGAGTGCACCATCATCGCATGTGAACTCATTGGCAGTAATGTCCTGGAAAGATGAAGAGGCACCAACGGTGGGGAATGTGATTGATAAACTCCAGAATTACGAAGCACGTGTCTCTTCCTCATCTCCGCTGTGGAGAAACTGTCCCAAGAGGTCCAGGAACTCAAAGAAGATATGTCCTACTCCCCAACTCTATGGACTAGTGTCTCAGCCATTAGGAGTAAGCATCCTTTTGCTCAAAGGAAAGGATATACACCACGGGGCACCCTATGGTTTTACCTGCGTGACCACAGAGAGAACATGAGAAAGTGGGATGGAAAATCCACCTCGACCCTAGAGGCACGGGTACGTGAGCTGCAAGGAAAAACAATCACTCAGGGGGGTTCTTCCAGGAAAGTTGCTGCTCTAGTTTCCAGTGAGCAGTTCCCCAGACAGAGGAGTAGAAGCGCTGATTTTATTTCTGAGCTTAATAGAGACATATTTGATTCACATTTACAGGAAGTGAGTAGCGAATACTGCGACTGGGACTAGAGGGGCCCTGCCTCCAGCCAAGTGGAGGAAAGGGACAACCGGGTTTACTGGACTGTGTGGATCCAGTGGCCTGGCACATCCAACCCACAGAAGTATAAGGCTCTAGTGGACACCGGTGCACAGTGCACCCTAATGCCATCAAACGATGTAGGGGCAGAACCCATTTGTATTGCTGGAGTGACAGGGGGATCCCAAGAGCTAACTGTATTGGAGGCTGAAGAGAGCCTAACTGGGAATAAGTGGCAAAAGCACCCCATTGTGACTGGCCCAGACACTCCGTGCATCCTTGGCATAGACTACCTCAGGAGAGGGTATTTCAAGGACCCAAAAGTGTACAGGTAGGCTTTCAGTATAGCTGCCTTGGAGACGGAAGAAATTAAACAGTTGTTTACCTTGCCCGGTGTCATGGTTTTAGCTGGGATAGTTAATTTTCTTCACCGCAGCTGGTATAGTGCTGCGTTTTAGACTTAGTATGAAAATAATGTTGATAACACACTAATGTTTGAGTTGTTGCTAGGTAGTGCTTACACTAGTCAAGGACTTTTCCAGCTTCCCGTGCTCTGCCAGGTGCACAAGAAGCCGGGAGGGGAGGGGATACAACCAGGAGAGCTGATCCGAATTGGCCAAAGGGATATTCTATATCATGTGACGTCACGCCCAGTATATTAACTGGGGGGAAATTGGCCGGGGAAGCAGCGATCACGGCTTGGGGACTGGCAGCGTTGGTCGGCAGGTGGTGAGAGGTTGCAGCACTTGTTGTTTAGTTTTGGTTTTTTTGTTTTTGTTTTTTTTTCCCTTCTTCCATGGTTTCATCTCTCTCTCTCTCTCTCTCATTATTTTCCTTGTCATTATATTATTATTATTGCTGTTTTATTTTAATTATGAAACTGTTCTTATCTCAACCCACGAGTTCTTACTCTTCTGATTCTCTCCCCCATCCCGCCGGTGGGGGAGTGAGCGAGTGGCTGTGTGGTGCTTAGCTGCTGACTGGGGTTAAACCACAACAATAGTCCAGGCTGCCGGATTAGAAGCGCATCATTTTTTTAATGGCCGTTCCTACAACTAACTGTAGTCAGCAAAGAGCAATTAGATAACGTGTACTTCATACTGCCCAGAAATGTCATAAAAGATTTCTCTCTTTAACAAGTGGTAGTCAATGGCTTATTAAAGAAACAGATCCATCTAGTGGTAACACTAGTTTCATGCTAATGCCTGTGTCAAGCACGAGCAGGGACGATTTGGGGCTAAACAAAGAGGCTACATTATGCCACCAGAAATAGCACTGGTAATCAGAGTTTCGCTTTAAGTCAAGTAGGAAGATCTCCTCCTCCAGTGAAGGTGCTGAACAAGCCTTTCCAAATAATTTGGTTTACAAAATATTAGCACTTGGACCCTTTATAAAAACAGAGCCTTACTACTCAAACTTATCAGTCAGTATCAATGTCAGGTTGTTGCACAAAAAACTCAAAACCATGGGGCAGGGGAACTGCTGGAATACTCTTCAGAAACCATAATCTGAGTCCAAAACATCCTTAACCACCTATTTTTTTTTTTTTCTTATAATGACTTTGAGTAAATCCATGGCTAAACAATCTTCAGTTTTGAGCAACAGCATGCTTTGTTCATTTGGTCTAGCATATGACAATTCTGAGCAAGAATGGTCCCAGGGGATGAGAGAAAAAGCTATCATGTGCCAAAACCTGAAAGCCATGCAATTTTAGGCCTGTCAGAGCACTCCTGGTAAAAAGTGCTAGAAAAGCTAATAAGGGCTCATCTAAAAATGAATTTAAAATGACAGTAAAATTAGCATCACTGGTCATGATTTCATGGTAAATAGATCTTGTCAAAATAAATCATTATGCAGTTTTTCAGTGGGAATCTCAGACGTGGTTACTTGGCACCTCAGGCCATCTTGATTAGAAAATAAAAGCACTACAAAGACATGACAAATGGATTAAGAACTGTGATGGACCTCAGCATGCAGCTGTAAAGAAGGACAAAGATGCACACATTTTTCCAGGGAACCAGTTTCCCACCTTCCCCTAACTTGTCCTCTGTCCCCAGGTCTGCCAAGGTAGCGGAGAAAACACAAAATTATCACTGATGATCTTTACAGGTAACACACACACAAAAAAAATGTAGAGAAACCCACCAACTAGCAAAGTGCACAATTTGGCTTACTACTACTGCTGGACTCAAGTGAACGTGGTATATTTTGTTAAACAAGCAGCTGAGCAGAGATCTGCCCTGATTCTTAGGTGCCTTAGAGAAAAAAAAAAAGAAAAAAAAAGAAAAAATACAAAAGGACAGTTCAAAAGGAAAGGAGGGCCCTGGCCTTACCTGGAGTGACAGCCAGTTCCCAAATGTAACTCAATCCTGAAAGCCCTATAGATCCAGGAGCCAGAGAGCAAAAAAGAATTTGAAAGAAGTGGGTGTGGAGGGGTGCAAATGGGGCAAGCAAAGAGAGCATCCAGCAGTAGCTTCGATACAGGGTAACAGCTAGAGGCAAGGCCTTGCTCGCAAATTTAGATTGGATTGAGAGAGAGACAAATAAAAGGAGATGGAAGCAGCAGCTAATCCATGTCCCCACACAAAACCCTTTCTCCCCCAGATCTCCATCACGCTTCGCAGGCCAGCTCCTCAGACAACACAGAACTGAGTTTTTCTGCCTTGCAAAGAAAACAAGCATTTGTAGGTCATCTCTAGACAGCAAAATTCTCCAACAATGATGTCAGAGAAATCCTACCAGTATGGTAGAAAAAGGACTTCCCCATATCTATCATCCCTGAACCACATTTTTTTCCCCTCATCCTCAGAATCCATCTGCCTCAGGCCTGTACAGTCTTGCATTGCAAAAGGATAATCCCTTTACTACCCTAAGGTCTGTTTAAGAAGTTCATTTTTCACTCAAAATGCCCCTCTTCTTGTCATGTATTATGAAAATTGTTAATTACCTCTTTGCTGTTATTTAACTGATCTGACAGTATTTGGCAATGTCTCAGATCTAGAAAATGGCCAAACCCTTTAGCCGATAACATCAACAGCCTCAGCAGCAGAAGCTGCGTTCCAGATGAACAGTGTTCATGCTCCTGTCTGATGCAAGCTTTAGCTCCTTGCACTTGAGCCTGGACAATCTCTCACACAGCCCACAACGCTGTGTGGTTGGTTCTGTAACCTGAGAGAGCAGAAAACCTTTTGAAGTTGGGGCTGCACAGTTACTAAGTTGTTACGGACTAAATATAGATGCACTTATTTAAATGTAGCAAGCAGACGTGTCTGTGTTGGTCGCAGCACTAGCTTTCAGCTCTCCTCTCTCTGATTCTCCCAGCAAGAAAGCAAAATTTTGTCTTTGCTCTAAGGTACCACTTACTGTTCATGCATTCGGTAGATCTTTTTATTTGGCGTGATGAATATGCCCAATAAGCATAAGATCTATAAACTCAAGTCACACATAACAAATTGGTAGCCAGTTCAAGCCCTCTCTATTCTGTATATTTTTGGATGCTGTGAAGATACAAATTTAATTACTGGAGAAAGGGGGAGGGAACCAGGCCCTCACTCAACTGGGAGCTTTCTTTAAAAGATTAGGCTTCCCCTGGAGAGCGTCTCCCCAGGCAAAGGCAGCAGTAAGGAACTTAGTCTCAAGCCCAGAGCGCTCTTTTGGTCCCTGGGACTTTCTAAAAAGAATATAAAAAGCCTACAGGGAAGTCATTTGGGAGTAATAAGAGAAAGGCTCCCATCAAAAGCTATCTGACAAATAATTTGTCTGCTAGAAAAATATTCCAGTGGAGTCCTGGAGATAAATTAAGTACTCCAATGATGCCCAAAGGAAAATAAAAATGAAATTGAGCAATTGAAGGTAGAACTAGGATCACAATCACACTTTTTAGCAAGGACTAATACCCTTAGCTTTCACTGGTGAAATCTACTGCCGAAATTGCTATTTCTACTCTCTATTTCCCTCAGCTAAACTGGTGCAAAGCACCAACATTGGGGTTAGCAGAGCCATGTTATTTACTCATGCACAGCTAATACTCACTATGCAAAACAAGAACTAGAATTCCAGTGTCACATCAATTACTTAAATAACTAATTTGAGACTGAATTTACAAACTTAGAACAGCATCTGTGTTGTCAAACCTGGATTTGATTATTTCATTTTTCTTAAGAGTTACTTCCACTTTAATTTTTAAGCATTTTTTATAACAATACCCATCGATAATTGGCCAGTATTGTTATATTTACATATCTCTTCTTCTGTGCCTAAGGGATGCAACAACTACGGAGAGGCGGGTTGGACCCTTACACAGACAAGTAAGTGTTCAGTCATCAAATTACAAACTATTAAGGACTAAAATCAGTTTAGATTGTAAGATGACTACTAAAATTTTTGTGAAGAGAGAATTTTTAGTGCAGACCTTTAATATTTCAGGGAAAAACTGTGTTTATTTCTTTTCCATATTTCACATGGTGCAATCCCTGGTAGAACCAGCTGGAGGCTGTAGCAGGAAAAAAAATAAGAAAAAGGAATGTTGTGGGATAACAGAAGTGACATTAATACATGACGATAACACAAACTTCATCATATCTACAATTGTTATGATAGAGTTAAATGAAAAATGGATTTAACATGCCTGTACATGGCACTCCACCGGGACGCTTGAGTAGTTTTGGAAGTAAGCTGATGGGTCTGATTATATCAAATCAAAAGCTGAAAAATTTAAATGGCAATAAAAGAAAAACCAGCCTTTTAATTCAGCATGAGAACAACAGAGCTGCAGAAGGAAACTGCTGAGCTGCAAATTGATTGACATAAGCTGGTGAAAACCACTTGTGGGTCATTCGCCTCCTGCTTTAGGAGTTTTGAAGCATGCTTGCTGTCTGACTGTAACTATTCACATTCAGGGCATCTAAGTGGCTCCGATGCCAATTATGCAAGGTGGGCTTAAAGCCCCTAGATGCACAGGTTTTGAAAATGCCATGCAGGAAAGCAACAGCAAGAGCATGACAAAGGCCATCTTTTGGCATAGCTGCTATTAACATGAAAAAAAAATCAGAAGAATAGTAACAAACTGCTGCAGCCACAAATTCACACAGCACTTTAATTCTGGAACAAGGTTTTCAGGCACCATCTGACCGTCATGCCAGCCAGAGCTCAAGCACAGCACAACACGTGACAGAACGTGTTAGCAGCAGAGCTGCCAAACTACAGCTACCTCTCACAGGTGAGAAAACAGGAAAGCTTTTGAAGTTGGGAAACTAAGTTGCCACTGCATATATTTTATATATATATGTATAGATACACACACAGATATTTATTTCAACACATACAGTAAGTCAAGTGCACTGCAGGCACTGGAAAGAGCTGCTTTCAGTTGTTCCTTCTATTTTCCTTTTGCCTATACAGCAACTGCTGCTGTGCTTACGTATTCAATAATCATACTTTGATTCATTTTGATGTGTGTGGAAGTTTGCTCCATAAAATTTGAGAACTCTAGTCACAAAGGCGACAGCATAGCAGGTGGAAAGTTTTTGGATTTTGTTTTTTTTTTTTTTTGGGGGGGGGGGGGGAGGAGGTTGTGGTTTTATTTTAAACATACCAATCAATTGTTATAAAGCAATATCTGAGTTATAGTAACTTAAAAAAATATCATATTTGATATTTTGATAAGCTCTGCAAGCAGACTCAACAAGCAGAAATCAGACAATGTGGTTTTTCTTCAGATGAAGAAAGGGATCACTTGTGTTATCCTTCGCATTTAGGTACAGCAAGATGATGAAGAGATGGTACCAGTGTGCAGAAAACTGTTTCTTTCCCCTGGTGTTGAGCTGACATCCACGTTTAACATGAAATCTGGAGGCCTAAACCAGGGTGCAGTAAGGTGTAGATGCATCTGTAAGGGACTTTGCTGTGAAACCAAATGGTGTGTCCATTAAGAAACAGACCAAGAAGCAGCGCAGTGTCTCGATTTTGCCCTGGAGCCTGTTGTCAGGTCCAGCACCTGCCCCTCTGTGGGACACCCCCACAAACCCAGCCCTTTGGAAGCATTAGCTGTAGAGAGTACAGGACCAAGAGCCTTTTATTAAAGCACACATGCCATCACTTATACTGGTGCAGCTCAAGCTCTGCCACGGCCATTATGAGTACTTATTTATTGTCATTTGATCTCTGAAAGACGATTAAATGGGGTGGTATTGAATCATCATCGTAAGGGTTTTATGACACTCAGCAGAAGAGCTAAACTGAAAAGCTGCTGGGAAGAGTGAGAAAAAAATGTTGCATGTAATTCTGATATTTGTTTTAGTCCTACTTAACTTTGCCTAAGCACAAAACAGGATTCCGCTCTTCCTGAAAATCAGAAGCGTGCAGAGCCTCAAAACTCATTACTTCAGGATTCTCAATTTTTAAAGATATTTCCACACAACTTCTTCAGAGACCACACACTTGTGTACCCAGAGAACAGTTTAAGTAATATACAATACAGTAAAAGCAGAGTCTGTAAGACCAGGGATGACTTGTAAGCAAAAATTCTGTGTATTCCTCCCAGAGAAAGATTGCTGCTTCCCCCCCACCCCCATCCTTTTATTTTTCTTTCTGCTCATTAGCCAGTAGGTGAAAAAACTACTGTGTAAGCTCACACTTGGTTTTGCCTCTGATCTCTTTGTGACAGACAGAACCACAGTTAAGAGTGGTTCGGTTAACTCCCAGGGTTGGGTAGCTTCTTCAGGTGAAAATTACTTTCCTTCCAGCTCTCCTCCAGGCTTAGACATTGGCATTGCCATGGGATCAAGCTTTACCCTAATAAAGGAAGATGTCATTCTAAGTAAAGCTGGAACAGTAATCCCCCGCATCAAGAAGAAAGGTACAACTGGCACACTGACACCTTCCATCGATTAGCCAGTGCATCCCCAGAGCTGTTGTTAACCCTTACCATTACACTCATACACCGCAGTGCTTTGCCCAGCTATTTAAAGTAAGGGAGCTGCAAGGAAAAGGCAACACCCGTAGCAGACTAGCCTCTGATAATGGAAGCAGCGGGGGGGGGGGAATCTCAAAAATAGTAATTTTACATCTCCCATTAGGATCACATCCTGGTTTTAGAAGTTTCTATGCCCCTTCTTGTTGAGCTAACTTGCTCAGCTCTAGGCATATACAGATACAGTGTGCCAACTGAATCCATGTTGTTTTCCCAGAGTTCCTTTCTGTTCTTTTTTTGGCTAAACAAAGGATAATGCTGCAATATAGAAAGTGGGTTATAAAGTAAATAGGGAATAACAACAACAAATACCATTGCGCTTTTTTTTTTAAAAAAAAAAAAACAAACCCAAAACTTTAAAACCCTTCACAGACAAAAAAACCCAACCAACCACCACCTGCTCACTCAGTATGAAAAATCATGTTTCATCATTTCATCTCCAAGCTAAAGGACTGAAGAAGTCCTTCATAACAACTCAGAGACAATAAACTTGCTCTCCCCACCACATAGTGCTGACAATTTCACTAAAATCCCACTCTTCAGCAATTTAGCAGTAATAGAATTAACTACAATGGAAATTAGAATTTGTATATCTAGAGTATCATCCATTTTACGTTTACCAATACACAGCATTTACTCCGCTTTGTAACTTAGATTTCACATTGATAGCACATTCAACACTGTTTTCATACCTCTTATTTACCACTGAGTTGATGTTTTCACAGCTTTTTTAATACTTGTCATCTACTACCATTTTCTTCAAATATGTTCTCATTTATTGCCATCTACAGAAATAAAACTGTCATAGGAATCCCTTTTGTTATGTAAATGGGGTGTATTTTTTATGTGTGTGGTTTGGTGGTTTTGTGTGTGGGTTTGTTGGGTTTGGGGAAAAACACTTTGCTTTTGCACCTTTGCAAAACTACCCGGGATAGGAAGGAGCTTAAGTCATGCAAAATCATTACACGGTGTTAGACTTGTCCTGAAGGAAAGTCACAAGCCACATGCCAGCTAACCTGATTGGCTCTAATAAATCCTACCTTCAGCATACCTTCTCAGTACCCACTCTGATAACATGAGATGGTTGTTCTACAAGAACTAGTTGAATAAATAAACAAACATCAAGCCTTTAACTCTAAAGTTGCCACTAACAGATGTGAACATTCAGCATCCTAGAAGGTTAAGCAATAGAGTAATGTGTCTCTGATTGTCTAAACATAACTAGCAGGGCTAAACTCTACTGTCCTTACAGCTTCAGATAAGTTACGAAGTATTAGTACTTGAAGTTATACTGGGATCTAGTATTTTACTCTAAACAAAACTACTGCTGATCATCATTTGGATAATTACACATGATGTAGATCTTTACAGAAATAAGAGCAAAATTTGAGCTATTTGCTGCTCAAGCATCCTTAAGACACCAACACTGGTCACAATGATCAGCCTAAGTACTTTTAAGAAACACCAAATGTCATAAAGAAAACTTTAAAGTAACCATTCTACCTTTTGCCTTTCAAGAAATACCATCTCATCTTTGCTCCAGGAGATTAAATGTTCAGAAAGACCAGATACCACACAGAAAACATGAAGCACTCGGGAAGTCCCCGGGAAGTAAACTCACAACAGCCACAAATATTTACTTATCAAGATTTGCAGAAAGGAACAAGTAATTTTGATGTTTGAAAGTCTTCAGAAAGTAACTTCTTTTTACTGAACACCCTAGGGGTCCAACCACATTTACAAGTCACTGCTGAAACTTTCTCGCTTTGTTTTCCCCTAATTTCTGCTAAAAAGCATTGACAAAATAGAAAAACTGGTACATTAGGAATGTTTTACTATAATCTATCCAAATGAGCTGCTCTTTATGAAACCTGAAATTTCTGTTACAAACACTGCTACGAATGTGTTATTTTACAGTTCTTCCAAAAATAACGCAGTTCACCCTGCAATCTTCCAAAACAAATTACAGTCAAACATCACGTGTGTGGGTAAGGAAGTGGAGAAACCAAGGGCAAAAATAACAAAATTTAAATTCATCTTCGATCTCTTCCCCTCCAGTTCCTCTCCCCAGAAGGTCGCGAGTCTTGCAAAAGAGAGATGGAAAGCAATGGAGCGTTCTCCCCCCCATCCCCAACACACAAAAAGCACTCCAAAAGTGAACACCTTACAAAAGAGAACCAACTCTTTCACTTCTGAGCACTCACAAGGATGACTGCAATCCTGGAGGAGAGGCAGGGAGGGACTTGGGCTTCTGAAGGCACAGAGACCACATCAAAGGCATCTCCCAAAGAGGCCAAAACCAAGCCAAGTCTTTACATTTCCTCCACAAGAACTCTAGCAGAAAACATTTAGGGAAAGGTAAGTCTGCAAGTTTCTACTCAAAAGACAGCTAAAGAAGGCACCACTAATGTCAATGAGCTTTAACATCCTGTCAGGGATTATTTGTTTGTCACCTTGGACTCAACTGAGAGCATCTGTCAATCTCTGAGCAGCCTTCATCCATCATTATGGTAAGATCACATCTCTACAGTAGAAAGTTATAACTGTGTGTTCTTGCTCTGTCATTGCTTTGGAGTTCCTGCTACCTATCGTTCAGAAATTTGAATGACAAAGAGAGTTGACAGCCGTAATGCAGTATTAGTCTTAAAACGTGATGTTAGACTGGGACTATGAACTGCACAGAGAATTTAGGGTGGAAGTTCCCTCTAACCCAAAAGGTCTTTGTAATCTTCTGGGAAGAGCGCAGATATTGCCTACCAGTTTCAAAAAGGAAATTATTACCTGTTATTTTCTATTATTTTTGCAGAACACCACCACAGAAAAACAGATGGGATATGTGATTTCACCTTCACTTAAGCATCAGAGATCAAAATTTAAAAAATCACTAATATTATGTCTTCTGATCAAAGAAGGGAGGTTCAAAACTTCAGCCCTTCATTAGAAAAAACAAAACAAAAAACCCCAAAAACAAAAAAACAACCACCACACAAAAAATGCTAAACCATCCAGGTTCTTACTTCTCTCCCAAGAAGGATACAGCTTGTACTCCACCCTGCCCACTCCAAGATGATATGAAACTATTAATTCTGAGAAAGACAAGAAAACAAATCTCTCTACTCAGTATGAAAGCTAATCATTTCTCTTGGTGAAGGAGTATGTCTGGCACTCTGGTAGCTGATCCTGAGGTTCAAAGAGGCTCATGATTTATATTTGCTTTTATTCCCTGTGGACAAGAACAGGGACCACAGATATGACAACTTAAAAGTCCTGAACAACAACAAACTCTGAATACTAAGTGCAAGAGAAAACACAAGACGAAAGATCCAATGCTGTCATGTCAGTGAAAGAATCCCACTGAAAGCACCAGGACTCTCCCTGGGATAACAAGGCTCTACCACATGCAGAGACTTGAAGGACCCTAATCCAGAAGCAAACAAACCAAGTTCAGAGCATATAGGTATTTTCTGGTTTTGTACTTAATTATCTGGTTATAGACACTCCAAATGGTTGCTGTACGAAGGCTAACCTCAATCAATAGAATATACAGAGTTACTGTCAAGTGACCGTGCTGCTCCTTTCCCATAAAAACTAGCAGGGGAGAAAAAAAAATCCCAACCACCAAACACATAGCCTAACTTCTTTGGGTTTTATTTTTAAAGAACTCAAAGTTCAAGAGTAGAGGCCACGATTACATATGGAAAAGGATGAGTCCAGGATCAAAGTCAAAAGGCGGGGGGGGGGGGGGGGGAAGCAACACCACAAAAACCTGGAGAAGGACCTGTGATCTAGTTTGGTACATACATACATTTATTGAGGTTCAGCTCAACAAGAAAAGCTCAGTAGTTAATTCTGTGCCTTAATTTCTAGAGAGTTAGTTGTTGTTTAGGCACAAAAAATTGCCTGACAGAAATATGGTTAATTAAGTTACCTATGAAAACCAATCAAAGGTTTGGGGATTTTTTTTGTTGGTTTTCTTTTTAATTTGAGAAGGTGGCTGGGAAAAATTGTGTAGGATCTGATTTTGCCAATGTCCTTAGCCAAGAGGCCCCATGAACTAAGATACCATTACCCAAATGGTATTAATTAACAGAAGAAACCAGGGCTATTGCCACAAAAAAAGAAAATAAATACATGAAGTAGGACATACAGATATTACAAAAACTTAGAGCTGGTAATGCTCCTCTACAACACACTACTCATTTGTTTGTCCTGATTACAGGCAGTTTCCATCTCTCGAACTACTGCAATTTCTCTAATTTATCCCATGAGTAAATGGAAGAAATAATGAATATCAAATACTCAAGCTTTTAAGAAGCCAAATGTTCTTCTTAAAAAAAAAAAGAGAAGGGAATGACATTTTTAAGGAGAGACTATAAACACAATATGGTCATTTTCATATGGCTGTCCATAGCAATTACATGGAAGAAAATGGTACTTAAATGAACTAGCAGAATGTAAAGCACTTCATTTTTTTCTCCTTCATTTCCTTCCTATAATAGTACTTTAAAACAAGAAGTGTTGTGTTTCATTATCAATCTTCATCTTCAGATGGAGAGAGCGCCTTTATTTTGGCAACACAGCACATACAATCCAAGAAGCACATGACAGAAGCCACACTAACATGCATAAAAAAGCATTTTTCTTATTTTCCTGTCTTCTTTCATATTGCTATTTTATTGATTTGCTTACTGAATATTTAAAGATTAAGAACACATTGTTGGACTCCCCTAACTGCATGTCTACTGCAATTAATTACTGGAATAATAATACTTTGTATTAAAGAAGAAAAAAAAAAAAAGAAACTTCCTGCAAGAAAAACAACTGTCATTTAGAAAGAACAGAAAGGGGTAAGCTCTTTTACATTCTACTGGCATTTGTCAGTCTTTCAAGATGTGAAAGATTTTATTAATTAATAACTTTTTTAAATAAAAAACATTTAGCAGAGGAGCATAAAGCATCTCTTGAGCTAGTTCATGGAACCTTGACTACAGGCAAAAAAAATCTACCATCAACTGAGGAACGCAGTAATCCGATTATTCACTTGACAACCCCCTAATGGTATTATTCCCCAGTCTTCTCAGACAATTTTTCAAAATAATAAAGAGTTACAACTTTTAACTTTAACAGTCAGCCCCAAGTTTATAACATGAAGTCCAAAATCCCTACCAGAAAACGTGTCTACTTTTGGTATTTCTGCCAGTACTTAATCGCAGGTCTTGGAATGCAATTTCACTTCTCTCATACCTCCAATTCTTTTCTCATGAGCTTATATCAGGTAATACCTGACAAAGTAAGATTGTCTACATAGAGGTCAATGGAAAAAAAAAAAATTGTTTTTCAAGAGGAGGCAAAGTATGCAGATCACTGAAATGGTAGTGAGGTCAAGAAGAAAAATATTTTATAGTCAGTTCAGAGAAGTTCCAGATCTAAGTTTTTTTCCCCCTAGTTTCAAACAACTAAAGGTAAGAAAAATAGGTTCCAACAACCGTTGTATTCTCAAGACAGAAAATGCTTAAGACATTTTAGATTCCACATGAGTCAAATACAAAGTACTTTTCAAATCCTAATTTAAGCTTTCTTTTCCCCCATTGAAGTTACACGTATGCAATGAAACAGACTTTGTAATTAAGTGAGATTTGTACAGTAACAAGTTTTGAAGTGTCAAAGCAAAAAGTTGAATTTAGAGAAGTGAGAGGAATGAGAAGACTGAAGAGCATTAACTGAAAATTTGGATGAAAGCCACTGGTTTGGAAGGTAAAGAACTAATAGCATAAAAATGCAAGTACAAGCCAATCAGCATTTGATAAGCCAAGTGTGAGAAGAAAAACAAAGGAGTTACAACCTGTACTATTTATATTCCGGTACTCCTGCAGGAGACAGCCAAAGGAGAATGCTTATAAGTAGAAATTTAAACCAAGAGACCTTTCATGGATATTTACGAGCAGATTTTTTCCAAAGGTTGTAGGGCAGAAAGGGCTTTCACAGGGGATGAAGACAAGTACCATAAACTACCAAGAGGCAGTCTCCTTTTACAGCACAAGGGATTATTTGTAATACATGTACTGGCTGTGAAGGGTCTCCAAAGAAACTCTGGTTTGTTTTCTTCAAGCTGTAACAGCTCTAATATAATTGATATATTATCAGTTAAAATATATAATATCAAAGTGCAAGTTATTTACAATGGATGCCTTAAAAAAGGCCCAGTCCTTAGAGCTTAAGTCTTAAAATGTCCCACACAAAGGACCAGATTCTTGTTGATCAGGTACACACACACAAAAAAAAAAAAGAGGAAACAAAAAAAACCCATCATGTGTTCAGCAAAAGAGGATGGCAAAGCACAACAGGAGAGTTCCTCAGGTCTTCATTACACCCCAAATGCATGCAGGTACATATGCTCTTTCTTCAGTTCAACAGAAGGATTGTATTATATTTCTCATATATTTTTGGACTTCCAACATAAACAGCATTCTGAAACGTACAGCAGTAGGAACATTCAACCCATTAGTTAGAATTTACGGTGTTTGAATTGTGAGATAAAACGAGCGACAGACTGCTCATTCCTCAGAGGAAGCCAATTTCTTCCCTCTAACCACCGACATCTTTCATATTCTCAGCTTTGATAAGATCAATGGTTGCAGCTAAATTAATAGAAAGTTGATTTTTAGTCTGCAGTCCTTTAAATACTCCCAACTCTTCATAAATAAGCATCCTCTATGATTTTAGGAAATTCAAACTATCAATGTGGAATAACCTGCACCTCTATCTGCAAGGCAGAAGTATCCCTGATATCTTTTTATTCACAGCCATTCAATCAAAATTAAGTTTGAAGGTGCAACATTTCAAAACAATTCATTATGTATATCAACAATGCCTGTACTGAGAATTATTTTCTGAATTATAGTACAGATTTTGGGTCTTCGAAAGGCTAGCAAAAACAAGAAACACTTTAATCAAAAAGTGAAACATGGCAACAGAACTAGTAAGAAAGACACGCTAATGGTTAGGTAAGATTATAGCCACAGAGAACTTCACACCATTATTTTAGAGGTGTTCAGTTCTCTGCTATCAAATTCCCTTCAGATTTCAGTGACAACGTAGAGCACTGAATTAATCTTTGATTGCATCTTAACAGTTATTCCTTATAAAACCCCTGGACAGGTTTCCCTCATTCAGGAGATCTCATGCCATCCCCAAGTATACTGACAGGTGATTAGTGAATTTTAATTTGCTTAAAACCACTCTCTACCCCTCAGAAGCTTAATACAGACACTAACCTGGAAGGACTTTGAGGATCACTCATCCTAAACTCTGACCCCAGCTTCCCAGCAGACTTCAGTAACCACCAAAAACCTTACTCCACCTTAGGAACAAAGTTTAAAAATTAGTTTGTGCTTAGTAATTCAGCACGTCAAGTGGTATGACCCTAACCATACCGTCCTCAGTACCAAAATATAATGTGTGTGTTCTTCCTAATATAACAGTATAGTTGAGTAGTTCATGAGATCAATCAATATATCAATGTTTCCCCTTCAATTTCCTGTGCAAAGTATTATTGCAGATTTCCACTCAGACTGACAACACATCTCAGTTCCAATCACTTACTCTTGAACATAACTTACCCATATACCCCAAGAGGCATTATGGGAACAGTAACAATTTCATTCAACTCTTCAATGCGGTCTCTTATATCAATAGATCTTAAAGTACTCTATAAGAGAATCCTGTACCATTTGCCCTGCTTCAGGAGAGTACAGACAGGTAAAGGGCCGTGTTTCCACTGGAGTGGCAGAACTGGGTTTCTCAACTTCCATTCCAACTAATAAAGAAAGAGAACATTTTTCACTCAGTGGTGAAAATGGAATTTGAACTTCAGCTATTTGAGGCACTCTTGAATGAACTTTTATCAATGGCAGCCATTTGCTTTATTCAGGTAAGAGGTATCTTGGTAGGATGTGTTAAAGTCCCCCCAGTCAAGCTCTCAGTGTAGGAATAATCAGCTAACCTCTGACTTGCCATCAGCTCCCAATAGCCAGAAGAAGAGTATCAGCCAGAGACATGGTTAATAAGCGAAACAGTTAGGTGAGAAGGTCTTGGGACACGTAACCAAGGAAGATCGGTGGTATTGGCCTGAATCAGGACACCAGGCTAGGGGGAAACAACTCTAAGCTACATGAATTTAACTAAACTTGAGTCTACCTGCACAAGATACAGATCAGCAAGGACACCATCAACCTGTTTCTCTGAACCAAACCCTCAGTCTGATGCTGCCAGCACCTTGCAATTTTAATAGTTAACCTTCTTTTTCCCTTTTGTATTTTATTGAAGGTGCACTTGCTGCCTATGAATATGTGGTAAATTGAAGCGTGCACACATCCAGACACCTAACCAAAAAGGTCTCAAATCACCACACACAGCGAGACTGAAAAATTAGCTGCTACAGTAAAAACAACCACAAAAACACAAGCGAATTTGTATTAGAACTGAGACTAGGGAAAGCAAGTGTTGACTGTGAAACATATTCAAACTACAGAAACAAGGACACAGCTGCTGCTGTAAAGCAGGTTTTGCTCACTGCACTTCCAGAACTAAGCATTTGTGAGGATGATCGGTTATTGAATTTCACACTACTAATTTTTTTTTTTTTTTTTTTTACTTACTTATTCCAACTGTAGCATTACTGTAATGACCGCACTACCCAATTCTAGTCTGGATACAATTACAAGTTTCAGCTGTTACTTTGATGGACTCATTTGTGTTAACCAGTAGTGTAACCATAAAAAAAGAGAACTTACTTTTCTTGAACTAATATTCCCAAATTGACAAAAGATCAGAAGCAATCTCAATTTATAAATCTTTAAGCTGCTTGGGCCTGCCACCAAGTGCTAATTATTCATAGTACCTTCAGACTCCAAACTTGTAAAATTCTACATACAATACAGAGCACAAAATGGAGAAAAGCCCACACATGGAAAAAGGACGTGAAAGAGCTGTGAGGCAAACCCTCTCTGAGCTCACCAGAATGCCATAAAGGTATGATAGAAGAAAACACCTTTTATAGTCTATAAAACTATTTATGGTTTTATCCAGCTACAGGATTATTTTAAAAATAAACAAACCATGTCGTCCATGCCACTGAAAATTCAGACCCTTGGAAGGGGCGCTCAACAGCATTCTTCTCTGGGCAGCCAGTGAGCACCTGTACCTAAAGACAACTTGGGGGGATATGTCAGTCTCAGATCTGGCTAGAAAAACAACATTTCTGAAGGTCAGCTCAGAAACCCTCCAAGTCCAAGGAATGATGTGGTCACAGAGGAGATACCTTGATTAACCTGGCTCAATTCTGCCAGAGATCTTGGCATCAGACACCTTGGTGTCTTGTCCTGTGGTGCTCTACAACTTCTTTTCCTGCCAGCACATTGGCAAGGAAACAAGATCCCCTTAAATTTGTGTCCTTTACTAACAGTAGCTAAGAAACAGCTTGAGCAAAGGTGATCTCCCAGCACATTTCACAGTCCTGAGACATGTTCTGTTGGATAAATGTTAACATATTACTCCACAGGCACATGGTATTCTGACCAAGGGTTAAGTTATGTTAGAGCCTCTGACTGTATCCACCTGTAAAGCTATTTCACTCTTGCCAAAGTCAAGTGTTCCTTGAGACAAATGCAAAAGGAGGTGGACCAGCGTAAACCCCTAGCAGACTTCTCTTGAACCTCCAGTATTTACACAAAAAGGAAGAAATCCAACACCAGCAGCAGGGAAAAAGGAAAGTCTCTTCCAAAAGATTTCAGAGGGTCCTTCAGGTACCAATAACTATGACAGGACTTCTAGGAGAAGATATCTCTGTGTGGTTTTACACAAAACCCCACAAACTTACTATATAGCTATAATTCCAAATACAAGTTACTGATTACTTTTTTGTTTGTTGACTTTTCATCTTCAAAAGGAAGGGGAAAAATAATCAAAGGAGGTGTGGATTAGTTTTTTGTAATCTTCAGAAATAGGCTTGTCCCAAGTGAGGCTGTCATCTCAGTGGCAATTTACATAAGATAATAAGGACTTCAGGTTCATCAAAGCAGTTCACAAATATCTTCAGTGTTATGAAGAGGCCAGATCAGGGTGGCATGTAACTGCACTTAGAACCTCTTACTGGGTATTTCAGATACCTTCTAGAAGAAATAAATGATATCTGTCTTCTGGACTCTTAACAGCAGCATGGATCTATGGTTTGACTTACCGAGGCAAAATCAGCCTCAGCTTTTCATGTAAATGAATACGTTCAATTGTGTCAATTCCAACAGAAACCTTCATTTTATTCTTGCAAAAATATTATTTCTGCAGTATTCCGCTCATTTCCACAAAGTTGACACATCCTTAATGTTCTAACAAAGCACACAGAGCAGAGCCTAAAGGGATGAGAAATAGATAATACATGCCACCTTTACATTTTTCAGGCTCAGGCCACAGATGAAGTCCTCTCAGACTTTAACCAGTCTTCCTGGAGGACTGATAAGGAGACACAGTAGATATAGAATAGTTCCTCCTCTGAAGCTATTGGCTATTTTAGGTGCTTCAAGTTTCCTTATATTAAATACATGCTGATCATCTGAACTGTGCTCAAACTTTGAAAACAATTCTGCTTTAAAGCTGGAGTACAGGACTCCTAAAGGTCCCCACCATGTCCAGTTGGAAAAAGTTGCATCGGAAACCTGAAGCAGGGGAGTATTCTCAGTTGTAACTGCTATCGCACTAGAAGTATCTGCTATCAAATGCCAAGCAGATCTCCTTGTGTTCATGAGCCCCCATATGTCTAGAAGCCATATCTTCAGCATGAGGGCTTATTTGGAACCCTAAATTTAGATGTCAAAGTTACTAAATTTACCTTCAGTAATGAAGGCTAATTTGGTCCTTATTTTGTAGAAAGCTCTCTTTAAATTTAGATTTAGAAGCTCAATGAAAATAATTGTTCTTTGTTAAGAAGCTGCAGTAACTGCCATTCTCTTTTGCATGCTGATACAGAAAAAGTCTTCCAATCAGTTGTCTTTCTCAGCTTCCTTGTCTTTTGATGTGTCCTTTCACTGACTGTCTTGGATGGTCATTCACCACACTGACAAGTGATGACCATAGGGCTAAATACATTAAAACTGCTTGAAGCCTTCAACACATTTGGTAGCAATCATCTGCTGGTTTTGATGTGGATGCCAAGAAAAAGAAAAATCACACACACACACACCAAGCATTGAGAGTGCAAATTAGCTGGCTTTGAAATTCCTTTATTGCTTCATAGCACAATATGTCCAGGAACTTCTGCACGTCATCAGAATTTCTAGCGTGTTAATGGCTGTTCCCAGCAAGTCCTGCCTCTGCCCCAGATGAGACAGAAACAAGAGCCTTATCAGAGGAGAACAATGGATGGTCCCTGGCAAAGGGTGATACTTAGTATTCAGCTGGCAAAAAAACAGCCCAAACTAGCTTTAAAGCTTTCACAATAGGAATAGAGGGGGGGAAAAAAGAAAAATGTACAATTCTGAATTGGGATACAGATGCTGGCCTATTGGTGTAACAGTTATCCCTGTGCTGCCAAATTAAATGAAGATTACATGCACACAAAAAGGGCAGATATCAAACTCAATCTTATATTTTCTCAGAGGAGACAATTAAAAGAGTATTTGCTTTTAGCTTTTCTATTTAGTGCTATAAAACTCTGGCTTCTACTTTCCATCCCAAATTCTGGCTGAATAAGGTACAAAAAAGTGTCTTGGGCAGAGCCACAAAGAAAATGAAGTCTCCCTCCCCAAAAGGCACAGCCACAGCACCTCACGTGTGTTCAGCTAATGCTATGGCTTGTGAAAACCGAAAGTGTCCCGAGTACCAGAATAATTACCGTCACTATCAGAAGGAAAGAGACGAGGAGGAGATCAGCAAAACGGATGGGCTGTAGAAAGCCGAGCAGATCCAGAGGTATTTTGAAGTCCTACAGGGCTCTGACATAAGCAAGCTGGCTCATCTGATCAGCCACGCTATTTGACTCGCCCAGAAACGGATTCAACTCAGCACATACACTGCGCAACACACGTAATCACATTCTCTGTATCTGGACTTTCAAACAGGAATAAGCAAGCCTGATCCTGGATTCCCTCCCCTTTTTCCCAAAACAACTGGTTAAAAATATTCAAGAATATCTTGTACAATGTACTCAGACAAGCACTCAACTCCGTTGCAGTCTGTAATGGAACAATACAAGTTTCCCATATATACACAAAAAAAATAATGCAGAGGGTTTTTTTACCCCCAACCCCAAATCAGAAGGTATGTTTTTAAGATTACATTTTACAATTTAAAATTCCTTCTAGTCTCTTTCCTGCAGCTTTGAGACCAGCAGTCAGCTTAATGAAGTTCCATTAAAACTGCCCTATTTCATGGTGGTGACTGACTACCATCGCTCCCAGCAGGGCTGATTGAGATGCACTTTAGGGTTGTCATTGTCTCTGCTGTGTGTTTAAGCACTTGTTCTGGGTAGAGCAGCAAAAAAGGAGCCACTTCTCTGAAGACAACTTGGCTTCTATGCAAGTGGCACAATTTCAATTTCCAACATATTAGTTATTTTTCCTTATGTGAAATACTTTTCCTCATTCTTCGGCGAAAGGTAAACTTTCATTTAAGAGTAATCGCTCTCCATCAGCAGAAGGGTCACTCATGCAGTACTGACTCTCTCCTGCGGCAACACGAGGGACTCCCACAGACAGACGTTACAGCCCGACCACTGGGACAGCACAAGCAAGCCAGGAGGCAGACGGACAGAGCATCAGCCGTTCTGCTTCACCCTTGTTACCTTATCCCCCTTCTTTTTTAAAGCTCAAGAAACAAACTCAGGTCCCACTTACTTCTGGGTACCCTGAAGCCAGATCATCCAGAAGAACAGTTACCCCAGGGCAGATGATGCACACAAAGTTCACATTTCACCTCATTCCATGATAAATTGTTCTCACTCCCAGTCATTGTTTTGCTATTTCATAATCACAATTTTAACCTGCAAAAATGTTCATCACCTTAAATTCACCAGGCAAAGTTTCCATGAAGTCTAATTTTCTAAGCATGCAAGGAATATAGAATCAGCCTGCAGTGATGCTAACATAATTCAGACACACAAATAATAGTGTTTCAGCAGGTACACGTCTCCTTTCAGTCAGCAATGTTACTCCCCTTCATTCCATATTTTGGCTCAAAGAAAGCCTTACGCTAATGTGTTTTACCAACCTTGTTCACTGCTCTTACAGGTATTTTCCTTTCAGTGCCTCAAAGCAAGGAAGAACTATTTAAATACTCCTGCATCCCATTCTCTGACAAGTTTTCTGATCATTGCATTATATCTTTTTCTGCACATCGTTTCCTGTCTATTCTCCAGCAACGGCAGTGTCAAGCTTCAACTCAAACACCATTTTCAGGTAACTGCCGATAGTACAGCACACAGCACTTAACAGTCTGCATAGCTAAACAGCTTCAATCAAACTGTGGTTAGTGTCATGTTTTACTTCTCAATCACACTGATCCTGTTTTACACATGCTAATTACTTTTTTTTAAAGTATGCATTAAGAAAAAAGTCAAGCATGATTCTTTCTGCTAAGGCAGACAATCCTGATTTGAAAACAAAAGAGAACAATTCTGGTTTCGTTGGTTAACTTTTCATAACTTCATCCCTATTCTGACTACAGTACAATTATAAATGCATTTTGGACAAGAAGATTATTATTGAGCATACATCTCTATTATGTTTTTCTTTTCATATACACAGGTTTGGTCTGCTTCTTTGCTGTGAAAATTACAGATCTGCTTGGACTTCAAACTGAAGATACATGCATTTATTTCCACAGGAGATTTTTTTTTTTTTTTTTTTAAGTAATTCAGCATTTGAAATCAAAGCCCTTCAGTGCTGACAAATACACCCCAAAAAATTACCTCAAATATTTATAAAGGCATTTTAAAAACCACTAATCCTCCATTTTCTACTACTTTCCATCCTAACCATCCATATAACGTCCCAATCCCTGTTTCTATTGTATCTGTGAACTGTAGCTCCAAAGTCTAAGAAACAGTAAAACTAGCAAGTAAATTCCTTCTGCACAGATAGCTAAATAGTAATACTACTCTTTTTTTTTTTTTTTGCCTTGACTTCATTCAGCATTTAATTATAAAATGGCCCCAATCACTGAAGTTTTATTCAGGTTTTGAATTCATTATATATGAATCACATCACACAGGCAGAATTATATATACTGTAATTTCACAAAAGGAACCAGATACTTCTTCTGAGTTCTTCCCTGCAGCAAAAGCAACATTCTCAAAACAGTGACTTCAACTGAATTCTTTAACAGGTATCAAACTACCACAGGACTACAAGGAGAATCCAAGTTCTTCATAACTGGAGCCCTTAAAGCAGGCACCAAAAAAAGAAAAAAAAATATCAAGATTTATCCACCATCAGTAAAAACTACAGATACCTCCCTGCAGGTAAGTAGGAAATACTGGCAGTTTATGCAATTAAAATGTGCATATAGGCACTTACAAAAGTATCAACAAGACGAGCCATACTCATCACAGGTATTAGAATTAATAATTTTTCTAGTTACTACATGGTTTTATAAACACATAGCAATGCTAAGAGTAAAGTTTTCAGATATGCTCACTGCTACCATGGCTCTACTTCAACTGGTGCCATTTGAAATTTCTGCTTTGAGCTGAGCGGTCACTCAAAACTTTCCTGCACAACTCTGCCATTTTAAGGCCCCTATACATACAACAGGATGGGGGTACAGAAACATGCACTTATCTATGAGTTTTAGAAACCCTGTTCAAGGGATTACATTAATTGGGATACTGCTCTTTTACTTAAGAAATATGATGAGCTAAGTTATGGTGATGAATTTCCAAGATTTGGAGAGTTTCTCTCATGGGATCACAGCTAATACATTCACTGGACTGGAAAAGTCTAGACTACCACAGAGAGCAAGAGGGAAGCAGACAATTGTGGCTTTGCCACCTTTTTGGTCTTTGTACGTAAGTGCAAGGAGAATTTCATACATGCACAGCTTTGGCAAGCAATGCTAGCTAAATGTGCAAAATCCATGAGAATAGGACATATGTTTACTAACACAACATTAGTAGAAAGAAACATCATGATATGAAAACCATCTTTGCAGCAGAAATAAGATCAATGGCAAGAACTGCTACCAAAGAAATGAGTTTGTGTTACGCAGCCATGAGTTTCCATCACTCCAACAGACAAATTTTTACTTCCTCACAATTGATACTACGAAGGCAGAAGACTACTGACTTTTTTTTTTTTTTTTTAAGACTTCATATCACCTTCTAGAGGCACGAAGTAGAAAACAGGGTCTACCAGCTGGTATCTGTTGATTTCAAAAGCCTTTGGATCACAATAAATGTTTACTGCGCCCATCTGCCACCCCAAGCTGTTCAGACAGACCCAGACAAGAAAAAGACCACAACCACAAAAAACCCCACACATGTAGTATACACATCTTTCTCTGCATGCCTCCCCTATTCGTACCAATCTCTCCAGACTGCTCCATTCTGCACAAGGTAGACAACATCTGGTCCCAGTGCAAAAAATCTCAAGGGAGTTAGCAAGTTTCTTCTTCTACAAGCTCTAAATTCTTCATAGGTCCCTCCAGCAAAAGAGCCAGCTGTTTTAATCCAGATTAGTACAACATATCTGTTGGACACAGCAGACTATTTACATGCAAACTAGAATTTGCCTCCAGAAAAAGATACATGTTTCATTATACCTTTCCTCCATGCAAAGAACATACAAAAGTCCATTATACTGAGAGACGGCAAATGTATAAATTGCTTCTCCTATACCTCACTAGAATCTGCCTTCACCACAAATGTGACAATACTAAGCTATAACAGACTAACTTCCCTGCTGATCTCACTAATTTCTCCTGGGGCAGCTTCATCCATCCAGAACTTGGAAATCATTTTTACTTAGGGGGAGTACCCCCTCTGGCAGATTAGATTGTATGTGATTTTACAGTTTTAGGATTCTCTAGCAGCATGATGCCTCCAGCACTGTCCCTACATCAGCACCAGCAGGGGAAAAAAAAAAAATGTGCACTGGCTGAGCAGGGAAGGCAGAGATGGGAGGTTTTAGAAGTCTGCTTTGCAAGAAATGAAGGATTATACAGAAGGGGGAGGAGTGGGGGGACCCACAAAACAAACCACCCACCCTGCAACACCTTAAAAGTGCAGGTATGCATGTCTTTGAATACCGAATGGAAAAGGTTAATTCTGTCTGTTCACAGCCAGGGAGGAGGAAAACTCAAGGTTCCTTATCCATCCGCCTCATCCAATTTGGTTCCCATGCAGAGTGGTTTTCTAAAAGAAGAGAAAGACGATAAAAAATACAAGATCTTGTGGAAGTTTTTAAACCTATGGAAAATTACTTTGGCCTTTTAAATTTATGTGCATGTTCAATAAAAAATTACTTTTTTTAAAAACTGACTCTGATGTCACAGAACCCCAGATAACTGGCGTTTACTTTCATCTATAAGAAGTGACTTTGTACGGAAGATCTCCACAAATGTCTGAATTAAGTCATGCAAAGGGTATTTTTTGTTTCTTTATAAGAATTTTAAGTATCTGCATAAGCGTTCAGTGAAGAAAAGCATTTTCTGGAGCATGGACTTGAGAAGAAATTCATTTCCTCCAAACCTGAAGGGACTGAAATATGTGTAAGTGCTTCTCTGAATGTCAGCCAAGACCTGCAAAACAGTTGAGGGGGGTAAATAAAACAAAGGTTCACTCCATACATACATTTATAAAATATATATAGCTTTCTTAGGTAACCTATCTGTTCAGACTTTGGTACATGCTGATATGGTCAGAAATTTGCCTGCCCTACTGTAAAGAAACATCTGGGAAATAAATAAGTTAGAGTGGTAATTGTCATTAAAATTAAAAGAGATCTAGATCAATAACTTCACTCAGACATAGTCACGCCATTCTGTAAAATGTTTTTCTCTAGAAGGCAGAGAGGAACTTCAGCAGCTGGAAACGATTTCTCAGGTGGAACATGCTCGCTCAGTTTCGTACAGCAGTGGCGCTAAAGGAACAATTACCAAGTTTTCCTCTCCTGAGAGGTGAAGGTGGAAAGTAGAAAACAAAGCATTTTGGAGCAAAAAGCCTTCCTGGACTATGACGCACAGGAGGAATGTCAAATGACACAATCTCCATAAGGACTTGAGAATGAGCATCACGTCCCAGCTTGTGAAGACTTTGTGTAGATGCTCCAGAAAAGAATCTTCACAAGGAAAACCTTAACCAAGTCGTTCATTAGCCTACAAAAACTATGCAACCAGACGACGCAGCCAGACTTCAAACACACATCTGAAAGTGCTCCAGGTGAGAACGTGTATTTTTAGACAATTTGTTAGCGCATTTTTGTCTAAGTTTTGTCTCAATACCGAACACATTTACACCTTTTACTATATTTACTGTGCCCACTTGATGAGACAGGGCTGCACAACCAAAGTTACGTTCCCACAGAAGGTTTAACGGGCAGTAGTACGTACCTAAAAGAATGGAACTGTATTGCGGTGGCACTGATATCTTGAATGAATAGCCATTAAGGGCTGAAGGAAAAAAAAAATAGGAGGAAAAAGCAGCTCTGTTTTGGCCTTGACTACACAAACCTACCTAGTTATGAGTAAAGGCCAAAACCTCAAGTGAAAATTTAAAAGCACCCTTTAACTCAAATTCACTCTGTTGAGACTAGCATCAACAATTTTGTTATTGTCTGCTAAAATCTGCATCTATGGCAACAGCAATAATTCCCTCCTTTATACCAGGTAAAAGGAATTTGATGGTATGCTGATCTTCTACATATGCTGCAAGGCTGAGTCTAAATTTGGATTAACCAACTGAGTGAGAAAGTTGCCCAGAATCCAAGGAGGTTACCACGTTGCTCTAAACTGCTTACAATTTTCTACCCATAAATAACTGTCCTTTTACTGATCTCTGTTCCACATGCACAGAAGAAAGTAACAAAACTCATAACTTGAAAATAGGACAAAAAAATTTCAATTGTTCCACTCTGGGTCCTTTTGTTTTTATTTCCTTCTCCTCACAGCTGCAGCCTGCAGATGGGTTTCCCATTGCACGTATCTGTCAGTTAACATTAATTTCTGTGGTCGTAAAAATATCTTTCTGCCCAAGTGCTTGTGGCTCGTGCACTGTTCTACCCAAGTGAACAGTTTAGGACAACATACCAATTTGGGATAAAAAGGCAGATAACTCTAAATGGGAGAGAGTTCCAGCCAGCCAGAACACAACAGGAATCCAGAAGGAACAACTGGAACGCTAAACCGAATTCTGTTCAGTCCTGACCAAATTTTTAAGGATCAAGCCAACTCCAAACACACGCACACATATATATCTGTATCTCTATTTGAAGGGGCTGGGGGGAGTCCCTAATTATGCAGTATCACAGTAAAAGTGGCCTTCCTGCTTGGCTTCATCTATCTTGTTTTCTGACAAGCTCATTATTTCTACTTGTTTCTAGAAAAGAAATTTGCAGACCGATTCTATAAAGAAAAGTATACACATATTCTGCACCCATCACATGCTAGTAAATTGATTACAGATTTTTATTGCAGCTTGTTGATTCAGCCTGTAACTGCTGTATCAGGAAGTCAGAAAGTCCTCAAGTCAGAGTTGTAACAGGAGAGGTTTGTGGTTGGGATTTTTTTTGTTTTTGTTGTTTTTGGTTTGGTTGGGGTTTTTTTGGGGTTGGTTTTTTTTTTTTTTGCGGGGTGGGGGTGGTGTTGGTGTTAAAACAGTTAATTTTTTCCTGCCAAGCTGTAGGCAGCTGAAACTCTTCTCCAAAACCAGGTCATATATGATAAACAGTTTCAAGTGAGGAATGCACCCTTCCAGTTTTAAGGGACATCTCTCAGCAGGTTACAGTACTTCACCTTCCAGGAAGGGGACATAACATATACTGGCAGAGGAGTTAACATATACTGGAATAAAGGCAGAAAAAAAAATTAATAAAAATCCTTTCCACTTATTCTGAAGATTAAAGAAAAAAAGGCACCTAAAACTTTTAGTGGGATCTCACTAAAGATATTGGAGAGTCTTATTCATAAGGTAATCTGCCCTCTCTCCCATCTCATCTTATTTCCCCCCCGCTTTGAAAACAAGTGCTTCCAAGACCTTTGAGGCTATTCTGCCCAGGTGAATGCACTGGCTACAAAGCTCATTCAGAATTGGTCCATCTTTCTCTCTACAGAACCTCACGTTCTGCATGTGATTCCTGACCATGTCTTGACTCTCAAAGCCATATACAAGTTTTTATTTCCCCATCTATTTTGTCAGTGAAAGATTCATAACAGAAACCCCAACTTGCTGAGAACATCTGAGCTCTTCCTGCACAGCTGGTCCTCTGTGGAGCAGCACCGCACTGATTTGGCTGGAATAAAAAAGGATGAAGATAGCCCTTACCCTCCTCTGATGACAAACATTATCACACAGTTAATGTTTCACTAGCAGCAGACACACGATTTGTGGTTGGTTTGTTTTGGTTTTTTTTTGTTTGGTGGGGTTTTTTTTTTGGTTTTTTTTGGTTTTTTTTGTTTTTTTTTTTAAATGCCACAGCAGTGTGTCTTGCTACAGGGGAAGTGAGCAGCACCACAGAGTAAAAGGATGATTTGGGAAAAGAAAGCACGGCATAATTGTATTCTTCTTTCCCAACAGTAATAAAATATTAATTTAAGCATCTTGCCTTTTTTTTAAAAACATTCCAAATATAGAAGGTCATTTACAAGAACAAAATTTTTAAAGAATATTCATGAGATCCCCTGCTGTTTTAATTAGGAGAGTTTGAGAAAAAAAATTGCAAAACTTGATACTGTTACTATGGAGTTAACTATCCCTGGACGACTTCCCACAGACATTTCATTAAATTAGCCAAGCTAGTAGTACTATAATATTTCAAAGGGTTTTGGGAAGCAAACCTACTGTTTGCTACCTGTTTCAGCCATCTTTCCTTGCGTTAGCTTATGGAGATTAACTACGCCAAACAAGAACCCTAGGAAATCCACCCAAAGGGAGGGTATTCCTCAGGAAAATATTCTGAAATACTACTGCTAATTGAGTTACGTACTCAGAGTGCCTCTCATGTTTTTAACCGTTATTCTCATATGCATTCAAGCACCGTTTACTTAATGATTAACTAGGCAAAACTGTATGCTGTGTTGCATCACAGAAGTCTTTTCTGTATGCAGAAGCAGTCTCTTTCTGCCACAGTTCAGAGCACTACAGCTCAACACGTAAAGCAACTGCAAAATCAAAAAATCACATGCATCTTCTCATGGAGAAACGCAAGAGAAGTAAAGATGTTGCCTTCTTAAAAAAAACGTCTTCAACATTTTAGAACTGCCAAGTCATAGTTTCGTAACAGGGTACTTCTGAGCCAAAGAAAAGCCATGGTTAAAGAGACACATTAAGCCCATAAAAATCCTTAAACAATACTAGAATCTAAAGCCAGAATCTCAATTAGAAACCTCATGCATTGCCAAGCTTTGATTTCCATCAGTGCAAAACTACTCTTCAACACCATCCAATGAAGTTGAGAAATGCACAGAAAACTCAGTTTCACTGTCTTCATATAACAGCTACAATGTACATGAAAAATTTTAGGAGATTGTGTTTTATTGTCAACCCTTCCCACCATGTTTTTTGTTTTGTGGGGTTTTTTTGTTTTGTTTTCCTAACCAAGCAGGGTCATTTTTTAAAATTATAGTGCAAACAGGAGAATTCACTGCAGCATCCTGCTGAGGACCAATGCACCAGCCTCACAAGAGAAGCTCTCTGGTTTTGCTACTGGAGTGCATTCCACTGAAGAGTCATTTCACCCTGCTTGCCCTGAAGAAATCCTAGCAGCTTCCCACTCCCCCTTTCTACTTTTTCTCCCCTCAATTACATTAGTTGGAAAAATATCAAAGGGAAAAATCATTAACCAAATCCAGTGGAGACTACTAAGGCAAACACTTTTATGCTCACATTTTACTTCCGGTACAGCAGATTTAAAAAAAATAAGAGATTTATGACTCACTAAGATGAGTATGCAACTAAGCTGATTCGAAACACAGGCTGTGGTTGCCTTGCTGCCAGTATCAGATCGTAGCTACATATGTCTTTGCCTACCGTGCATCTCTAATTATCCTGGGAAAATGGTAATGACGCCAATCAGCACTGGCTGGCCAGTAGAGAACCAGTGAAGCCTACACTTTCAGCAGCAATTCCCTTGAGACTGCTTGTGTGCTCTTTCTCCACACGGGAAGCATTTATGAACCGTTTCACTCAACAGAAGGATTTCTGAAAAATCATAGCTGATATGAAGCCACTAAAAGAGAAATTACTGCAGCAACTGAATCAGCTATTGCATAATTTCTCTCTCAAGAAAAGAAAAAACTTCATTAAACTTCTCCCATTTAGGTCACTCTATCTAAGAGGGGGAAAAACGATATCTTAGATGCCACATAAATCAATGAAGATGATGCAAGCAGACCTGAGCAAAGTTTTGCTGTCAGCCAGTTCCATTGTCATAACTCTGGAGACTAAAATTCATTATTTTTAGTTCTCATTCACCTCTGCTATATCCTGTCTTGCTAAAATCTGCAAAACATCTTCCAAGCAAAACCATAAAATTAACCTCCATGTTTATGTTATTAATTTACATGGTTTTATCACAGTATTCCCCATGCTCAAAAAGTATTTTTTTCTTTTTATTTTCACAAACCATTAATAATTCCCAGTATGCTCTATTTGGACACCAAAAGTTCTTCTTTGTGTCCAGCACAATTAGTGCTCTCCAATTTTAGCCCGAGTAAGGACTCGGGGGTTAGGTCCTTTCCTTCTAATTACGGCTGCTATAATATAAGCCCTCTATAGGTTCTTCTTGCTAACAGTTAAATCTGACTTTAAGATGAGGAATATGTTTAAGACCAAGTATCAAAAGAAGAAAGCAAGTCAAGAAAGCCTTGAAAAGCAAGTGGGGAAAAGTATAGCAAGTTTTTCCATTTAAGAAATTTTTTTTTATAATTTGTTTTAAAATTACCTCTGTACTGCAAGACTGAGAGAAGTGTGGGGGGAGGCAGATTACAATATTTTAAGTTGTATTTTCTTCTTTTAAGACTCCAAATAATAACTCCAAATCTGGGATTCCTTGTTCTCAGCAACAATGGATGCCCTTCATTGCTATTTCTAAATTTTATAAATTCCAACCTTAACAATACACAATGTTAGCCACATTTGCACCAGAGTTAATTGTTACTCTCACATGTCACTTTTCCAAGTTATACCTAACACTAAAACCCAAGAAACTTGTCAGGTGGAACATTTGACTAAGATTGATTTAAATCTGGAAGCTTGCAACAATATCAGGTCAAACCAGAGATGTCTGCAACAGTGGCCAAGAACAGATGGCAAAGTTAGTAAGACCAAGGCAAGCATGTCTTGAAGTTTTCCCAGTGTTCCCTAGGCTTCAGAAACCTGCAGCCCAAGTGCTTTGAACAAGGGGGAATATCCGTGTTTAACCACCGCAATGAATTTTCAATCTGTCCATTTGCTTTCATGTGTACATGAAAGTATGACTTCTTCGTAGCCCCACCACCTCATGGCAGGGCCCCGCAGCACACCCGTGGAGGGTGTGAAGAATTACCTCCTTTTGCTGTTTTGAACCTTTTTGTTTCATCAGACACCCTCCAGGTCCTCTCCGAAAAGAAACCTATTCTCTACTCACCTTCTCCATGTCACTCATAACATCAGAGACCTCTAACACACTCCTCTTCCCTGTATTTCTTCTTCAGACTGACAGGTATAGCCTATTTAATTGTGCTGCACAGACACCATTCTGGATACAGATGATGCCTTTCATCCATCTCCAAATTGCTTACATTGCTACTGCTACTCTTCTTGAGATTGGAAGGATGATAGCTGTGCAAAGATACAGGCAATGCATGGATTTATGCGGTCATATAGTGTTCCCTTCTGTTTTCTATTCCTTTTCTAATAATTCCCAACCCTTGAGCCGGCTTTTTGACAGCTGCCAAGTGCTGTTCTGATATGTTCATAGAATTCCCTATTTCAACACAAAGATCTCACTCCTGAATTATAACAGTCAGTTCAGAGCCCATATTTCAGATGAAAATTAGGATTCCTATGTACATCACTCCACATTTATCTATACTGAATCTCATCTGCCTTTTTATTACCCAGCCACTCAATACTCCAAGGCCCTTTTGCAGCTCTTCACAGTTAGCTCTCATCTTTCATTCTTGAACAGCGATCATCAACATAACAGTACTTCTTTCTTCCAAGGCAACAAGGAACAGTAGAACAACACAGGTCTGCTAGTAACCTTCCTGCATTGTGAAAGTTGGCTCTCTATTTCTAACTTTCTTACATTTTATAACCACCTTTTATCAGTGCAAGAACGCATGGTCTTATTCCCCTTGGTTCCTTAACAGCCCCAGTGGATCCCTTCAAAAGCTTTAACAATTGCATTAGGATCAACTTCTCACTGCAAAGTCACATTGATTCTTCCTTATTTTGCTCTGTTTCTATGCATCGATTAGTTCCAGTCCTTATCAGTTTCAACCAGTTTGCCTACTATTGACATAAGACCTGTTGATCTGTAGCTACATCCAATACCCCTGAACTACTTCGAGAAGAGCCATCTCTCTTTTCTCAATTGTCTCTTTCTTATGTTCCTGTTCCCCTGTTTGATACCACGGCCAGCTGCTATGGATTCTTGGCTTTAACTCCTACAAATAAATATATTATGGTCAACGGAAGAAGGGCTCTGGTAGCAACATTAGGAATCACACCATCTGCATTTCTCAGGCACATGTAAAGAGCTGTTTCTCTTGTGGGATTCCCCAAATAGCTACTCCTTGTAGCAGCTGTAGCATTTCAAGTTCCCCAACCTACTTCTTAGGCTTAAAGACACATATGTCCAAGCATCCATTTCATCATACCCTGTTCTCTTCAAACCTCACTGTCTCCTATTTGAGTTTTACAACATCTGCCATATGTTCTTCTACTGAAGAAAGTTTTAAGCACACCCCACTCTTGGACAGCGCTTCATCCCAAACTACACATAGCTCTACAAGCATTAGCTTTCCACCACTTTCCTTTTTAAATTACCCTTCATTCTCAATGTCTTCTTTAAGCACCAACAGTTAGTTCCACTGTTATTCTGACAAAACCATTCAAATCTGCTATACAGGTCTCCCCCGTTTCAGACATTTCCCCCATTGCCTTATATCATTTTTCAACCACTGCTCTTACTTCTCTGGTCCTGTGCATGATGTGCAGCATTTCAGAGGATGTTACTACTGAGATCCCAGTCATACACTGCTGAGGCCCCTCCTCAACAGTCCAAGTCCTAGATCACCGATACACACATGGACCATGACCACTGGCTCATCCCCAGCCCAAGAGTCTGTCCAGACTTCCAATGAGAGTTAAAATTTTTTGCACTTGCCAGGCAAGTTACCTTGCGATCCCCAAAAAAGCACAGCCATGCAGCTGACAATCAAGCCCCTGCATTACCATCCTCTCTCTTCCTCTTGGCTGGGATCCCTGTCACTGAAGGGGTATTCTTGATGCAAATGAACACGCAGCCATCACTCGATGGGGAGGGCCTATTTACAGGACCACTTCTGCCTTCACTGCACTGCTGATCTCTTGCACAGTGCTCTTCCCCTTCTCAGCAGGTCTATGGCTGCTAGCCTAGAGATGAGATCGTCTAATATGAGAGCTGTAGGGCAAAGTTAAGAGTGCATGGCAGCAGAAGATTGAAGTTCTGAATCAATTTCCTGCATGTCAAGTTGGTCAGTTTTTTTAACTAAAGTTTGCAATTACCAAATAAACACCAGAAAGCAATGAAAGGAACAGCCTTAAGACCTTTATACTGTTAATTTCTGCATCCAACAAACTATAATTTAAAATTAGCAGCTGTGTCAAAGATACAGCTGCAGCCATTGTTTATCATTGAGAGCGCAAAGATGGAGAGAGGGATCGCCCCTTAGACACGCTCAAACCAGCAAACCATAAGCTGTTCCAGCACACACATATACGTCTTGGTTTTCTTCCTACAAAGGGCTCTATGCACAGGTTTTACTGTGCACACTGCTAAAGCAGATACAACTTCCCCACACTGGCTAATTTTATAAAAGTTAAAATTGCTCCCCATAGCAAAGAGTGTATTCTTTTGCAGCACAGTATTTGAATCTTGATCTTGAATCCCAGAAGATGGAACTGAGCTTCCCTAACAATATTTTGGAATAAAAGTTAGCTTTATTCATAAAGACACTGAAGGAAAAGAAGTGGTTACAAGAACAACAAGAAACACAAAACAGGGTTTTAAAGTGTAGTTCTCACTATCATTTGTAGGTAGATACAAAAAACCTACATGCACACATATAAGAAATGTTTGCCTCTTGAACATTAAGATGCATGTAAAATATTATTTTGATGGGAAAAAATCTCTTTCAAAATTAAGGACAACCTAAACACCAAAGTCATGTGAAGCTATAAATTATCAGCGCTGGAATTATGTTGTTCCACAACTGTTAATTGCCTGAAGCAAATGAGCTCCAGACTGAATGCAGTTGCTACTGGTGGTGAAAAAAGCCACAGATGTGAAGTTCCTATTTACCACTTCACCAGATTATGGTGACATAACAGACAGTTGCCTCACTTCAGCATCAGTAAGATTATTGGATAATTGAAATAACCTCCACAAGAAAGAAAAGGTAAAAACAAAAAAATGGCCAATTTGCAAGGTAGTGTATTATCCAGTTGTACTATAGTACTGTACGTGTATATAAATATATATATCTACTTATGTATGAAATAATTGCAGGAGTTAATAGCAGCTTTTGTGAAGAGCTTTCTGGAGAATAAAACTTGAGGGAAAACAAAATAAGAGAAGAAACGCTTATCCTTGGAGGAAAGAGGGTATGAGGTGTTTGGGGAGAACAATCAAAATGCTGTACAGAATTATGGTATGGATGTCCCCAGACCGTCTAGCTTGGCTGAGTTTATTTTATTGTCTCTGTCGATTCATTCCCTCACACGCAAACAATACATCACGTCTTCCAACTTGGCAAAGAACTAAACAGTGCGGGCAGATGATTCTCCCCCCAATATACTGTACTGAAGAGGGTTGGTTTGTGGTTTGGGGGGAGGGGGTGTTGTTAGCTTTTTGTTTAATATTGGTTTTCCTCTAGAGGAGATCTTAAATAATACTGTCTTGGAATATCCTTCAAACTAAAGTGTCATAGATATAAACCAATGACAGGTTATTTTGCTGCAACCAAGTGGCCTCCCACAAAGCATTCAAGATACTGTGACACACACCGACAGATGCAACATCACTTACGACCTTTTGCATATTAGCATATACAGGCAACTAAACCATTCAGTATCTAAACACCCAGCTAGGTTCTAGGAAGACTTTGCGACCCTCTCATACCTCCAGGGTCAAATCAGTCTCCCTGTCATAACGTCATAGACCAAATGAAGACAAAAGGTGCTTAGCCTTTTCAGAAAGAAGCACAACACTCTAGAGCCCCCTCAGCTTGCAAAAAAAAATTTGTTTAATAATTAAGACTCAGTCAAAACTGGATAAGCAATCAGGCAAGAATTTCGACAAACTCTTTCCACTCAGTTTGAATCTGCTGGTGAGAGCCCAGCCAGCACCTCTGGTTCCCGTACCACATACCTGAATAAGGGAGGCACTAGGCACAGCTCTCTACTTAAGTTTGAGCTACATTTTGCACTTCCAACAGTGATTCAATGCTTCCGGATAAAGCTATCCTCCTTTAGGACAGCACTTGTTCATCATTTCCAGAGCATTTATGAATAGACCATTAACCAGCTGAGTTACATACACCTTAAAATTTATTTCTTAAGTCACCCCACCTGTGTTTCAGTGGTGTTGCAATAGAAAAGGATGTGAAATAATACAACAAGAGTGCTGCACCCTTGGACTACAACAGCAAAGCTTCACATATAAAATCACATTGCTACTTCAATAAGACACCAAAGCACAGATACGATTGTTCAGATGTGCTGGTGTACATACTACCTTTAAAGGCCTTTTATGGTAAATTTAGCTATTACTATCCTGACTTTATCCTGATTTTACTTATTGCTTAAATGAGGCAGTTGGGGATATCTATTAGCAGGCTCAATTATTTTAAGAGGGCTTCCCCCTTCCGTGCCAAGTAGTAACAACGTATGAAGAAAGCTAGTGCTACCCAGTGGCCTCACCTACAGCCATATTTTACTCCTTCTCCCCTCCCCCCATATATACAAGATATGCAAATCATGGCACAAAGCAAAACAACAACATGGTATGTCAAGACATGACCAGAACTACTCTCCATGCAGACTTTTTCCTTACAGAACTGAAAGCTACCAGCAGTGGAAGCACTGCCCACGTTCTGCCGGGGTGTAAAAAGGGCAAAACCACCATACTTGGCGATACAGATACAGCAATGCCTTGAGCAGCTATTTCCTCCAAACACTGAGGAACAAACCCTGGATGTCAGATAACTATACTGATTTTTTTCACTACCCCTTGCTAACAGCCACCGCCACTCAGCACTTCTAGATAAAACTGCCTATATACACTGTGTCCCCCAAAGTACAAAGAGGTTTTGAGACTATGTCTCACAAGTCTCAGGCCAACAGCACTACTGGAAACACCACGTGCTGGGGAAAAAGGAACAGGCTCTGGTCTCTTGATTAAGACAGCTGTGATTTATGCTGAGCTCAGAATCAAGGACTTCACCTTGGGGAGCACCTAAAACTGCTCAAGCGCATCTTTGCTCTTTCTGCTTAGCGGCTGTACTGCTGTGCAGGGCAGTTTGCCTCACTTCTGGAAGTCGCAAAGATGAAAAGAGCACGCGACACCCTGGTTGTCCATAAACGCCTATTCTCAGGAGGCCTGATAGAGGCACGAGACAAATAAGTATCATATTGTCACCATCAAGAGCCTGGTAGATGAACACAGATTAAATGGCTGGTCCTGCTCTCTGCCCGTGGCAGACTGTCAAATCTGCTGATCCAAACACTCTCATCTGGATTCAAGTCCTGATGCTCAATGCAGAGCATCTGGGTAGAAGAGAAAGCTGTACAACACACAGCAGGTCAGGCCAAGATGATTTGCAAACTGTGAAACTCAACACCCCTGTTAGCTCCTCAGACTGTTTCCCTCTTGTTCTCAGGATCAGCCATTTCAATTCTCTGGACAGGATCCTCAGACTAGAAGCATATGGCCTTCATGCTAATTAATGCTACTAGTCTTCCCAAAATTTCCGTGGAACATGCGATCTCTCTCACATTCATATCCTAGCAGCAACACCCCTCAGGGATGCAAACTGCATGGACAACAGTGAGCAACAGCTATTTAAAAAAAAGATAAAAAGAGATATTAACTGCCAGCATGCTAACCATTATACCTAGTGGATCGATCATTTAGCAAGAATTATATCCAGGATTTCTTTGCAAAACTGAATCAACTGAGAATTTATTCTGCCTCACTCCACCATAACATTGCACAGATTCAAATCAATCTAATTTAAAGAACATTTCCCTGTGAAAGTAAGTACTATTCCCACAGTAAACAACTAAACCATTTACTAGCATTAATGATTTACATAATTCTTGATAGCATCGCTGTACAATGCCACTTTTCACATCACGTCGCCAAACAACACATTCCTTACCCCAAAAGCAAAGGGCCGACCCCCTCTGAACACTAGCACACATTTCCCAGTATATTGTAGGAAATTCTCTTTTCTTTCTGGTAGGGTATTTTTGTTTATCTGTTTCCCTACAGTTCAATCTGAGTTGTTTCACGGCTCAAAACAAGTTCAAAAAGTGTTTTATTTAGAAAGGCCCAAATATGCATTTCATACAGTCCATTACATCAGAACATTGTAACAATTTCATCTACTTCAGCTCTAATAAGAAAGGATTCCACATTTTCTTTAAACAACAAATTTTATGTCAAAGAAAATAGCTTTTAGATATTTCACAACACTTTCATCCACAAAGGAATGCTTGAGGCTTATGAAAACATACACCTGCTCATTTGAGAACATGTCTTTCCCCCTCAATGGAAGAGAACAACAAAAAAAAAAGCAGACTAATGCAACAATTACATCCTCCACACTGCAAAAGCCAGCCAGATACAGGACTGACTGCCACAGCTGGAAAAAGCTAAGTGAAACCACAGCTCAAACACCCATGAGCCTCAAGCTTCTGCCCTGGAGTAAACCTGGTCCCCCTCCCACTGTACAAACTGGGTCCACTAAAACCAGCAGCATCCCAGACTCCTCCAATACCCATCAACATCTTACCTTGTTTGGCAATGTAGAAACCATAAGCCTAGGATCAAAATCCTTTCAAGTCACCTTACAGTAAAACACACAGGAAATGCTAACTTGCTCCCTTGAGTAAGAGCGTGTCAATAGTGCATGTTCCAGTATCATTTACAGGTATAATATACAATCCTGTTACTTTCTGTTCAACCATGACACTCAGTGCAACATAAGCAGGTTGTTTTCACAGCACATAAATACTTCCAGTCATCAGCAGATTTGTATCATTAACGGATATAAGTGCAAGAGAACATATATTTTTCTGTGGGTCTTGCAACAAAGTAAGCTTTCTTAGAGTCTGCTCACTAAGGAGTAATGATTTAGAGACCCACTGTATGCAATCTGGCATATAGTCAAACTCCTATTTCAGTTGACTTCAGCAATTGGTTCCATTCACACAGTCTTATTTTCCACTACAAGTCAAGTTTCATTTGTGCAGAACACGTAGGTATTCCTCTTACAAAGGACACGGAGCAGCAGTGAGGTCCAAAGACACTTAAAATCACCTACTCGCCCTCCTGCAGCCTGAAGCACTTCTTTGCAAGAACTGGCCTTCACACAGAGAGACGCTGCAGCTGCGTCAGCATCGAACAGCAAAAACATGCAGCTATGGCTAACCATGACAGTGGGAAAATGCAGTTGTCTTCCAGGATTCTCTCCTGTTTTCCACTTACAGCAGCACTGGCCAAACCCCTCAGACAGAGCAGCTCCATTACAAGAAGCTACAATAGAGAGGGAAGAGCAGAGCGCTGTATACCACCTCAGAATCAGCTTTTTTCAATGGTTCAAGCTGAACGTTTCTCACCCAGTTCAAAGTCAAAACAGAAGTCACAGCTGAGCTTTAATGAAAATGGAAAAATCAGTATCATCTACTATTCTGTAACAGAAGAGCGCTGCTAATGGGGACTGGGGGGAGGGCAGGGGAAACATTCTTGATCCTGTTAGCCAATAAGCACATTTTAAAGCTTGCTATATACAGTCCTGAAAAGCCTGCAGTTATCTGATCTAGTACTTGTGACAAATACCTAGGAAGCATAGGGCCACACAGACCACTTCCAGGGCAGGTGCTGTGATCTGTGCCCAGGCAGGGCAGTGCAGCAGATGGTCGCTTGTCCAGGAAGCATCTTGGTGCACAACCACCTCAGAAACTGCCCACCCGTCCCAGGGTACCAACAGGCTGCCTGGAAACCCAGCCACAGCAACAGCTAGACAAGTCTAGCAAGTCAGACATCCTTGACTTCCCAGGGTGCATGCCTAGAAAAGCCGCTCCAAAATTCATCTGCCTCTCTACTGTAGTCATTTACTCCAGTTTTCCAGAGATAGAAGGTTTTCTCAAAATAGAATGCTCAATACCTCCATTCTCAAAAGTGCTCATTGATTTCTGCCCAGACTTAACAAGATATTTGACTTTCTGAAGCTGTACTTAAATTTCTTTGTCACTATATTGCCTTTCCCTGATCTGTAGTCCCTTCTAACATTTCTTATTATAAGCATAATTCTTCTCTTTCTCTTAACCATGTAAGGCGGAAGCATTGTGCATCTAGCAAGCCACTTCTGGAGAAGCGTGACTGTTTCCAATTCTTTTGGAAAGGAACATCCTGAAATATAGACAAATGTATGGAGATAGCTCACCAATCATAAATGAATGCTTTAAAAAAACCTGTTTTAAGCAACTTTGGATAGTTTGCAATTATTTCATACTCAAGCACCGGAAAAAAAAATAAATTAAAAAAGTGTTCTAAGTGCAGCCTACCTACTTCCTCAGAAGTTTACAAAACACTGCAATCTGCCAGCACCCACGCATTTTTATGTGAACTAAGCCAGCACAACTTGGAAGAAAGGAAATACAAGCATAAGAATTATTTTATTTAAAAAAACCCCATTGAGCCTGTATTTAAGCAATGCCTTTAAATAAGAAACAACGTAGAAATCATGACTGACAAGTCAACACAAGGTGTGCCTTGCTAGTTTGATACTCTATTTTCTACAGATAGTTTCTTCAAACTCAGTCATCCGGTAAACTAATACACCTGTACTATGACTTAAGACAACAATCTGTTTTGGAAGCAGGCTAACGTGGAAAGAGATACTTTAATATAGTTGGGATTTCACATACAATGAGCAATGTAAGAAACTGCCCAGTGATGAAACTGGGAGGCAGACACCGAGGGAGCAGCTGATCATGCTTAGGCACAAACATCATAAAACCATTATACTCCAGCTCACACCTCATAAAACTCACAATGCAGCAGCAAAAGGCTTAAGCAGTAGGGAGTGAGCTTAAGGTTTGGGGTTTTTTTTGTTTTTGTTTGGTTTTTTTTTTCCCCTTTAAAACAATATTTTAGTCACAAGAGACTTTACAGGGTAAAGTTGTATCTTGCAAGGATAAATGAATCTGAAATTGCTTTCAAGGAATAAATATTTGTCCGAACTTAGAAAACGCAATATATCAAACAAGAAGGTAAGCAGCATATTTCAGTGCATTTTACCAATGCATTTACTGATGGTTTATCCTCTTCCATTTTATTCTTCAATTTAGACACCATTATTCACTGTTATTGTTAATTTATATCCTTTTGTTTTCCTAATGCCACACAGATAAAATGAAGGTCAGAACAAATATATGACTGTTTTAAAAAAAAAAAAGAAATCCAGACGAAGTACCCACATGAAACTGCTTTATCAAAAAATAAAGGGAATTGGTCCAGATACGGGACAAATTCTGCCTGCCTTCTCATCTTAGAAGTGGAACAGACTAGGAAGGTGCAACTTAAGGGAAAGAAGCACCTTCAGATCGCGGCAGGGAAAAAAAAAAAGAAGGTAGAAAAAGGAGATAGAAGTTAAGTGTCAAACTTAGCTCTTCACTTCCTTCATGGATGAAGATTAAAAAGATGGTCCAAATAAAAGAAGAGGATTTCTGACATTTAAAGAATGCAAAGGGAAAGACCTCTGTGTACCAATGCCTGAGCAGCAGTACTTAAAAAAAAAAAAAAAGAAAAAAGTTACCTGCAGGTGAGGGAGCATGTCAAGATTAACCGGAACATCCTTGCAAACAATTTTTCACTCATTTTCAGTAGTTCATCTTATCCTCACCCGGGTGTACTGTGAGTAAACAACCACCACAGCTGAGGGGAGAACACAAAAATTAGAGGGGAGAAATACAACGAACTGTGCAATTCAGTATCTCTAGCACAGAAGTTGTGTTCCTCATTAGTCCATAGCTGAGGTGTTAATGGTCCTTCTGATTGTTGCTTCTTGAGGGTTTTAAAAAATATGTAGAAAATTAAAAGACTGTAAAAATGCCTGGCTCTTAAAAGCAATAAATGAGGAAGAGCTGAGAAGTGCCGAGGTAACCCTGCTGTTAACTGGTAATATAATTTAAACAGGAAGGTTCTGCAGGTCTTGTGTTCCTCAATCTGTCCTATTTGCCAAGCTGTAATTGCCATCCTGGAGCAGTAATAAGCCAGAGGAAAGCATGCATCTGGCTACAGCTGCCAAGGAAGAGGTTTTTAAATTCAGATTATCACCAAAATTGTTGGGCAAATAGCAATATTCTCCATATACGGTTCCCAGTACAACAGGCGAAGTGAAAGCTATTTTGATTGCACACCGCTTTTAAAATTTCAATTACCTCTTCTTTTATTTGATGCAATCTTCTAAAACAAAATTAAAATTAGTTGTGATAGCCATATAATAGTTTAGGTGGATGAACGTGTACTGAGATACTCCCACAATTCTGTGGTGTTTTCATTTCTAGATATTTGCTTCCACTTCCCCCCCCCCCCCCATATGAAGTAAAACACGTCACCATGTCATGCAGCAAAACCCCGAAGTTAGAAGAAAACGAGCAGAAAGAACAGCAAATAGAGCTGAGGTGTCTTTTGCTTATTGCAAAGTTACAAGCAAAACAACTAAATGGGAATATATATTTTAGATGTGAAAGTCCTGTTCCATTTCTGTGTACTGAACCAACTCGGGACTGGAGAGGAGGCTCGTTAATGATAAAGGGCTCTAGAGTCACTTGTTAATGACCTACGGCTCAGGACACCCCCACACTGCTTACTACCAAAATCCATTCTCCCTTTCCTGGGACAAAGAGAGGTCAGAAGCGCAGTAAATGAGCAGCTCTCACCAAAAACACTGGATGAAGAACCAGCTGTTGCCTTTAGAAGAAGGGTGTACAATTAATTGAAAGAGCTCTTTCTCAGAGATTAAGAAAGCATAAAAATAAAGTGAAAACTGACAACGGTCAGTTCGGCTACACATTAGGCTACAGCTGCACAATAGGCAGAGCAGTACAATAAAACAGCAAAAATATCTTCTGCCATATATTACAACCAAAGAAGAAATGGAGCTGTGTGACAGAAAAGGGGGGAGAAAAAAAAAAAGAGAGAGAAAATCCAGGTAATAGAAACGAGAAGTTCACCAAAAACTGTGGGAAACATTTCTTACAAAGGATGCACAGTTAAGGCAAATCGAGGGTACACAGATGGTAATTAGTACAACTACTCAGTGGAAGACAAATTGAAGAAGTTCAGGGCATTTGAAACAGTAGAGCCAGACAGGCTGTCTATGACTTCCGAGAGCTCCACCATATGAATTGTATATCCTGCTGCTGCAGTAGTTTCAAACACTTCAAGACAAGAATGATATCATTGATTACAGAATAGGAAATACAGGTTTTTAATTAAGAAAAAAGGTTAAAAAAAGATTGAGCAGCTGAGCTCGTAAGTCTGTATCCAAGGCATACAGAGCTTTGGAAAGGAAGACTATGCGAAAAAGATACACAGGTCAATGAAGAATTGGCAAACACAAGATGAGTTCACCTCCCAAGACCCAGAAGCATCAAGCAAGCACAACAGCTTTTCAAAATACTTCTACTAAGGCAGCAATAAACAAAGCAGATATGATGCTTTCTCCCCATTGGAACTATGGAGACATATTTGGTACATCATCACAGGGGAAACTATTCCAGAGACAACCAGGACTATAAGAACTGGTTTGAGGAAAAACAGGAATAGAATCAGAAGGGAACAAGCCTGAAAGAGCAATACAGCAGAGCTCCCCTAGCCAACACTGGAAAACCCACATAAAAGTCTTAGGGAGCATAAAGCAGACAAGTGGGTGGTTGTCGACCCAAGAAAGCAAGTCATACCTAGGTTTATTTCTCTGGAGCTTTTAAGATGTGCCTGCCTTGATGTGTTTCAGGTTTTAGGAGAGTGAATTACTTGGGTGCACACAATACTCAAGTCGGCTCTATGTGCTCAAGCAAAGCCAACAGGATCCTGAAGGGCTTAGAGAGTACCAGGAAGAAAGGCACAACACACAAGTGCTTCCTCTGTAAGACTAATTCAGATACAATCAGGCTGATTAGCCCCAGCCCTGACCATGATGGACCCAGACTGGTTTTTCTGAAGACTCAGCAGAGTATTTCTAAATCATATTCCACATCATCCCAAATAACAGGAGGGTTTCCTGCCCACGCTACAGACAGCAGCCACTGGCTGGCCCATGCACTCATGTGGCACTATAGCCAACACGTCAAGCCTGCTCAGAATCAGACATGCTCTGGAGACTCTCACCCACACACGGCTCACGTGAGCCCAACAGAGATGGATCTGTACCCCCATCAGCAAATCCCACAGCTTTTTACTGACTTGGTATGATGATGAGATACATGTGCTGATCTTGCATGCAACCAGACTGGATGCACAGGGCATACCCCTAGCTCAGGCTCTGTTCCACCAAAAAAAACACAACCAACAACAACAAAAAAAAAAAAAAACAAACCACACAAAAAAACCCACAAAACCAAAACAACCCCACACACACACATTTACACTGCCCTGAGCCAGGCAAAGTTGCAGCATAACTAGTTCTACCTCTCTCTTGTCCAAGGAGGAAAAGAAAGATTGGGTTGGCTGGGGACAGGAGAGTTGCTCAGTTTTTCCATAAAGTCCCTAGGCTTTGTAAGCTGACTGGGGAGAGAGGGAAGAAAGGATATCAACTCTTCCTACCATTTCCCAAACAGCACTATCCTCTGACAATGCTCCCTCAACTCTTAGAGGCGATGCTTTCTCCACTACAACTGTTAAGAAAAATGTTTTAATCCTTGGGAATGGCAAGAGTTCATAGTGTCTACACTGCTCAAAACCACTGACCGAGCTTTTCATTGATTTAACAAGTTCTTAAATGCATAAAATCCTCAAGCCCTGAAATGAAGCCTAAGCTCACACCTTTTAACATGATACTAGGAATGACACGGATCTCAGGAAAAGAGTGGTTTACTTACTCTGGGAAGCCACAGGCAAAAAGCAATGTAACCATTCTCTCTACAAAATGCACTGTGGAAGCAGGGGACACCAAGGAGGGCAGGAAACTACTTCAGCCAAGGAACAACACTGGCACAGTAACAAATATGAATATGTGGGCCTTAAATAAGCATAGATTATAAGTGAGAGGCACAGTAATTTGAGTAATCAGCCTTACACTGCAAAGAGGGAATATTAACCATGACATGCTTTGTTTTGCAAAAGGGAATGTTCATTGTGGCAGCTGCAGTAGCAGGCAGATTCAATGACCCAAAAGGTCCCTTAAAGCATTATATTCCTATGAGAATTTTAACAACAAATCCACTTGTTTATTTGAGCACTTGGATGAAACAATTTTCTAAATGACCACTCAAGAGAGACAGAAAAACAGAGCTTAATAAGGAGTACAGTACAGGTAAAGAGCGCAGATCCATCAGTGATGCATTTATGGGAGTCTAGGACAGGAGGCTGCCTAAGAAAAAAATGATCTCTTGCAAGACCCTGCCACGGTTTTGGTTTGTATTTTAAAGACCATCTATGTCCAGTGTTTCCTATTTACTTTTTCATAGTCTTGTTGCAAAAATAGCAGGAGGTTTTGTTAAGAAAAGACCAAGAACAAATTCACTTTTAGGTACTTACAAGAAAAAACAAGAAACTAAAACTTGCATTATTTTAGAGAGCAGTGTAACCCTTACATAACAGGACATTTAAAAAATTGATACAACACAATGTTGAAAAACAGAAATGGCACAAAACATGGGGAACAAGACTTTGGCCCACTACCTAACAGCATATTTGAACAGAGAAGATTTGTTGTTCCTAATAGTTTTTCCTCCTCCTCCTCTCCAATTCTACCCATTCCAAAAGGAGCCAGGGTGCACAGCTATCTCAGAGCAGATCAAAACCTAATGAACAATCTTTTGCCATTAGACATGCCCACCTAACTTAAAGAGTCAACGTTCAGCCTGGCAGTTGAGAAGTGCTATTTTTGTTTCTAACAACTTTCAAAAACAATTTTCCAGATTTTGAGTTCCTTATTATAAGTGATTTCGGGGTCCAAAATTCATTAGTTGTGCTTCACCAGTTCCCAGCTGATACCATTACACAATATAACCAAATCCTTTGAGCTCTGACACTTTTCTGAAGTACAGAAAGTAAAAAAGTTTGGGGTTTTTTCTCCTTTCTGTATAATATGACAGCAATGGAACAATGCACCAGCTACGGGTTGCAATAGGATTGAAAAGGGGGGGCAAGGGGGGGAATCTCAAAATATATGAGCAGATCTTCCTATCAGCAAAGCTTACTTCCAGTTGCTAACAAAAACTCAAGTACATGGTCTGCCTGAAATTATATAAGGGACAAACAGACTGGGATGCTTTATTTAATCCAAAATACCCACATTGCAGTTCATGTTTTTGTCACAGTTCATTACCAGCACAATGATTTCTAACAGTGTACATCATTTCAACAGCATCAAAAACACTCGTACCACACAGCTATTTAAAAATTCTTTCCAACAGGTTACTACCAGTACGTATCTGATGCAGCAGCAAATCATGTTTTTGTAGGGTTGCCCTCCACACCCTGAAATCTGCATTACTATAACACATCACATAACACCACTGTAGGCAGTCCCATATACAAGGACCACCTTCCCGGAGTTAAAGCACAGTACCCTCTTCTGCTACATGTAAAGCAGTTAGCACTCTCCAGACTGTAAAGTGGGGCTACAAAATCTTTTCTGTCCACAGCTCCGCCTTTTCAAACCGTTTTACCTGTGTAACAGCCAAGGAGAACAGCAAGCACAGATGCTGAAATGATAAAATACAAATGCATTATAAAAACCTGCTGCACAGAACTCGGCATTTGTTCTAAAAGCAATATGATAACATAGATCAGCTAAAATGTCTAACTAAATGGTTCCATCCTAACCACAGGAGAGCAAGTCACTGCCAGCAACTCTGGACCGTGTGACTTGCGAAACGTATAGATTTTATTTTTTAAGTAGCTGCATTTGGATGCATATTTTTGAAGTAGATACACTTTGTTTTACTCGATTTCTAAGTCTACTTGACAGACACAGTATTGTTATGATGAAATTAAGAACTAGATTTAAACATATATGCAGTTATTTAAAAAATGGGCAGTAGGGCAAGACTGGCAGGCAGCTCCAAAGAAAAGGCTGTGGCAGACTGAGGAACTAGTAACAGCTGAAAACAAAACTTTATATATATATATAGTAAAGTAGATTAATCCTTCTTACCCTGGTATTGGTAACACTCAGGGCAGCTACACTCCTTCCATGGCAACTTCAGATTTCATATATCAAAACTTCAATATTAAGCTGTTCCTTTACATGCAACAAACTTATCATCAGCCCAGGAATGCCACCATTTTGCAGGAAAACAATAAACTCTTGTAGTACATTGAGCACATACACACCTGTCAGCTCTGATTTGAGCAAAGCATGCAGAACAAAACCCAAAAATGTCTCCGTTACTTTTAGGAGGATCTAGAGACCATTTAAGCTTGCATGAGTGGATATTTGTAAGGTTAGCATGTGGGCAAGATGCAGCAGATAGTGGTCTAAGTTTCAGAGCTTATGATTCCTCTGAAGACATTAGATCTAACATGCTCTCTTCATTCATAAACCGTACACAGGCACTTACCTGTTGTTCATGCAAGGGCTATTTCAGTATCCGTGCTGTTCCTTGAGGATGCTGTTCTGTTAGGAAGAGTATCATCAAGGTCAAGCTGGACAGGGCTTTGAGCAACCTGATCTAGTTGAAGATGTCCCTGCTTTCTGCAGGGGGGTTAGACCAGATGACCTCTAAAGGTCCCTTCCAACCCAAAGTATTCTGTGATTCTATGATATATGTAAAAATATGTAAAACAAGATGTACTGTTGGAGCTACTACTGCACCTCGACCTCCGAGGCACTGTGAACAAGACACTGCGCGTCTCATCCGTGCCCTGTTTCCAAGGTTCCCAAACACCCCAGTCAGGTCAGCAAGTGAGGCTGGTGCCCTCTGGCTGCAACATCATCCACCCCCATCCCTCTCCCTAGGGAAAAGGCCCCGCTCAGCACCCCACCAACCACACATCCCTCAGGCCCAGGTGGGTGCTCCCCAGAGGCACTGGTCCAGGGTATATGGCGTAATCCCAGGCTGCAATTTCCTTCCTGAGTTCTTGAGCCCCACAGCCTCATCCAAAGATGCCATAACCAAGTGCAAGAAACTACTTTGGCAGGCAACATATATGCAGAACACCATGTTGTTTGCTTCAGTGACCTTGCTCCATTTGAATACACGACAGTACATTTTCTTCTCAGTGGAGAAAAAGTAAATAAAAGGAGCCACTCAAAGGGTACTGGTAACTTCCTAAGCCTACTGCTAGGAAACTACTTGACACTGCTATCAGTGCATCAACACGATCTATACCAGCAACAAGCAGCATGCTATTCTTAAGCCTGCAAAATTACTTATGCTAAAAACAATGAAGGGACCAAAAACAGGCTACCAATTTGTGGATTAAAGCCTTTTCCCCACCACTCGAAGTATAAAACAGTTGTAGCCAGCCCTGAGAACACGACCAATGTGTTACAGTCGTCGTTTCTTACCAGCTCCCTTCTACAATTTCTCTCACCTCAGAGTCTACTGCTTTGAGCATAATATTAATTCAAAGAAAACCGAGCAATGGGGGAAAGGAAACAGTGTTTCTACAGATGTGAATGTCATGTAAATGTCAACCCTCATGTTAAAATTTGATTAGGAGACTGAATGAAAGGCAAACGGTATCGCTATAAGTAAACCAGCACAGTAACAATAATCTCAGCCTGCCTGCTTGAAACTCAACCTTAGTGATGGATTTCATTATTCTTAATTTTCCACGTAATATTAAGCTGTAATTGATTTTGCTAAAAGATCATATATAGCAGTACGAGAACTGCAGACAAATGTTTGTTGACAAGATGGACCTACACAGTCTTAATACCAAATTTCTTGTGCGCTGAGGCTACAACTACCCTCAGTCAATTCAAGAAAACTGTCATTTCTTTTGCATTACAAATAAATGCCCATCTACTTAGAAAGACTGAGAGTGTACGCACCCATTCGTCTGTATGTACCTGTGTCAGGGGAAACAGAAGGCGGTTTCACATTAAAGCCCAAAAAGCAGAATTCCAGCAGGCACTAAATGGATACAGATAAACTCTGGAGACGGATTCATCACAATTTTGTATCGGAAAGGTGATATTTTTCCAAGACTGCACAACGCCACTTGCCACATTTCTTGATGATCCTTAGGTAGTAGCTGCTCTTGCCTCAGGAACTTTCTTCCTACTGAGCAGCCTCAGTTCTGCTCCTTTCAGGAGGCTGGACATCTCCTAGACCAGCTCAAGTATTTCAACCGCCCCAGTAACACAAAGATGTTACTGACACAGAGGCAGGAGAAAGCTTGTAGTTCAAACCAGTAGCTCCAGTTCATCTAACAACTAAATACTCACTTCACTCTGAAAGACTGAGAAAAATTTTACAGTACTATTCATATTAGCAAATGCGAAGTTAGAAGGAAAAAGATTTCCCAGCCACATGACACTTCTTCCATCAGCTTTACATGCCCCCACCAAATCACCACCACCACCACACAGCACACGGGGACTAACTCTGGCTCAACCAATGCCAGCCTCAATTCAGTTCAAAATGAATCTCAAAACAGTCTAGCGATTGCCCTGAACTGATTACTTTCTACCAAAAATGGAAACTCTTAGCCCCAACTTGTCTTAGGTGTGTGTGCCCCACAGAGGATAGACTTCATTTTGCATTAGCCTTGACGTTTTAGTCACCTGTTGGGCCATCAAAATATTTTGCTAATTTCTTCCACAGAAGTTGTACGAGGACAACTTCAGAAAGAACTTAGAATTTCATGCCCTCGATGACATCCTCTGTGGTTGACAGTCCAAGTCATAAACTTGTCACTATCTTGATAATTGGTGGGAGGGCAAGAGGACATAATATCCATATCTCTGATGGATGGCTCCCTTTAGTTTGAGACTCCCTTAATAGTTAGAAGATTTTTTTTTTTTTAATCTGCCTTCAAAGATATTAGAATAAGAACATTATCAAAGACTCAAAGAGAGATCGTTGTACCCCCAAAGAGGAGAGTTATTAAGGGATTTCAATAATCCTCTGTCCGTTACCTTCAATGAGGGAAACCTAGGCACTATCTTCCACCACTTCATTGCTCTTTGAAGTTATAATCAGGAAGAAATAAAGCAGAAAAGGAAGCAGGTTGCAGTGCCAGTGGACAAAGCTTCAATCCATTATGAATTTCATGAACAGTCAGATTCATCTATTCAGTAGTTTCAGTCCCACCAGTGTACTTCAGACCACCTTTCTAGATGAAAAAAAGACCACCGCAAGAGTAGGTCAGCTTTTCTGACCCTCCTATAGCTGCCATATTGTTAAACCTCCCTTATCCAGATAAGCCCCTAGATCAATCTAGATGAACTGCTAAGAAAAGGAGAAACACCGCTCACCACCAGCCTTTCACCTCCCTCTACTTTGCTTCCCAGGTTGGCTGCCAAACAGAAAGATACCATATTGTATAGAGTGCCTGGAGGCTGTACACTCTGCTTCTGTTCCCAAGCTTAGCAGCAACTGTGTTTTCAACAGGAGTTAACAGTATCGTATTCTCTGGAGTTTTTCAAAATACAAAGAGATTTGTACAAGCTCCAGTTCTGCCCCATGGTTCACCAGTCACAAATCTCATTTTATTAAAGAGTCTACAGTTTTAAAAAACAAAACCCTAAAATGGCCACCATCCAAAATTCACCAGGTGCATTTATCCAGATCTTATTCAGTTTTAAGTACTTATGTAAATATCCTTGTTTCATATTAAATGTTAAAAGAATTTTTTTTTCAAACTAGAATTTTTATTCTCATGAAATGCATTGCTCTCAAACCCTGGTAGGGAAAAAATAAAAAAAAAATTAACAGAGAAGCAAAAGGAAGGCTGCTGAAAAAGATTATCTACTGCCCTACGATTGATTTAGGCACCTAGAGGAGGAAAAGACCCTCCAACTTAAGCAAATTGAGTGAGTACTGGCAAGTTCCTTGACTATCAGAACTGCAGAAATTTTGCTATTATGAACAAGTTTACGCTAGCGGACACAGGAGTAACACAGATCAGACTGTTTTTAAGAGATTTAAAGATCCTATTTGTGAATGTTAAATAACTTAAGGCTCGCATAAGCTAAATGGATTAAGAAACCAGTCAGTGCTTCTTCAAAGGCAACAAGCGCTATGTAGAGACCTTCATCAGCAGACAACAGAAAGCTCAAGAGGGCGTGCACGTGTGAACTGTACAACTGAAGTAGTCCAAGATACTCTCAAACTCACTAAAGCCTCAAAACCAGGTTAGTTTCTTTCACAAGAAGTCAGATATTTTGAATTTTACTTTCAGGTATTTTAGGAAGAGGCCATGAGATTATTTGCTGGATCCCACTTGCAGGCTTGTATCACAGATTGCATTTACTTCCTACGTAACTGAAGACAAAGACTTTCACTCATGTCCTGCAGGCAGGCTTCAGTTCCTACGCCAAATCAGGGAACTTGGTTGTGGTTCACCACAACCCTCTCACAGCACCTCCTATTCTGTATAAGGGTCCTCTTAGCAGAGCTCCCTCCCTCCCAAGAAACCACAGTCCCAAAGGACTGTTCTGATGCAAGAAAGGAAGAAACAATTATTGCCTTAATAGATTGCACAGAGTGACATTCAACATTTGCAAGAACACATGAATATTTAAGTACCACACAAACCAAACCTTTACAATGTAGAGAGACTAAAACCAGAGTTTAATGTTTCTACAACATGGCAATCAAAATATTTATTAGGACTACATGGGTTTTCATTTAGTGCATTGTGCTGGTTTTGGCTAGAGTAGAGTTAATTTTCTCCATGGTAGCTAGTAGGGGGCTGTGTTTTGGATTTGTGCTGGAAACACTGTTGATAACCCAGGGATGTTTTTGCTCCTGCTGAGCAGGGCTTACACAGAGCCAAGCCCTTTTCTGCCTCTCAGCCCACCCCACCAGCGAGTGGGCTGGGGGGGCACAAGGGGTTGGGAGGGGACACAGCCGGGACAGCTGACCCCAACTGGCCCAAGGGATGTCCCACACCATATGGCATCGTGCTCAGCACAGAAAGCTGGGGGAAGAAGGAGGAAGCGGGGGGACATTCGGAGTGATGGCATCTGTCGCCCCAAGTCACCGTTACATGTGGCGGGGCCCTGCTTTCCTGCAGATGGCTGAATACCTGCCTGCCCATGGGAAGGAGTGAAGGAATTCCTTCTTTGCTTTGCTTGCGCAGCTTTTGCTTTACCTATTAAACTGTCTTTATCTCCACCCACGAGTCTCCTCACTTTTACCCTTCCAATTCTCTCCCCCATCCCACTGCGGGGAGCGAGTGAGTTCTGGGTGCGGCTCAGTTGCCAGCTGGGGTTAAACCATGACATATCTTTAACTGCTGCTCACCCATCTACCACTTTTCTTTGACAGAACCTAAAAAATAAACACAAAATTCAAAGGCAGCATTGTATTTCTGCTTCAAGTTGTTAGTTTTTCCTTGTCATACACATGGCACTTAAAAGTAAGCCCATTAGAGTGCGGGTTTCATTTCTAGCTTTTGTTTACACTCATTTTTAGACATAACAATAAAAATAAAATATACCATATTCCAATTACTTTTGTTGTGCTGTCTCACAAATATTTCCTTTCCTCAAAGTTGCATCGCTGTTTGCAGACAACAGCAGAGAATAAAGACATGAGTTATTTTGTGTTGTTGGATACTTGGTGTCTTTGGTGTCTGGCGATGTAAGTTATTTCAAGCTTTGATATCACCCAAGCGTAAAACCTGAAGGGGGGGCGGGGAGGAGATCAAGCAAATCTTCACGAGCAATACATTCAGTTTGCTAGATGAAGCACAGGTCTGTTCAGTGGAAACTCTTGGGAATAAGTATCTGCCACAGCACTCAAGAATTCACACACCATCATAGTTAACCAGTACCTATCTATATACACTGAACTATAACTTGGGTATTGCCAAGTGAAGCGTGGACTAGCATAGAACTGAAACGCAGTGACTTCACTGCCATTCAGAAATAAACCGCTGGCCCAGCACGTGCAAGGCCTTTCCCAGCTTCAGCTGACAAGTCCCCCAGCTCGTCCCCATACTCTCATCACTCATGTCTCCCAGAGGTCTGTTTCCCAGTCAGCCTTACTGCCACAGCATTTCCATAAAACAAAATCAGATTAACTTAAACAGCTACTCTGGAAGATCTGAGCTAGTGGTAACCCAGAGGAACAGTCTCCATAGCCATCCCTGACAGACCCAGGAGTGTCTATGAGGTTTAGTGTACACATCACCATTAGGTACCAGAATGACCACGCTCTAAGGTTAACATAATCACATATATGTTGTTTATAGAAAATGCACAAAATGCAGTTGAAAGAAAACTTGATCAAAACCACCAAAAACCAGATCATCAGAATACTGAAATGTTGGTGTTTTTTTTAAAGCATCTCTCTCTCAATTCTGAGAGGGAATAATTAATTTCTGTTTAGATGAGATTTATTTTCTCCACCAGAGTCATGAATAATGCCCTTCACAAAAGCAGTCTGCCCATTACTCTAAAATACATCACTATGAAATTTTAACAGCTCTTGTAGCAAGCAAGCAGAGTGACCTGTTCTCATTACATTTGCTTCACTAGTGAAATACCTCTACAGACAGGAAATATTTGTATTTTAAAATAATATATTATTTTATAATAATATAACAAATACCGAGATCTGCAAGAAAAGAGCACAATGCTGCCTGTTATCATCCCTATATTGCTGCTTATCAGCCAGCAAAATTTGGAGTTGCTGATCCAAGTAATATCCTTATACTTAAATAGAACTGTTAGCTTTGAAATAGGGTGGCTCCCCCATTCCTATGATACAGGATGGATCTCGGAGAAACCTAGAATCATACAATCACCTGGTGGCACACAAGCGCTGCAAGATAGCACAGAGCTACCAATATTGCTGTGCACTGTCCCTGAGCTGCGGCAGGCGAGGCTGGGAACTGGCCTGCAGCTCAGCAGTATTCATGGAGCGTTCCCCTGGGGTAGCTCACAAGACACCCAGACCTTACACAGGAGTACCTCCCTCTTGCCAAACGCAACCAAGTGCCAGATGGAAGGCACGAACCACCAAGACAGAAGCACTGTTTCTCAAGCTACAGTGAGGGGGAAACTGTAGGCAAACAGAAAATGCTGTAAACAACTATTCAAATTGCACTGGCATGCTGGGATTAATATTTGTATTTCTGTAAAAAGCACCACATGAAATTTAATGACAGAGCAGTAAAAGACAGCAGTTCTATATCTCATCCAAAAGATTAAACCACTAAAACCATTCCAATGGTTGCGCACTGGACCATAATTTGAATGGAAATCAAGGAGTATCTTTGTTCCATTTAAAATACGTGGTAGGGAACCATGTGAATGAAGTAAATGAGACATGGAATAACCCGGCTTTGCAGGACAGCTCCTGAGCTACCATAATAAGAAGTCTGTAAAATGGACATGTTAACAACCCTTCTCACACAGACCACCTAGATCCTCAAGCTATTTACACATTCAGTCTTACAACGTGGGTCTTAAGCCACTTCCTGCAGAAACCGGTATTTTAAGTAGAAATGTGTGCTAATGCGTATTTCTGTAAAAAACAAAGCTATTTTATCCTCAAATTCTATCCAAATCTGACCACCTAACAAACAAAATAATAAATAACAGCACTGATAAAAGCAGTGAGCTGTGTGTTTCTCTCCCACTAATTAAATCACTTCAGCAAGAGCAGCATTTTAGTGCTTAAACATGATCTTCACATTAGAAAGGACTCACTACTGTTCTTCTAAGACGGCTCCTGAAGATCTTTTATCAGGAATGTTTTTCTCCTTATGTCCTTCCCAAATGCCTTCCAAAATCTTTCTACCAGCTTTTATCAGTCAGCTTTGTCTTTTTACTCAGTTTCTTTTCTCAATACCTCAAATGGTTTGTTCAGGTTAGAAAAGGAAATAGAAATGAAACGTATGAACTAAACAAAAAAAAAAAACGCTACTACTTCACCAGTGACAGAAAATAACTGCAGTCTTTGTGGCACTTTACTTTGAACTTTCCTCTGTTTCTCTTTTTTCTTTGCCCTTCAGACTGCACTATTTCAGGGAATTCATTTGAACCAAGACTACATCTTTCTGTGTTGCCCGACATTCTCTTGGTGATAGACAAAATAGGCTGGGGAAATACAGCAGTCCGTGGCCCTTCCTCAGGCGAACATCCACTACAGCAAGGTTTGCTTGGTTGAAGTTCCGAGTCAAATTAGGAAAAAGCCCAGGATTCCTCTGTTCACCTTCAGGCTACGATTCCAATCTTGACACTAGTAATGTAAACTGCCAATAACAGCGTTACTTCATAGTAGTTATTCCCAGTATGAGCCAGCACAGCTGAGAAGACTTTTACAGACAAGGCAAGAGCCTGACTGGCACCTGGCTCCTCACTGCTCTATGCTGTCACCACAGCTGCAGCATCCTAATTGCGATACACCAGTAGTCTTCTTGGTCATTAATCACCCTCAAAAATCCCTCCAAAGAGTTACTCAGCAGAGACAGAGTTCCTCCAAAAAAACAAAAATACCCCAATTACAACCTTCATCTGCATTTCCAACACAGGCCGGAGAGCAGAGGCGGCTGGCTCCCTTGCTCACCCCTTCACCTTGCTGGGTTTTTGCTCCCTTCTGGCACATCCAACAAAGCTCATTAACATCAGCCAAGGATTCAGGGCAATCACACTGACCAGGCCGAGTCTCTGAAAACAGGGGAATCTACAGGGGTCCAAGGCAAATGCAGCCACTCTAAAGCTACAGGTCACCTTTCTCAAATGCTCTAACAGCTCTTCCCTTCCGAGGTGAACCCAGGAAGAACACCCCTCTCTCACCCACACCCAAATCTGTATGTTTTGTCCATATACAGGTGTTATACAAAGGTCAGATAGATACATTTTATATATACAAAAGAGACACTATTTTAAATGACTTTAGCTCTTACTCAGAGATTTGTCACCAGTGATTAAAAGTACTTGTTCTAACTTCTTTTGTGATACAGCTTGAAAAAATCATCAGGTATGCAGTCACCAAAGAACAGCATGTAATCCTAACAGCTAGAAAACATAAAACCTCCACCAATAGGATTATATCAACTGCCTGAACTGCCAAAAGACAAATGAAATCCAATTACTGCTGAGTTAGTACTTATTGTAAACTCTCTCATAACAAACATCCTAAGCATCCGAAGTTGCAGGAGCATCTTCTTTCTCAGAAGCCTGCTCTGTTGTACTCTTACAAGGTTTTTGGGCACTCAACATATCCTTCCCCAGAAGATTTCAGATCAACAAATGCATAAAATAGAATGCTCTAGTAGCAGCAAAATGAACATTAAATACCTGCAAGGTACTTTTTTGCCTTCATCAATCAGTTGATTAGTTATTTTTAATTAAAACAGGAAGCTCTGACTGAAAGATTCAGCCATAATCCTTTCCACTTTAACTACTGTTTTCTGTGGTTCACATACTGAATTCATAAACTATTAATAGGACAGAACTAGCAAACCGGGATTTAAGTCTCAAGCAGCCTTCTGGGTAGATCCAGACCTCGAGCTTGAACTAGTCAGAGTCACCCATCTACATGCTTTAAATACTGAGAAGTGCATATTAATTGCTATTAGTTTAGTTTCCAGCTATGCACTCTAAATTTGGGAGAAAACTGGCTGGTTCACACAGAAGCAATGCCTCATTTTGCCAGAGTCCTGTTAAGTTTACTTGACGTTTTGATGAAGATCTGAAAACCACCTTCACGGGGTAAAAATGTTTGGTTTGCCAAACCAATGGATTTTATATCAGACTTACTGTTATAGCTGAAATAAGACCAGAATTTACTTTCGTATTTTCAGGTTTTGATGCTTAGCTGGATAGAGGCTCCAATACAAACATAAAAACAAAAAAGGAAAGCCAGCATTCATATTATTTTCCTGTTTCAGAGCATTCTAATTAAGGCCACAAATATAGCCAAATTGGTTCCAAAACTTTATTAAATCTATGAAAGGAAAAGCATAAAGCTCCTGGTTTCATTTCCTTCACCTGTTTGCTAACAACAAGCAGAGTTTTAACAACAAAGTATGCCTCATGTTTGAAGCTGTTCACAAATGACTTAAATCGCAGAGTCCAGCAGTAAATTTCCATGCGTATCAGGCTGCTAAGGCATGGGAAAAGGGAAAGAAGCAATAAGCAAGGGAGACCTGAAGGATCCCACTTTTTAAGAATGTCCTACTAAAGTACAAACATTGCTCCTGCATCTTGAGGTGTACAGGTCCTAGCAGCAACGCCTGAAGAACTTACAGAAGATTTATTTCTGAAGTTGAGAGGAAAGAACTGGAGCCAACTTCCAACTCCTGTCTGAAATCCATGCTCTTAAATCAACCCTGGTAAAGTTCTATGTTCCATAATTCAGTCCTGGATCTGCTTCTGAAGTGCTACACTTAACTCCACAGTACAGTTCCCACGCACCCGTCCAGCACTGCGGCGTAGCTGTCCCCACAAACAGACACCAACACCCTGCCAACCCCAAGCTATCCTACAAAGTAACAAGTGCATATACATCCCGGATGCACAATGCAGCAACTCAGTCTTGATGCTTCAGACTTCCAATGGCGTATAGAAAAATCAGTGCCTAAAGAGCAGATTTAAGAAAACCATGCACACATTTACAGGACCGGTACGATGCTTTGTCAGTGGCCCAATAAACAACAGCTATGGCCTCAAAAAGCTGACTGAAACACTTGATCTGCAAAACACATACTGTATTAGTACTCACCCTTAAAGATGCTCAGGAGATTGCTCTAGTAACTATTCCCATTTTAACAAACCTTTCCAAATACATGTACGTAGTGCCATTTGGAAGCTACAGAAAAAGTATTATTGTAGCAGGATGTGCAAAGTTGCACCATCAAACTTTGAATAATAATTTCAGCAAGCCTGATCTGACTCTAACGGTCCCTTTACCAATATACAGTCTTTCTCTTGAAAATTATGTGTCAACTACAGTCACTGTACCTTCCAGAGGGTGGCATAAGGGGGCTTGCCAGATCAACAGCAGCCAAAGCAAGAGGGTAGAGGCAGCAGTCCCCGACTGGGAAGTAACCTGCTTCAAATTTTGCAAAGCTTTGTGACATGACAAAAAGTTTAAGGCAGGACGGATTTCTCCATCGTTACCATACATGCTGGGTTATGCATGTGACCAGACTGCCACTCCTGCTGCAGTACCAACACATTCCCATTGCCTCTTTAGGAAGGCTGAGAAAAAGCAACTCATTTACATTACGTGATTGACTAGCCATGCAGATCGGGCTTTACTGGGAAGCAGGAGAAGATAGCATCTTTCAGAGAGAACTGAATTTGGAAGAGGTACAGAGCAGGAACAGTTTGCCTTCATTCCCAGCTTGCTACGTGGGATCTTGAGAACATTTCCTTTACCACTTCAGCTATACAGCTTGATTTTATTTTTAAATCTCTCCTTTTCCCCAATTTCCAACCATCAGAAAGCAAAACAGTTCTCAGCTGAAAGTGAAAAACATATTCACTTAACCCACAGACTCCCCGAAGAGCAGTCCAAGAATTTCACATGCCACAAACCTCCTCTCATCAGGGTGGCGCGGGGGAACAAACAAGGAAACGTTTCCCCCTTAACTTTTAATGATGGGAGGTGGGAGCAGCCTGCCTTGCAGATGCAGGGGGGTTCCCCCCCACCGGCAGAATCTAAATGAGTGCATGTGAATTGCCTCACATCTCACCACCCCTCCAGCCACCACACACCTCGCTCTAAATTGACATCTACACAGTTGTCATTAATGGCCACGGCTGAAACACGTAGAGGGTCTGGAAAGCAGGCGTCTGCCTCTCCTGACGTGTGCCCCCAGACGACACCACCCACACGCCTAGCTTGTCGTTCCAAAGGTAATGTCGTACTCCTCGGGCTCCAGCCCACAGGCTGACTTCACCGTGCATCTCTCAAGTTAGCACAACATTTCAAACACAGAGCTCAGATCAGCCACAGGGAAAGATAAAAATCTCTGGGGTGTGCAAAAGGCAGACATCGGAGTCACGTCACCTACCAGGAGTCGGGGGACCAGGGTCACCCTGCTGATCCCACTCCCAAAGCATTCACGGGGCTTTCCGAGCCCCGGAAGGTGTCTCCCACAGCTTTACAGTTACGAGACAAGGAGCTTCCCCTCTCCCCTCCGCAGGAGTCCCCGATGCCTGGAGGGCTGAGACACTCAGGAAAAGGCAGCAGATAAGGCACCCAGTATCACTCCGCTTCTCCCAAATGAGCTCGGAAATGAGATGTAACAGCAGCCTCCCTCCCGCGCCAAGTATTACAGGAGCGGAATACTAACTGGTTCATTTATTTTACTGATTACCATACGCCGATATTAAAGTCTAAACGTTACATTTCTTCCACTAGCCCTTGCAAATTAACCCTACGTTTTAAAACAATACTCGAGGTCACTGTTTCTCCTCTGCCTGGCGGCGGGGACTGATGGGGAAGGAGGAGAGGAGATGTGCGTCCGTCCCCGCCGGAGAAGGCTCTCCCGGCTCCGGAGCCCTGCCCCAGCCCCGGGAATGGGGGTGGGGGGGTCTCCGGGCTGGGGCAGCAGGGATCCAGCCCTCCCCCGCGGCAATCCCACCGGCGCCTCCCTCCCTCCCCTTCCCACTTACCCCTTTTCCGCCAGGCGCTGGGAAACTTTCGGCCGCGGCGGGGAGCGGGACGGGGCCGGGGGTCGCCGCCCCCTCGCAGCGAGACCGGCGGGGGCGGTTTGTGCCGCCGCCGGCTCCGCGCCCGCTCCGCCTGCCGCCGGCTGCGGCTGGGGCTGGGGCTGCCTGCGCGGCGGCGGCGCGGTGCGGGGGGCCCGCAGGGGCGGGAGGAAAACTTTGAGGCTCGCAGGGGGAGCGGGAAAGAGGCACCGCCGCGGTATGGCCCCCCCCTGCCCCGGCGGAGGGGCCGGGGAGCGCCGCAGGCTCGGGCAGGCGGCCGGCGCCGCCGCTCCCGGCTCGGGGAGCGCGGAGAAAGCGTTACGCCGCGGCTGAGGGGCTGCTCACGCCCGCCTCCCCGCTTTATAAACCGGCAATAATAAAAAAAAAAAATTAAAAAAAAAAAAAAGGAAGGGAGAAAGGAGGGTTAGGGGAGAAAAGGAAGGGGGAAAAAACCCACACGCAAGCATTTACGAGGCTCCGGGCATCCCTGCAACCTCCTCCTCCTCTGGGATGGAGCAAGCAAGCCCCGCGCAGCCCCGCCGCCCCCTTCCCCAGCAACGCTCCCCGGCCACGCCGAGCGGCTCCCGGGAGGAACGGGGACAGGGACAGGGCTCCGGCTCGGCCCCCCCGCAGGGCTCGGCGCGGCGCCGGGGATCCCGCCCGCTCCCTCTCCGCGCACCCCGCCGCGGCCGTGCCCGGAGATGCTCGGCGGCACCGGGCATAAAACCTCAAACCCACTCTCAGCACTTACTGATCCCAACTCCGGACCGAGGCGCCTCGGCTGCCAAGCCTGTGTATTCGCTGGTCGTGGTGCCTCGTCCCCAAATGCCACCTGTAGGCCTTTTTCCTTGGGAGGACGAACGTCTCGGCTACCACCCGCCGGAATTCAGCGTACAAAGTTGCAGGTGGTGAATCGGCACGGCGGGGACCTGTCGGCTGCCCGGTTCGCCCTCGGCGGCGCGGGGGGAGCCCCGCCGCGGCCCCCGCGCCTCCTCCCCCGGGAAGGTCCCGCGTGAACCCGCGGCGAATTGCACCGGCTGCGGGAGCACAAGAGGCCCTGCAATGGCAAACCTCCGGCTGTGACCTTAAAGAAGTATATACCTTAATTTCTTAGTAAACAAGCTCCAAACTGATTCAGCCGTTTAGCACCAATGCAAGGGAAAGACCGCTCGCAGGTGAGCGGCAACCCCTAAAATACTGCTGGCTTCAAACGCCAACGTTCACCTTTTCACGCCACCCCCCACTACTCCTCTCCGAGACAGGACAGGACGGACGCTCCCGTACCCCAACACACCTGGAGGACAGCTTTCCTGAGCGGCGTTAGCCAAGTGAAGGCAATACCCGAGTTTGCTTCTTTAATCACACCGAACTCCCCTCCCCTCTTGCCTTCGAATCCCGTTACTGGGTTCACACCTGCGCTCCTCCCTCATTAAACTGCTGCAGGCAACTCCATCAGCTAAACCACCGACAGCTTGCTGCAAAACCTTTTAAAAAGGAAAATAACAACTCCTGACCTTTCAAGTGAAGATGACCATGTAAATCTTTACTGTCTCAATATCATCTCAGATCCAACCGGTAAAGTAGATTTATGAACCACAAATTTTCTGCACAGAAGCTGAATAAAATCCGAGTTTCCCAAGGATTTTCAGATGAGCCTGCTAATTCGGTTGGAATCCTAATAACTAAACGCAGCCATCAGAAGGACTCAAGACTAAATTTCTGGAGTAGTCAACAGCTTAAACACCCTGGATAGTAGAAAAGGAGCAAAAAGAGTTTAATGCGAGGTCTCCCCCGGCAAACGGGATGCCAACTATTACTACACTCAAGCGCTTCTCCCCTGGACGGCGCCATGAGGCAGCGCTCACCCCTCGGAGCCCCCCACCCAGCCGCGCTCGCTGCCCCCATACCGGTGCCAAGAGCCACTCGGGCAAATGACTTTACTCCTTCCCGCGCGGGGCTCCGGCTCCCCAGGTCGGGCCGCCTCAATATTAAGGTCCACTGAGGCGCCAGGGGGCCTCCCCCATCCCACCCCATCCCCTCCCGTCCCGCCGCGCCCCTCACCTCCGCCTCGGTGCCCCCCGAGCGCAACCCGCGGCGGGGCAGCGTTGCCCCCCCCCCCCCCCCCCGCTCCGGCCCCGCGGGCGAAGGCGCCGCTGCCGCCGCGGCGTTACCGAGCTGCTGCCGCCGTTCCCGCGGGGCGGCGCCGCCACCCGGCGCGCCCGGCCGGCCCTCGCCTTCCTCCTCCTCCTCCTCCTCCTGCCCCGCCGCTCCGCGCAACCCCGGGCGGGCGGGAGCCGAGCGGAGCCGGGGCGAGGCGGCAGGGCTGCCAAACGCGGGCGGATTGTGCCCCCCTCTCGGCTCGGAGGGCCGGCGAACTGCAGCCGCAGACAGCGGGGCTGCTGCTGCTGCTGCGGCGGCCGCCTGCCTTCCCTCCCTCCTTCCTGCCTTCCCTCCTTCCCTCCCGCCCGGCGAGCCCCGCCGGCACCGCACCCCCCGCCCCGGCACCCCCGGTCGTGGCTTTCAACACCCGCCGCGGCGGACTTTGAAGCAAGCAACGCGCTCGGCGGGCGCCGCCTGCGCTTCCTGACCCCAGAGGCAGATCCGCTTCTGGGAACGCACGGAGATTGTACACTTGCTTTAGTTTGCCTTGTTGGGGGGGGGGGGGGGGGGAACCGCTGCAAACTTAATTGAAATAGAAATAGGGGTGCTGGTGCCACAGGCATGAACTCTACGAGCAGGATACGTTTGGGGATGCTGGCATGGGCCGGGAAGTTACTGAGGGGGATGATTTCAATGAAGGAAAAATGAGTATTAGTTATAGCAGCTGAAGGGGGAAGATAGTGTCAGCTCATTACCAGGAGTGTTGTTTAGGCTCCCACCAAGTGTATTTGCGCATTTGTTTTTACAAACAAGCGGTATTTGTAAAGATCCTCATGCACTTCAACAGAGGTTCATGAGCTTCCTTGTAGTACTTCATTTGCTTTAAATATGAGCATTTCCTTAGTACAGGAACTTTGCAGGTTTCAGTGTGAGATTTTTGTTAAACTACCTTAAGAAAAACCTCAGCAGCCTGTGTGGAATCAGGGGCTCAGCCATTATTAATTTTTTACTTAAAGGTTTACAGCCTAAACCACAGACTGGAATCTCTCCCCTGTCTTCGGGGGAATGATAGCTTGAGCCCACAACCAACGTAGTAGGCCAGGCCAGACTCCTCCACTCAGTACAGGATGCAAAGAACAATATAGTTATCAATAAAATCCCAAGAGGAGTGGGGTTGGCCCTCCAGAGACTCCAGCAACCCCAGTGCCATATCTGTTCCCACCGCACTTGCTCACGTGAAAACGTGCGTAGGGCGTTGCTCAGAAAATGAGTTCTGTCCAGTTGGCTTTTTTCAAGGCTGGCTTAAAAAGTCCGTCTCCCATGCTGCCATGGAGAACTGACTGAGATTAAAAATATCCCATTTTTTCCTGGATTGTGTTTAGCATAGATCAATTCCCTGATCTCATTTCTTGCAGCGGCCCCACAGACAGACCACTGCAATGGTGCAAGTGCGGAGAGCAAGTGACATAGGTGGGAATATGGGATGGGAGCTATTTAAGTGCTCTACTACCAAATAAAAAAGAAGTTCCCCAAGCCACATATTTCTGTTCTTTTCCTTGCAGCAGCTTTGCTTGACCCTGCGGCATGCCAGTTCAACTCATTAAATCAGCAGAAAAAACGAACCTGGCAGAGAAAAAGCAGTGTTTCCTTCATCTTTAACAAGCCAAGTGGGATCACTGAGGAGTCAGATAAGCAGCAAAGCCATTGCTGAGCAGGTCAGGAGCGAGCAGACCATGCAGGTGGTGTCAGGAGCGGTGAAATTTGCTCAGCCACCCCATGATCCCATCTTCTCAATTTCACTTGGGTAAATCCAGATTAAATCCCCCAGTTGCAGCTGAGTCCAGAATTTCATCCCACGTGTGTTCTGAAGTCAAAAGCAAAACTCCTACTGATTTAGATGGGGCCGTCTTATGTTCCTCTCCCCTACAGAAGTGATAAGAGCGTGAATTTTAACCCCTGTTATGTCCTGGTGCTTTACAGGAATCCTATAAATATTTACATGGCAATGGAAATAAGCTCATAGTTCATGCCTCAGCATGGTTTGTAAGCACGCAGGTGAACGAAAACCTGTGTAATACATGACTTTTATTCTCTCTCCCCCCATGCCATACCTCCATTCTCTCAGGCTTCTTAAACATCCAAATTCTTCACTATAACTACTAGAGGAAGAAAAGGAAGCATAGGGAAGTTGAGTATGAGGAAAATAGGCAGCAACATTCGAGCCAGCCGTTGCACTAGCCAGGTACTTCTCGCCACAGTTATTAGATGACTCACAGAGATTTTAGCAGAGAATCTTGTTTGCTTATACAGAAGACCTACAAATTTGAGAGCTCAGGAGCTTTTTGTACTAATGCAGAATTCAGAAGTACTTGTCACAGTACACAATCTTATTTGAAAAGTAATGCTTTTAATTAGAGAAAGATTTAATTTGTACTTCAAAATTTGGTGGATGATTTTAATAAGAGAGTAGGAATTACAAGCTAAAGTGTCAAGACCCCATTAATTAAATATTTGCATGTGCTTACATATAATTTAAACAACTCTGCCATTTATTTAATCTTAGAATTCAGAGTGAAAGAGCAGATTCACCACTGTTTGTTTAGATATGGCTACATTCACTAAGCTCATGCCTTAAGCCTCTGCTTAATCTGTTTTACTACTCGAAATAATTGCAAACAGGGCAATACCTGCTATTACAGCCATACATTCTCTTCTCTTTTAAAGAACAGTTAATCACAGGAAGAACGTGCAGAGGCATTTGCAACATTTCTGGTTTTTTTCCAATGGCCAGCTGTGCTGAGAATTTGTTCAAGGATCAATGTGCATTTTATATAAATACAATTAAAGTTGTGAATATAATTCCCCAAAGCCCCAAAATTAAGTTCTCCTAATCCATCATCTCCTCGAGCTGTGGAAATGAGTGGAAATTTCGATATCGATTTCAGTGAAAGCAGGTGCAGCTCCTTTATGTGTTAGTCCATTTCAGGCCATTTTCTTGTCTGACATTTGCAGGTACAAATCCAGAGTAACTCTACTGACGCAATTCAATTGTCCACTAGAAAGATACATTATCTTCTAAGACTCCAACTCTTACTCTTAATTATGCATTCCTATTTATTTTTCTTTAATACCATCTGAGTCCCATCCTCCGCTCCTGAAGTTAATTAAAACAATTTGAAAACACTCCCAGATGTAATGTGAGGAGTGGCTGAAGCAGCCTCCATTAGCTAGTCTCACAGCTTCAGGCAGAGCCCGACAAGGGGCAATGACTCTACCTGTTCGCTAGTAAACATTCTGCACCTTAACCCTTGAATTAAGGATGACATCTATTCAGGGAAAAGAGATACTATCCACCTCCAATTTAGGAATCAAGTTTAAGAATACATTTTCAAACACATTTATAAATATGTAAAAATAAAAGCATTAAGCAATTGTGTTCAGGTGATGACTGGGAGCCATCAAATGTGCTGAGTTAGAAGAGGTGTTGTAAAAAAAAATTAGTAACACCTGCTAATTGGAAGTTTGTAAAGGCAATCCAAGTAGTTGCTATTCTCAACTCTTCTATCATCGACAGAAAACTACCTTTGCATCTACATTTCTTACAATGTACACACATATATTCATCTAGGGATGTCTGTGCATGTGTGTGTATATACACATATGTGTGTGCTGTGTATACGGTGTGCAGTATATATCTGCATGAATACTGCATCCTCAATGCCATCCCAAATCTGCTATGCATAGAAAAGGTATTCATTTCACCTGTGTTATTTGGGGAATTATTCACCAGGGGAGTCTCACAAACATTAATCACTTAATTCACATTTACTGCAAGATGTACTGTCTCCATGACAGAGGCCATGCTGCATATCATTTGCAGAGGAAAGGCTGGCATCCAGAACCTACTGTCCTCCCCATGGCCAGATATCCAATCCACTCTGCCTTAATTCCAGAAATGCTGAGTGACCATGCTTCCCATTGATTTCATTTGCAGCTGTGAGTGCTCAGCACTTCTGCACATTAGGCCTGAGGGGTCTAGGAGATGAGACAAACACAGAAAGTAGCCACAAAGGGTATTTTGGTTGGAGTGGCTTGCTCAGCAACACGCACAAAGACTGCAGCAGGCACAGGGATAGAAGAGCATTCATTCACCTGCCTTAATCACAGGATGATCCTTCCTCTTTTAACAGTCCCCTTCATTGTTCTCTTCTCCATGCACCTTCAGATTTCTACACATGAACTGAGAATCTTCCTGACACACAGATACACATACTTAAATGTAGATTTTAATATGTGAGAGAGCTGGCAAGAGAGTTAAGTGCCATAATGAAAGATTACATCATTATGAGTATGCACATAGAGGTTGAATTTAAAGGTTACACCGATGACTGTCGTTCTGGCTTTTCGTAACTTTCGAGTGCCTGACTCTGCAAATGAAGTGGCTTTTAACACAAGAAAACTGACGTGAACCAGAGAGGGCGGCTGTTTTCCCTGTCTTTTCTTCAAGTGAGAACAAGGGGAAAGAGGAAACACAACAGTTCCCAGTTATCTATCACCAGCTGTGTGCAAATCCCACACAACAAGAGTAACTACATCACCTGCCAAAGATAAGAGATATTTGTCCTAACTGGGAAGTGGGGTATTGAGGTTATTCATTGGTTTGATCACTGGAACAGGTAAGACAGTATCTCATTAGAAGTCCAGTCTACCCAAGGCTCTTTCTCCCCATTCCCTGTAGAGACTGTGTCTACACATCTACATCTACAGCGCAAGATGCCATTATTCCTGGCAGCACAGTGTGCCAGGTTACACTGTTTTATGTTTTGACAAACTGCCAGCATTTTGCTAAGAAATCAAGTGCTAAAAAGGGAAATTATCAAGTTTAGATCTCAGCCAGAACTGAACAGAATTTCATAAAGTAATAAATGCTTTTCTGTGGTTTTGGAGATTTTCTTCCCTGCCAAATTCCAAAGGATCATGGAAAACAACATAGGTGTTTCAGTCTCTAAAAAAACATTGTCAGAGTCTCTTACAAGGGTAAATTCTAATAATCTGAAATAAATATGCTGTGCTCAGAAAGCATCACAGTTTGAACCAGAAAATAAGACTGGATAACAGCAAATATAAAGCCTTTCTTACAAGGAAGAACATATTTATGATTCTTAACAAGTACAGCACATAGTCCCACTTTTCCAAAATGTGATACTGCACAGAGGGAGGTTTTTGGAAAGCTCATCTCACATGGGATGCACTTCACTCAGAGCTTCTGATCCCTCTCCCAGGAAAAGGGTTGATTTGCATCAGTGACCATTACTTCCCTACTTTTCTGTAGTGCCTAGGGACAGCTGTCAAAATCAGCTGTACTTTTTTGAAAGTTAACACTAATAAGGTTTCTGTTCTTACGCACAGAAAATACCGAAGTCAAGAGTTGAATATCTCTGACTGGTACTAAAACTAATAACAGCTAAGAATAATTAGCAGCTTCCAGATAAAGCTGTAAAACTTTGAAGATGTAAAGATGTAAAACTTTGTTTTACAAAGTTAAAACACAAATGCAGGATACATACTGTAACAACAACTAAAATGCCTATATACTCATCAAAGTCAACAGAAGTTTAGTGCTTACATCATTTTACTATCAGTTGGCAACTTTTCTGTATCTGTGGTTCATAAACAGCTTTGTACAGCTTTTTAAATTACCTACTTGCAAATAAAATCTAAGAACTTTGAAAAAATTACTCCTTGTTTATTTAATATTTTGAAATTTGTATTCAGTATCTTAAAACAATGCCTAGAAACACTCACAATCACCTACTGAAGTAATAATTTCCACCATTATCTAATCGTATACTCAGCTCTGCCAAACCTGGAAAGCGCGGAGACACACAGCTAACTTTCACCCGCCGGATCTAATGACAGAGGGGTTAACATGTTCCTATCCATCACACTCCAATGTGGGGCCTTCCACTTGCTTGTCACCAGAACGGGTCTGTCCAGCCATTTAGAGAACTGTGTTTCAGTACGTATTTCAACATGTTGACCCTCACCTGCCTTCCAGCTTGTTCTTACATTTCAGAGCGGCTTTAAAATATTTCAGGAATATTTACAGGAATTGTACATTTTTCTCTTCTTTTTCAGAAGCCCTTTTTATACATCCATTTGGTGTTTGACCTTTGCAGCTCCCTGCATACGGTGTATCTAGACTTGCGGTCTTGTTAGATGTTCCACATGTTACTTTTTACAAAATAAGTTGAATGTTATTTTTTCCTATCTTTCATACCAGCCTTGACAGGCTGCTAGGGCATGCCTGGGATAGTCTATGCCTTCAGTGGCTGGGAAAGACACGTGTAGCTTCCACTGTCTGAGGCATATGGACCAACCCCTTGAGTTAAGCAGATGGGAAATGAGCAGTCCTAGGAGGAAACACAAGCTCAGCCACAGCTGAAATTTCAACATAAGCATTTTTGTATTTCTGTTGATTTCTCTGTTAGCAAACCCAAGGGTAGGTAGATTCAGGTCGGGGAAGAAACCTGCATGCACATCTCCTCCACCTTTCAATGCAGCAAAACTCATCTGAGTTGTGACATGTGAACAATAATTGATGCAAGTTTAAAAAGCATATTTTTCACTTACTCAAGGAATTTACCCCCATGTAACCAGAATATCATTCCTTCTTGTAATCTGAAGAGTACGTCCTGACCTATACAAGTGGGAGAGAAGGAGTTTAGTTCATTATAATCTACTCCAAAATACTCAGAAATCTTGATATGAGGTCCAGCACAGTATTTGGGGGTGATCAGCTATCACCAGAATGCCACTATCTTCAGTTAAGGAAAGCAGGAGAAGTAAAAACTTTACTATAATACAGAAGATGGAAAAGGTTACTGTATTGGGTTTAAGCGGCAAGGGTTTGGTAGCAGGGATGGGGGGGGGAGCGCTGCAGGGTTGACCTCTGTAAGAAGATGCCAGAAGCTGCCCCCGTGTCCAGGGCATGTCTACAATCATGGGAACCATTTAACAGCAGCGACTGTTTTTCTGCATGACTGCTTTTCATGCAGAATTTCTTGTAACATGACTGGTCTTTCCCCACACAGGCCTAAGTAAGAGCTCTTGAGACACCTGGAAGAGATGGATGCACTGTCCTGTATACATCTCTTCTCATTTCCAGACTATGTGTAGGAGGAATTCTTTCTGAGCAGAAAGAATGTCCTTTCTGGGAGCACTCACTTGCACCCAGGAGGGGATCTTTTGGCCTGCCAATGCCTGTAGCAAAGCATTAGCAGCGTCACCAGTGTTAAGTGAGGCAGCAGACTGAAGCCATCTCGCTAGGGGCACAGAGACAAGTATGTTATTCTCTGCTGAAGACCGTAATCTGACTCAAAGGCCACTGGACGCAGTAATTTGGGTGGGGGACTCAGAGGTGCTAGGACATGAGCACTCTTCTCCTGTGCTGTCAACTGTAAGAACTGGCATCTCAACCATAGTAACCAAAAGGTACAGCTAGGTATGGTTGCCCTTTTGAATCTTTTCTAATGCATTTGTCAACATCGCATGTTATTTATTCACCTTTTTGTTTATGTCTTTTTTTAAATTCCTCACTCTGGCCCAAGTCAGGGCAAGAGCTGACCAACTTTTACAAATTTCCTGTTTCAATACAGATCTGTATTTTGAGATTAATAAATACATCAAACAAGAGAACACCTGCTCTCATTTTTTTCTCTACTGAAACTGAACCAAAAATGTGCCTTCTTACTTTTCATCTCCTACTCAGTTTCTGGCCCAAAAAAGTACTTTGTGTCTTGCACTGTGATTAGATAGCATCTCTAATGGCCTTCTGGAGGCCATATGAAGGGCCCCTTATATACTTAGTTTATTTACATCAGGTGTTGCTTCTAGAGACCCTACGTCACTTACGTGGCTGGAGAAAGGGGTGGCGCAGTTATGCCTTTGCTGAACCCATTCTGGCTAGACCTTTCATAGGACTATTGGCTATTCTGAGGTAACATTTTGTCCTGCTTGCCAGGTCCAGGTGTAAATCTTACAGGTTTTTAATTCCCCAAATCACTTTTACAAATTCTTAAAAAAAAGAAGAAAAAAAAGTTGTCATTTTTAATGGACACCTCCCCCCGCCCCCATTAATTTTTTTAATTAGCCCATCTACTTCATAATTCAGCTCCTGAAACTGGAGCCATTTACTGCATTCTCAAATCAGCATTTTTTTGTAGTATCTCCTTATCTTGCACCTCCGTTTCTGGAAAACAGCCAGTCTTGATTAGGACCTGCCTACCCTTACCAGTAGCAGAGAGCGATGATCCAAATCATTTAGCTGCTCAACAATGTCATCAAGTGTTTGTTACCTTTACATTTTGCATTCTTTCTCATTGTGGTGTTGTAAGTATTTACACCTCAAATTCCACTTTTAGTCCTCCTAATTTCCTTCTTTCTGTTTCCTCTAAATCAGACACAATACTACATAACTTGGGAGGATCCCTTTACACATCCTGCAAAGTGTACTTTTTTTTATACACCCCAGTGTAATTTCTTTTTGTGGAAGAGCATGATATTGTTGATTTCTGTTCAACTTATGGTTGATTGTTTCCTTCAATTCCTTTTCTACAGACCTGCTATTTGGCCAGTTATCCCTAACATCTTTGTGCACAGTTAGTTATTCCCACCTGAGTGTTACATTATGCCCTGTTTAATTTCATCCTGTTTTTCATTAAACCACTCAATTTATATAATAATTTCTTAGTCTCACCTTGTCTTACAACCTACTTGCAGTTCCTCCTAGCAAATAAATATAATAAGCACGCTGTTTATGCCATCATCTAGGTCTGTAATGAAAACACTGAACAGAACTGGCTCCTGCACAAAGCTCTGCACATCTCATGCACATCACCCTTCTCTTTTGATAGTGAACTGGGGATAAGTCCTCTCAGGTGTAACTATCTAACCAGGTGTGTATCTATTCTTTGGTAGTTTCATTTAGAGGGTACTTCCCCGTGAGACAGAAAAAAACACCTACTGTGTTCACCCTATTGGCAAGAATAATTTTCCTGTTTCAGGAGAAAATTATAGCTAGATGTGATTTTTTTTTCCTTGAGACAAATCCCTTCTGGATGTTTGAATTCTAAGAGCTTACAAGGATGGATGACTTGCTCCAGCATTTTTCCAGGAATTGAAATAAAGCTTGATAATCTTGAAAAAAACTGAGGCAGGCACTTTGTAAGAGAAAAGACAGAACCATGAACAGACAGACTAGACATGTTTTGTGGCCCTACTCCCTCATTCCTAACAAGACACACACAGACAACTGTGCTACAGGGGCTTTACAGTTATGCCAGAGATGAGGCACTTGCAGCTTTGGTAATAACCTTCCCCTGGCTTAAGCAAATGCAATCTCATTGCTGCACTGCTTTATGGAAAACCACAGGCAGTCTCAATACAGACTCGTTAGGCAAGGCCATTCTGGGACGCATGGGAAGTGGTTAGGGTAGGCAGTCTACCGTTTCCTCCCAGAATGAGAATATGTGAATGGTTCAAAAGCATAGCCTCTGGGTGGACAAGGCTGCTCTTCTGTGCCATTGATGGAAGCTAGAAAAAGGCACAGTAAAAATAAACCGTGACTATGGTACCATAGCAGCAAATCATGTCCAGGGCTTCCCAGAAGATATAGTAGAGTCTCAGTTTCTTGATATTTTGATGTATCAATATTAAGCTATAAAGGAAATCACATTGGTTTACGATCTTTATATTTCTATGGCGCAGGGCTGGAGTCATGCACAAAAGGGTTGACTCACTATTGCCCAGTTCCACATGAAGGCATCTATAATCAGTACCAAGTAAGTTTTGAAATAGCTAATAAAATCGTACTCCAGTATCAGGATGGTAGCAATTTGCATTCCCTTATTACTTAGGGACACTTCTGCACAAGGCGCAATGCCTTGTGCTGGAGAAACCTGGAAGAATATCACATCCTCCATCTGCCTTGAAAGGACTGTAACTTTGAAATCTTTGCTTCCTTCAAGCTGCCCAGCAAGCTGTGAGAAAAAATCCCTATGTTCCACAGCTCCCTGCTGTGGAGCACACAGCTGGTGCAGTCCAGCAGAGAGACCTCAGCACCAAACAAGGGAGAAAGCACAGTTGGGAATAAAGTCAAGTTTTTACTCTACTGGACTGTTTTGGTCTAACAGAGGGGTGAAAGTCAGGAAAGTGACCTTCACAGACAAGAAACACATGTTGCATACCTATAAAAGGTCTAACAGATACAGGACAAATTCTTTTAGATGGAAAAATGGACATCCCATTGAAGTCCAAATGGTTTCAAAAAATATTCCACTGAAGACCTTGTCAAAGCCAATTATTCATTAGCAGTAAATGTCACACAGTACTTTCCACCTAGCTTTTAGGACAGGAAGTGGAGACTCCCATAGCTGCTGCCACAAGTAACTGAGGAGCTAGAATACAGTTATGCAAAATGGAATTCTGCCAGAATCACAAAGCTAATAACCTTTACTCTGAGAAAAGTGTAATGTTTAATGGCCAAAAACGTCAGTGTTGCTCCTCTGGTGACTTCTTCACATTAGCCTGAGGGAGAAGAGCAATCTTTGGTATTTATCATATCACTCCCAGCCATGCTAGCTCTGCTCTACTCCAGCCATTTTTTAAAAGCACTCACTTACACTCTTCTTCCATAATTATTTCTCTACTATTAAATGCTGAACACCCATGATATAAAAATTTGAAACACAACCCATGGCATCTTCCTTTTATAGACTGATGGCCAGATTAATACTAATCTTTGTTTACATCAGTAGAAATCCATAATAGTCTCACTGAAGTTACATTGATTTATACGGGCACAACAGAGATAAGAGCCCAAAACAAAAATCTAAACAGGTCATTTATTTTTCTTAATCAGGAGAAACAGAGATAGGATTTTAGGTGGATAAAACAATTTAAACAATGAATTCCTTTTTGAAACTACTTTTTGCAGTCCTTAAGGATCTTTTATCACTACCATTGACAACTGACTACATCCCTGAAGAGCTCTTATTCAAGAATCTTCTTACAATCACTGTGCCATTGTCCCTAATGCCTCCTAGGCTGGCATGTGTATTTGTGTCACTTGTGTATTTGCAACATGAGAAGATAGATTTTCAATGTTATTGGATTGACCTTTGAAGACTTACATTACATATTGATGAGTCACAAAGCTGGATGTCAAGAATTGGCTAAATCTTGACTAATTGAAGTATCCAGTGTCTCACCAACACAGTAAGGTATTTGGGCAAGTTCAGTTCAAATAATCAGCTCAGCCTGTCTCAGGTAAGTTCAGACTGGCAGAAATTGTTAGGGAATGGCTGTTTGCATGCAATATTACTGTCTGAGTATAAAATAGTTGTTTTGGTCTAGGAGCGAACAAGATGCAAGTGTAAGCAAAACTTAAATAGAAATTTGAGGATAAGACAAAAACATTACTGTTAACTGCATTTCTTTTACAGACAAATTAGATGGAAAATCACCCACTGTTTAGCACAGATAGAAAAATATTTACACACACCATGGGGAAGCTTTCTTTGCCTTATAGTGCCTGAGAGCCTTCTAAAAATGCAAGGCAAGATGTCCTCTCTCTCAGAGACAATGCTGACTCTTTTCTTGGTGTGAGGTACCACACACCTCCTGAACCCTGATGAGAGTGCACAAACGCAGAGGAGAGCATGCAGGTGTAGGCACTATGACAGCTCTATTTCTTCCCTGAACTTTTGTTCTCCTTCACTGTCCTTGAGCTTTCATGCTTCGAACCTCACTATTATAGTCAGCATTATCAGTTCACCTGAGAAAAGGAAAAAGCAGTTGCGTAATCTCTGAACACTTTATCTGTATCACCAGTAGAGCACCCACTCCTATCGCTGCCTCTTCACTCACCTTTTCTGAAAAACAAAACAAATCTTGCAGTAGTCGTTAACTCTACTTAAAAATTAAAACAAGATGCTGGTTCTGAGAGAATGAAAGGAGTTCTCACAATTAATTGTAAGGGTCCTGTAATCAAGGTGTTTGGTTTTGCAGACTTGAAGTTCTGCTATTGTACGAACTGCCTATGCCTCAACGGGAGTAGGAAGTTCAGTGTCGTATGAGAATCCAGTTGGTCTATTCAAACCAGGGTGTCCCCATATTTAAACTTCCTGGAAGTTGTATTCTGAATCTATTCAGCAGGCTCAGTGCTGACAAGACAGCATTCACATACACTCGTCACCTGCAGCCACTTTCATCTAAATATACATATGTAAGTGGTGATGGTGATGGTAAGCTCTTTTCTATGGAAGAGGCCTATGGGAGAACATAGCTGTATGCCCAGCTTATTCTGAAAGATGTCCAAAATGACATCTTCCACTTCCCCTAAACAGAGGTTACACAACTGTCCTAGGGAGACAATATCTCCCAGCTCTTAATGCTGAAGTCATGCCAATTTCCATGATGTCAGAAAAAAAAAAAAAAATTAGAAAAAAAGAAACAGGGAATTTAGGATTGACTGATCCACAGAGAACAACATGTAAGGAATTACACTGCTCACTAAACTGGCGAAGAACCTGCATTGTAGTCCCTGACCCAGGAACAGTTATTACCACTCCTGTTCAATGTGAATAGGTCCATAGAACAGCAATCTAGAAAGCCTAACCCATGAGGTTCTCTCTTCCTATAGCTGTTTCCTTACTGTTCACAATTGTGTCCTCCCAGGGCTTAGGTTCACTTGTGAAATGAGGTAAGGTTGAGCACCTCCAAGAATTCCAGCCTTGGTAACACACTGATTTAACTCATCAGGATGATTTAACTATTGTCATAATTTCTGGTCATTCCCTATTAAAAAAAAAATAGTGGGAGATACAGCAGTAAAACATATCAGAGACATAATGAAGGAAGAATGATGGATTTGAAATATTTTGCTAAAAGAAGAGACAAATACAGGGGAAGCAAAGATACGTAAAGCTAATGAATGATACGAAAACAAAATTGGTCATAGTGAGATACCATTCTCATGACAGGAGAGCAAGGGATTACTGGAAGCAATTAATTTGAAAGTGGCATAAGAGACCATAATTCTATATAACGAAAAGTGAGTCTGAAGATTTCACAGCTGAAAGACAGTCTTGAAAACAAGTTAGCCAATTCTTTTGTTTAAATTACATTTATATGAAAATGAAGTTACATCAGATTATAATAAAATTGCAAACATGAGGACACAAATCTTCATGCTCCGGGAAGTAAACCAAGTACCACCAAGTAGAAGCTGGAAGATGGATAAATTACATGGGAGGGGACACGCTTTCTGCATCTCTCTTAAATGCATCCAATTCAGCAAACTGCCTGAGACAGGATTCTGGACTAGATGAACCGTTAGTCCAATGTAATATGACAATTCTTAGATCCTTACTTTTGATAATTTGAGCCCAAAACAAGAAGTACTTTAACTGTGAAATACAAGCAGGCATATTAACTCGGAAACATTTTCTTCCATGTTATCATACTAGATGGGTAAAGCATGCAATTCTATTTATTTTTTTAAATTAAGCAAGACATTTATACTATGCCAATGAAATAGTTCTTACTGCAATGCTAACTTGCTGAATGATGAGTGCAGCAGTAGCCCAAAACTAAGTAGGGTATGTGATGAGGCCTAGAGTTGGGCAATTGGGAAGAACCACTCAAAATCAGGAAATTAAACTGAAAAGTCAATCTAAAAAAACACAAAATATAATAGGGATTCAAAATTTAGAGCAACACATTTTCACAAATACTGCTCTCACACAGTGGTAAGATCTTTGCTAATTGACTGTTTTAAGGTTCATTACAGATTTGTGTTGTAGCCAATAAACCTAGTCAGACATCTAGAAAGTGGTAAGTTTCCTACTGAAGAGGAGGATGTTTCAGCCCAGAATGTATGGTTTCTTTTCAGCCTGAAATGGTATTTATTGCTTATAGTCATCAGTTATGTTTGGGTTTATTATTTTAGCTATATTAATCACTAAAAACCATAGTCGTACTATGCACAGTTGAAATAACCATACTACTTTCATGTACCACGCTGGGTCTACTAATCAGAGATTACAGCTACAGTTTACGTATTTTGAGCATTTAACTTACATTACTGTAATTTAACATTGTATTTATTTGTGATTTCATTCAAACTTAGTAGCTATGTCTCTAGAACATCAAACACTTTTTAGAACTCAGTACGTTTCAGCCTATGTGGAAATGTGAAGTTCTTACCTATTTAGAAATGTGCTGGTTTATTATCCAGGAGGAACAAACCCTGTTAACTTATAAGATACTCTCATAGGCTTCAGTGAAAGTAGGCACATAAATATTGTAAGGAAGTATATGGTAAGTAATTTTTCCATGACTACGTGTAAGCATTAAATAAATACTAATAATGCCACACAGAAAATACAGGTAACATTATACTATACAAAAAAACCTAAAACTCAACAACAAGAGCCACTAGCAGGATACTTTCAATAAGATTTATATAACAAAAAAATCCTTTCTCTCCCATATACTCCATCCAAGTTGCCTTTGTTTATTTGATTACTGATAACTTTACTAGTTTGAAGATGCTTCCACCAGGAATCTGGCTGTCTTTGTAGCACACATAAGCTTATACACAGGGAAGAGCCCAGTGCTTCCCCTAGTCCATCACTACCATCTCACCACAGGGAAATGTTTACACAGCTCTCCTTCCTCACAACAGTATCCATATGGCATCCCACCTCTTCGTAGTGTTAAATGGTAATTTCTAATTCTGAGACAACTGGCACAGCCTCAGAGGAAGCTTTCAGCAATCTCTGCTCTATTGGAGACCTCTTGCAAGACAGTCCTGTTCATTATGAGTCAACAGGGTGCCCAGGTGGCCGAGAAGGCCAACAGCATCCTGGCTTGTATCAGGAATAGTGTGGCCAGCAGGAGCAGGGCAGTGATGGTGCCCCTGTGCTCGGCACTGGTGAGGCCGCACCTCAAATCCTGTGTTCAGTTTTGGGCCCCTCTGTACAAGAAGGACATTGAGGTGCTGGAGCGTGTCCAGAGAAGGGCAATGGAGCTGGGGAAGGGTCTGGAGAGCAGGTCTGATGGGGAGAGGTTGAGGGAGCTGGGGGTGTTTAGTCTGGAGAAGAGGAGGCTGAGGGGAGACCTTATCGCTCTCTACAACTACCTGAAAGGAGGCTGTAGCGAGGTGGGGGTTTGTCTCTTCTCCCAAGTCACTAGTGACAGGACAAGAGGAAACGGCCTCAAGCTGCACCAGGGGAGGTTTAGATTGGATATTAGGAAAAATGTCTTTAGTGCAGGAGTGGTCAGGAATTGGAACAGGCTGCCCAGAGAGGTGGTGGAGTCACCATCCCTGGAGGAGTTCAAAAAAACGTGTAGACGCGGCACTTGGGGACATGGTTTAGGAGGCCTGGGGGTGTTGGGTTGGTGGTTGGACTTGATGATCCTAGAGGTCTTTTCCAACCTTAATGATTCTATGATTTGTCTTGCTCTTCTGGGGAAGAGCTTAACATTTTGTTCCCTGACAGCATCTGTAAGTTCAATCCACTATGTCAATCAAAATCCACTTTATTGAGTTCACTAAATCAATAGAGGCATTTATTATCCACTAAAAACATGTGTAGAAAAATCCAAGTAAAAATTAATATATAAAATGGGATAAAATAATCAGCAGCACTCCGAAGTCCAAAAAGACAGGAAAAAAAACCAGACTTGGGCAGGAAATACATTCCGAATTGCCAAGTCCTTCTTATCCCATTTTAAAGCTGTCCATACCACATTTGGTCATCTAACTCTTAGATGTATTGCTCATCCTCAGAGAAGTTGATACTAATAGGCAGGTATCAATAGATCCAAGTGTTTGTTTATAGCATACCAAAGCTGTTGCCTGACACAGTCAGCCTGTTAATGTACAATGAACCATTGTTTTGAGAATGAGACATTTTAAAATATCTTAGTAAAAAAAAATAAAGACTTTTTTTGTATAGTAACAGGCACAGTCATTTGGACAGGAGACAGTACTTCCCAGTACTCCATGCCACCTTGAATTGCTCTGATTAACTCTCTCCCCATTTGACCAAATAAAGCTTTTAATAACCATTTACATTCTTCTCAGTCTGAAAACTTATAGACCTCGATGATAAATTTTTATTGAGGCCTCTCTGTGTTGGGCGAAATACATTTTTGCTTACTATGTAACCCAGAATGGCAACTGAACGATCACATTCAAATACATCAAGTGAGACTTGTTAGATTGAATGAATATCTTGGGCCAAACACCATTATCAATTACCTTTACTGAACCTCAGTGAGTAAAGGGGGCTGAGTGTTAGCAAAAGAACTGACTCACTGAACCTAATCTGTAAGTAATTAAACCACTTTGTAATAATTTCTATTTTTCTGTAACCCAAACAGAAATCTTTTCTACCAGACCTATTTGTTCTCTTCATTGCAGCTGTTCACTAAATTGTGTTCATGTCCTCCAACCGGTAGGAGAACAAGCAATATTCTTGTTCTGCAGGGCTTCCTGACAGCCAGCCTGCTGGCTGCGTGTAGAGGTTAATTTTAGCCCTCATAATCCTAAATGCTCCTCTGCCTTCATGGGGCTGTCATCTGGTCTGTGAGAAGTTAGAATTAACCTGCACACATCCCAAGTGTGGCAGCAGCCCATCCAAAAAGGACATTCAAGCTCAGTTAAGTGGGAGAGCCTCTGCCAGCATCAGCTTGCCTCAGCTGCTGTGGGTCAGGACAGCTCAGGGCACAGCCAGGGATTATTCAAATAAATGAGGAACCCCCAGGGAAGCTATTTCCCTGGTCATGCTGAGCACTTCAGTGACCAAATTCTTCCATGTACCTCTTCATGCCCCGGATCCTTTATGATACACCAGCTGCAGTGTATACTCACCGTAGAGAGAAAGGATGAAGGAGTGGTCACTGTGTTTAGAGCTGTGCAGACAGAAATAGAAATTCCCAGTAAAAACTGAAAAGGAACCCTAAGCTCTGACAGTCCTATAGCTGCCCTAAGAGGCAAAATATCCTGGTTTCAGAAGATGCTGTCATCATCACAGTGTCAGCTCAGAAAAGCTCCTACTTCACACTGCTCTGGCTTATTACAGATAAGATTACAATAGCCCTTCCATCTTCATTAATTCAGTGGCATCCCATGATTTCCTTTTGCTTCTGGCTTCAAAGGCTTCCAGCAATTTGTGGGTTTGGCAGGAGGGAGATTAGGGATAGAACTCAGTCACCGTGGAAACTTCCCTGAAGGGAAAATTAGGGGAAATTTTCCTTTTCCCCTAAGGAAATGAAACTCTAATATGTTCTGAAGTCTGTATTTTCAAATTAGCCAGCACAATAATCAACCCAATATTTAGCAATGACGTTAAAGATCAATTTTGCAATCCTTTTGGACATTCAGAGAGGTTGCCATCTATACTTACTTAGGTATTGAAAGGTAGTGCCAGAAATACTATGGACTATAAATACTAAACTCAAATAGTTTTAATTTAGAACAGAATTGGGATCCATGCTGAGTTGTAGTCACATCTCTGCTCTGCAGCTTATACCTATAGAGACAACTATAGACAATAAAACAGTTTTCTTAAAGAACACAAGTACCATCACCAATCCTTAAGAGTAACTTCCATCTGTTACTAATAAAGCACTGAAATAGCAAATGCCTACTTAAAAATCAAGCTAATTCCTGTACATTGTTCCTGCAAGTAACCTTATGGATAATTTCAGCAGGACTAATTCAAGGTGATCTGAAGCTGTTTGCAAGGCAGAGACCAGGCGGGCTGAGCAGTACTTATTTCAACATACTGACTCTAATGTAAGTATAAATGTAAGTCCCGAATTTGTTAAGAAGGCCACCAAGGATTTTGAGCTCTGCAAAGCTTAGTGGTAGTACAGTCGTCTGAAGAAAGAGATGAAATGGCAGTCCTATAAGGCTCAGTGTCCTTTTCCCTGGGTATCCATTCTGGGGGTAACATTACATTTAGGCTTGCTATAAACCAGCACTGGCCTGCAGTAGTTTCTCTAAGAACACATTAATTGAGAAGAACAAAAAGAACTGTGCATCAAGGTATGCAAGTTTTAGGTCGAGTCTTGCAGAACTAGTTACAGGCTGGCTAATGAACAGTTATATGCTAAAGAGGCAATTTAATTTGTAAATGAAAAGCATGCCATTGTTTGTTTATTTTTAACATTTCACATTCACAGGGAAGACCTACAGGCAACAGAAAACAGAATCAAGAAGTGAAGTTCATAGGAGAAAAACAGAGAAAATGGAAAAAAAGACTAACACAGCCTGTGAACATGAAAAACAAGAATTAATAAGACCTATCTTTTGTTCATATAGGATGTTGTTTCTTAAGACTGAAGGTCCAAAGGCAATTACTTAGCACATTTTAACATTTGGCTATGTAAACAGGTATTTCAGTAAATTATTGCCTTTTCAAAATATGCACCTTCCTATATGCTTACTAATAAAATTTTGTATTCAGACCTAAAATGAATTTAGCAAATTTTATTAGGCCATAAATAAAGGTGTTTTATTAATTTATAAATTACTTAGCTCAAAGTATATTTCTAAAAATAATTATTCAAGACATGCACTGTAGTGCGGTAGCATTTAAAAACAGCAAGGCTATAGGAATGTGTGTTTCTGGCAAAATACAATATGTGTGTATAGACAGGGAAATAAAACAATTGTATTTACTATTAATGTCCTCCCATCCACATTGACTGCCAATCATCAAGGTATTAGCATCATTCAAGAAATGGCATGCTGTGAGAAAATCATTATAATCCATTCCGTAATCCATATTTCTATGAACACATGAGAAAAAACAGACACCAATTTAGGAGTCTGTTCCCCACACCCAACAGAAATTTTATGGGTTATTTCCGACGTGGGAAATCTATACTGCATAGAAAATGTGTAACTAAATTCACACTGGATGAATAATCTTCCATTTATATAGTACCCCCCCGACACATTCACGAGCTTTCCAAATGCACTTTACAAATGGATTTGCTAAGTACATGCCTTACAGGAATCATTTTCAGCCCCTCATGGGAGTAAGATAGTGAAAGTTTACTATACACAACAGCAATATGTGAAAGTTAGGAAGGAGTGAGAGAAAGATGAAGCATTTGGAATTGCCAAGAGAGTTATAAGTGTACAGCATAACTATCAAAACTAGAATTGGACCAAGATAATGAAGTTAATATTCTTCAACTACTTAGCTTGGGTAACACCAATACAGCAAAACCAAATATATCCTTTTCCCATCTTTTATATGCAATATGCACAAGTGAAAAAATAGGGAGCATGTGAACCAGAGGAACAACTTACAGAAAGCAAGACAGATATGGACTCTGAATTACTACCCCAACTTTCCTTGTAATCCTAAATCATCACTCAGAGGATGTTGGCAGGAAAGTGCTTAATGGAGCTCCTTTTCTTCCTTTTGTGAAGATTTCTAGAGCAAGAAGGCTTCACAACTGGGCACAGGATGACTTCTCTTCCATTGAAAAGAATTTAGTGAGACAATCTGGTCAAAGTAAAGCTTTGGGTCTGACGAAAGAGCTCTCTTACTGTTTCTGTCCTGTTTTCCAGAAAATTTGCAAAACACAGGCATTTAGTGTTCCATACAATACCAAAAAAGTAAGATATGAATCATCTGAGTCAACACATTACGAAATATGAAATATTAACAGCTGCTTTGATGCTAGAGAACTAAGAAATGCCTATAGTTTAGCTTCACATCAGCTGTTAGGCAGGTGGTTTCAGAGAAGGGAAAAATATGCTCGTGAGCTCTCCAGCGATTAAGAAATTAATCTATATTCTCAATGGGCATTTCTACTGAAGTATTTAACCAAATAACAGATCTCAGCTTCTACATTCTCTTGGGTTTAAATAATGCTTAGAGGAGACTATTTCTTTCAGACTCATATCCCTTGTGACAGTTTACCTCTAGTGAAGGACACCCCACAGGCCTTTGAAACCATCAGCTCACCAGAGGAAAAGATGTCCCTGAAAGGCACAGCTGCTAGTACCAAGATCTTCTGTGGCTGGTGGTCCTGAGGATCATTTGTTTCTGAGAGTTTTCAAGTATACTCCTCGCAATACATTGGTTTTAATTGCACATTCAGTGAGAAGAAAAATCATCCCTTTCCCAACAGTTTATGGACAGGCAAGTCATACCATCTTTTTGCATTTTAAGGGACACCTGCAAGTGGGAAGCCTGCTTGTGCTTCGTGTATGGTTAATGCCTACCAAAGACGTAGGCATTTCGGTAAGTTTTGACACAGCTACAGCCTTGTGATTTCCATCTCCCTTTGGAGCTTGCACCACACACATATAATTTAAATCAACAGAGTGACTGACTGGTACTGCCTGAGCTAACAACTATCCCCAGGTAGGAGAACAGAAGTGTAACTCCCTTCAAGGCCTTCAGCATGCTGGTGACAGCTCCCTTCCCAGCACCCTAGTGCAGTCCCCTTGGTGGACCACTTAAGAAAAATTTTGTAATTTTTAAATTTGAAGTAACTAAACACTTTAATTACTTCTACGTATTAAGTTTCCTCCACAGCTGTTTTGCTTTCTTTCCATCAGCTGATAGACTGATGCTTCTGTGTCTGCGAGCCTGAGGAGGCGGCCCAGCTCGCTGCATGGGTACCAGGGGAGTGGTTTCCCTGGCAACACCATCACGTGAAAGCCCGCTGGATATCCGGCTACTCCTCCGACTTTTTCTACTTTAGCTTTGTGGATAGCCGAACTGGGTACTAAGTACCCAAACTGAATCAATTGCAGTAGAAAGAGCGGGGTTGAACAGGAAAATATCAAAGATGTTAAGGTTCTTTTATTTGCTGTTCAGTTTAACTGAAGACAGGTTTTGCAGAATAGTATTTTAAAGCAACTTCTTTATTTTAAATTGGTCTCACTGAAATAAATTTTTTTCTTTAAAGGTAGAATGAGCTGTATTTCTTCTGTATACGCAGTTTCTTGGGAATGTTTTTCTTGAATGTGGGTTTAAAATGTATAAAAATTTAAGTAGCATTTTACATTTTTTCTGCCTCCCAGAGGTTGTTCATATGTTCTTTCGTGTTTTTTTATAAGGCTCATTTTAACAACTCTTCTAAAATTAACAAATCAAAATTGTATTATTTTTTCCCTAGTGGGTTTTGCTAATACAAAACAGCTTATATTGTTTTAATATGTAAAGCTTATTTCACTATCTGATATTAAATGTGAAAAAATGTACAAAATTCAAATATTGTGTTAATCTAATGAAAGCTTTGCTGATATTTGCTAGATATTTTGCTGAAATTTGCTTGAAAAAGGATCTTTGCTCTCCTTAGTGCAATAGTGATCTTATTGAAATATCTACTAGGAAGTCTCTTCACACCCTTTGGGTTGTTTATAAAAAGAGCAGTGTATTGCAAATAATACAGAAAAAAGAGTCTGTCACGTATGTACTGCATTTTAAAACAGTCTGCATCTCCTACATTTTCTACACAACTCTGTTTTAACTTCTGCCAAATGAAAAAAAAAAATTGAGATGCACAGCTGATGTGTCTTAGGTAAAGACCTGGCCCATCAAGTCTTTGATCTGGTCAGTCATACAGCTGTGAGCTTGGATACATCCATTTAACTCAAAGAAGATCACATGCGTAGATGGAAAAAGTAAGCAAGAAAACATGCCCATTGGGCACAGGGGAGGACAAATCATGCTTTATAGCACAGCAACACAGAGAAGGAAAATAGCAAAGAAAAAGATCTGCATTTAACTGTCCAGACCTACAAAAGGAGTCCAAGTCTGTTCATTCTGTAATCTAACTTCTTAAATTGAACTTGATGATCCTTATGGGTCCCTTCCAACCTGAGATATTCTATGATTCTAAGTTTTGGCCACCAAAGGACCCTGTACGCCTACAAAACTGTTGCTCATATCCTGAACTGCCATAACCCCAGTTTAGCAAGTGTAATTGTATCAGCGAAGATCACTTGCAATGCACAGTGTAGGCATTCCTACAGCTAAATCCTGTGAGGATCACGACTGGTAGGCTTGGTAACCTATAAAATACAGGAAATCTGCCTAAAACCAAGACACACATTCCATAGCAATTTTCAAGCACTGGCCCCACCCTTGTTAAACTACGTAAGAGTGTAAAAGTTAATCACTCACCATAACATAGAAAGGTTGAAGCTTCTCTGCCTAGGGAAATTTTGATCACCTCTCTGCTTTCAGCTGAGGATGCCTTATAGTACCACTTCAGAGAATAAGCATGGTCAAAACGGGCCATTTCTGCAGGTCTACTGAAGCTGCATCAGTGTACAAAAGAAAAAGTCAAACAGCCTTCCAAATAAAATTCATATTCGCTCCCCATTTGGCGGGAGTTCTTCCATTGAACTTCAAGGAGAGGCAAAGAAATTGAGCCAGATTTGTGGGTGTACCAAAATACACAATAAGCAATATTTTGCCTACTCAAAAAATCAGCTTTGTGCAAATGCTGACTTTTCTGTTGAAAGAAAATTATTTTTAAATTTATCTGTTTGCCAAAAACCTAGTCTGTCATCAGGAGTGTCTTAACACTATCATCACCATCTTCATCGCAGCTTTCCTGTGCCCTGAAGAGTCATTTTTGAGCAAAACAAAGGAAAGAGCTTTTTCCCCTCAATGAGCTTAGCACTGCTCTTGTTGCTACCATCCAGGGCTCCAGTGCAGGACACCTCCCAGAGCCATAGCCAGTGCAATACTATTAGTACCACATGGATTGCTTTTCACTTCACACTTAAAGTGAACACAGCAATATGGTAGAAATGTAAACCTTGCCTTTAATGTAAAGACTTTCACTAGGCTTAAGATCTAACTATAGAATAAAAGCATGAAAGACACAACATTTCCATTGCAGGACAGGGACCCTGTGAATCAGCATCACCACAGCCTCAGTCAGTCACAGATACAAAATTCTTTCAGCTGAGGAAGTTCAGGCTCCCCTCCTCACCTGTGGAACCGAACCTGGACTATTCTACATTATAGAAACAATCTCTGTCACTCACCACCTGCATTACCTCACAAAATACAAAGGAATTAATGTTCTGAAACTATACAAAAGAACAGCCTTTCTTTATTTCTGATTGAATTCTTAGACTATATTAATATATGAAGTGACATGCATTTACTGAAATCCATATTAATCATGAGTTCCCTATACCTTTATTTTTACAGAACTCTATTCTTTTGTGATAAAGATTTTTAGAGGAAAAGAAAAAAAATGGTAATCTAGTCCATGTAACACTTTACTAAGTTTTTATAATTATTATTTATTTATACTTTTCCCTTCCTAAAGCAAATTTGTTCATTTTGCTTTAATAGAAGCATTGTAATACTGGGCTTATGACTGCAATTCTAAAGGACTATACACATGTAACATTACTATGAACAAGCAAATATTGATTCTAAGAGAATATAAACCCAAAACAGTTCAATAAAGTCTTTTTCAGCATCAGTAATAAGTAATTTCCAATACAAATTAATGACTTTAAGGGCATTTACTAAATACACACTTGCTTATTTGAGGTCAGTTTGGCAATTTGTTTCACAAGCAATAGAATTAGACAAAGTTAATTTTTATTAGCATAATGTCAAACAGTATTAGAAAACTTAAATCAAATGGGGTTTTGGCAGAGAAATTATAAAGAACAAACATATACTTTGGCAGACAGGGTTATAACATCTCCCACAGGTGGAATTTTGGTACTTTTTTGTGATGTTAAACATTCAGTGTTTCAATGAAGAGTACTTCAACAGATAAGCTTAGCAACCCTGGCACAGAAAGGGAGGGTTTTTTTCGTTATTTTAATGCATGCTCCTTTTGCCTGCCACCCACCCACATACTTCACTATAAACAGCAGAACCATGCAGAGGTGGTGGTGTAGAGATAGCCACATGCAACTTCTACTCGCATTTCCAGCAAAAGTCACCTAGAAAGGCCTGGCTGGAGAGAGAAATAACAGAGGACACTCCTGTGCCACTGGCTTCCTGGGATGGGTTGGGGAACTAGAGAGAGAGGATGTTGTGGCAACTTGGGAGGAATGGCTCAGAGAGACAAGTCAAAGAGCACTGAAAGCCAGGAGCCAGGCCGTACCGCAACTCCAAAGGGGATACGGTTTGCAGTGTTTCAGTGGCTGAAGTGCATTCAATGCTCCAGAGTCCAGTACGTTATCCAGAAGCAAATCTCAGAAAAGCATTGCAGTCTGTATGTACCATTTCAGTTTCAGAGACAGCACTTGTAACACAGGCACTGCCTTTAGGAACGCAGAAGATTTACCAAGTGGAGAAACAAAGTCAAAAACTGGACACTTCATCCAACAAACCTGACTAAGGTGACAATTTTTTTTTTTTTTTTAAACCTAATACAAATAAATACCTTCCTATGAAAACCTACAATCATCCTAACATTCTAATGCCTAAAGGAATTTTCAAAGTTTATTTTTACAGGGTCTTATAGTTCTGACTGAAAATCCACAAAATCATACATGAGCAGAAACTTAAACATATTTTTCCTGGAGGTAATCAACACAGGCTCATATTATCTAAAAGTTATCAAAAATCTATCAGAACAGGAAGTTCATTTATGTCAATGAGAAGCACGTTCCTGAATTCGGAACAGTTTCTGTCTTTTAGTTTGAACTGTCTGTCCATAACTGTGCTATCTACTTCAGATGAGGTAATTCAAGTTACAGCTCTTCTAGAAATGTGGGAATATGAATTTCCAAATTACAACCCTCCCCCAAAAAAATGAAACAAACTCTCCCACACTAGAGGTAAAATATTTTACTAGGAACAGCAGAAAACCTCTAATTCAATTGCCCTTGTTGGTAAAGCATTCTAAAGAGCAAATTATGTCCAGGAAATACAGCAACATTCAAGAAATCTGTCTTTTACAGATGACTCCGGTGATTGCTGTTGTTTCAGTGTGTTATGATTTATCGTTTAATCATTTAGGACTGGCAGCTTCTGGAAGGTAATAACATTAAAGGGCACAGGTTAGCTTGTATACCATTGCCAAACACTTTTTACACTGCTAAAACTTTTGTTAAATGTGTAAATCATTTTGAGCTTGTAAATGTCAAGACTTCAGCGTTCGTGTACTACAACCTGAGCAGCAGTTGGCAAAATTATCAGCTGCACCCCTGGATGGCAAAGATAACGCTCTCTAATTCACTAGGCTCGAGAGAAAATACATCAAATAAGAAATTTATGATATGCAACAGCTCAAACTGATGTTATATTTCTCTTAAAATCTGAACCCAATTTTGAGAAGAGAAAGTCTCTACTACAGAGCTTTCAAGAATCAGTCTGTAACTTCTCCAGAGTTTATTGGCGCCTAATTGAGCTGGATGCAGTGAGAAACACTTAGGCACCCTTGAAAATTGTTCGTGAATCTCTTCACAGAGATTAAGGTCACACAGAAAATGTAAAGAGCATTAGTGAGCAAATGAAAAGATACAGTAAATTTAAAAAACTTTTCATTATCAATGCAAAAGCAGTCACAGTGTAGAGTTACGGCTAAAAGCATGGGAACTGCCGTATCACACATACTGATCTCTATCCCACAATCATGGTACTGGAAATAAGTTCTGATGGAAGTAGTAACTTCTCCTCAATGCACCATGTCAACAGTAGAAGGTGGAAGAAACACCTTTCCATTGCAAAGGCTCTCCTAGGGAGAAGTGTGGTAAACCTACATTGATCAAGAGATGAGCGGATGACACAGAGTTTTGTGGGGTTTTTCTGTGTAAACAAGCCTGGTCGAAGCTCCCTAGTCACGTCCAAAACTGAAAATATCCTTCTGCTTCACAGTTTAAATATGGCTTCTCAACTGCTCCCATGACATAACACTTATACTTGATAATCCTGTGTTTCTGTTGATATAGTTTTGATCTCACCAAAATACTGAGACTCATGAGGAAACCAGGCAAAAGCTTTCAGTATGGACTAGCTCAGAAAAGACCAGGAGCAGAGCTCCAGCCATAGCACAAACCCTACGAGAACAGATGAGAGATCAGCATGCACTCACAGGCATGAATAACCAGTCAACAATCTCTAGCAAAGATATTTGGACATCTTAACCTTTCTGAAGCAAAATCACAGAATGAAAGCCTCCTCTTATATTCACAAACCCAGGACTGATCACCTCAATGAATTTAACACAGACAAGCTTTGCTAAAGAGTTCTACACTTGCTCCTCTCTGTGCTAATCACAGGAACACGTTTTCAGAAAAAGAGATTCTAGATACTTTGATTACAGAAGAAAAACCCAGTGACCCAAGTTTAAACATCATTACCCAAAATAAACAGTAGCTCATAATCAAGTCTTTGCTTAGTTAATGAAGGCTCTGTGAATACTGATTTTACACAGTGATGAAGTTTTATAACTGTCGTAGTTTTATAGCTGCTGTAATGATCCCATTCTTAAAGGAAGATCTTCCTACGGGACTGACTGTCTCACAACACACATGACACATTACTCTGTCAGCGTGGTATAGCACCTGATTGAAAGACCTGTTTGTCAACAGGCAGTGGCCAAAAGATGTGACTAGGTAGAAATAAATCTGTACAAATCTTGCTGCACAAAATGTATTGCTTGAGTAAAGCCATAAATAGCCTGAGTGAAACCAAAATCACTGTGCTTAATTAATTTTTAAAAAAAGAATGCATAGGAGCCATTTGGGATTGAGGAAGGAGTGAAAAAATGCAGAAGGAAAAAAAAAGACATTTGCAATATACACCACAACACAGTAAAGGGGATAGTAAGTTGCCTTCTGCAAAAAACCATTTAGGAAGAGGTCCTAGTAGTTGCATGCAGTTTGGGAATTAAAAGTGCTTTCCCTTCTGAAACTACCCTGAGTTGGAGAGCCTGAAAATACTAACAGATCCTAGGATTTGTCTCGTTCTGGTAGGCACTGTTACTTCATATCAGCATAATCCATAACCTCGCAATTCACACTGCACCATTACATTTTTTGTCTCTACTGCTCTGGCCCTCAAGTTCAGCCAATGCTACCTGCACTGCATTCATGATACAATGCCTTCTCTCTCTTCCCCCCACTTCGCCCCCCTTACAGTAAAACACATAGTTATCATATGCAACTTACATATGGTAACTGTGTGTTTAACTCTAAGGAGAAAGTTGCATGTGGAATTTTGCATTTCAAACAAGAAAATATACGTTTACTTTGTGTTCCTTTATTTCCTAGCCCATCATTAACAATGACTTGTATAAATGTTAATTTTCTAAACTATTAAAGCAGTATAAATGAAATGGGTTCAAGCAATGGAAACTCTTCTTTAGTTTTGTTTTGCTCTCCACATCATAGAATCATAGATTTATAGAATCATCAAGGTTGGAAAAGACCTCTAGGATCATCAAGTCCAACCGCCAACCCAACACCCCCAGGCCTCCTAAACCATGTCCCCAGGTGCCACCTCTACACATTTTTCGAACACCTCCAGGGATGGTGATTCCACCACCTCTCGGGGCAGCCTGTTCCAATTCCTGACCACTCCTGCAGTAAAGACATTTTTCCTAATATCCAATCTAAACCTCCCCTGGCGCAGCTTGAGGCTGTTTCCTCTCGTCCTATCGCTAGTGACTTGGGAGAAGAGACTGACACCCACCTCGCTACAACCTCCTTTCATGCAGTTGCAGAGAGCGATAAGGTCTCCCCTCAGCCTCCTCTTCTCCAGACTAAACACCCCCAGCTCCCTCAGCCGCTCCCCATCAGACCTGCTCTCCAGACCCTTCCCCAGCTCCGTTGCTCTTCTCTGAACACGCTCCAGCACCTCAACGTCCTCCTTGTCCTGAGGGGCCCAAAACTGAACACAGTATTCGAGGTGCGGCCTCACCAGTGCTGAGTACAGGGGCACGATCGCTTCCCTAAGTCACTCGAAGATGAAAAAGAGAATTGAAACCTGAGAATTTGAGGTCATATTAGAATAACCAAAAAGATCATATTGCTTCACGCTTTTGCTAGAGGTTAACTCTGCATCAGCAATCACATATTCTGTGTTCAAAGAAATTTTTAAAAGATGTAAACAATGGTACTTCTACATCTCTTTGAGCTTTTCCAACAGCATAGGGTACATCTACATGAGTGTTATCTGTAACACACACAGGAAGAGTTGAGAATTTTGACGGTACACATAATGAATTAGTATTTGAGAAGATGAGAGGTAATGATTAAATGCCAAAGAAGCAAACTTCTTGAATGGCAAAGTGGGACATCTGTTCCTTTGCTTTCCAGTCTGCTTTTTTTTCTGTTAATTTGTAGCATTTTCCCTGCTCCATCTACAGCATCCCAGTTTTTCTTCCTTCCCTATAACCATTTCAGCTTGGTAACTTCCTGCCTTCCTGTCTCAGACCAAATTTTCATTTTGCTTCCCTAAGAAATGACACTTTGGCATTGTTTCTTCTTGTTCCAAAATACACATATTTCTTTTTTTTTCTTTTTTAATAGGGATTCTCCATGTGCTTAGGGACCACTGTGAGCTCCTTTAAATTTACTTAGCAAAGGCAGCATTAGCACATCAGCCTGTGTGATTTATGATACAGCTATGGCACAGTAGAGGCAGGCAGAGGTCTGGCTGACTAGCTGGTCAACCTGATCCAGGGAACACCTTGCGTTTCTTTGATACCAAGCTTCTGGTTTAGTATCACAAAGATTACTTGTATTGCTGAAGGGTAATTACACACGCTGCTAGAAGCTATAACACGTGAGGGCATCAAGCTAGCAGATGGAAGGGTAACTGACCCTTGAATAATTTGAAATTACATAGTCCCTGAAGCACCGTGGCAAGGACTAGTTGGTTGGAGGGGACATTCAAGTCTGCAGCATGTCTGAGCCACATAAAAGCCCTAGGATCTTTGTTCTCCTTACAAGCTCTTTCTCCCAATAGAAGTTAATCCACCTGTTTTACAATTCAAGACTCAGCATCCCAACAGTTATAAAATCTGATTTAGAGTTCCCATTAATAACCACAAAAGAATGCAACAGAAGGTGCTGTAAAAACAAATAACTAGAAATAGACCAGGAGCTTTTGGAATCAAAATCCACAGTTATGACAAGTATGTAAACCAATTAAGGGAGGAGAGAGAATATGTAGCAAAGAAGCAATAAGTATGAATATTTTTCATACTCACTATACTCAAACTGGCCCCAGCTTGCTACCAGCCCAATATCCAGGCTGGATAACAATAAATTGCAGACATCAGACAAAGACAGGTTTTAAAGACAGACTACAAAATAGAGAGGGAATGACATGGAACAAGGATGTTGCAGGGTAGAAATTCACACTTCCAAAACAGCTACATATTAAAAAAAAAAAACCTAAAAGTGATGGTGTGAAAAGTGTGGGGAGGGATCAGATGATTAAGACAAACAGTATGGGCACAGCAATAGTCACAGCAATGATCTCAGGACAGGACATTACAGAATTCCTCAGTCATGCCAACAGCTTGTGAAGATGAAGACAACAAGACTGTATTTTTACATGGGAAGGGAGTCAAAGGAGTTAAAACCAGGTGAGGGGGTGAAGTCAATGACAGGTGATGCTGAGAAGTCTTACTGGAATATGACTGATAGTCTAGTATGTACAATTTCCATTTCTGAGGTAATTTCCTTCTAAGAGAACAAAATGTTCCAGAAGCAGAATAAATATAGTGTGCCATTCATTAATGACACAGACTCAAACAGATGTCGTATTTCTAATTAACACATATTCTCTAAAATTATTCACATGTACCACTTCCTGGGATTGTTTTCAAAGAAGAACAGGTGAATGATGTCTCAGATTAAACAGTTTCATATAACATCCTCTTAGTTGCTGTACTCTCAGACATACTCACCAGCTCCTCTTAGTTATGCTCCTCTTTATACTGGCAAATCAATCAAAATCAATTAAATTCTTATAAAATCTTAACCTTGCCACAAAAACATTGAAGAGTCTTCAATAAAAACACAATTTACATATTTTTGTATTAGAAATAATCTAATAACAGCATAGAACACATAACTTTCCAATACAAAAAGAAAAACTTGCAATCACAGCTACTTAAAAATTTTCACTGTTAAAATATTTAATCAATGCCATGCATTGTTATAAAGTTAATGCCTAAGTCGGACAAGTTTCAGTAAGTACCTGAAAGGTAATTTAATGGCAGTATTTTAGGACAGGTCTCATTATTATACTACGAAATGGAATTCAGGATTCTCTACCTAGGCCACAAATCAAGACAACCAATTAAAAGATGCGTACTCAATGTCTGATATCATTTAAACTTTGGTGAGCTTAAAATACTATACACTCTGTTAATTGAAAAGATGATGCATGGATAAGAGGCTTCATTATAAGCCTCAGATCAATACATTTATTTTAGCTCTCTTTACAGACATCCCTAATGCAGCTATCACTTTGAGATCTGACAGTAAGTATTTTGTTATGTGGGCAGAAGCAAAAATCCATTCAGACTGTCCATTTTCCCAATTAAAGTTATTTCTCTTTTGCTCATTGACTGGCTGTGTGAAAACAGTCTCTGCTTACATTTACACAAGGTGAAAGTAAGTCTCCTCTCCCTCAGGCTGGGGTTTTCCCAGAAGCTGGTAGCAGTTAGAGCTGTAAGCGGGGCCGGTTTAGCGATCTGCAGGCTTAGTGCACTAGATGGGGTAGGGACAAGGTTAGAGAGGCACCAGATCTGGCGCATGGGGTGTCCAAAATGTGTGTTCAGGAGCAGGATTGGGACTGCTTAGCCTGGTGTGGGATGACAAAAGCATGTTCAAGTGCTCCCTCATTCCACGACAGCAGTTATGGGTGCTCAACCATTCCTTCTCAAGGCACAAGCAATGAACACCAGGACTCATGCTCTCTGCAAAGTCTTGCTACACAGAACCTGGTGGAAGTATGTTTAGAAAGCCTTTGGCTGGCATATTTGCCCAGTGTAACATGCCTAAATCCAGGGATTTAAGGCCTAACCTGGTTGCATTTTAACACTTCAGGTATAGGAGAAGGTGTAGGATCTCCTGCCTTTCAATTTCATCACCTGCTGCTTTCACAGAAAAGCAGCACCTCCTGACAAGTTGTTTCCTGCTTTATTTTATTCTGTTAGAATGGGTTAGTCTAATGCTAGTTTATTAAAAGTGCCCTTCTTGGGTTTCTTCATGCTGCTCTAGCTGTCAATTTTCTTCCTTCCTATTTATAAATAATGCTTCCTATTTATCCTAAACAGCAACTCCTTCTGCTCTCCAACTTCACAAGCTGTCAATTGCAAACACTAATATAAAGCCTAGTCTCTCAGAGCTTTAAAATAAGCCTAAGAGATACCTGCAAATTAGCCATAATACACCTAACAACAGCTCTGCAAAACACTCAAGTGAAAATTAACACGTCAGTTGATAAGAAAGCTTGATAGAAAACCTTGCCAGTTGTGCCCCTGCCACTGCCTCACCACAGACCCTGTTAATTCAGTCATACCATTAACACCAAGTGAGGAATAATGAGTCCCGAGTTGTGCATTAACTCTCGTGCAGAGCCAACCATCAGCCTGCTACAACAGCAACTACTTGAAGACCACTGCTCAGTCAGTGCATACTGGAGCTCAGCGTCCATCAGGTTCCTGTGCAAGATTGCATACACCCATGACTTTTTCGATACCTCCTTGTAATTTCTACAAATGCAATCTGTTCTACGAGTGCAGCTCTAAACATAGTGCTCGTGTCACCTAACTTGGTGGGTCAGAGCACACCGCATGCAAGATCAGAGCACACTGCACCCTCCCTCTGTTTGCTGGGAGAATGCTGAAAGCAGCTAAGTTACCTGCCTCAAACAATGCTGACTATTGCCCCAAATAAACCCAGCTGGGGCTGCAAAATAAACACTTGGCTGAAGAAAAAACATTCAGCAGTCGATACTGCAGCATAAAACACTTGAGAATTTAATCCCACTTTGTATTTATTTGAGCAGCTCCGATAAATGGAAAAGGGTTACTTGGTTGAACAAGAATCCACTTCGTGAAAGGGTTTAATTAAACTTGCATTGACAAAGTCAGAAATGGTAAAAGAGGGGATTTTTTAAAATAAAGTACTGGATCAACCACAATAATGACTGTTACAGACTTACAGGAAACAGTGACTAGGATAAGCTGGAGCATGAGGAATTGTTTTAGTGAGACTGAACATGTCACTGAGGCTTTTCTCCCATTCTGCTCTAAGTAGTTCATACTTCATGTTCCCATGGCTACCTGGACCGAATATACAGCTGATGCACATGCACAGCATCAGCACAGCAACATACCTGACTAAGCTTTGTTAATATCATGCCTTATAGCCCAGGCTCCAGGCAGGCTGTAGCCCAGAGCAAGCCTCTCAAGCACCAAAAAAGCAATTTCAGGTAGATCAAAAGTATTTGTGAATACTTTACATTTGGAAAACTATTCTTAAAAAAAAAATCTAAAATAAGCAAAACATTTTAGTTTTTCAATTTCAAGCATCTTGTCTCAAAACTAGTTTCAGTTAGAAATTTTGAAATTGAAATTTATTTCATTTTTGAAGGCTAAACCAATCAAAAGAAAACAAAACAATTCTTCATGTTTTTCTTTGGATGAAGGGGGAAGAGAAGAAAAACAATGGCTGGGGTGGTGATTAGGAATATAAATTTTTGGTTTTATTTTTCTGGTTCAGTCAGAAAATTAAAAAAAGCAGCTCAATTTACAGTTTGATTTTTGATCATAGGCTCTGAAAGTAGTATTTACATATTAAGTAGTAAAGTAAAACTTAGAAACAAATAGTAAGTAAGATTTTGTCATTTAAGGCAAGCACAAAATTATTAAAATCTGAAACAGGTTAAGCATTTATTTCCCTTCTCTATCCCACTTGCAATACTTGTCATGAGAAGGGATTGTTTTCATCCCTTGTTTCAATTTTTGCTGCAGTGGAAGGTATCTGAATGTTAATACCCACAGTATGCGCTAAACCACAGTGCTGTATAGAATTGTTTTGACCTTTTAAATATTCTATATTTTGAAGGACTCTCCCTTTCAGCTGCGCACCAGATTCCCCATTTACAACCTCACCAGCCACGGAGGGAGCAAGGGAATGTCCGGTGAGAACTGAAAAAGCCCATGAAAATACACTCGAAGAAAAGCTCCTGAAGAAGGAATATCCAATCATCCAGAAGAATGAAAAATGTCATAAAACTAACTCATTCTCTTGAAGAAGCCAATAAGGAAAAAAACATGTTTTGTTAGACTCTTCTGCTTGTAATTCCCCTAGACCTGGCTTGGGTGCTCCAATAAAAACACCAGAATTTACAGCCTTTTGAAAAATCTACTTGTAAATCAGCCAGGCTTATGATAACTTTCAAGGATTTTATGAAACTGCTCAAGAAAAATGAAGTGTGACAAAGAACCCTCAAATATTCTTGATATGCACTGTTTTTAACAGGATGTACTTGAGGTAGCTAATTTAAATAGCTACTCTGGGGCAGGGATTGGGGCTGTCACAGTGTCCTTTCCAACGCACAAAGCGCTCATTGGTATGGAAACTAACAGCAGGAGGCAATCCTGCCAGGCAGTACAGATGCCATTGTCACCTGTTATATTTGAAGGCAAAGGTCCAATTAGTATTTTACAAACAACAGAAAGCAAAAAACACTTTCCCCTCTGTCATCTCCCCCATTCTGACAGACCTAGAGCAAAATATTCCTTAGTACAAAGGGAGGAAAAGAGTTTCAGGTGATAACTTAGAACACGATGAAGACAACAAGCACAGTTCACATCTAGCTACCATTACCTCATGTTCAGAAGCAACTGAAGCAGATCAGAATCAACTCTCAACACTGCTAAAATCATCACCAACTATAAGGGAACATAGAGGGTATAAGAAGGGTGCTTATATGTAAAGGCTGGCAACCCATCTCTATTTCACACGCAACAGCCTCTGCCTCAAGCAGGGGAAGTGCAGGGAGTAGTGACACAGCAATCTCCTTTCCCTGGCAGGTGCCTAGCCACTGGGTTACAGAACCATTTTCTCCTGTTTTATTATACCTGTGAATTTTAAATTATCTTCTTTGCAGTGGCACAGCTTCAAAGCCAAGGAGTCCCTATTCCAACCACTTCTTCTTCTCATTGTTAGCAGAGCTGAAGCATGGTGCCCCCATGCTGAAAAGTGAATTAATCTCTCCAGAAGGTGCAACAATTTTGCATCTCTAAAACGCTTATTTATGCTACTTTTTCTGTTTCCTGGGATTAAAGAGAGGTGGTGCTGCAGGGGCAATCAAGTCCTATAAGGAAGAAATATGGATTCCTGGCTTGAGAACCCATTTTTGTTTCAAGAAACTGGCAAAATCCCATTTAAAATCATGATGGAAATATTTTTCGTGAATGACAGTGAGCCCAAGCAGTAATGTGCAAACAGGTACAGATTTTATTAAAGGAGTTCTCAAGCCAATAAAGAAAATGGGCATTTTTCACTCATCTAAACATTACAACTTTTTATTTGCTATACCTATTAGAATTACAGTTAAAAGGTCACGGAATCCCAGTGCCATTACAGTATTTATTAAGTCTAAGCCTAAAAAACACGGAGATGTGGGCTTACTTCATTCCTTTTGCATGCTGTTCAGCGCTCGATGGATTAGTATTTTTCTTCCAAGTGGTAATCTCTGTGCAGATACAAAGCAGCCATAAAGGTTTTTGAGATCCCAGGCTGAGACTTTTTCCAGACTGCACAAGTTAAACGAATTTATGTGGCTATTATCGCATCAGAGCAACGTGACTAAGATCTGTCCCTGACTGAGGATGTTCCTCTCAGAGGTGACATACAACCTGTCTCTCCAGAGCAGGGCTTTGGGTCAGCATGTGACAGTGCTCAGGGAAGCAAAAAGTCCTGCATGTGTGTGGGAGGACAGGTAAAGTCTATATTACTGGGGCTGAACAAGCCAACCAAATACATGCCAGAACCAGGCGAACTGCTAATGAATCTTTATGCTTTGCATCTTCCTGAAGCCACAGTTTTATTTAACATGAGTCATCTGTTAGTACCTGTGATAACCCCTATGTGAGAGGTCACAGTTTCCTTGTAACCATTTGGCAAAGGCAACAGGTACTCCCCTGTTCACCCCATCTCCACAAAACGGATACATGCTCACTGCCCACATCCCATTGCCTGCTCTCCCCACCTGCTCATTGCTTCAGGGTTAAGGAATAGAACTACATTAAGGACCTGGAGGGAGTTTCCTCTGCTCTATTAATCAAGAGCGTCCTCTACCCTTCTTCCCTCTTTGGGAGAACCAAAGAATCTGACATCAAGACATACCGCTGCTTGACTCCTTCCTCTCCAGCCTGCCTGTTTATTAAAAAATCAGCTAACCCCTCACTAACAATTTCTGGAACATGCTCACTATGTTTTTTCGTAGGCATGCTTCCATACCTAGGCCTGACATAGGGATCAGTATTTGTGTACCTTCTGGGACCTCCCTGTGGTTACTGCTGCACCTCATACTTGTCAAATGCAGCATAACAGCCAATCTATTCAGCTCATCCCAATGAATCACATCCACAACATGCTCTTAACATTGTTCTGAGAAGAGTTGTATTTTGTTATACAGCTTCATGATCTAGTATTTTTAATATTTAAAATCCAGGCTTCAGTGTGTAGCTGGGTACCATGTCTAACTAGAGCATCTTCATCACAAATTGACAAACCGTCCAAAAAGTTCACACCCTTCTACTTGAGATATCCTGTTCTCAGCACTCAATTTACACATTTCTAGAGTCACTTTTATAAAATACTGCCATTCTCACCCTCCCCTTCAAAATCTCTTTCGGGGACATTTTTCATTTTTGTTAACAATGATCATGCTTATTTATATCTTGATCATAGTCAATTTTCTGTTACAAAAGGTTTAAATAACCTCTACTGCAGTCTGAGTTTTTTCCAGCCTTCCTGCAGTCCAACACAACTGTCTGCGTTGCCTTTATTTTATGGTGTCTTACCCTCCATAGTTTGACAAACAAGACTCTCAAGCTTCAGTTTCAGAAATCTAAAGTACTTCAGTTTCTTCCTACCCAGACATTTGCAATAGCAAGAGCTGTATGTCCTAATGAAAGGCCCTAACTACAGCAAATCAGAATGGAAAGGGAAAAAAACCCAACCACACAACCCTCACCACAGGATCCTCATTCCTCTTCTTGCTTTCTGAGAGCTTCAATTGCTCTCCTCTCTCTTCTCATACTATCGCTTGCCTCTTGGCAGTCCTTTCTCTTTAAAATGCCCAGCTGAGCCCTGTTTATGGATTAAGTTCTTTTCAGCTGGACCTGCAACTTTTTCCTGCTGAGGTAGTAATTTTAATTATCTGCTTTTTCTCACTTTTTTGCACAGTCTGTGACCATCACCAAGTCATCAATGCATAGATGCACAGGTAAGTGTCCAAAAAGATACTCTATTTCACAGCATACATTTTTCCTGGGAATATTTTCATTCTTAAAGAATATCTTGCTCTATTATCATCACATCGCCTGTATGAGGATGATGCAACTCAGATTGTCCTGTTTTTCAGTCAGTCAATACCAAAATCAATACAAATGTGACACTATGGCAGAAAGAGCTAAATGGCATGTGAAAATGGACTGAATATCAGATTTGTCTCATTCCTAAACTCAGTGACTTATAAAAACTGTAACAAATATAACCTCACAGACTTAAAAAGGGCAAAGTATTTTAATACCTCCTTACGTTTCATGTCATTCCACATATATTTTGTGGCTCCAGCCAGCTAAATAAAAGAAAAAGAAATGCAATTTAGAAACTGTTAATACAGAACTGATCTGATTAGGAACATCATTCTGCTGGAAGAAATGCACTTTCCATACGCCAAAATCCATGTAATAAAAACAAAGCCCCCTTCCAACCTCAGTTAAGAGAGGAGTAACAAGGTGCAAGAGCTGCCTTTTGACATACCAGACAACCGTGGCCCACACGTACTGCCCCATTTCCACAGCTGTTTCTGTAAGCAGACATCTACCTGCTTCTCCACAGCAAGGGGGGCCCTGCTGCGGGAAACTGCAGAAGGAAGAGCGCATTTCACAGTAAATCTCGTCCTGTGCTGGGCATAAATGGAGAGACTTCCACAACAGTGTGAGCTGTGAGGGAGGCGACTGTGCTCTGCCTTGAGCCCGTCATGGCCGGTTCTAGCTGGCTGTGGTGCCGGATGGTGCCTGCCTGCAGCACCCCAGCCAATCAGAGACGGGCACCTCTGTGCTCCAGCCAATCAGAGGAGCTTGTGCTGCTGTTGCTGAGGTAAGAGATGGTGGGGCACAAGCGTGAGGAGATGGGCGGAAGGGGCAGCAATGGCGGCTGCTCTGGGAAGGAGGTGCTCTGCACTGGAGGAGGCACCTCTGCCGGGACTGCAGGGGATTCCCTGGGTGGAGACTGTTGTCTGCAATTCATCCCATGTGAAAAGACCTGGAAGGGGCATCTTTGGGCCTCGCCTCTGTGGTAGTAAAAGAACAGCTCAAGCTAAAGTAGTTAAACAAATATTTGGAGAACTTATCAGTTCCGGGATGCCTACCTCCCACTTCCTTTACAAACACACAACCAGCACATTTTCTGTACATTCCCACCTCTTCAAAAAGAATTCCCTCAACTCTCACCTAAGACCAAAATTTCAATGGATAGTAACTATATTTTTTATCACGTTGACTGTTTATTCTTTTCCATAACATTTGGAAGGAAGTCCCATGGCAGATACAGTGATCCTGGCTGAAGAAGAGATCTGGTTAGTATAAACATGTGAGTTTCAATGGAGATTGATTTTAAAAAGAAGAAAAACAGTCTAAATAATTCTTTTTTTTTCTTCTCAGATATAAATCAATTTATTAATGCAATCTTAAGGTGCATTTAGTTATCTGAACATTTGTCTTTTTCTGTTGAAAAAAAAAAAACCCAAACCAAAAACCATTTTCTAATTCCAAAAATTACTAACAAACCAAGACCACTACAGCCTCCTGCAGTTCACTTCTGTATGCAGATGGAAACAACACAAGACTTCATGCTTTCATGGTTAATGTTCATCATATTTGTTCTTTGCCCCACCGGAGTAAAAGCAGAAAATGTTAGTGAAGAACTTCTCAAGAAGTCAGGTTCAGGAAGCTTTTTGTACCCTAGCACATGCGATTGTCGTCATCCTATATAAAGAAAATGGTCAAGGTATAAAGATAAACAAAAAGAGACTCTAAAGACACACTACATTTTTTCAGTAAGTGTCATTTTCACTGATTCAAGGAGCATAATTGACTTTTCCAGACCAGTTTATTCTTTGTTATCAATTTTATACCATGCCAGGTATGACAGTTTGTTCAAAAAGATAAATTGAGATGTCAACATATTTTCCAATTTTGAGAGTGTAAGTTGTAAATATTTAATAAGCAGATTTAGAAACTTGACTTCTACATCTGTGTTTGATTTATTTGCTAATGTTGTCAGTACGTTTTCCTTATGCTTTATAATAGTGTGTTGAGCATCCTCCCTCACTCTTTTTTCTTTCCAAACTTCTTCAGCCTGCCAGTGCTAGGACAAAGACACCTCATCTGTGAAGTCTCAGGCAATGGTTAAGAAAATTAATGTCTCCTCTCCCTTCTCTCCCTCATGCTAGGCCATGACATTTTTGTGTAGCTCAAGATAAGCAGAATATACTTCAGTAAACCAGCTTTGCAGAGTATCCATATTAAACTTGAAGGAAATCTTCCTTAGACCTTTGTCTTTCAGGGGGTTGTGTAGAGTTATTTTTCACTTTTTAGACTAGTCTGGACGTGGCTTTATAATGCATTACACTACGTGAACACTCTTCTTGATGTTCAATTTTATGAAAAAATCCAGTGGCTGGATTTCAAACATGAAGACATTAATTTTTCAACCCGCTAAATAATCCTATATTAAATTTGAAATAACTCGCTAAGAGCCAGAAAATCATTTTGCCATTTAAGTTAACCACAAAAAGCAGGGCAAACACAGCAAAGTGACTACAATATGATCTGCTGTTTCAGTCATTTCATCGGTCTGTTACGTGATGGCACCATGGTGCAATGGTGCGTGATGCCCTCATGTAAGCTGTGGCTTCTGGTCACGCTACTCAGGGCCTGCTTTGCCTGACTAGCCAGCAGGGCCACAACAGGATGCCACTCAAAGACTTCATTTTAATCTTTGCAGACTGAAATATGACTTGGGATGTGTTGGAGTACCACAACTGTGATGTGCACAGAAAACATCACATAAACATCACATAAAACAGAAATTACCAAATGTAATAAAGGAAAAAGAGAAGGGAATCTTCTCATTTTTCTTTTAGCATTAGCACAAATAAATCACACCTTTCTCAAGGACAGATTACCAGCTCAGCACCAAGTCTTACAGGCTTACTGTAGTTATTTAAAGAAGCTTCATGTATAATAAAATAAAACTGGTGTCTTTAAAATTTAGGTTACGCATGTCTTTAACAGTTGGAACTCCTGGAAATAGGATGCATGTTTGATATTCTAATCAGTTTGTTAATGGAAGCTATCTGTTCAAAATTTATTTGCTTAACTACACAAAATATTTAAACAAACTATTTAGTTGCTTGCAACATCTGCTACAGAAATGACACAATACCTTTTGAACTCTGAAACACAAAAAGAGCTATTGAAGCAAGCTCACCATCAGTTACTGGCTCAAAATGACTTCAGAAAGAATTTCTTCTAATTTCCAGCAGTATCTTTTATATAATCTTCTTTGCAAAAGTTTATTTTAAGTAGCACATCAGCAACTCCTACTTCCAACAGCTCAACTCACAAGACAGACAAATACCTTTGGTGGTATACTGAGAGCTGAAAAACTTAAGCATTTCCTAACTTGGATGTGCATACACATGAAGAACACTTCTGTGGGATATATAGTTTTTTAATACATGATAGGACACATAACAACACAGATCCTAGAGCACAAAGCAGTGAAAACTAGAGACAATGCACGGAAAAATACTCTGGCACCAAGCGCATTGTTTGCCCTAGCTATTAGCACTGAGGAGAGATTCTAGGCACACAGGATTTTGATAGAAAGCCATTGCCCAAGTCTCTACATCCATATTCAGTTTCAATTTAATTCTTAGAGTGAAATCCTGGCACTGAAAGGTCAATGGAACAACTTCCCTTGGCTTCAGTAGTAACAAAGCTTCCCCCTACATCATTAATCTAGAGTATCATTCATTATCATTATAATTCAGAACAACCTGTCAGGAAAGGGTACAAATCCTGTAAACAGTTTTCATAAACCACGTGTTATTTCCATGTCCTTCACTGCAGCAACAAATTAAGGATCCACGTTATAAGAACACAGTATGTATAAATTGGAGAAGAAAAAAGACAAAGAGAAAAGGAAAGGAGAAAAGAAGCTTCACATTTGATATTTTTCACTATTATGCAAGTGCTGAGAGAGTAAATGGTTAGGAATATTCAGCAAGCAGTTATCTGTGAAGTTTATTTAATTGCATGGAGACAAGAAATGACAAAAAAAGGGCCCTCTCCAATCTTTAGATGTACATGGATAATTTTTTTTCTGGAGTAATGAAAAATATATATAAAGCACATTCATACAGCATTTTAAAGATTTCTAGTGCAACACAATGCAGAGTCCCACCCCAAATGGACAACAACATGCAGTGAGAACACTTATTTCAGAGTAAGTGACTGAGACTCATTAGAAAATAAATTATCATCACCCACATCAAACAGATGGTTTTGACAACCATCAGGCCATTATCATCAACAGGAATCACCATGAGACTTTACAGGGCTTGGATGTTGTCTCTGTGTTATTTTCAGTGACTTGGGGGGTGAAAAACCAAATAATTAGTGACAAAGTTTGAGGTTGACACAAATAGTGGTGGAACAGCAAATATCAGTGGATGAATCACTGGTAGAGAGTGTCCTGGATGGCTTGGTAAGCTGAGGGCAAGGAAACAGCATGCTTTATAATACAGGCAAATATTAAGTCAAACAGAGGTCAAAAAAAGGATGTTTGACTTCCAAAATGGAGGATTCTATATGGAGAAGCAATAGTTTTGAAAACAGCTTGAGAAAATTGTTGCGTGACCACAGGATTTCTGTATTTATTTTTAGATGATAGCCAATCCAAAAATTAAAAGAAATTTTGCTCAGCTGGACTCGTAATATTAGCTTAAACCCAAATAGTCTACCTTTAGATTCTTAAGTTTTTCATGTTTGTTTTATCCCTTTTCTAATGTTAAGTCAATCTCAAAATGCAAATGACCTTTTTTAAAAAAAGCAACATCCTTACGCCTCATCCTATCGCTTCTTTTTCATCTGAACAATTCATTAAATTTATCCTGGATTTGCAAATAGTTTTAGTGCCCTAGACTTTCTCCATTCAATTAATAAAGCCTTCGGATAGAAAATACTGCTGTGTACTATTCATTCACTTAGTTTATCCAAGGGAAGGTGAGCATATGGGGACCAAAATATAGGTCTAAGATGTGGAAAAGAGCCTTGAGAATTGGCTCTTCAGTCTAGAGGAGCAGCTGATGCACTCTCATAAAAATGTCAGGGAAGAGCAGACAACAACATTAATGTAATAGAATTGCTGAGAATGGCTTGCTTTCCTCCACAGCCCACATCTGTTTAAGAACACACAGCAATCACTTCACTTGTATGAATTCACCAACACAAAAACTGTGGGTGACTTGAGATCTCTCTCTGCTTGTTCCTTTGTTTTGTTGTTTGCTGTGCTCTTCTGGTTTTCTGTGTCCCACTTCCTATACCAAGAGAAGCATTCTTTTCTTCTCATTCCCTATTGTGTTCATACGCTACTGAGTCTATTACTTGATTATTATACTTTCTGTTCCCGTGTAATGGTTTCTTGTATTCCTAGTAAGCAGTTTTTTCCTTAGGATCCCCCACACTACTCCTCCTTTCTTGCAAAGTTAATTTCCCCCTTTCTTCCCTCCTGAAACCACTTCACTCAGCTTTTGTTCTTCTTCCCTGCTCATCACCCCTTCCTTTCTAAGGGCTCCTGCTCTTTGTAGGAAAGATTGACCCAAGGATTGAGCCCAGACCAAACTAGGATCTTCCTTTTAGTCTCTCATTCTGGCTTGCATGCCCTTTAGTTGCTTCCAGCCATACTCCATCTTTACCTTCACTATGTGCTCCCCAAAGAGTGAAAGAGCAAAAATGACAAGGTGTCCTTTGAATTCTGAATGCCTTCACAGTTCAGGGAGTGTTTTGATATATCTGAGATTCGAGTTTCAGGGATGCTGAGAGCCCTTTCATTCCTCTAAGCAAGCACTCAATTTCTTGATCACATAAGAACAGAAAAGAGGAAGAAAATGATGATTTATTTTTTACGAGTGAAACACAATTACTGGTATATGAAATATAGCTGTAGTAATATGTTTTTTCTCATACATTTATGAACTGGCACTTGTTCATGGCAAGAGAAATATATTAACTAGGCAAAAAGATGAGGCATTCAAAGCTTCAGTCCCAGCTTCTTTCTTAGGGGTTGTCAGCAAAACAGAAGCAAAGGACACAGTCTGTGTACAGACAAGAAAGCCAATTCCTTCTTCACAGCCACTTCACCTGAGTCAGCAGACACAACGTGTTTTCACAAGAGCCTCCTTCAGCTCCCTTCATTGTCACTGGACTAGCTGTTGCCAAGGACAAAGTAAAAGCAAGGTGGTATTTTGAACAGCAAAGCTGTCATGGAGGGCTTGCTAGAGAAGACGTGAGTCAGACTGAGGCAAATCTTATAGGAAGCCAGAACAATTTAAGAAAGCTACATTCCAGCCATAGAACATAACTACAGAAGAACGAGAGAAAAAAGCTAAATTTTGAAATCTGGAGTACGTATAGCAATTTAGAAGCAGCAGGTGGGCTAGGATAATCCTTTCTATTTCTCCTCCATTCCAACTCTGCTGCAGAAAAAAGGTTGAGAGGCATCATGTTGTCACACCTATGGCAAATAAAACATTGCTGTTACAAGCCATAAGCATCTCAATCGGTATCAAAATAAACAGTGTCAACCTATTTCTGCTTGGTGATTCTGTTACCCGCTCTGTTTTAGCATCCAGAGGCTTTAAATGAGATGGAATCTATCTGCATTAGGTATGTACAAACACAGACAGAGAGTGTATAACCCATAGTACTTAAACAGCTGGAAATGGCTGGAAACAAAGACAATATGAACGCTATGGTGGTTTCATTTGTTGCAGAGTTGAAACCACAGGACAGACAGACAAAACCTGTTAATTGAGACTCTACATTTCACTACAGCATATTTGCACTTAGTTGAAAACAACTGAATCTGGTTTGTGAGATGTTAGTAGAACCATACAAAAAGACCTCAAAGCTATCTGCTCACACTGCGCTATTTTCAACCCTAACTACTTGGTCAGGTTTGGAAACCCAAAGTTCAGCTGTGTATTAACCCCCCATCTACACAGAGAGACATAGACAAAAAAAAAAAACACCCTAGCTTAAAAGCAGCAAATGGGACACAAAACCATTAAATTGGAAAAATCAACTAAAGGCCACATCAGCGTCCCATGGGAAATGGTAGTTCAGCTTAATAGGCTTTATTAATGATTTCTTTAGGAATTTAGAATTATGCTTTAAATTTTTAATTACAAGAAATGCAGAGAAGTCAGATCTGCAGGTAATAAGAATTCACAGCTAGAAAGTATCCATTTTTCAACTCATTTAGTAGTTTGTCTCAACTCTTTTCAAACTGTTATGACTTGCCCACTGCTGACATACAGCTCTGGGACAAAAATGTGCTATTGTGATTTGAAAATCCTGCTGATAGCACAAGATGTCCAATGAAAGACAGTCAATACAAAATCTGCAAGAAAAGTTTTGGACATTCTCTGTGCATCTTAAATGTGTTTGAAATGCTCCCTTGAAGGTTTGACTTATTGATCATTACATTGAAAACACTCCGATCTGAAATGTTATAGGATATCACATTTGCCATTAAAAAAAGCCATCAGCAACACTTCAGTATTGGAGAATCTGTGGCATCACAGATTTGTAGGGTTAGGAGTGACTTTGCTACACCATCTAACTCATTTTTCCACCTGGGATCAGCTATCCTGCATCTTTTCTGACTGATGTTCTGAAAGAACAGCAGCATCCCTGCAGAATCTGTCCCCAGATAAATAAATTTAAAATTAAATGCAGTATTTAATTTTCCTCACCACTAAAATATGCAGTTGTTTCAGGACTTCAGTTTCTAGACAGAAAGGCTTGCTGGTTTGGTTTTTTCCCCTGCTGAAATACAGAACCAGCTACTATTAAGTTTCCTTCATATTACCAGTGACTTGACACAGCTTGTGACTTGTTATTTTAAGGTTAACTACAAAAGGCATAGTTCCTTCCTTTTTACTGTATGGCATAGTTCAGTCTTGCAATTGTTCTCCTGTTCAGTGATCATCCTTAGGTACAAGGACTGGACATGATACCACCAAAGAAATATAACTTCTAAGGTATACGGATATAATATCACCTGGATCTAACTAGACGAACTAGATCTGGCTGCAAAAACTTATCCAAAAGTCAACCAACTTTTGTCACCTGTATACTTATTAGCAACACCATCATGCTTTATTCAAAAAGGTTAATACAGATAGTATACAGCATTAAGAACTCTTAAAGGGATGTCGTGCATCATTCAGTCATATGCTTTATAACAGTCTAAATATACTGTGTCAGCGCCATTACTTTTATAATCTAAACTTGTAATCTCTTGAAAACTTACCCCAAATTTGTGAGACAATATTTGTTTCCGTAAAACTTCTGATTGGCATTAATTATGCTCTCCTGCTGTTTCAAAGGAGAATTTCAACATTAAAATATTGATACTTTCTATTTTGGATATGTGTTTCAGTCAGTTTCCCAGCAGTGATCTGAAGCCCTACTATGCCAATGAAGTTTTGGATGCAAACCCAAAGTTCATTGTCTATAAATGGCAATATCCACTGAGATTTAACAGTAGGGGTCAAGTGATCATAATGACACGTTATCTGAACACGTTCTGTAGATTCATTCTTGCAGGTTTCCCCAACCAATGTACAAAAATCTTTTAAAATATACCTATTTGACAAAAGATGCTGTTAAATTACCTGCCACACCAACTCTTCTGCAGGCAAATCATAAGGAATTTGCCATTATTGTTCCTCTATGAAGTGAACTGTAAAGGCTAGAGAAGAGGTCTCTGACAAATATTGCTGCTGTAACATCTCTATAGCTCAATGTTTTGCCATTAACTATTGCAGGTCAGTTTACTTTATGACACAGCTCCTGCAGACACTTGGAAATGCTATGAGGCACTAATGCAGTTTTCATCTGTCTGACATTGGCCTGGGGCAGGCTTCTGATAACAATGGCTCTTCCTCAAAAAGAGAACATCAGGTAATACTTACCAAGTTACTTAAACTACTAAAGATAATCTGAAGGAGCTTTTAAAAATGGTTCACGTTCTCCAACTTTGATATAACTTATTTTTTAACTGGAAGACTAGAAAAGCATTAATTTTAAATTACTCTACCTTGACGCAAGTCCAGGGCTGGATTTGCTGAGGTCAGGGCAGTGGAGGAAGGGTGAAGGAACAGTGGAGGAATAGCAAGGCCTAGGGAATAGTAGCTCTTCCATGACCACTGCTGGTGCAGTGCGGCGCATCCCCAGCCGCAGAGCCCAGAACAGCTCTGCCACTCAATGCCCACCTCACCAGGAACACAGCATACATTCCCAACACACTGGCGAGTAAAATGGCCCCTGCAGACGGAAGAACAAAGGTCCCTAAGGCTGCCCAGAGGGGAATTTGGATCAGGCCTCAAATGTACCGAGATAAACTCTAAGAAAAAAAGAGTAATAGAAAGCAACCAGTCTGTCTGAATGCACAGTTAATCCCTTGTGGCATCTATTAAAATAAGAAAAGCACAGGAGAAAAAAAGATGACCTGTGGGCTAGTATGCAGAGTACTGCATATAGGCTTACATTCAGAAAAGGAAACATCCTGAAAGGGAAAAAAGTCTGCCTTTCCAATGGAAAATACTTAGTATGTTTTATTTCTGATACTATTGTCTCCTTTTGCTTTTAGGAAAAGCATTTTATGTTTATGAATTTGAGAGTTTTGCAATATTTGAAGTATATAGAAAAACATCTTGCACTCCTGATCACTAAAAGCATCATTAATCTCTTGACTGAAAAACTTCTGTAATTGCCACTGAGCTTCTAAAAACTTCTGGTCTCTTACTCATGGTTTCTTGAAGAAAGAGTCAGATGCTTTACAGTGGCATGTGTCCATCCACCTCTTCCTCCGCTCACGTTCATCACATCCCTGCTATTCTTTCCACAGTCACCACCATTTTCTTCTTGTCCTCAGCAAAACACATTGCTACGTACTATCCCTTCTCTTCCTGAACATGCAAGAAAACTTTTTTATTTTTATACCCTTGTCAAAGACACACCGTTGCAGTGGTCGGTGGCTGCTGGACTTTAGTTAATCCCATCATCCAATTAGACTGAACTGTAATACAAAAGAGCAAAGTTTATTCATTAATCTTACCATTCCCTCGACAAGTAAAAAATCTGAAATCAATACTAATGGTGGAAAAGCTTTGTGTAGACTACTAAAAATATCAGTGTATGCCAATATTTTTCAATCCATCCATACAAATTAGGGGGAAAAAAGTTGGATATAGCCAATATTCATGTATGGCTAGGCAGTTGATATTTAATAAAGTAAAAGATTTCTATAGCTACTTTATTAAAATGCAGATGTTAAACACTTTTCTGTAGCAGAGAGTAGAATCTCTGTTAGAGTCTTTGTTATACTGTCTGTTTCCAACATACATATGATACAAATGGCCAGGTGCATACAAGTCATACCAATAACTTGTCTTGAGTGTACATGTATTTGGGTTGCATTAGATTCAGCAGATCAAAATTAAGAAAAACATCTGCAATGACAATCTTCCCAACAAGTCTGACAACATTAGCTGAATGAATCAGTTACAGGGTGATGGCATCACCAGTGGAATAGTCACACCTAGAGTCAGTTACCAATGATTCATGTCCTATTGAAAACTACATAGTTTTAATAACCAGAAGGACCAGCAGATTTCACTACAATAAGGAATGGGATTAGAATTCAAAATCTTGAGAAATAGTCTGAAAAGTAGGACTGCAAAAGAACGGCAAAATTCTACACCTGAAAAAGAATAATCATCTGAAGAAACATGCACTGAGGAGCAACTGACAAGGAAGCAATTTTGCAGAAAAGAACATGTCACTAGTCTTAACATTGAATTGAACAGGAGTCAACAGTTTCATTCCTTCACAAAAAAGGAAGATACACTCAAAGGTATATAACTTACACTACCTGTTAGCTAATCCTTCCATTGTAATTAGGAATGAGAAATACATAACTAGTATGTTGTGTCTTACTCTATGCTCTGCATGTCCAAAAAATGCAAACCAACTGAGCAGGGCCCAAACAAACGGACGACCACGAACAAAAGTCTAGACATTGTGACCTATGTGGAAAGACTAAAAGAACTGAAGTCGCTTACTCTAAAGAAGAAAAAACCATGGGGGAATGCTAACCACGAACATACCGAACCACAGAGAGGAAGCAGCAAAGACGAATAATCTTTTCTCCACATCCAGGAGCATAGGACAAAAACAGGCTAACGTCAAAGACAGAAAGAAAGTCTCTGGTTAGATCCTGGAATAATATTTTTAACCACAAAGATAGCAAAGTACTAGAATAGATATGCCGGGGAGACTGTGAGATTTCCATCATTCTCTCAGGAATGACATAGGCTGAGTAGATCTGGCATGGAAGTGACTCAGAAAGCCTCTTATTTTGGGGTACTGCTTTTCTACAACTGCATGAGTCTCTGCATCAAAGGAGGTGCAAAGGAAAGGTGCCTGCAGGACAAGAAATCTGCCAAATATCTAAGCTCCTAGAATCCATAGAAATGTCAGAGTTTTTAATTTTTTTAGTTTCTTTTCACTTTCCATAGTTTTCCACCTTTACAGGACAACTTTTCATGGCTCAGTCTAGAAATTACACAAGACCAAAGGCATTTCGCATTAGTGTCTGTACTGTTTTAACACAGTCTCTGTAGTTCTGTTTCCAAAGATGTAGCAAATTTTCAGAGGAGTACTTTAAAAAGAGACAGTATTTGCTAATAAAATTTAATGGCAAAGATGCATTCTCATGTTTATACATTAAATCATGAAAAAGACAGCTACATATGGCATTCAAGAGAACTGAATAAATCAAGTTTCTTGTTTTGACATATTTTTGGTGTGAAAAGAAGGAACTAGTATCTTTACAGGAAATAATTTGAAGTCAGGAGCTACCCACCACTAAGAACTCAATCCTGCTATCCTTGCATTCTAGCATCTCCTTTGAAGCTTCCATTCACCTTTGAAATTCCTATATCAAAGCAAAGTTTGTATCTTAAAAGACCTTCTTCAATTATTCTGAAACTTAGTTAATAGAATCACCCTCTCCTTCCATCAACTCAGCACAGAGGCTGGCAATACAGTGGCACAGCAGGAGTTTAAGGGTTGCTGAAACAAAATTACTATTCTAATGATGATTACTTCGCTGTTATGTCTGTTAACAAAATGAACGTTTGGAGAGGCCGATGATCCTTGAAATTTGTTGTTTCACTGTTATCAGAGTTACCAGAATGATTTCTGAGTGTGGGGTCATTTTTCACTATTACTCATATATAAAACATATGCCTGAAGTTAAATGTACAAGAAAAAAAAGTCAGCTAGGAATTCCAATAGGCTAAGATGTCTTGGTTGAGAGAAGAGAAGAGACAGAGGGACATTGATATTCAGAATCAAGTGCTTCTCAAAACTCTCACCTTTGAAACAAAAACAATCTTAAAGTACTGCTTCAAGACTTCAAGTACTGGAACTAAATTAAAAGCAAAAATGTTAAGTGCTGTACCACATAGCAAAGTGATAACACACAGTTCGTTTACTAGGAGACCACCATCAACCTCTGGGACAGGGCATCAACTCTGCCCCACCCCTCCATGGCCCTCCTTCCCCCTGAGGTCATGCTCTGCTCCCTATTATTTTCCTGCTATAGCACTGATGCTCCACGCTACACATCCGCATGTTCAAAGCCTTGCTACACTCTTTTGTTGGGGATGGCAGTGCCTGAATGCAGCATTCACAACTACTGTTTGTTGTGGTCAGCTCCCTGCTGGAAACAATTATGCTCATACTCAGACTTCTGTTTTTAATAATCGAGGTGTTTTTCTTTCTTTTCCTAAGCCCCAGGAGAAGTCCCATGTGGGGTCTTTACAGTGCCACAGCACATGTGAATACAGCTATGGTAACGTCAGCAACTGGCAGCCTGGTTGGCACTTGTCATAGCACTGAACTGCCTGCTCATACATTTTGACAAAACATTTACAATTTGAGTGGACTGAATATTCTCTCTGAGACTGTTGTGTAGTTCGTTGCCCTGTTTATTGATATGACAGGTTAGCAGGAAAAGAGGGAAGACCCCTGCTATGTAAGAAACATTTGGGCCTGGGAAAAATAAGGGAAAGGAGGGACCAGAAAGGACAAAAAGAGTTACAGATAAAGGGCCAGAGATTCCTGCATAGATTGCCACATGGAGGAAACCTTGGGCTGATTAAGCAGCTGTCTTTTTTGCCTGGGTGTCTATGCAGTTGGGAAAGGAGGTGTGTGGGGAGAAATTTCTGCTTAATCCAGGAAAGGTGCCTTTGCCCAAAATGCCATTCATTGACGTACTGTGAAGGCAACTCCTCTAAGCAGCGGTTAAACAAGTTAGTAGGTGACCAAAACTAGCCAGAACAGCAGATTTTTTATGGATGAAAGGGCAGGACCACACCTGTGTTTGACACTGATGGCAAGCTCTGACTGCCAGAACAGTACTTGTGCTGGGCTACCAGGGTGGTCAGGATCTAGACTCCAGGGGAAGGGGAAACAAATGGCATGCTGAGATGAGCACAGTCTTACCTGGGAGCTGGGAAAGACCATGCTTTTGTACCTAAACATTCAGAATGAGATTTTAGGCTGTTTTTTCAAGTCATCTAGGCTCCTGTTTTCAGACATATCTGAGAAAGGCCACAGAACTGTACACATCAGATGTGAAACTGCTATTCCAGAACCTGTGGAGCTGTTGCTTCTGCCCTGAAGTACTCTTTCATTTCTGCCAAGGCATGCAAATGGTGCTTATGACATTGCAGGAGTGTGGCATTCACCTTTCAGCACCTGTAGTGGGCTGCTTATCTCTCCCAGGGCAGTGTCTCAGGCAAGCAGAGTATGGAGAAAGATGAAGGCACTGGATTTACCTCTTGGCAGAACGTGGACTGTGCTTCTGTCTTCAGCGTGGAAAGGTATGGGATATTCTTTACCATATATGCTGTAACTGAGCTGTTGCATGTGCCTTTTCACAGACAAGGCCTGCAGAAGAGGCAAAGGTCTGAACAGGAGAGAGTAACAGTAGACAACACTGAAATGAATGGCTGTGTGTAAGCAGGGAAGGTGTGAGGGGGTCAGAGCCTCTGACAGTCATGAGCTTGCCTAAACACTTGAGCTGGACTGAAATACAAAAGAGGCTAAAGAGAAAGGACTTACCTGACAAAGTCCTGCTTATGGATTTTCAAGGGTTTTCAGTATTACCGGGAGGAGGAGGAAGGACACCCTTCACAAGTGAACTGCTGGTTAATTAGACAAGACAAATGCCAGCCTTAGTGCTGTAGTGAAGACAGACATCTTCTAACACTTTGCCCATACTCTTGACATATCCCATGGTACTTGATGCTGACAGGCCACAGGCTTACTATGCTTTTGCAGAGCAAACACCAATACAGATTATCATCTACCAAGAGCTGTCATGCACCAATACTAGACACAATGTTCTCATTTCTGGCCTCAGTGAGAAACAAGATTCTAAAAAATCATTTCTTGTTGAATTTTTAAGAATAGGTGTAAATTAAAGCTATATACACAGCTGATAATTACAAACACAAAAAGGGAAAGTGTGAAAAACCTTAATACTGACATAAGTAAAGGCGAAAATGAAGATTGTGATGATGGGAAGGAAATACTTAAATACAGGGCAGAGGTGGCAAGCGTGATTCTTGAATCCTGAAGCATACCACATGGCAAGGATATTCCAAATGATCTTAACACTATACATATGATGACTGATAAAGGAAATTTTCCAGAATGCAATGGAAGCTCTTGCCTGTAAAACAATGTGTCCACAGTGAGATACTTTTAGATTTTTTTTCCTGAAACTTAAAAGACTAAAAGATAATTAAGACACTATTGTGACAGATACAAGGTACACTTCAAAAACAGGCTCTTCTTCTCATTGCCTACATCAGCTGACTTCCTGGAGTGCTCCATTTGTCTTTAAGTGTACTCTTAGAGAATCCCATTGAAGACTTAAGAGCCCTCAGTACCATCTTTTCATCTTCTTACCCTGCTGCCTGGTTTTAGGCATCTGCAGCAGAATCACATGATTGAACTAAAATGCCATCTCTCTTCTCTTCCTGCTTTGCAGGCTTTACCCTTCTCAGCATTCAGATGTCTACTCATTTCCCAGGCAGTACATCACTTAGACTTTTGTGGTTTAGAATCTAAAGCGTGAGTTTTTTTAATTCTACAATTACGTAATTCAACAAACAAATAAACCAAGATGGGAGTTAAGATCATAAATGACCTGTGAAACATGACTAGCTGCAACTACCTGGCCTGAAACTCCTGGTGTGTGACCCCAAAGCTTGGAACATTAAGCCATAACATCCCAGAAGCAGTGGTGTGGCCAAGCACACGGATAGGCTGCCTGCTCTCTGATTTACATCCCACATGCATCTTCTCCCACTGCTGTGCCCTTTTCACTGTCTCTTCCATCTGTGCCATTGATGGTTTCTTCTCACTGCTTTCAGCCACTTCAGGAACTTATCTCTCCTCTCCTTTCCCTTCCTCACTGTTGCTGTGCGTAAGAGCTCACAAAGGAAAAATAGTGAGATGGGAAGAAGAGGCAGAGGCAGGTACCAAAATGATGAGTGGAAGAAGAGCACCTGGTTAATTCTGCCTTGATGAAATAACAGGTCCAGAGGCAAGTTTAGGAAAAGGCTTCCTTCTGTCTTCCTTCCACTTCTATCACACTGCTTCAAGACTGTCAGCCTGCAGAAGAGAGCACAGCAGTAGCTAATCAACTACAGGAGGGCCTATATTTTCATGGTCTATTTAGAACATTATTTATTGCTCTGGCCTAAAAGGAACCATTACACTATCTAATCCCTGACTGCAGAAATATCCACAGGTGCTCAGGGCAAGGCTGGGCTGTGAGAAGGTCGACTCAGTAGAAGGGCATGTAATTTTTTCAGGCTTTGACTGTTACACTTACAGTGCTGATTGGCTATTAATCTTAAAAGCAATTAATCTTTCTCATGCTTATTGATTAAAAAAATGTAGAGTACCAGATAGTGTCATTGCTGACCTTGGAAATTCTGTTGTGGTTGCCAAAAAGGCAAAATAAGTCACACTCACCTACAGCTGTTTTGTCAGAAAGCCTGACTTGACTCCCATGTTTCCTTTCAAGATTTTGATTTTCCATGATAACGTGTAAGAAGAATTAGTGTGGCTGGCACAGCACAACCAGAGCAGCTACAATCCCCTTGCTGTATTTCCAGGTGAGTATTCCTGTGAACTTATACTACCTTGAAATAAATGGAATTGCCTGCTGTGTCAGAGATCTTTATCTCTAAAGAATGTTACTTTTATTGGAAGAGCTGAGCAAAAAGAGCTCTCTCATGAATCTGAGAGTGGAGATTAGACTTGTTGCCTTTCGATTAAACCCCTCCTCATTAACCTTCCAATTAACCTCACATCACTCCTTTGAACAAGACCGTAAATACAAATGATACTACATTCCCTCTTATCAAAGAACAGCTTTTGCTAGATAGGATTATGATATACGACTATAATCTACAGAGAATTATATTAGCAAGAGTTTTAAACTCTGCCATTAGTCACCAGGATGAACAGAGAAGGCACAGCTGCTATGACAAGCACAAAAAGCAAAGCATGAAATTTTATCATTGAAGTTTTCTTTTGCAAAGAAGCAAACTCTGAGATGCAGGATCACTTGAAAATACTGGTTGCATTTGCCAGGTTTAAGAAAACTTGAGTTGAAAACTATGCCATTTAGAAATTAAGGAAACAAAACAAAACCTGACCAACCAAGTATCTGTAAGACAGGAACCAATGGATCTGCAAAAACCAGGCAATGCTCCAAACGAAATCTTCCTCTCATTCGTGTGAGGAGGAGCAGTTCTACTCCAGAGGATTTTTTGCGTGATTCCTATTATGCTGAAATACCATCTTCTCCTATCTGCCTCTTCACCCAGAACAGTGCCTATCTTTTTGCCTTCTCAAATACTGTTTTTTCATGTGTGAAAAGTCCTTTCAGTTAGAGACAATGTTCTGCTGAATGCATAGGTGGTGACAATGGAAATTGTTTAAAAACTGGAAAAAGCTCTGTGTGAAATTTCTGTTTATGAACTACAACTTAATCAGTACTGATTTTCCTTTTCTCACTTTTTTGGCTGTATATCAGTGCCTCTATATTTGAAGGATTTCACTGCTACATGACCTTGCTGAGCAACTTACAAATCTTTCATGTGTAACTGGTTTCCACTGGCCAACAGTGGTTGCCAGAGATGCAAAAGAAACTAGGGCAGGTTAACTAGGCACTAACAGAACCATCCTCTGCTCAGTGTACATAGGCAACTACCAAAAAGTAGGTCCAGCTCCACATTCTTCTAATGGACAAACAAGACATGGACAAGGCAGTCTGCCACACCTACCCAAACAAACCATAAATAGCCAGTCATGCCTTCGCTGATACCGAATACTTCATCGAGAATTCATATTCCTCCACTAGAAGGCTTGATGGAAACACAGGAAGACCTTTCATGCCAGATTCCTGTCAAGGCCACACACCCTTCCTAATTTTATTGGCCAAACTAAGAACAAATACCCCAGTTGCAGCATTCTCTTCTAAGACTCTTTCTCTGTTTCTGTTGACTGTATCAGTTCTTCAGGCTGCAGCAAGATGCAAGACATGCTTCCTCAGCTCCCTTCTTGGAGATATCCCTGCTCTCTCAGGTATAAACCTCTCCTTGAGGAGCCACTTTTCTCCTCCCACCACCCTACCAACCTCCTTTATAGCTCTCTCTTAGGTTCCCATCAGCTGGAAAGCGTCTGTTTCATTTAAATGCTACTAGCAAACGTGTCTCTGTGTCACAGCAGCCTTTTATCAAAAGATTTAGGTTTGTGTTTGCTTTTTTTAAACATGTATTTGTATATACATGTTTCACTCCTCTTCCAGGACTAGAACTAGACATGCCAAACTCTTACCATGAGAAGAGATATGTCTCACTAAAAGCCGTCTCACTGAAATGTTCAGCTTACTTTCTAAAGCAAAAGGAACTAGCAGCGCACATAAGTCTACAGAAGAATTTAAATATTTTTTAAGCTCCAGGAAAAGGTAACAATTTTTAATTATCTCACTGATTTTTTGGGCAGCACTCTAGCAACAAGTAACCTCATTTCATTTTCCCACACAATAATTCAAAATGTATGAGTGTTTTTTCTTTCTTGTCCCTTGCTTACAGTTCAAGCCAGGAATGCTGTATTCTACAAAGTAGTGATGCTAGCGTAAATTACTGTGCTACCATGGTATGATACCAAGAACATATACATATATGTACACAAAAATAACCACCCTTTTACAGGCTCTGTGATTTTTGAATACTGGGATAAAGCTGTGTCGTGGTTTAACCTCAGTCAGCAACCAAGCACCACGCAGCTGCTCACTCACTCCCCTCTGGTGGGACGGGAGAGAGAATCAGAAGACTAAAAGTGAGGAAACTCCTGGGCTGAGATAAAGACCATTTAATAGGCAAAGCAAAATCCGCATGCACAAGCAAAGCAAAAGAAGGAATTAATTCACCACTTCCCATGGGCAGGCAGGTGTTCAGCCATCCCCAGGAAAGCAGGGCTCCATCACACGTAACGGTTACTTGGGAAGAGAAACGCCATAACTCCAAATGTCCCCCCCTCCCTTCTTCTTCCCCCAGCTTTATACACTGAGCACGACGCCATATGGTGTGGGACATCCCTTGGGTCAGTTGGGGTCATCTGTCCCGGCTGTGTCCCCTCCCAGCTTCTTGTGCACCTGGCAGAGCATGGGGAGCTGAAAAAGTCCTTGACTAGTGTAAGCACTACCCAGCAACAACTAAAACATCTCCGCATTATCAACACTGTTTTCAGCATAAATCCAAAATATAGCCCCATACTAGCTACTACAAAGAAATTAACTCTATCCCAGCTGAAACCAGGACAAGCTGAGAATGACAAAAAAGAAAGGAAGAGAAATTAGAAAATACCTGTTTTACAATGAAATATGATCTTCCTTTTTTCTTTTCTCTTCAGTAGAAGAAAAGTTCTATACCCACAGCAGCCTCAGATTCTCTGATAAATTTGTGGACTGAATTTCTGGACTGAATTCTGAACAACAGGGCTACATTTAACAACACAGCACTATTAAAACTGTCATAACAGCTTGAAATTCAGACTCTTCAACTAACACGTGTAGTTCACCTGATAAAAATAGCTATCATGGGGAGCTAAAGTAGTTGAGAAATGAAAGAATATCTGCAGTTAAACAAGCTTTCTTAGTCCTGTCCTCAGCACTAGAGCTGAATGCAAACAGATATGGAAAAGCTGTTCTCCCATGGTACGTGCCATGCAACTAGTCAGTGGGGGCTCTGCTCATCCTCTGCGTCGTCATCTATCAGCCATCATGGGAAACAGTGCTCCATAAAAAGAACACAAGTGTGAACGCAGGTATTTCTGTATTTGTAATTTTCAGGATAACATGTTTATTTAGCCTCTAATTTTCTATAAGCAAATTATATCTGTATTGCTGAACTTTCCAGACCACACATACATACAGTAATAAAAAAGGCATGACCTTTTGTCCATACATGCCTGCAGGCCAGTGTGTGTTGCTAATGGGCACAGCAATGCACCTCTAAAAGAGGGCCTGTGTAAGGTACTGAGCAGGATTCAGCCAGCCAAAACCTGCTAAATCAGGGATTAAGATGGAATTCAAGGCCATAACTTCAAAGTGTGTCCGTAAATATTTACACTTGCTCTTTCACGTTCTGACAATTACATAAAATGGCCAGAAGTAAAAGAAAGTTTGTATTTTTTTATTTTCAGAACATTTTACTTCCCAGAACCAGAGCTTTGCAAGGAGCTCCAAAGGTACCTACTCACGATGCAAACAAGCATCCTATCAGTCTAACACTTGCAGGGTATCAGGCAAGAGGGTTGAATGTTCTATGATAACAGAAGTGAATACATTGCTTTCAGCCAAAGGAAAAATAAGCTCCATTATTTACTGTCAGAAGAAAAACTGAGGAATCATTTAAGCATATACATCTAATTAGTTAGCAGACTTTCCATGGGGGAAAATTTTTATCATTCAGTTAACTTGAGGTATTTTAAAAATTAAAAAAAAACAAATACAGAGGAAAAAACAAGTTTTCAGTGGGAGAGAGATCCTTCAGGATGCCACTGTAACCAAGCTCAAAATTCTGTCTATCCTAAAGGACAGAGACTAAGCCCTGGCTCCTGCTTCTCAGAATCACAGATTATCAAAAAAGGGTGTCCATTATTTAGCTCTGGAGTCTGCCCTTCTGAAACTCATTACGTACTTCTGAATGTAGACAAAAACATGCATCCAAGCTGTGTAAGATTGTGCACATCACCCTCTGCCAGTATATCAGTTGAGTCTTTATCTTTAGTCTTGGAAGTCCTCTTATAAGGCTATTGTCTATGTTAAATTCTTTCACTCTTCCTTACTGAGACTATTTTTGCATTTCTTTGTAGGTTCTCTCTACTCTTAGTCTACCTTTTGAGCTGAAGGCTTCATCTCATTGCTTCTCAGACAAATGTACTATTTGTGCTTAACAGATAAATGATGACCACAGGGAGCTACCTACCCAGACTATGTGAGCAAAGATCTTACTGTAAATGCAAAGCACTGCATGCATATTTGGATTGGATTAAGGACTTCACAATCAAAACAGTTTTCATATATTTTATGTATTATTTTTATGGCTACTCATTATCTGGACTTAGTTTTACTTAATGTCAGTAGAGAGTAAGATCACTAAGCCAGAACTCCTTTGCTCAAGATCAAACAGAAATGAAATAGTTCTTTTTTTCTTTTTTTCCAAAGGACAACTGCAATATGTATTGTGAACATATATAGCACAGCCAATGTGACACTCAGGAGAAAAAGCAAATGTATTTGCCTCCATTTCAGGCAAATAAGGAGAATTCTAACTTTGTTTTCTACACAAACAAAAGGGAAAAGAGAGAAGGTGGTCAGCATTTTCTGGGCTTTTATTCCACACTGCAATACTGCCAGTCCTCCGACCATGTAACTCTTGACACTTCCCTTTAAACCATTTAATGGCTTCCTGCTAAATCAGCTGCTTCTGAAGCAAGATTTTCTGTAAGACTAAATCACCACCAAAAAAATTTAAAAAGACAGACCACCGCACCCCCCCCCAATAAAACTAGTATCCAAAGCTAAAATAGAGTAGAAATTTAATATATAAGGAAGTATTGTGTGTTCTTATGAATCTTTTGCGAGATCTGCTAATGTGTTGAGTTTGGGATACAAAAGAATACTTCCTTATGGAATGAAAATTGAACTGACAGTTTACCACCTTTGAACTCCTTTTAAGTTTTCATCATCAACCCCCTTGTTCTTCCATCCTGAGGCTCAAATCCATATTCATCTTGGAAAGCAACTACTGGGCTATTCCCAAGTGAATCAGGGTATCACTTCTGCTCATTCTCAGCAATGCCTGCATCTCTGATCATGATAAATAAAAGAACATTGTTCCAGGCTGGAATTAACTCTACCATACTGCCTGAGGTAGAACTGGGAAAATGGCATTTAAGTATCTTTATTTTTAACTACACTAACATCTACCAATTGCAACCTCACTTGATACAATATGGCATTTTCATAGTGTGGGGAGAAAGAACTGAATCCAACATGCCTGCATCCAGTGCTTTAACCCAAAGACTACTTACTCCCCATGTCTTTGGTGAGCAGAATGTATCTAACCACTGAGCAGGTGGTTGCACGTTAAGAAAGTGGGAAGGAAAAGGCTCTGTTGTTTTTCCTGTAAGCTGGATCAGAAATAGGTCTCTTAACCTCTATCACCTTCCACAGTCTCTGGAGTCGAGTCAGGAATCCCAGAGGTGAATATGCACACAGAGATATGCAAGCTTTCACATCCTGACAGCTCTGGACATTTCTCAGTTCTGCTTCACAACAGCACTTTCTGTGAGGAACTAAAACCAGAGGCTGGCTGTGTAGAGAGAGAGCAAAGATGGTGGCCAGAGGACATGGAAGAGGGGATGTAAACTTAGCTTTATTACCTCACGTGTATACTGCTGTCATACAACATGAAGAAAACCTGAACTGTGTAAAACAGTCCAGGCTGAACCAGTACAGCCATGAATACAAAAGCCAGGAAGAGAAGGACTTAAATAATGAATGAAGGAAGATCCACCGTCCCTGCAGACAAAGTGATTGTCTAATACCAATGAATCATCTTGGAGGAGAAAAAGGGAGAGCTACTCTGTGTTATTAACTGCCATCATAGAAAACCACACCTCCCCAGTTTAAAATAGAATTCATTCTACATTGGGTATAGATACAAACAGTTGAGGAGGCAAACTAGCAAAAAATGCACATTATAGACACGCACACACATATATATATATATATATAAAACATGGACCAAAATATTTGGATATACAGCACCTACTACTTTACCTTTCTCCCCTTATCCCCTTCTCCTCTTCTGCCAAGCTCCACTACTATCAAATAACTACAGCAGTCCCACAACTTCTTCTGTTTCATCTGCAAGCCTTCCAGCACAGGGTTTTTGTTTTCTGCTATTTTGTTCTTTCTACTGTAATTTGGGCTAGTGGAAAACAAAAGTCAAACCAAAACTCAACAACAGGTTCTCAGCATGAAGGACCACCCAGGTCAGTACACTCAATACCACAGTTAGGTGTTACTTCGTCATCAGAATGACAATAAAATAAGCAAAATCAAGTAATGAGAACATTTGAGGGAGAACCTGAAAAGAACATCCAGGGAATAAGGTTAGCTTATTATTTCATGTAAATACACAACATAATACCACAAACTCTCCCATCCTCTTGCGTTAATACTTTGTGATTATTGTTCTTGTCTATTTATTTAATGCCTTGATAACACTGTATTAAATTCTCTCTATGTACGGCTCTACTAGAGGCTGACAAAGTCTGCTTGGAAAGAACCAACTCTTGTCAGCATATGGACCTGAAATTAGAATAGTAGGAATCAGTCCAAGCTGTAATCTTGCATGACTCTTGTCACATAAGGGACTAGAACTTACTGCGAGTAAGTGTTGAATATAGTACTCAAAGGAAGATCTGTAACTTCTGCATCTCACTAGGGGCTGTGGCTTTTGTGGGGATATCCAAGAGGGTAGCGCCACAGCCAGAAGGAAGGGGATAGAATGTGCACACAGCTGTGTGCACCATGCGGGCGTAGGCACCCCGAGTGGAGAATGGAAACCACGCTCCTGCGACAGATGAGGACGGGGCTTAAGTTTCAGATGTGATGAGCGTTTGCCATGCAAACTGAATCCAAGAGGCTCTGTGGATCCTCAGCCCATCTGAACGCCAGGACATACACAGCGTACCCAGCACTACAGTGTTATTAATATTTCATCCTGATATGTATTTTTAATCAGAAGATCTTAAAGTCCAGTAGAATTTCCAATTCGTATATTCCAGTCCTTAGATGATTTCATTACTAAATAGTTTATGGGATACAGGTCTTACACAAAAAATTCAAGATTTTAATGATTTACATGGATTTCTAGGATGATGAAGATTCACAAGGATAAGCTGTGTATCTTATAACTCAATACCAAAATGCAATTCACCATTTTAGAGAGATGGTTACAAGTGAAAAAGTTTCCATAAACAGGACACGTAGTGACAGTTTAATAATTTATATCAATTAGACCATTCCAGTGTTCCCCTTATATTCAAATCCAGACTGCAATGAAGAAGAAAAATGGAAAAGAAAGCAAAACATTTAGGATCTCTGTGATATACAGATACTTTTAGAGGGATATTTCCCAGGCTGTCACCAGACAGAAGCCTTGACTTTCAGACTACCAACCTGCCTAAGGGAATCTGTACAGCTGATCACTTTGGAGAGAAAAGTCACAGCATCAGATTGACATACCAACGGTGAAAACACACTTAGCTCTTCCTAATATATTTCAGTATTATTCACCTGTTGATTCAGACTGAGTACTTGACAACTCATAACTCCAGTCTCCAGGACAATTACCTCAAACAAATTAAAAGAGAATTCCACATGACTGCTACATCAATATAAAAAAAAAAAGCAACCACAAACCATCAGGTAAAAAAGGGCTACTCTGTGCAGAGACAAATCAATTTAAATTCTAGTATGGAAGGAGGAAAGGATTCCAAAATGAAAAATTAAACTCTGAAGGCAAAATCATTGATAAAGATTAAGAAAGAATTTTGGTTTGGTGTTTGGTTGGTTGGTTGGTTGGTTGGTTGGTTTGGTTTTTTCTGTTTTTTATTAGTTGTATCTGAAATAGGCTCAGGACATCAATTTTTAAGGTAGTGTCCCTTGCCATATTGGGAATCAAGCTGCAAATTCCCTGACTTGGTCATTTTCTCTGTGTTTTCAAACCTTTCCTCTTTTAGACTATCAAATAAAGAACTGAAATTAACTGACAATTCTGGAACCTTGTGGTTAAGGCCTTGGGAGAAATTAAAATACATGAACTGACTTTAAAGACCACAATGCCTCACTTGTCTTGTATAATAGGTGAGAGAGTCTCAGCAAAGCTTCCGAAAGCTCTGCTCCCTGTTTGACTCCCTTGGAGTTGAACAGTCAGTCTTTTTCACTGAAGGCAAAGGCTTTCACACACTACGCTTGAAAATATGTATATTTTGAAATCCCCAAAGGTAGATATTTAACACTATGTGAGTTACTGTATTCAAACTATCTGTATTAAATATTTCAATGAATAATATTCATACTGCAAATTAAACTGGCCCATAGCAGTCTATGTATGCATGACTAACCAACATACTAGTTGTTAATTTTCATCCTAGTCTGAGTATGACAACTGTTTCCATTCTGCGTATCAATTTCTGCTGCATTTATGTAAGATAATAATTAATTCAGTTAAATTGAAAATGTTTATAGAACCATGTGAACTTGGTTTCTGAAGTATTCTGCAACTTGATATATCAGGTTACTTAGTAGGTTTTTATTACGCTTGACAATATTGGGCAGTGCATTGTAAAACATAATTCTTACTTGAACAGCGATGTATTGCATACCGTGAGGAAAGAAGTAAGGCATTGTTTTTAAAAAGAAAAACAAAACCAAACCTACAGGCTCTACCAACTTGCATTAAGGTACTTAAAGGCTGATACAAGCGGCTGTGCAGCAGCTGTACAGTTAGTGGTTTGCAAGACCAATCCAAAACTGAGCCCAGAATAATCAATTCCAAATGCAACTGATATATCAAAGCTGGCAGCAAAGTGAAAACAGACACTTGTGGGGCTGGACACCAGACTATGAACCGGAACAAGAAAAAAGTTCCAAATTTGGGCTTTTGAAAATTCATACACACTCAGCAGACAGAAATATAAACTACACAAAAAAAAAAATCTCTGAAACACGCTGTCAAATAATAAACAAGTCTTTACTTCCTAGTAAGTATTTGTCTTCTAATAGCTTCTTTGAAGCCTGTCTGGACTGCCAGAAGCCAAGACACACCACTGGAGAGGCATCTCATTAACACACTACTGCTGTGCTACAAATCTCCTTTCTGGGAGAGCTGTGGCTGGGAAAGTCCCTCTAGTATTATTATCTACCATGTTAGTATTGAAGAAATAAAGTAAATTCATTGCTTTTATTAAAGAAAAAAAAAAATTTCTTTCCTTAGTGATTTTTTCTTGTGGGATGAATGCTAGTTGTAATCCTGAGTCTTCACAGCATGTTTTCTCTCAAAGAACTGATTAAGTGAGTAAATACTGTTAAGTACATAAAAGGTATGTTTGTCTGGCACATGAAAGACAAATATTTCACTTCCTGCTATATCCCCTTCGATATTTCACATCCCAAGGATGTGCCACACCAAGTGGGCCAGGGGCTATTTCTCTCATACTTGGATTCTTCATTCTTAGAAATTGTTTCAAAGTTGGTTTTTTTTTTCTGTAAAGAAATGAATTATTTGGAAATCTGATTAACATTGATTAAAAAAAAGATGTCAACTCATTAGACTTATTTACTTGACCCCAGGCACCCAAACCTATTCCAATAAGACCCAGATTTTAAGCCAAAAAGCTGAGTATCGTTATCCATTTTACTGACAATTTGCGTGGCAGGCATTGCTCCTCCTGTTCTCTGTGGGCATTTACTGCCTTGTCTCAGAGGCAGACAGGCACTGGTTTGCTACCTGTAGATTTCCAAAGTCTTCATCTCAGCACATTTTGTTGCCTAGCTTTTCTACCATACCGCCCTGGAAAACACATAGGTGAAAACAAACAGCTAGGCAGAAACAGAGGGAACGCGTATTGTCTAAAAACAGAAACTCCCACATACCAGCTGGAGAATGTTTTCACAAAGTCACTACCTTTCTGTCTCTCCTCTCAGATCTTACCTTTAAAGGAGGCCAATGAAACACCGTCAGAATCACAGAATCATAGAATGTCCTGAGTTGGAAGGGACCCACAAGGACCATCGAGTCTAACCCCTGTCCCTGCACAGGACAACCCCACGTTCACACCATGTGTCTGAGGGCGTTGTCCAAGTGCTTCTTGAATATCGCCAGCCTTGGCGCCATGACTGCCTCCCTGGGGAGCCTGTTCCAGTGCTCCACCATCCTCTGGGGGAAGAACCTTTTCCTAATATCCAACCTAAAGCTCCCCTGGCACATCTTCCTGCCATTCCCTCGGGTCCTGTCATTGGTCACCAGAGAGAAGAGATCAGCACCTGCCCCTCCTCCTCCCCTTGTGAGGAAGCTGCAGACCATGATGAGGTCTGCCCTCAGCCTCCTCTTCTCCAGGCTGAACAAACCAAGTGACTTTAGCCACTCCTCGTACAGTTTCTCCTCTAAACCCTTCACCAACTTTGTGGCCCTCCTCTGGATGCTCCCTAGTAGTTTTATATCCTTAATATACTGTGGCGCCCAAAACTGCCCACAGTGCTCAAGGTGAGGCCGCCCCAGCGCAGAGCAGAGCGGGACAATCCCCTCCCTCAACCAGCTGCAGTGCAGTGCTTGATGCACCCCAGGGCACGGTTGGCCCTCTTGGCTGCCAGGGCACGCTGTTGGCTCATGTTCAACTTGCCGTCAACCAGAACCACCAGACCCCTCTCTGCAGTGCTGCTCTCCAGCCTCTCGTTCCCCAGACTGTTCGTACATCCAGGGTTGCCGTGCCCCAGGTGCCGGCACTTGCCCTTGTTAAACTTCATACGGTTGGTGATTGCCCAGCTTTCCAGTCTGTCCAGACCTCTCCACAGGGTCTCTCTGCCCTCCAGAGAGTCAATAGCTCCTCCAAATTTTGTGTTCTCAGCAAACTTAATTAGTATTCCTTCCAGTCCTGCATCCAAGTCATTTATGAAGATGTTAAGGAGTACCGGCCCTAAGAAGCCTAGGAATTACAGCCGGATTTAAAAAAAAAAAATAAATCCATCACAGAATCAACAGTAATATTTTTATAATACTACAGACTTCATTCTTTAGCCCCTAATAACACCTTTCTATTTCACATATACTAATTAGAGAGACAACTCATCACCTCTTCCACTGTTAACAGTTTCTTTCTATTGCAAGAGCTAGCTATCTCTTTCCTATCTAATTTGTCTCAGTCAGCACTTGGATTGAAGTTTGCTGCTGTTTTGTCTGATGAGGAGACAGCACGACCCAAATCTCATCAGCTTTTTCCAGATATAATCCGCTGGTCTAATAAAAGATACTCAGTATCTCTTCCCATAAATCTTGCATCTTTCAGACCTCTGGGCAAACACAATTACAAGCTCACTTTCAATAGTTCCTTACTGCAGCGTACTTCTATTTCAGTATCAAATGGAATTACTTTATTCAGTCTCTTTTGAGGTTTGCTGCAATAATCTGGAAGAAAAGTCCACAAAGTTCATTAGCAAATGGTCGTATTTAGTACCCAAGTTGTATTTTCTATGTTTACCTCACTTGTTGAGCAACGTCTCAATGTTTAGATAATGTATACAACATAGGTAAGAGCCACCACAGCAAAGGCATGCTGGAAAGCTGCTCCGATGTAGGTGGTTTATGATTATCTGATTTGATGCACACTTTATACACCCTTACTGAATACAGATCATTTTCTAAGGCTGCTTGCAAAATCCAGAAAGTATGAAATAAGGTTTACTCCATGCAGGGGCCCTGTGGCCTGGGAAGAAATTTCTGTCTCTAAGACTGATGTCCTATTTTCACACACAATTTCTTTTTGCTGTATATGTGGTGTAGTGACTGTTTTTTATGCAAAGATTTGTGACAAAAAATTCTAAACCCAGTCATGCTAGGAATGAACAACTGCCAAATATGGCAAGCAAATGTGTTACTTCAAAGATAGGAGTAGGCTTTTTGAAATCATTTGAATGAGCTATCAGTCTTCTTGTTCGGATGCAAAGAGTATATATGTGTTACTCCTCTGGAGTCCAGTTCATGTTGTTTCCAGGCTCTCCAAATCTTATTTTTGACGTTTTCTCTGACACATGTCTGGGTGTGGGGGAATGATCAGCTGAATACAGCACAGTACTGCTATGAACAGAGGAAATGCTCATCTGTCTGCGCTTCTCCAGTAGACAAACTCCATCAAACTCAGGATTTCAGAATCATCTTTATCACTCTTTGGGAGCATTTCAGCATTATCTGAAATTTATCCATCTACTGATACTTCCTTATATCCTTAAGACAAACCAGGGCATGGAAGGCTTTATACAGCATCTGACTTGCCAGTGACTAACATGGAAATGTTTACTCTAATTGCATGGAAGGAATCCCTGATTGCTGCACTGAAGAGTTTCCCTCTGACCCCTGGAGTGACAGATGCCCACACTTGCCTCTCAGAGAAGCAACAGACCATTAATAGGAAAATCTCACACCCACTGCAAAGTGTTTCCTATGGAGATGATTTAGCCTTGCCAGCAGTTTTCTGCTGCTGCTTTGGTATCCCCTCCTTGTTCACTATCTCTTCATTCTGTAACTTTAGCATAGATAGCATCAGATACCTAGAAGTAGGTACTGAAGTACAGAAGTACTACTAAATGTAGTACTGCAGACTCCCAAACAGTGCAAGGCTGACAATCTTTCTCCAAGACCTTGGGAAATTTTCATCTTGGATAACTAGCGGCATGAGGTCCAAAACCCAAAAGAATTTTTACAGAGGCCAAACTCTACTACCTGATGATGAAGAGCTGTTGGGAGGAGAGAAGCAGCAAGACAGGAGATACAGCGCTACTGGGAGACTTGCAAAGCCCCTGGTACTCTATCACACTAGGAAAGATGAAATTTTCTCACTCTGTCACTGGCTCTTTCAAGGAGCCACTGATCAGAGGACCCTAGAAGAGATCCCCGAAGTGAAAAGCCCTTAACAGTTAGGAAGGTACTCCAGGTATCCTGGGTCTGTTGAATCATGGCTATTATTGGACACAGGTTACTGCACTAAGTATCTTGTTGGTATGAATTTTATGGTGGTCTTTATGTTCCTATGAGTATATTTAATACAACTCTGTGAATTGGATACACCGTATTGCAACATTGAAGTGTGCAAGTTCTGCAGCTCAGAAAGTTCTTTGTCAATGTGGTGATGCTCCTGCAGGATAAAAGGAGCCAAGGGTAGATGCACAGCTCTTGCCAAAATCCTAGCACAGCATGATGCAAAAAACAGAGAATGAACTTGCTAGAGAAGAGCCTCTTGTGCAAACTGTCTGCATGCTCTCTGAGGAAGAATTGAATTTAGGCCTGGAAAAACTATTTAGCCATTTACTGTGTGGAACTGGGGTAGTTCTGCAATGTGAACGTTAGGCTCACATTCTCTCTTTGCATCTGTTGAGCAACCAGTGCAGTAATTTGGTTCTGCATACCTCTCTAGAGGACTTGCTCTGTTGTAAATCTACTAAAGTCCCCCAAACGCTAAGCTTAATTAACAATTGGTTATCATTACCACCAGATAAAGTGGCATGTGATCAACTTAGTGTCATGCACAGGGCATGCAACCTACGTGGAATAATTCAGGTCAACACTGGAAGAAGTACTGGATGAGCTACATCCAGTCTCTTCTTCCTGTCTTTCTCCTTTATGTTGAAGAAGAAAGTAAGTACTCTCTGCCAACAATGCCATGTTTTAGCTGTCCATCAGTATCAAACATGGTTTTATATTCTATTTGTGATTAAATTGGCATTTACACACAAGGAAAAATACATTCAAAAAGAGTCTCATAGCATTACATCCTTTCAAGAAATTATGCAGATAATAAAATACTAAAAAATTGTTCTGTCTAGAGGCGGAAAAGAAACAAAAGGTGCTATAATCTCAAAATCAAGCCAAAACACCTCAGCAGTCAGCAATAAGTAACTAAAAAAAAAGGAGGAAGGAAAAAAATGAAGGAAAAAAACCAACCCCCAAAATGAGGTACTTAGTATGATAGAGCTGGATTAGCAAGAACTTCAAAACCTACGAATGTGGGCATGAAAGAGACCAGATGTTGTTAGCACCATAACATGTATTTTATGAGCTAGAACATTATCTGCAGAATTCTCCAAAGAATACCTGTAATCTACACACATTTTTTTCCAAATAAATTCTGTTATTTAAGGTTCCCTTCTCTTTTAATACGTGACATGGATGTAAGCCATCTAAACATGAGTGCAGTCAAAGATCCTTTTAGTATACTTTACAGCAGTTCAGACTGTAATGGAAAGCCCGGGTTATGCATCTAATTTTTAGCTGTACTGGATACATGATTGTCTTCTTGAGTGGCAATCACAAATTATTATCAAAGGGCAACATAAATGGCATTCAGATTTCAATGACTGAGCTCATTACGACATTTAGAGCACTTACCGCTTATTGTGAGTTTTGCTGATTGCTGCTTATCCACAGATTACAAATATTGCAGAGTACCTTAGACAACCAGAGCCGTTTTCTTCCAATTCTACTTATCTCAGCTGACACTTTGCTTTGTAGATAATTTGACCGTAGTCAGCAGACCTACAGGGAAAAGCCAGGAGAAAACTGGAAGTCAGCTTGAGTTAGGTGTGACATCAACTGCCCCACCACACGCAGAAGTTGAGGTCAATTTACATGAAAGGAGATGCTGAAATGCTACAGACTTCTTGAAGGACTGGAAGTCCAAATTGTTCCATTTTGTCACAACTGGAACCCAGTAAGCCATTTCAAACCTTCTCTCTGCAAAAGAAGTATCAAGGAGAATTCAACTGAAGCACATGTCCATGTAGGAACAGAAGTAAAAGAGGAAAGGGCTGGAGCTAAGGCCTTGCTGCAGGCCTGTAGTTCTATTCCAGAGCAATTCCGAAAAATGTTGATACTTTCCATTTCAGAGTAGCAATTAAAACTTCTAAATATCATCTTAAAGAGTGAGAATTCTCTTAAAGAAAGAGAATTATGAAGAAATTATTTTTTTCAGACTAAAACCTAACCTGTTAATATCTTTCCATTTACAGATTAAAAAAGTGATTGTACAGGTGAGTTTTGGGTGTAGGCTGGCACTGTGGAAAGCCACAATTAATCACAGTCTTTGCTGATGAAGCATCACTCCAAGTCAAGTCACACACTCATATGCGTATTCACCAATTACAAAATCAACCAAGTGGTGTCCCAGGAATGGATCTGTTCCACAGGGCTCTTTTATTTAAGTCCCTGGCAATGCTGGTTTGTAAGCAGTGCTCTATGTGTGTTTGAGAAAGGGGTGAACACCTTGTTTGAGGCAAGACCTGTTAAGTCAGACACAGGTTTGGTCAGGCCTTGGAGCTTCTGTGAGTAGGAGGAATTCCCAGGTGTGCAGAAGTCAGTCGTCACGTGCACACCAGGACTTCTCATGACACTGTCATAAACTACTTCATGTGTCATTTGCCAGATTTTTTTCTGTAACAGGCAAAATATCTGTAAACTATCCATTTCACTTCCCTGACCCGTTAGCAGCTTTTCCCACCAGCTTAACCAATAGTAAGAGTGCTCTGAATATTCTGTATTGTTTGCATGTGTCCTGCTCACTCCAGCTTTATTTTGATTTCCCTGCACAGCCAGCAACAAAACACTTCTTAGTGTTTTCACTCTATCACCTCTTACTTATAATGGTTCTCAGATAATGAAAATAACTGTGTTTAATGCTGCAATGCAAATTATCAGTAGCTTTCCAAAGAAGAAAGGCACTTAAAATCATGTTTACATCTTATGGACTACAATATTTTGAAAACATACAGTAAAATAGGAATCAAACTTTTGAAGTTACAGCTTTGCCTTTTGTCTAACTATTTCTTTCTTCCTTAACTTACCCATCTTCCTTAGCTTACCTTCTTACCTTACTTCGTATTTCATGTAACAGCTGGACTAAAATCAACCTCAAGAATTCATCAGTCCATACCCGGATCTAAAATAGGATCCCCTATGCTCTGCTCTCAGACAGTTTTAGTTTTAAAGAGCTTCAAAGACAAAGATTTCAAAATGTCCACAGGAGAGCTATTACAGTACTTCTCTATCCTTCTATACCTGTCCCAAGTCTTCCCTACTTATAAGTCACAACCACAAAATGGAGGAAAACTTGTTCACTTTTTTCTTCTGTCTTCCATATAACTTCATTAAATGCATATTAACAGTAAAACAATGCAGTTTTCTTCAGTGACATTTTTAATCTACTAGTGTCAAAACAGTTTGCAAAGCAGGTGCCAGCCCCTATCCACATGTCACAGACATGTAAAATGAAACATGAGGAAGTTGAGGCCAGAGCCAGAATCCCAGCCCAGGGCCTTCTGTGCTATGGTCGCGTTTGAGTCCCTGTCATGTCTCCATCACGCCAGAAGTAATCAAAACCTACCAACCAGAATCCAAGTTTAGATTATGCACCAAAATTATTTAACTTTCTTAGTAGATTTTTCCCTAGCTTAGTAGCTAAGGGAATGTATTAGCATTGTCTACGAAAAGCAAACAAACAACCTTTGCCTCAAGCATTACAAAGTATCTTGGACTGAAGATAAAGCCAACTACACGCTGGAACAAGGTTGGGAGTGTTGAATTTCCTTACAAACATCACAGTGTCTGTCTGCTAAGTTGTGACCCAATGTTCAAGACCATGAGGGAGGTAAGAAAGTTATAGTTTCTTTTTTTAGCCCCACTTGGTGTGTACGTGTGCTTCAGATCATGTTTCGTGGAGTAGTCATACAGACAGGTAATCTCACAAAGCTTTTTTTATTTTTTTTTTTTATCTTCACCAGCTGCTGTACACCTCCTGTCCTAGAAGGTAATGCTGTTTCTCAGGAGCTGCTTTGATTTTCTCCAGCTCCACCTTCTAACTATCGCTTTTGCCCACTGGAGTCACAGTTCTTTTCTACAGCCTTGAATACCCACGCAGATCACAAGGCTTGTTACCAAGTTACGCCATAAACTGCTTTTTTGATAGACAGTCAGTGCTCCCTCTGTCACTCTCAGACATTTCCTCCGGTCCTGTAGTCCTTGCAAAGAACCGCTCTCCAGTTCACTGTATTGTGTTATGATCTGTGTGGTTTATTCATAGATGCACTTCACGGCACTCAGCTGTATCAAACTGCAATCCTTATAGGATGGGGCAGGGCAGTTCATTCTGGTCCGTGGGCATCATGCGTTTTCTGCACGTGAAGCTTTTACCTTTTCACGAGTGCTCAGGATGGTTTGCACTATCCTTTCTTTCTTCTGAAAACTCATTGCATTTGTTTGTCAGAGGAAACAGGATGGCCTATGTTTTAAGTTCTTCCTGGAGGTATTGGCAGTCACAGAGAAAACCTGATTAAAAACTGCTCCTACCATGTTGCCTGCTCCTCTATCACATGATGCAACAATTTACATTAACAACAGTAGAGTGCAGAGAAGACCTGCTGAGCCTTTAATAAACTTCCTTTTTCCAATCACTTAAAATGTTCTTTAAAGTTGCAACTGAAGTAATACAAAGCCTGCATAACAGTATACTTGACATTTATGATCTTGGCAATAAATCTGATTTTCGTTTTTACAATGTCTGCTTTTGATTAATTGTAAAAAAGTTTACTATAAATACTTTTAGAGAAACAGTGGAATGGTTAATAAACTACATTCTGCATGGTAATACCTTAAATTATAATGGAGTAAAGGCCTTAAACCATGTACATTAAAGTACTACAAAAAGCCAAATGCTCACAAGTTCAACTTTCATTACTATTGTCGTTAGGGAATAACGGTGAGGCACCCTGAATTTCTTCTAGCCTTGGCATCTATTAATGTAGTGCATAATTCTGTACAGGCTTTAAGTTAAAAGCTCCACTGTTCAAATGTAAGCAACGTTTGTAACGCATCTTAAACCCCCTTATTTTTCATAGTAGAGCATGATTAAGTTAGAATAGCAAGAGATTGTAATATAGACTTGAAAGTCTAAGGAAAAAGCCCCACTACTATTATTATTTTTTAGCATGACACAAACGGAACCCAAGAAATCTAATTATGCCAGAATTCTGCAGCAGAAACGCCTTGGCAGTGAGCTGTGTGGGGTGCATTTTTATCACTTCAGGAGACTCTCTAACCTGCTACTCGTGGGTCCTTTTCTGGGAGGGTGCCAAAGCTGAAGGGTAATAGAACTATAATGAACAGCTCCAAATTAAATTATGCTGTTGTAATGTGGCATTATTTGGTGTAAATGATTTCACTGCAATTAAGAAAACAGATACAAAGCCCACAGCAGGTGGTTGGTGATGTACTAGCACCAGATAAGTTGGCCTGCCGACAGAAAAAACAGCAAAAGATTCTGCATACAGAAGCAGGTCTGCTATCCAGTACAATAAAAATAAAGCTGCATTATTAAAGGAGTAACTGTTATCACAGAGAATTAAAATAGCTACTGTATAAACGTTTCTGAAGTGTTTGTCTGACACGGTGCAGAGGCCAGAACCAGCCCTGTGTAGTGTTCAAACCTCATTAATACCTCACCAAATAGGTGTGAAATGATGGACGTGCCACGATTTGTTATGTGCCCAAGAGTTTACTGTTCTCCTAATTACTGCATGCAACTAAAATCAGCATTTTTAGAAGCTCATTTTGCTTGTGATTCTGCCACTTGTAGACAGTCCTACCACACTCAACAGTTGAAATAAATCAGACTTTGTAATAGTTTTGAAGAAGAGCAACCAAAAGTCATGTTCTCAACACCTTCCATTCTCTCGGGTGGTTTTTGGTTTGAATTGTTACTAATTTTTAACATACAAAAAAGTCGCTTTTGTTGATTTGTCTTTGCCCTAATTGCTTGTGAACTTCTAACATTTTAAAATCAGCCATTATAATCAACATGAGATAGATAAATTGCTGAACAAGAGAAGAATCAGGTAATTGCTCATTACAGTTGAATATAAAATAAATAAAGCAGGCATCTTCCAAAAGTTCACTAGGCCTGACTATTTCATCCATGCATGAACACACAATGCCAATGCACTTCACAGCTCTTTCAAGATGCAAGTGAAAGCTCTACACAAACAGGGAGCTCCGTTTATACGAACACTTGCTGTGTTCCCTCACCCTGAGGGCTGTGCAGATAGGTAACGGCACAGCACAAGGCAATATAGAAGACCTCGTGGAGAGCAAGTCCTCCAGACGATCTAAAAATCTATACAGCCGTAGGGGACAACTTGTTTGCATGCACCAAAATCCATGCAAACAGATAAGGATGAACGCGTATGTCAAAGGAGTCCATTCAATGCAAATTCTCCAAGAATATGAAAAAGAATATTTTAAAATTTATATAGATGGACTCAGAGTATTTGTGGTGACTCAAGACAATGCTGAAAACATGCCCAAGCCTTGAGAAGTTTCATGCTCTTTATTTTCCTTAGAGATGCTGAATTATATGAGTAACTTATTTTTTAATATTGTTGCTCTTCACCGAGATATGTTGCTCTGTTCCCCACATAACACAAAATGATACTTCTCATCTTCTTTTCCTTCTCTTCATCACATTTCTACAGGCACAACACTTGCCATCAACTATTCATAAGCTCTCTTCATTTTAGTTTGCCTAATAATTCGCCCCTATTTCAGACCAGAGGTAAACAGCCTCCAGGTAGATGTTTTTCCAGAACTGTGTATAAGAGATTTTCCCAGTATCCCTCTGCAAAGCCTGCTATCAGCTGCCATTTGAGACAGGTTAGGGGAACTCTGGCCTTGGCCAATTTGCAATTCCTATGTCTTGGGAAGAACCCATTGGAGAGCAATAACATAATCACCTGATAAACATCAGGGACTCACATCAGTTGACGTTCTGAAGACAGAGAGGCTTATGTTTAGTGCTCAAAACTGACACAGTACAGCTCTTCTCTGTCCTTCGAGAATGTTTATTCACAAAGTATTTTAAAAAGAAACTAACAGTTGAGATCTTGATACTGTTGTATCCCACTGCTACCACCAGACATCACCTTCACCATTAATACCAGAAAATGTCAAACAAAAATGAGAATACTTAATAGTACAAGAGATCAAGATAAGTTAAAGTAGCCTAAGACTGGATCTTAATTAGAAAAACTCATTAGAAAAAACAAAAGAAGCTATTAAACTACAGAACAGAATCACAAAAAAAGTTGCAAGCTTCATACTCTACGGTTTCCCAACTCTTAGGTAAAATAAGCCATAAATATATTTGTATCTGTGAAGTGTTGGTGTGCTGAAGCTGGTTCTCACTCCTCCTGCTGTCTTGGTCCTGCCTCTTCTCAGACCTGGTTTTTGAAACCCTCAAGAGCAAGGCTGCAATAATTTTCTCTACACCTCTTCACATTCTTGTACCATGACAGCTCCAGGATTTGGGGACACTGTGCATCAGAAATGCAGCTACAGACCCCAGAGGGCAGGAGACAGAAAATTCTCTAAGAAAAACTCCTGATAGTGGGAACATAACCCCGGACAAAATAAAAAATGCAGTTTTAACCATGCCAGCTTCAGATGAGACTGTGAAACCTACTTGCCAAAGACCCAGGAAGGATATTTCAGCTTCAGCCTGTCTCCTGGGGAGCATACCTTTCTGAATGTTGTGCTTTGGCTTTCCATGTCAGACAAGAGAAGCCTTTCAGCACTCCTACTTTACAACTTACTCATGGCTTCAGCACCACAGGTCACATTGCTGCAGTTTGGAGTGTCTTACAAGGGCACCAAGCCACAGGAAAACAGCAGAAAGTTGTAGTGGCACAGAACAGCCCTTTTAAAAAGGCAGGAGGACTGTATCTAGAGACACAGGCCCATAGGATAATTTAGGTTGGAAGGACCTGAGAAGGCCTCTAGTCCAATCTCCTGCTCAAGGCAGGACCAGCTCTGGGGTCCGACCAGGCTGCTCAGGGCTTTATCCGCTCGGATCCTGATGTAAAATCGCTCCACCCCTCCAATTTGTTGTCATTCACAATTATGATGAGAATGCACTTCCTCACCTCCTCCAGGTCATGGATAAAAATGTTAAACTGAGTGAGCTGCAGCACAGACCTCCCACAGTACTCTACTTGTCACTGGTACCCATTAAGTTAAAACATTAGGTTAGAACAGGAGAGAAAAGCCCAAAGCAGACAGAAGTACTGGCAGCATAATTCACTGACAGTGCCCTAGGATTGTGGCTTTGCCTGTTCTGCCCTGACACATCAAGGCAGCTCACCTACATCCTTTTTTTGCTTCAAGATCCAATCAAGCTATATTCACCTTGGCCAGTATTCAGCAAGTGTCTATAATAATTAGGTGTCAAGTCTTTCACGGCTCCTCCACAGCAATCTTATTCACATACAGCAGTTCATGACAGATCATGCCTAACCCTCTATTTCCTCCAAAAAAGAAAAGGATAATCTTATAAAAATTAATGAATGTTACATACATACCTACATATTATTTCTATATGTAGGTTTCATTAAAACGTGTATTTTTTTGTCCTCTCTGCAATACAGAATCATGTAACAGATAGTTCAGTAATGAGAATCCCACAAATATGACTAGAGAGAATTAGAAAGAGAGTATCATGCTCATTGAAAGGTCCATATTCCACACCAATGGACTCAGATAGTCTTCCAGCAGCAGTGCTAGTCATCACTGGTCCATGTTAAAACTAAGCTTAAAAAAGAGAGATTATTTCTGGTTCTCCCTAGGTCCTGTGTCTGGTTCCTGGGGCTGCCCTGCAAACAGCTGTTCTGGTGCACTTTCAGGAGTGGTTCTAGGGACAGAACCACACAACCAGAAGAGCTTCTCCAGTTGTCACTGGTGTCTGTGGGAACAGAAACACATGTTGGATCATGGCTTAGTTTATGACAAGAACCATTACATGGATAAATTCTGTAACAGTGATAACAGAATAGTTGTAATAACAACTTTGCATAAGCACCAATAATCTTCTTTAATAATGATAATGCAAATATTTCTTTTATTCAGTCTGTATTCCAACTCCAAACCAAGTTTTAGGCAATAATATAAAAATTACACATAAAAAAATATGACCATGACTGTTCCTTGAAAGAGAAGGCAATGACTAGATAAGTCTGTGCATCCTTCACATATCCTCTGTGGCTGGTTAACCAGCACAAGGAATTTCATTTTCATCATGGAGTCAGAACCCTGCTGGGTGAGGAAATTAAGATACAGAGGAAAAGGGGAGACAAATTTTGCTGCATTTTAAAACCACCTTTTCCAGACACAGAGAAACGAACAGCCTGGATATGGGAGAAAAGCTTTATTAGTGATAGAGTTTTAAGGGCTTCCATCACTTCTGTCAGGGCATTACCGAAAAGTTAAGTATTTCTCAGCTCTGATTTACTTTCCCCTGATTTTTTTACTCTGTCTTTTCACTTATTTATGTTCCTAAGAAAGATGAGCCAGGGGACTGCACAGCGCAGAATGAGACAACCAGCCTAGTACCCCATACATAGATTACGGAGGTTGCTGATACTCTTTTACTAGTGCCATTAACCACCTGCAATTAGCCCAATGAGTAGGATCTCATGTATTTCCAGCTTAGTTTGATCTGAGCACCTTCTGCTTGTTGTTCCTATTGCTAAGCTCTAGGATTAGAGGACCTATGGGCTCCCTTGTGATAGGGGACTCTCCATGTAATGTTGCAGATCCTTTATCCAATGGTCTGACCTGTCAAGTTCCCTTAGTCCTGTGTCCCATTCCAGCCCAACACGTCACCCTCAGCAACCCAGAAATTGCCTGGGTTAGCTCTTTGGGGGTCTACAGAGCAAGCAAAGGAACGCTACAAGCTCTGCAAAGGAGTTTCCAAACAGAATTGTCTCTAAACCCTGCATATTTTTGGTACTTTTGGTAAAGTAACAATAACCTCCTCATTCAGCCCTCTGTGATACCCTCACCATACTTGCTATCTCACAGAAATGACAGGTAACTTCCCAGTAAATCAGGATGATACTAGAGAAACACCTTAAGAGCAAGTGGTTTTTTAAGAAACTTCTCAGGCTGTCTTTTATATGGTACTTCATCAACATTCATTTCACCCTTAAGTGGTATGAATTTGAGGCACCAGAGGTCTGTGGTTACATCCTTGACATTTGCTGGTACAGTGTGACCTCGGTGACACCCCTAAATTCTCCAGCAAATATCAGTGGTATTAAAGTGGTAAAACATGAACACCAGTGATTTCTTGATGATGTAGTGCCTCTCATCCAGCTACTGTTCTTGTACATCCTCAGGTTTGCAATTCCTGATGCTTATCCAGCTTCAGACTCCATGTTTTTAAGATTCTGCAATGATTATCGTTACTAATGCAAGAGAATAAGCAAACACACTACTTCCCTTTACTATAAGCAAACTGACTTTTGCTGCTGCCTTTGCAATGTTCCTGGCATATGCTTCATGAATAGCCACCATCAACAGAAAGAGCAGCTTGCTGGGTAGAAAGCTGGCTTGGTCCCAAAAGCACTGTCACATCCCAACTTCCTTTCCTCAGAAAGTGTTATTTATTAAGAAAGCTTACACTTGAGGAGGAAGAAGCATTTTACAGCGCTGCTTTCTCAAGCTCAAGAAAATCAGTTTGTCCAAGTTTCCAGAATGTTTGCATCTCTCCATCTGCTGCAGCTAGCGCTGGCGTCACCAAATACTGACAGCAGGGATCTGCCAATTGCTGTGACTTGCTATTTTTTGTTTTTGTAAAAAACAAACCGTGAGAACACATTGTTTTTTCAAATGATGTCACAACATTAAAAAAAAAGTTTGCTTGCAGAGTGGTCTTTCTCGTTCCCTTTGCAAAAACATCTCTCTTCTTACAGAAAATGGTGATGAGAATAAAAAATACCATTTGTTGACTGCTCAAAGCACCTGGGTGTATTGCCTTCGGCCCTGCAGAATTGTTAATCCTGCAACCCCTCACTTGAGCCAGCTGTGACTCCTTCTGCACCTGCCTGCACACCCTGTGGGGGTGGGCTGCAGATCTGCCACCTCTGTCTCCTTGCTACAGAGCCACCCAGGACGCCTGGAACAACCAGCTCAAGGGTAGATGATGTTATGCCTGACAGGGAAAGCCCTCAGAGTTAGGGTAACTCAAACAGGTATTATACTATCTGCTTGAAAGGTGCAATTCATGCCACTTCCCAGTGGCATGGGTTGGATCCTTGGATCTGGTTCTGTAGCCTTTGCACTGTACTACCTCTTTAGACGAACTGTTTTACTAGAGCCCTTGGAGTTATCGATGTAAAATCATTTGCTCAGTGCAGGTTACGGAAGCTGAGGCGCTGGGGCCGTTCACCTGAACAGTCAATACAAAAACCAATGCCTGCTCCCACCTACGCTGCAGCCTCTCTTCTGATCCTAGTCAACCTATGCAACCATGCAACGTGACTGCAGATTACTTTATTATCTCAATATTTTTTCTTATTCCTGTTTACTGTCTCTCCCCCTCCTTGGTTACTGACCTTTTTCCTTCTCTCTGGTCTTATCAGAGACCGCAACAGTAACAAACCCCTTCCTACAAGAGGAGGGGAAACTGCTTTCCAGACCTGTCTGTAGTGATTGTGTACTGGGTAGAACATGGCACTAGTTGCTTCCTTCTGTGGGATCTAAGCTCACCGCCACCAGAGTCTCCTCTTTTTGACTACCTGCTGGGTTAACTCAGATCCTCATCTTTACTGTACACTGCTACGGCATGTGAAGTAGCAGCAATGACTGCCTGTGTGTCATTTCAAAAAATAATTATATATCCATTAAAAGAATATGATCCACTCAACCATTTACATGAGAAAAGTTACATGAAATAAACTCTGAATATGATAAGAAGGGAAAGCATTTTCAGCTACTCCTAGCATTAAAATAAAGTCAAACTGGTGTTTTCAAAACCACTCTATCCTAACCAGAAAAATTGCTCTACATTTTGTCTTCACTGAAAACAATCTGAACAGCAACCTAATTTGAGGTTGGATAGATGAACTGTCACACCCCAGATATACATACACAAGGCTGTCTCTCATATAATATCAACTGTACTTTTCATTTTGTTGATAAAAACAACAGTCACCATGTTTAAAAACTGAAGAGAGGTTTTTTCTGGCATCATTACTCAGTAGTGAGGTGTCTAAATAGCTAGTTTAAAAAAAAAATTCTAAGAAGGTCTTGTCCCAGGTTGAAGGTTTTGGAACCTTTTGCTCTTTACAGTGGTGAGATATAACAGCGATTGAGTGAGACTAAGGGAGCAGTAGCCTCTTCTGTGATGCCTGATAAGATGAATTGAAAAGGAGGAAATCCCACATAAGCATGTAATCTCCATGCTGACAAAGCCTGCTATTTAAATCCGGAGAACCCAGGGAGTAAGGCAATGTTGTCTTGCACAAGAGGTGCTGGAGCAAAAAAAGGCAGTTAATACATCACACTGGAAATCGGTATCTGGTTTGTCAGCAAAAACCCCCAAAAGTGGAAAAGGGGTGAAGTTCTGCAGTTCCGCTTTTCATCTGTGAACCTCCCTCCTTTGTGTTCTGCCCTGATACAGCTGTCAGAGCAGAGCAGAGACACTTACTGTACAGCAGCCTTCCTTGCAAACCACTCGTCTTTCCTATGTACCGACACCGCCTTGCTCAGGAGGACTTCAGTCTGAGCCAGAGTCCAGCGGCAATGCTGTAATACCCATGCAAAGGCTGAACAAGAGTTGTGCCATTAACCGGTCAAAGGCAAATACATCAGACACACAAAGAAACTACATTAAAAATTCTGGCCAATTTAAGTGATACAAAAAGTCTGGCTGCGGCAGGGATCATCTTTTTGTTATGTGCTATAAAATGTCTCACTCACAAAAGCCCAGCAAGAACTCAAGGTGCAACACAAAAAAGAATGTTACTGAATATATTAAACAGTGAGTTGAAGCCTGTTTTGAGTAAATAAATGGAGAAGATAAATGAATGTTAATGTGTGCATAATTTAACTGAAGGATCACAAATAAGAAGAACAATTTTTAACTTGACAAAAAGAGAGGAAGAGAGACACTTTTCCAGAGTTTACAATTTTGTATTACCACAGACATGTTCTTGGTAAAAGCAATTTTCCTTCTCTCTCCCACTGAGCCATATTTGTCCCTGTTGCTACTACACTGATTTCAACAGAGTATCATCAGGAAGAATCTAATAACAGCTAGTTTGTCATTACACTTCCCTCACTAACAAACTGAAGCATGCTGTGTTACAAGTGAATGTGGTGAAACACTGAAAGACAACAATTAGGAAAATGGTAAATATCACATCTCTTCCCATTCTAGAACTGGCAATTTCTAAATCCATATTCTACCCTGGCTGCTCACTAAGTAACCCAGTTCCTCTCTCAGTTACTTACTCTAATATCCAAAGAAGTATTTTTTAAAGGCTGGCTCCTCAAACTTGAATGAAGAAGTCAGTATCTTAGACTCTAATTTGAATGTAGAGGATAGATAAACCTGACAGCTGAAGGCTGTGGTCATCGATGTCTGAAGTCACGTTAAGGAAGAAAAATGGTAATCAATTTTTGAAACCATTCCAAAGTTTGTAACCTCCCCAAAAGAGTAAATATTTAATTTCTAAATAATCAGGTATTTAGAAAATGCTGAGAAAAAGAATGTAAAAGAAGAGTTATCTAGTTGTTTTGAATTAAATGTTAATACTAACAAAAGCAAAAAAAAGAAGACAGAAGAATTAATGGAAAGCAAAATGGTTTGAAAATCCACAGGAATATCACAGCTCTCTCCTTTGCTACTCTCTGTGAAATAACTTAAACAACATCTGTTTACTATAATATTTAATGAGCACCGTAGAGCTAGGGTAATCTCAGCTCAGGTATTTGCACAAAGCACTTAATCTTCCTGTAGTTCTTGACTCTGATAGATCAGCCCAGCGACTTGCAAAAGTGGGAAATCAGTCATGTGCAGCACTCGGTGGATGTCTTGGCTGCGTGGCTTCTGAAGGAGGTTTGCTGAGCTTTTGCAGAATGTGCTGTCACAAAAGATAAGCAAAGAGCAAAGGAAATGGGAGAGGATGCTGGTCTAAGGAGAGTTATGGAAACTAATGACTGGGCCGTAACATAGGAAAGGAACAGGATCGACAACATTAAGTGAGCCAGAAGGGAAATTAAAGCCTTTCTAGGCTAATGTGAGTTATGAGGGGGCTCCTCGTGGCATAACTAGACAATTTATCTTCCTGTAAGAAAAATAAAACAAACCTGGAAGAGTAATCTAGCTAATTATGCAATGACTTTATAGACACTGCCTGAACAGAAAATACTTTTTCTATGGGTTGTTTTCTCTGCATTTTTTGCCTGTTTGCCCATGTAAGAGCATTCCAAAATCTTCCCTTAGATTGCACTGTGTCAAAGTGAAAGAGAATAATTTGGTACCAACATTATAATCTCAGTGAAAAAAGATTTCCTGCTGTGGTCCTAAAATCTTTTACTTCTCCACCATTCCTCAATTAATGGCTATGGCAGCAAGGGACTGCATTAGCAAAACTCTGCTTAGCAGTCCTAGTAATGCCACTACTGTTCAGTTTAATCTTTCAGTCATCAGCACCTAAGCAAGGAGTCTTGCCATTGTCAGGAAAGTAAATACTGTGTTGCACCTCTTCAGAGTGGTAGAGAAAATAACATAGGGCTCGCAAGAGCAAGGCGACTTTTTTCAGAGGCAGTTTCAGACTCCCATAGTCTGAGTTTTATTTATCACGAAATACAACATCTTTTGCTCTGCTTTATTATTTGGATATCAGTCTACCAGGACCTGGGACAACAACTGATTTCAAATAGTCCACTAAATGAGGACTAGAGCAGGTTTGCCACGTTCTTGACATTGGTTTGGTCTCTATTTAGATTAGTAATCTTGCCTCTAATCTGGATGACTAACCTGGTAAAAATCTCTACAGACAATTGCCAGTCACTAAATTCAGAAATATAAATTTGAACAGAAATAAAATTATATACCTCAGAGGGATAAAACATCAGAGAAGGGCCATGACAAGGACACTCCTTACACTGGAAAACTGGATGAGTGAGACAGGAAAGCCTGCTGGCTTTTTCCCAAGTAAACATAAGTACAAGAATGGCTGGAGGTTAGTTAGTTTAGGATTGGAACTTGCTGACTGTGTAAGATGGTGTAACATTTAAAAAAAAAAAAAAAGTTAACTAGTGTGTAAAGTAAGAAAAGCCACATTTCAAATGTTCTAGAAAGTGGATGCAAAAAGTTCTGATGGAGGAGGACTGAGTCCCATAGGGTCACAAGGGTGTTAATCAGGACACCATTCAAATCAATGAACATGGGACTGCAGATAAGAAAGGCAGTCCTAGTCTACAAGGGGAAAAATAGCTGTATTAGAGCCTCAAATAATAGCCTGAGAGGTGAAAATTCAAGATGATCTTGTGCTACCACCACTCCGTATTAAGCATTTTCTCTCCTTCCTCTCTTTTTATCTGTGATCTGCACTACATCTATCTGATAATGAGTCAGAAATGTCATATAATTACACTTCAAAGAAGCTAGTGTAATTGATGATCATTGAAAGCTGGCTTTCCTATAATTTACTAAAAAGAATGAAGCTCCTTGTGTGCTTTTGGGGGCACCACTAGAGCTGAGATGTCTAATTACTAAGAAGTTCAGTTCAACAGATGTCAACATATCAGCTCTAATAGCTATTTCATAAGGACAAAGATGTAATATGGACTGAAGGAGCTCTTCTAAACTTGTAAAATTTCACTCTGCCACTTTCCCCAACATTCAATGAGAGCTACTAAAGAAATCTGTGAAAGACCTAATTCCAGCTGTAGCTTCAGCAGCATTCAACATGGGCTAAATGATGCTTTAGCCAAAGCATTGCTGGTGTCAACCTGGAAGGGCAGGAAAGCCTGTTGCATGGGTAAATGTTTTTTTCATGTGAAATGTCTTGGCAAAAAAGTGTAAAGTAAGGAGGAGAAGAAAAACTGGGATGTTATTATTATCACTGTTGTTCCTACAAGGAAAAGCAACTTTATTGACAATAAAGGTTCAGGAGCTTGTCACACTGAAGAAGCCCATCTCCAATCTGGTTCAGACACTGAGGAAAAAGAATGAGAGGTATCTTGGTGATACTAGATATTCACCAGCCACCTGCCCTCTTACAGGCAATATGTAGTTGGTAAAAAACTAGCTTTTGCACCATTTTCCTTTCTGCCAGCTCTAAGAAAACTGATGATGACTATTTCACCAAACTCTGACCTTAAAACAACAGAGGGACACACAACAGTAGGTGGAACCCTGCACAATTTCACACTTCTTGTGCTTTAACTCACTAGAGTCATTAATGCTCAGAGAACAGATCCGAGAGCACAGACACCAAACCTGAGGCTCCTTGTTGAACTCACCCAAAAGAAGACCATGATGTACTGGGCAACCTCTACTGCAAAGAGCAAATGAGAGCAAGACCATCCACAGAACTGATACACAGAAACCTACCGGCACCATTTCTCTAGTTACCACCCCATTTTTTCCCCACTCTCTTGAAGAAGGTGAATCAGAAGGAAACTGTGTGTATGTACAGGAAATTGTGTTTTATGGTAGTTACAGGGGAAACGAGATCTGTGCCTGTGCTATTTGGACATATTGTAAGGACAAAGTACTCAAAGTAGAAAAAAACCCAACAAAACCACCAAAGCTTGAGCTGTGATGTAAAGCATACATCTTGTTAGTATTTGTCTCTGTGCCCTGGCACACAAGCTGAGCTTTTTTTAGCCACCACCATATTAAAGCTCAATTAAAGTAAGCACAGAGCTTAGTGAGCTTCCTGAAGAGGTAAGCAGTCACCAGGGTTTTGAGATACTCTCCCTTTCCTCTGGGTCTACTCTGAGGAGAAAGAAATCATTAAATGATACTTACCCATTTATAGGTATCAACTCTGAGCGCTCCACCGTGTGCAGAAGCCCTATACCAATCTTGTATTAAGATAAACAAAGAGATGTTTCTATTAATTCTCTCTTGTTATAAGATTCCTAATTCAGGAGAATAATATCTTTCGAGCACAGAACATGCCCTTCATTGACATTTATCTGCTTTGTTTTTGGGCTAGGACAACACAACACGGAGAATTTAAAATTGCGTATGGCACTGTATTGGGCAGTGGTGTCCCATGGTGGTCACTGGAATAAGACAGAAGATTGTGTAAGGTAGTAGCTGCTCCTTTTTCTTTTTTTTAATTTATTTTTGTGGATCTATATAATAGTTTTATCCTTTTTCTAATGGGGAGATAATATGGTATATTTCAAAAGTATCCAGTGGCTACTCATACCTTACTGAAAAGCTGGGTGTTAAAGATTAAAGGCAACAAGAGTTACATGGAGAAACTGATTTTAATTTCTTACTTCTCTCTCTCTCTCTCTCCAATCTCCTCTTCACTTACCCCCTGCCATACACACACCCACCCACCCTTCTCTGCTGGCCATTCTGTGTTGGCACACAGAGCTCTTAAAGTAATCTTGTTGTTTCTGTTTACTTCCTTGGCAATTCTCTGTTCACTAACAGTTTATGCTCTTTTAATCTGTTTATTACACCCTTCCAGCTTTATTTCCTAATCCTCTTTTGTTCTTTTTATTTTTGATGTTTTTTAAACTGGGAAAGCTGCCTTCTTTTTTCCTGAGCTCTAAATTAGTTCTTTAGTCATATGAGCAGCAACACGTAATCCTGCATGCTGCACTCACGTTCTGAGGAGCCTTCCCTGACAAAGTGCTTCCTCCTGATCTCTCTTTTCCAATCTTGCTTACAGAATACTAAAAACTTAAAAAGTAGCTAACAGAAAGAACAGACAGTACTAAACCCCAAATTTACATATCATTCACAGGCACCAGAGAGGTGTACACGTGCACCCATGCACAGTCATAGACAGAGCAATTTCACAATAAAGGTAAAAAATCTACTCCAGGTTATTAGCCCAAGTGATGCTGCCATGAGCAAGGTGTATGTACTACTCCAGCACCTCCTACTCTGTCTAGCCAGTCAACTGCTCTTTAAGCAATCCTCAGAGAACATGACCATGGCCGCTCTCCTGTCCCACAGTCTTACTCACCCGCTTAGCGTTAGCCTCATGCATTTGTCCTATTCAACTGCAAAAGTATGTCAACAATATTCATCAAGTAAAGACAAAATTTCACATATAAGGCCTGAGAGGATAATGTCTTATCCTCACTTGGCAGAGGTGAAAAATGGCTATGCAAGCCCATGGAAATTTAGCTTTATATACCTAAGGAAATATGGAATCTTAATGACTTTTTATGATATAGATTTCTTTATTTTACTGGTTCATGAATCTGTTACTGAAGTCTCAGAGATACTACTCAAATTACATCAACCTTGTAATACTGCAAGTCTAAATGACTGCAGACAGCAATGAATATTGTTAAAGTAATTTCAGAGACAAACCAAATGACAATATTACTTCTTCTCAAGATCAGGCTGCATCGATATAACATTTTGGTATGTTGAGTGTGCCAGATTAACAGGAGATGTGACTACACTGTTCTTACTTTCCTTCTCAGGTTAATAAATACAACTGTGAAGAAATGGGGGTGGTTACTTTCTGCGGTAAAATCCTGCCACACCAATGGCCAAAAATAATCAAGTGATATTATTCAGTCTCCTTTTCATCTCCAAAGAGATTAGCAATGTTAGAGAGGGAAACACAGCTTTAATTAGTCTGGTCACACAAAAGGAAAAATACACGATGGCTCTTGCAGATAAATCAAGGGAAAGATATAAATCGCATCTCAGAAGGCGAATAGTAATTTTCTCCTGGATCTCAGACTAGGTAAAATCCATTATACTCCTTAATTCCTGTAGCAGAATAGCTACATGCTTGTGACTTAACAGTGTGAGAGTATTTCTAAAATACATGTACTGATTTCTCGGTTTGGTGAACATCAATATGTGTGAGCCAAATAGTTACTGAGGCAAACTTTAGGCTGCTATTTACTGTGAAGGGCAATCAATCTGAAAATTTACCTTAATGTAGTAAACATCACATGGTTCCTAAATCATTAAAACATGCCCCAAGCGTAGATATTTCTCTAACTCCAAGTTAGCTCAAGTGCTTGGTACTCTTACAGACCTTGTACTGCACCTGACATTTCTCTCGCTTGCCTCTCTTTTACCCGTGCACTTGTTCAGTGAAGCTAAACTTTACAAGTAGGTATTTCAGAATCCACTTCTCTGGAAGAGACATCTCAACCTCCTCTTTGGGGTTTAGTGTTTGAAACAGATATACCAGTGCTGCTTTCTAATGCAAATCCAAATTCCCCTACGTGGAATGTGATTAACCTGGGCCACTCTCATGGGGCAGAAGCTCTTCAGCCTGAAATGTTATGGAGCAGATACAGATGGCTGTTAATGGAGAAGATAAGGACAAATTTGTTGAAATGGAAAGTAAAGCACAATTAATGATGGGAATGAAAATGTAAGACACATAGCAAGGGCAAAAATACAGAAAGGCCCTGAAAAAGACAAAACCCTACCTGAACTTACTGAAGCACGCTGTCGCAGTACTGCTGCAACGGGGGGAGAGAGAGCACAACGTGCCTTCACTTTCCACACAAGCAGCTTCGCAGAATAGCTCCATCTCCATGCGCACTTGGCACAGTGGAAAGCTACATCTGCAGGATACATATCAACTTTCTCCTGGGGGTTAGGAGCGCTGGAAGTGCAGCGTGTTTTCCCTGTCAGCATGCCTGCTTCGAGCAAGAGCAAAAGTTACCAGAGGCAGTTAGCCAGCAGAAGAGCTCCTTGCTCTGCAGCTGCCCTGCGCTGGCAAGAGGCTTCCCACACCAGCGATAACAGCTGGCTAGCACGCTGCACCGATATTTTGCTCTAACGGTTGCATTTGTCCCTTAATTATGTTGTGGTGTTTAACTCTATGGAGACCTGAGCAATTAGACATAAAACTATGACAGTTATAAAGCCCTGAAATACGATCACTCAATGTGACTGCAGGACTGACAGAACAGCCCCAATTTTAACTTTGCATGTGAATGGTGCTTTGTACCATGAAACTGCTCCTCAGCTGTACCGCAGCATCTGCCTAGAATGGTTTGAGGATACGGAAAACATTTTTAATCCAAACCAAAGTAACTTTATTCGTTATATAAATACATTTATAATAAGTGTGGCTCCACCAGGACTCACAGGAGAGAGACAGCTCTCTTATATGGTTCCATCAAAACTACATTATGGAAACAGAAGAGCACAAAGGGAACCAAATGCACATGGCCTACAAATGAACAGTAATAAAATAGCATTATTAAGGCAGTGAATCCAAGCCCTGAAAAAGTTAGGAAATGCCAGAATTGAGCTTCTTTGTGTGATGACAGTTTGCCCATGCTTCCTGCGCATACGCAGTCCTGGAGAGTCTTCACGACATCAATATTCACTTTGTCCTACAGGACCCGTCTGTCTCTCCGAACGGACAACACTCCCTGAATAAGCAGCAATTCCACATTTTTGCCTTCTCCTAGAGATCCAGTGTGCTGCTCTATGCCTTATTTACCGTGTGCTGCTGTGAAGACAGAATTACTCATTTTTTCAAGGGGTTTTCTCTGACACTCACAATGTAGTGTCTGAGAGCTTCTCAAGTATTAATGACATCTGTTTGCCTAACATGCCTGTGAGATGATATGATGTGTAAGAAGGTAACTTGTTTTGGACTGGGCAGCAGTGAGCCTTTTAACAACATTACCAGCTCCAGCTAGGAAACCAGAGGTGCTCTCTGTAAAGGGCTGAGAGTGTGACAGATAGACGAGACGAGAAACTTCAGCTGGGAGAACAAGGGAAGAAGTGTCTGTACTAAGGGTGTGAAGCTGTGATAAGGAGGCTGTTTTGCTTGAGACTTGCTTGAGTTTTGTGAAAAATTAACACTCAGCCAAGAGAAAGCAGAGTGTGAATCCTACCCTGAGCTGAAAAGCAATCCAGCTTGCTTTATAAGCAGGTAGACAGGTTGTTGCAGACCACTGTCACCTCATTTTTCACATGTGGAAACTGAAACACACTGAAATAAGGAAAGGGAAAGGAGTTGGACCTGATGATCCTTGTGGGTCCCTTCCAACTCAGGACATTCTATGATTCTATGATAAGGACAGATAGTAGCCACCAGTGTAGTGTACCCAATTTGGCACCTGGGTCTTGATTTTGGGGGACACCTGCTGCTTCATAAACCGTTATAATATTCAAAATGTAACATCTAAACCAGCTCGTTTTCAACTGTAAGAGCACGGTGACTTTGCCAGTCAGGTCCCAGGGGTTCAAGGTGGGCACCATGTGATTGGGGACAAGTGATTAGCAACCCTCTCCCAGATTTCTTATCTCACTTACTCACGTCTCTGGCAAAGGCTGGAAACCTTTCCTAACAAATGTTTTTTAATCTGAGCTCAGTGTCATCATTTTCCACAGCACAGTGATAAATACCTTAGTTTGCTTCCATTCTTGTTAAAAATATAAATTTAGCATTGTTTTCGTAATTATGCAGATATAATTATATCAACTAATTTGTACAGGTCAGTAGTACCACAGCCACCTTTGACAACTCCCATGGGTGGAAGATCTCATTCCCTTGCTGAGACACAAACTACAAAAGCACCTCACGATTCGCCATGCGTCTGCTAAACTAATCCCCCCTGTTACAAAGACCCCCCTATTTTAAATAAATAAAGGAAGATTTCAGCCACTGCTGCAGAACCAAAAGCCTCCCATCCTGGGACAGAGAAGTTTGATAGTCAGTAGTCCACTCTATTTGGGATCTGACAGGTTTTAGCAGGATGAATTTGGGCTTTGCTTCCTTACACAGTTCAACAGACTGAGTACATGCAGATGGAAAGGTATTAGAGAGAGAGAGAGAAGTTCACAGCAGCCACAGCATCCCATGCTTTCCTCCATCTCTCTCAGGGACAAATCGAGGTTCATTCCTCCCAACAGCAACACACTCCTGTCTGGATTTATGCTCTCTTCCCAGCAGGACAGGGGAGGACTCCTCTCTGCTCTATGGTCATGCAGCCAGTCTCATCACATATTCACATCAGCTCTTCATTGAAATTTGGGAAATAGTTACTCATTACTCCAGTATAAGGACAGCATAATTAATTAGAAGGTCATGTACTGTACACAGTACAGGAGTAGATTTTTTGAAAGGAAGAGTGCACTTATATCAATGCTTAAATATCTGCCTTTCTGTACTTGGCAGATGCTTTTTTTTTAGGAAAAAAAAAAAAAAGAATGAGTTAAGGCTGGTTACAAAAGCTGATGTATCCAATTTTTCTCGCACAAAGAAAACCAACTGCAATTAACAGGTGAGTGACCACTACTTAATTGACAAAATTATTTTTTCATGTACAGGGTAATTTGTCAACATGAATTTCTTTGCAGGGAATGGAAATTGGATGAAGGAAATAATTTAGTGTATTACGGGATTTTCTTCCTTTTTAAAATTAAATTTTCCTTTGTGGTTGTTTCAATTTGCTTGTGTTGCTTTAAATTCAGGGACCAGAGTACTTATATTACGCACTCTAGTCCTCATAGTCTGGCAGGTTGCTGACTAGCAGATGTGTATATATAGTATACACATATACACACACACTATATGTATAGTGTGTATACAGTGTTATATATATGTATAGTGACATCTTGCATAGGACAAGAGATGAAGAATAATCACTCAGGGAGAAGTCTGAATCTCAGGGAAGAAAACAAAACACAACGAAAAATAAATTTGTTATTGTAAAAAGTTTGTAAAAGCAGCTGAAGAACTTCTTTGCATAACAGTCTTGAAGTGACTGCCTGTAAGATTTACTCTGGATAAGTAAGGACCAACAAAAGACCCTTGAGGCAGGTTTAAGCAAGACATCACTGTTAAACTGTCTTGTTAAACAAACTACCTGTCCTGAAAGCCTTCAGTGTCATTGACAAAAATACTGAGAAAAATCAAAGCCCACCCAGCTGGAATAATCAGCCGAGAGGACCCAGAGGAGACCGAAGCCAGACAGGCTGGATGAACAGATGCCTTGAAAAATTATACGTAGGAAATAGGTAAGTGAGGGCGAAAAGCCGTGATGCAGTGTGAGTTACAGGAACTCATGTGAACACCTTCATATAAGCATTGCAGGCACGGTCGGTTCTATTAATGAAGCTTTTTAATGACAATATCTCTACGTTTTTTTTCTTCTCTCTGTGTGAAGGTCATTTTATTACACAGTATAACTTATAAACAGATCTTGCACATGGATTTTGCTTTTGCTTTTCTTTCCTATCTTCTCATTTTGTGTATAGAAGCATAACAGTTGGGCGACTCCCTGAGTGGAAATGGGTGAGAAGAGTGATCTTTTCTCCTCCAAAATGCAAAGTTGGAGAAGTCACTTAAGTGCATTGAAAGAGTAGTGCGGTTGTAGACTAACCATCAGATATCAGCTCTGAGTTCCTCAAAAAGTGCTTAACTTCACTTAACTGGTAAACAATCAGGTCAGAATAGAAGCAAAGCAGCAAATCCCCCTGCCCTCCACACCCCGAAATCCTCCAAAGGTTGGGTGTAGCAGTGAAAAAGGTAATATTCTCATTGAAACCCTTTCTGTTACTTTTTGGGGGAATTTGGAAAGGAGCATTATAAGTAAAAATTGGCCTATTTTTTTTTATTTTAAATGAGAGATTGTTATCTATGTAGGTAACATATATAAAGAACTTTTTGTTCAAAAGAAAGCTATTAATCAAGATCTTTTTTCCTCCTCTAGGAAGACAAGAGAAATAAAAGGTTTATTATTTCATAGCCTCCAGACATCTGGAGAGGAATGAATACAGTGTTAAAAGTACCTGAGGCAGTTGGCTGTGTGCAGTGTTTCTTTATACAATATTAGGCCCAGCAGGATGAGAAACAGCTAATTGTCCTGGGCATGTGACTTGCGATTTGATATATTTTCAAAAGGAGACACAGCAGGAAGCGAATACCTTTTTATACTTGAAACAGTGGCATGAACTTGAACCTGAAGCACCTGGGGTTCCCGGGCTTTTTGGGTACATAATGCAGTAATGAGATGGTTATTATATGACAGGAATTATTGCTTAGGAGTTAAGTAAAAAGCAAGATTTTGTGCAGAATTTTTTAAAAATGAGAATGGATGAAAAACCGTTTCCAGTTTTCTCTGGTGCATCAAAATATTTTGTTTTCCCTTGTAGAAGAGAGCATCTTTAGGTGTGGAATTATGAACAATCCCCCAGGAAGAAGCATTCAACTGAAGAACTAAAATAGACTTTCCGTGCACATTAATTCCCTCTTCGAGAGGGAATGCAGGATAGGGAGCACTTTAGAAGAAACTTCTATTTACAAGTTCTAATAGCTTTGTACATGCTGATTTCTTTCATGAGACATCTCAACCACTTATAATGTATTCTTACATTTTCAAATATCAAGCAAACATAGTGACAGATGCTGCGAAGCAGCCGAGGAGATAGCTCTCTCCCTGTGATTGAGTTATTATGTATTCCATTAGATAGTGCTGCTCAGCTGAGCTTTTGAAGGTGGAAGGTAAGATTAACAGAGGAGGAAAGGCTTCTTATTAATTAAAGTGATGCACTGCCAATTGTAAGGGTAATCAAATATTGGTTCAGTCTTACCACTGCTGCTTACTTTTAATAGGTATATTTGATAAAGATGACGGAACTGCCCAGCAGAGCACAGGCTCTGCAAAGCCACAGCCTCACCGCTCACCTCATTTAAGATCAGATTTGTGCAGACCGACAAGACAAAGACTTATGAGAAAAACAGTTCAACAAGTGCAAAGAGACCATGGTATTGAACCTGAAAAACGAAACTCTTCATTACTTGAACAGTGTAACAAGGCAGTTTATAAGCAGTATGCTTATTAGTTGTAAATGCTGCAGCGAAGCTAATGATTTTTGTTTTAGTTGGAGTTCAGATTCTCACTTTCATCAGCATTATCTTGCCAAATATGTTCCCAAGCTTATTTTAATTTAGGATTTGACACTAGCGATTGCCTTTTTTTCCCCTCAAAGGATGAATTAGTTCACAATAAAAGATGCATATTAGGCAATTTATTATGCTAATGACTTGCAGAAAAAAGCCAAATTACCTTGGTGGTGGATTATATTGAACAATAAAAAACCACACTCATTGCAATTCTCAGCAAACGCATAGTTTAGCTGTAGTTAGCTCCAGGAAGTTTCCTGGTAATAGTATCCACATTAGAGACAAACAGATATGCATTAGCAGTAACCACATTCATAGTGAAACAATGTAGACAGATCTCACTCAGATTTGTAATTATGTCTCATTACCCTTCAGCAGTCATTTCTAGCTCAGCTTAGAAGCAAAGCTTGTGTGATCATGGCATATGGTGCATGAGCTGGCATTTCCTACCTGATTATTTTAAAATCTATCATCTGATTTCAACCAAACTGAAGGAGAAGTTGAGACTCAGAAGACATTAAGGTATGTACAAATTTTATGCAAACAGGAAGTCAGCTAGAAGAAAAAGTTGACATTAATATGCCCCGTTGATATAGAAGCTTGGCCTGAAAATATGAATCCACAGGAAACAGACTGTCCTGCATTGCTCCTAGAACCATCACTCACTTTGAATGGTGAAACATTTCCTATCATATGCTGTGTGCCCAGCCACTTTCACTGACCTCCCTGAGCCGGGGGACATACACATTTCAGGGCACAGTGCTATTAGTCAACTGGAAAAGTAGGAGAGAGAGTTGCTGCAATGTAATATCTACATATCATTAAGTTTACACAAGGATAAGGATATAGGCAAAGAGAAACATTTTCAATGCAACCTTGAAATGATGGATAGATTAACATTCCTAACTCCAGTAAAAGCAAGATTATACAAAAATTTAGATGAGACTATCAAAATTATTCTTTCAAGTTGGATCAATAACAAGATTCAATCGGACTTAAAGAAAGCTGTTCTGTGATAATGGCAGGAGATAAAATAATCAGTCTTAAGTGAGCAAGAAAATAAAGAAAATAATGTAATTGGAGGAAAAAGAGGAAGTGGCCTGAACACTAATCCTGCACCAACTCTATAAAACATCTGAACAACCTAAATCAGGGAAGCAGCTCAAGCACAGAGACTATTTCAGATTCTTCAGCACTAAGAAAAGCTAGCATCAGTGTCAAAAGGCGACAGTGTCATGAGTTTTGACCACACCTACTTACAAAACGAAACCAAGTCCTTTTCAGCAGATGATTAAAGGGATTATTACCAATAAGAATAAAAGCAAATTCCACTGGTCAGTTGAGATTCCTCAATACCCATAACCATAGCTTTTTTTCTCCAGTCACTGCAACTCTTACTTAGTACCTCTGAGTTAATGGCCCTGGCATAAACATTGTGCTTATTTTCAAGGGTCTAATTACAACTCACTTTGTCTTAGCATTATGTAATCTGCACTGCTGAAATTAAGCTTTTATATATTTAATTGGCATTCATTTCTCTGTTTGGGGAAAGAAAAACATTGGTCAAAGCCTGCATCTTCCTCCACTGGTTATTGTGCACAGACAGACTTTATCACTATGGATAGGCAATGCCATCACAAAAAAGCAAGGACAATGACCTGGAGTTGGGTTAGTGACAAAGGTTTTCACTCTTAGCAGTGAAAGTTCAGCATCACTGTAATAACATCAAAAGATGGAACTGCAACTTACTGGTTCTGAACTAGCATATTATGAAAATGAACAATTTCAGTGTGTCCTGTAGCAGGAAATATTTTACCTGCTATAAAAACAACAGCTTTTGTAAATTATTAAACTCTCAAGCTTCTTTTCAGCATTTAACAAGCTGTGAAAGTTGTTTACAGTGTTGGATGTACAGCACCACTTTTATCCTCCAACATAGCAACAAAGATACAACATAAATGAAACACCATCTTCTTTTCCTCTGTATCATTGTTTTGCACTTTGTTGAAGTATGCCATATGAAAAAAATCCATTACATAAATAATTACCTGAGACCAATTTAAAGTTCAGCATCAGTTTGTAGGAAGAACTACCTATTTCCTTCATGATTATCCTTAGTAGAAAAGCTGACAACACTTAGAAGAGTGGCTGCAGCATTACAGTGAGTAGGATTTGTCTGTTCCAAAATGCAGTCTCTGAGTAAAGCTAATGCCTGGTCTGCGTGGGGTGGATACATTTTCCAGCACAGAATGTGAGTTAAGAGGGATGACTTTTTTGCTGCCTGAACATGGGTATGAACCTTTTGACACCAAGACAGCAGTGCTCACATGGAGGGAACCTGCCCATCTAGCACATGTATTCTATGTTAGCAAAATACTCTCCGACCAGGTGAGGTATTTATATTTGCCATTATGGGCAAAACGCATCCAGTTTGGGTACACCCAAAGAAATATTTTCCAGTCTAGACAGGACCTCTATTTTGACAAAGCTTCATTTTCTGCTTTATTATAAAAAACAGTAACTGACAATTTCCTGATTTCGCTAAATCCTACTCCATCCCCCCGTTTCAATACATGATCTAGTTACTTGTGAAATGATGAGTAATTTTATTACTCATGGATGTGTGCATACCATTCGCATGAAAAAAACCACAACACAGGCCGAAGCATGTACGGCAAGGAAAAAAAAAAACCACAAATGTTTAAAAAATTCAATCAAAACCCACAAAAATACTAAGAAGAAGCTGTGACTAAGACAACAGGCACCGATTTAAGCCCTCAGCTTCCTGCTCTCAATACTGCATGACACCAAGCATGTCATTTGAGCATGCTGTCCCTGGTTACCCATCTCTAAACTAAACACAACAGGCGCTAAGACGCCGCAAGTGTATGTGGAGAGATTACTTTGAAACCTGCTTCCTTTTCCACCGGTTTCCATGGAAAATTAGCATCTCCCTCCTCTAATGGTGCTCATTTTGGTAAGACAGGCAAGCTCAGTGAGAAACACAAGAAAGTTTAGGCAGCTGCCATTTTTCTGTGTACAAAAAGCAGAGTGTGTGAGGTATGGAAAAAAAGGCAACTCTAAGTTTGACATTCCAGGCTGGGGGAAAAGGCATTTGGCTGGGGCCATTCCCTGCCCTGGCACATGCCTGCAAGGGGTAGAAAGCCTCTCTCACACTTCCCTGCTCATCTGCATTTCTACGCTGTCTGGCACTCAGCTCTTCCTCAGATGAACTGCTTGTAGCCCACAGCTCCTACCACTTCCTCACACCCTTTGTTTCCAGCAGTGGAGGAGGAGGTTCTCTTTCCATGCTGCAGTGATGCCAGTGTGACTTTCCTTTTTTTTTTAGCAGTTCCCCAGTCACTACCATGGGTCAACGCTTACCCAGAAAGCAGTGTACAAGGGTTCAATTGCATATTCGTATGAATTTCACTCCTTTCCATAAGCAGATCTGTTCTGCCTTAATTTAGCCATCTATAGATTAAACATTTTGTCAAAAGTACTCAGACTTGCTCGCTGCTGAATGGAAAGGGCAACTCAACTCACCTGACTTAGAGAGAACAATTTTAATATGGGATGAATTGTCCTTTAGAAAAGTTACCTTTCCACTGCCTAGGGAGGCTGCCTAGAGATCAGTTTAAGACTGTATGTTTAATGCAGGTGATGTGGAATACAAAACGATTTTCTGGCCCTGTATTTATTGCCCTTTTGTGCCAGGCGTACAGCATATTTACTCTTACGCAACTAGGGAAAAGATTATTCAATTAAATGTACAAAACTGGGTAATTTAGAAAGTGAAATTATGATGGCACATCATGGCAGCCACGCAGTGCTATTGGAAACAATCATCCTGAGTTTTGGTAAGAGTATTGAACCTGTGCTTAAATGTACATCTCAGGAAGAAGGGGCAAAGATACAATTACTATTCTGAATACGGCATCTGCTAAGAAGGTAAGAACACAAGAGCAGCTGTAGTTAGTGAGGCTATGGGCCATCTAACCCAGCAGCACATTCACAGAGACCTTGAGAGGTCTCTGTATTTTAAGGAAACATATGCCTATCTTGCCTGTCCATCTGTATTTCCTCTCAGATCTTGCTTCATTCTCCTTTCAAAGCGCAGGTCATTCAATTTAGGAACACCCATTAATAGTTTGATAGAGGTAGATCCATGTTAAGAAGTCCTAACTACAGCTAAAAATAGTAAAATGCCACACTGTTCATTTAGGGCGTCAAGTATGTGTCATGATGACCACTGATCAATTCGTATTTTTAATATAAACCAAGCCCTTTATTTCATACATGCAGCCAGACTGTCTCAGGGCAACACACAGAGCAAGCAAGCATTTTGGAGACAAAAGGCCTCAAAGACAGCCAAAATCCAAGCATTTAGCCTACAATTTAGATCATGACAACAACTACGGATGGTTTGAATTCTCTGAGCTTTTCCTCTGTCACCACTAAGTCCAGGGAAACAGGGAGTTAGCAAGAGGAGGCAAGAAGGCTTTGCAAAGTGTCCCCTTCAGTAGCATTGATCAGTGTGGCATGTATTGCCATGCTGCCATGTCCCCTTGGCTGCACAGCACGCTTCCCCTCCCTGGCATTTAATTCAGAGCAGTATCCACCTGAATCAGAGAGGTCCGTCTGCTTAAAATGAAAGATGACATTTTCATGAAACCAAATAAACCTAGGAATGGCAGATGGTGTGTATGTGCAGGGAGGGAGGTGGAGGAAGCAGAGCATGGTTTAAAAAAAGTATCTGCCCCAAATACAGTGCAAACTACAATCAAATTACAAGTATTGGTAAAGTGAAGGGAAGAGAAGAGAAGAGAAGGAAATAATCCTCTGACAAAGGTATAGGGAGAATGCTGGAGTGTAATCAGTGTGAACAGAGTGTAACTCTGTGGATCCAGCAAGCAAAAAAGAATCAGATAGCCAGGTAAAATGGAGTACCCAGGGATTATGCACTCCGTGGTTCATATCCATCAGAGTAAACGTGCATAAGCTGCGCTCTCCAGAAAATTTCCAGGCAGATTTGCGGCAAAGCCTCCAGCAGGACAAGTTACAGTTGATAAGCCCAGAGGCAGAAGTCACCAGGTGATGGGTATGCCTGGTGAAAGCCTACCTCAGACAGATTGCCTTCCTCTCTCTCTATTTAAATACCCGCTCACATTCAAGCTCACACTGACTCTCCTAATGTCCAGGCTACACTCAAAAATGTTGACAGCGTTCAAAGATCCTAGTAGTTAAGTTGATTTTTTTTGGAACATGTTATATAACCACAGCAAATCCATCAGTGTCTTGGAGATCACCATAGAAACAGGCTGACAACTCTCAGTGCAGGAGGAAGAAGCCCTGATCTCAGTTTGGAAAAGATGCTGATGTGACTGGTCAAACACATGGACCTCCCGCCCTCATTTCCAGCATCATGGACTCCTGATGTTTGCACGCTTTCAGCCTTTTGGCTGCAGGATTTGATGGAGGGTTTCCAACTCCACGGAGCAATACATAAGACACCGAATCATTTTCTACCAAAGAGACATTGAGGCTCTATTCCAAAGTAAAGATCACAAAACAAAAATAGCTAACTTGATATTCCTGTAAGGAAAAAGACTGCTTTAACTATCTGAATTGCAAAACAGTGGGGTTCCTGTGCACTTGAAGGTGCAGTGCTTGTTGCCATTACCCCTTTTTTGGTGCTGCCTGGTACATCTTCCCGATGACCTGGGCCACAAGAATAGAGAGAAATCACAAAACCTACGAGGCCTGAGGGTAGAATTGCTCTGCTGGAGTGGGAAAAAAGGGGTAAAAGAAAGGCTTAATGGTTTTCAAGGGGACATCTACTTACTAGGGACATTTTACAGCCCTTCCATTTCTTTTTTTTTCCTCTTGAACTAGAAAAGTTTCCATGGGCTTTGTTCTTTTCTGAAGTATCTTCCTGGACAAGTACCAACTTTTCAGTGGCCTTCACACCATGTGAAGTAGGAAATGTGTGTGTTTCCACATAATTCTTCAAATGAATACAAAATAAACTAATTGATTGAATTAATAATTCATAAATACTAATTGTGCTTGAATGGAGAAGTATCCAAACATTCCCCTGTTCGTTGACCTGAAAATATATTCTGCAGCTTGAAGTATTTCTCTAGATTTCGATTTGATGACAGCAAATCTTTTAATCACTTTCTCATAATTTTACGACTACAACTGAAAACCATTCCAATCCTTCAAAAAGAACTGACATTTAGTCAAACAAAATGATGAATTTCTCTGCACTGCAGTGAGCGCTCATATGCTCAATTTATCTCAAGCTTAAAGATTTCTTAGCCAAAGCTTGTCCCAAAGTGAATTCAAATATGTATTTACACAGTAATTATGGCTCAGTACAATTTAAACTCTAGTGAAATATACAAAAATATTAATAGGTGGTACTAAATGCTAAAACACAGTAAATTTAATTTTGTTTCAAGTTATTTTCCGTGTTTCAATGTACGGTCACAAGTTCAAGATTAATTATATTTCACACTGCTATCCTTGAAATGTTTATTTTCCGTACATTTAGTTCTGTAGTCCCAAATTTAAGCATGTTTTAGAATAGTTACTAACCATTATGATAACTATAGCAGAGGTCCACAGAATTCTTCAGCTTTTTTTTCACATCATTCCATTATATCCTATGATTATGCTTAGTGCACTTAATGATATATTAATGTTATAATGCAAAGACAGTGGTATATTTTACTTAAATATGTTGCTATGTTTGATTTCTTTTAGTGAATTAAAGAGGCCTAGGGTTGAAAAACCTAGTTTCTTTGAAAATGCCTACTGAAGCTGTGGCTTTAGCTGGAGAAACCTTTGGGGAAATCACAATATAAGGCAATGACTTTCATTAATTATATAATAATTCATTACTACAAAATAAGAACACTGATTCTTTCTCAATTAAGCTGTACTTTGTCCAGTTTCCACAGACAGAACTGCTCCTATTTCCCTTTGAAAGGAAGGTCACTGGTCAGCGACCCACTAAGTCACTAGACTCATCCCTTGAGTATGTTACTAGTTGTTTACCATCCCTCTGTGCAGTTGAATGTTTTATTCTGTTAGCACCTGGAATTTTGAGAAGAGGAACGGGGTGATTAATTAGGTAGGGGAATCTGATAAGAGTCAGAATGCTGATATGGAATGCGGAGCAGTGTTGATTACAGTTGCGGAGATTTAGGGTCAGCACACGCTATTTTGATGGGTGCAAGTTAATCCCTCCAAGTCTTATGTAGCTTGGATTAGAACGTCTTTCTGAGTTCATTAATTGACTGAAAGAGTAATCAAGTTTACCGTTCACCTAGATCAGCCATTCTGGTTTCATCTCAGGGTTTACTATTGATATGTAATACAGAGTCAGTGTGAAGTTTGCTAATGAATTCACTGCTCATTATTCCTAACTGCTCTGGAAATATGAAGAAAGCCAAAGTAAAGAAAAATAATCTCATTTTCCCCATATGAACCATTCCTACTTACAGCCATGTTGAATGATAGCTTATACTGTTGGTTCTTCATTTCATACAGCAAGGATTATTTAGAAGTTAACAGTATACTAAAACCAGGTATAGCCCCCCTGGATCTCTGAGCAAGCCCATATAGGGCTCCGTGCTGCATGTGGAAGAGCAAACAAGTACCAGGTCCGGGGCTGCAAGTCTACAGACACAGTGGGGTAGGAAGGGGTTATTTCTGAAAACCACCTGATCTTCACCCATTTCAAACCTCAGCAAGCCCAAAGTTCAGCAGTTTAGAACCATCAAGTTTAATAATTGAACACACATGTTTCACTGTTGAAAAAAAGTATTCCTTGAGAAGGTGGAAAAGTTAATCTATACTCAAGTAATTTATAATATTGATATGAGAACAGTAAAATCCAACAGGCAGATAAATCTCACTGGGGCAAAAGCCCAACCTGCATAAACACATTCAGGAAGATGATTTTGCTTTTTGTTTTTAGATATTTTTAATGTGAAACAAAATAAAACAACCATATGAATATGAACCTATCCTTGCCATTGTTCCCTCACAGCTCAAAAAAACATGTCAGTATGGTAGCATATAGTACTGGTCTGAGCATTCATTATAGCAGTTGCGATGAAACCACATGGGATGTCTTGGCTGGATCTGACACAACAGACTGGGTCATCTGGCCTGCAACTCATTCCTTGCTGTCTTTTTTTTATGATGGGTGGCTCTGGCATAAATGAAGGACAGATAGGAGGCTTGACAGATCCTTTTGGATCCTTTCTCAAGTGCTCTCTACCTCTTCCCTTCAGCGTGACCAAGAAAGCGCATCTGGTAATAAAATGCAAATACTCCCTCGTCATATAATGAAGCGCATCCACGTACATCTAGCTTGTCGTGGTGCACCTTCTGCATCCCATGACATGACAGATGCAACAGAGGACTTAAGCAGTTTCAGCTAATGAAGGGCAATCCTTCTGTCACATGAACAAAACTGTCTTTAATTGTACAACTGAATGCACACTTCACAACTGGCAAGGAACAACTGCATTTTTGATAGGGCAAAACACTTGCAATCACGTGTGTTGTGGTTTAGCCCCGATCAGCAACTAAGCACCACTCAGCCGCTCGCTCACTCCCCCCACCCCTGTGGGATGGGGGAGAGAATCAGAAGGGCCAAAGTAAGAAAACTCGTGGGTTGAGATAAGAACAGTTTAATAATTAAAATAAAACAGCAATAATAATAATAATAATATAATGAAAAGAAAAATAATGAGCGAAAGAGAGATGAAACCTTGGAAGAAGGGAAAAACAAACCCAAAACTAAACAACGAGTGCTGCAACCGCTCACCACCCGCTGACCAACGCTGCCGGTCCCCAAGCCGCGATTGCTGCTTCCCCTGGCCATTTCCCCCCAGTTAATATACTGGGCATGACGTCACATGATATGGAATATCCCTTTGGCCAATTCGGATCAGCTCTCCTGGTTGTATCCCCTCCCCTCCCGGCTTCTTGTGCGCCTGGCAGAGCATGGGGAGCTGGAAAAGTCCTTGACTAGTGTCAGCGCTACTTAGCAACAACTAAAACATCAGTGTGTTATCAACATTATTTTCATACTAAGTCTAAAACACAGCACTATACCAGCTACGGTGAAGAAAATTAACTATCCCAGCTAAAACCATGACAACGTCACACAGGAAAATTTGCAGCTTCTTTGGAAGACAATCTCCTTTTCGGAGGATATTAAGATGTGGAAAAAATGGTGAGAACAGGAAAAAAGGGGGAAATACTTCAGCAGTAATGACAACTTGTGTTATGTTTCCTATACAGAGAGATGGAAAAAAAGTATTTGCTGATACTTGTGCAAGCAACTTATAGTCTACTACATTCAATTTGATTCTCTATATGTCTTAATAGGACTATGAATATTATTACTGGCCATAAAAATTACACTAGTCTTACCCTAAGAACAGCAATAATACTCAGCTATAATGTTCAGCTCTCATGCTATCTGGCTGCGAATTTCACAAGTTGACTATTTGTACTTTAATTAAATACTTCTTCAATTTATCTTACTTTATCTGCCATCAATTCACTGAATTATGACTGATTCTTCTAATATAGGGTTTTTTCTTTCATTTCATTTAAGACAAGACTTGCAAGGAGTGCTCACAAACAATTCAAAACATCACATTAGACTTGCTGTCTTCTGGATCTTTTCAGAATTATTTCTGTATTTTTTTAACGTGGAATTCACATTCCAAACAAAGGCTCGTGACTGTCACTGACAATAAAACCTTAACTTTCTCTGCATTGCTTTCCATCTCCCTAATGAATTGAAGATCTAATTTTTGCTTTTTCCTACTGTTGATATATTCTGGAGAGATTTTTTACTTTGCTAGTTTACCAGTGACAATGAGAATTTCTTTTTCTCAGAGGAATGGGAAAGTTTAAAGCTCAGCAGCACGAGAGGTTTGGATTGCTTTTGCCAGCGCACATTATCTTTAAATTTATGCAAGCTGAATCTCATATGCCAAGTTTTTAAAATTAATCTAGAGTCTCTCACAATCCCCCATGGTTTTCACAAACTGAAAAGTTTATGGGTGAAACTGTTGAAAAATGCCTCTGGATTTGTTTTCTGCTTTGGCACATGCAAAAAGCATCTGCAGATACCAACCATTTTGTTTCAAAATCAGCGTGCCCACCTTCCTTTGTGTGTGATAACCGTGAGAAGCCATGGTGCTTTAAATGAGCCAAGGAGCTTAAACACTGGTAAGCTATAATCCACCCTCAAACATCATCACTCTCCAAAGCAGAAATATCCCACATAGTTCAGGAAGAGATAACAACATTAAAGCAGCTTTTTTACTGACATTATCAGGTTGCCTTACTTCTTCTGTTTGAAGGAACTCTTTCTGGAATGCTTTTGTTTTCTCAGTCTTAATGGATACATCCATACTGCTCAATGAGAGGGCTAAGGACTGAACACAACACCACAGCCCTTGACTATGCAATTGATTGATTTCTCCCTGCCCCGTACTCTGGACTGTTCCAACCACCTCTCCACAATGCCTGGGCAAATTCAGGTGTTAACTTGCTTATGGATCACTCCTCAAAGATGGTATGGGCAGGAATGCATGAGGTTTAAGTCCCTTTGCCCTGCACAGTCCTCCAATATGATCTGCACATCCTAAAACTCCAGAAAGTCTTCATGCCACACCACAGTGCAGGCAGCGAGTGCTCCTGGCATCATGCCATAAGAACGCCCTGGCAGACTGCAACATATGTCTTGCAGTGTTACAGACACTGAACTGAAACACATAAAATATTAATTATTAGTACCTCAGAACCACATGGCGAGAGCCAGGGCAAAATTGTGTGCAGTGTGGATGTGAACAGTCTGCTCTAGAGGCTTCTTCCCCTACACAGCATAGATAAAAACCAGTTCATACCTGACAGCCCCTGGTCCAGGAATCAGTCCCTCATCTGTTCAAATTTGCTAGTGATAGTATCTGCACAGGAGCTTTTTTTTTTTTAAGTTAAAAGAAAAGTCTGCTATTTGATAAAACCTTCTTTGAAAAAAAATAATTTTCCTATGATAAAGAAATAATCCAAATAATTCCTTCAGAAATTCTTTTAAGACTGAAGCTGGAATTTGACAGCGACTCAATATTGACATTTATGAAAATATTGAGCATTTATCTCTCGATACATTTTATGGACATAAGCATTCTCCTAAGCAAAGGTAGAAGCCTGTTATTTATAAACATTTATGTCTTTCATATATGGGAAAGTTGCAGTTGTCTTCTAAGTTGCAGTGTTACAATTTCTAGATTAGAAGAATAAAAAAATATTTAAGTGATTCAAAACATCATGAAAGTCAAGAAGCATTGCCAGTTTTAGATGAAGAATCAGGGTGAATATTATTTTCTCCAGTACCTTCACCAAAGCCTGTAATTTACACTGCTCACTCTCCATCAAGTCCAGCAATTGCATTAGCTTCCTTCCCAGCTTCTTGAGGAAATGCTCCTAGTATGGTCCATCTTCTCAAACAATTGAGGACTACAAAACCTAAAGAATGGTGAAGGGCAGCAGTGAAAGGGTTTTGCTAAGTTACTCATGCAAAGAGGGTAATTTTCTGTACAAAGAAGCCTTGCAATCAGTTATTTCTAATATGACATAAAACCTGAATAAAAGACAGCCATGGTTATGGTTTTCTCTCATACATTATGGATTTCTAATTCTTTTTCTTCCACTAGTTTCTTGTAATGCCATTTACAGTTCACATCAGAAAACTGTGGTGGTGTTCAGTGTTGACTTGACTGGCATTTTACTCTATGTGTGCCTGTTTTTCTGTCCAATTTGGATTCTCAAACTGAATTCAGAAAGAATGGTATTGAGTGAGCCAGGCTGGCTGTGTTGCTTGACATTCATTGCTTATGTGTTGCAACTCCCTGAGACCTCCGCCTGTTACAAGTCTCAGCCTCTCATGACACCTCTCTTCAAGACTTTACTTCACCTGTGTATTTGCTGTCATCTCTGTTGCTTTGGATGATGCAGACAATATATTAAATAAATCTAACAGTGAATTTGTAATTGGAATAATGTAAGAATAACACTCTGCAGGGTAGGATTTGCATAGGTTTTTATGCAAATATCTGTACATGTTTAAACCTTCAAAACACTCACACATTTTAGGTTACAGTTTTTTCACTTAATGAATATTCTCTGCTGGACTATTTAGAGATCACCTACAAGCACCTTTGTTTACAGAGTAGGTTAATTAATACAGTTATTACAGCAGGGCATGGGGTGAAACTTTTTTTATCTGCTCCAAACCCATACAACAGTCTGCTGTATGTCAAGTGGTGTGACATGGTCGAAAACCCAGGCAAGTTTGTTGACAAACAAGTTAAGGTTCATGAAAATTTCAGATGAACCTCCAGCAGATTTTCAGTGAGCTTGGGCTGATATAACATTTTTCGTTAAGCAACGTGAAAACAGCCACTTTGAATGCCTCCAAACTACAGTTATGCGAATAAATGATTTTTAAAGTTCACCTCTGGTTAAGAATAAGAGCAGATTAGCCAATCCTCCCCCCTCCCACACCAAGCCCTGTTTTATTTCAATTTCATGCATTTTATTAACAGCAATAAAAATTTGGAAAGAAAAGGCCTGATGAACATGGAAACTTCAATGCTGTCCATAGGACTGATGACATCTGGGTCATGACCAAATCCCTGGCTCGAATGTTGTAGAACAAGAATTTAAACACTGGTCTTCCGCTTCCCAGACAAGTGCCCTAACTCCCTGGCTACAGTTCACACTGTAGAAGGACGCTCAGTTTGCCTTGTCAAAGTTGCTCCAAGATTAAGCTAGGTTAAATAGGTACAGTAATGACCGCACTGTATGACAGTCAGCAGACCCAATTAGGAGAGCGATATCTTGATTACAGCCCTTGTCCCACTGACTAACCCTTTGTAAACAAAAAAAGAAATAAAATAATGATGCTAGCGGAATTCACACTGAGTATTTATAGCCCAGTCTGATACACCTAATGAAATCAGAGAAAACAGTATTGATCACTGATTCATTCAGGGCTTTATTCCATATACCAAACACAAAACCAATGCCAGACACCGTGAACTCATTAATGGTGATTTTCCTCGGGCTCTTTGCCACTTGCTGCTTATTTGTAGTGCAAGGGTAACACATACCTGACATACACTTAATTAGCAGAAGTTGGAAATGCAGTTTTGCATTTCTTCCTTTTCTGCCTCTCTGAATGCTGGTACCTGTTAAGACTAGAGAGGAACCTTCAGAGGACATGGTGATGTGCTGAACAATGCTCTGCTCCAAGCAAAATGACTGTGTGAGCACCCATCAATTCCAGCAATGCTACTTGACAGGCCAGTAACACCTCTTACAATTTCAATCCAAACAATCTCATTAGCTTCTCTGACAGAAACCATCAGAGGTATCATTTCTCTTGGCTTCACAATACAATTAAGGTGGGAGGAGACCTCCAGAACGGTCCAAGAAACATTCTCTTTAAAGAGGCACAGGCAAAGATCCCATGGGAGTAATGCTGACTCTAAAAGCTCCCTTAATATGCAAAAAAGGAGAAATATTTCCATAACGCTGTGGGCCATACCAGTGTGTATGGTTAAGGGAAATTAACTTTGAAGAGTATGGATTGTAGGCAGCTGTTCAAAGCCACATATAGAAACACCTGATATAAGACTGGGCTGCAAGTCCCAATGTTTTTTCAAACTAAGAAAGCTCAACATTGTTTTAGCTGAGGATAGAGAAAAACCAAGACAAATTAGGTGCCGATAAGGAAAATTCAATAAATCCCCTTATTTATTTATTTATTTATTTAACAGAATGGCATCTAAAAGACAACTCCATTATCATTTGCTGAGGATGTGGAAAACTTTTTTTTTTTTTTTATTGTTTTGCCCAGTGCAAATAAAGCTTTACCTGCTTCCATCCTTATCTGTTATAAATGGCTTTCATCTGCAGTGAGGGCAACACAAAGAATGGCTCACTTGCAGTTTGTGGTATTTGCTATCATTGAAACCTCTCATGAGAGTCCTTTATAAAACTGGAAAGTGAGCCAAGGGAATTCATAATAAATATAAAATAGCAAAGCCCTTTTATAAATGAATGAATGAATGAAAAGTGAATGACTTGTTACCATAAATACAAAATATTTGAATACTGAATGCTTACCCTGAAAGTAATTTCAACAGAAACATTTTATTTTACTGCTACAGTTCATACTTATCTCAAAAAATCAAAAGAAGTCTAGCATTGTTGGAAACTGGAACCACTTTTTACAGATCCTCACAGATGTCTAAATATATTGTCTTCTGTTAATTGCAAAACCAAGATTTTTTTTTTTTTCTTTTTTTGACTGATTGCTTTTCAAGTTGCGAGTGGGCATATCTTAATTAATCCCATAATGATTTTTGAGATAGTGATGTACCAGCTAAAATCCTGCTCATCTAATGTCTTTGATTTCAGTGCACTAAAATGCCAAATGTTTGGCCTAATGACATTTAATCATACAGGGAATCCCTAGGTGGTATTCCACAGTATCTGAATTATTGAACTCTATTTATCTAGAAAGAAACAGTATGGGTTCAGACAGTATCGTTGTTTCACTAAAAAAAAAAAAGTTAAACTAAGCAAAATAACTGTCTTTGAACTAGAAGCCATGTAAACCAAATACCGTCTGTGTTCTCCACCCTGCAGCCCTTTACTCAGTAGCCTCTTCACTTGCGTAATGAGAGGCACACACAGACCCATAGAGCATGCAATGGGAGAGCACACCCAGATATACCCCCACCAAAAAATACTTATACATCCCACAGGAGTACCTTACATCCTGACTTTTCTAAAAAGGAGAACATTTTGTATCCTTTGCCTAATCACCACTGTTAGAATGTTTTAGGTGAAATAAAGATGTTTGAATTGCTCTAAAACCCATTTAGTGCCGCCGCAGGCAGGACACCTTACCAGTTATTGAATGCCTCTGGGGCCATGGGAGAGCAAGGCACCGTGAAGGCTAGCAGCACTGAAGGCTAATTTTATTGTCATTAGACCCTGAAAGCAGTTAGCTTTCCCAGGGAAATAATATGAATTTTCTTGCATTTAATATTTAAAATGCGATTTAAATGTTAATAATTAATGTCAGACTACTTTTAATTTCTATCAGTGAAAGCATACGCTGCAGTTGATTCCGTTTCCAGTGGGAAGAAAACTGTGGGCACTGTAGTCTTTTGTTATTAAAGCATTACAGTAGCAGTGTGAGTCTGTACAAATGTTAATTTGTCAGAATTTTCTCATAGGATAATATTTACAGTATTTCAGAGTCTATGTATGTGATCAGCATTTTGTACCCACTTGGCAATTGTATCTGAACATCTGCTTTCATGCTTTATGTTCACAAAGGTCTGGTTCTTTCAGTGCTGATTTGGAATGAAGACGAATACAGCTGCAGCACACTGCTAGTGTTACGGATCTGTCGCATTTACTGTTCACAGCCACGCTAGCAACTTCCACAATGTTTGTTCTTTATGACAGATATACCATTTCAATTCAGAGTGTATGAAAGCCTTTGGGCAAACCAAGAGTGCCAAGATCTTTTGTTAACGATAGTCACCACTGGGTTTTAAAAAACATTTTTGACACATATCAAAGCAGTACATGGGGGGAAGGAAGGTGAAGGAAGAGAAACCATCATAAGAAAGTCACAAAGAGGTGGGGCAAATGGCTATACGACATCATGCATTGGCTTTCCTCTGCTCCCTCTCTCTTCTGAAATCCAGTGGAGCTGAAAACAGCATGCACATCCACTAGAAGAACAGAAAAGTTGACGGAGGGGAGAAAAAAAAAAAGTAAAAAAAAACCCTGCACAGACAAAGCTACCAGAGAAAAATGATTAAAAAACCCCACAGCTTTTAGAAACACTTAGCAATTTTAACATAGCATAAAAGAAACTGGCAAAATACATTTCAAAGAGCATAAAAGAGAAGAAAGAACAACTCATCTAGCACTATCACAAGAAGTGAAACAAAAATGTTCACTCTAACAGCCAAATTTATACTTGTACAAAAGAGAGATGAAAGGACACAATCACATGGATTTTTGGAATAAGCTATTTCAGCGTGTATATATAATGTATTTGAAAATGAGTGTGCATCTGCAACTAAAAGGTATGGAACATAGGAGATGCCTGAAAAGCCACTTGGTCTATTCTCTTGCTTTGAGACCGGACTGACCACAATCAAAATTCCTCCTGGGGAACGGTTGTCTACCCTGTTCCTCAAAAATCTTGATGAAGATGTTTTTCTCAGAGAAGAAGTAATGAAGGTCTCACCAATTCTTTTGCAAGCCTACTCCAGCATTACATTACTCTCTGTTGCTCAAAGATTTTTCCTAATGTCAAAGTTGTATCACATTTGCTGCACTTTAAGCCCTCGATTACTGATCTGATATACTGTGGACATGAAGAACCAATTATTTCATGTAGAGTAAGCTTTTACATACTTGGTGGCTTATAATGGCTTTTGTCAGCCCTCTCCTAACTAAACAAACCACTCTTCCAACCTTGTTGCCATTCTCCACATTCTCCTCCATTTTTTCCAAGTGGCCCATTTTCCCTGGTGTGCAGTGCCCAAAACCGAGTGCCACACTCCAGCTGATGTCTTACAAACACTGTGAGTAGCACAAAAAGATCATGTCACTTGTCTTGCAGATTATGCTGTCCTGCCTGAGCATTCCATCGTGATGCTTGCCTCTCCTGTAAAAGGCTGACATTGCTGAGTTTATGATTCATTATACCCTCCAAATTCTTTCCTGCATATTTGTAGCATACTGTTTTCCCCCTCGCCTGAATTTGAGCAGATGATTACTCCTGCCCAAGTGTAATAGCTTACACTTCTCACTGAATCCTGTTCTCATTTAAGGCCAGACAGTTTTTCAAACTTGTCAAGTTTCTTCTGAATTTTCATCTTGTAGTCCCTTTAAACCAGTACTATCTGCAACTGCCTAAATGTGCTATCTATTCCAGCATAGCCCTCATTCATGAAAATGATCCAAGACTAGACTTAGGAGGAATCATGCTTATAAGAGACCCTGCATTTTTGAAGAGAACCACAGACAGCTGCTCCACCTATGGACACTGCATCCATCTTACATTAATTTATCTATGTTCTTTTATTTTCCTTATGGGAATGCCATATGCAACACTGCCAAAAGCTTCACCTCTGCTGGAATCTAAGCACAGGACTTCATTTGCCTTTCCTCTAGGAAGGCCTTCTGTGTTATTGTTGAAAGAAATCAGATCACTGTGATTTAATTTGCTTTTGACAAAACTATGCTGCCTCTTATTGATCACCTATCAGAGGTTAATTGTCTCTGAGGTGCTCACAAATAGTTTATTTATGCCAGTATTTTTTCAGGAAGTGAAGTTACGCAGACCAGCCTGAATTTTCTCCTGCTCATCCATTCGCTCCTTTTATGATGGTCACTACTCTACCAACATATTTAGTTACTGAATCCCACTCATCCTATTTAAGATTTCAAATAAACTTACTAATGGATCTGAGATTGCTTTAGTCACTTTAAGAAATCCTCTCTGATTAAAGTCATCAGGCCCAATTAATTTGAGATCATTCAACTCAGCAACATGCTTTTGTCTGTGGTAGCTTAGCTCTGATAGTCAGCAATTGGCCCCTTTTGCAATGGAGTCCATGGACGTTTTTCTCTTTGACGCAAAGATCTACATGCACAAAAGAAAGATCTACATGCACAGGAGAAAAGACAATACCACCTTTCTTTTTTTTCCCACTCTGAACAGGCTTCAGAATAGCCTCCAGACTTTATAGCCCCCAAATAAACCAGCCTAGCAGAAGGCAAGAAAATCAGCATAATTTTTAAAAAAACTCTTTAATTTAATCAGAGGGGTACAGATGCTCTAGCCAAGAGATTACGGAATAATTTTTCAATTTGGAACCAAATTGATTTCTGAATTTGCTTTCAAAACAGTTGAGTTTACACAACCACATTCAGCTGAGGTATCAGAAATGTGATATATGAAAACCTGTCCATCAGATGCTTTGCGAAAAGCAAATAATGAAATAATTGATTATTTGCAGAAAACTCTTATGCTGTCTGAGATTCTTAACAAAAAATGAACCTGTACAATGGCCAGAAAACATCAGAATATCTGAAAAAAAAAAGAAAAAAAAATTAAGGAAGCAGCAGCAGATATTCTGCTTAGGGGTGCAGGCAACAGCAGAAACGTGCATTCCTGACACTGCATTCATCAAACAGGTGAAGTGATGCTTGACAACACAAGGTGGAGCAAAAATCTGATCAACTTCCCAAAACTTTGATGAGATTATGACTTCCTGTGAAACCAGCTAGCATGCACCATGGGAGCCGGTGTGCTCCTGAAAGGGATTTCATTAGCTGATAGGTGGGAAATGAAGTGTCCACCCCTAGATCCTGCGAACCTACATTGCAGACACACTAGCAACACAACATCAGACATGAACCTGGTTCTGGCTAACTGATTATCTTTTTGCTGGAAGTGACATGTGGGCTGATAGGTGGTTTATCTCCTGTCATTTGTATTTCATAACATAGCCTTTAAACAAATCACCTTCCTCACACATTCAGCAAGGCAGAGGGAATGGCAAAATAAGGTGTGGGAAAGCAGTTTCACAGCATTATTACACAGATCATGTAACCTTTCAAGGCTGCTTTGTATGCAACTACATCACACACCATAAAACAAATCAGTAATTCCCATCTCTAAGAAGAAATGTATCTCTAATCCAACATTTATCTCAATAAAGGATAATACTGCAACTACACAACTGTGAAGTCAATGTGCCATAAATCACTACTAGAGCTCTCCCTTTTCAGAGAGAAAGAATATTTTTTCTATGAATTAACTTAAGAGAAATACAGACTTAATGGGTGAATCATACTTATCTGTTGACTTAAAATAATGTCAAGTATGTCAGGGATCCTGGAACATCTATAGTAAGGTAAAATTTGATATCATATGCTGTACAGAGCCATCTAATATTGAGAGAATGCTTGAAATACTTACGTTTGAGTAAAAGGTGAGAAGGTTGGTTGAATTGTCTTCAGGTAATTGATTTGTTTCAAAACAAATGATTGAATGAATTTCAAAATCAAAATGGTTGAGTATTATCAGATGTAACGCTCAATCTTGTTACAGGTTTTGAAATTCTTTGCATGCTGAGGAATACATTTTCCTCTGCAGCTTCCTGCTCAGTTGAAATAACTGGAAGAAACTTAAACTAATTACTACAGGTGAGCTCGTATCTCTGCTCCAGGAATAACGTTGTGCCACTTCTACCACTGCTTGTACGTTCTGCTTCACTTCTTCTGACACCTGGACTCACTGTCTTTGGATGACAGACTGACAAAGCCGCAGAGAAACTTGCACTTGTGTAACACCATAGGTTGGAGTAAAAAGCTTTCCCAAACAGCAGCAGTAGCCTTCTAGTCAATGCAATTCGACAGCAAAATCCACTATAAAATACCACCTGCTTCCTGTGTGGCAGGTGAATACAAACATGTAGTTTGAAAAGAAAACTTCATAGTCAAGTTTGTCTCTGGCATTCTGAAACCTGTCACGGCACTCGAGGAAACAGCCTGGCTCCCATTTTTTAGTTCAGCACATCACCTACACCATCAAACCTGAGACATGCACACAAGAGGATACAGGATGGAAATACCAGGACAAACTATCTAATCTCTGTTTTGGAAAGAAAGGCACCATCATGACAAACACAAGTACTAAGGGTAACTCTCCTTCTACAGTAACTTACAGAGCATGACACTGAGAGGAATAACAAAGAAACAATTCAGCATTATACAGATCCAATTCAATGCAATCTGGAGCATGATGATAGACTTTTTTTCTTGCAAAAAATTATAAAGCATTAAACCTGTATATGAGAGTCAGGCCAGTTTCAGCACTAAAACATTGCCTTGGACAGCTTTCTTATGTGAGGAGAGGAAAAAGGTGATCTAGCTTTTATAGCTAGTGAAATGAAACAACAGGGGCAGGAGACAAAGAACAAATTTCATCATTCAGGTATACTGTAGGCAGAATTGGCCTGTGCCCCCAGAAGAGTCCTCTCTAAAGTCACTGGTAAGAATTAGCCACACAACGGAGGGGGGAAATACATTAAGAAACGTGGTCTTTAATGCACGAATAAATACGCCACCCTAGATATTTCAGACGTATACTGTAATTTCATTATAAGAAAGAGTAAAAACAAGTGTATCAAAAGACCTTAGAAAAGTCAAATCTGCAGAGGACCCGAAGACTGAATGCAAAGATTGTCCCAGAGAGTCCTCACAACAGGAAGTAAATGCTGAACACATCCAAAATACCCAGTGTTTTGGGAATGAATTCTTGGGTAAGATTCCAGGTTGGTGACAGCCTACTCCTTCTGGAGGAAAAGGTGTGTTGAGAGGACATAAGGCAGACACAAACCAGAAAAAACAGAATAATTCTCTTTATTAGCTGGTTCTTTTATCAGCAGGTTTGGCACCTTGGCACAGGCACCTTGCACTGTCTCAGAGCACCCCAGCTACCAGGGCCAAAGGCATGGGGAGAGTTATTGCTCAGAGATTTTTTCTGTGTATGAATGCTTGGTGTTCGCATAGCGACTGTCTCCTTCCTCCCTCTGGCACAACCTTGTAACAATGATCTATGCATTAACTTTTTGTCATTTTAGTATCTTTTTTTCACATTTCCTCCTTTGACACACAGTCATTTCTAGTGTAGTCATAGTAATACCAACAGAACAAGACGGCCTTAGTGGCATCGACAAAATCAACATACAGACATTTAAAAGAATTTAACAGGTACAATGATGCATAGATCTGTTCGGTGATTTATAATAACCACGTATCATAAGTGATGAACTTTTACCCAATTCTGTTGTCATGTTCTTTCAGAACACAATAAACATACTTGTCCCTGTATTTTCTTGCTAGGGTATCCATCATGAGGCATTTTTCAAGTTACCTGACCTGAAAGACAATATTTCTATATGCTGCCATGATCATAACACCTGAGAACCTCACAAAAAATTAATGAACAATCTCTGAAGTATAGTCTTTATCTTACAGATATAGATCTCAGTTACAGAGAGCTTAAGGGTGGATTTAATTTCACTGAACGCTACCATGTAAGAGCTAGGCATCTACCCCAAGCCAATCATTAAAGCTCCCTCAAAAGCTAATGAAGGGAATGCAGTTCCAAAGGTCACTTAATTACATTCCAAAATGCCTAACAGAGGTAGGATGAACTACCTGCTGGAAGTCAATCGCTCTCTCCCTCTTATGATTACTCAGGATGCCTAAAAGCAAGTTTAGGCTTCATGCCTTATTTCTGCATACTTAGACTATAATTCCCCACCTATTTCAGGATGTCTGAGCAGACTTTCCCATGTCTGAAGCACATTATCATTCTCATAGAATCATAGAATCGTAGAATCATTAAGGTTGGAAAAGACCTCTAGGATCACCAAGTCCAACCGCCAACCCAGCACCCCCAGGCCTCCTAAACCATGTCCCCAAGTGCCACGTCTACACATTTTTTGAACATGTGTTTTTCTGCCTTCCTCCAGGAAAGCCTTCAGCTGTATGCAGGGTACCTCAAAGGGAGGGAGCCTCTACTGATCACAATCCAGCCTATGAAATTTTCTGTTAAAGCACTTACGATGAAAAATTGTAGACGAGAAAGAAGATTATAAGGTGCAGCATGACTTGTAATTTTAAAGAATTCCACTTCTTCCACTGGATAAATGAATGACTTGGCTAGTTAGCAAATGTGCAGATGTCAGCCTGACTACTACCCAGATATTTTGTGGCATGTCAGCAGCAGGCAGGATGCCAGGATCCTTAATGTTGACATTATCTATGTGTGTCAGCTTCAACAATGAGATGTTAGCTGGGGAGGGAGACACCATGTACAGCTGTGCATCAATGCTGCTGAACAACAGGAAGCCTCAGAAATTGTGATGGAACTCATGAATAACCTGAGAGCACAACACAAACCTGTTCTGGATTTCCAAACTTTAATCAGGCCCACCAGATTTGACACCAGGTCCAGTAAAAAAGAATGCAAAGCACAGAAAAGCTCATGCATAGGTATTTAATCACAAGTTGGAGCTTCTTCTGACACCTTCCACTTCAGCAGTACAGCATCATCCTCAGCTGGAGTTTGTCAATGAGTAAAGTGTACTATTAAAGAGTTTACAAGTTATTTTCTTCCTATTAAATTAGATTCTTCCCTGTCCCTCTTTCCCTCAATTATTTTTGTTCATGATACTTCTCTCAGTGTTATAACACTCCAAATTTGCATAATAAATTTTACCTCACTCCTACTCTTTTTCTAGAAACTTTCCTGCCCTTATTAATACCACATAACAATGAAACAATGACATGCCTCAACCTTTGGAAAGTGAATTTAAAGCATTCTGTACAACTCATAAAATTTAGCTTGCTCGTGCACCTAAGAGCTTGAACTTAGAGATGTCTCTATGTGAGAGGCAGACACATTTGTTAAATATGTTTTTCCAGTAACTATAGGCTTAATTACTATCACATCATGTGACTATAAAAAGGGTAGGCTGGAAGCCATTTGTGGAGCAAGGTATTCTTCTATTTATTTGTCCATCTTATACATGCATCTAAAAGTGATGTGGGGGATTTGAATCATCTGCTAGCAGCAAGTATTCTGAACAAGAGAATGTTTTTCCCCTATCATATCTGACTACCTGCCACACCTTTCTATTGCCTTTTCCTCTTAAGTAGGCTGTAGCCCAAAGTATAAGGATAAATTCAGCACTACTTTCCAGACAAATTTTCAGAGGCTCTAATCCCTTTTGGCAGCACATGTGAAAACGTCTTAGTTCCCAAGGAATCCCTGTCTCCTGTTCTTCAGAAGACCTTTCCTAAAAGTTTTGGTTTCATTACTCCAACATAACTCAGGTGCTGAAGGGGAAAGAAGCAGGAGGGACCAGAGATACACTCATACTTCCCTAGCACTGTGGAGTTTAGTGATAACCTGAAATGTGAAGGGTTTAAATGCATGCATTAACTAACTGGAGAGGAGTGAGGTTGTCATGGATTGAGCGCTACCCAGAATTCATGCTACTGTTCCTGATTGCTTTCTCTCGTATTGAAATGAAGAGCAGAGAAGAAAGGTCTCTTAAAAATAGATGAGGAGGGTTATGCAATCTCCAATAAGAAATCAAAAGGAAGATTGCGCTCATACTTTCTGTGGTATGGAGTCATGCAAAGCCTGACTCAAGTAATTTAATCTTTCTTTTTTAACAGTAAACAATAATTTAAGTGGTAATTAGACAAGGTTGTATTAAATATATGCACTGGAAAATTAAGTCTTTAATTTAAAGTCTTCCATAGAAGGACATTTTTAATGTTTCCTCTTCCCTTACAGATTGAATTTTTATCAGCTAAAGCAAATAACATGTAGCTGAGTGAAATTAGTGTGCTGCTCATGAAGAAACTCTAACCTGAAACAGCTTTTCAGAGAGCTTACGCAATGTCTTGGCACCGATTGATTTAAATACACAATTCACAAAGTCTTACATTGACTTTTTTGTATCTCCATCTACACAGCACAAGTTACAAACATCTCCAGACACTTTGGCATCTTCTTAAACCAAAATGGCAAAACGCATGCTCCACAAAGAAACAACCTCAAGGCCAGTGTTCCTCTTTTATTCCACATACTCTAAAATACCAAGTTAAGGAGAAAAAAAATCAGGATTCAAAACACTTTTAAAAAGCTCAGGTCTGTGCTTTTTGCCTGAGCTGTGGTGAAAGCTGAATCCTAGGGACATGTACCCTCCACAGAAATGGCTCAGTCCCTATGCCCAGTATTAAAAGGAAACTTTCAGCGTATCAGCTGATTTCAGTTGTTTTAACAGGACACTAGGAGAGAGCCAATATCTGAAGTATCCACACCAAAGCTACGTCGAGCTTTAAAAACCAAGGGTATGTTAAATTATATCCTGAAGTGATTAGGAAACTTCTGTGGCCTTCACTCTGGACCAGGATTAAACTATTAATCTAGTTCTGGGGTGGCTGGCTGGGATGTGAGGCACTTTTACATTTTCTTCTTAGAATAGATTTCCCAATGAGGTCTGCAACATACCTGTATTAAACCACATTCAGTAGGTAAACAATTTATTCTCCATAGCTGGCTGTCACGCTACTGCGATCATAACTAGATAGAGATCCATTTAGTAAATGGAGGGTGTGATAGAAAGAATGCAAATTTTGATAATGCAAATTTTTGAGGGTGACATTGGCATACTGATAGTTTCACAACCCTAGAGGTGTATGAACAGTGTTTACCAAAACCAGAACCTTACACATGCTGGGTGTTTTCTCTGTTTTCTTGTATAAATCTGTAGGAAACAGCTAAGTCAAACTCTTTACAATACTTAATGCACCTCAGTATGGAAAGAAGATAAAGCAACAAATAAGGAGCAAGACCTTCTTTAGAAAGTTTGTGCACCTAATTGAAGGAGGATCATATACTGACAGCTATTGCATGTAGTACTCTAAACGCAACCGCCAGCTCCAGAGACCTCTGCAGTTCTGATTACCGGAAACTGGAAAGAAGCATAGCTCTTTTACTCTTTATTTAAGGCTCTTCAGAGGAGATGGAGCCTCAGTTAAAGCAAGTACACTCAGCTCTATATAGCTTGGAAGAAATGAAAACTTCATTCCCTATTGGTCTGCTCCCTTCTATGTATATTACATTCACTTTAAAATTGCAAGGGAAAAAAAATAAGGTAAGAGTGGATGATGTGAATTAAATCCCATTGTATTACAAGAGCAAGTCTAATTCTTCTTCTGATCAATGCTATCACGTACATGCACAGAAAAGGCACATAATGGGACATATTCACATTTTCCAGGAGTATTTTGTCTGACAGATACCTTATAATTAAGTTAATCAAAATATATTGCAAGGCCCCTAAGTAAGACGAAACCTTGGTCCTATACAGCAGCCACAACTTTTTCAAAGCATTTTCAAGCTTATTCCACAACCTGTGTTTCCGACACTTTTTGGATGATGGCATAGCGCATGGGGGAAGTAGCTATTCTTTTGTGTCCAATCTGAATTGCAAGCTTCCCCCATAGATAATGTCTATGAAAACTATATAGGCTTTGAGGGATTATTTTTTCCCCTTAAATGGTCAAGATAAATGGTAGTCTTTCACAGTGGGTAGCTGAGTCCCAGCAGATCTCTATCTGCATGTAGTGTGACTATTTTTAAGCCAACAGTGAATCACCAGCAGTAGGACAAGACAAAATGCTGAAGCACACATTCCAGGTAGCTGAACTGTAGAACAATCTCTATTCAGTAATTTGGTTATTTCTGGAAGAAATGAACCACATGAGCAGCAGGTGCGTATGCTAATAGAATGACTTTGCGTTTTAATTAAGCAGTGTTTCCCTACAGAGTAATTACGTATGTTGTTTACTCAACTTTTTTAAAGGCCATTAAAAAAACCCTGTAATCTCTTTCTTTCCCAAGCTACAAATAAAAGATCTCAAGAACACTAAAAAAAAAAAAAAAAAGTAGTGAACACACTTAGTAGATCCTATACGTACATGATAAACACTTGCTAGATATAATTTCGTAAAGGAGCTTCTGTAGCAGATGGTGTTACCTGAACGCCCATCAAAAACTGTTTTGTCTCAGATAGTGTCACTGATTCTACTGAGTGTAATATGTGATGAGAAATTTTACATTGACTGCCATGGCTGTAAGAAAACTAATCTAACCCACCAGATATTGTAAAGTAACATTTGAAATAGAGACTACAGAGCCTAAAGAAGAAAAGAAGATAGATTTAATGAGACTTTGACTTCCAAAACTTAAGCAACAAATACAGAATTTTCCTCAAAGGATTTACAATCTCTAGACCCTCTGACTCCCATGCATCACTCCAAAGGTGGTCTAATAACAGACAAGATCTGCTGCTGCACAACTGGCCTCGCTTCTGGTCTGAGTCCCCCACAGCTACAACTGCTATTGCTATTATTCAACAATTCACCAATTATTCTCTACTATTCAGTACTATATTCTGCTTTGAAAAAGCATTACTATGTTGGCAATATTAAGCTAATATTACAGAACTGCAAATAATAATGCAGCCAAAATACACTTGCTATTTCTTTAAGTATATTCACAGATTTATCATTGGGTTTTGCCTATTCACACCAGTTGAAGAGAGGGAATTGCACGGCAAACAAGTCAATTCCCAGGCAGTAGAAACCCTTAGACCTGAAGGCAATTTAGCCAAATGAAACACTGACATCTAGAAATACAGACACAGAAATAAAGAGCCAAATTCAGAAACACAGTGTGTGGATGCAACTCCGTTAAGACCTCTTCTCCAAACTGTGCTCAGAGAGCGCTTCCGAGCTTCCTCCAAAGAACACAATATGCTCTCTGCATGAGAGACTGCTATAAATTCCACTTTTGAAAAAGAAACTTGTTTCATGCTTAAAGAGAATAATGCACACCAAGCAATGTTTAACAGAAGGAATTTTAGGCAGCTTTATTCAATCCTTTGTCATGCAAAATTATACAAATCCAGATTCTGTTGCATCTATCTTAAATGTAACCCCACTAGAGATGTATTTGCCAGAAAATAAAGAATGGGAGATCATGCTATATTACAAGAGAGATGTGTCAAGTACATGTCACACAGCTATTAAATTGAAAAATGGAACTCGCAGGAAAATCTGAGGATGTTTTCGAGAGCTAAAAGCCTCATTTTCACTTGCTTCTCTTGTGCACGCATAACTTTTGTATAATATTTCAATAAAGATTTTGTTTTTTTCAAGACTCTCTCTGTCCATTGTCCATGTGAGATTTGTGATTTTCTGTCAGTGTAGCACTTCTACTGCACCCTAGAAAAGCTATTTCAGCAACTTCCTCAGAAATGAGGAGTATGTATAAATCAAGGTTTGTAAAGAACAGCTAGCAAATACAGCGTACAGTCCCAATGCTGGTCTGTCTGTAATCTTTAAAATAAAAAAATAAATAATATATTCAAAGCAGCTGGTTTGTCTTGAAACAGCCAGAGATCAGGAAAACAGACCAAGAAGTGGTTTGGGCTTTTTCTCCCTTAAAGCAAAGATGTGATTTTAGAAGCATACTTATAAAAGCCATCTAGTTTGAATCTAACTTACCCAATGACTTTCCCAGTACCTCAAACTAGCAAAATAGCCAATAAGAAAACCTATCTCGGGAGAGAATCGTTATTATATTGGCAGGAATTGGCACAATGGGTAATTTTGCTAGAATTAATCAGAGCCGTGATGGAGTCTTTCCGTATCTATGCAAATGTCAATGCATTTGAAGTCTGTATTTTCTTTATAGCATTGTAACACATGTTACTATTGCTTGTGGTTTACTTGCTCTGTGTATTTGAATCTTAACCCTGAACACTCAAAACACAGGAGATTTTAATACCAAACCTATTGAAGTCACAATAAACTTCACAGGGGGCTTTCAGTGCAATAAATAAATAGCAAGGATGGAAAAATAGCCACTTTTGAAAATAATACTTTTTAGAAAGTTCCCAATAATCACAATATATTAGTCAAAACATGAGCAAAACAGAAGATACACAACTCAGAATAAGCACAACCAAGTATCTGTGGTCCAAATGTGTAAGAGATGGAGTAAGATTTTTTAAGAAAAGTATTACTTTTAGGTTTATCATATGCTTTATCAGTAAACTTCAAGCAAAATTGCTTGAACATTGTCTCATATTTCTCTTTTCTCCTCTTCTTTTTCTACTTGACATTCATATATTTTTACAACTAATTTTCCTGTCAATGCCCCTCAAAATTTCAGATCTGAAATCCATAATTTTTCATTTAGAATTTTATAAATTAAGTGATCCTCACATTCCATGATTGACACTGACTGCCAAAAGATGCAGAATTTTAATCAAGAGGAAGCCAGGCACAGTTTACCACCTCTGACCACACGAAGTTTCTCAGAAACCATACCCAACAAGTAATGAGTTTTGCCTACCATCAATTACTGTTCTGCATGAGCTCTACAGTCTAGTTATATAGAAGATTTAACAAGATTATAACAAGAACTCCTTTTGCCTTTATAATCTTCAACTGAGGACAGTTACATGGTGAAATTACTCATCCTTGGCACAGCATAATTTTGCTCTGAGAGTTGGTAAGTGAAAAAACAAAATAACACAGTCCTTCAGTTCTAGATGAAATTAGTTTATTCTCAATAGAAACGTTACTTCTGTTGAAATGTGGAATACACAAGCAAGTATTATGCACTTTTGCTTGTTTCTTTCATATTTAGCCTCCCAGGGCAATGGCATCAATTCTCAAAGAGATTTAGCTAGATGAGATATGAGGAAATTATATGACAATGTCTTTTTTTCTTCCTAAACTGAGAGAAAATTATATAAGAAAATTAAGAATTTAAAAGCAGGATTTTGGACAAATTTTGTTTGAGAACTTACAGAAATATTCTCTTTCCTTGAAAGAAATACTATCAGTTGCAAACAAGCAAGACTTTGAAGAATACGCCAGCAGAAGGCAATTTTAGCCTTCATTATGGAAGAACTCTCAACTTACCACAGTCCCAATCACAGAATCATAGAATAGAATCATAGAATTATTATGGTTGGAAAAGACCTCTAGGATCATCAAGTCCAACTGTAACCCCAACACCAACATGCCTCTTAAACCATGTCCCAAAGTGCCATGTCTACATGTTTTTTGAACTCCTCCAGGGATGGTGACTCCACCACCTCTCTGGGCAGCCTGTTCCAATTCCTGACCACTCCTGCACTAAAGACATTTTCCCTAATATCCAATCTAAACCTCCCCTGGCGCAGCTTGAGGCCATTTCCTCTCGTCCTGTCACTAGTGACTTGGGAGAAGAGACCAACCCCCACCTCGCTACAACCTCCTTTCAGGTAGTTGTAGAGAGCGATAAGGTCTCTCCTCAGCCTCCTCTTCTCCAGACTAAACACCCCCAGCTCCATCAGCCGCTCCCCATCAGACCTGCTCTCCAGACCCTCCACCAGCTTCGTTGCCCTTCTCTGGACACGCTCCAGCACCTCAACGTCCTTCTTGTCCTGAGGGGCCCAAAACTGAACACAGGATTTGAGGTGCAGCCTCACCAGTGCCAAGTACAGGGGCACGATCGCTTCCCTACTCCTGCTGGCCACACAAACATACATGATGAGACACATGAAATAAATAGAAATGGACCTCCAAAGAAAAATGTAATGAAAAACATTACAGAACAGTGAAGCACGTCACTGAACATGCACCCAAAGTGCTAGCTGCTCAGAAAATGCTTCTGTGTGCAAGATACTTAATACCCTACCTTCACAAGATTAACAGTTTTGCTTCCATATTAGAAAAGAAAGTTGTAAATCTGATAGAACTCATTGTGCTGTTTCTGTGGAAAAACACCACATTCAATCCCCGCCCCGCCCCGGTATTTATTTGGAATATATTTCTGACAAGTTTAGTAGCTAATCCTCCTCCTCTTATTTCTTACCAAGTCACTTAAACATTACAAACAGATCTATTATTACACATACTGTTGAAAATACTCAGAATTTGAATGCGGTACTGCTCAGTAGAAAATTCACTGTACACAGACTGGGGTTTTATGATTCCCTGAGTCCAAATTTACAAAGCCCAATGATGCCACTAAGAAATATATGAGCTTGCTGATGGTAGATTTTTTACCTCATGAAACACAATTGCCATTTGGATGACATACACTATACTGTATATTTGTTTTTGCTGGAAAAAATAATTTCTTGAAATACACAGGGTTTGTCATACCAGTCTTATGGATTTTCTTGCAATCATATTTTGAGAGTATTATCTTATCTGTGCTAAAATAACAGCCAAAATTTATTGGGGAAGAAGGTTTGAAAAACCTTTCTAGCAGAAATACATTTATTCCAGCTGAAGACCTTTAGTATTACTCAGATTTTTGGAATCGGAGAGATGCAATTCCATTTATTGAGTGTTTTCTCTGTGTTTTGCAGCAGGATAACATCAAGAACAAAATGAAACTGACTTAAAATGTAATGCACGTGGAAACAAAATGCATTTAGAAATCTGATTTTATTATTTCAGTCCAGGTAAATTCAGAAACACCAACACACACCAGTAAGAACTGATTGCTGTCATACATGAAAATATTTGATGACAAAAATCTACCACAGGGACTGTGTAACTTCTTTTGGCTGACTTTTATGTGCACTTATGTCCACTTTTTAAAATCTACAAGAAAACCCAGAGTGAGGAAAAACTCATTTGAGCATATTTTGTCCCTTATATGAGTTGAAAAAAAATGTGAGCAAACCTTTGAAATATGGTCTAGCAGACAAACAACTGAGATTTACCTTTGGCAATGCTGCTTTGGGTCACTACATTTACAGTAGGTCATTGAAAACAATTAACGATGTTCTACTGGACAACCTACTGTGGGCAGAAGAAATCCCCTTCCAACACAACTCTCAGGAACAGTGAACAGGGAAGCTAGGCTCTTTCACAAATCTTTTGGGAACCGCATCAAACAGAATGAGAACAGAAAATGTGAATAAGATACAGGGAATAAAAGTCCTTTTCATACCTCTCTCTTGCTAGCCCCCAGTACACTTCAGCCTGTAAGTTACTGAATGTCAGTGGCTGCTCCAACTTGCAGCAGCTTCCCCACTGATACTTGTGGTACCTCTGTGATTAGGACAGAAAAGGTAAAAAACATTTTCCTCGACCCTCTGTTCTGCACTTATGTTACCGAAATTGGGAATAAAACTTAGCATGTCCTCACAAGAGGGATGACAAAGGGTTCTGTCTGGTCCGCTCCATCCTGAGGGATCAGCATATAGGCCACAACACTCTCAACTCAATAGCCATGCAAGAGGCGTTCAGCCAAATCACAGGTTTGCTCTATAGGTGATAGGCAGATATGCCCAGCGAGTCAGACTATGACTTAGACAAGTTGAATGTCCTCTGGTGATATCTCTTCTGCTGATTATCAGGGAATACAGTTTGCTGGTTTAAAACAAGCATTTAACTTTTAAATAGCTACAGTTAAGTGGGATAAATTCACCTACAGTATTAGGGAAGAGGGTCTGTTCGATCCAAAAGTTGCACTAATAGCTTGAAAACACAGCCCATGAGAAGATAAGAGAGAGTGAGTCCAGGAGGAGCAATAGAGAAGCAAATCAGATCACCAGAAGCAGCAGAGGAGTGGCTGAGTGAAGAAGTGAAGTTATACCGTAACTTGTTGCCATGCAAAAGAAATGTCTATTTGAGCATTTGGGAGTAATAAAGGGGAAGCAGATGTGACTGTGGAGCTTTGTGGTGTTGCTTATTTTCTCTCTCTACCTTAATATCTCAGGATTGGAGCTGCAACACTGCATCCTCCTCTTTCATCACCCCTGAGGGTCTGGGGAGCAGCTGCAATGACCCAGGGCGCTGCTCTCAGGGCTCAAGTGGGTGCCAACCCACAGGGAGCTGGAAGGTTTGAGCAGAAACTGGCAGCACCCAGAGCTGGCAGGGTAAGACTGCATCTGAGAGAGGCCACTGTAACATATTTCTGAGCTACAGGGAAGGTGATTTTCCATAGTGCTGAGAAATTAGACACTGTAGGAAGCAGACCTCTTGTAACATTACGTGAGAGCAGGATTCATCTCTTTAATCACCCAGTTTAAGTCAGTCATCCAGACTTTTGCTATAATTGATGGAAAAAGATAAATACCACCAGAGGTGATTCAGCCCACCAATTTTAGATAATTACCTTAGGATGATATAAGCCATCCTCTGGAGGTGCCTACTCTTTTCTATTGATTATTGAGCCAGCCCAGAGCACTTACCAAGGCCAGCTGTTAGATGATAATTAGGTTAGGTGAGACTGAACAAACAATTACAGAAAACAAACTGGAGACTTGTCTAGTTTAGGAATTGGTCCCATAGCCTTTTCAGAGATGTAGGAGGTATCAACAAAGATATCATGCACAGAGATTTCTTCTTGCTGAAATAACTTCCATATTTACTTTTTTCTTGCAGAAAAGCAGAAGCAAGGTCATAGGAAAGGCATGCCTACATACTTCTTCAAAAGATACAGAAACCGAGACTGATGAGAAAGGAAACACAGAGTATGTGTATGCACCAACACGACTCCAGAATGCCTTTGAAAAACTTTTGCAGGGCCTTCCACATTGCTGTGCTTTTTTTCAGAATCTGCACTTTCAATCTGCAATTTATTTATTTATGCAGAGAGGATATAAGAAGAAAGAAATAATACTGGGTTCAAGATTGGTAAACAGGCAGTTCATGACATGTTTCAGTCATGGACATATTCAACTAGTCAGAAAAAGTTCATGCTTTAGCATTTCTAAAGCTTCAAAGTGGTATTTAAGTAATGGTAGAAGCTTTTCATTCTTGAGAGGGGAATCTTCTGGGGGAGAAGGATAGGCTCCTCTACTTAAGTAACAACAAACACAAGAAAATAGTAGAAACATAAAATTGCTGTGTCTATGAACTTAACATAATGAAACAAATAAATGTAATTTCATTTCTAAAACTCAACCTTGTTCCACCTGTGTTTACATTCACACACATGTGCACATGCTTGCATGTTCTCTGCATAGGTCCTACAGCAGTTACAGCCTAAAGAACTCAGTCGCAGAATTGACACTAAAGGTCAGAAAGGTGATCTTAAGACGTCACCTTGCCTAGGTCCCTGCCTGAAGGCGTACTCCATCCTCTCTGCCTTCTCTAACCGGCCCACTCATGCAGGCCACTATCCCCATTATCATTAGCTTCCCTAATGCCAAGGTCTTCTGTTGCAATTTCAACCCAACACTTCTATCCTGTCTGCAGCAAACATGCAGAATATTTTGTCACCTCTCCTCTGCAGCACTGCTTCACTTGTTGTCTCCCCTCTATCAGCATTCCTTTTGGGGGAAGAGGGGAGGTGTCTAGCCAGCGAATTTCCATCTCTTCATTAGCAAAAGAGCAATATTCTTAAATATAGATCTTGGGTAGATAATGTCCTAATTCATACTTAAGAACTGGTATCCAGTACAGATAAAATTAGTCTGGTATTGATTAAATCTGTTTTGTCTACGTAATTGATAAATATTAACTATGGACAGTCTGTAAATGAAGGCCTGTGTAACTTTTTCAGGTTGTTTCATTTTGCAATCCAAATTGTAATGAATCATATTCTTAATCTCTCTAGCTCTGTCTCATTGCAGCAATTATTTGCAATGCAGTTGATGCCAATTCAGAGACGGTCAGTTTTTGATTCAGAGTGAGGTAATCGCTAGATACATACAATTGCCCAAACAAGTGAATTATGTGTCAGACGTACCAAGCTCAGTCAACAGCACTGGTGTTTTCCTATATTCTCCAGTCAAGGTTTGTATTAGAATTATGGATATGTCTGTAGGTATGTATGTTGGGCTTGATTAATTAACCTGTGATTTTCAGCTATGAAGGCTAGCTTGCACAGTGAATTTTCCTAAACTGTAATCTAGAAATAACACATGGACCCATTAAAAGCAATCCGTTTTGCTCCCTCACCTCATGCTCACTTTGTACCAAACGTAATCACTTTATGCTTTTCGTCAGACAGCTGGGCCCTGAAATTCTGACCCTTACCTGTTGCTGTAAATTCATCTTCCGCGTGCCTGTATCTAATATATGAGCAATATAAAATGTTTTTAGTTTTGTTAGACCCTGTTACAAACATACGGGCCAAGGCATTGTTCTCAGGAAACAAAAAAAAAACTAAAATGGGAACAAGACTTGTTGTACAAGAAAAAAAAAGGAAAAAGCCAAAACAAAGGAACCGATCATGTATTAAAGATCTGTTCAACCAAATATGGCAGCACTCCAAAGGCACACAGCAGTTTGAGCAGAACTTTAAATATGTGAGTTGTCAAACAGAAGTCAAGAGCTTAAGTGATTTGCTGGACAGGGAACTAAATAAACCAGATACGTGATTTCATTTAAAAACAGATATGTTCCATAAGGTCTTCCTGTGAAATATTCTAGATCATATGAGTCCTTAAAAGTCAGCATTGATTTTCTTATCAATGAAAACCAAGTGAGAAAATATGCAGTGAAATGAGAGGGATCATTCAAATGATTCATGACTTATGCAGTGATTTCAGTTATTTATAAATTACTTCACTGCTTTTTTCTGGAATGTCTTTGTTCCAAGTCCTTACTGCAGGCCACCCAACTGGTATGAACATCATGAAAAATCATTTCAGTCTAAATCACTGCTAAACTGGCAGAAGTCATGCCTGAGAACATAAGGCATCATCATTTCATCAACAAACTTCCTCCCATACTTTAATGATATCCTTCTTTATTTTTCTACCCTGCTTCCATAAAGCTGAGCATAGCAGACAATGGGCTGACGGTGTTCACCCTCTGAAAACTCCATTAAAAAAGCATTAAGATTGTGACACAGAACAATAAAAGCAATGGAGAGCTCAGTTCCTTGAGAAATGTACCATATGTCCTCTCACACTTACCCAACACAACACATTATGCAGTTGGGGTGCTTAATTATGCTGAGATGTTGAAAAATGTAGGTATGCAAGGACAGACTGGGAAGCACAGAGGTTGAAATAGGGATTATTAATATATTTGTTACTATTACATGTTAGATGCGTGAATAAAGCAGGATAACCTGTGATCTATTTAAAATGAAAAATATAAAACTTGTCTTTTGTAATACTAAAATTACATGTATAGTGATAAAATGCTTAATCATATAAGCTGTTTTGTTCTTATTTTCCCTTTCCTCTCTACTTCCCTGCCTACCTTTTATTCATTTCCCTAAGAAGAGTATATATACAACAAAGTATGCAACTGTCAGTGCAGGCTTTCGTGAAGTTGAGAACAACTTTAGTGGACACTGCCTCTTCAGATGCTGATGGACCTGTTTGAAAAACTGCATCACTCTGGAAAATGCTAACACCAAAGCCATTAGCAACCTACATCTTTCATCAAAATTCTGCCTTCCTGTGGCCTGCTTGCTGAGACAAGCAGCTTGTGACTGTGTTTACAGCAAGCTTTTGAGAACAACTAATCAGAAATTTGGTCTCTAATGGTCACAGTCTGAATTTCTCCTCCTTTTAGCATAATAGTTAGCAAAGCTGGAAAAAAAATATGTACTGTAAACAAATCCTGCAATGAAGATAGTCCTCCCTTTAGTCTCTGAGCTGGTTTTAATCTACTTTTTAATCTTAAGAAATCACTAAAAATGTCAGAAAAGGATTGTCAAGGCTACTCATTTGCTTCTGTTCCTGCTCTGTGCAAGGATTGTTCAATTCCAAATGAAACAAATGGGCCAAAGCTGATTTACTGAAGTAGCAATAGACGGGGCTCAAAAGCATCACTGAAACTCATTGCCACTGACCTCAGTGGGCTTCCAGCAGGCCATTAGAAAACCTCAGCTCTGTAAACAGTGAAAGAAAGGTCCTTAAGTCTCAACACAGAGCTCAGGAGGAAAAGCCACAAACCCAAACAGTGCTAGTAAACCAAGCAGCCTCACCATATCAAGGTCCTACTTAAATAATCTTGACCTATCACTGCTTTTCATGTGGATGAAACAAAGACTGGGGCTGGCATTTTCTAACTGCCAACATTTTGTCCTAATAAATGTTTTTAAAATATGCCCTAACTATATAAAATAATAACCCAGGAACATTTTAAAAATATACAGTATGTGGATTGATTTGTACTTGTCACATTAAGTGATATAAATTACAGACCCATGGTTTTGTAGAAAAATTACAACACCTCTCAAAGTACATTTCATCTATAGATTTCAAAGTGTTCTAAGGAAGCCCGTAAGTGGGCATGTCGGCTCTGCAAAGGGAAACGGTGCAGAGGCGCAGGAGCCAGCGGAGACACTGTACTGGCATCCTGGCTCAGCCCAGGGCTGCTGTGTGCTGCACCGCCTGCCTTGCCGTACCAGCAAACAGGCACTGCCCTTAGACCCGAGCCAGTACCCACCAGCAGGTGCCTGTCCCTGCCCCAGCCCAGGGCGTCTGTGGGGGCTCCCACCGGCCCGTGACACTTCCCCACCCCACACACAGCACCAAGCTGAGGACTGCCGTGGCTTCTCCAAGGCTTCACAGCAGGCCAGAAAGTCGGGTCATTCAGAGAGTGCCAAGAGGAAAGCAACGAGAAGAATCAGTGAGCTAGAAAGCATGAGCTAGAAGAAAAGACTAAAGAATCTGGGATTTTTTAATTTAAAATTATGTGAACCCTCCATGATAACAGTTTTCAATTATGCAAAAGGTTGCCATCAAGGGAAAAGGACAAACCTGTTCTTCACAGGATAGGAAAAGGGTTAAACTGCAGCAAGGGAAATTTAGTTTAGACTTTAGGGAGATATTTCTAGCTGTCAAGATAGTTCAGCACTGAAATCAATTGCCAAGGGAGAGTGGAATCTCAATCACAGGAGGGTTTTAAGAACAGGCTAGCTAATTAACTGTCAGGCATGGTTTAGGTATAATTGCTCCTGCTGGGGCAGGGGCCTGAGCTATCTGACCTCCTGAGGCTCCATTCAGCTCTACCTGCATCGATCATAGGATCTCCAGAGTTATCAGAATAATCTATGTCCCTATAAATTATATATAGGCACAATATAAAAAAGAGCAAACAAGCCTGAAAGTTAATTACAGATGCTTAAGACATCCAGTGCTATGTTGCTGCTATCTTAATAATTACAGAATTAAATCCATACTATTACCTCAATAATAATGATATACTATCAACATTTTAATCTTACACAACTATGGATATTTGAGTCTTACATTGTAACGTAAGGCACAGACTCTTTTTATACGTTCCATACAATTACAGTATTCAAACCTTTCATTCACAATATATCGTGATCATATTTTTGTAGAAACTCTGGCAGGACCTGTGTGTTGTACATGTGCATTATCCATGCATGTATATATAAATGTATGAAAGTGCAGAGGGAAAAAAGATGGAAGACAGCTCTTTGTAACACTCTGCTAGTCACACATAAAAGCCATCTAGCAATAACATGGTATCTCAGAGAGGTAAGTCCTGACCCAAGCACTCTGGAAGAGCTTCAGCTTTGTTTCCAAGTGGCAGATTGAAAGAAATACTCTTGCAGGATACTTCTTCCACTATTGCACTATTCTACATAAATGAAAAATCCAAATTCATGCAATTGAGACTAATTTGACACGATCCCCTTCTCTACTCCATTTGTAATTAGCATCATTGTCATGCTGCTACATTCCACTGTTCTTTTATTCTTATAGAAAACTGTTCAAATTTGTATTTCTTTCATTCCTCATAGCTAAATGGTTGAGAGGCAAAAAGAAATTAGCTCCTTTACTTTAGGAAACCCCATTCTCTTTGTTAATTGGAACTGCAAAGGAAAAACTATTTAAAACTAGTATTAAAAAAACTGATTAAATTGAAATACGCAAAAAAAGTCAATCTTTCTATGAGAATCTGGAAAATATTTCTAAGAATTCTGCACAGAATTCTGTAGTTAATTCAGTGACCAGAGGGGACTATATAAATTCGACACAAATTAGTGAAAGGGGATATTGTTGGAAGAATTGCCTAAACTCACTCTATAATTATGAAACATTCAATATAAGAAATAAAGTTGCATGAAAATCAGTTATACTGCTGGAAATAATGGAGTGAACTGTAACATTATGCCATGACTCAGGCCATAGTGCAGAACTTGCAGTATTTTGACTGAAAATGGAGAAGTCCTCTAGTCCTGTCTACAAAACTACTTCCACTAATAAAGGAAAACTCACTTCATTGAGAGATTATGGAGCCAAACCCACAGGAGGACTGAGACACTTTGCTAAAATCCCAGATTACAGATCCAGTCAAACATCTATGTTATTTTCTACAAAACAACCATTCTTTGCAATCACCCCTTATGCATTTCTAGCATGTGGCCTGCCCCCCATTTATCTCCATTACCACATACCATGGCCATCAGGGAAGGACAGGCAAATGGTAGTCCAGAGCTAATTAAACATGATTTACGGGAAGGTCAATAATTTTGCATACAACATAAAGTTTCTTTGAGCATACCCATATAATCATGTTATTCTATGTATCTGTGTTGAAGGAGTTCATCACCAGCAGCACTTCGGTCAATGGTAGGCAATGCTGCTGTACTCAAATACGGAGATATTTGGGAGTGACGTTACACACAAGCATAGAGAAGCAGTAGCTAGATCTTAGGAAGCCTGAGTGTGACTGTGGCAGAGAGACACTCACAATAGCAATTACGCAAACTGTACTTTGTGGGCTGCTGGACCCCACACTTACAGCTATGAATATGCAGATTTTTCCCCCTTATGACAGCCAGTTTTGTTGACTGTCCCCACAGGAGAAGCTGTGCTTGAGAGGTTGAAGCTTCACCTGGTGGTGAGTCTCACACCAAGTCAGAGTGGCAATCTCAATACGCCACCACACCCGATGGCACACAGGAAAGCAGAGTGGAAGAAAGTCAGGTCCCCACTTACAAGCCTCTATCTAGTCTCCCTGTATAGTGGGGAGAGCCAGACCTCTCCAGGAGGTTATGCAGAAATCGAGGGCAAGTCTTCACTGGGCTCCCATCCTCTGAAAGCACCTCTTCCCGTACAAGCTCCACAGACAATGCAGACCCATAACTTAGGGTAAACAAAGTTAGGAAGCAGGAATGCCTTTCTACCCAGAGAATCCCTAAGTACATAAAGAAGTTATCCAGATTTCACATGACACAAATTATATGCATCTTGTTATATCATTACCCCTTTGCCTTTACTTTTTCATTTCTCACATTATATACCACATAGGGTATTAACAGTTCATATTTGTATCTATAGTTTCCATTTAGTCCTTTAACATTGTATTCATAGTGCTGGTTCCAAAATTTTTTTTTTCACTACTTTTTAATTGAAAAATACTGGTTACAGGACAAATTAGTCATCTGAGTCCAGTAAAGCTTTTCTGTTTTGATTTTTAAAATAAAATGAAGCATAGAGTAATAGATCAACACATACACATTGTAAAATATTTGAACTACGTATTGAAACTTGTAGAAAAAATACTAATAATATTAATTTATAGTCAAACCTAGGAATTCAATAAAGTAACAAGGGAAAACTGAACTCAAATCTAGCTAAATCCCAAATCACTGTAATCTTTACAATGTGCATTGCTAACCAGTGGCTGGCTCTTTCTTGTGTTCTCTTTTCCATTTGAGACTCTGGGTACCAAAACAGAATATATGACAAGATCTGGGTGCTGTTTTCCTTTTTATTGTACCACTCTGTTCTGTATTTTTAATTTGTTAAAAATATACATTTTTTTTCTTGCATTACAACAGCAATTCATCTGAAGGCTAACGATCCCTCAGTGAATACCAAACATGAAACAGGCTGCAGTGCAACATTTGTCAGTGAAATCCCCATAGCCTTTTATTTATCTAAGAAAGCTTTTTGGTAAATATTTCAAATAACAATAGATGAAGGCATCTTGAATATGGACTCCTTATGCTGTAAACAAGACATTTTTTATTTCAAAGCAAATATTTGTTTTATGAATTAAATAAAGTACCTTCAAAGGTTGTTCTCTTTCCTAGGCTGTTTTCAAAAAAAAATTGTAATGAGTTACTAATCTCTAGCATTTCACTTAGAAGTTGTTGCCAAAACAGCAGTATTAATTAGATATGTAGCTGGCAGATTCCATGCCCCCATCTAGAAGTACAGTAACTGCCCATTAACATATAATCACTTCAGAACTTCTGCAGTATTACAAACAGGGAAGATACAAAACTATTTGTTTGGAGTTGCAGGTTTCCAAGAGCATGACTGAAAGGTTTCATATTGCACACCACTACTACATAACGGACATGATAACAGGAACATGAGTGTTTACTACTTTCTTAATGAAGGAAAAAAACAACTGGCCAGTTGTTAAACCTGAGACAGCATTTACTAGCTTGTCATTGTGTGCTTCTATAGGAAACACAGCAGTACTACTGCTATACAGCACTAACATCGGATATTATATCTAAGGCTATGCTATATTACCGCTATGGGTCCTGTCCATGATAAATGTTTGTGAGCTTAAGGGTGAGAGATCATAAAAACTCATTCTGTCACTCTGTTTTTTAAGCTTCAGGTGTATTTATCTAAGTGCTACAATGGCAAGTCACTAGAAAAAGAGAAATCCAGATAGGAGAAATACCATTTATTCTGGTTCTTTAGTGACCATGAGGACGGATACAATGATCTGGATTGAATAAGAATCACTGCCTTCAGTGAGATGTTGTACGTAAATGTAAAGTCTGTCTGGACTTTTATTTTCTTAGCTCTCTTAGATGTGGCTAGGTTAAACATGACAGAGAAACAAAACACCCTGCAAAAGGCCAGTACAACAGCTTCCCTTAACCAGGAACTACTGGAGTACTTACAGGAAATTCTGTCCTTACAACACAGCACAGTCTTATACTGCATCGCACTCAGTCAAAATCCCTGAGCAACTTCCAAAAATTGGTAAATGCAGTCTTTTAGTTTCACTAGTTACACACAATATATTTGGGCAATGTTGATGAAAGCTTTCTAGACTAATAGAATGGTATGTCTCTAAGTGCTATAGTTTATGAACAACTGTAACAATTTAGATAATCTGTCAATCCATTTGCTTTTCTCTGAAGAAACACTATTAAATTTACTAAAATTAGATTTCTTTTACATAAGGTATACTTGAGAAAAACAAACAGAATTTATTCCTGACTCACTTTTAATGAGTGCTTTCCAGAATCCAACATCTGACACAAATGAACTCAACTCTGAGGATTAAATAAAAAAAGTACTGTAGAATCAGCAAAGTTTGAGCATCCTGAATCACCCAGCCTCTTTGTAAACCTAGAATTGGAAGTATTTCTGGCAATAATTTTAAGAATTAGCAAGAGAGATGTATCACTATAATAAATTGCCAAATTGCTGAACTGAAACCTATGAGATAAAATGAAGCATGAAGAGTCTCTTGTTCCATCATCCTTGTTTGACTGAAGCCTATTCTTTTTTTATTCCAAAGGTCTCTTTCTCAAAAGAGTTTTTTTGCTGATCTATTTTCATCTTTAATTGATCTTTATTGAATGTAGACAGGCTATGCTTCCCATCATCAATCTACGGCACTACGTCTCCTGCAGGAATCCAACTGTCCTGTTGAGCATCCCTCTGCAAACTAAACCTTGAGTCCGCAACGATGTTTCTTATCAAGTTCGCAACCACTCTACCCAACATATGCCTTTTTAGGTCATGCCCTCAGAATGGTATTTTTGGTCATTCTCTGCATTCCAGGTTACTGAGCAGATCTTTAGCTCCTGGATTTGTAACCTTTGAAGCCTTGTCATGTAGTTAGGGGCTCTAAGTGCTGGCATGATTACATGGCTTCTCTAATCTCCATTTAGCTCTACAAATATTTATTTCCCTGTTCTTGCTGTGCCACCAAGGCTATGCACAGTCTGTTGGTGTTTCCTTTTAGGGAAAACATGAAGCTCAGTGTCTAGTTTGTTAATCCAGATTAAGTACTAAACAAACACACACTGAAGAGCAATACTTCACCTGTGGCTAAAATACCTCTGCCTGAGGGAAGAAGACCACAGAATGGGTACATTCGCTGCCTCTGCCTGAAGTCTGAGGACTTACATCAAAATGAAATTAGCATTTTACAAAGCTCTCGGTGAAGAAAATATTAATAAAAATAATAAATACATCACTGCACTGGACTTACACATGATGAAACAGTCTTTGACCTAACTGCTTCTTAATAGTTGATAGACCAGCAGTTGCTGTACTTGCAGGATGTTTATTTAAAATACAGAACACAGATTAGATTAATTCTATGAAATCAGTGGAGTTAGAAAAGAATTTGCTGAAGTACGTTATAAAGTTAGCAATCAAGATAACTTTCTGCTAGCTTCTGTTACAGAATCAAAACCAAAAAAAGGGGTTTGATTCCATAAATCTGGTTTACAAAGACCCTGTCTTCCCTACTCATTCCAGCTCTTAATCTGCAGTTCAGTGCACTCCAACTGTGCTGAGATAACTTATTACAGGTGTGTGGTATAAATCAGATAAAGAATAACTGAATTCATGGGAGCAGATGCCATATTCTGCACAGACTGGTAGATGGATAAGTCTAAACTAAAGATATTAAAGTAGCTATCTGAGAGTCAGTCAACACAGACCATTGTATCTCCCACTGTTTAACACTGTGAGTCAGCCACACAATATAGAAAGAAACTATAGGTATCAGACAAGCCAGGAACATCACAGGGCCCCCAAACTTGAACCAGACTGGTGAGATGTGTAAATAAAACAATAAATGGATGGGTAGTAGGGTCTTACATTGCTCTGAGCTGAGCATATAGCTGAGACAAAAAGCAATCTGCAAATTATAAAGCCAAATTATCAATTTTAGAACATATTAGCTGCACAATGGCTTTTCCATACAAGGAACAACCCTGAAAATTTTATAAATCATTATTTACTTGATTAATACAGATCACATCAGGGTGATATATTAGCACAGCTCAAGATAAACTGAACCATTATGACTTCAAATGGTTGTAAGATCCACGTAAAACCATTTAACATACATTCAGTCCAGAAAGGTTTGCAGAATGTGCCTCTAATCTACCTGCAATGGGTTAAAAAAATGCTCTCTAAATCCCTGTTGGGAGACCAGGGAAGTTCACAGGCATCATCAGGTCCCAAAGCCCTGACAAAACAAGAGTTTTTCAGATGAAGTTTCCAGATGCCTCTAGGCAACAGACCATTCCCCAGACTACAGAGCAAGGGAAAACCCCAAGTGGTCCTTGCCAAAGATGATGTGAGAGAAGCATAGCAGTGAGTGCAAAAAAAAGTTACTTTGTGGACACAGACCTGTGGGGAATTTTGTACCAGCAAGGCTACTATGCATTAGAATATTGTTTCAGATGCAGCTAAGATCAGAAAAGCCTCAAAGTTACCGCTGACTACTGTCTTCAGCTGTGGAAAGTTACTAATTGCACTCCATTTCCTATGAAATAGCAAGCTACATCCTGCCAGTTAAGGAGAAGCTATCAAATCACAGTATCAAATTCACATCAAAAAGATTTTTAAATGACATCGGGTTTTTTAACATCACTTTTTACATTTGATCAAGCACAGGAAAATCACCCTCATTTCTAAACATTTTGTGGGATGTCTTCCCTACCTTTGGCAAATGAGTTCTTTTTCTCCTTCTTCCTCTACTGTTGCATCTGCCTCCCACTTTGGCTTTGCCTATATCACCCACTCTCGCTGTAATTGAAGAAATAATTTTATTACTGTCACTAAATGATTGCCATACATATTTCCATTCAGATTTAATTCCATAGCCATATTATGACAAGTTAGAGTCTCCAATTTTAGACTGAGAACATTTGAAATCTTGGCTCGTTGAGGCTAGCCCATAATCTGACAAATCTTTTGATTCCCGACCTGTAGGGTACTGTAGTGAAGGAACACAGCGCTATTGATGTTTATTTCACAATTCTTCAGACTGTTCTCTCTCTGAATTGATGCTTTTCTTGTGACATAATTCCCTCCGACTGCCTTAGATTTCAGTATGCACAACCAAGATGAAAATCCACATTCAAGCACTTTCATTCAACACGGATGTACTCTTATTGCTCAAATCTATGGTTACTTCGCAGCATTAGATACCCAATCATTTACACTCACTTCATAAACATCAGCAGTCACTGGTGTTTGAAAGCACTAATAAAATGCATTAATGATATCCATCCTGCTTCTGGAAAGCTGGGGTTGCTTTTGTTTTTCTTTTCTAAACAGCACACATTCTTTAAGCTGGATGTGCTCTGCAAGCACTATGCAACTGTGGTGAGTTGACCTTGGCCAGCTGGACAGCTGTTGACAGGAGAGGGGGATAAAATTAGCTTGTGGGTCAAAATAAAGACATGGGGATCACTTACCAATTGCTTACCAATCACTATCCCAGGCAAAAGTGACTTGACATGGTGAAAATTAATTTATTTCCAATTGACATAGAGTTCAACGGTGAGAAAAAACCCCACTTTCCTCCCTCCCTGCCCCCACCTTTGCCAGGCCCAACTTCACTCCTCCATTCCTGACTCCTCCCCACCAGAGCAGCACAGGGGATGGGGAATGGGGGTTCTGGTCAGTCCATACAGCCCCGCTCTTCCACTCTTTCCTCCCCACACCTTTCCCTGCCCCACCGTGGTCTTCCCACAGGCCACAGGGAAGTCTCTTCTCCAGCATCTGGAGCACCTCCTCCTCCTCCTCCTCCTCCTCCCCCGCCCGGTGCTCGCAGAGCTGTTCCTCACACTTTTTCTCCTCATTCCTCTCCTTTCCCATGTTTTTCCCTTTCTTAAATCCATTTCCCCAGAGGCACCACCATCAGGGCTGAGGGGCTGGAAGCAGACGGAACTGGCCGTGTCCACCCTGGGACAGCCCCAGACTCTTCTGACACAGATCCCTCAGCCACCAGCCTCTGGGCACGGGCCCCCAGTACAACAACATCATTTTAAAAGGTATTTCTACAAGTTCTGTATGTATTACACAGCTGTAGGAAGCACTTAAAATATGAGATATAGAGGGAATTTAAATAGGAGGGGTTTGATGTCATGAAGCCCTCGACAACTCCTGAAGTCCTGTACAGGACCAAGATCCTGCCAGTGAACTTTGCTCAGTTCTTCCTCAGACTGAAATGACAAATAAAAGCACATCGCTATTTATCTCAGCTAATGTACTAATAGTACCAAAGGACAATCCACAATTCATTTGGGAAAGGCTGTAGGTAAGCTGCTGGGGAAAGCTACAGTCCTGTTGAATGCCTCTGTCACCATAAATGCCATTACCAGGAGCACTTAGAGAAAGGCCAGACTGTACTTGAAAAAATTGTAGCAACCATACCCCATAGATACATTTTAAGAGCTTTTTACTTTTAACTAGAGCTCTTTTGTCAACAAAACAAAAACAACTTGCTGCTTTTTGTATAGCTCTATGTATTTCCTCATTATTAATTTCACAGGCGCCTCTAAGAATAAGAGCTCATGTCCATATTTGCCTCAAAAAAACATGACTCAAGACTTGCTATTTTCAAACACTAGTGATTTTAATGTTATTTGTTGGATTAGCATTATCTGTTCCAGGTAATAGCTACGTAGTCGCAGGATAAATTGTAAAACCACCGAATGACTATCCAAAGGTAGCACTGGTGGTGGAAGCCCTTTCAGAGACCTGCTCTGCCTTGATAACACACAGAAATCCCAAAGGCAAATGAAGAGCCCAATGTAGCAGGGAAAATCAGTGCTTCAGGCTTAGCTGGTGAGAGCCACTTCTATTCCAGGCTAACTTAATTCTCTTCTGCACACTTGCAGTTGGGGCAGCTTCTCCCCATGCAAGGAAGAGCATCAGGCAAATAGCCTTGACAGGGCTAGGGAAAAATACTACTGTAAATTTTGAAGGTATTTTCCCCTCCTGTTCACCCAAGTATTTACATACTTTAAAACCCCCATATATTTTAACCTGTAATTAACTCTCAGTGATTATGACAGTCAGTGATTTCTTTCTTACATCAGATCAAATTTAATCCCCAGATTTACCACTGCACATAACTGCAAATGTGTGCAGGTCTCAATCCAATCAATGAAAGCACTTGCTTAACTCCAAACACATTAGATCTGAAGTGAGGCACACGTGTACCATCCTTCATAAGACTAGCTGTAGTCCATGTTCTCAAGCAGTTTTTTAAGTAGTGTCACTGGGTACTCATTCCATTCCAGTGTGACCATACACAAGACCCTCTGATTTAGAAGTAACTGGACACAAGACCAAGTTTAGCATTCAGCTTTTACCCAGCAAAACCTACAAGCCTTCCATCTTCAGGAGCAGAGCCACAAGAAGATACTTTGGTGGTAATCCAGGCACATGTTCTTAGATGTACACTGGTTAGGATGTGGCCCTGAACTGACAAAAGCTTTGACATGAACTAAACGTTATCCTTTAAGCAAGATCCCCAAAATACCACCGGAACTTTGTTAACTCTAGTGCCATGTTTCATTAGGCTACAAACAAAAACAATTGTGTTTCTTCAAAAGAAGAGAAAACTCAAAGTAACACTGAACAGAAAAGAAATAAGTTCTCTAGGAATCTCCCCTCTATCCACTGTATCCTTACAGCATGGGGTCTTTCTTCTAGGCCTGCTCCCATTTCAGCAACCTCTAGAGCCTTTCTGTGCTATAAAAGACCACCCTAAACCCTTCAGGACCCATCAAAATAAATCTTCTATCTTCACTGAGGTCTGGTTGCATGTCTACCTCCTGCTTTTCTCCAAAGTCACCCTTTCTCTAACAGTGCCATCAGATTCTCTCTTGCTGAGACAGCAGGTTGCCCTTTACATGCACAATCCTGCCCAGAGTCTGGCGAATCTCCCTCAAGGAAGAATGTTCAAGTGCTACCAGGGAAGGAGCACTCTTATCCCTTCCCATTGAATCCCATCCCATCTTCTCCACCTGTGGTAGCCAGGACAGTACACTGCCATCAAGCAGCTGAGGTCTCTTCCTGTTATGAAAACCTTTTAAAGGAACACAACCTTCATTAGCAGATATTAAGTCTGCATACAGCAGATAACATCCACTGCACTCTTCTTACCACTGAAGATCTGCAGCTCTTCAGAGAAATTACAAGACAACAGGGGAGCCATCAGCTAGTGCTACAGGGCTCAGCAGTGCTGGGTGATGCTGATGTTGTTCAGCTGAGCTTGCAGATAGCTTTATCTTAACCTTATTTCAAACACTATTTGTAAGCTAGAATAGCTCCAAACATGTCAAAGATGCATGGGAAAAAATGTGCAGTCAGGATGTTGAGTGGTGTGTGTGTGTCAAGTCCATAAAAGTGACTTAGTAGCTGATTAGCAACATCCTAAGCAATGTGTTGAAGTGCACTTCCCACATGAGAAAGTTCTCACTAAGGAGGATCACAGTCTCACTGGTGATCAGTCAGGGGCTGCTAATTTGAGCTGTTCTGCTGCTTATATTAAGGGCACTGAGAGAAACAGGTATTGGGGAGGGAAAACAATGCCATTTTTTTGAATGACAACAGCTTTCGGGGCCTAAGGCACGTCCGCTGTCTCAGGGCTGGAACTCCCTGCTCACCATATGGAGGACAGAGCAGGCAGGCAGCAAAGGACGACTGATACAGCAAGCAGAAACTCTTAACTGCTACCATTGCAACCACTCTGCTCTGGGAAAAGGGTAAAACAAGCTGGTTTAGTCTAGAAAAGGTGAAGCTGTGGTGTAGAAGGCTTGGCTGTTGTCTTGGTCTGAGAGAGGTCAGAAGGGTGGCAAGAAGGAAGGAGACAAGGGAGATGGCAGAGAGTGCCCAGCTAGTCACCAAGGTGTCTAACCCTGGCTCTGGTTCATAGAGGTGACAGCAGTGCATGGTTCTGCTTGCTTTCTGGAGTGATAATGTTAGCTTCACTTGAAGGAAAATAAATCACATAATAACATTAATATAAAAACAATGAAGTCCTAGAAGAGGTTATAAGGGAAGTTCTGAAGTTCCCTTCCACAGAAGGAACAGATGAGACAAAGTTAAACAAACGTCTCTATTTGATCTTGACTTGCTGCAGACAGGAGTGGATTTTTTCTTAAGGTGCCTCTTTCTACAATTCTAGTCTTTTATTTACATGTATTACATACAACCAAGTTAACCAAATACCAGATTCTAAAATGTGAATTTTGTCTTCATTTGAATGGATTTTCATCTATCCTAAATTCAATGAAAACAGTAGGCAATGCTATTTAAGAACAGAGTTTAAGGAAAAAAGCTGCTTGCTTAACTGAATTTTTTTTTTTCCTAAACACTGTTACCAAGGTTATAGTGTATGCAATAATTAAATAATTAACTGTTCTAAGACAATTTTCTGCTTAAATGACTATGCATTATATATAACAGTGTTTGTGTTTTGCTTAGAGGTAAAAAAATAAATCTAGAGGAAAAAACATCTTAAAAAGAATAAGATGACATAATTAGTACCATCTGTATGGATCTTGTAGCCTCATGAAGGGAGTTACTGAAAAGAAATACTAATGAAATGTTATTCTAGGATTTTATTTTTTAAAGACTGATTCAAGAGGGCAACATCCCCAGCTTTTATAGACCAGTGTTGCTCCACAGACACCAATGGAAACATATTTGCTCTATTCCTAAAATGAAAGCAGTGATAACTCCAAGAACCTACAAGAGTTTTTATTTGAAGTGAATGCCAACTTTTCTATTAACTTCACAGAATACTTTCAAAAGTTAATTCAAATCTAAAGGGATTATAATACACATTTCAGAGTTCATTAAGAAAATTTCACAAACAGTATTAGTGATATAGAGAGTTTAATATGTTGTTAACTTAGATTTAATAAAATTGGGGTTTGTGGTCAATTCTAGAAAGGTCTCATGTTTTCTAAACTGATTCTTCCACATGAACTTTATAAATACAAAAAGCCACTTGGATTTAAAACCCACTGGAAAAAATCATCAGTTTGGTTTTAATCACCTTTAAATAGAATTTCCTTCCTCCAAAGGCCTCAGATAGAAAGAGTCATGGAAAATTTTATTTCATAGCCTATGACATGGTATATGTCAAATTAGGTGTAGCCTAGGTAGCCCTTCCTTTTCTTTCATCCATTTCACTCTAAACAATCATTCCGAAGTTATTACATTCCTAGCTTATGGAAACAGAAAGAGAAATCAAGAAGCAGAGTTCATTGTTCCTAACAAAACAAAAACAAACAAAAACCAACCAAACAAAAAAACCCAAAAAACAACACAAAAAAAAAAGGCAATGTGCCATAATCTCTTAAAATATCACCAAAAGCAAAGTTCCAAATAACAAGTTCTTTCAGTGTGCTTTTCACTAGTTATACAATATACTTTGCATATTCAGTTTACAGTCATTTCTTACCCTCTCTGGCTACTATGATACTACTTTCCATTCTGTATCACCATGGTTATAATTACAAATTATCCTGCCACATCATTAACACCAAATGTTCCTGTTCAGCAAAATTACCTTGTCTTTAGCCTTACCTTTTAATCAGCAAACAAGGTCAGCTCGACCATCTGGGGTGACCAAAACCCTTCCGAGTATCTACCAACCCATAATGCAATTCACTTGTATCAAGCAATATTAAGCCTAAATTTTCCCTTCCACAAATCTAAAACTCCTCCACGGGGTCACCGAGTTGACTACTGTACTCAGTGCAACATATGTAACATGCAGCAGCTTTAGAGTTTATTTTGTTTTCAGTACCATTATTCGTATCTTAAATGAAAGGCCCTTGCTGTTTGCTAGAGTAGATGATACAATTCTGTTTGTGACATTAAAATCTTCTGCTGGATTATAGGTCTATTTTCTCTTTCTGGGTGTGGGCGTGAAGGGTGGGATAATTTTGCAGCTTCAAGCACCATGAAGCACTTTGCATCATCAAGCAACAGGTCTGGGCTAGGAATAAAAATGGATATTTTTGAACATGCTCAGCATCATTGTTTTACTGCCAAATATAAGGATAACATGCTTCTCTAAATTTTTTATTGTGGAATGCCAATATTTTTCAGCCTCCACAAGCAAATGGAGGTGATGCCATTGAAAAGGCACATCTGCTATTAGTGAGTGCAGCAAGAAAGACAAACTGTCTTCAGGTCTATTTTTTTTTTTAAGCAGATGTTTGTAAAACCAAAGTTACTCAGGACAAATTTTTGAAGATAGAAACTCTTAAGTGTTGAAGTCCTTTAAAAATATCCCTTCCTCAAAATAATAAGAAAGTATTTTTTAAAACTTTGGCACAATGGTATTTCTTAAAACATGGAAGGCATAGCAATTACTATACACAATTACAGTTATCTGGGTTTCATATTTCTAAGCCTTGGTTTTACTGGCATAAACATTTGTGTACTACAAGCCATGCTTCTGAAGAGCTGAGGAAGGAGCCCTAGGCCCTGGAGGGACTGGACAGGAAAGGGAGAAAGAGCCACAGTTTCCTTGCAGAACAACAAGACAAAAGGTGTTTAGGGCACTCAAAGGACATAGGGGGTTCTCCAATCTAAAACCCAGCTCCCCAAAAATTAGGGATCTGGAAGTGAGCAGGACTCCTCCCTGGCTCCTCAGGCTATCTTATTGCAAGATCACATCACACAGAATTGCTTCTACAGACTGAGCTACTTCACCCAGCATAATTATTCTTTTCGTTCTCCCTTTTCTGGTTGGAAGGCTCTTCTGGGATCCAAGTGCTCTAAGGTACAGAAATGGGCACAAAGCTTACTCTAACATCGAGCCTTAATGAGTCAACACCAGGTTGAAACCTTCTGTATTTTTACCAGCACTAGCTTTCAGTTTAAAAGGCTCTTTTCTCACCCTGCAATCATATCCCTTCTTAAGCTAATGAGGTCTAACCGCACATTATCACATCTTCAGTCATGTTTGACAGGGCTCCTAGGATTCATTTACATTTTTTGGTTTTGTATCTCATTAGTGACTCACAGTCATCACACAATAGGACTTGTTCATTTGAATTCTGCTCCTCCTCCTCCATCACTTCTAAATTCCACCTGAAGTTATTTCTGTTCCCTAAATTAACAACCCTGAACTGCATACTACTGAACTACTTCCTATTTCAATTATTCCTGACATTCAATTTTACTAATTTTCTTCTCAGAAAAGGTTAGTGGCACAATCTTACTCCCCATCACAGTCATTCATGAAACTATGACACAAGGTTGGTTAATCAGAAGTTAAATCTGTGTTGAATTCTGTCTGTTTCTGTTTTATCTCCAAGTTTTTAAGTCTCCCCTCCTAGCAGAGGCTTAGATTGTGATCTAAGTCACAATCAAATATAATTGCAACTTCCTGATGGGCCAGCAATGGTTTTTTATTCACACTTAGAAATGGCAGAACAACATGAGAAATTTTAAACCTGAAGGGAGCTTTTGGAAGAATGGTATCAACAATCAAAAATATATGATCAAAGTTAAAGTGCCACCTCTGCCTTAATTATAACATTATTACTTTGATGCTACACTTGGTTGGGTACTGTCACAAAGCTATGTTTCAAGTCTTGAAAGCAGCAGTGCTGCACTCAGACTGTTTTACAGGGTGATTTTACACCTGAAGTGTACAGAGGTTTTATGACTTTTGCTTAGCATTCTGTACTTGAACAAATATTAAAAGGTTGTCTTTTCAACTTCTCTGGGAAAGGAGTGATCATGTTAGGACTTGGGGCATCCTGGAAAAAAAAACAGGAGCAACTTAATGTTGACAAGTTAATTTATCTTTTGATAAATTCTATCAATCAAAATGTCAACAATAAAGCTGATTGCTCATTGAAAGAAAGTCTTCATATTTTGTTTTTCACCCAGGATGAATTTGGTTCATACCCAGTGACAGTAAAGAATTTAAATGCCAACTGAGATGTCCAATTTTAGCTGTGAAAAATACAGAGTTAGATCACTTACGAATTTGAAAACAGCATTTCTTCCTTGGCCGTTGCGTTTGGAAAGAAAACGATGTACCCTTGCCAAGTTCATTGCAAAACCCAAGTTATACCAGTTTTGTGATTGACATCACTGATAGATTCATTCGTAATGCCAAACAATTTTGTGATTTGAAGCTACTTGGTTAACCCTTGTTCACTCTTCTACTGGATTTCCTCTGTAGTATGAAGTATCATTATGGGTCATATAAGAAGAATGACGTTTCTTAAAACTTAAGATAAAAGCATTTTCTAAACAATTAGCCGGATGTGTTCCCAGCAAGATTCATGATCATAATCTCTAGTTGTTTACCACTGATTAAGAAAAAAATAACATAAAAAAATAAACTAAAATAATATGAATTCACACTACACATTCCCAGGTTACAGTAATTGCTTTTTTTTTCTGTAGACTACCTATAAAATATCTGAAAATCTTTTAAAAAACTCTTTAGTAATCCTTAAAAATCTTTAAAATGCCCCTATATATAATCTGGCATTTTTCTTTTTAATTGTACTTCTTTCTCATTTCTGATGCATATATCAGTTTGTTCACAAAATGAATGCCTGTCATAAACACCACAAATGCTAACCAGGCTTGAAACTACTCAAAAAGTATTGCTAAAGAAAAAGAAATATCCATTCAATTGGCAAGTTGGACTTTCTGAAGAAACTGGAATATCAAGCTGTCCGACTAGCAGAAAGGAAGATGGATGGCTCTTCTTGAATTAGATGCTTGAAACCTACTTCTGCTCCAAAGAGAATATAATCAATTTGGGAAGGAGTTGAGTCTAACACTGGGGACACTTTATCGTAAATAGTAGGTCACATTTAAACTTTACTTGAGTGTTTTAAAGGTATTATTACAGCTTAACCTTCAAAATGAATAACAATTTATTCATGCAGTTGCTTACTTAAATGGGTTGAGATAACCAGTTTAAAAAACATTCTACCCTGTCCTTTATGTCTGACTTTTTGTATTTATTATTATCTCAGTTTATTACTCATCTTATTTGTTCCCCTTTAGGTTCAGAGACAGCAGATTTATTACCTTGCATTGGCATCTGAAGGGCATGTAGCAAATATGAGCTCAGACCATCCTCTTCAGGTAAGAAGCTACAAATGGACTCCCTCAAGCAAGCACTTGGTTTAGCTTCCGACCTTACTCTGTTCATATATAACCTTCTAGAAGGAAGCGCGGTAATCCAGCCAGCGTCTTTAAAGGTCGTATACCCTGGGAGAAGGGGCTCTATACTATAATGGGATAATTAATTCTAACTCTCCAGGTGATGACTCCTGAAGGCTCAGAACCACTTCCACTCTTCGTAAATTAAATTAATTAAGATCTGGCACTAAGCCTTTTCAGCAAGGAAACCTGTATCCAGGATACCAGCTGGGAAAGAAGAAGTTTCAACAATAAAGTTACAAGTAGCCCATCACACACTGTAGCTATGTGTAAATTTTTTTTTGTTTTTCAACTAAGCTGTAGCACTGGCCAGAGTGAATCACAGATACTGTTGTTGCTCTTACAACGTTTTCTGGAAGAACATAGGCTCTTCTGCAAGCATCCGACCTGAAAACTTCTATGCAATTTATATCCAGTATTCACACACAAATATGTCTTTAATATTGTTGGGGTTTTTTATAGAAGAAAAGTTATCTAATCATTTAATTGACAAAAAAATCCATCTAAATTCTGGTGCCATTTTAATGACTCTACGAATAATTCAGCTATCATACAGGCCCTGGATTTAATTCATAGACAGTCTACATGTGATTTGCTAACAACATTAATTATTGGAAATAAATTTGGATAGTTGTTCTTACATAAACACAGATGCCCACTTCCTTTTTGAACCTGGCATGTATGCATCTACCTGCTTCAAAAATTTGTGCTTTAGTTCTTTGTTTCAGAAACAGATATCGAGATCAGAATCATCAACTTTCTTAGAGAGCAACAAATATTAAGTTACTAAAAAGTACTAAATGTTTTTTACATTTTTCTATTATGTTTAAATATCTTTATGCTCAGTGTAGGGCATAACTAAATTCAATAATTCTAAATACATTTATGTTTAATACTTATGAAACTAGCATTGGTGTTGTAAAACTATATAGATGACAGGAATATAAGTCATGCAGGAGAAAAATGAAGAGAGAAGTTAAGCCAGACAAGCTTTCAAGGACAGTTTTTGTTCACTAAAGGTACTAAAATACTTCAATAAATAATGCAGCTGTGTATTATGAATTTCTGTAATAGTTACATATGGCAGAATTTCTAGGGCTGCTAAAAGTTAAAGTACTATTTTTTATTTAAAATATAATCAATTTGCACTGAAATGCCATGCAAAAATAATGCTTTAATTTAGCTATAGAGATGATTCAATAGAATTCAAGTGAAGGAGACAAAGTTAAACAAAAATCCAATTTTGGGATATTTCTTATGAAATGTACTAATAGATAACGAAGATGCACACCCCTCCAGGCCAAGACCTCCATCCTGTCAGCCATGAGACTGTCCATAAGGGATGTGCTCCCTTTGCCTTTACCCACGGCTCCTCTAAGGAAGGTCTCCAGTGCTCTGTTGCCCTTTGGTTTCACTTAAGCTACATTCTACTGTAAAATACTATTGTGAAATCGATTGTATTGTCAGAAGCAAGTGAAATTACCTACATGAGGAACAAAAAAGTAATAAAGAACTACTGGAATTAACAATGATAATACCAAATAATAATGTCATATACTTTCATATGTTGTCAGCATTGCTAAACTTGGAGTTTTAATTTGAGACTGCTTGCTGTACTAAACAGCCTTGTCTTAATTGCTGCTCTTAATAATTCCATTAGTTTTACACATTATTTAGCCTAGCCATAAGTCAAGCTAAGTTTCACACAGGTTCACATTTTCATGGTGATATTCATATAACTTGCCAAAAACATGGTGAGGAAGTATGGACTAAGACAATGTTTAAAAGTTTGGGTATACCATTTATTTTTTTATATTATTAGATTCTAACTTATACTACCCACCATTTTAATGATTAATTCATAGATGATCAGGAGATTAGGGTCTAGAGAGTAAGTCTGATGAGGAGGGGCTGAGGGAGCTGGGTTGTTTAGCCTGGAGAAGAGGAGGCTGAGGGGAGACCTTATCGCTCTCTACAGCTACCTGAAAGGAGGTTGCAGTGAGGTAGGTGTCTATCTTTCTTCCCAAGTAAAAAGTGACAGGACGAGAGGAAATAGCCTCAAGCTGTGCTGAGGTTTAGAACTCAAGAGGTTTAGAGTAGACATTAGGAAAAATTTCCTTGCCGAATGGCTTATCAAGCACTGGAGCGGGCTGCCCAGGGAAGTGGTGGAGTCACCATCTCTGGGGGTATTTAAAAGACATGCAGACATGGTCCTTATGGACAGAGTTTAGTGGTGGACTTGGCAGTGCTAGGTTTATGGTTGGACTTGATAATCTTAAGGGACTTTTCCAACCTAAATGATTGTGTGATTCTATTCTATGATTTAAGCCATCCTCTAGAATAAACTTACAGGTACAATGAAAGTAAATGTCTGGATGACCATAAACTGCCAATCTAAATTTACTATACATATTATTTACAGTCTGGGTGAAAAAAAATAGCGTAAGAGTGTATTAGTAAAACATTCCATACATTTATATTTTAGCACAGCAAAAAATCTGATTTGTTGGCATTTGGGGACTTGCCAATTTATCCATCCCAATACATGTGTAAAATACATGTTTTTCTTACCATAGCCTTTCACTTTAATGCAGAGCTCCCCCTGGCTTCAGAAGCAAGAGCTTTTGCATATTATGCTGATTTTTCACATCCACAAATTCCCTTTGAAGACTAAATGTTGACCCCAGAAATACCAACATTAGAATCCTCTTAATACATTTGACTAAGAATATCTCTACTTCAAATTATTTCTTGTTGCTGGCTAGTTTACCTGCAAGAAAGAAACCACGGTGCTGCTATACAGCTCAGGGTAACAGCACAGAAACTACCTCAATTATGGATAACCGCGTGCAGAAGTGGCACACTCTTGTTCTTTTGTTCTAGTTTGGCATACAACACACCAGCAGCACCAGCCAACATTGCAAGTTCGGTGCCATTCCTTGTGTTTCATACCTGGAAATAGCTGATGATAAGCTCTCCTACAAGTTATTACCTTACTGCAGTGGGCTAGTGGCTGGCTATCCATTACTATAAGCAAGGTACAGAACTTAAACCACTTAAAACAGTACTTAAAATGTACTGCAGCCTATTGATATACCCAGAACTGACGCAGCTTTTTAGGGAACAATGCTGTGAAACAAAGATGACTAAATACACTTGGTATTATTCCATCTTCAAGCACTTAACTGGTTTTTAAAAAAACAAAGCCATATAGCAGGAGAAATAATAGAGTTCAGGAAGGGGCGATACTCACTGAACAATTAACAGTTTGGGGGTTGGTTGTTTTTTTTTTTTTTTTTCTTTTTTTCAATTCACTGTAGACATTTAAAATGTTCCTGGAAATGTTTCATGTGCCTCTTCCTTTGAGCATATTCTCCTAAATTTTTTTTAAATGTGCAGCCACCAAATAAGAGTTGTTCAGGCAGAGATGCAGAAGGACACATCAGAGACTGCTTTCCCAATATTTCCCTGCATGAACAGGTAGGCAGAAGGAAAATGGAGAATAGCAGGAATGTCAGAAACAATGCTCCGTGACCTGCTCCCAGCTAGCCTCAGTTGGTGGCAGGCGTAAAAGCTACCTACCTCTGCAGGACAGTACCATCTCTAGGCTACTGCACAGAATTGCCACAGGCTTAGGCAGGATCCTTCAACAGTTTTAAGGTCACAGCACTTTGAAGGCCAAAGTGTTTAAAGCCTTTTTTTGCCTTTTTTGTTTGTTTGTTTCTGTTAAAATTATCAAGCATTAGAGATAGCTGAGCACAATAAAGACCAATAACAAAAGGATAAGCTCACAGCCTCTGTGAGGAAGAAACGGGTTTCAGCATATGTAGTTTTAAGTTTTCCAAACAGTAGGGTCTGATAAGCTTTTTCCTACGTACTTGCAAGGCTGGCTAGACTAACCCAGTCTTTCTAGAGAACTGCCGGGAGGTGAATGGAGTACCAGAGGACTGAAAAGAGCACACACATAACCAAAATCTCTTTGAAAATGGAAAGCTGCCGGAAAACCTGCACATGGGAGTTCATTATCAATGGTTCCCTATAAAAGTGGAGGGATGACTCTAGCAGAGTTCTGCAGGATCCATCCTATGGCCAGCAGTATTCAATATGAGCAACTTGGATGACAGCTTTTAGCAAATAGGCTGCAAGAAAGCAGAATTCTATAGCTGTGTGGATAGGCAGCTGTTCCTGACCTCACCATCTCGGGCTGAGGAATAATGAGCTAGGGTGCAGGTTCTGTGGAATTACTATGGTCACAAAACGAGCAAGACTCAGCAGTGCCATACTGAAAGAGAAAAACCCTGTGCAGACTTTTATGTATAACAAGAACATGGACTGGAAACACATGTAATTCTTTTCTGTTCCACTCAGCAAGGAGATCTCAGCTGGAGCACTGCATCCAGTCTGGGGCACCATCCTTTGAGAAAGATGTAGATTAACCAAAGCATAGAAAATACAACAGACAGAAAAAGGTGGAATGAAATGGGACTGCCTAGCCTACACACTAGGAAGGGGAACACTATTTTCAAATATATGAAAGGCCACTATAAAGGCGACAGAAATAATCTGTTCTCCACACCTATAGTTGATGCAACAAGAGATCATGGATTGAAATTACAGTAAATAAGGTTCATGCTAGACTTTAGCATATGGCCCATGGGGAGACCTTTAATGACAGGCTAGAGAAACAACGGTCAAGACTATTTTAAGACGTTGTCTTCCCTATCCTTTCCCATCCTACAGCTCTGAGCTAAGGGGCAAAGTTAAGCTATGATGAATAACTACCTCAGTGCTGTTAATGTGAATTTGATAGGCATGTAAGTGAAAAATAACATTAGCTGGTTGCAATATAGTACTCTAACATATAATGTGTATTTTCCAAAATGTATTTTGGAAACAATCATGAAAAATATCACGATAAGAACTTAAAATGAAGTGTAAAAAACTGTGAGGCTGCATAAAGAGGTTTTCTGCAGAGTGATGAGAATTTTCCCAGTATGAAAAAAAGATTGTAATATCCAAGTATTTGGATCCAGATGAACTATGTCTTATTTATGTTTTCTGTTTTGAGAAGTCAACACTTTGATTTTTAAAACATTTTCTAATGTTAGGTCATCCTTCTGTTTTTCCAAGGCATAACGGTGTCTTAAGAGGATCTTTTACCTAAAAATTCTAAACTTTATGGAGATATATTCTGAAGAACAATGCTTTTGTGGGGGTGAAAATTAATCCTCCTTTCCTGTTGAACAGACTGCAATGTTCTACACAGCATTCACCATCAATACAGCAACTGTAGGATCCTTCCCGCTTCATAAAGCAATATGTTAGTAAGATGCAGAATGTCTCTACATTTCCACGTCCAATTCACGAGGGGTTTTTTTGCAGAGAATGCCCACTGGACACCAATCCCATTACATCTCTGACTTGCTATGAATGCTAGGGAAACAGAGCTATCCACTGCTGGGACATCACACCATTTTAAGGTAGTGCTGAAACTGTTACTACACACACTGGTGCTTAAATCTGGCCTCTAAAGGGCCAAGGTGAGAACAATTTCCCGAAGAGAATTCTCTGAAAGTTTCAGAGGCAAAGAAGACTTTCTCACACCGTTTTAAAATGGCAGGGGTACTTCAAGAGATAATTATGGAATACACGTAATCCATTCTTTCAAGATGACGGTCTGAAGCTGGGTAACTGCAGAGCCCATTCACACCAGCACTCTCAGAGACAGAAAGTCTGGCCCTTTAGGTATTTAATATGAATATTTCAAGTGAACCACATAGCGAGTGTGGGCTGATTGGAGTGGGGATGGAGGTGATAACATTCATCATTACAAAAGTCTTATGGTGTGGTAGTGGGGAAGGAAAAGGGGGAAGATGAAACAAGACATCCCTGAAAATCCTGCTGGGGCTGTGTAACTGTGTGACATTACTGTATTAGAAAAATGCCTAAAATGAGTTATGGAACTAATTAAGGAAGTATAAAACCCATGGATAAGAAGTTCCTTGTTAAGTATAATTGATAGTACAAATCTAATTTGAAAGGTTAACAAGCTCTTGAAAATTGTTGAATCAAGTACAGACTGATGTTTTTAATATAATTATATACAGCTAGCAGATGGTATAGTCCTTTTTATTATATTGTCAGCTAACAGAATTTCATTTTTAAAGCAAATACTAAATTATACTAAAGATGTATATAGTTATTTTAAAAGATTTGTCCATTTTCTAATATCTGTACATACTGACCAAATGCATAATATTTACCATCTATAAAAATCTGAAAGACAGGATTTAAATAATAAAATCAGAGTATTTCACTGTCCCCTTCTAAAACAACTTTATTTTAAATCTTCTTAATTAAAAGCTCGATTGTCTTAATGAATGACAGAACGTTAAATATGTGAGTATCTTTTCAGACTAACTGAGGATTAGAAGTAGTTTAAGAAAACAAAGCACCAGGAAAAAATTACTCTCAATCTAAAAATTCTAGTTCCAAAAAGCCACTGAAAGCTTAAATCTAATAAGCCAGATGATACATCAGATCAACCAATTCAGAAAGATGAGGGGAGGCAAACTAAAAAACACCAAAAGAACAAAAGAACCCACATTCCTAACTGTGCACGCAGCTGAAGTTCTCATTATACTGTGTCTCAGTGATTGCAGCAGTCTTTTCTCAGACCTTGGTAAATGTAATCCTGCTCTCTTGATCTCTGTCTAGAAGGTCTTTATAAAGAGCCACTCTCCACTTGCTGCTGGGACCATGTCAAACCTCAGCACAATCCTTTCCCTTCCCTGACCCCTTTCTGCATTATGCCCAGCACAAGCCTGCTGTCTTCACTGCCAACACCCCTGCTGGCTGGCTCCCCACCGGGCAGCCGCCCCCTTCCAGCTCCCCATCTCTCACCTCTTATTCTGTATTAGAAGGTCGGTGGTTGCACCGGATGGCCCACAGTTTCTCCATTGCTCACTTGTCATGACCTCAAGCAAAGGCTCTGACCTTTGTCATGAGCATGACCACAAGCTCCGTGGTACAGAAGAAGAGCTCCCAAATAAGCTCCTGTGAAGCCACGTTCTCCTCCTCCTCCATGACTCTCTTTTGCCTTTTATTCAGCCAAACAAAAATCTCACAGGGCAATCGTTAGTCAGTTTGACTGCTGCCTGTTATGCTGACCAGGTTGTCTTATTCTTACACTCTCCAGTCTGCCAGGCTGTATCTGACTGTTATTGTTTCCTTATGTTCTGAAACTCTCTAGGGTAAATACTGTACATTTTCTGAAACTCTCTAGGGTAAATAGTAACATTTAATTCAGTGGTTTTAGAACAGAATCTTCATCTAAGACTCCAGACCTCTGCCTCCTACTATGCTACTCGTACTACTGAACAACACAGTCTACAGTCTTCTGATATATCAAACCAAAATTTTGGAGAGTTCAGGATTCGTAGATGGAGTATTACAATAACAGGACATTTTTCTCATTACAGACAATGAGATTTACTAAGAAGGGGAGTGCTCTAATTCATTCTTAAAGGAAACAGACAAAATGAATTTAGTCCAAACTGAATTTGGAATTTGCAGCAAGCAATATTCAGTTGAAGCCCTTGCAAAGGTAAGAAGTAGGACATGAATTACATCCTTTGTGTTAGCATTCATCTCACTTAAATGTAGCCATGTACAAGATAAACATCTACTGTGTAAGATTCCTGTATAACCACAGGGGCTAACTACCAGACATCTGCCATGCCCCTTCAGAGGTGCCTGTTTGCCTTCATCAGCCATAGAAGAAATTCAAACAGCTGCTGAAGAGAATGTATTTAAGACAGCTATACTTAACCCGGAAAAGGAACATGTATATAATTGTAGATGTTTGATAAATAGACTGAGAAAGGTGGATCCTATACAAACTTCAGAGCAGTCTCACTAAGTTAGAGCAAATGTCCACCTAGTCTCTAAGCCTGTTCCCCAAACTCATTCATAGTGGTTGCCTTGAGAAGGGAATCAGGGGTAGCAGGAAGCAACGCTTCCTCAAATACCCTCCCAGCTGTGCTTTCATTTCAAATTCTGCAGTCTAATGCTCATCCATAGCAATAACCAAAAGCTCTGCTGGCATAGCATGTGAAGAATTCAGAGAAGCCCATACACAAGGCCATAAAAATAGATAGCCTGACCTTGATAGCTTTTGAAATAATCACACTATTATCACTTCTTCAGTTGGTATAGGAAATGCTCCTTCTGTGAGCTAAGAGTAAATAACTGACCTGGACAAGTTCAGACATCCTGCAGTTTCAACTTAATAAATTCACTGGACTCTTGACTAGAGTAAAATAAATAAAACATTACACTTTCTCACTTGCAACTTGCCTCAAAATAGTCAAAAAACAACTACCAGGTCACTTGAAGGAAACTAAAAGTAATCTAAAACTTCATGGCCTTTAACCAACTGATTACAATCTAAAATTTTTAGATTGTAAATTTAGATTGCATTTAGATTTAGATTGTAATTGAATTTAAATTTAGATTGTAAAATTTAGATTGGATATTAGGAAAAATTTATTTACTGGAAGTGTGGTCAGGCATTGGAACGGGCTTCCCAGAGAGGTGGTGGAGTCACCATCCCTGGGGGTGGTCAAAAAATGTGTAGACGTGGCACTTGGGGACATGGTTTAGGAGGCCTGGGGGTGCTGGGTTGGCGGTTGGACTTGATGATATTAGAGGTCTTTTCCAACCTTAATGATGCTGTGATTCTGTGATTCTATAAAAGCTCTAACAAAAATGGATCAAATTGTACTATTTCTCATTCCCGTAGTCATTGTCAAAAGACTGGATTTGTGCAGGCCTTTCTGTCCTTGTTACAATCTTTGTCACCAGAATGAGGCATTGTGTTTTTATAGCCTCATATGTTCTCTGAAATATAACAGTAAACAGTATTCCTTTGACCTTTTCAATGTTCTATATTTTTACTGAATGGTCACTCTTATTCTTCCTGTTATCTTCTCAGCACTGATGAAAAAGTGATGAAATGGCCAACAAAATAAAAAAGAATTTTTAAGAGGTTAAAGTAGCGAGCCTGACTACTGTCTCTCATACAGCAGACGGGGCATAAAGATTTTGTTTCATTTTTGCTCGTTTTGTCATAGCTTTCTTGTGAAGTAACATAACACTACACAACGAGCTCCCAGAGAAATGACAGCACATATCAAACATCACCACTTTCCAACCTAAGTTGCAGGCACGTTTGAGTGGATTCCATGTCCTTTAACAAGGGCTTAGCAAGGCATGTGTGCTTCTGTCTCTTTCTGTGCAGATATGTGTAGGTATGGATCAAGATAAATCCAAAATAAACGACTCCTTTGCAAACACTCCTCCTCCTGCGGAGAAGATGAAAGAGCCAACATGTGACAGATGTTTGTCGTGCTGCTTAATACAGCACTGGAAGGGACACGAGCCTGCGGTAATAGGGGTAGTGTAAGAAACTATGCTGCAGAGCATTCATGGTGTTTTAATAAGGACTTAAGACAGAACAACACAGTAAGGTCTCGGTGGGGAAAACAAGATGCAGCACAGTTATTCTTACATGCAAAATTCTTGAACAAACTCTCCAACTGATCTACCACATGGTTCCTCTGTTATCTCAGACTGGAAGCAACATGATCACAGGGGAAAAATCAGTGTGAAGTAGGTACAGTGGAGACAGAATACAGAGTAAGGAAGAACAGAGAGTACTGCCCCACTAACTTTAGGATCATTTCCTGGACCGTGAATGCTTCACCTGCAGTTTCATTTCTGTCTTATGCAGTATACCTGCATACACAGTGTTTTTTACTGAGAAAATTACATTAGCTGTTGTAATCAGAGGAAAGGAAATCACATAATTAAAGCTTTTCTGCTATTCAAATTAGTTCTTTAAATCAATCTTCATTTTAATATTTTCCCTTAAATGTGAACATTGTGGGTCAGACTTTCAAGTGTTTTCCATTGGCTACAGCTCCACAGGCTCGAACGTAAGTCTAGACTTTCAACATCTGAAGATGTGAACCAGGAGAAGGTCACGTCGCAACACTGCAGAGTCCTGTTCTGGCTGGTTCCTCATTTGTTTGGAAGCTGTCCTGATCTCTGATCCCCCTCATCTCCCTCCTCACACCCTTCTGGGTGCGCTGCATTCCTGATGGAACCTGGGGGATCAGGACCATGTCCTCTCCTTATTGACCTTACAGGAACAACCTCATACATACAGGGGCAGAGAGACTGTTCTGTTCTGTTTCATGTTCTGATCTTGAAAATTCTGGATGTGCCAAGATTCAAGGTTTCTGGCATTTGATGCAGAGCCTGAGGTGACACATTAAAGGGAACCCAACAAGGGGTTTTGCATAGTGGCTTGTATCTTCCAGTCTCATTTCTGTTGCTAGTTGGGAAGCCACAATGTGCTCAATAGTGATAATCTCCTCCACAGTAATGAGTTTTGGGGCCTCAGCTAAGTAAAGAGTAGAAAATTCTCCCTCAAGGACTCAATGCAACGAAGTATTTAAGCACATACATAACATTTAAGGGTAGAATATTAAATATTTTGCTGAATCATAATCTAAAATGGCATAACCTAATAACATGCAAACTAAATCAGAGGGTGCAGAAACACTTCTCCTGTAAACACCTACTTTAGTACTTTGTTGAAATATGATCTTCCCAGCTACAAAAAAACAACACTTATAAATAGCTGAAAAATAGCTACAAGTTGTTACCAGGAGGGTTTATTTCTTTTTTAACTGAGTGTTCTCCACCTTCTCATTCCTTTGGTACTCTCACAAACACTGGATTTTATAAGGCAATGCAAATAAATGTAGATATAACTCCTTCACATAAATACACAGACTAATATTAAGTAGCTTTTTAAATACTACCCCATCAAACTGTCTTTTTATAAAAGTTCAGGAGAGGTGGATATGTATTATTGTGTGAAATGTGGCCTGACGATGCTCACAGAAGAAAGGACCAGAGGAGTTTGGATGCAGTGGGAGGCAAAAGTTGTATTCAAAATACACCAGATATAAAAGAACAAGGAAGACAGCAGGTAACTCAAGAATTAGAAACACATTTTGACTAAGAAAAAGGATTCAGATGATTTTCAGTGAAATTATTTTGGTCCCTAGAGACGGACAAACTTGGCCTCGAGTTACCATAGATCAACAGATAGCTCATAGTCGTTTCTGCAAGGAAACTTCTGAGATGTCCAGGCAGGAAAAAGGACTCTGGCTGGCAGACTCTCACTCCTCTGAAATCAAAGTTGGCAGAGTGGAAAAGAAGAGCATTAGTCTATAAATTATGTAGGTGATTTTTTTTTTTTTTTATTCTTTTTAAAGGAAGAAGAAACTCAGGTAATGCAAGAATATACAGGATATGAACACCGAAGGACAAGGGAAGAGAGGGAGAAAGCATTAACAGAGATCAAAGTAAAAGGGGGATGGACAATAAGGTTACTCCAGGATCTAGACTCAGTTTAATTAATGCATTGGGCAAGGCTGGAGAAAACTATCATTTTTGTAAACCAATGCAGCGCACTTCAGGAATAGAACAGAGGAACCAGAAATAATGTATAGGATGGGAAAACAGATAACAGAAAGATAATGGCTGTCATGATGGGGATTCAAGAACAGAAAGGAAGAAAGAGTAGAAATAAACGTGGGGGTGTGTGTGTAGCATTTTAAGTATATTACTGGGTAAACTTTGAAGAAATAAATACGAAAACAGATAGAAGAACACTGGCTGGTAAAAGACTCTCTCCTAGAAGACAGCTATACATCTCATGGGATACAGGCAGAGGTCACTAATGTTACTCAGGAGACACATTCCAAAACAGACAGTCTAAAGCAACAAGAGATCAGTGCCCTGCTGCCATGTTGGTCCTGAGTGCCTGTTGTTTCACCAAGTGGATAATACAGCATATTGCAGACATATTGCTCAGGGGAAGGAGTAGCTATTGCTCATATAAGGTCTTACTGAAAACCAGCAATGGACTCTTTTGTTGCTATAGAAGGCAGTAGCTTCCCTGGTTTAAGCTTGAGAAATCAGCCCATAGTAACAGTAGAGTCTGGTTATTTCCTGGGTTAGTGGTAGGGCCTCACTATCTCCTTAGATAATTCACAGGCTTTGACACAACAAAATATATATTACACAATATATACACACAACAAAATACTACACACAACATATACACACAGTGAAATATATATTAAGCCAACAATAATCAATACTACCTTAGTTAAATTTTTTAGTTATTAGTGTTACTACCCACCATGGAAAATAGCTGATGAAATCACGAGTTGGTTCCATTTATGGCCAGTTACAGGACAAATAAAAACAGACTGTAAACAAAGGTTTTCAATTCAAAAAATTAAAAAGAACAACACAAGAACAACAACAACAAAAGAAAAATTAAGAGCAGTAGAACCTGAAATGAACTGAAGAGCCTCAGGATTCAAACTAACTCAGAAATTCAAAATAATCTAAAACTTTTTTCTAAAGAAAAGGAAAGAACTTATTCAGAAGGCCTCCAGCCCTAACTGGATGATAATCATCCCTGAAGAGATATTAGAGACACACTAGAAGGAAAATAAGCAGCACAAGAAAGCTACATCTTAGAGATAGAAGTGTAAGAATAATTTGAGAACAGTGCAAAATCAAATGTTTTCTACATAGTAACAAGTGTCTCCAGTCCTACAAGAGAGAACATAAAAAAGAAGAAAATACATTAAGATTCTATGAGAATGGATTTAAGATTATTTTTTAGAATTTTTTTTTAGAATGAATACTTTTCTTTGGCTTTCAATAAGGGAAAAATGAAGAGTCTAAGGCAAAAACCACACTGACTAATGGGAATAAAGTACTGAAATGGAGGTTGCCACTGTCAAAAAAGAAACTCAGATCAAAGGATTTAATGTGCTTACACTGCGAGGACCAGATAGTCTCCATTCCAGAATATATGAAAGCATACAGAGATGAAGTACAAGTGAAACAGGACAGGCCTCTATCAAATGGAGGTGAGTCACTGCCTGACCAAAAAGGAGCTGAAATCATACTTATACTTCAGAGAGAGGGAAAAAGGTGAGCCAAGCAACAGCAGATCCATTAGTTTTATCTCAATGATACTCAGGGCTCGAACACATTCTGTAGGAAAGCATAATCAAAAACATGGAGGTAAACAAAACAGGGAGATTCAGCATGATAGACTGTACCAAACTGAACAGGCAGCTAGCTGTGGTATGGCAATTCTGTATTCTTTTGGCTTGCTCTTAAGGTGAAGGAAATGTGATAGACCTAATCGATGTGGACTTCTATGAAGCAGTCAGAATAATACCATTGTGAAAAAATAGCTAAATCTGATAATAGGTGGATTAGGTAAATCTGTAAAACAAGGAAGAAACTGGCCAAGAGGAAAGAGGGAGAAAGAGAGAGAATAATATAAATTGCGAAGGCAGGCATTTATTGACTAATCACAGGAACTCTTGTGAAATGCTGGGTGCTTAGCACCTGGAAACTACAAGAAAACAGAGCACAGTGGTGAGACCTTCTCTAGAACACAGCTGCAAAGCTGCCTCCCAGATCCCAGTCAGGAACAGACCCAGAGCAGGCAGGAGGGTGATTAGAGGCTCTCCCCCAAGAAGAGATGAAAAAAGACTAAAAGAATTTCTTATTTAGCCCAGTGAAATGCCAGTTGCAAAGAAATACAGCTGTGTTAAATATACACAGTGGGAAGGTGAAAGAAGTTCAAGCATAGTGCTGGCAAAGGACAGATGGGTTTAAACTGGCAGGAGATGAGGCTTGTAAGGACAGGTGAAACCCTCCAGCCCTGTGCTTTCTGTTCATAAGCACTTCACAACAATAATTTCATAAATGCTCTCTTGATGTTGAGTATACTGAAATTTGTCTTGCACTGAAAACATTGTGTGCAAATTTGGTAACCAGAGCATACATTACACTGTAATAATAGGTTTCTACATATGTGGGTGGGGGTGGTCTTTCCTCTGTATTATCAGAGGGAGAAAAAAAAAAAACCCTCTCAGCTGATAAGCTCAACCAGAGTCATAGAGGCATAGGATAATTCAGCTCAGAAAGGACTTCAGAAGGTTTCTAGTCCACCCTCCTTGCTCATGGAAGGGGCAGCTCCATGAGGTTAAACATTGGTACTCACGGCTTTATCCACTCTAGTCTTGAAAAACTCCAAGGATGGAGGCTGCACCACCTCCCTCAGCCACCTGTTCCACCCATTAAAAGATTTGATTGGGATAAAGTTTTTCTTATATCCAGCTGGAAAGAAAAAAACAAACCCAACCCCTCCAAACCACAACCAAACTATGAAAGTGAATTTAGCAGGAAAGAATTATAAGTAATAACATAACAATTGCTTTAGCTCAGACTTCTCTGTTCTATGAAGTATTGATATAAATACATAATAGTTCTAAACACATTGAGTAGAAGAGTTCAACTAAAACACAATGTTTAACTCTAATGCTAGTCACCAGTTCCAAATCTAAGCGCAGACTAGGAACTGGATAGTAGCATTACCAGCCAGTTCTACCTATATGCTTGAGATACACAAAGCAGCAACCAAAGCTAGGTGTATTCTGCCTTCAAAAAAAGAGAGAAGACCAGCAATACCAGCCTGCACGTACCCCACAACACAGAACAGGCAATGATCTCACCCTGGAAGGCAAGTTAGTAGAGACTGCAGGGCAGTGCTCCCGTCTTTCTGGTGTGCAGAGTTTGCTTCTAATGGGATCAAAATTCCCTGCTCTATTCTTCTGAACAGCACAGAAGAAACAGTTGTAAACTGCTTTGGATTTAAGTTTGTTATTAGGACATCCTTCTGGTGGTTTGGATAGGTACAGACCAAAACAAACTGATCAAATATTCTGCTAAACCTCCATTAGATAGACAGACAGACAGACAGATAGATAGGTTAGATAGCTATCTGCCAGAAAGAGCAGTGAGCTAAATTGTCTCTTCAGATCCTTTCTAACTTTGTTATTCAACCGCTGAGCACACAAAGCACAAAAAAAGCAGCTCTGGAATGCTTGCCACGGTTTTCTTTCCTGTTTGTGATAACCCATGCTATGGCAGAAGCAAAGGAACAGACACCATGTGCCTCAAGAGACAGCAAGAAAATTATTAGTTACACTGAGCAGAGTTCCTCACTTTATTAAATCCTTGACACCTGTTTAGGATTTGCTCAAACACAAACTCTTTCATTTAATTCCTGTGCACACACTCTGGCCCACATGCCTTCCACAAACCTCAAGGACAGTCCTCATTTCAAGATGCTCAAAAATCTGAAAGCAGCAGAGACTGAGGTATCGGTTAAGGGAAGGAGAACAGAAGCAGGATGTAAGTTAATTCAACTCACTGTAGGCAGCATGACAGAAATGGGTCTTTAAGATGGACATCAATGTGCACAGTCCTTGGAGAAAAGTTTCAGGAGGTTATACCATGCTTGAGAGCCAGCAGACAGGTTCAATGAATGAAGCAACATTACCTTTCCCTTGTGCGTTTTCTGAAGAACAAATTTCATCTGACCTAGTACAAGAATACCTTAAAAAAATTAGAGATTTAAGCAAACAGAGGACAGCAGAGGTTTGGTTGTTTGGTTTTTTTTTTTTCTTGGCCTGGAAATTATACTGAAAAAGAAACCATCTAGTACCTGCTCTATATAGCAGGCAACTTGTGTGGGTGCATATGAGTGTTTACAGGCTCATTTCAATATTCATAAGCAAGGTAACAGGACTATACCTCCAAGAAGACATATACTGTATTAGTATCAACTAAATATTTGTTGATCAAATAACTTTTTTGATATTCATGAACTAGTTCTAATCACTGTTAACAAGTTGTAAAACATACTTGCAATCCTTACAAATATTAATCTTGATAAAAAATACTAAAGACGTTGAATTTCCCAGCTACATATAGTTTTGGAAGATTGATGTCATGAAGAAAAATAAACTTCACAGAAGATTCTTTTTTCTTTTACAGGAACAAATATCCTAAACTATTTGCGTGTTTGAAGTGCCTCCTGAAAAACTACAGAATCATTCCATTTCCATTAAAACACCAGATGTAGACCTGACCCCAGCTGAAGGTAATAACTTCTGTTTGTGGCATGTATCTTAAATAAACATACCATTACAGCAAGACATACTTCAATATGATGAAATTAAGTTTAACTCATGAGCATTACAAATTAAAATTACTGTTCATTCCTTTTGCATTAGTATAGTAATCCCACAGAAACAGGTCAATATATTTTAGCTTGAATGGAGCCCCCTTAGATATTCTTTGATCCTAAAATGAATCAAACATTTCTCTGACAAGTACTTTAGTTAATTGTATTATCTTATTTTCCTGTTCATCCTACTGGTGCCACTGCTTTTGTTTATTCTTATTTTAGCTTTTTGTTTGTTTAATTACCTCATCCAAAATTCTGCTCTGTAAATCAATTTCTTCCTTCAAGTGCTGATTAAGAGCAAACATGCAAACAAGTATAAAAACAAACAACAGAAGTTTCCCATCCTGATGCCCAGAAGCTGCACTTCTTTTTACTGTGAGCCATTTTTTTGTATTTTCAGGTATTGAACATATGACTTGTTGTAACAGATGTGGATTTTTGTCTTGGGTTAGCATGTTTTATTAGAGCCTGCTTTACAATGAAGAGCACGTGGAGATGTGGTGATTGTCTGGAGGAATGTTACCTCCAAAGACTAGACTATACCTTCCAGGGATGGTGACTAACCACTAAGGGCCTTGGTGCTTGACAGGCACAACCAGCCCTTGTGTTGTGCAATGCTGGAACCGCGATTCTGGAAATAGTACTTTTTCTTTCCCAGAATAATTGTTTATGAAAACCACAATTGCTGGTGACACCAGTAGGGCTGACCGAGAGTGTTCACCATAATTCTAAAATGCATGTGCATTGTTGGAGGGAACTAGCAATTTCTTCCCTTTTATTATTCAGTAGCAATTTCCTCCTTTGCTTTTGACATATTCTCTTACCAAATTACTAATTCATACTAAGTGGAGCTAACAGAATTGCACATGTTGGACAGTATTTGTTTCAAGCCAATAAGGCTTGAAGTTCTTGTTAAAGTTCTCCAACTCTCTAACCGTTAAGAATCTACAATTATTTCCTCTTTCCATTCCATCAGTCAAGAGGGGTTACATTTTTTGAAACTTAGAAATGAAGGTAAAAAAAAAGGTCGAAGAATTGGCTCTTTGTGAGCAGGATCACATTTGGGGAATTTACAACCAACCATTTCCAAATATTAAGAAGAGAGGCTTTCAGACATGAAAGGCAAAAAGCCAGGGGAATTAGCCTTGAGAATTAGTCTGTACTATTTATGTATCTTATATCTTATTATTTTGGATAGGTGATAGCACATAATAGCAAACACACTTTGGAGTATATGTCTGAGGCGCTTTAAAAAGTAGCTCAAATGTCTGTCTTCTCCAGTGATCTTGATCATCTAATACTGAAATTACATAGTTGCCAGACAGCTTTTCTGCAGCTAACAGATCAGAGTTTTTTATCATTTTTTTGTGCAACATTAGTCTTGCTATGGGGTCTCCTGGGGTGGGTGTAGAAGAAATGGGGTTCTCTGTGTGTTTTACCCTGATGTCTGTATGTAGCTTGGGGTACAGAAACAACTTCAAGAGTTATGTGACAATCACACAACTAAACCTAAGTAATCCCCTGTTTATAGGCCAAAACCTCTCCATTTTAAATAAGCCTTGCCCAGGACAGAATTTGCAGAACCAGGTTAGGCCTACAGATAGTGTGGACATTTCTAGGTAGAAGGTCTACAGGGCTACAGAAAAGAAAGACCAACAAAAGAAGCTCTTGAAATAACACTGTGTTAGTTTGGTTTGGTTTTTTTTAAATAAATTCTGGTGCAGAGCACGATCTGTGATTCTTCATGGCTGTCATATGCTATTGTGGCACAGGATGATTAATTTTAAACTAGTGTAAAGAAGACAGCAAAATAGACAAGCCTTAACTCTTATTTCCAGTGTAATGAATCCGTGGAATAGTCTCAGTAAAGCCCAGTCATTACATTAAAAGAAAATGAAGAAGCCAGGCAGATTTGATATACGCTTGATATACTGTACAATGATGCATACAATAATATATTAAAAAAGTAATGAGAGTTTAATTCCAAAAGAAACAATGAACAGGACATGCAGAAGTCCTATCTGGAATTGCTGGAACTCTACACAAAAGTCCTCCAGGAGTGGGTAGAGATGTGAAACTGAGTATGAATGAAAGGTGTTTCAATACCTGGAGACTGAAAAGATGAACAAGTTTTGCAACAGCTTCTGTGCAAACAATGACTAATATTAGGATCCTTCAGCTTGAGAAAGATGACTGAGGAAGAGATGATGAAGTCCTACATAGTCATGAATGGCATGGAAAGGGGGAATAGGGTGTTGGTTTGCTTTGCTTTGGGTTTTTTTACAGTACCTTCCAGTACTAGAAGCAGGTGGCATCCAGCAAAGCTTCAAGTAACAGATTCAGAAGAACCAAATGGGGTTGGTTCTTCACACAACATGTGGGTGAGCCACAGGACTCTTTGCCACAGGGTGCTGTGGACAGTAAAGTGGAGATTGGACAAATTAAATGGACAAATGGAAGAGGAATCTCTCAAGAGAAACCCAGAAACTCTCTGAGGCACAAACAGTTCCAGGGAGACTATTCCAGGGAAGTGCCCCTACTCTTACACCCCTTCCTGTTGGACACTGCCAAAGACAGGACACTAGGCTAGATTGGTCCCACATAGATTGCCTGCAATGATGTTCTCACACTTTAGAAGACAGCTGACACGCTTGACACATGCCAACTAAATATCAGACATAAGACTTTTTAGAATTACGTCGCTGGGCTCTGTATGCCCTGTTCCCTACTCCAGCCTGTTTCATCTGGGCTGGAGGCTGAAAAAGGCTGTTACTAGCTAAAAGATACCCCTTTAGCATAAAATCACCTAAAGAATCACTGCAAACTGCAGAACTTAAAAGAGCTAAGGAAATTTTTCAAATTTTCACCTTCAGGGTAGGCTGTTCCATATATTTTTCTCTGCTATCACACTTCTGAAAAAAATTGTCTCTAGTTGCTAGCTTAGTGCTTTTGCACTGACCCAAATCCTTACTTAACTGACATCTTAAGGATTCAGTGGAAGTACCACCATTCACTTTGAAAGGGTAAGATGTGATGCATTTGATGATTTACTGTTGCTGTTTTACTGTTTGTTTGATAGTAGCTCTAGCTACAAAGAATCAAAGCATCTCTAATTCCACTATGGACAGCCTCAGTATTCCAGCTGCCCAGAACTTTCTGGGGGGACAGGGAGCGCACAAATCCCCAAACCCAATGGAAAACATCTGCCAAGAGGACATAATAACTTTTTTTTTCTTTTAAAGATCCTAATTGGACAAGACTTGCCTTCTCCATTATCATTGTTTAAAAATGCATTTTGACCTCTGTATTTTGAAGACTCTTTCTCAAGTCAGACCTTCAGCTACCAGAGAATGGATTAAAAGCCTACTCCATTTACCAGGTAAGTAAAACACACAGCCTATCTAGGATTGTATTGTACCTTTCTGCATTTGCTGTGTAATTATCAGTTTCTAAAGGGCTTAATTATAAAACGCTCTGTAACAGATTAGCACCTATGTTACAACTGTTCCTCAGAGATCGGTCTAGCTCCCAGGTCTCCTTGATCCTGTGAACCACAACAGCAAAATCCTTATGTGGCCAAGATACACAAACCAGAGACTACCTGCTTTGGGAGTAGTTCATAAGTGAGAGAGGCCAATGGAACCCTCAAAGTCCTGACAAGGGTGCATGAGGCTGGGCATCCTGTAGCATTTGCCAGAGACCTGCTGATGGCAGCCCCAGGAGCCCTTCTGGGCTTTCTCCCTCCACGTTCAGGACTCTGAATGACATGCTGGGGACATATTTAGCAGTTTAACAGCATGCATTTCAAGTGCCTCCTGCTCATCAGACCTAACTTTCATGTATTGCTGCTGGAACAGACGTATTTAAATAATTTTGGTTTCCAGCTGTGTGTGTGTGTCTATGTATTGGGACCTAAAGAAAAAGATAATGATATGTTTTTATACAAACAAAAGTACACAGAGTCTGAAACAAAAGCCTTCCTCATAGTAAGGAAATGGCGTATGCTTTCTGAGTAGCGCACTTCGGTTCAGATGGTGGTGTTGCTGTTGAGGTGCTGAGGCAGAAGGCACTAGTAATCCTGTGCAGGAGCTCAGTTTTGCAGTTGCTGGCAGTAGTGATAACTTGAAAAAAATACTTTAATATTGAGCTTTTAATATTTTTGTTTATGCTTTCATATAATGAAAGCAAAGAACACTGTAAATGAAAAATTAGCTTAAAAGGTATTTCAATTCACAGTATTAAAGTGTAGCATCATAGTTCTCAGGCTTTTTCTTCTTCTGGTGTGAACAATTCAGCAAATACAACAAAATAAAAATATTATTAAATGCTGACAAGCCATAAATCTGCATTTTTTTTTCTCCCTCAAAAACGATTTTTCACTGAAGAATGCTACCTGTGTGCATTTTCCAAAGACAAAACATACTGGTAATCAGCTGGGTACATGTAAACTTCACTTCTCTGGGCCTTCTGCTCCCCACATCCTCACTGAATTGAATGCTGTACTTCCTTACACATCCATAGTGCCTAGCACAACTTGATTATAATGAAATCTTTTTCAACTATGTCTTGCATTAGTGTTGCTGCCACCGGGTCTGCTTTCTTCCTCCACTTTGGTTTATTTTGAACACATTCATGCAACCATTGGACAAGGGACTGTTTGTAACTGAAAGTCTGGTTAGGTACATTACAACCTTTTCTCAGTTCTGCTAAGAAAATTGTTGCTGAGGCATGAGAAAGTATATGAGCTAAAGTAATGTAAGATAAGAAAGGTAATCACGCTGACAGCAGAGCAACAATTGCAACAGTAATAGTTGGCAGATCAAGAATTCAAGGAGAAAACATACCAACACAAAGTTGTACACAACTCATATAAAAGAAAAGAAAAAGGATAGTAGACAGCATCTCAGCAACATCAAGGATCAGCCCATTCCAAGAACTGATGGAGACCAACACTCCTCCCATGGTCTGGTCAGTGGAAACTCATTAAGTGTTGTAAGCATATTAACACAGAGCACATTAGTCCCAGCTATCCATTGGAGGTGGTAGCCGATGAAGGATGCCTTTCTGTTCTTGCTTGTACTCTATTTAGTGAGTCCCTTACTGAGCCATAAGGATGCCTGAAAAAGCAACACACTGTGCAATGGTGGCATTCAGAATGCCCTCACAGCTAAAAGAATCTGCCTTCCTCACTGGCCTCTAAGCATCAAAGAAATCCAAGGATTGAATGTACCTATTGCCCACAGGTTTCCTTTGCTGTGTTTGGTTTTGTTATGGAGAAATTCAACTTCTGCCCATCAAAAACATATGGAAAAAATTAAAAAAAAAATCCTTTGTGGGTTCCTAAGGGTAGGATTTGGCAATTTCAGGGAGCTCCAGAAACCAAGAAGGAAGATCTTACCATGTAACAGAATATTTCCTATTTTTGTCTTCGAAACAAACACGTACTAGTGATATTACATCAAATAGAAACTTTTCTTCTCCTGTTTGATTAATTTTTTTTCCCCCTACTTGTTGAGTGAGAACACGCACAAGTGAAAAGTGAATGCAGAAGAACAAAGAATAGGACAATGAGAAACATGAGTGGAGAAAATTCCTGAGACAGAGCTCTCTGTGAAGTACTTTCACAGGGCATTACTTTTATTCAATACAAAGGAATTTGATTTCACTACATTACAGACCATGCATTCAATGAAGTCATTCTGATCTGTCTTCATTTTTCCTGACTGCACTTCTTATTTCGCTGTTGCCTTCTTTCCCTACCAACCAGTCTGGAACAAAGTGTTTACATTAAATGAGAAAATTAATGTCTAGCGTTACTTCTCCCACCAGCTGTAAGATTACTAAAATGCTTTGAAACTAAGCAAGAACAAATTATAGATTTTTAACATCCTTATTTGATTCCACAATATGCTCAATGTTACAGGAGTCTATAGAGAGCCCTCATCCTACTGCTGGCCAGAGAAGGAAAAGAGATCACATAAGTTGACAAGGTAGGGCAAAGAAGTCCAGCAGAAGACACTGTCTTGATTTGGATTAATATACGGGATGGATCACCCCGTGGAGGTGGCTCACTCTCTCCATTAAGAGGCCAGAAAGGACTGATGACTAGCTAAGTCTGACTTACAGAGAATTGGAATGGCAGAAAGTGTTGGATTTTGCTAATCTTCTTGAAAGTAGAAAACATTTATATTGATAAGTTCTGAGCCATTTCAAGCCAACTGTATAACTTGTTTGTATATTTTTCAGAAAAATGGTAAGTCTCAGATAAAAAAAAAAGGCGACAACCAAGATGTTGAGAAGCCGCAAGAAAGAATGAATTGCAGTCAGGGGATGTATCTTCACATTCAACAGTTTCTTCTCTTAATCATTTTCATTCAACTGGCAATATCAAGATGAATACCTGTTTACCCTTAATGCTCTCCTCCTGAGAATACTGGCACTCTGCAGACTGCCAGCCAAAATAATACATTTCTAAGTTGAGAAGGCTTAAAGAGTCTAGGAAGACAACAGCAACAAATTCTGAGGAACAACACTGCTGGCTGGAAAAAAAAAGCAAAGCAGACAGCCTCAATGGCAGCCACAGAAAAGCAAATAAACCTTGATTCACCCAGATATAAAAGTCTGAGAAAGGCACATACCAGGCCTGTCATTTAGATTTTTGTTCCTTTTGTTATACTTTCCAGAGAAGCTTTTATTTACCCACATTTCCACAGATTTCTTTCTTTAAAACAATATTCTGGAGGGGGGCGGATGTGAAGATCAGTATTGAAAACCAGCATATGGCTTAGGAGCACTATATATACATACACACTGTATGTACACACAGACCAGTACTATGTTAATCAGTTAGTACAGCGTTATAGATACGTATTAGAGAAGATAACGAGTTCTTACCCATCTGCCTATCAATAGAAGACCTCTTGCTGATGAAATTAAAAGCCTTTCTGATCAGGACCAAAGTAAAATTAGGAAATCCATTCCACTGCCAATCACGTAATTTCTCTGCAGTCAGAATCTTTCAGATCTCAAGCTGGTTCTGTGCTTGACCAACCCTTAAACAGAGCTCTATATGCACAGCATACATAAAACCACAGTCAATATACTGAAAAAATCACACCAGTTGGGTTTTTTTCCTGCCACATGCACAGGCTGCTACCAGTCAGCATCACAAAACTACCCAAAGGTGCCTTGGAGCTGTACAGAAGCTTAGCCCACATGCCAACACGCCACCTCTAGTCTCCTTTAAGTTACATGAACCACCCTGATCTTTCATCCAGTGGGCAGCTCCAACCTACTGGCTGTGATCACTTCCTTTAATTTTTCTTCTCTTATTCTTTCTTTCTGGCCTATTTAAGTGAAAAACCTTGCTGACAAAGCAGAGTATTTCCAAGGCATCTTAAAGCCTTCTAAAAGATCTATGTAGGTCTATTAACATCATTACATTCCCTCTGGTGTTCTGCATATATATTTTATATTTGGTCTCCTCTAGACTTTTTGCTGTTCTGTGTTTATAGCACACAGCACGAAGAGCCTGCAGTCTGCGTCTGGGGCTCTGAAGACATTTTACCTTCTTTTGGGTAAAGATACACCCTTCCCTGTGCATTCAATGGACTTGTTGCCTAATTCAGTGGCAGAGTCAGAGATCACTGAGCACTGAAACGTGTAATTACTTTTGAGACTCTGGCCCTTGCTTACTGCAGCCTACATGGGAGAGAGTATTGGAAACTATGCAAAAAAAAGCTCTCTTCAAGAGGTAAATTTTCTTAGTATTAAGTTGTAAGCTGCCTTCTAGAAGTCTTAAAAAAATTGAAGCACTTAAAGATAACTTTATTCTTTCTTAACTTCTTCTGATACTATTAGAAATAATACATCAATTGGTCTTTCACAGAAATCTCTGTTACCCTAGGACTATTCTGCAACCCAAGATTTTCCTCAATTTAGTCTCAGAACACAGCACCCATCCCTGCAAGGAACAATACTTGCATATCCCAAAGAAGATCACCAAATGTGAAAATCATTCTGGAGTCACCGGAGGAAAAAAGGCTGAAGAAAACATAAAAAATTTTAATCAAGAATTTCTCTGATTCCATATTGCAGCTCCTCATGTAAGCATGGGTGGCATCCAGGATGCTTCCAAAATCCCTGACTCCTCCTGGCTATCATAAAGCTAAAGATCATACAGACTTTGGGAACTTCCCTTCAGAACTGTTGCAAGGCCCGTACCCAGCAGAAAAGAAACCCTACTACAAGCACAAATATTGTATTGGTCTGTCTTCCAAATTCTGGGGTGCAGAGCCTGTCAGGAAAGGTCCATGCATGGAGGGGCCAACAGTATACCCAGCTACAGAGTTACATCTCCTTCCTTGAAAGCCACACTGTAAATGCTAACGTTTTCAGTATGGCAATGGTCCAGTATATTACTCCACAAAAATGCACCGCTATTCCTTTCACAGCTGTCTTTCATTGAAAACTTCTGTATCTGACCTGTTCAGTGAGCAAATCAAAGCCAGACTGTTCAACTAAGAACATCGCAAGTGCAACCCAGTCCCTGAAATGCAAGTAAGAATACCATTCACTAGCTCATTATCTTACTAAAAATACTGGATTCAAAAACTTATCTGTCAATAATTATAATGATGTATGAAGAGGAGTAATGAGGTTTGTTCTTCATAGCTCTTCATACCCAAACCACAGTCCAGACTTTAGCAAACACAAACTAGAATGTTACCGAAGTGTACATAAACAGGTGAAGCTACAAAATTATATTCTTCTGACTTGCTCTGTGTTCTCAAACTGGTTGGCATTATTGGCATACAAGACAAATAGATTTGATTCTTGAATTTAACATCAAAATTCCCTGCGCTTTCCACCAGCTTCGTGGGAAAATTTGGGAGCTGCACACACACTGACTCTTCTTCTCCCCTCAAAAGCCAGGAAGATCTGAGAAGTGCTGTACAGTCATTTTAGGAAGGAGGGCACAACTCAGTGATGTGAGACTGTCAGATATGTCAGTTCTCTGGAGCACAGCAGGTTAAGAGCTAGGCCATGGAATATCAAGTTTGGAAAGACCTTTCTGTACCATTGTACTGCCTATAACATTGTGGGCATGGGACTCCGCAGCTAAATGCAATAACTGGTAACTATACACAAGCTTGTTTTGCATGCACAAGTGAGAACTCACTGAGCTGCTTTGTATCCCATGTAAAAACACAGGTCAATAGGCAGACCGTTCCTTCAGTTCCTCTATGACATGTTTAAAACCTAAATTAATAGCAACTTAATAGCAGAGCTAGAATCAAATATTCCAAATGCTTACTCTTACCACTTCATCATTAGTAAAATGCTTTTCGCCACAACTGTTATCATTAGCAGAGAAAAATGCAAGAATATAAACAATACTGAGCTTGGTATGCAAGGGATGGCATGACAGCCATGGCTGAAATGAGTATGCCTCTGCACACTCGTTCTTAAAATTGGAGTCAACAATTATCCTACACATGGGAAAGAATGAAGTTGAAAATGAATATAAAGATGTGACAATCTGCCAAGTGCTGTGTAAATGTGATGGCACCCTGAATAGCCTTAACGTAAGTAAAGGATTCTCAAAGATATTCTTTTACAAACATTATGGGTTAAAAGCACATTTTTTTCCTTTAAAAGATGCAGTATTGTACTTCCTTGATCAGAATGACTCATTAGGAAGAATTTATATTATGCATATTTTTCCCTTCAAATTGGGAAAATATGCCTTTAATTATTAATTATTCTTGCTAAGAAGTAGCTTTCATGACTACAGTTGATGTTAGGATTTGTCTCTCTGTTTCACTGAAATGACCGTAAAGTCTCTGATATCTGGAGTCCACTGTTCTCACAAATTGCAATATGTCAACTTAGAAAATCAGCTCCTGTTCCTCACTGAATGGCCAACTATTCTGAACAAGGGGAGTTCCTGGAAAAAATGACCTGCTGCACACTGATAGCCTGATTTGAAAAAGGACATTTTAGACCTTTTTAGTCATCATTTGAATTTTAAAATTGCATTTTAGAAATTGATTTCCATCTTGTACTTCGTTCCCTCCTTTTGTCCTAAGTGAGGAAGATCAAAGTCAGATTTCTGGCTCACTAGCACATGTTATGTTCCATTTTCTTCTGTCACATTCACATAAGTAACAGCAGATGTTGCTAGAACATTCATGAGTGTAGTTCTGAAGAGTGCAGCCAGACATTTGTCAGGCTAATTTGATTTCCTGAGGACTGCAAGGAGAGTTCTGCTGGATAGTTCCCCATCTGCGGCACCAAGCCACTCTTGCCAAATTCACTTGAAGCCTCCAATGAAGATGTTCTCCTTTGGATTTTGCTTAAGGCTACTTTTCATTCAGGAAGTCTTTCTTTTCTTTTCTTTGCCCACCCCCACCCCCCATCCCCCAACCCCTGATCACACTGCTAAAAGACGGGGAGGAGCAGGACTAGGAGAATAAGGGAAAGATGCATACTCCCAGAAGGTGGTCATAATCTTTGCCATCTTAGTGTTTACCAAATGCCTACTAAAGCCAGCAGGAAAGACGCATATAGATTTCAGTGAAAGAATTTTGTATTCTCCCATAGCTGAAGAACATTAGAATTTAGATGATTACATATATGTCAGATGTAAACTTTCTTTCAGGACTAACTACCTGCAAACCGTTTTCCAAGAGACTTGGAAACAAAAAGCAAGTCACTTTCTGTGCATTTGTGCATAAAGGATTAACACACGTTTTGCAATGCCTTAGAAGACCTTCAGTTTTCAAATGTACTTTATTATGTTTATTCATTCTATACTTGAATTTGTAAATAAACCAAAATTCAAATAAAGTCTTATTGCTGAATATTACCTTTGAATAAAATATGTCCAAGTTTTGCATAGGATTAGAAATGTTTCCAGATTTAGGCAAATTATGACATTAAATGGGTTAATGCATTATCTCAAAACTAAAGAAAGGTTTCCCAACACTTTTAATGTGATCAAAATGAAATCTGTGCACACAGGAGGACCTAGGAAGTGGCTTTCTGCAGCCAAAAAAAAAAAAAAAAAAAAAAGATAGTCACGTGCAAAAGCCATTTCCCCCGCTTCTTTTCTACAGGGATTGTATCTAAATGCTAAACTTTTGATAAGGGATGCATTTAGCTTGTATCTGTGAATCGGGTGGATGCCCAGGCTGTGGACTTGCATGAGCGACACGCGGACCAGAGCACTGCGGAATAAAGCCCGTATCTTGCAAGCCTTCAAGGGTTTCCTTCCCTAATACCTACTTCAGTGTTGTACGTTTGAAGGTGTCGTTAACGTAATCGGCACAGACAGGTTTTGGAAAAGGAGCGGTAGGATGAAACCCCGTTCAGCGGCCTGTACCCGAGGGAGGGGCCCCGCCTCGGCGGGCGCTCCCCGGCCCGGCCCCGGCGCGGCTGCGGGACGTGCAAAGGAAAGGCGGTCTGGGAGCTCCCCCTGCTGCTCCGCCGGGGCCGGACGGAAGCGGCAGCACCGCGTCCCCCGCCTGCCCCCCCCGCCTGCCCCAAGCCTGCCGCCCCCCCGCCTGCCCCCCCGCCTGCCCCCCGCCTGCCCCCCCGCCTGCCCCCCCGCCTGCCCCAAGCCTGCCGCCCCCCCGCCTGCCCCAACCCTGCCTGCCCCCCCGCCTGCCCCCCGCCTGCCCCCCCGCCTGCCCCAACCCTGCCTGCCCCCCCGCCTGCCCCCCGCCTGCCCCCCCGCCTGCCTGCCCCCCGCCTGCCCCAACCCTGCCGCCCCCCTGCCTGCCCCCCCGCCTGCCCCCCCGCCTGCCCCCCGCCTGCCGCCCCCCCGCCTGCCCCCCCGCCTGCCCCAAGCCTGCCGCCCCCCTGCCTGCCCCCCGCCCGCCCCCCTGCCTGTCCCCCTGCCTGCCGCCCCCCCGCCTGCCCCCCGCCTGCCGCCCCCCTGCCTGTCCCCCTGCCTGCCGCCCCCCCGCCTGCCCCCCTGCCCGCCTGCCGCCCCCCCGCCTGCCCCCCTGCCTGCCCGCCCCCCTGCCTGCCCGCCGGCAGGATAGGGCCTTGCAGGGGGAGAAGCAAACTAAAGGTTATGCTGGTTTCTTTAGCCCTACCGAATGGCCAGCTGTGATACTGAAAAGTAAAGCAAAACTAAGACAAGATTAGTATTTGTTTCCATTCACTTCCAACTTTTCTATTCATGTAGAATTTTAGAAGGGGGTGAACTCAACACGTGAATTGACGAGTTTTGCTCTGTGTAGGAGAAAACCATTGGCTTTCCATACAGGGAAGGTTATTTAACATTACTTTTAGAAGTGTAGACTCTTGGACCAGATCACCATCCTCAGCATGGCTCAGCAGGCCCCTAACCAACGTCCCTGTCCTCCAGCTGTGGCGGGCACAGGAAGGAAGAGCCACTCTTCCTGTTCTTCATGTACAGAATTACAGAGATCACATAAATGTAATACAGCTGAAATGTTCATGTTTATAGGAATCCAACTTTCTCCGAGTAGGTATCTTGGTTTTATAGGTCAAATTCTTTGGAAAAAAAGAATTCTAAAGAATTCTGATTCATTCTAAAATGTAAAACTCAGGTCTCAGATTAAAACTCTAAATTTATTGCAAAAATACCTAAACCATTTCAGAATGTGAAAATCTTAGGCCTGAGTTTCTCTTGTTTCTGTTACATAGATGAGGAAGCATGAGTGTTGTATATGAGAGAAAGGTAAGTCATCTTCATAAATAGCTCCAAAGGCCATTTAGCTCAATCAACAAACTAGGGAAATGAGCTATTTAGCATAGTTTAGTGACTGAGTTTTCATTTCAAGGTTGAATAATGGCTTAAAAAAGAAAAACAAAAGAGGCTTTGAAATTTTTCCTAACCTTCAGCTCCACTAAACATGAAAACTAACTGCTGAATTCTGGGGAAGTGACCTATTTCTCACCACTTCAGAAAGCTTAAAACTGTGTGCAGGTGACATTGACAAAAACATGACCCATGTTTTCTAAGCTTCCTTTACAGAATATGGTGAAAACCAAGTAGTATATAAACCCTGTCACAGGGAAAAGACTTAAAGTCCCTAGAGGAAATACACTTTTTCTAAACTTTTTCTTGATTTTATTTCTTCTTTTATAACATCTCCACAAACTGGATTATGAAGGAAGAACTGATCCCCACTTAGTCAAAATATGTCCACTTGATGGAGGGTTCAGTTACAATTACAAAATAAATTCAGAAGTTTTTTGATCTTCGTCTCCTCCAGCCAAAATTTTTCACCCGCCACCACCAGTAGAAAAAGTATTTTGGCTACAAATGGAAGGATGATACACTCAACATTTTACAAGATCTTTTGTAAGCACAGATCACCTGATTTGAGTAAAAAATGTTATGTAGTACTCACTGAAGCATTCAGGTTATCTAGTGCTTTCCTAAAACACTGTCAAATACTTTGATTTTTAGACGCTACTAAGAAACTAACCCAAACACTTTTCTAAACTGGTCTTTGTCTTCTTAGCAATGCTTTGTCAAAATCAGCCATGAGGAATGATGGAAATGGATAGAATTAAAGGACTGTCAATTAAAAATTAGCTAATTTCCCTCACAGTAAATAACAAGTCTTTCGCAAGTCAGGCTTAGTACTAGACATGATCTCTAGCAGCTCCAGTTCTCTAGAGATGTCCAAAGATAATTTTTTAATTTTAAGATAAATAGCAAATGCAATCTTCTTGCGCTAATTTCCATTAAATTATTCGTTCCCATCTACAGTAATGATATTGCCCTTCCCAGGTCTGATTCATACCAAGAGAAATATTAAAGGTGGCATCTTATTCAAAATACAGTTGAAAATGGCTGAAAGTCAGAAGCAACCAAGGCAAGCCCGAAGTCATTGCTTAGAGCTGGGCAGGATTTCTACAAATACAACATGTTACGAGCAGAGACAGGCTGACAGTTTTGTGCATTCCTCGTTTCTTGAAACAGAAAAAAGGTCTCTGCAGAGGCTAGGGGTGTTCAGGTTCTACTAATACTGAGCAGGTAAATGTAGCAGCAGACTTACAGCAAGAGACAAGCCAAACTCCTTTCCAAAGGAGCTTTTTCTATTTTCCTCCTTTCCAAAACACCCACTGGTGTTTTGCTCAAGTATAATTTCTCTGGTACCCATAAAGGCTAATGCAGAAACTGTCAAACTGATTTTCCAAAAGCCATACCTACACTCCCTCACAGGAATGGGAGAAAGATTCAGTGTGGAATAGCCAAAAGAATAGTCAATATTAAAATCTGAGGACTATAGATTCTCTCCAGAAAGAGTAAACACGAAGAAAAAAAAAAAAAAGAATCTTTTTTCCTGTTAGAAAAACAACTATATATGCCCAGGACAGGTGATGATCAACATTCTTTCTATGCTGAGGAGACTTGCTATCAGGCAGACAGAGGCACTCACCTGTAAACAAACGACCGAATTTCACTGAAAACTTTATATTCTAACCTGGAAAGACAACTTTTAGCAGAAAAAAAAAAAATCTATATTTTATGGTTTTTATTTTATTACAGTTCTATGTCCTATTAAGATTTTGTCATTTTGACAAAGATTTTGTTAAGGTTTCTGTAAATTGCAAAATGATACTGTGAAACTGACAGTGGGTGCAAATCAAAACCTTATGACTCAAAGCCATCTCCTAGGACATACCTCCCTGACAGCCCTAAAAGCTAAGCCACTTCAGCTGGGACTATATTTAGTGGGGATTCTCAGTGCTGCAGGAATGGTGCTACTCAGAAAATTATCTTTCCCTCACTGTTCAAAGCACAGTCCTGATATAGCACTGTGGGTTGTATTTTGTTGACTTCTTCATAAATGTTTATTGACAGCCCAGACTTTTATGGAAACTGATGATATCTGGGCTTTATTTAATGAGAGGATATTCAACAGTTCCTATGTTCTGCTGAGATGCCAGAGGGAGTTACAATCTATTCACTGAAACTTCCCAGTAAACATAGACTTATTTCTTCTCTTGCATGTCCATGTGAAGCCAGCGTCATCAGGACATCATCACTGTTTCTGGAGCTATCAGAAGAGTTTGGTAAGAAATGAGGCCCTGATTGGAAACAGTGCTCACTGCTCCTTGCAGCTATTCCTTGCCTTCCACTGGACAGATGTCTGATAACAGAAAGCCATTAGCTCTACCAAACTTGGTTTGATTTTATCTGACTGCTCGTTGCTAATGGGACTTCTCCTAGAAGCACAATCAGACTGCTGTCCTTAACTTCAGGTGGTGTAAGTCTCCTATAATGACTGTATTACAAAGATACATGGAGAGAGAGGAAAAAGCCACAAGCTCTTTGTCATCTGCAACTGAAAGAGCGATGCACACTCGTAAAAGGCCGAAGTTTCACTTGGAATGGAATGTCACTCAATACTTAATATTACTTAATATTGATTAAATATTAATTAATTAATGTTTAAATAATTAACTAATGATTAAATAATGTTGCCATTAAAGTGCACGTACACCTCAGTGGAAAAGCATGTTTGTTCCTCTGTCAACTGCACTGATGCCCTTCAACTCAAGACTGGCTTCCTATGGAAACAAGGCTTCTGTGACCTGTGTGCAAGGGAAAGAAAGAGAGGAGCAAGGAGGAGCCTCTTCGCCTGTTTTTCCCACAGTAATTTCTTAACATGCTAACGATTTTCCATCAGAATTGCCAGAGAGACTGACATCTTTAATGCAGTTACATCCCTGCAAGATTCATGCAAATCAGAAGCAGGTAAAAGCAACAGATCCTTAGGCATCCAGACTAAGACTATCTAGCTTTGATAACACTCAGAAAAAGAGGGGTCATGGAGCTTGTGAAATGACTACAGAGGAGTAAACAAACTCAACTGTGAACAACAGGAAGAAGTAGGGAAACATTTAGTATCTGTGTGGAACTTCATTACTTACTTTTCCTTGTAACTGTAAAAATCCAGTGTCTAAACATTTACAGAAAGCACATCGTAGTTGTACATTCAACATGCCGGTCACCCCAACTAAATTAGGAAGGGTAATGCACACCTTGTGAGCAGCTCACCAGGCTTTCAGAAAAACTGAGGAGAATAAGAGCTGGCATTACTGATACTTCTAGGATAGAACATAAGAAATAAGTTTAAAGTAACCGTCTTTGAAAACAAACACTTCTATAACCCTTTTTTAAAACACAGACCATCAAGAAAACAGTAAGCTTTTGTTTGTTTGTTTTGCAAAATTCCTTTCGGGTCAATTTTCGTACATATATATATCCACCGCAGCCAGTTCTGCTTTTGTTTGTATTAGAACTTGGTTGTAGATTGAAATGATAAAAAGATTAAGAATAAGCCTTGGTTACAGATAGGAGTGCAACAATACTTTAGAAGAGATATAAAGTCTTTGGAGTTGCTGAGGAAGTTGGATATATGTAAAACCAAAACACAGCAACCCCCCACCCCACCGACCAAGCTTTTTTTTTTTTTTTTTTGCTTCTCCCCTGCAGTGTACACAGAAAGAGCACAAGAACAAATCAACAGTTATCCTTTGAAATAAAGTGGATATATTAACCCTTTAAAGGTAGACATTGGACCAAAATATTTTTGCAAAAAAAGCTGTGATCTAAGTTACGGAAACCCTTCAAAAGCTATGAGCAGTGTATGAAAATAAGTGAATATTAAGAATTCTAAACCCCTCCTTCTTATGAAAGTGTGGAGAAAACACATTTAATAAAAGGATTTTGGTTCTTTTAGGTTGCACCTCACAAATGCTTTCAAGGTTTTTGAATTGCTAATCTGTTCAAGAAAGGAATGTTTTTTGACCATCTTCTTGGAGGATGGACAAAATATGTCTCCATCAAACTGTAAATGAGACCATTCACACATTAAAGATAAAATATGCATGTGATGCTATAAGATAGGAGTTTGCCACATCCTTATTACCGATAATGAAGGCTGCCATAATGGTGCTTCTATACCCTTACCTATTTTTCAAGCACAATTCAGTTCATCGCTTACTATTTGTTACCAATAAATGCTGAAATTCACATAAATTCACATTTTTTTATGTGATTATAGTTTTGTCCAGAATGCTGCATTTAAATCTATAATAGTACAAACAATTTCTCTTCAAGAACTTCTTACTTGCAAAATACTCTTCACCCTGTCACCATGTTTACACACCACAAAGCAGCTTAGAAATCCTCCAATTCCAGTTTTAGCTGAATCCTTTCCTGAATCTCTGAATAACTGTGAGAAGCAATACTGACAGCAAGCCTGCAAATTCACTCTCATCTACAGGAACAGAAAACCAGCTGCCTCTTGCATACCAAGACTGGTACTGTTTTACTGCCAGGGTTTTCACTTTAATCGTATTTCTAATGAAGACCACTGCTTAAGATATGATTGACCAAAGTATGCCTTAAAGATGCTCACTCTTGCTGTGCATCACTTGGCACTGTATGGGACCATGGGGAGGAATTCCAGTTGAATGCCTCTTGCACTGGTTTCTAGAGTACTTCTACAGCAGCAAGAGCTGTGAAGCTCTGAAGGGGTGTAGTTCTGCCCTCTCCACCTCCCAAGTCTTTCCTGTTCCCACTCCTGTGTGCCCTTCTGGGGAAGAAAACAAAGAGGAGCTTTGGCCCTATTCTTTAGGCATTTTCTGTAGCAGAGGAAGGCTGCTTTCTGGATCAGAAAATGTTTAAACTGGTAGAGGCTTGGTAATTAGCTTACAGTCACAGTGGGAAATGGGAGCTTTTCCTTGTTTTGTTATTAATACACTGTCATGGGTTTTATGAAGTTAAATAGGATGGTTTGCACTAAAATTGGCTGGAACAGAAATCAGACTGATCCGTTCCATTCTTATTGATTTGTCTTCATAGTCATATCAATCTCTCTGTGCTGTAATGACTTGAGCTAGAAAGATGTAGCTGGTTTTTTTCTGGGTATAAATTTCTAAAGGCAGAGCAAGGAGGCTATCCAGCATAGAAAATACAGCCATTTAGGCAAAAAACATGTTTTAAAAATTGCTCTAGTATATAAGTTATATGATTCTCTAGTTTTACCATCAGTACTTAACAGGATCACAAAAGCTTGGAGGACACTGCAGAATCCTCTGTCACAAAACTGTACGCTTGATAAGCTGCTTTCCAAAATGGACAGATTTTGTTAATTTAAAATCTGAGACAGTGAACCACTCATTTTGGCACTTGTTCGGCATGTGCTAGAAAAACAAATTACATTTTTCCTTTCTGTCAATGGCTGCCTTTCATAGCCACCTCAAAAGCCTTAATTCCCCAGCTGAGTGTTTGCTGGATTATTCTCAATATCCATCACCCTTCATCCTCCATAAGCCTGACTGTATTTCAAGCAAAATGAGGTCAACCTGACCTAAGCGGGACAACTTAAGTGAAGCCAAATGTTTTGGGAACTTCCTCCAGAGTGCACTGAAATCAGTGAGCACCCTTCTGTTGACTTGAATGGGCATGAGATCAGGCCTTGAATACCTTAATTCCTGCAGATAAAACTTTAACTATGATACTTGGCTTTACAAACAATACCTTTTTTCAAACATGTCTCACTCCAGAGAAAACTATTTTACAATACTTTTTTTTTTTCCTCCTTTTCCCTTGATTACAAACGTCGTATCATTTTCTCTTCAGGTTCACAAAACCAGCATGCACACCATGGAAACTCACCCCACCTGCCCTCTCTCCCCCACCCCCGGCAGATGATTTATTACTAGCTTCGTAACTTATGACCTTTGGTCAGACACCATTATCTTATTTTAACTGCCAAACATTGTTTAGGTCTCCTTAAGAGCTTTCTTTGATTTCTAATATTCCCCTGTCATCTCCAATTAGATTTTACACATCACAATCTATCAATAACATGACAAGTTTTCCTCTCTCCCTACTGTAGCTTTTTCAATGCATTTCACTATCTTTAGATTGAATTAAAGAAGCAGCACTGAATCTTCTTTGGTTTTTGGTTTTTTGTTCTTTTTTTTGACATGTGTGGAAAATACATATTCCCTCTATTTTTATAGGATATATGAATTCAAAATTTCACCTTTATTTTCTTGCTCAAGCATAGCACTTACCAAGTAAATTCTTTCTCTTATGTATTTTATAAAACCATGGAAAAAGGCAATTCCATTTACTCATGTAAATTATGCAGAGAAAAATTGCATGCATTTAGTAAATATTATGAGGTATAGAACCATATTTTTACTTAAATATTTTTAAAAAGACAAGTGAAAAGAAGTGGTATCTAATATATGGAAATAGATTCAATAGTAGCTGACACTGTATCATCTCCCCTCTGATTTGCAGTTGCACACTAGTTACTCAAGCAATTTTGCTCAGTAACTTTTTAGGGATTCCATAGACTCTGATATGATTCCATTAAGCCATGACTCACAGTTAACGAATGTTATTCCAAATCTCACTTTTGTAGAAATGAAATGTACGAAAGAAGTGATTAGTTCCAAAAATAAGGTTTCCCTTCTAGTACTGCAGAATCATTTTGATACTGACCACAATCAAACTGTTGATGAACTAATTAATATGATTACTTTGAATTTATTAACCAGATCTTGCATAAGTTATAGTCATTAGTCACGAAAGTATTATCCAGAAAGAAAGCCTATTGCAGCTCTGTACAACAAGAACAATTCTAAATGTGTTCCCAAAGCCTTTACAACAGAAGCCATTTGCCCTGCAACCAAAGAGGTGGCAGGTTTTGGATTAATGCAACTTAGCCAAGGATAGATTTTTTTTTTCTTAGAATCCAGAAACTATAAAATTGTACCTGTTTTCAGGCACGCAAGTATCAAACAAAGTACTATTTTAGATACTTGGACTCCTTTCTATAAATTATTATTTCTTTCAGTATTGAAGTATAAATGAATGTTCTACATAACCTAATATCACTATCATCTCACAATAAATATGAGATGCAGGAAACCTAACTTAGAATTTCCTTAATCTGGCCCATGCAAACACCTTCTTTGGCTGTAAGCAACCAAAAGGGATTCTAAGGTGTCCAAAGCCTGCATCCTCAGAGTGTAAGCTGGCTCATAGAGAGCCACACTATGACTTTCATCAATATATTAGTGAAGAGAAAGGGAAGGGAGAAGATGCCTATAAATACCTTCTCATACACTCACTCATTAATTCCTTAATTTACTGGGGCTGGGGGAGGAAGAACTACAGCCACTTACAACTTCTAGCGAACAACAGAGCAAATTCTTCAAATAATCTTTGAAAAACCATGGAATCATGTGAAATTACATTCTGAAACCTGGATAGTGCTACTCGTCCAATTTGGGAATACACTACTGAATCAAGACAGACAAGGTTCCTTACAAGTATGTTCTGCCAAATTCAACCTCTATTCAAATGTTACAATTTATATGTGATAAATCCACAGGAAATAAGATTTCTGCTGTTTTGATAGAAAAATCAGAAAAAATTAATGTTTTACTATCTTTTAATGTTCAGTTTGTGGAAATCTCAGTCAATACATAAGATTAAATCTAAACTCTATGAATGAGAAGTGAGAACAGGAGCTTTGTTTTGCTTTTCATCCCTTCAATTTATTAGTCATTACTAGGAGCTTTGTTAACAAGTGGACCCATCAGAGGATTTTATGCTTCTTCAGACTGTTCCTACACTTTCAAAATATTATTGTAGCTCTTTTCAGTAGCTTTCTGCCAACTACTGAAGATGTTTTTCTGTATCACTTCAGTTTCTCAATCCACCAAATCTGTTTTTTCACCAGCTCAAGGAAATTACTAATGCTTCAATGAAATCAAAATATGCAAAAGCTGTCAGTTAATAAAAACCAAACAAATATCTCCCTATGCCCAACACACTTTGCTAATTATGCACAAAGAGGAAAAACCCAACATCCCAGATCCTATACGAGTACAGTGAAACCCATTAGGCTCAAGGCTGGAAGATGATAATTGCCTCAAGGCAGGCTGGAGTTTCCCTGAGGGCCAGAGAAGCAATCCTGCTCTCCCCAAGGCTCCTAAAGGAAATGCATTACAATGGCAACTCACATTAACTAAGAAGATCCAAGCTTAGCAGGGACCACGGTGGACATCTGCAAAGTAGGACTGCAGAAAGCCTCTAAAATCTAGGGCACAAGATGGATTTCATAACGATAACAAACCTTGTTTTTAAAGGCTCAAATGGTAATAAGATCACCACCTCTGGAAATCCAGTCTTTAATCATCCTCACTGCAGCATATTGCCACTTCCTTCATTACTGAATTCGTCTTTATTTCCAATTTCAGCAACTGATTTTTTCTATGTTTGTCAGCCATGTGGAAAACCCCAGCATTATCGCTTCTTTTCTGTGCACAATTAGCTGCACAAAAATGTAAAATCACCTCTCAAGCTGCTCTTTGGCAAGCTCTGTTATTATTTTGAATATATCCCTCTAACAAGTAACAGCAGTTGTGTAGAATTTCTATTCAGCATACATTTTTCTATCGGCGTACTTGGAAAAACTTTTTTTAAAAAAAGCTAAAAATAACCACTATGCTTCTTTTTGATTATGAGAAGCAGCAAATTCCCTATTAACTTTTTATCAGATCTCCCACAAAATAAATCCATTTTCTTACTGTGACAAGACTTAATTCAGTTACAAACCCTCCATTTTGACCTACACTGCCCTGAAAAGGTGAACCAAAGAACTTTTCAGTAAGCTAGTGATAGCTTAAATGGACTTAATCTCTTTTACCAATTTGCAATCCAAATGCAAGAAAATCATCTCCTCCCTATTATTTCTATATTAGCATTAGACATCCCGAGGATATTCTTCAAGTCACCTATAGAACACTTAAGTAGAAGTAATAATAACCTTTAAGCAAAATTCTGTGTTCCGCAAAACACTCTGAAGTAACATTTTACCATCTGCTTTCCTCTACAAGAGCAATGGGGACGATTATAATTCAATTATTGATGAAGGTGGAATAGGTGCAAGAGACATTCTTTCTTGTCTTTTCTAGAAGAAATCAGATCTGACTGTCTAGTGCTTCTACAAACAATGAAAAATTGCATCTGTGTGTTATTTGCTTTTGCTTTCTTCAGCAATTAAACTGAGCAGCCTCTGAGCTGCATTGTGCACTATGCTATGGCAGTCAATCTATTTTCAAGTCTTCAAGTACGTTTCCATTACTAATATTTCCTACTAAATCCCCAAATGATGACAGTCTGATATGATAGCAAACGAGTTCATGTATCTGCTTTCCACTACTGTTGTTGACATGCATGCTGGATCTTTAATTTGTTAAAAAAGACTGTACAAATGTTGGTAGGGCACTGTGTATAAAGCAAGCACTCTTGGAAGTTCCATGCCAGCCTATTCAGACCACAATGTAGTGAACCACCTGTGCAGTGTACTTTGTTCTAAGTGTTATTACACATTTCCAACATCTGTATATAGTGACGCATGTGATTGGTGCTGTAATGCTTCTAGTACTATTAGTCACTGAGTTCTTTTTGCTCGATTGGTTGTTTTTAAAATTTATGGACATTTTCACCAATACCCATAGTCCCAAATCTCTGTTTGACAGAAGTACATTTAACTCTTCTCCTTGAATTAATTTGGAGCAGATGACTGCTTCAGAGGATTTAGCTTCTTCTACCTTTACTCATGAAGTAATGTTACGCTTCTAGATTGTCTGTAATACCTAATGGGTTTTTTTATCAAATATTTACCTCTTCAAGCAAAATTATTCTCTCTGTAAACTCAGTGGCATCATTAGGAACACAGAAGATGCATCTGGTCCTTTTTAGGTCACATGGGGCCTAACTGTAGAAGACATCCTAGGCTGCGGGATGTATTGCCTAGGCTGGCTGAGCCTGGTGCAGAGCACACAAAGGTAACCAACATTCATCTGTCACAAAGGGAAAAGCATTACCCAAAGGTACCTGCAGAATTCTGATACCTGGAAAAACCAACCAGTTACTTGGAAATTGTTGGTTACCTTGGAAAACTTTATGTTTGTTGTTCAATGTGATAACAGCCAGGAAAACCAGAGAGGCCTGGAAATACTTTTTCCAAAGCATCAGCTCCAGCACAGCTAGTTCAATAAATAATCAGATTTGAAGACACAACTTCTATTTCCTAAGAACAGCAGGGGATTTGAAGCATTTATCTAGTGACCATACACACACTAATCTACTGATAGAGAACGCGATGAGAACAAAATAAGGAATCTGTTGCCACAGAAGGATGGTAATGCCATTACAGAAAACAGCAACAGAAATCTCTCAAACAGAAGAAGGAAAGTTGTTCTCCTTAGAACATAAGCCCACATGCTTTCTGGGGGCAACTCTCAAAGGACTGAAATGATTCTTCCTGTATTTTTTGATGGCTATCTCACTGAGAGTTGATTATGTTTAGTAATAATTTATCTGGAATTTCTGGAATTTTGAAATGCAGAAGACTGTTGAACGTGAGGTTCTAGTAGGAGAGAAACTGTCCCAATCTTTCCAGCAGAACTTGAGCTGTATGACTCCTTTTTCAACATTTGTAATAAACGTGTTAACTTTTCTTTACAGACAATGCTTTTGTTTGAATGAAGCCCAAGACAATCTCCCGCTCCAAAGCAGAAGTAGCAATGCCAGATTCCCACCAGAAAAGCTCCTTATGTCAACTCTGCTTAGGCAGAAAGTTTCGCTCTCCAAGGAAAATATGTACAATTTCCAGCCTACTTTGTATCAGCATGAGACCTCTGGGATCTTCTCTGCAGCAAAACCTTTTGATAAGTATACTCTGCCAGTAAAAACAAACATTCATCTAATACCAGCTACACCAACAGCACATTTTTGCAAACATATAAGACCAAATAGAGGTGAAGCACTGGAGACTTTCAGTGAGAAAAATGATATCATGTTCTTTCCATAATAGAAACAACTTCCTTAGTATCGTCTTCACCTGGACTACAAAAAAGGAAGAAAAAACCCCTGTTTCTAATGACCCTCAAAACTGAGTAACTCAGTTCAACATGGCCATGAGACACATTCAGCTGGAAAACAATCTGTATAAGCACATGTACTTTAAAGCATGTAGAAGATAGTCAGCCTTTAAACAGAAAGGAGTTCACAACCTTAACATAGCAGAACTAGCACTCTCTCTATAATAATGATAACCCTTTCTTTGCTAAATCTTAAATACAGAAGAAAGAGAATTACAAGGATGACTGATTCTTTAGTTTCTATGTTTAAATATCTAATTGAAAAATCAGCCAAGTAAGTGAACATTAGCTTGAGGTCAATACACATGCTACTGTGTATGGCAGAATATTATGTAAAGCAAGATTCTTATGATCTTGGTTTTATTTCTTGTGAGTTTGTGTCAGGTTCAGCTGTTCATATTTCAACAATACTGGAGGCATTAAGGTGACAAAAAGACCCTGAGCAGTTCAAAGAAACCCATTAATGATTAGGCATTAAGATAAGATTATAAATTAATAGAAATAATATTTCCAGTAGCTACTTTAATTTCAAATGTTATCATCATACATTTTTAAAACAAAGTTATCAGTGGCTTTCGTCACTACTGAAATAGTGTGTGTGTATACATGCATATATGTATGTGTACATATACATACACAATGTATTAGTGGCTGGAAAGCTGCCTGGCAGAGAAGCACCTGGGGGTGCTGGCTGACAGCCAGCTGAACATGAGCCAGCAGTGAGCCCAGGTGGCCAAGGAGGCCAACAGCATCCTGGCTTGTATCAGGAATAGGGTGGCCAGCAGGAGCAGGGCAGGGATGGTGCCCCTGTACTCAGCACTGGTGAGGCCGCACCTCGAATCCTGTGTTCAGTTTTGGGCCCCTCAGGACAAGAAGGACATTGAGGTGCTGGAGCGTGTCCAGAGAAGGGCAACGGAGCTGGGGAAGGGTCTGGAGAGCAGGTCTGATGAGGAGAGGTTGAGGGAGCTGGGGGTGTTTAGCCTGGAGAAGAGGAGGCTGAGGGGAGACCTTGTCGCTTTCTACAACTACCTGAAAGGGGGTTGTAGCGAGGTGGGGGTTGGTCTCTTGTCCCAAGTCACTAGTGATAGGATGCGAGGAAATGGCCTCACGCTGTGCCAGGGGAGGTTTAGATTGGATATTAGGAAAAAAGCCTTTACTGCAAGAGTGGTCAGGCATTGGAACAGGCTGCCCTGAGAGGTGGTGGAGTCACCATCCCCGGAGGTGTTCAAAAAACACGTAGACATGGCACTTGGGGACATGGTTTAGGAGACATGGTAGCGTTGGGTTGACGGTTGAACTTGATGATCTTAGAGGTCTTTTCCAACCTTTATGATTCTATGATATATAGTCAAGTCTCACATAGCAATTCAAGTGGTTCTTGCATACCCTCTAGCTTGGAAAGAACAGGCACAGTAAGCTGGTAAACTCCCTCTTGTTTCTTGTTCCATACTTTATTGCTCACACAGAGGGCGAGAAAATCTTCAAATTCCTTTGCAAAGCAGGAATGCAGAGAGAATAATTGTGCTTTGCAGTTTGATAGGAGCTAACAGTAGAAAAGCCTGGGTCACCTCAGTTCCTCCATGGGCTTAGGCTGAGCCTCATCACCTCCTCTCCTGCTGTCAAGGGCAAGATAAGCACATTAAGTCATGAATCAAGCCCACTTCATATCAAACTTGCCATTTGGTGCTACCTGACCTGCTACAGAGCAAAATACAGTCCTTAATTATATGCCTCTCATGCCTAAAGTAAAGTAGGATAAATACTGGACAGAGAAATACATATATCATACATAACCACAATGCTTTTCTTCCTTAATACCAAGGAGTAGAGGCGAGCAGCAATATCAACTCTTACTTCTCAGCCAAGTGCAAATAGTATATGAATATCTGCAAAATAAAAGAGTAAGTACCTGGCAACAACGCTTGAATACCTCTGATTTTAATAAAGCCCTTCTCTTTATTGGCTTTAACAGCATCATTATTGCACTTTTACAGAAGGAGATGTGCCTAATTCAAACTCAGCCTTTATCTTTTTTTAATGAGAAGTGAAAAGATGATTTATTCCAAACAGAAAAAAGGAAAAAAGGGGCGGGGGGCGAGAAATGCAAAATCAGTCGCATAAGTATTGGAAGTCCTGAATTAGCAGTTTCCCTCAGAAAACTTCAAGAGCTGCTGTGATTTGCCCACTACTGCCTGGCCATCTTGCCACTTGGGCTATGTGCAGTCATAAGGCTATCGGTGTCTTTCTTGTCTAATTGTCAGTAGAGTTGTGCTGACCTCCTTATGAGACAGAAGAGAAACGGGACAACTTAAGGCTCCTAACACAAACAACCAGAAGAAAGGCAGAAAGAAAGAAATACAAGAAAAGAAGTTTCCTGCTTTCCAGTCATATCCCATTCTCTCACTTAAAGTATTTTTTTTATCATATCCAGCCCCGTGACTTCTCCTTATAACTTGTCAATGAACCTCACCCATCCAATCGTGCTTTCCTCCCTTGTGGCTAAACACAGCCCAGGATAAGGCAGCCCTTTTTCTTCCTCTTGCCGAAGTCTGTGAGTACAACTATATACAGAACAATTCTTTATTAATTTTCATCAAAAATAGAGTTGATGGCCTTTAGAATAGACTTATCCTGCCAGAGCACTAATTCCATGGGTGTCATCGGAAACCCATGGGTATCTACACTAAAACTGGAATGAGCAGATTGCATACTACGCTGGTCAGTTACTCTGACCCAGAAATGGTTTCTGATTATGGAGAGGATGTATTCCATGATGATGACTGTGATTATTCAAGGGCCTTCCTGAACTGGTATCAAGTACAACCACAAGTCTCCACTGAATTTACAGCAATGACCACCAAGGCAAAGGTTTTTTTTATTCTGCAGGGGACAGCCCTGTGACATCTGGAAGTCTCAGGGAGTATTTTAGATCTTGTGCTCTAATACTTTCTCCTGCACTGTATGAAGCTTTGCACAGAGAAAGCTATTGTTGGCACAGAAAAGTACAGCAATCTGTCTTTTGAGAATGGACATGGGAAAACTTTTGTCTCATCTCATATCTATTGAAACAGTGCATTTGAGAACAATGCACGTTTTGTGCATTGTACATACAAAAAACGATGAAAAATTATGTCATTTAATTATCACACTACAACAGCAAAAAACCCCAACTCCCTTATGACTAAATTACAGTGGAAGTACGAGAAACTAATTTCAAAGTATGAATGCATCAATTATAGTTTGCTAGACCTATAGAGCCTAGTAGTCCATGAAAATTAGTGATCCCAAGTTAAAACCAGAAAGTATGTACTAAAACTGCACCCTAAACTAATGATGTTCAAGTTACATGACGCTACAAATTACTTTCCACTGATGAAACACCCAAGTTTCTGAATCAGAAGCACAAAATCATGAAAGAAGGGTAGGCTTTCAGTTTGGCACCTTGAAAGTAATTGAAGAGTGTTCTAAAATACAACATGACATAATAGACACCAATGATAATTTTTAAAAAAATACTAATGTTCTTCTGTAGTAAATTCCTATTTTTAATGATCATGAAGGTATAAAATACAGTGTTCTGCTGCTTATACTGCAGCATCAAATCTTCACTTGGGCTCCAGGTAATGTTAATGAGGAGAACATATTCTCTCACTATCAAGCTCAATTTGAAAGAAAACCCAGCCTTACTTTAAGCCAAATAATTTTATAGTTCTTTCACTGCTCCTTCCTTCTATCAAAATCAAGAAAAAAAAAAATACCCCGCACAACAGTACAGTCAAAGAGAAAACAAAATGACATTGATTCTTCCAGCTTTGTATCCCAATATTAAAGATTAAAAGAAAAAATAAATTAAAATCTGTGTTTATAAACATATCCACAAAACTCAGGTTACAGTTTAAAAGTAAAAGTACTTTCTCTTCATGACCCCAGCCAAAACAATTTCTAAACCATTAGGTTTTATTTCACAGCTCCAGGCAACAGGAGCTTAAGTGCCCAGAGGTTCTGTTCTTCTCCAGACCTCTGTCTGTCTCCAGTGGAGAAAAAAAAGCACAGACCAGTCAGCTTCACCTTGATGGAAGTAAGTGAAAATTAATTGGTAAACACCTACCAAATAGGCCATTAAAAAAAAGGGAAAAAAAAAAAAACAAACAACAAAAACACACAAAACAAAACCAAACAACACAAAAACCAACCAACCAAAAAAAAAAAAACCCAAAAACAATCAGGGTCTACTGAAAACAAATCATGACAGAAAGGTCGAATCCCTTGATGGGATAACTACTGGGGTGAAAAAGGATGACTCCAACTGGAATCTGTGAAATGGCTGACGGTAACCAGCAAGAGGCTGGGTAGTAAAGTGCCTTCACTGCACTGACTTCGTTCTTTCAGGGAACGTATTGCTCGCCTACAGCAGTCCTAATGACTTTGCAAATTCTTCTAGTTGATGTGTAACTGGGTAGACAAAGAAAAAATTGTTCTAGTGACCCTGTTAATTTCTTATGCAAAAGTTCAGGCTTCTTTAGAGGTTAGTAACAGATGTGATATTATAGATGTGACATTTTATATAGAAATATTTTTACCTAAAAGAAAAATGGTATTGCTTGAAGCACATTGTTAAAAAGAGAAGAAAGTCCATCCACATTTTTGTAAGCTAAACCAGCAACAATAAAATTAAACAAACTAATGACCCCAATAAGTTATTTCAGAATATGGTACCTAGGGAAAGAATTGTCCACTTCAGCACTAATGTATTGATAGCACAGGCACATTTACATTTCTGGCAGGCAGCAAATAAAAAGACTGTATATATTATATATTATAGTTGTGTATATTTCATACATACACGTATAACCTCAGGTGGTAATCAAGCTGACTCACATTTCCTGCTAGTAATGTAAGAGTTTTTCCTATGACTGGATTCAGACAAACTATACTGTGCAGAAATTAAGGTTTCAAAAAGAGAAGATAGGCACAGTGTGACACCAGTGCTTTTCCTCAAGGATAGAACAATCAGCTAAAGCCAGGTCACTTAAGGATACATACATTTCATCTAGTGGAATGACAAACTACATGCATGAGAAGTGACTTAATTTCTTTTAGATAACAGAATTACTTTCACCAAAACCCAAGGTAAAGCTAGTATTGCAGTCATTCGTATACATTTGCATGGGTGTAAGACATAAACGTGCACACACACATAGAGAATCTCAAGTGAACTGAATTAACCAAAACAGAACATGGAGAAATAACCAGTTTTGGATTACACCTTTAAGAATAAAGTGAATAAATGAGGGATTTTCACCAAAAGTAGTCAAGTCTACATGACCCTAAAGAACTAGTATATCACCAATACAATGTAATATGCACTTAGTCCCTCAACAAGATTAGGTTTATGTGCTGTTCACTACTTATAGTAACATTTAAAGGCTGTGGTTTAAAAACTCAAAGTACCAAAGCCCCAACGTGGGCATAAAGAGCACAGTCCACAAGGAAACTGCCAACAGTTGCCCAAGAGATTACCTGCCTCCTGATGATGATGATCTGGACAGGTACATCCCTCAGGCAATATGAAACTGTCATCTTGGAAGGTGAAACTCATGTGAGGAAGACTCAGAGCATTCTCACATGTTGGCCGAAGACTGTGAAATGCTGCTGTAGAGGAGTTTATAGGCGCAAATTTCCCTGCTAAATGTGAATAGATTTCTGCAATCTACACAAGTGAGAGACAGGAATGGGAGAGAGATTTACTTTTGAACAACAGGAGTTTCACTAATCCACCTTTCAGTCTGTCTAATTGAGCCACCCACCCATCACTCAGCCAGGAATATCTCAGGAAGAAAGAAAAACCATTTATTTCCCCTCAGTTTCCAGGCAGTGTTAATACAGTATACTCTAACACAGGGGAAGCTACAGCTCCTCTACACATCTCACACACATGGTTGTAAAGCCCTGCAAAACTATTAAGCACCGTGAGAAGAAGACCACAGACGTACGAAAGCAGGGGCAGATGGCAATGCTGTGACTGACATAACTGAAATTTCTTCTTCTTTTTTTTTTTTTTTTTATGTTAACAACCACCTCCTCCACTGGACAAGTAATGCTCCTTCAACACCTCACCTGAACTGTTAGTATTCAGCTTGGCTTGTGTGTAGTCCAGCCTGCCTAAAATCCTCTTGACTTGTGGAGTGTATTTCCAAAGCACATAAGTATTTTCCCCTCAGAAGCTGATTTCTTTTCTGAAATACAGCATCTCAGTCTGCCCTTTCCAGAGCTTCACAGACTGATTAAGGGATAACCTTAACATTTCAAGACAGTAAGTGCTAACTCGGGTATTTAGGTGTTTGCTATTTAGACAATTTCATACATTCCTCAAAGGGCCAGTGGGTGGGTACCATGGGTGGGCTATTGCATTCAAGAAGAATCTCTGCTCCCAATTCAAAATCTTTCAGGGCAACGTTTTTCCCAAGAGTAGACATAGTTCCTTGGGAGCCACAGGAGAGAAAAAGTCCAGTGGGATTTTCAAGGGTTCAGCAGTCCTTTTCCAGACATACAGCAGCTTGTTTTCCTGGCAGCAGCAGAGGGAACAGCTGTGTTGTGCTCCACTTCTCCAGTTGCCCTTCAAAAGCTGTTGTAGGTACCCCATTCTGATAATACAGGCAATTATGGGTTGTTTTTGTTGGTGCTTTTTTGATCTGGAGAAAAAGGAAGAGCTCTACTGAGAATGCTTGACATGCAGAAAATTTTCTTCTCAGTTATATCTTTTTAAAGTTCAGTCCGTAACACATGAGATTGTCTGTTACAGAAAAGAAAGCCACTTCTATTTTAATATATTCCCCAAAGAAAAAAGGGAAGAGAGTTAAATTCAAGGGATAAATAACAAGAGAGAAATTCAAAAGCAATTACAGAGGCAAGCAATGGTGCTACCTTTGAGACCTCTGAAGGCCAAGAACCACCTCCTTGGGTGTTTTACCATGGGTGGAATAGCCTTAGGGAAACGCTCTGATTACTCCCAGAAAGAAAGACAGATTCAGCTCTCTGATGAGAGCAAGTGGACATACATCTTGCCTGGAAAGCTAGGAAAGTGTATGCAGCTTTATTTATTCCCTCCTGATTTTATAACCTGGTGCAATGAAGAATCTTCCACAACTCTGTTAAAACTTTTACCTCTCACAAAATGCAGATCAAAGAAATGTCTTATGCTTAGCCATAGGGACAATTCTAATAACATAAAAACAATGTGAAATGTTTAAAACATTATTAATAGATAGTCCTTATTGCAAAACTCATGAAAATACATGAAACTGGCAGATTTTGGAGCTGAATTACTATAGACAAATCCTCTGCCTATTTTGCAAAGGTATTCAGAGAAAGCTAATAAAATAGTAAAGTCTCCAATTCTTTTCTTATCTTTGCTCTGTGGCTGGAGGAAAAAGGAAAATAAATCTGAATAATACCAAGTTAAAAATGAGGATTAAAAGAAAACTATTTTGGTGAAGGATATTTCATACACCGAGTTCTTTTGTGAAATATATTTTTCTATATAGCACGAAAACAGAACACTTGACTTGATAGTACTTGATCCCACTTGTACCAAATACCATGAAGTGGTGCCCAATACTAGAATTTTGAATAGTAACTAAGGGACTTTTCTCTTACTCACATTCAGACTTTGATAGTAACAGAAATTCTATTTCATTGCTGAAATATCAAAAAAAGATATGAAATGCAGTGCAGAGATTTTTTTTTTGTTAGGGAACACCTGCTTCTTTTGGTGAGTTCTCTAAAGTGGCTGTAGAATCACACATACGATAAATGCAAGCATGAGGCAATGTAATAATAAACAAGAAAATGAACAAAAGAAAATAGTACATCAGAAGACTCAAAAATCTTTACATTAGTGACTATGGTACTGCTGTAGTCGAAATTTGGTGGAGGTGGTCTTACAACTGGAATGCTGAAGTCAGTGGCTAATTCAGAACTACCACCAAAGGAACAGTGACTTAAAGTAGAATTAATATTAGTCTCAAAGACAGAGAAGGGTACGGGCAGTAACACTTGCTGAAAAAGCTATGTAAAAAACATACGCAGATAGGAGAAGTCAGCAGGCCAGATCCTCGGTACAGCGAAGCAGCTGGTTCAAAGTGATGTTTAGTTTGAGACCCTGAGAGATGAAGTGATGGCAAACAAAAGCTTTGGAGTAAAAATGAAATTCAAGGCAGCCTCCTGGTCATGTACCAGTGACATCAATCTGTCGGGGCTGGACGGTAAGGGCTTGCAAAGCCTTCTTCAAGGTCAGGGAATGGCTGGAGCTGTGTATTAATGGGGATCAGTGAAAGCTTGGGATTTTTGCTAGGAAACAGAAAAAAGTGAAGCATGCAGATGCTGAAGGAAGGTGGACAATGCAAGAATGTCTGCCTGGAAAGCCTTCTCTTGCAGGGCAGCAGCTGCTGTAAGGAGACTGCATAGGGATACAGCAGGTACAGGAAGCCTTACGTAAACTGAAGCACTCTCTAGAACCAAAATACCTGCATATCTGCCATACAAGCTGTAAGAGACATCTAGATCTGGGTCCCTTTAAAACAGAGATCTAGAGTTTCAAAGGGACCAAAACATCCCCCAAATCTGCTGATCAGTGAAATGAAATGTTGCCAACCGTTTCTTGTGATTTGCAAGAGCATTTCAAAAATAGGATCCTCACAAAAAGACTTGTGCCAGAAAAGTAACAGTGACCTGACAGACGACAGAAGAACAAGAGTCAGGTTTTGCTGAAAACAAAAAGGCAGCAGAACAGGCCCATGGGGCAGCTGGAATAAAGCAAGCCCAAAGCCAAAAGGCCATGGGTAGCACATGACTGGCCCTACTGCTTTAACCAAAGATGAGGCTGAGCACCAAGCCAAAATGTATGCCGTAGGAGAAGTCTTTCAACCTGGTTGATAAAAACAGAGGATTGAACAGCTGGAAGTCAAAATCTGGCAAGCTGAACCATGAATTAATATGCAGTTAGGTACCAGAGAGAATAAGGGAACACTGGAACAGTTTCCTAAGAAAAACGTCAGACTTCACACTGTTTGGAGCCTGTTAAAAAAAAAAAAAAAAAAAAAAAAAAAAGAGTGAGATGGGATCTGACTGCCTAAATACAGGCATCAGGCATCATTTTTGATGCCCTGGAGTCTTCCTCACCTGGCATCCATCTGCCACTCAAGAAGAAATCAGTTTCCCATAAGTCCCGACTCATACCTGTAAGTGGCATGCTGATGTCTCATACCCGAGGGAATCTCATACCCTGGAAGTCTGCCTAAAAGTCTAACTTCTGGGAGCAAATGTCTGTCTATGGTTCATGATGACTGATCTTTCAAACTGACAACCTATAAAGCTATAAACCCTTTTAGCCTCTCCTTTCACAGGCCTTGGAGAAGGCAGAAATTTCTCTGTTACTCTCAACACATTCTGACACTTTAGGGATTGAGAATATCACTTAAGTGAGCCAGGAAGCCTTTTCTCTTCTACACTATGTAAAATCTATTTTTTCTGCCCTCCTCTGTAGCATTTAAGTTCAGCAGTAGAAGAACTGCATGATATGGATCACAGCCCTGTAACATTACAAAGTCCTCATTCATAGCTGCCAGACCGGCTCAGCTGACTCACGCTCAGAGTCCCTCTGATCAGTAGGTCTGGGGGTAAGAAGGAATTCTACACTTGGTGAAAACCACACTGAGGTTTTTTGCTTTCTCTTTGTACAACAAGAAGTAATTTACCTGCTGAAAGGATCTGGTATATCTTACCATATCAAATCCCTGCCAATGTAAGGACTCTCAGGCACTGGTAGCACTCCTGTTCTTTGCTCGTGACAGCTCCTAACCTGAGGAATGAATTTTTCTTTTTCTTCCCTTTTTTTTTTCTCAAATCTTAAATGAAGTCTTTGTGCCTGTTATAAAGCACACAGGCATAACATATGACCTGTGATATCCAAGAAGTCAGATTACATGCCCCAGCTACAGGTCTGTGAAACACTAAGCAGTTTTAAACTTTTATTACCAAGCCATTGTGGGGACAGATCCATAGCATTCATTTTTGTATTTGGAGAACAGTAATATTTTGAAGAGAGTGGTGGTGGGGGAATATTAAAAATTTAGATTCTAGAACACAATTTTTCAGGATGCCAAAAGTTCCCACTTTTTCTCTCTTCTGTAACTTAATGCTCATCTTCATAGAGAGAGAAAAAAAAAGTTTCAGGCTGTAATTTTGCCATTATGTTAATGTAATATTCACTTTTCCAATAATTAAATTACACACAGACCTCAGCATTAAGAGAAGCTTGCCATTATGGTCAGAAATTACCTGGGAGAAGTGAATCTGGAATATTTCAAATCATCTAAAGAAATGAACAGACATTTGAAGCTGCTCCATATGATGCATAAAATTTACTTGAAAAAAGACAAACTGCCCCATATGACGGAGAGCACTTTCTCTGTGGTAGGCTCATCACAGATTGAACACAACTCTGAGAAACCTATTTCCATGCTTAACTTCTTAAACTTTGATTTCTTCACTACCTTCCAGAGTTGTTACTTTGATGAATTTTACTATGCTCTGCATTTATGATAGAAGAGAGTAGACTTTTATAGATTTGCATTAGCAGTTACATTTTAGAGGTGTTATGTTAATAGAAATTAACACTGAGCATGGAAAAGAATGAACTATAACTATCCCAACTTCTCTTATATATCTCCAGCCGAAAGCTCTCTGGCATGTGTTGGTATGATCTGATCCCAACCCAACTACTTAATTTGTGAATTTTTCTGAAGAAAAAAAAAAGTTAAATGAACTGTGCATATTTACTTAGGAATCAGGATTAATATACATTATTGATATACTGCACTTTGCAGCTTAAGGTATTTTTAATATCTTAAAAAGTTTAAAACAAAATTCTGTGTACTGAATGACTTGCACAAATATTGCATTAGAATGTAGTTTCTAAGCTACTCAGACATAAAAGACTAAAATATTATTATGCTACTCTTCAAAAGAAGTAATGCAAAAGCATTTCTAGTCAAACAACCTGGTGTCCCAGGATCACCATCCCTCACAGAAAGTAAGGAGCTCAATACATTGATAGAAAATATGCTTTCACTAACTACATTTACAGAATTATGGACATTTTCCACCACCGCAGCAACATATTAATTACAAGTTCCAGCCCTAAATTTCTTGACGGTCTACAAGATGAAAGACAAGCACAGTTAATGCTGTTAAGACATGTTGTGGTCTTAGTTACCTATAAAACTTTCCATCAGAAATGGTGGAAATGGGGAAAGTTAAGAGGAAAGGAATAGCTGGAGAAGCAAAGCAAGGAAGGACAATGCATCTCATTTCTGTGCTCAGACATAACAGTGACTCACAGGTAGCGAGTCGAGAAGTCATACGGGACAATTTGAGGAAGGACACAGAAATGGGTGGACAGCTCAATGAGAATGATTTTTTTTCCCTTTTACACAAGGATTGACATGGAAAAAAGCAAAAGGATATTTATGCATCAGGTGGCTGAGGAACAGTATAACCTCTGAACAAGAGGGAACCTCCAGTGAAAAGTGGGCTTTACAAAGAGAACATTTGAGTAAAGGGAAATTGCTCTTAGAGCTTCAAGTGTATGTCTCAGCAATGAGAGAAGACAGAAGCTAATATAGGTGTTGGTGTCAAGAAGATGATATTCATATGGTAGGAAACAATGTATTAGAGAGTCCTACAGAAGTTGAAGCATGAAAAGTTGAGAACCTGGCTGAGTTTTGATGAAAGAAGAAAGTTCAATTCCAGCACAATAGTACTACCGCATTCTCTTATGTACATAATTAAGAGAGAAGAAAGGTGAAAAATAACAAGAGCACTGGAGGCAGGAGTGACTGGAAAGGTAGGCAAGTGTCATCTACAGCGACATCTTTACTCAGAGATCAAAGCATCAGCATCTCCAGGAAGATTTTGCCTAGGTTAATGATATATTTTTTAGCTACTGATGATTATTTAGATTAGGATCACTTTTGTAGCTAGAGTGGGTTAACCCCAGAGCAACCGAGATTTCCCCTCCTCAGTTACTTTGCCTCTAACTTACTGTCATCTCTCTCAAGCATTTATGTTGCCCTTTAGTTGACCACTTGTGCTTCACTTCCCTTCCTTGACTTCTACGCAATCCAATTGCAATGTCCTGGCAGGAAGAAGGCACATCAGCTTCACCTTCCAAAGCCATTAAAATTACACAAATTCTCATAAACTGCAGGTTGTCAAGTTTGCCTTCATTTCAGATTCCCCAGCATCCTCCTGAGTACTGCAAAGAGTTTCCCAAACAAGCCACATTCTGAAACACTCTGTTCTGCAGTATGAGCGGGAATGAAGAGATTTACAACAGTCATAAAGACAACCTTAAAAGGCCATTTTACATGTGAACTGTGACAGTTCAGAGACACTTGTTATGCCTATGGTGTTGCTTCCAGGAAAAAAAAATCATCTCGTTTGTGGATGAAACAGTAGGTGGCAAGTACAAAAGTGTAAAGAATCACAAAAGGAACAGTGTCTACTGAAATGGATAAATGCAGGGTTCATGGCCTAAATAAATGCTGAGGCACTGCGGACAAACCGAACAATCTACATTTGGAAACAGATGTGTTTGATTAAAAAAAAATCAATGCTGTAAAATGCCTTGAAAATGTGTTGATTGTTTGCAGAAAACATCAAGCAATATTACCAAAAACCTCTGTTCTTGTTAAGTTTTCATAGCGACATATAAACTTTCTGTGTGCTTTAGCAAGCAAAAATAGATAAAACTTTCTTTTCAAACCACAGGAATTTCTCTCTGCACACACACTTAGACTGAAGGAAAGCCAACACTGTAAAAATAAAGCAAATATCAAGAGAGTTAAATTTTTTAAACAGTACATTTATTCTGCGGACAATAAATATTGAGACTGAACAGGATATGAAGTTTCTTTCATAGACTTAGAAAATTGTTTTATGCAGCTTTAAGGCTGCCAGATCTCCAGGCATCTTGTACTGTAAGACAGATGACAAAACCCACAGTGCTTGGTCTACCCATCATTTTAGCAGGCTAAAGTACAATTGAAAGGCTAGGAAACCAATGCTAGGTTAAATTAAGTGTGGCTTCAAAATGCAATTGTAATAAATGATGCAGACGTGTGACACATACTACATAACTATCTTTATTCCTTTAAAAAGAAATGGATGACTAATATTTATTTCTTTTTATACGTTTGGTTATGAAGCAAAGGAAAAGGATGGGGAAAATGGTTGCTCTTTGACTTGAGCTAGTTAGCTGCAAAACAATTCGTTTGTTCTGGATTTGCTCTCCCTTCCATGTGAATACTGAATGTAACATAAAAATGCCTTTAGCAATGACATACACCTTTACCTCCTGCAAACCACATAACATCTGATGATCGACATTCTTCCTCATCTTTCAATTTGATCCTACTTCTGTGTTCACAGAAATGAGTTGCAAAGTTTACAGAAATACAAGCCATTAATTTCCAGTGCCAGTAGGAGAAGAGCTTTTTGACTCTTCTGATATCTAAGGCATAGTATCATCATTTTCCCAGTCTGGCCAGTACTACTAATGAAAAAAACCTTTCAAAAGCACTTAAGGATTACCAGAGGATTCCTACATACCGGCTCTGTGGCTAGTGGCCAGAGGAATCTCTGCTGCCAGTGAAGTTCGAAACTAGCTAACATCCATTTTTCTTGGTTGTTAAATAGCAAAGAGTGATATTGTGATACAATATGCGCAAAATGATTTTATGGCACAAGCTTATTTAAACACATCAAGTATTACAATATGATAAGAAGGAATGAAAAATTGGTGGAATTCCCAGGGCTCACCTCAATAGCAGGGGCTACTCCACAAAGGTTATCTACTAGGAGATGGTAATCCATGTAAGTTAGGACACCTTCACCATGTTAGGTATCAGGCAGCGAAACTCTGAATAAAGCAACAATTACTGTCATTGAAGAATATTATTTTGCATGTTGGCCAATTACACAGATACTTAAATCTCATCACCTTCCAGAAACTCTTATAAACCTAGTTAATATTAATCTTTAGAATATTTAGGGGAATATCTCAGATGACAATGGATGTTAGAAGGAGAGCACAAACAAGTCCAGTGGGATCTCTCGACACAGCAATTAGATGCTGTCAGGTTGATTAGGGAAAGATCAGGAAGTGATGTGATTTCATAGATGTAATTGTTTTTCTTCTTTGTTCTCTGTAACCAAGCTATGGGGAGCAGAGCTCACAGGACTCTACAGAAGACGTTTAACTTGGATGTCTTACACACTTCAACTCACCCTCGCACAGAGGGCACAATCAGTTCCCTCCTGTTCACACTTCTGCTGTCCCTTACCAATATGCCACTGTGCAGCCCCAGCTCTTCAGCAGCAGATGTGGCAGCAGCACTTCCAACAGGTCTTTGGTTAAGGCACTTACCCATATAGCTGAAAAAAATGCCCTCCTATGCTCCTTCACCTAAAATAATTTGAACCTATGTCTTCTACTTTCCTGGAGAGTTATGGACTACCAGGCTAGAGTGAATTCCTGGCGTAGAGGATGTTTGTCTCCCTGTCATCCCTTTAAACTAGTCCTTTCAGTATTTTACAAATATTAAAAAATCAAAGCAATTGGTTGGCATTGTTTTGGAAAGCAATCAGAAAAGGCATGAAGTTCTTAAATTTTTCCTTGTGGTTTGGTTAAACTACAAAGCTGGGAAGAGAGTAATTGCTAATGAAGCTCCAAAGCTAATCTCTTGTGGTCACAGTCCATTTCAGTAAACGCATGTTTTTCTTACATCATCCATCTATTCCAGAGAGAACTACATTTCTTTCTCTACACTCCCCAGCACCAAATCTTTAGATTGTATACTTTAAATAGCCATTACATAGTTAAAAAAAAAAAAAAATTACTCTTAAAATAGCAAAGCAAACTGTGGGAACTGTTTGTTATTGTCTGTAAAAAGAAACGCAAGTTAGTTATGTTTTTCTCTTTTTAATCAATTCATTAAAAGGTTAATGTTCTTAATAGCACTCTATTGATAAACCTCTATACGAGAAAAAAAAATTGTTTGAACTATTTTTTGTAATTTCTTATCAAGACAATCGGTTGCTATGTCTTTGCATTTCCAAGAGTTTCCTAATTCAGTTTCCTACTTAAAAAAAAAATACAAGTGCAAGAGAGAAAGTGAGAGAGCAGGTAAAGACTTCAGAGCCCAGCTGTGCTGCAAAATTGAGGAGTTCTTTATATTCTCCAAAGGGGAACTGAAATTTGTGATCGTCACTCACTGAAATCCATAGCTGTCAAAGAAAGTGGAGGAAATTCACTTATTCTGACAGAGGAAGAGCCAGTTTGTACAGACAGACAAAGCTTTGAGATTATTTTTGTAGTTAGGTTCTGTATAGATCTATTAGTACATCAAGTTTTGATTCAATGAAGCAGTTATGCTCAGGCTTCATTTCAAAATGACGACTAGACTAACTTCAATCAGTAAGATACAGCCCAGTTCAAAAGTTTTTAGGCACATGAGTTGCCGTTCCTTACGTGCACTCTTAGAGGTACAAAAACTATTGTGTGCTAAGACAGACACAACGGTGGCAGTGAATTACAGCACAGGCTTACCTCCTGGGGAAATCGGCATTCAAACAGCTGTAGCAGTCACTTGTGTGACTGTTCAGGCTGTGTTTTGCAAGTCACAAAGATGCCTCAAAATAAATAAAACCGAGATTCAAGACCTGGTCTTGCATAGTGTGTCAAGAAAAAGTGCACGGGCAGAGTACCTCCAGGACAAACAGCTAATGGCTGTGTCTGGACAGACCAAGGTTATTAGTCATTCTACTTTATTCCATCAAGTTTATTCACATACTAAAAATAAATCCCATAGATGTCTTTTACAGGTTGAAACATAAAAACCTAATAGTTAAAGAGTTTCTCTTCCAAGTGACAGCTCACATAATTATTCTTTTCAAAATCTGAAATGTCATTTATGTCCCGGCTTGAAAGAACTTTTAAGGTATTGCATTTAGAACAATCCCTTCACTGTAGTATCTTGCAGCCCTCAATATAATCAGCTTTTTCTTTATTCAGTACGCAGGCCGACTGATGGGTTTTCCACAGCCCTCTCTGTCATGCACAAAAACCCATGAGATACAGAGTCATTGTCTAAAAACTTCATAGTCTGCATAGAAAAAAAAAAGTAATAAATATATATACTTATGTTGTGGTTTCAATGCAGATCATATTAAATATCAACAGATTCCACATTTGTAAATGTAACAGGAAAGCTACATTAAACCTGCAAACTGGAAACAGTCCCTCAGCTGCAGCAAACCTTTCAGAAAAAGGAAAGGACTTTTAGGAGATGGATGTAGCAGAGATTTAGACCTCTCTCTGTGCCTCTCTGCTGGGAAGAAAGGATGCAATATCTAAAAAAAATTGAAACATTGGAAATGTTTGTAAAAAAAAATCCTTCATGGGGAAATTGTTTTTCTCCCAGTGAAAAACACAAACTGTTCAGAGCACCAGTGATCATATAAGCCTGTCACTGGATAAACTCTCATCTTGGTCAGGATGATGAATTCCTGTTTGCCTCATCTTTCAGCTGCTTCTCGGTAAACAATCTGAAATTCCAAGCACTGAAGGCCCAGGCAGGAGGAATCAGGGGTAGCTCCTCAGTTCCCTGCTGAGCCCTTGCCCCTGTGGACGATGCCCACTGGCATGCCTCTACCACAGACAAGGCACTGCCTGCTGCTGCTTTGTTACAGCCTTGACTATCGATGGTCTCTTAGTCATCACCCTGTTGCCAATCTTACTGTGTTTCTTGAGAAAACAAATTTGCAGTGGCAGTGAAAGAGCAAAAAAACCCTTCACACAAGATTCCTTCCTTTTTTTTAGTAATATAAGCTGAGCCATTGCTACTGTTACACTTAATTAAAACATCACTTTGCAAGAGCCTACTTTGTTGAAAGTTTAAGACAGAAAAATACCACCATCATTTAATAAAGCTAAAAGAACAACAGTGCAGAGCAGTGCCTGTTGAAAAAGCAGTGAGAAGTAAGAGCAAAAGAGGCATAAAATATATAGAGGTTATAAGAAATTAAAGGGGAATTTAATATTGCTGCATAACAAACAGACTCTACATTTATTCAGGTATTATTTAAGTCTGTCACGCCCCTCATGAGGGAGAGCCTATGCAGAGATACCTTTCAAAAAGTTCTCACGGCAGGAAATGACGACGACAAACAACTAAACCCCCTGTCCCGCTCCCCATCCCATCAGCAATATGGCAGCCAATTTGTACAGACTACTCAAGCACCTTCCAAGCAACAAAAGTAATTTGGGTTTAACAAAAGGTACCTTGCGATAAGACAACCTCTGCAGGGAATACAAAGCAGGCATAACTCTAATAGCCTAAAATACAGCATCACTACATTGAGAATTAATATCCTGGAGAAAATACTGTAAAACACCATGCAGAGGAGGTTTTCTGTCACTGACTGTACGTTCCCCATCTATGCCTTGGCTAGGAAAGCAGTAATCGACTGCAGAGCCGTAATTGGAGTCAAATATTCTGTCTCATATGCTGGAATCCACCTGCCAGCGTGATTAGCTTCCTCCAGCCCTAGAGACAGAGCAAGTGAAACTAGCTGGAGTGATTCGCCAAGGAGCCAAGAAAATCAAGTACTTTGAAAATTTTGCTTCATCAAATCAAATGCCACTTGAAAAATAAGTGACCAATCACTGGGAGAAGACTTGGTTGAGGTTCAGCACACACTGTGGGCGAAACGAAAAGCTTGAGGAGAGGTTGTCTTGGCAACATTGTCTGATTCATATTTAAAGATAAAACCACTCTCCAAAGCTAACTTCAAGTGGATGACAGAGATAGGGAAAAAAATGTAGGCATTCATAACATCTTCATAGCAGAAAGCACTGCCTTTTGTCAGTTGCCTGAATTATTTTGGGACTGATTGGTAAGGTTTCCTCTCTTCATTGTAAAACATTCTTTTTGTAGCAACTATTAAGACAAATAAGTCTTCAGTTGAGAAAAACCCAACATAAACTCCTCCAAGCTATTCATCATGTGAAAAAGCCTGATGCCTCAATATCTAAAGTACCACCTTTTTTTTTTATATTAACACACCAGCAGACAATCGTAACGTTGCAGTATAGCCATGTTCTCATTACCAATTTGTGCATGTACGCACTTTATAAAACTTAGAGACTGGTAAGGATTTTTCACTTTTTTTTTTTTTTTTTTAAACTGCTCTTTGTATAGTTGGTGATTTCAAGCGCTTTAAGTGACACGTGATTTTCTCTGCAAAGAATCTCATTAGACCTGGGTCTGATGAATGGGCAGGAAAACCCATGAAATCTCAACATGCATTTGTTGGGATATGAGCATGCACAGCATAGGACAGAATGGCAATGCCAGAGCACTACATGCTGGATGCCACCAGGTATCTGATCAATCTACCCAGATACTTCCTTCCAGCAGTAATCTCTTAGGACAGAAATTCCAATTATTAATCATGTTTAGTAAATTTCTTTCTTGCTAAAATGCTCTGCCTCTAATTTCATCAGAATTCTACTTGTTCTACCTCAGAGGAATATAGACAATGCCTGATTTTGAATATTGTTACTTTGTATACTTCTGTCAGGGTAATAAGAACGTAGCTAAACTGGAACGTCCCAGGTTATTTGTCTCTTTACCAAGTTGTTTAATACCTAAAGGGAGGAAGGAGGAATAAAGCCTACATTTCTCTGCATTTCTTTTCCCTCTGAAATTTATTTTTTTTTTAATGGATGACTTGCACTCAGCCTAAAATTCCACATGAAATCAATTCCAGAAGAAAAGATAAATGGTTTACAAAGTTTTGCCATGCCATTTCAATCTCCCTTATCAAATACTTAGGGCACTTTTTTTTCTTCTTTTTTTTTTTTAAATATCTGAGATCCCACAGTCACACAGGCAGTCACAGAGGTGGCTTGAACAACAACCAAATATTTTTCCCAAGCCAACACACTTCTCTGCGGCCTCGGTAAAGTTAGGGGTTTTATGTCTTCCAGGACTCATTAGCTGCCACCACCCACCTGCAATACCCTTTTCTAGCCAAGAGATTGCTCACTTGCTTGGCACTGTAAGGTCATGGAGCAGCGCCTCCCTGTTACCTCCGATCTTGACTGACCTACACCATTTTGTAAAGAGCTAATGACAGTTTCTTGATTATCACTTTTCTCTAGATCATTAGTTCTAAGCCAACTACCTTAAGACACTCCCAACTTTTCGTAATTTGACAGCTTCTACCATTTCTCTCTCATTGGCACTTTCTATATCCACACAGTGCTTAATCTCTCTTCTCTAACTATTAGTCTCCTGAATAGCATCTTGAGGCAACTACTGCTGAAATGTGAAGAATTTTAGTAAATTGGTGGAGAAGATTGATTTAAACACAGGCAATGTCTTCATCAGATCTTTCAGTTTGTGAATAATAGATGTTCTTTAATTCCCCTCCTAATAATAATTTTTCTTGCCACTATAGAGAGGTTCACCGCTCCCTCATTCCCAGGCTCAGCTGAGCACTAGACATGCAGCTTTTCCATCAGCCCACTTTCAAAAGCAACCTTTATACTAATTTCACCATTTTCACTTGAATTTCTTTTTTATTAGTTACTTTACTTTTTTCAGTCCTGACTTTTAGCACTACTATGCTAACAGATGGCACAGCCCTTCCCTCAACAACAAGTCGTCTAACACTTTTATAAAGGTAGTATTTTCTTAATGGGAACAAACAGGTGGGCAGACCAGAAGGATGCAAAAATTACATTTAACTGGTTGGCAATAAAGGATGATCCCAAATACCCGCTGCTAATGCAGTATAAGTCTCAGCTACAGCAAGCATGAAAAGAAGTGAGGAAAAAAAAAAAAAAGGCAAACCCAAACCCCCTACATGCTTGAACACCTGGAGAGCAAAAGCCACTGCTGGTGCAGCCACCTCTGTGATTCTGCAGGCACAGGCAATGTTCTGCCCTCACATATGTATCGGATCGCAGAAGAGCTGCAAGGTAATTGCTTCTGATTGACTGCCACTGAGGTGGGTCGGACACCCTCTGAAAAGCATGCTTTTCTTGTGGGATCCTACCTTGCCCGCATTCAAACCCTCAAAGAAAGCTCTGCCTCTAGGACTACATTCCCAGAGGGGAGTCTGGATTAGCAGCTGATTTATGGAATTATTTTATAAAGACATTTTCCCATTGCTTCTGCCTAAAATTGCTTGCCGTTAGCTCTACTGAGCTCTCCTATGATGGAGGCCTTCCACGACAGATTAATACAGGACTGTGTGTGATCTATTCCCTGCAAGCTTTATCTGTGCTCGAGGTAAGTGATAAAGTAGAACATATAATTACCTATCTTAACACCAGCAGCAATTAGGGATCTGGGGCCAAAACAGCTCATTCCTGAAGAAGTGAAAAGACTGGGGAAAAAAATTGTTGGGAAGGTTGTAAAGAAAGAATCATTCCCAAAGAAAAGTTCTTTCAGAATATATTACTGAGTCAAAAGTACTATTTTTAGGTGTAAGTACATGAAGCATAGCTAGGTAGGTAGGAAAAAAAATTAAGTGGGGTTAATTTTTTGTCTTGCCTTAAAAATGTAAATAATACATACAAATCACTTATTACATATTTATTATGGCCTTTACAGCAGAGACTATATCTACTGGTAATTTTTCTCAATAACTTAGCCAGTAGCATGCTCCCAGCATTGGGGCTGGTCACTAGGCAATCCTCAATGACTCCCAGTCATCCCTGCAGGCATGGTCCCAGCCATGGGAAGCAGGGCAGGATTCCTTCCCATGGCCCATGCTTCTCCTTTGCAGTGAACCAAAAGAGAAAAGTTATGTGAAAGGAAGGATTTAGGACTGGAATTTCTCAGGCGTTCAGCTGTTTAATGTTACAGACATGTGCCTCACAGGACTCTCAAAAGACTCTAACCAAGCTGCAAAGTAATGGGACTTCAGTATCTGGCACACAAAACTGCATCGGGCATCCAGCCCTGTAGTTCAATACCTTCATAGTAGAGCTTAATAAAACATGGAACTTACATCTGGGTTTTTTTGTTTTGTTTTTGTTTGTTTGGTTTTGGTTTTTTGTGTTTTTTGTTTTTTGTTTTTGTTTTTTTTTTTAACTTGTTGCTATGAACAGTTAATTTTTTGGACCTCAGTATGAAAAATACTGTGTTCTGACATTTTCCATCCAAAGAATGGCTGTCATATCTCTGTCACCCTTCCCTCTGGGTTCACTGAAGTGGATCAGAAGAGCCTGCATCAGACCCATGCCACGCTGCACTGCCCTGGGCCAGTGCTGCCTCCTGGGAGCGGTACCTCACAAACGGATGCCTCACTTTTCCCCTCTGGACTAGGCATCACTTTCCGGGATGCACTGTGAAGTTTAGCTCAAGGGGAGAATTGCACTGCATTAGGAGAGAGGGATTTTGCAGAGAGCTTGGCTTAGAGGAGTGAACAGGGGCATGAACTGGAGCATTGGTAAAAAGTACTAATACAAAAATGCTGCTAAATTGATACGAAAGGAAACATTTGCGGTTTTCGCAGACTCAGAAGTGAAATACTGGAATTGTTTTAAAAGACCCATACCAAAATACTTTTACATTTATCTGATAAAAGTGACTGTCATGGAAAAATCTATTTTCCCAACAGAAGCTGCAGTTCTGCGGGGAGTTCCTCTTCCATGAGAAAATTATTCAACCAAAAATTCCCAGCCAGCCTCAGAAAATCTTTGAGAACTGGTCCCTGTTATTCAAGGGTACATTACTCCGCCACAGAGCCTTCCAAGCCCTTCAAGGGCAAAAGAAACCCAAATATACCCCTGTAATCAACGGTATAAAACTCAATCCAGTGGAGAATGACTGATGTACTTTATCCAAAGCACAACTGTAGAAAACCTTAGGTTTTCCTGTCCCCAGTTTTCCTTCTTTACACAGAAGAAAACTGTGATTAAGACCAAATAGGTTAAGTGGAATCCACTCCAGATCCTTCTTTTGAAGGCTACATTAGTCATCAAGCTTTCTCATTGATTTTGGTAGAATGGTAACGTTATACAGTTACGACACAACAGCTAATCATGCTGGACACTCTACTTGGGCTCTCTGATACTCTGCTAAGGTTGGAAATGTGATTCAGAGTCAGCTCTCAAGTCACCTTGTCACTCTCAATCACATAAGCGTTACTACACATACCGCTCATTTGAAATACCACATCAATGGTGCATTACAAGAATTAGGAAAAAACTTCTGGACTGCATTTACAGCATTTAAAAGAGCTGCCAATTTTCTTTCCTGAAATAAAAATATTTAGCTTGCTCAAAATGTGACTGAAAGGTCTTTAAATAAACGAATAAAACAGCCAAATGATTTACCAAATTACAAACTTTCACGACCACATTTTTGTTACAGTACTTGCTAAATTTCCTAATAATGCCAACATTCTGTATGTATGTACAAGCTTGAATTATACAGAGCATAAAACTTTCTAAGTCAGCATACAAAAGGAGACGTGTAAACCAAACAGTACATCACCACCTAAGATACGTAGTTAACACTTTTCTATGAGTATTTGAATGGGTTTTATAAACTGGTTTTTAGGCAGTTGGACTAGGGGATCATTGTAGGTCCCTTCCAACTGAACTATTTTATTCCAACTGACTTCTCTCTCATTCATGTTCACTCCTTTCTTCTCCTGAATGGCCACTGTTCTGGAATTTTTAGAAGAAATTACACATTTGAAACAGACATTGAATGTAGAAATTGCACTCAGTGATCCTAGGAGGAAATTACTGAAGCAATGACAAACATCTGACAGATCTGCAGATTTCCCGTATTTGTATTCAATCCGCAAACAGGTAAAAAAACCAGTAAGTAAAAACAAAGCCACAGCAATATTCTTACTAATACTCTTCAAACAGGAAAAGGGGACTAGTTTTCACTTAATTACTTTATTATGTCTTGTGCATCTTAAAAACACAACTGATATTTTAGTTTCATAGCATGCTTGCCTGAACAAAGAATTAATCATCAACATAAGGTATAGAACGCTTAGTTTAAATGTTGTCTAGGCTCCAAAGGTAGCAGATGAATAAAAGTAAAAATAAATACTACTGGACAGATTAAAATACTGGCCTCATTCTGAGCAGAATATCCTTCTAATATCAGCTGTCTTTGGAAATGAAAGATGGCAATGCCTATAAAACTTTACTACAAAGTAATGCAAGAGATGAACTGGTAGATTGTCACAGTTCTACAAAAAATATAAAACACTGTGCAGAGATATTTTATAGGGAAACGAGCAGGATATGTTTTTATATACTTCAACTTTATGATTTATTGGACGTCTGCTCTGTATAAGTATGCAATAAAGGAAAATGATGTTTCCACTTTAGCAGACTCATGAAGCCAAATTGCATGAAAATAAACTGATCCCTGAAATTCTAGTAAATTTTTGCCTAATATTATTTGCAAAATATATTTGTCCAAATATTTTTTATTTCGTAGATATTTTTATGCAACCTATTAAACTGAAATATATTATGCATTGCTTAGAATCAATTTAACAAATATATCCTGGATATTATTAAAACATTGAACATACTTTTTAAGGTATATGGTGTTAATGTTACCTGTTGAGTATATGACAGCAATGGAAATGCAGGCTCCACAAAAATCTGAGCAAATGCTGGACAAATGAGGAAAGGTGGATCCAGTTCACAGATTCTTTGCTATCTTGGCCAAGTCACTGAATCAACCCTCTGCTGTAGTCCCTTTCTTTGGGTACCAGCAGTTGCTTGTGTGCTCAGGTAAGACAGGGAGAAGGCCATAAATACATCAGGCCTTAGGTAGGGAGATGGAGAGCTTGTGAATTGCCACCATCAACAGTGGCAATTTTAAATTCTTCAACATAAGCTATTTATATTGCTTTAAGCAGCCTAAGCTTCAGGTTCAAATGCTCAGTAAAAACCCAACAGCAACATACAGAGTTACCAAGATTAAAGTTAATTAATTCTCTGGTAAGATACAAAATGAGTACTGCAGACGCCACAAACACCATGAACGGTTTCCATGAGCATTCATCTGGATTTCTATGCAAGCTTCCTCTGGCAAAGAAAGCATACTTTTAGCGACCATTCAGTTAATAAGGTCTGTTTGTTACATCCTTGTTGAAAGCATGTTCCAGTTATAGACACCCAAGCATCTTTACCAAATCCCTTCATACACAAAATCCCCATTGTAAAAGGTTGGGTGGGTGGGACTTCTCATTAGGGAAGCAGAAAAGTGCCTGGGTCTTCATAAATTCAGACTAATGAAACAATAGGTCTGTTTCTACCATATGGGAGGACTGACATATGAGATTATAAACACTATAGTTTTAATCTTCTGCCATTACTTCCACAAACTCTCCATTGAAGGTCTTTCCTGTAGCAATTTATGTTTGCATTGTTTGCATAGGAATGTTCATCTGAAAAGCCTTCCTACACAATTAAGAATCACAGCAAGAGAACCAAGGAACAAAACAAGACTGTACAGCTCTACAAAGTGACACTGTACAGCTCTGTCCACAGACCACAAGTTTCCTAATTTGTTGGTCAGCTCAGGCCCAGCTGTGGAACAGACTGCACAGATGTTCTTGGTTGGCAATGTTTTCTTAAAAATGGAAAGTGAAACAGCTGGCTCCGTTCTTGATGCAAGCTAACTTTTCAGGCTGTGAGAACATCAACAGCTTTCAGTGCTGGGATGACCCCACTCCTCTCCCAGACAGGCTGTTGAGCCCAGCCCTGGCCACTGTCCCTTCTGTGCCTGCTCTACCGCTCAATATCTCATCCTTTTCAGCAGAAAATGCAAAGTATAATTGTTTTTTTTTCCCTGACTGGTGAATGACTTTTTCTAATTACTGTTACTGACCTTCTCTGTTGAAATACATGTTTAGATGCAGTACACCTAAAGGTTACAGTAGGTATTAAAATGAATCAAGTAACTAAACAACGGTAGTATATATCACACTTAAAGTAACCATGAGACAGTAAACAAAATACAAATTTCTAAGAATCACCGCTGTTATCCTGGATTTCATTCCAGCCCCTCTGTTATGAATTTTGCATTTTATAGTGTGCAAAACTATGGAGTGATTCAGTTATCTGAGTACATAATTTGAATGGCCTTTCCAACCTGGCAAAGGCATAAAATCCTCAAAAAAAATCAGTATACATACTTACCCATGCTGCTGCTGTCATTCCTCCAATTTGCCAGTTGAATGACTGTGTGAAGACTTCAGAGCAGCCAGAGGATTAACTGAAAGAGAACAAAAATATGTTGAGTTTACTCGTAAAAAAACCAAACAGGTGCAAGAAGACAAACGAAAATAACACTAATTCCATGAATTCAGGCATACTTGCTAGAAAAGTCTAAGATAGTAAGTATTTCAGGATTAATATTCCCCTCTTCTCATTCATTACACTGAAGGCTCTCTGGTATCCATTTCCTATTCACAGTGGTCAATAGTATTTCCTAGGACACACCATTCTAATCTTTTCTGTTCTGCTTAGACCTTCGTTCACCATGTCAGCTGAGAATCTGGACCAAAATATCCATTTGCTGGAAATGTATCTAAACCATTTTATGAACAGGTTCAAATACACTCGCTTCCCGAAACACACAAACCTCTGTTATCTCTTTCTAATTTTCTCTTCCTTCACCATTCTCTCCAAATGAAACTTTGCCATTGAAGTGTGGAGGTCTAAAGTTCACACTTATTTTAGTTGCTCAAACATTATCACTGGGAGGAAAAAAAAAAAAACCAAAATACTTGCAAAAAGATTCCAGACACGTATAATGCAGAAATTGGGGAAGCTTTGCTTTCATTTCCATGTGAGGAAAGGAGTGGAATGACAAGTCTTTTTTGTATTGCTGGAGTTTAGTGGGTAGGCTGCTACTGGTTATAGCTAATCATATATTTAGCAACATTAGCACATAAGGTCAGCAATTAAACTGCTAAGGGAATTGGCAAGCATAATCTAGCTACATGTTAGGAGCTATTAACCAAATAATTTAAGATACAAACTATGGAATCACCCAAAATGAGGCAAAAAGGAACGTGAAAGACGGGAATCCTAACATCAGCCATCATCCAGTGCAGAGAGGACAGGAAAGCACACCTCAAATGCCTTTGAAGAGCAATTGTTTGGGTAATTATGTATTAGCTGTGGAAATGTCATGCACATTCTGTTAAATAAGCTTCCCCCCCTACTTTGGAAGATGAGCCATAGCCTTGTCTCCCACGAAGCTGAGCCAGTAACCGCAGAGTTCCTAACTGGGGGTAACAATACAGCAAATTTGCCTTTCTTTTCTCCCAGATCCCCAGTCTCATTCATTGTAATACAGTTCTCTCCCTGAGGGGCTTCACACTTCGTTATGATTCAGCGTGCAAAATTCACAGGCAAATGATTCACAATTGTGTTGTCTAAACTCTGGAGAGTAAGAATAAAGGGGCTAGCAGGGATGGGATGGGCAGGAGCAAGGCTATATGCTGTGTGAGCATTCCTCTTCCAAGGAGACTAACATATGAATGCAAAAAGCAATTCTTTTTTCTCCTCTATCCATTCCTCGTTGCATCCCTGCAATAACCATGCTACTCTAGTGCTCTTCCCTATGATACGTGCATGCCGCCTTTTGAGAAAAAACCTCTCTCGTGAGATTCACATCATGTGTGATTGTTTTTAATGCTGCTGAAAAGTCTTGGTAACAATTCAGTATGTCTCTTACGTCTTCCTTCACCAAAGGGTTACAGTCTTACTGTCACCGAAATTGGGAATAAAACTCCTTAACACCAATGTAGTATTAAGAAGCAGGCATTCTTTATTATGGCACTGGATGCACAGGGGATAATTCCTCCTAACATGCATACCGCAAGTAGCAACAGACAGAGCTTATACTGCTCAGTTATATACATATGCATTAGATTTCCTGGAACTAATTGTAATACTTGCATCTTAATTACCCGTGCATTTTAAGTCCCTTAGGAGCCCCTGAAGAGGTATCAGGACATCTCCGGTGGTCCCTAGTGGTTTGTTGAAGGGGTGTTTTTTGTGTCCTTTCCATGAACTCTGAGTCCTTCTTCCACATATGGTCATGAGTTGGCCCATCAAGTAATCTTGTCACAGTGTGTTGCAAGGTGTGTTGGTTTCAATGGGGGTTCTGATTCTTATCTAGATGGAGATGTCCTTAGTTCCTTTTGTCTTGGTCTCGACTGGCACCTGCTGCTAGGTTGTTTGCATCCCTCCAGGATGTCCCCCATCAGGCTTGCAAGGATTATGTCCTTGAGTGCATTCTTGCCTGAGGCCCCTTACAACATTACTACAACCAGAAACCGCATTAGGACTCTTGGTTTACCTGCTTCCTACCTAAACAAAGTCTAAATGAAGATATTAATTGAATTAAAGCACTCAGTAGAGCAGGCTGCAGAGAAAAACCCTCACCTCTGAGGCAAAAGTAATTATTAGTAAATTATGACTTTATTCTATTGCGATCTTCCTATTTCTTGCTGGAGTTTCATCATACGCATGACAATTAGAACATACCTGCTTAAGTTTTAAGTTGCTTATTTTAATAATTGAAATGTTTAGGGTCTTTTAAAGAAAATTTATTTTCTGTCACCCAAGGGGAAGCCAAACATTGATGGATATTGGCTTACACTCATTTGTACAAGGAAATGCAGTTTTTGCAACTTTCACTTTGATTCAGGGTTACAGTTTATTTTATGAGAAGTTTCAAAAGATACACATGTGTTAGTTACAGAGATTTGTGTTCTGTATTTGAAAACTCCAATTACACTTTCTAATTAAAAGCCTTAAGTGACAAATCCATAGATATAAAAAGGAACCCAATAAATGTAGCAACATCATTTTATTGAAGAGCCAGAACCCAGTCACCTGATGCAACTTTTGCTACAGACTGAACTTCAGCTCAGAGAATGCAAAATGTGTTCCGTTTTAAGAAATATGACAGTAACAAAACAAAACAAAAATAATACCAATTTTCTATTTCAAACAGAAGAAAGTAATGTAGGGTCAGACACTCATAAAATTCTACTCTTTGGCTTTGTCAGTTGCCTTTCAGAGAAAAAGAAAGCCTACTCAGAACATATAAATTTTTTTCAATCGTATCTTCTATACTGCCAGTGAAGCCTCTAATCTGAAAATTTTATGAAGTTCACTGATAACTTGGAAATGGGTGAAAAATGTTTTCTGGAAATACCCCTCTCATACTTCCATATCATTGCTTCAAACGAAACCAATAAGGGACAGACGCTGAGAAATGTTCCTGAAGCTGTAGGCCAGGACCAGCACCACAGCCAATGCCTGTGAACATGGGTACTGCTGCCTGTTGGAACAAATCAGCTCCTCACGGTTCTGCCTGGTTTCTCCTCCTAATCCTCCTTACTGAAATGAATCACCTAGCATGGGCACGCTGCCTGACAGGGAACAGTCCTGGGATCCTGTGGCAGGGCTGGCTGCTGCACTGTTGCAGAGGGGTCACTTGGAAACCTCATTAAATTGGGAGGAGGGTTTTGGGGAGGGTGAGAGACAGTGCATAACTTCTTGTGCTTTCCTGCTTTTCAAGCTTCTCCATCAGTCTCCCCAGCTCCTATTCCCTCTACCACCTCATCCCCTGACACTTTTAGGAATGCAGCACAATATTAGACGGGAAAACCAAACAAACTGCAGAGCTGAAGCACCTCCAGGCAGTGATTGAATTACCTTGTACTAAGACCTCTACGTTACAGGGCCGTAGTCAGGAAAACGACTGCTAAATTAAATAACACCAAATGAGTGCAACTATCCTACTGGAGGAAGGATCTTAACAGCATAACCAAAATACCAGAGCCCAGCTAGGCAATTAAGTAATCAGAAAATACTTGTAGTTCTCCTTGCAAAACACAATGTAAGATAAAACACCTGCTGGCATGTCTGCTGCAAGTCTTTTCAGACCCCTCAAGTCTTTTCTACAAGTAGTTTCTAGTGAGCTCTTTTTTTTTGATTGTTGGGTTTTTTGATGTGGATTGTCATTTTTTTGGAGCCACCTTTCTAAGCATACCAGATACACTTCTCATTTACAACTCACTTCGATGCTTGGTTGGTTTGGTGTGGTTTGGTTTTTTGGACAAGTTTCTGGATTACCCATGCTACCTGTAAATAACCAAAGCATGCTAAGAACTTCAGTATCACATCATCTCTACTGCTAAGATGGAAGGACATCAGAAAGTGAAAAAGTCAGACAAGTTTTCTGGGAGAAATATGCTAAACCTGTATAAATTAAACATTAAAACTACTGTTGTCTCAACTAAATACCTACTTACACGCATGCCAGGAGCACCATTTATGCATAGGTTCAAGTAACTTTCATTTTTCAGCTCACAAACAAAAGCCTTTCACATTTCATAATACAACACAAAGAGACAAATTATTCAACCCAAAAAATCTGGCATTTAAGAAAAACGGGCTGAAGCATGTCAGAACACGTTAGTTGCTTTACCAAAGTTCATCAGCCCATCTGAAACAGGATGCTGTGGCTGAATGACCAGCACCAGGAGCTTCAGAGGAACCTCAAAGGGTTTCCTTGAGGCAGACAAACAATAAACCACACAATAAAATCTCCCTTCTTAACCTCTTATATTAAAAAATTCTCAGGCATGCAATTCAAAGATCATATGAAACTTCCTTTACTGTTTTATATATTATATACAGTTGATGCTCACTTAAGCTGCTTATATATTTATGAAGGTAATACAAGCGGAACATCATCCAGAGATGATACTTTCACAAAGTCTTCTTTCTGATCCCTCTGACTCTTCTCAACATTTTATACTATGTGGAACAAACATCTGACAATACAGGAGTTTTGCTTACGAACCAAGGCACTGAAACATTAAGATTCTTCCAAATATTTTGAGCTTTTTAGGCTTTTCTTTTTATTTATAGTGTTGTCACGCTGGATATATAATGGGCTATTCTGTCTATCTTTATGAATAAGCAGACTTAAAAAAAAATCTCACTAATCTCTTTGTTTCAGCAAAATCTTGAAACAGCTAAAAGTATGTGCTGGGGAAAAACAAGTAATTTCCTTTCAAATAGATGTTAGGTCTGTCATTCAAATGAATATCTCTACCTCCTGTTGTCATGGGAGAAGGAGCAAATGGAAGGGCCCCTTCTTGGCTTCACAATAACAAATGATAGAGACCTTTTCATATCTGTTCTTATTTACTGCTTCTCCACAGTGAACAGTATCAATCTTTTCACTCTTTCATAAAAAAAGTTTTTCCACATCCCTAATCTCGCTTTTTATCCCTCCCTGATCATTATGCTTTAATCTGGCAGAAAAACTCATTATGAACTAGATGAAATGACTTGGGAGCGCACATTTTAATACTATGAAAGCAGACGCTTGCACAGCTTACAGAGCGATGCATTATGCTTTCTCGTTTCTACATCACAAATGGGTATTTTTAGAGATAATTTAGTTCAGCATTATCAAATGAGGCACTTTAGCCAGGGCTATAACGGACATCAGAAAAGATGACTCTAATGATGCCTGAATGTCAAAGATCTGTGGCATCATCCTCAATCTAAAGCAGTCAGCAGGGAAACCTGGATGTGGCATACTTTATTTTCACCCCAAAATCTGCCTAGCTATTCAGGGCAAAAAGGGGATAAAAGTAAAAACGTTTCTGCCTAGCTACAAGAATTTGCAATCTCACTCAATGTGGTGTCTTTCTGGACAAAATCTTAGGAAGCAATACGAATCACTTCTTTGTGCTTTAAAAACTGCTTGATCTTCCTTGCTTTATTCATGCACATCCAGAAGAACTGTCCTAACCAAGCTGATGCATAAATGTGAAAATTTACAGAGGTAATGACTGGCACGGACGCACCAACCTGGAAATGCCTCCATCTGGGGAAAATAAGAGGATTTTCAGTGCTAGTTTAAGGCAATAAATAGCAGAAGTGAAATCGTTAGAATTAGGGCAGTATTCCCCAAATGAACAGGTAAGAAAGGAATGGTTCTAAGGTCATCGACCATTGCAGCAGGGGAGGGAGAAGAAAATTAACATTTTGTATAACAAAGAGTTTTTGCCAACTATTTTGCCACAAGGCAGCTTAGCCCATTTGTGAGATAAGGACAGCATCTTGCCTTTGAAAAACCTCCTGCTGATAAAGCCAAGAGCTGAAACCAAGGGGCTTAAGAGCACACTGAAGTCCTTTACTGAGTAGGGACAGACTTGTGTATGTGCCTAAATGCTTCACAAAACATTTGTTATCATTGACAGGGACTGAAGATTGCATAAGGAATAAATTAAGTCCTTTAAGTATCCACCTAGAAACATGCAAGTACTACACTGTGTTTATCAGTGAACATATTCCAGATTGGCTCTACAGTTCCTTGTGTGTCAAGAACCAAAATCAACTCACAGAACTGGAAGAAAGTACAGTCATCCTGAGGGCACGTCCTGCATTTTTCAAGATACCTGTTTGGTTTTTTCCCCCACTCCTCTGCTGCCATTGAATAGAACCAATGGGTGAAAGGAGGCAGATGTTAGGTCATTTGGGACCTTGGCAGGAAATTCATTGTCATCCAAGCACATTACTTCTTAACCATCCTAACAAGGTTGTTTCTATAGCCCAACATGACTGCAGGGGCTGAGACCCAACATGGTAAGGTGTTTCTGAACTTGAGGCTTAACCTTCAGTATGCTATCATCCCTCCTGCCAGTTGTTTTGACAACACAAACATTTTGGACACTGGCATCATTAATGATACTTCACACAATTACATTTTTTTTTCTGCTTTAAGCTTTTCATAACGTTAAGTGCTACTATGATTTCTTTGTTTTCTTTAAAGAAAACACAGAGAGCTCTATGAACAGTAGCTTCATTTAACAGAGATTGCCCACTGAATCTGTAAGAAGATTAGAAGATAAATATTAATAAGATTAGTCTATATGAGGAAATTAAAAGGACCTATGAATAACATTGCTCTGTATAATTTAACATACAGATCTATCACGCTATTAAGTGAATCTGATTATGTATAATTTGCAAAACTGGAGAAAATGAAATAATCAAACTGATTAATAAAATGAAGTTGAGGAAAATTATCTGTTCCTAGCTACTTGTTCTGTTATACCAAAGTCTGACATCTCCAGTACTGAAGTGCACAGGTGCCACCTCCTCCTGCTACAAATATTTCAACTATGTTTTCCTATGTTAAATAAAGATGAACGCAATGTAAATACTACCAAATGAAGTAAACTATGTAACGGTCCAGGTTGAAATGCAGCTCAAATACTCCATTTAATTCAGTGGAGTTAAGTCACAGGATTTTTTTTATGTAACCCAAGATGCTTGAGAAGGGCTATGTATGACTCTTCAGCATAGCCACTACGGGCAGGTACCATGGCAATGGTACCTGTAAGTGAGCTCTTCACAGCAGAATCACACAAGCTCAGGCATTCACTGACTAAATCCAGGCTAGCAGTAAAATAGACTGCCACGTATCCCTAGAAAACTGAAGAATGTCTTAAGAGAAGGGGACGTTTATTTTCTTTACAAGGTATTGACAGTTCCAGGCAACAATTAAAGCATGCGTGACTACAGCAGCAAGAAAAACAAGAATTTTCCATTATCTTCATAATGAATTTAATTTCCTGAACTTGGTTTGAATTTTATTTAATTTACTGACAGGCACAATCTTCAGTGATGCCATCTTCATGCTTCTAAAACTGAAGGAGTTATGCTAGTTATGCCATACTCTTTACTACAGGTTATTTATGAAGAGTTTCCGTTTCATGGAATTTATTTTCTGCATGAAAGCAAATGAAAATGTAAACCTTGAGGGAAGGAAACAAAATAGGTAAGAAAAATATTACAGTTTCAGCTGCCTTTAGTAATATCCTAGAATCATAGCACTAGCAGGATCTCTCAAACACCCCAAGCAGGTCCATTTACTAAGACCCATAGCAACGTGAGGGTCTTTAAGCTAGAGCAGAGCATTCGTATCACAATCTTCTCTCTAAAAGGCCAGATTCACCCTTGCACACTTTTGGAATGTCTTCTGATTGGGAACTCCTGTAAACAGGTCATCCCTTCAGCATGTTTGCAAACCATCAAATTGGAGACTATAGAAAAAGGCAGACATCTACCCACAGTTGTCATTGTTATTAGGAGGGACTCATGCTCTTCTAAGCGATAGGTACCCTTTACTCAGCACACATGTTACATGCCGTGGCATACCGGTATCTGTTAAGTACATATATTTTATCTCATTCTTTGCTGTAACACATATGGACACTGGCCTCTGCCCTTTTTTTATTACCTATATAAAATCCAATTAAGAAGGTATTACAGGACTTCATTTTTATGTAAGATTTAATGGCACAATCTGAAAAAGATAGCTACATGCATACATATATGTATATATGCACACTCTTTTTTTCCCCCAAATCAGATCTTTGGCTTTCTAAGACCCCATACACAAAGCTACAGAAGAGATCCTGCTTTGAGAGAAGTCTACTTTAAATGCACTGTTATCTGTCTCTAGAAAACCTGCCTGGCTTCTTGTTACAGGTGGGTACTGAATGAGTGAGATAAGGCCAAGAAGTAAAATGGTGTCTTGCTGTGAAGGCAGTCGTTGAATGATGAAAACAGCAAGGGGGGAGGAAGGATTCAAAGATCCTTTTACAAATGAAACTTTTCACTGAAGGCCATAAGAGTTCCTAGTGATATGGGTGCTGAAATTTTAAGTGGACTAGTGCATAAGTGAGTCTTTGCTCCTGCAGAGCTTACTTAAAATATTTAACAGTAACTTTCTCTGGATAAATTATCCTGGAGACTCTACTCTATTAATATTAATATTTTTCCCTTGTGCTTTGCATATCAGAAAATTAAATTCATGAAGCACTTCCATTTCATAATTGCTTAGTATCCTAGTAATTTCATAGTTGCTTAGTATCCTAATAATTTAGAAATCTGCAAACATCTATGAAGAGTACTATAATCTCAGTATACAGCAAACAGGTTTTGAATATTTTTTGTAAGAGCCCACTTTCAGCTAACAGCCGTCAGTTTAGGATAATGCTGGTCACTTTTCCTGTGCTATGCACTGAACAAGATGCTAGAGCTATTACAGAAAGAAGAGAAATAGCAGTGAAAAACATCTGTGGAATGTGTAACTGAGGAGTTCTGCAGTGTACTGATCCTCTACTTTATATGCAGGAGTTGTCTACATTATCAGTTAACAGTATCTGGATTTACAGGTGGTGCTCTGAGGTTGCAGGAAGCTTTCTCATTATTTGCTCAAAAATGCTGAAGCTGAATGGGAGAGGAGGAGCAAGGCAGGAAGCTGGTCACACTAGTCATGACCTAAACCACAGCCAGGTAGATGGTCTTTTTTTCTTCTTCTTTTCAGTCAAACTAGACAACTTTTTTCACACATTCTGATAGCATCCCTTATATAAAGTCCTTAAAAAAGTCTAATCATCACATAAAATTTAAAGCTCTTTGGGATACATACCACGTTTTCTCATTTACTTAGGCTTTGCAGAGTGCTGGCTCAACGAAGCTTTACTGGCATCTTTGAATGTCACAGCAGTACAAACAGAAAATGCAAACATAGTCACGGCATAAACATTAAGCATGCAAGTAGAAAAATGACCCTGGCAAAATGAAGCCCTATTAGCTATCAGCAGAGATGGGGAAAACCTACTACTTGAATTGAAAGGGTTCAACAGTTCTGAGTATCCCATCAGTTGCTGGATCCACATAAGAAGATTAAAAACTCTTAGCAGAATGGAGCAGGAAACAGATGCAGCAAGACATCAAAACAGATTCTCCAGAAATAGGAAGAGGAGATAAAGAATTACACCACTAATTCAGAAGTAATGCCAGCAGTGAAACTGAAGGAAAGTGATTCTCCCTCATTGAAAGTACTGTTTACAAGTTCTATCATTTTGCCAACTTTGCTTCTGAGGAAAGATGCTCTTTTGTTCTAAAAGTTCCTGGGAGAGGGTAAAACACAGCTTTCTGGTGATACGACTGCAAAAAGACTGAGGATAACTGAAAATATTTTTTTAAAACTTACATGTGTAATCATGGCCTTGTGGCAGTTTGCAGTAGCAGCTTTGCTGGTTTCCAAAGTGTTAAGATTTCATTCAGTGACATGAGAATCCTCACTGATCCCTGAACAGTAATGCTCTAAACCTGGCAGAAAACCCCATACCCCTTCTCGAAGCAGGAGATCGATCTAGCCATAGACTGGACTACTCTGAGCCTGATCGCCATGCTGTGAAGAACATACAATAAAGGAAAAGTGTGCAGGAGCTGGCGGCTGCTGCAGTCATACCCAGCTTACAGAAAGATGATACGGCCAAGGGTGTTTGCCAGTCTGCCCAGGGTCTTGAAAAGATCTCCTTATGTGGACTGCTCAGGTTTCCGCATCTGACTTAATCTATGCTTCTCTCTCTCTCTCCCCCCATTCTGGTAAAGTTTTGCTTATCTAAATACATTTATATATTGTGTGCATAAGCCTGGCGCATAAAGCAAAATCTGTCCAGCACCTTTCAAACCAAAGAGTTTCAGAGGACAGGGGAGCCAAGAAATAGAGGAGCACTCTGCCAGCATCTAGTGAAAAGGAGGAATGATAAACAAAAAGGACAAACTGGCAGGCATTAACATGTTTGTTTTCATGAGTTATTTTACTAAGCTAGAAATACTTCTTATAGACATTGATACAATTATCACAGAGCAGAAAAGAGCTTGCCATTTATGAATATGTATGGAATTATCACAAATCACCCACACGTGTGTGGATGAAGGCTCACTCTAATCAAAGCCAACAGCTTCCAGCATTGGGGTACAAAAGCAAAGAACCTAGAAAACTGAGGAAGGAGCTTTACATAACTGCCTGCTCCAAAGTATGAGCTGGGAGGAGCTGTTACATGGTCACTGATAACACTAGGAGACTGTGTTAGCTCTCAGTGCTACATGCCCTCTTGCCAAGAGCTGAAATAAGAAAAGCTGTTAGCAAGGCTGGTATAGTTGGCTGGAGCAGTGGATAGCAGGGAGCAACAAGGTATTGCTAAAAAAAAAGCAGCTCACCACACAAAAACCGACAGCTTAAATCAGACTTTGCTACCCAACAAGCCTGAACAATCCCAAGCTGGAGTCAAGTGTTAGCGCAGAGGCAGAAGAAACCAGCTGGCCCAACGCTCATTTCAGCAGACGAAAGAGCACGGAAAGCGTTACACCCAAGGAATGCAGCAGCGCGTGCTATTCTGTCTACCATGTTACAATTGTACTGTTGCCCTTCAGTATAAATCCTGTTTGCCAAGCTAATCTAAGCATGCAAGCGTGGAAGATTAACTCATTGCCATCAGAAAGTGCGGCTAATTTTCCTCAAGTTTCTAGACAAGAGCTCAGCTAATGCAGTCACAACGCTGACCCTCAATCTGAAACAGCCCTTGGTTGCTGCACACCAAGCACCCGCAGAAAGACCACCCTTGTGAGTACTTTCAGAGCACCCAACCAGCATTGTTATTTTGCTGTTTTCCAGCTGGAGAGCTGAACTGAGTAATTTTCTTAGGGATCCCTGGACACCAAACTTGATTCTGCTGCTGACAGCCAATGCCGAGCAGCAGAATGTAAGAGAAGACTGAGGGAGAGCGCAAAAGATACATACTTTTTTTTTTTTTTCCATGAGTTTTAAGTCTAGTTTTAGAAATCCAGACATTTCTCAGAAGATGGTGACTTGGTGTTACAACCTCACTGCACATTTTTAAAAGAAGCCTTACTGCCTGCGTACAGAAGGATGCCAAAGCTTTCATCACTGTTATCACTTCTCATCCTTTCCACTCATTTCTGCTTCACCGCTGAGGGAGCTGGTGAATAAATTAGTTCCATTTTCAAAACTAGGCTGTGTCATTTTTCTTGAGTGTTAGTTCCTAACGGTATTTTCCTTTTTGTGATACCACTATCAATTTCAGGCCCTATTCTGAAATCAGAGAAATACAGAGAAGCCCTCTTTACTGAAGTCAGTGAAGCAAGAGAGATGTATAATCAGAATCAAGCCCACTAAATAGAGAAGATCAAACTTTGCCTTTCCTCTGTGTCTCCTGAATACAAGGTACCTGGTGGAGGATTTGGAGTGTCTAAAGCAATGCTCTGGTTCAAATGCAACTCTGACGGAAGGAAAAATCCACCAAGTTTATGGAGTACAAGAGGTGAGTTTTGCTACTGAGACCCACAGATGTGGTTTCCAGCATTCTGTTTGCAAATCCCTGGGGTTCACGTGATTGTTTTCAAGGGATTTGTAAAACCTGCAAAAGATAGCTGAGGAAAGCAAGCAATGTTTGGGGAGAAGGTGTGAAAGGGTATGTGCACGTCAAAACAAGTCAACAATTTCTGATTGATTCCACTTCCTCATTTTTTCACAATTTCTGTAAAGGTAGCAGCTATAAGCAACAACTATATATGTATAAATATTATATTTATATATTTTTGCAATTATTTATATGTATTATATATTATATATATTTTATACATTTAGAGTCGTATATATATATTCTGCTATTGTTTTTCCCTTTGAGAGGGAGGCATATCCCTAACCCACTGGAAAGCAGTGTGGCAGTCATTCAGAGCAAGATCAATTCAGGATTATTACAGTACACAGCTACAAGCAATTCAGCAGTTTGATATTACAAAGCCATGCAGAGTTAAATTAATCCCTAGCCCAGAAAAAATGTTCAGTGCAATCAGGAGGTTTAGCTTGGAGTTCCTGCCAAATCCTATTCCCCAAAATGCTATTCCCTCCAACTTCAGTGATTCCATGTGACTTTCCTCCAGATTCACTCTGCCATGCCAGGGATCAACAGTGAGTTTTCAGGTCTGATCCAGTTTATAGTTCAGGCATAACACGGTCAAAAAATTAACTGCCAGAGGCCAATACAGAAGCAGAGCTTTGCTTCCTTACTTTGGTTTCTGTCAAAGAAATACAGCATGAGGGTATTTCCTACTGCAATGTTGTCAGACTGGAGGTCATCAGTAGCAGCTTTTGTACTGCGGCATATGCTGGAAGCTGCATGTAGAGAAATAGCCATAAAATAAGACATAATTTTAAAACTTAACATAGGGCATAAAAGCAGTTCACCAAAACAACATTGCTTTGGTTTAGTTCTGTGTGTGTTGTTGGGTTTGGGTTTGGGTTTTTTTTTTTTTTTTTGATAAATATTTCTCAAGACCTGCATGTAAACTTTCCACTACAATTGAAATTAGCTTTTTTTTTGAAAATAAATACATTATTTTAGTCTCCATAATGAAGCTGGTACCAAATAGGTCTGACTGGACTAAAGCCTGCCATTTGAAGAAAAGTTGCAATATAATGACATCCACCAACAGCATTGGTTTTTCTCAGAAGTTACATGGGCCACAAAACTAAACTAGTTTTAGTTCAAACATCCATCACATTGTTTTTCACAATTTCACTTGTATTTCTTTGCAGACATGCAAGTCCGCTAAAAAGTGGGGAGTCTGACTCCACTTTCCTGAGTGAGGACTTTATGCCAATGTTAGTCTAGATCAAAACCTAAAAAAATCTCCAATCCTCTTCAAATACTGCTCACGCCTCCTCTGTCACTGACCTTGAGGATGACTCAAATAATTTTTGATGCAATCAATGCTTTTTATGCTGTCAAATGTAATGACAACATAGCTACAGTGATGATACTTGCTGATGGGTGATGCAGGATTTGATTTGCCAAAACAGACACATTCCTACCACACACCAGCCTGCAATCAGAGTAGGTAATATGAGCAAAGTAAGCTTTCCAAATCACACACAGAGCAAGCAATAGCAGACAGAGGACAAACTCCTAGCGAAACATTGTTCACAAAACCAATATAACCCCACAGTCAAAGCTGCGTTACGTACTGCAGCTGAAGAGTACAAGAGCAGTTTGGCATCCAATCCTGGAACAGACCTAAAAGGCAAAAACCTTCTACGCTGATAATATCAGCTGAGGCATTACACAGATGAATCCCTGGTTCAGTCATTTCCCATGCTCACTGGGTCTTCTAGGGGAGCCAAGGTTCACCTCTGTGCACTTCACATACTTGTTTCCAAAAGGTAATGTTAAAATCTGACAAGTTCAAAAGTGAAAACAATCTGAAATGCACATTTTCCTCAGGCTTCATTGCGACTGTCATTACATAGCAGAGAAACTTCAGTTTTAAAGCAGTTTAAGCATCGCCAGTTAGAATAATTGCAAAGGTATTAGCAAGGCCACAGACAACTTCTGATGAGTAAAAATATACTGATATTGACAAAATGGTTCTGTTTCTCAGTCAAATATAGACTTTGCATCTTGTATAATCCAGCACATATTTAGCTGGTCAGCATGTAAAATGGCATGTGACAACCTGTAAGGGAGCATGTGATTGAGTACTGTGACATGCCAGGGCAAAGGTTGGGAAAATGTAGGATTTTTGGAAGTGTTACGTATGCCTTAAGTCTGAGCTGCCAAACTTCTTAGTCCTTGGCAAATTTATTTCCTTTTGAACCTCAAAGATGGGTGTTCTGTTATGTACATTATTTGTTAATTATAATACTTTTATACGGTTCCACTTCTCAAATGTATTATGCAAAAATCTGCATAGCTACTCATGCTGTAGTGCACCTGAAAATGCAACTGGTTATCACTCAACAGCACCATTTTCAGGTAACACTGTGTGGCTGTGGTCACTGACATCTACAGTCAATACTAAGGAGAAAGGCTTTCCTTGAACTATTACTAAATACTTGTCTAAGTGTCAGAACAATATTAAATCCATACCTCAAGAGAAACCCCATTTAATGGTTTGTCTACCAAGTACACTGTTTAAATAGTGGTTTATTGTATTTCCATTCCTTCCATAAGACACTGACCTTTAATTATTACACAAACATTTGCTGCTTATAACAGTATTTGAAACAAATGCAAAGAATAAATTGTTGGAGAGTTTCAGCAAAACACCACCGAGTTCTAATTAAGACAAACTAATCAAAATGACTATGTTTCGCTCATTACAAGTTGTGTCTTCCGATTTAAAAAAGCTGCCTCACGGAAGAGTGTAGAGAAGGCAGTCAGAGCTGTCTCATAGGCATGCAGCTAAAGGACAGGCATCAACAGGCACAAGATGTAACAAGGGAATTACCTTTTTGCACCAGAGAGTGGTCAAACACTGGAGCAGGGGTCCAGAGCAGCTGAGGAATCTGCATTCTTGGAGATATTCAAAGCTCATCTGGACAAGGTCCAGAGCAACCTGCTCTACCTGGACTGCTTTGAGCAAGGGGTTGGACTAGGGGCCTCCAAAAGTCTCTTTCAACCTCAATTGTTCTTCAATTCTATGCTTCTAAATAGAGTTGGGAATAGGAATCCAGAGAAAGTATATATTGATTCCTTTATTCCCTCTTCCCAGTAAGCACCTGAAACTAGTCCATAGAAATGGACAGCTTCCTTCCAGAGCAGGTTTGAGTCAATTTGCAAAACGATTTTCCACCCCAAATACTTTTATAAAATATACATATATGAAGGTGGGGGCGGGGGGGGCGGGAAGGACAGGACAAAGTCTGTACATTGTTAGCATTGAAGTAAGACTGCTTACACAAGACTGCAGCTCCCACTGAAGTGAAATCAGAGGACAGAAATGGAAAGAAAATATCTTGGGGAAAAAAACCTGGCAGAAATCTGATGAGAGTAAATTGGTAGTATAAAGAAAGCAGTTACGTGATAGCTGTTAATAAAAGAGGAAGCTTTTCTGGACTATTTTTCATACATGAAAAAAATTATTCCTCTTCTTATTTGACTATAGACAGGTATGAGAGAGAGACAAAAGTGTATGGGAAACTCCAACATTTTAAACTGGATTCTCAAAGCGAATCAGAACATCAGGCCCTGCACATATTGAATATGTTGTCCTAATCGAGCCTGCCTAAGGACCAGCCTTAAAATACCATCAATTGCCTATGAGTAGAGAGAAGTGCCTCTCAAGACTTTAAAAGCCCCATTCTGTGAAATATGGCTCCTCAAACACTTTCAAAATAGGCTCCAAAATCATGTAGATCTTTTAGAAGTATTTTAGGTGCTCTTGAAATACAGGCAGAAGTAATACTTCTAGCACTACCATTCAATAATTACTTGGCAATTTTTTAAAAAGACGGGTGATTTGTAGAAAGAGCTAGAACTTCTCAAATAACAACAATAATTTAAAAAAATATGTATCTCCACACCTAATATTGAAAGCCAATAGACTTTGTTAGTCCAAAAGCCACCACCCAGAGATAGGTCTAGACCTCTCTGCAGAGCCTTGTTTTTCTTAGTCTTTACGTTTCAACTGCTTAAACATTTCTATAGCTGCCACTAAAATCATTACATTTTGTAATATGTTGTCAGCTAGGAGGAACACATTATTTAAGGAGATGTGAATCTAAGGATTCTTGTGGTTCATGAACATTAGCATAAATTACAAGTCAAAGCTAACATTTTTATTCCACCATCTAATATTTTCTTGCTAGTCCCAAACAATACAAATTACAATATGCTCAAAAATTTGCTGCTATAGACACAAAACCAAATACATACTGTAAAGAACACAGTATGAAGGAAAAAGGCTAAACCCCATCTCTTTGGTAAAACATATTCCTTGAGGATAACACCGTCTTTCCAAAGGTAAAGGAATAAGTACAGTACGTATTGACCTGGGGAATGACAGGGAAAAAGTAAATGAAAGGAGAAGGTAGCTTCAGCTTCATTTAAAAATCAGTGCTCTACCTTTGCTGTCTCTGGCAGAGAGGAATAAGGAATAATTACGGCTTCTCAAAACAACAGAATGGAGACTTAAGCTCAAGTCAACAGCACATCAGAGACCTTTCTAAAAGAAAGACTAAAATAAAGTATGAGGGATTTTTAGCTTAGTTTTTCCTGGGACTCTCTTCCATTTACTCTTTCAGCAAATTCTTCTTTTCTGTTTCCTCCTCTCATTTTTCAGCACTCTAGAACCAATATAAGCATTAAATATTACTTGCAGGTATGATGAAAGTATAATTTTAAATAATACAGTTACTTTCTACAAACATGATGCCTTTCCTACACCTTCATTTAAAAAAAAGAAATAACAGTTTCTGACAGCAAATGAATGAGCTGACAGAACATATGGTCCTGGTCTTAAACAAGAGGTGGTGGCAGAATAAGACAAACACCTTCCTCGTTAAAGTAACTCTGGCACCATGACTGGATTACTCTTTTTGTAAAGATAATGTTTACTTGCTGTAAGGAAGCACTGTTCACACACTCCAAATAAAGAATCTGTCAAGCCACTGTCTGTACGCCACATCTACTTAGCAATATACCTCAGCTCACATGTATTACAGGCACATCAAAAAACTCTCAATATAAAAAGAAAGCAACTTTCAGCCCCAGTTGAAATAATATAGCTTAATCCATATACTCTCCCCTGTATAATCTAGCTGAGAACAAACAAACAAAAAAGTAGCCACGGAATTGATTTTCTCCTGCTGTTGCTTCTTCAGTGCTATTGTCCTTTTAGTGAGTTTTGTAACACCTCTGGAGGCCTGAGCAGCACATTCCTTTTCCAGCAAGACCTCTTCAGAAATCAATAGCACCTATTCAAGGGATTTATAGCATGATTCTGCAAAATCCTTTCACAGTGACTTGCATAACTTGTTAGGGAAACTGTGTGCAGCATTATCTTTACAAGTGCTCTTCTAAGATTTAAAAAATAAAAAGTCAATGAAGGGTTAGTAGCACAAGTAGCACACAAATATCTAATGAACTGATGTAAGATTTTAAGATAATTTTAAGAATGACACAATGAGGGGAGAATTCTTGCCTCTCTGGCTTTAGGAAAGGTATTGCCACATAAAGGCAGAATACCACTTTATGTGAATGGGAGTACTGGATTCTTTATTATTTTCAGTGCCACTGTATCAGAGGAAGGATGAGGGAACACTAAGATTTCTGATCAATAGCTGTCATCGGCAAATTCTCAGTGTAATGCAACTGGAAGTGATGAATCTGGTAATAAAACATCTAGTAATTTGCTCTACTGAAGAATGAAACATGACCCAAGCACAGCAAAGTCATGGTTAAGCCCCAATTAGAGCAAGTACGTAAATCATCTTTAGTTTGTAGGTCCGTCTGCAGCACTTGGAGATGTCTTCCCCAGCCCAGAGTTGTTACTGCTCTGCCTCCCTCTGATTGCTGATAGTACCTATCTCTACTGTTATTTAATGTTCACTGTGCAACTGAGCGATTCCCATACTTTGAGCACAGTAGTTGTGCTTTTAGGTTATCTTTCAGATACATCCAGGTGACACCGCAAAACACAAGCACAGAAGTAGGTGTAATTTCCTCATTGCTGTGAAGACAAGTGATCAAGTGCTGATTTGGGGCACATAAACCACAGGGTATCCAGTATGAACTATCTCAGAGAGTACTGGACAGGCGGCTCTGAACAAAATTCTTCCCTTTTCCCTCAAAACTCTTTCCCCCAGTAATAAAACACAACCAGAGAGTTCACAGAGATCCAATTGTGAAAGTAAAGTACTAAATAACCTGACAGCAAAGCCTTTGACAAAACCAAATTTAGGATTACCTAACATGGACAGCATTGTGTTCCCTACTAGTAATATTCAGAGAGAAATCCTGTTTCCCCAAAGGCAAAGAGTTTGCTTGCAAACAAGACAATGGAGCTGAGTGTGAGAGCATCCCAGGTTTGCCACAGCTTTGAGATGTAGCTGCCCAAATATTTCCATATACGAGCTTCTGAAAGAGTACTGGAGGATCATTAAACACAGGAAAAGCCAAACTTCACTATAAAAACAGTTCCAGTATTTCATTTTGAAACAGAGAAACTCAAAGTGACCATGAAAGACAGAAAAGTAAACCAAAAGATCTGTGCACAACTCTCTACCTGCTTATTGTGTCCTCAAGAGAGGTCCCTGTTTCAAGCCAAATGAGTGATAGGGCAAGGTCTGCCCAGTCCCCTTCAGTCCCCCGTAATTTTTTTCTCCTGTTGATGGGGCCAAACTCTGGTGGTCCCACCTGAGCTGCAGGCTCCCAGCATGGAGCTGTGGCTCCCTTGCCTGCCACCTCTTCCCTTTGAGCAGGATCAGTATTTAAACTAAGGAAAGCTAAGACCTTGCTCTCTCCCTTGAAAAATTTGCATGTAATTGGCAACCAAGCAGGGGAAAAAACCCCCACCCTACTGCTCCACAAAAAAATCCCAACTGCAAGCATTGCCCATCATCTCAAGTATATTTAGCAAGCATTTGGTTTAGAAAACCAAAGTACCATTACAAAGTATTAACGGAAGGAAGAAAAACCTTTCTTTGGAGAAAGAATATTTTAAGGGATAGTCACAGTCAGAGTAAGAAGGCAGTATTTATGTATGTCTGATAGTAGTTTCTTATGCCCAGTGGCAATGCTAATTTAACTTTTCAATCTTTATTGTTCCTCCTCCGTCTCCGTTTTTAAATTTTACTGATAGAACTAATCATTAATTCACTTCAGATCATTATCTGGAAAACATTTTAACGCAGCAAAAAAACCCTCCAGGGGATTGAAAAGCGCATTCTTCCAAGAGTTTCCTTAATTATGAGAAAAGTAACAAGGAGACCACTAGCCTGTTAAAATAACAAATAAATAGGCTGCATTCAGAAATATACAATATATTGATCTTTGTTCAAGTATTAGCATCCAGGGAACTAAAGCATATGAAGGTAAATCATTATCACTTCTCTTGCAGAATTTTTAAGGAACAAAAAAAGATTAATATTCTTTGTTGCAGAAGCATTTTTAATTATATGTAACATTTTGGGACTATCCCCACATGCATTCATTTCAAAGCACTAAAGCTTCATGGTGAAATATATTGGAAGGTGAAAATCAAAAATAGAGAATTAAACATATAAAGATACTGAATAACTACTGCATTCTTGTTTCATACTCAGTGTATACTAAGAAAGCTGTTACTGGCTATAGCTGTTACTGTCTGATACAAAGACTGCACAGACACAGACGTGCATTTCCTAATCTCCCCATATTCCTATAGTGGATGGAACAAAAAGGTCTGTGTAGAACGGCATGGCAGAAATAATATTATGCAGATGACTTTAAGCAAAGAGAAGAGTGGAGTAATTGCAGTTTGTCCCTTAATACTTGCACTTGCCTTCACAAAGGAAATCTTTAAAATTCAGTATGTGTCGTATTCGATGGTATTGAAAAGTAATGAATTGTAACAATATGTGGATAATATATTTGACGTGGTCAGGGGTACAATCAAAACCAAACTACTGGGTACATCACTTAGAAAACATTCTGTATATATATCCAAGAGAATTCACTCGTTTGGTTCATTACCTAGTCAACAAAACTCTCAGAGAATGAAATGAGTATAAATAAGAGAACAAATCATGCAAATGTAGCACCAGTGAAATGCACACACCTAATCAGTAAATGGAGGTTATTTTTGAAAAGTCATATACAGCCAACCATTGCTACCATCTTTGTTAAGTCTTTTTGTTTGCTCAGTTCTGTTTAGGGTACTTTTGCACAATGAAGTTGAAACAAGTTATTAAATATTTTCATAATCGCGTTTTTTTTCTTGTTAAGTTTGCTATAAAAAAGAGCAGAGAAATATAACCAATATACTTGAGTTCTGTTCTTTACTGCCAACATTATTCTGGCTACCAGTTAGAGCTATAAAAACATGTGCACACATGGACTCGCTGGCTGGCAAGAAAAGCAGAGCATAGTGACCCAGTCTTCTCTGAGAAAATATGATACAAAATGGGTCTTGAAAGGAGCTCAAGAGATCAAGTTTATCTCTCAGCATCAGGAGGGCTGGAACCTCTCTGCTGAAAGGATGAATTATGTACATTTATCTAGCCTCTTCTTAAAGGCCTCAGGGGATGGAAATACCACAAGTGTCACGGGAAACCTATTCCCAACCTATTCCCATGCTTCAATAATCTTATTACTGGGAAGTACCTAGTCTCTAAATCCACCTTGCTGCTCTTCTTCTGACCATTTATGTACAGCTACTACACAGTTTCCACCTCTGTCCCACACTGTTTTTACAGAGCCATGTTTCCTTAGCTTGCTTATGAGAACACCACAGGAAACAGTGTCAGAGCTTTCACTGAAGTGAAGCTACAGCATCCTACATTTACTGTTTCTTCCACAGCCACAAGGTCTATTAACCTGTCATTGTCAGTTTGACATGATTTCTTTTTGACAAATCCGCACTGGCTGCTACTCACTACTGTATTATTTTTTAGTGCTTGTAAGGCCTGAACATTTGTTCCAGTATTTTTCTGAAAATGGAAGTCAGGCTAGCTACTCTGCCCTGTCCACATCTATTTTTTTTTTTTTTTCTTCTTTTTCTCCTCTTCCTTTCTCCCTCTTTTTCTACGATAGGGTTTATGTTGACAACCTTCAGCCTTCTAAAACTTCACATATGTTTTTTTTTAAAGGCCTAACTCTAAAGTGTGATGATAAAAATCAACTAAAGCAAATTAACAAAACCTAAAGCATCAGTTTCAACCCCCAGCTAACAGCATTTCCTTTAAACAATTCCTCTCTAAAGTATATGTCAGCAAGCACCCCTTTTAAAGGGCCTACTATGCAAGCCATGTGGATTAATATTTAAACTATTTAAACTATGCAAGACAGTACATCTCTAAGATACCACCTTCTTCTGAGGGAAGACACATTTCTCTATTCCTTTATGTCAACATCCATCCTAGACAACAACATGCCATCAGCTCCATGTATACACAACAGAAAAACAGAAATACAGTATTTTATAGTCTTTTACTCCCTTTGAACACATATTACAGCTGAAAGAGTTTCCGACAATGCCACTTCCAACTTAAGCATCAGCCATGCTTAATCCTATTTCTAACCCAGATGACGTTTTACATCATATGGTCCTACAGTCAGTTTGATCAGAGAGAGTCCTACTGTGTCACTAACAAAAGAGATTTATCATTAGCAACAGTGATTTGGTTTCAAGACCCCAGAAGTCACTTGAAATACACACTTATATCAACAAATAATCAAAGACTTTTCTACCTCTACTGTTTCCATTAAAGTGACAGTACCAGACAGCTACAGGAATACTAGAGTGAAGCAGAGCAAAATGGTCTCTTGTTATAAATGACTGACTTGCCATATTACTGCTTCCCATTAAATTGTTTTACATTTTTAAACCAATTTACATTGTTTCCACTGATGAGTGCATCACTACCATTGAACACGTTTAAACGACACTGTTTAAAAATAACTTGTAAAGAAAATAAAGTGGTGGTTGTTGTTGGGGTTTTTTTCAACTGTTGTTTCCCAGTAAAGACACAGAGACACTAGCCTGTGGAACTCTCAGAAAGCTATTAAAACTCCTGGAGTTTAAGTCAAGAAGTATGCAAACTGCTACACTGTAAGCAGGGAGTCAGCCACAAGGATAAAGTGAACACTGTGCTTCCCTATTTTCAAGCATCCTGTACCCTTTTCCGGTTGACTAGACTCTTGCCCAGGGCAAAGTCTAAAATTCTCTCAAAGCTTTGGAAGAAAAGACTTCAAAGTAACATACTGCCTTAACGATTTTTTTTTTTTTTAATGAAAGAAGCCATTCCAAGACATGAAACAATGTAAAATATTACATTAAATGAGTTTAAAGACTAACATGGTTCAGGAAAAGGGAAACCTAAACACTCACTAAAAATGCTAATATAAGCAGAGAGATGCACAGCAACTCATTTTCTGCCACAATCTCTGTAAACCAAAACAAGCTTTACAGCAGTGCAAAGATCTTGATTAAGCCATGGGTAACAAGGTGAAGTTTTGTAGTGAAAGATTAGTTCCTTTGTGCAGTTATACTAATAACAATTTAAACTGTGCCTCACTGCACAGATGCTGCTGCTTTGACAGAACCAAGCATGGAATTTATTAGGGGCTTAGTAAAATGCCACTCAAAACCAAAGTGAACAACATCTAAGTGACAGTCAGGAGATTCAGCTCACTGCTGAATGCTGGGGAATGATAAAACTACATGTAACTTGAGATGGCATATTTTGATTATGAAATGAAAAAAAATCCAAAAAACCCAGAAACTAACATACCCTGGATAATATAACCTAACACTGATGTCATAAACTAAAAAGGAGTTAAGAGACATGTACCAAGACATGTACCAAGGCAGCAAACCACACCAAGACTAGTATTTCAGAGCAATTTGACTGGTCTATCAAATATGATGTCAGGATCCTATCAAGGCAATGAGCTTCAGAGGAGACAAACTGAAAGGCCTGAAAAAATGATATTATCTCAGAACTTTATTTCTTTCCTATAGTTTCATAATATACGAGAAAGTGAATAACAAAGGACTCCTGAAGAAAGACTTGAAGAGGTAATAAATGCTGAAGATGGATGGGACACTCGGGTCAGCAAGAGGCTTTACTGCTGACCGAAGAAATTTTGCTCTAGGATAGTTCCATGAAGTTCAGCAAGTGCTCAGTGATCTGATCCAGGCATTAGTTTCTTCCACTTCTAGCTATGGGTGGAAAAGAAAAACCTACTCATACACATATCCAAATCCAGAAGGCCTCCAACAATAATGAAATCATTCTACATTGCTTTTCAGAATGGGTTGTTTTCATACTGAATTTTGTCTCCTTACCGCCACACACACTTTCATCCATTAAGCTACTAGGAAGTAGTTGCAAAGACTTTGCTTTTGACAAACAAAACCCACCTCCATCCAGTATGCTCAAATTCCCTAATAAAAATGGGCCTTCTGTAAAGAAGTCAACCAGAAAGTTTCTGCAGATTACAAGAAACTGAAAAGGGTGATTAAAATGGAGATTGCCATTTGGCCTCTATTGCCATATGACCCTGTACATTATTAAGCTTGTTTGTACAATGCATAACATAAGGGATGCATAATGGCATTACTTTTTTCATCATTTTTCCTTCATTGCTTTCCTTGCCTCTATTGGATTTTTATGACACTTTCTAAAATCTAAAGTAGTAACTTACCGTTTCCCCTTCCGTCAGTGTTCAGTGTGGATTCGGTGCTAGCCAGCAGTAACATTTTTTGCCTGCCAGCAATACTTTTTATACTGCAGACCTAATTATGCTAGCACAAAGCTGCCAGGTACTGAAAGCAGGAAGCTTTAAGATATGCTATGGAGGCAAAATACAGACAGCAAATCCAGGTCCCATTAACTTTGTATTTCTTAAATCCAGAATTTATGTGATGGGTGCAGCACTTGGAAAAAAAGGAAGGGCCAAGACATGACTGAGTGACCTGACCCTGTGACTCTTCACTGCTCAATGGAAAGGGTTCCTCACATGGCTTTGTCACTTACTGCCTAACCTGCCCTGTTAAATGCAGCTCTGAAAACCTCTCAGGTATTAACCTTATACTCAGCTCAGCGGTTCAGTGTTCTCATCTTCTCTGCCTGTGAAGATGCTAGAGATGGAAGAGAATAATCTGGCTAAAAATTTCCATGAAGAATAAGGGACAGGGTCCAGGGACAATATTTTATCTTAAGCCAGGTGCTGATAATAAATACAGATTCTGTAAACTCTACTCTTTCCAAAACTTGAACTGAAGCAATGACAACCAGTGCAGGCCCCCAGTGCCAATGTGGAGAGTTTTGTCATCCTTGCTGGAGAACATCAGCTTCCATGGGAGGGTTCATTATGAGAAATTTAAACAAAAATCCCCAGCAAACCTCTTTTTTAGCCCCTCACAACCTTGACATCAAACCTAACTAGTCCAGAACAAAAGACAGCTGTTACTGCAGTCCTTTAAGTACAACACCATTTATCAGATATTGACAGCTCTGCTCCTATCCTGGATTAATTTTTTTAAATCTTACCTTTTTCAGACTGCATCTAACAAAAAGCACTAACAGCATCCCGCAGGTTTACAAAATACAACATTATATTTCTAAAGAATACAAAATTACAAATGCATTATAAAATAAACACTATGGTTATTCCAAGATTGTTTTCAAGCAGAAGAAAACACGACTTACATAAGATTTTTTAAAAACACAGAGTTAATGTTTAATTGTCCTCATAAAAGAAACACAAATTGTCAGTTGAGTGGAGATCCTCAGAGACACCTAGATGCTGGAATCATCACGTAATTATAGATGCTTGAAGATTCGATGGCTTATCATGTAATTTCCCAGGTCAAATGCTAAGACTAGAGGATCTTTTTTCCCTCCTCAGCTGCCTAAACTATTGTACACCCATGGCAGATTGCTATTATCCTGCATAGCCAAAACAAAACAAACAAAGCCTAAACCACTTCTCTTCGACACAGTGCACTCTACTAAGCCCCATACTTCCAATGGGCTTCCCACAATCTGTTGAAAAGGAGCAGAGGTCATACTGTCCCAAAACGAAACAAACTCTCTCTCAGTTTTGCAGGCTGATGGTCGCAGCAGTAAATCTGAAAGTAAGTGGACTGGTGGGACTTTTTACCAGTTCTGTCACATTTGCTTCCTCCCCTTCTAAGGCGGGCTCTTCCTAAGAGTAAAATGATTCAGTTGCCAAAAACTTCCACATGCCCTTTTCCAAACCAGAATTTCCCCATACACCCACCACTGTCACGGCCCAGCAAGCACGTTGGCTGTCGGTCAGACAAACAAACATATACACAAAGAAAACAGTCTCTGTGACTCAGCTTTCCAGAATGTACACTTGAATAATTTTTATAAGAAACTGCTCTTTAAATACTATGATGAGCAAAGGATACCCAATAGATGTTGACTTGGCTCCAAAAATAAGGTTAATTCTGTGTTAAACCTTGTGTTGGCACAGTGCAGCAACTGTGGAAATAAGAACACTTGCTAAATTTTAACCCCTAGCTTAATTGTCTAAACAAAATTTAATGAATATGTGATGAAGACAATATCATGCACTAATCATTATTCTTTCCTCCTCCTTTTTCCGTGTTCACACTAGGGATATTCAATAGTCATGGCATTAATCAACTTGAAAGAACAGTATTGAAGAGAATAAGTCAATAATTTAAAAAAAGCCAACAGACAAAAGAAATATACAATATGATAATGGATTTGAGAGATTTAGCATATTTTCCTGAAGAATTTAAACCCTAATTTTGTCAAAGACACTTTAATATTACAAGTCATATAAACATAGGCAGCTCCTCTAGGTAAATAATATCCTCTAGATAAAATAAAGTCAAATTTCCAGAAATATAGTAAACTCCTTTTATTTTCCAGCCCCAGTATTTTGTCCCTTTCTTGAACATTCCAGAGAGACTTAGGTCCGATGGCACATTGAACTGTTATGAAGAAAGAAGGTACCTAACATGAAGCTGACAGGAATAGCTATGGTCTGCCTTGAAAGAAAAAGCATTTACTGAATAGCTAAAAATTAAGACAAGTTCCGCAATTAAATCAACCATATATCTTTGAACTGTGCTTTCATCATTTTTGATGAGTTTGTTTTAGAAGCTGCAGCCATTACACTGGGCTTAATGTATTTTAGAAAGCGAGAAAAACCTCATCACTTTTTCAAGGGTGTTTTCTAATTCAGTTATCAATTGTCATTAAAGTATCTGCACTGGCAGTAACTCCGATAAGGAACTCCTGTTAGTGACGACCGTGTAATCTCCCTCTCCTCTTCAAATAGGAAACTTTTCTAGAAAACTTGGGATCGCTATAGAACCAAATTCTGCCTTCAGTACTACCTGTAAATTACCTTGCACCTGCACGCAATGCACGTTTTAGAGGACATGTAGTGAGATACCTTCAGTGTAATTCAGGAAAAAAGGAAAAAGGAATACAAGGACTCTTATTTTGGAAACAGGAGTTTTCACTGAAATTCCCATTTTAAATGAAGGTTGGGGCTGAGGTTTTGGGGTTTTTTTGTTTGGTGAAAAAATACTTCTTCACTTTGCAAGAAAATTAAGCTTTAGTAAACTACATATAGACCACAGTTGCCTTTAATGGAATCCATAAATTAAAAAGAAAGAAGCTGCCATTCGAAGATTAGCCACAGTAATGAGGGCTGTGCAGAACAGCCGCATAGACCAAGCCTGAGAAACACCCATTACTGTAATTAGGAACAATAGGTTTTACAAGCTTACTGTCTTTTTTCCACCAGAGCACCAGTTCATTTGTTCAAGTTTAATGGTTTATTATACCTTTAATTATAACAGTCTTTCTCATACCACTTCAACTTTGTAAAATTATCTCATATGGTAGGTGACTGAAATATTTACTCACAGAGAAAACTCTGGCTGAATGAGATTTTGGAATTTATTGCTGTGTAAATGAGGTCATGAAAGCCTCAAGAGCTCCCTACAGGATGACTTTATAGTAGAACTGCAATTTTGGAATATACATGTGGGTGATAATTCTAAAGCCACAGAACATTAGACCCAAAACACTGACATGGGACTTTAATGGAAGAAGCTGGTGAATTTACTAGAAAATAAACAGAAATAAACTCTATGCAGATTGTCTTTAATTACTCAAGATACCAAGAGAATGTATTTTTGAACCACATTATGGCAGAAATGTTTCTCTAAACATGTGGATACTTATAAACAAACATTTAAACAGCCTTCTTCAGACACCAACTTTTAATGTAGTAAACCTTCGGTTTGCTTTTCTGTCTCAGAAAGCTAGCTGGAGTACAGGCAACAACTCCATGTAAAGCATGAGCTGACAATTATAAAAATGGTCTGCTTTTGCTATTGCTGAAGAGTCAAAGGAATTCATTTCTCAACTTACAGAAATCTCAGCATAAGAAATTCATGCAGCCAGCTATATAATAGATCTGGATTTCTGGGACATCCCGAAGAAAGAGCAGGCCCCTCTAATCATGCTTTAGATGGCAAATATCCTTATGACATCTGATTTCACTACAGGCAGTCCTGCTTCTGAGACTCAACAAGACTGGAGGAACATTTTGCGAAGCCATGAAGGGCTTCCTAGGCAATGCAGCTGGTCCTCTTTTCTGTATCTGAATGCGTGGGTTTCTTCCCCTCCGTCAAGATGATATGCCTCAATCACATGATTATTTACACTTATAAGAAAATGAACACAAACCTTCATTCTGCAGCTTCCATGATCTTAAGGAAACCTTGTCATCTCTTCACAAGTCAAGAAGAAATTGTCCCCAACTGCAACAAATCCTCTGCAGGGAAAGTTCATCTCATTATCTGACAGCAGGCCTCAACAATGTGCCCTGGCAGCCAAGAGGGCCAACCGTGCCCTGGGGTGCATCGAGCACTGCACTGCAGCCGGTCGGTCGAGGGAGGGGATTGTCCCGCTCTGCTCTGCGCTGCTGCGGCCTCACCTCGAGTGCTGTGTGCAGTTTTGAGCACCACAGTACATCAGGGATGTAAAGCTACTGGAGAGTGTCCAGAGGAGGGCCACGAAGTTGGTGAAGGGTTTAGAGGAGAAACCGTACGAGGAGTGGCTAAAGTCACATGGTTTGTTCAGCCTGGAGAAGAGGAGGCTGAGGGCAGACCTCACCGTGGTCTACAGATTCTTCACAAGGGGAGGAGGAGGGGCAGACACTGATCTCTTCTCTCTGGCGACCAATGACAGGACCCAAGGGAATGGCAGGAAGATGTGCCAGGGGAAGTTTAGGTTGGATATTAGTTTCCTTCTGGTATAACGTGCCAAGGAAAAGCAAAGAGGTATAGAGAAATAAAAGATAAAAGCAATATGGAGAAGGAAGAGTGGATAGAAAAATAATGACAACAGACAAGACGACACAGATATATGCCTTCAGATTCCAAGCTACACTGGACAGGAGCTCATTACTGCTTTCTTGATGCTCAGCTCAGGCTCTCTCTCTCATAAACATGCTTTCTTCTTGTGTTCATTTTTGCAAGCATATCAAAGTAGCAGACCACATTGCCCTGCTGAAAGCAATCAAATAGAGATAACTAAGTGCCTTTCCAGAACAACACAACAAATGCTGGGTGACAGAAATGAATTAACATAGTCTTGAAACACCTGGAATAAGTTAAGGACTGTGAGGAGAAAACTAAGGGGGATCTAATTGCTGTCTTCAGCTACCCAGTGGAGAAGACAGAGTTGGGTTCTGCCCAGAGGTGGGTAGCAGACAAATTGTAGAAAGGGAAATTGTGGCTTGAGCATGGCGGGGCCGGGGGGACACGGACGGACACGGGATGGGACGGGAAATAGTCCCCAGTGAGGGCACTGGGACTAGTTTGCCCAGAGGCATGGTAGAGTATGCAACCCTGAAAATACTCAACACTCAGCTGGACAAAGCCCAGAACAACCCAGTCTACATTTGAAATTAGCCCTGCTCTGAGCAAAAGACTGAACCTCATGACCTTCAGAGATCACTTAAACCTTGAAATTTGTGACCTGAATGGGGTGCTTTATACTGCTGATGGAGGGCTAGCCCCAGTGTTTTCTATGTGTTGCATGCAAGCTGCATTAAAGGGAACAAACTCCTACCTTCAGAACAAACTAAATGGTCCTTCCTGAATCAGCACGAGGTTTATACATCTCCTCTCTCTTCCTGTCTTTCTCTCCTCCATCTTTCTTACGATCTCTCTCATGCCTATAATAAGGAAATGGGTTTGCCTGTCAACATCTAGACGTCTTTTCTGTTCTGGGAGGGCAGAATGTCATTCCAATGGATTACTTTAATTCTTTGTCTCCCTAGCAGAAAGAAATGTTATTGCAATAAATACCCGTACATGTGTTCATTAGTCTAAACACACAGGGTCACTGAATGAAGTAAACCAATGACTGAGTGACAGAAATTATATATTCCGCTGCTGCTGTTTCACTGCTTGCAAATGAGTGAGCAAAGATGACCAATTATTTTTAGGTGAAATCAATGATAATCTCTTAACAGGCTGTACAAATTTTAAAAAAGAATATGAGACACTAACACAAATAAAGGATAGGAGAGATCCCGAAAATACAACTGATCCAAGTCTCAGTTACACTAAGGACTTTTCGGATACCAAATGAACTGAAAACTAGACTCCAAGTCATTAATTGTCTACTGTCATCTACGAGATGCCCAGTTCTCACCCTTGTGTTGCTCCGGATTGGCTGCCATCATCTTCACTTCCACCCTTGCCATTTGCAGCTGCTATTGAAAGTGCTGTAGCAATTTCAGTGGAAGTCCAGCCCTTTGAATGTCCATGCGTTTAGTAACTACTTTGGCAAGCCCCCCAGAATTTTCCAGAAGTACAGATCTGACACTGAAACAAAATGCTATGTAACTATTTATTTATCAGGAAAATCCCAAATGATATTTTAAAGGAGAAAACAAGGTCATCTTACTAATTCAGTGGCATCTTTCCTTCTCCCTCACTTTCTCACTTGATGATAAGGGTTTTCTGAAAAATCTACAGATCCTATGAGGCTGTAACAAAAAAACCATAAAGGATTTTCCAGTGTATAAACCAAATGTGGTTATTGTCAGTTTGTCCTGAAGAGAGACAGTAAAACAAGGAAACACTCCTTCTAGGCATATCACACAAGAAGAGAGACATGATATTAAAGACAAAAACTGAAAATTGAAACATCATAGAGGAAAAGCATGGTTTTTTACACTACACATAATTAACCTGAGACGCTCACTGACCTAAAGGATCAGTAAGGTCAACAGCTTAGTAAGCCTTAAAAGGAGGATTAGCCATTTATATTGGTGCTAAGACTTTCCATAGTTGCTTCTGATGATGTTAAACATTTATAAAGCATATTAATCCATGTTTCAGGTATGACAAAGCTGCTTGCTGCCAAGGGTTAAGAAGGAACGTGATCACCCTGAGCAACAAGGATACTGGACTAGACGACCCAACTTTTTATGCTAATTGAAGGGCTGGAACACACTACATTTCTTCTCTCATTGAAGTCTATTTCTTGTCAGAGTGTTGTACCTCGGTCAGGTGTAAAAGGGCTTGCGAGCACCACTGACATTGCAAGTTATAGTTATGACAATCAAATGGGAAAATGCACATGCAAAGTGCCCAAATGATTGTGTGGACTAGGCTAGAGGAAGGTGAAAACAAAAAGTTATGATTGACACATTCTTTCTAAACTTGTTTAAAAAAAGGACAAGTTACAAAAGTAACATAGAAACCTTCTTAGCAAGGACACCAAAGTAACAGACTATGTTGTCTTGATGAGAGCATTCAAACCAAGAGACAGCCTAAGTGGCTTTCAAGAATAATAAACTAACAAAAGACACACTGCGGGTGAAATGAATTAACATAATCTTTGAAATCCTTGGAATACATTAAGGACATCTAGAAGCTGACAACAAGGAAACTGAAACTGAAAATAAAGTTGTAACACAAGGAGACAGGCATTTATCACTCAAATGGAACAATAATACAATGCCTTTCAACTCAGGAGGAAAAGTGGTAAACACATTTTCCACAATTAGCAGGAAATTCCACCAAACTGGCATTCATTCAGCAGAAAAATACTTCCATACTAAGTTGTACAAGGAAGAGAATAAAGCTAATTCCTCTAACATCAAAGACCACTAACAAAATTCCCTAGACCTGCATCTGCTTGACAGTAGGAAAATTTTGCCACAAAGGCTGGGCACATTTACTAAGAGAATAATAACAACTGGAAAAAAAAGCAGTGGCAAAATAAGGCTTGTTTCTTAAGTCAGAACAGTGACATTAGATCTCCTCTCTGAGGAAACATGCTGCTTCACAAATATATCTATAGAATCACCTGGAATTCCCTAGATGGAATTAGACTGAAATGTACGTGCATGGAGAGAAAGGTTCATTAATCATTCAGCATGGCAGAGCATGCACACGTGCCACCCTTGGATCTGACCACGGTTTTGGTGTAAGTGGCAATTCTTTGGGGTTCCAGCTGCTGTGGCCGCAGTCTGCTCCTCTATGCGGTCACCACCCACAAGAAGGACAGTGCAAGAAGGTACAAGAAGGACATTGAGGTGCTGGAGTGTGTCCAGAGAAGGGCAACAAAGCTGGTGAAGGGTCTGGAGAAGTGTGATGGGGAGCGGCTGAGGGAGCTGGGGGTGTTTAGTTTGGAGAAGAGGAGGCTGAGGAGAGACCTTGTCGCTTTCTACAACTACCTGAAAGGAGGCTGTCGCGAGGCGGGTGTCGGTCTCTTGTCCCAAGTCACTAGTGATAGGATAAGAGGAAATGGCCTCAAGCTGCGCCAGGGGAGGTTTAGATTGGATATTAGGAAAAATTTCTTTACTGCAGGAGTGGTCAGAGATTGGAACAGACTGCCCAGAGAGGTGGTGGAGTCACCATCCCTGGAGGTGTTCAAAAAACGCGTAGACATGGCACTTGGGGACATGGTTTAGGAGGCATGTTGGTGTTGGGTTGACAGTTGGACTTAATGATCCTAGAGGTCTTTTCCAACCTTAATGATTCTATGATTCCAAGAAGGGCTGGGAAGGGCTCTGGTCCGTTCTAAGGGAGGCTGAGGCTGGGCTGTGGAGGAAATTAAATGAGAAATCCTTATGTCACTTTCAGGTGGCTTCCAAGTTACAGCTTAAAATATACAAGAAAAAGTGTCATCCAACATAGCAAAAGATAGCTAGCATGAACAAACCAATCAAGAATGAACACCAGCAGTATCATCTCTGGATTCACTTTGGAGAGCAAAAGAATACAAGTAAGGAGTCAGTCCACCAATCTAAACATCTCAGAATTGATGTATAAAATAAGTTTTGCAAGAAAATAATGGCATGCATTACTAAGGCAGTAAAGAAATTTGCTAGCTTATACAAGAATTTATCATGAAAAATTTCCTTAGAGCGTAATTATATTGTGTACGTGGCCTGGACTGAAGTCCTACTGAATTTGTGAGCCCATCTCTTTGGACAGAAGTCTACTCTGTGTTCAGACCCCTGCACTGAAACAGAGGAGACGAACAGCAAATCCACTGTGGCTATTTACAAAGAAGTTGACAAATTATCTGATAAATACTGTTAGCATTCTGCTACAAATTCACTTTATTTTTTGTTATAGCTGCTGCCTGAGGCTCTTCAACACACACTGCTGGCTGAATTCAAATGGCCAGTGACTGTCAGTGCAGAGGGGGAGGACAGAACCAAGCAACAGCCAGTCCTGTTTAGGTCAGCAATGGGAGAAAATGGGTGACTCGGGAATTATATTCCATTACTTCCCCCCATTATCAGTGACAACCCCCTAAAGGTTGAAGGTGGCTTTCAGCAATCATTACAACTACTTTTTCTTGCCCTTTCATAGTAATGGTGAGGTTGAATTGCAACTACTGGATCGCATAAAACCATTTTAAACTCAAGCAAGCCCAGGAAATCACAGAGTTAACTTCAGAGAGACTGGTGCTTTCAAGGCCTGAGTGAGGGTACATTCCAGCTTGGGCTTTTAACGGTTTGGACAGGAAGACTGTGCAGATTTAAACCTAAAATTTGAGCCATGCTGCAAATGAAATATCAAGATATCCTTTTAAGAGGTCGAATTGTAAAACTCTATGTGCATATTATTTATACCTGAACATATGCAAAAGGTGAAAATCTACTGGAAGCAATCAAAAGTGTCTATAGACTTTTTAAGAGGAAATTCTGGCAATAGGTGTAAAACTGAATTTTATCATTGATTCCAAGACCTACAACAATCTCTTATCTGCAAGCTTCCTTAGAAATACAAATGAAAATACTGGCATATGTGTTAAACCCACATCAAAACAGTTTCCTCAAAAAAAAAAACAAACCAAAAAAAAACCACCAAACCAAACTATCATAGGCATGATACTTTCTTTCTGCAAATAACTGCATGGATTAAATCTTGAATTGAAGGAATATTCCAAAGTTGCAAGAATGTTTAAAAACAAGTTACATAGAAATTTTCAATGCAGTTCACATATCTTGTCTCCAAATGCAGCTAGTATCCAAAGATACAGGAAATCGTCCAGTTTTGAAATGACCTGCTTCCTAAAGATGTTTCTTCTTAAGCTCCAATAATTAGAGGTTGGCTAATCTTCAGAAACATGAAATATTTCTCATCTTACATCCCACTGCTTAGCCAGGATAAAAATTCGTAATGTTACATATTTCTATTCCTTTAGTTCTTTTTCTCACAACAAAGGGATTTCATTTGATAATAAGTAGTGTTGAAAAAAAAATTGGAAGATCTACAGTATAATACAAGATACCCAAGAGGTGAACTTGCTAGAAGCCATAAAAGGCAAATTCTACCCAGGGAAGTGGCAAAATAGAGAACATGTGGTGGGCTTCATCTCATCTAATTTTAGATTAACTCAGTACAGGGGTCTACATCTGAATCAGTCTCTTCTGGATTAACTTTATAGTCAGTAGATACAGACACTTTTTTTTTTTTTTTTTTGAAACAAAACCCCACAAAAACCACGTCAGCCTTGTAAGATGACTCATACTCTACAGCCTGGCTTTTTTGCATGAATCAACAAGAACTGCAGAATGTGGGAGTAGATCACTGTCATTTAAAGTCAATTATAAGTTGTACCTTTAAATAGTATTAACATGAAAGTAGAAAAGACTAGTACAAATAATGCAGTCACTGCACCACTCCACCTTCTGCTTAATTCAGAATTTATCCTCATTGACTGTTTTGTTAGATTGGCTGCACTAAAACAAAACCTCCCAAACAGAGACTTTGGAAATCTACACAAATTGCCTTCACTACAGTCGCTGACTAAGAAATACTAACTCTACAGTGCAACTGGACTTCTATCAACTATAAGATCAGTTGTAGGTTAATTATAAAGTAACTTAAAATTAATTTCTTAGCATAAAAAACGCTTTCCCTTTTTGCCCAGCAAAGATTTATGAACTGTTGCAACAAAACTAATTATTGAAGTAATTAGGAATCCTCTATGGATTAAAATCTCTGGAAGTCTCTGTAAACCTGAGATTAAAACATGTTTTCATTGTGTTGCATTAGTATTCTGACTCTTAGGCATGAAAAGAAACCTTTAATCTCCTTATGCCCTAGGGATCCATCATTGTATACTGAGAGTTAGAGTGGTCTCAACCTGTCTAAGCATTTTAAGACATATTAGCGGATAAGATAACCTGATCCTGAACCTTGACTTTTCTTCGCTGGTATTTGCAATCAGCACGAGCAGAATAAATCCACGTACTATCTCTATCAAAAAAAAAAATACAGGAATATTGCTCTTACACATCCCCGGACACAATTATACTAAATTTCTCTTTAGGATCCTCAGGATCACTACATGGGTCACCTCAAAACATGCAATTCCCATTCTCTGCTTGACCTGAGGGGAAGCCTATGCAACTATTCATACAGGTCAATATTTCCACTGTATGACTAGAGGTAGGTCTGCTAGCAGAAACCTGGGTTTGGTCCAATAACTGAAAGCATCTTTTAAAATTTATTATATGTTCTATGCTGTATCACGATACTTCACATATAGAGATGGTGACAGCTTCACTTACACTAACCAGTATCTGAGCTTGTTCCCCGGAGAAAGACCCCCGGGACAACTGGGGGCTTCTTTTCCCAGAGGCGTTACCTACAGAGAAGACTTAGAATTTAATCTTAACTTAAATGATTAGAAAATTCTCTCAGATATGGGCCATGACAAGTAACTATGGAGATGAAGCCAGTACTTAATTCCTGATGTAGAAGCATAACAGCACAATCCAACAGTTGCTCAGGCACGCAACATATTATCTCGGGGAAGCCTGCCTATGGACAGTGCAGTGAGTAATACAGTGATTCCCTGGATTTCTGCATGTTGTACACTGTGGGAAGAAGGTTTGCATACACATCTATTCCCTTCAGACTGTTGAACGCTGCAGCTGGAGGCATGGTCACATCATAAAACCCCTGGGAAAGGGTGAAAAGTGGAAAGAATTAGCCTGTGGGTCACAATGCGTGTAACAGTAGATGAAGAATGAAAGCAGGGGAAATTTGGCTTCTAGTTGGAAATGCTGATCACAGCATCACACCTAATAATCATCCTTGTTATTGGAAAATTATCAAAATAAGCAGCTTTCCTGGCATTTCTGAGTCAGGTATTTCCAAGTGTCACTTGTATGACACTACAGAAAAAAAAAAAAAAAAAAAAAAAAATCACTCTTCCGACAATTTATATCTTTTCCACAGTCTTTTAAGCATCTAAAGAAGATACAAACAAAATGATATTTAACAACTTCCTATGAAGGAGAAATTGTCCTCAACTGTTAATATGTTGGCACCAGTAACACTGTGACCCACAAAGTCAGTGCAGCATACCCTAGTGTGCCTATTCAGTGGCATCATGTTCCATCCTTGCTGAATACTACAAAAAATGTATCAGTGAAATAACTTTAAAAAGACACATCTTACGATCCATTCTCAGTATCTGATATGCACAGGTGATTTTTACTGACTCTCAGCAGAAGCTATACATATGTATCTGAGGGTTGAATTTAACAGCAACAGCAGATCAAAAGAATTAGTTTGAGAAGCTTCCTGTGAAGTGATACAAAAGGGAGAGTAAGAGAAACAAAACATCACCAGCTGGATACCTTCACAGGTGTAAATACAGAGGCAGTCCCTGAAACCAACAGCTACCCTAGTGGAGAAGGAGGCTCAAGGACTGTAAAGAAAGCTCATTGAATAATAAGCACCTAACAGAACTGATGGGAAATGCCAGAGTAAATTAAACAGTCTTCAGAGGTATAAAGGAAAACAAGAAACTTAATAAAAACAACTTCACATGTGTATGAAGCAACTGCACTGAGGAGACGAAAGAATGAATAGGGTCTCTACAAACAAGCCACGGGCAATCCCACAGAAGCACTTACTCTTTCTACCTGAAACGATCAGTCCTGCAGATACCTTCAATGAAACACCTGCAACTAGCAGAAAGAAACTACAACACCTCATCCCACGATTCACCACAATTTCTGCACTTGCCTTCCCTGCAGGCCAGGCTGATTCACTGGCTACCCCAACATAACTGTCTCTTAAACCATGTAATAGAATAAATTGTTTTGAAAGAACAATATCTACTAAGAGAAAGATGGTAGTGAAAGAAAAATTTAAAAACACAAATATCAAAAGTAGAACAAAACATCAAAAACGCAAGGGATAACTGACAGGAGGAGAATAAAATACAGAAGATTCTGGAAGTGGCAGAAGTCATGGGCTTCATTATGTCTCAGCAGAGGTGGTTCTGTTCAACGCTGGGCAACGGCAGAGCTCTGCTGCAGGGATGACCTCAGACAGGGACAGCAGTTGCCCCAGCCTTCCCTCTCCCCTTGCACAGCCCAGCTGCCAGCACCGACGCAAACACGCACACTCCCACGTCTGTCCCCCCCACAACAGAAGACACATCCCACCTTGCCTTCTGCTGTTCCTGACTTGAATGAGTCTACAAGCCCTTCCTAATCAAGTGCTGGATTGTCCATTCTTCTGGGAGCATTTTGGGAACAATGAAGACCTTTTGGCAACTGGGTGGTTTTATTCTGCCATGTTTTTTGCAAATGGAGTAATTTCAAGGCCTAAATAAATAAGCTGCAGATGTGTCAGGTAGTTTAAGTATGCACCCAAGGTTAAAGGCCGCATTTGAGTAAACGTCCAGGTTAATTCCACAGGGAAGTGACAGGACACAATCGGAACTTCCTGCTCTCCTTTTTAAATAAGTGGTAATCTCTCATCCTCCTTCTTAGATTTCCCAGGGACAAAACTCATTTATTGATGAGTGAAATGTAGATGAAGGAGAATGGTTTTATAAAATAAAGAAGATGCACCAAAACAAATTGTTGAAGTGCCTATTACATAAAATGAGAAAGTACTGGTTAATAATTAATGTAATAATTAATATAGTTAATAGCAGGCTCAAGTCATGGCCATAATTTTTGCTTTTATTCCAGTCAGTCAGACACTGTACAACACATTTAAAAAATAAACAGCCATTTACTTTTCCCTTTGTCACTAATCAATCCTATTTAACTTAAAATGGGATGTATTAACTTAAAATAGGATTTAGAGAATGCAATCATTTTACTGTGACAGAGGGGTCAGCCACCTGAACAGGATCGATTAACAATGTGACAAAATACAAAAGGCTGCAAATGTTCTCCAATCATCACTATTAACTGTGCAGCAAGATGTAAAACAGACCCATCAACAGCAACACACTGGCATTAATGAAAGCTTAATGAAAATGCAAACTCTACACTGCGTATTGCAATGAATAATTTGGAATTACAAAGTATGACAAATACAGCATGTAAAAAACGTGTTCAACATCTGCTTCTACACTCTACTGTGATGATGTGTAACTTTTGTTATAAGGTAGAACTAATAAATTATTCAATAGTTATATCACACGGGGAATCTATGAAAATTTTCATCATAAATGGCAAGGACCCAAAACCATAATAACTAAGAAGTAATTAAAGTTACTTGATTAACTTATTTTCCATTTACAACTGCATTTCATCTCAGAAGCTTAGGGATGTAACACATGGGGTCTTGGAAGTTTTATTCCTGAAGAAAATTGCAGTTGGGCTGTTTCCTCCCTCTGTGGTTTTGATGCCGAATTTCTCTACAAGATTTTTCCAGCTCCCTAGTAACTGTGCTACAACAACCTGCTCCACGGACACATTGCTCCCTCTTCTCTGTCTTTTGCCTCCGATCCTAGTCTACTCTCACTATTCTCTCTGACATCTCATGCTTTTGTCTCTCAAACAGCTTTTCATGAAGAAGACAGTACCAAGCCAGTAGCTAAAGCAATCACAATGCTATAGGATTAGGGATAAGGCAGAGGATACCTAAGAATAAGCCAGTAAATGCCACAATTCAGCAATGTGTCATGACCAGGATGGGGAGACCAGAGTGGACCACAGCACACAAGCACAGTAACCAAGAGAAATGCAACAGAACTTCACTGCAGAGAAAAGATACACCAATGTTTTTGGCTTATTCAATGCTTCGATTGGAGTTAAAAACCAGGTGCATACTCTCACTTTAAATTTTAATGCGGTCACAGACAACAGCAGCACGATGTAAGAGATGACTGACTTGCACTGACATCTCAGAGTCGTATGCAGTAAATAGACAATTCTCATGTTTCCAGACCAACAGCCAAATGTATCTTTCATGTAAATCTCACATTTATGAAAAATATAGGTCCACAAATTATATATTCACAGTTATTCTCTTTTTCCTATGTTTCCTCTACATACAGAAGTTCTCATGAGGTTATGCTATAGCATCAAGTTTTATTGCACCTGGCCATCCTCCCTCTTCTGTGTGGCAAGAACAACAAATTTCCCTGCCCTTCTGCAATGGTCAGCTTTCTAATGCCATTGGATATATAACATCATCTTTCAGACTTGATTGGACTCTGTTTCCCTCCTAAAGTAGGCTTTCTGGGTGCCAGGATGGCCAATCACAGCTACACGTGCTTCCTTAAAAATCAGGTTCTTTACACAGAGTTCTTTATAATGGCTGAGAATGTTCCCTCTTCCACAGAAGGCTCCCTGTTCCATTAACCTCGCATTCAGAATGATACGTACAGTGGCTGCATGCTAGCTGGTCTACTCCATCAACATGGGAAAGAGTATGGCAGCCTTTTGACCTGCATGTCAGAAGTTGATCCAAGAGTTCCCAAATCTCTCAAGACAGAGAGAAAGAGAGATTGATTTAAAAGATACCTGAGAACTTTCCTTTCAGTAACAAGCCAGTGTGTTAGACTGAATCTAAACAAAGGAAGAAACAATTGCATTCTGCTAATGGACCTGGAAAGAGGAATGCCAGCACATAATACAAGTGTATGAGCCTTGTTCAGTTGAAAAGCACAAAACGATCATCAGTTATGTCTTCCGAAAATGACATTCTAGTCACTGTATTTTCACCTTTCTTGAATATGCACAATAAGTTCACACAAACATGAAGATATAAATACAAGAATTTCTCTTTGCACAAAAAGGCACGCAGGAAGCTCACCTCGGAATTCATACTGTCATATCAAAAGGACGTAGGAACTTGATACACTTGCCATAGATAAGTAGTTTCCAAATTTTTGGAGAGAACACTGTGAACTGTTTTTCATGCCCACTTTTCAGGAAGCACTTGCTATCATCATCAAGTTTTTAATGAAAATAACAATAAATTGGTTTCCCCTGTGGACCAGCTTTGAATTTCTTTGTACAGTTTCAAGGACTGCCCTTTGGGAATGATTGTCTTTAATAGTTAGAATAATATAGCAGAGGTGTTCAATATGGGTGTCAAAATTTAGGCAATCAAGTAGTCAGCCTGATTTTTCAAAAGGCTATGTACTGACAGCTCATTTTGAAGTTACATTTGAAAAATGTGGCAATTTTAGGTCAGATCAATGAAAAAAAGGCCAGTTTACTCCCATGGAAACAGAATAGGTCTTTATTTAGGTACCTGCATTTAGGCATCTGTGACTGAATGTTGTTATCCTATGCTTAAAAAAAAAAAAAAAAAAAAAAGGAGAGAGAAAACTGTAGGAAAATACCTAAAAGCTCTATTAAATTTATTTTGTTAAAAGGATGAGGGTTGCAGTATGGTATAGTCCAAGAAAATAACTAACATTCAATTAAACAAAAGTGTCCAAGACAGAGAACGTAAAACATGCATCACACTTTCTAAAAGTCTCTCTGTTGAATGCCTTCAGAGCTTTTCCTCCCAGTGGACGAGTTTTTCTCTGACACTGCAGTATTCCAAGATCAAAATTGTGTCTACATACCCCACTCATAGTACATAAACTAGCTCCTTAGTTTCAGAATTTTGCACAGACAGGTTATGACATAGAACTGTTGAAAACAATACAATCTAGCAATAAAATCTTTTAAATTTCTTCTTGAGACAGAGTACCATGTACTAAGGTATGACCAGAGGAATGAAAAAATTTTAAAGATTTTAAGAAATCTTCGTAAAAGAATCTTAAATTTTAAAGAAAAAAATCTGTCTTGTTTAAGACAAAGTAGTTAAGAGTCTTCAGGTACCTCAACAAAACTTCTTGGTCTCATTAATCTGGAGACCACATACATTTGAAAAGAAGGTTCCTCTGACAACTGCTACAATTGTCTGTGCTACAGCCGATGTGAAACAGACAGAGCTTCACAAGCCACAGTGTTTTTGTGAGAAACAACAGCCTGGCTGCAGAGACAGTTGTCTTTTCTCTAAGCCTAAACGCCTAGTCTAAAAGCGCAACAGTTCCCAAACATGCAGCCCTCCATCAGGGTCTGCTCAGTGGGCCAGATAACTCTGCTTCACCTGCAAGCCTTACACTAGACCTAGCAGGGTTTACCTGGTTGAGTGCAAACCTTCAGCTGCTCCCTCATCTCAGTGAGGTAAAGCTCCCAAAGGCAGTGTGTTTTCCTAGGGTCTTCCCAAGGACAAAGCAGGAAGGCAGACTGGGGCAGTGGGAAGAGATGGAAACATTCATCGTGCTTCAGCTCCTTACCTAGCATAGATCTTTTGTGAGGAAGGAGGACAGCTAGGCCACTGGAAATTATCTTCCTTAGTTAATTCCTCTTCTGAAAGATTCTGCCTGAGCTGCTTCTAAAGAGTTACTCTGTTTCACAGCAGTCAGAGGATGAGAGAGAAAGGAAAAAGGCACTGACGCAAGGAATACAGGCATTGACTTGAAATGCAGAGGCACAACATTCAAGACACAAAATTAACTGTGAGATTTTAAGCTGGGAGGTGGATTAGATGGAGAGTAAGGCTCCTTTAGAGAGAGTAGGTCTCTGCTTGAGGAATATCTAACACAAGTCTGTACCCATGACTGCCAGGATATGCCACAAAACACTGGCACTCTAAAACCTGAGGGAATTTTCAAGTAGCCTAGCAGAAAGAGACTTGCTATTCTGGTTTGCTGAATAGCTACTAATGGGCCAGCCAGACTGTTACCCTCTAGCCACAGAACCAGTCAAATTAATATTGGAAACAACGTATTCCTCAGACCAGGCACTTAGCTCACGATATTTTGCTGTTTGAAGTAAATAATGCTTCATTAAGTTTTTAATGAACATATTTGGGCCAACTCTTGAGAAATACTGAATATTTTTACCCAGCAATTGCAATTAAAATTCAGTCCGTGTGGCTGGTTAGATGATGTGCTATCCATTTCTGCTCCTTCCTGATTGACAGAAATAGTTCCAGAAGAAACTTGTCAGTCAGTCAGACAAACTGGTTTAGAAAATGTCAGTAGTCTCTTTGGTTCCCTGCCCTTCCAGCCCATCCGCTAGATGTTCAAGATTTATCACTTAGAGATTTTCCTTCAGCTCAGATGCTAACGCAAAATAAGCAGGTATTTGTTGGCTGTTACCATAGCGATAGTAGGCAAGGAATTTTCTGACAGCACAGTGCTTGACATCATGTTGCCTCTTTAGCTTGCTAACAAATGTCTGATTAAACAGTCATGTTCCCACAGACAGCCAGTCCATATGGATAACTGACTTCGTAAACACTTGAACCAAATCCTGGTTCATTACGTGGGTGAGGTAGGAGTGAGGTGGTGGCAAAAGAACCTGTCCCAGCACAGTTTTGCTGCAAAAGGCACAATTCTTATTTGGAAACCAAATGAACAGCAGGAATGAGATCAAAATCCTATATCTGTCCATACTACTTGAGTGAAATGTATATTACATTCTTTATGATATACACACACTGAGGCATGCAAAAGGGTGTTGAAATCGCTGTGTATCACAAGGCCAAATCCCTTTTGCAAAGAAAGATTTCTTTGATTTTAGGTGGGCTCTCAGTCCCCTCACTGATCTCCTGCTCCACAGAAGAGACGAAGATTGTTCTCTGCTGGAGGCTGCAACACAAAGTGGCAGAATGGGTGCAACTTTTCTGCTTTGAACACCTCAGATAAAGGGATCCTCCTCTTTACCCTCACAAAAAGCCTTCCACTGCCCTGCTGCCCCTCCAGGAATTACACAGCTATCTCCTGCCTGATCACTACGCACTGCTAAAGCCTTTTGCTGAGGAGAGGAATGAAAGCTTTGGCCAGGGAAGTGGAATGATTGAATAAGGGGTGCTGCCCACTCTCTGCCTCCCAGGCTGGAATGAGGATGGCATATAGGTACTTCCGAGGAACACATGGTTGCAAATGAAAGCTGGGGCACAGGGGGAATGTACAGCACTCTGGAAAAGCACCAGGGGCAGCAGCACAGAGAGGGCATAAACCAAGCCCTGTAGATACTAAGATTGGTGCCTCATGACTTCTCTATTGCCATGCAAAAAATATTCTCTGCCCTCTTCCACAGTAACAGTAAAATATACTTGTCACCACCTTATTTTCCACCTTAAAACAGAAGTTTAAGCCACATGCAAGAACAGTAGGATCTGTTTAAGGACAATTTATTTTACGTTCATGCAGGGTTTCAAGGAATAACTCAGAAGTGGGAGATCCATAGAAGATTTAATCTCATTTTCATCTTCTTATAATCTCATCTTCGTCTTGCTTTAAAGAGTCCTTCTGTCCTTCCCTGCTAGAGGTCATGCTAGCAACCATTGGCTGGTGACAATGTGATGATATATATTTATAGGGCTACTAAATCTCAAATGTGGCACCTCTACTCACTAGTACTCTGCTGGTGTTAGAGTCTGTGTATTATATTAGCAGAGTGTCATCGCTCTGGTGATGAATTAGTGTGAAACACTAGCTGAAAGGACTTTCCTGCTTGGTGTACAGCTCTCACAGCCTCAGCAGCAGGAGGAACAACTTCTAGAAACATGGCTTATGTAAATATTCATACAGCAATTAGCATCAAAAACTAGAGGTTGGTTTTTTTTGTTGTTTTAGAAATAACATTTATTGAAGTCAACTTCCGTGACTGTCAGCGGTCATTCACAGTCCCTGTGAAGCTTTCGAGCAGCATTAATATCAGACTGTTAACAGATGATACAGTTGCCCATTTTGACTTGGGCCTATGCCAGACTAGACCCAGCATTCAGGCAAACTGAGTCATCACACTGCCTCTAGTCTAACCACAGCTCACAGGAATTCAGGCATACAAGTCACATTAGCCATAAAAGGACTCACAGCTGCAAAACATGCTAAAAAAAACCCCTTTGTGACAGTCATCCACCTAGATGACTGTAGGGTAGAAGTTTAAAATACATGTTTTTTCCCTTCAGATTGAATTCTTTTGTTCTGGATGGAGATTGGCTTTGAAATGTTTTATCATGCAAATGTCTGGTGTTATCTGTTACAAACCTAAACTTAGTCTCTCCCCTCCAGTTTGTCTTTATAAATAAACATGCAGAAGGACTTTGTATATATATGAAAGCACATAACCCTGCCACTTACTTTGGAAGAGGTAATAATTGATACCAGTTTGTTCAAGAACACCGAATACTTTACAATACCTCATCAATTAAAATGCTCATATTTTAAAATAAAAATAGGAAGCCAGAAATTGAGCACCTCAGAGACATGGCTCAAACCGTGGTCAGGTTTAGCCACCAGGAACTACACAAAGTCACAAAATTAGTAAGAACAACATCTTTAGCAGCTTTTAACCATGTGGGAATAGCATAACATGTAGAGATATTTCAAAAGCTGAACTTCAGCCACTTCAGTAACTCTAAAAGAACACTAATTAACTCAGATAGACTTATGCTTACATTTCAGTTCTACACATATTAAAAAATGCAGTTTTCTGTTATGTGTGTTTCTGTCTCAACATTACTTTAAAGATATGAAAACACTGCAGAAAGTGGTTGACTCTGAGCCCACTCCTTCTATGTATATGTTCTGCCTGCAATTACCACTGCCAGTTACATATCCTGGTTTTCACAAGCGTCATTTCTGACTGGTCGTTCAGAAGGTTTTCATACCTGTGAGATTACTGTGCTGGCAGCTGACCCTTTCTTCCCCTGGAATGTTTTTGTCCCTGAAGGTCAGAGACTCCATTTGAAGAATTTGTAATGAAAAGGCATTTGAAGAATCAACATTTCTTGGTGCTCCAGACACACTACTCTGCAGACCTCTTGCTGACAGCTAGTATTAAAATCCTGAGCTGCCTCTCTTGTGTCAGGCAATTGAGAGGCAAGGCAGGCTCAACAACCAGTGCAAGGAGAAAGAAGCAGTTTTGAAGGCATTAAAAACCCCAGAAAACTCTCAAGAGATTCTGACTATCAATCAAAAAAAAAAAAAAAACCAACCAAAAAAAAAAACAAAAAAAAAAAAAACCAAGAAAAAGTTTTCAGACAGGTTTTAGGACTGCTAATACAAACCTGTGAAAAATGCTAACAATATGATAACCCACCATCTGTCAACAAACATGGGTGACAGAGCCAGGAGGTGGAAATAAGGGTGAATTTCATGAGACATAGTAATTCAGCAAGTGAAATATGACTTAAATTGTGATGAATACCTATGTCTGCTTCTGCCCTCTTCCTTCCTTGCATTTAGTCACCAATCACAGTATGAATGTTTATGCTTTTCTCTTGAACCATCTTGCGAAAAATGGTCAGAATCACAATGAAATACTTGTCTAGTTCCTTCTGAACAAGACGCACCACCTCTGTAATCCTTGCTCACAGAACTAACTAGGCATTTCTACCTTGACATATATTAAAACCTCACTTCTTACAAAGAAGCTAGGTTTTTTTCAAGCACTTATATTACAAGAGTTGAGAGCAATATAAAAAACAATGACACAACACCGGCCAGACCAACAGATACACAAATATCCCAGGAACACAAAGATAACAAACACCAACTCTGACAAGTGACAGTATTTATATCCTGCTACAGTGCAGTAAACTGAGAAACTAAACACAGTCCTTCCAGTCGTATTGCAGTGGCATGGCATTCTGTCCTCAGTGGGGGAAGAAAAAAGACATCAAGCATGCCTGTACAATTTAATTGTACTTGTAAGCCAATCTAATGGCCAACTGCTGATAAAGGGGTGTCCCCACTACTGCCTCCTTCCCAGCAGCTCCATGTTTTCCCAGAGATTAACTTTTGTGAGCCAATCCAGCAGAAAAGTAACTATGCCAAAAATTCCTTTGGTCAACTTTCCATGAAGCCAGACAAGTGCCAGTGCAAGGAAAAATATTGGGAAACATGTCTAGGATGAAATCTGGGCTGCCTGTCCAGTCACAGCTGTACTGGTTCCTCAAGCTCTACCCAAAGGAAGCAGCACATCCATGACTGTCTTGCACTGACATTCTTTCCCAACTGGAGTTATCTTTTCCAGTGCTTTTATCTCCCTTATTTCACAGGAAACAGCTTATTCCTACCAGTTCAGACCACTTCCAACAGGGAGACCTCAATAATCTTACACGTGACCAGCAACTTCATACTGTCTTCATACACAGCAAGAAGAAAACAACTCTAAAAGTCAAAACCTGATTGCCCAGTTCCACTGGATGTATGGCAATCCTCATGCAAAACTTCCAAAAACCATCAGGATCTACTTTGTCTCAACATTGCAAGAAAGGCCAGCATGTTAGTTCCTCTCCAGCACACTCAGCTCACAGTGAACCCATACACTGATATCGCTGTGATCTGAAAAGAAAACAAAAAACCCTCAGCCTTGGACTCACCCCCATCTCCTGGGTTTCACACACAGCTTTGACTGCAAATATCTCGGGGACCATCTACTAGGTCATTTTTTTGAAAGTCATTCCTCTAGATCTCAAAAAAATGTAGGTCATCCAATGAATTCACTTTCACTGGGCCCCCAAGCCACGAAGCAACTCAAAGGCCTGGCCTTCCGTGTCTGTTGCCAATACACTTGCCTTAGTCACTCTTCTGCCTCCTCCTATTGTTCTCTAGATCTGCCGATCTGGATGAAAGATGTCGTCATCATCTTCTCCCAGATGCTGCTGAAAACCCAGAGGACCAAATGCCAATTTTTCATTCCTGAACTATTTCACAATTTCTATCCACATGTAGAATGACTTTCTCGACCAGCACTCAAGAGATAAGATGGGAATTTCCAACAGCACAGCTTTTGTGAAAGGAATTAATCAGCAGATATTGAGAACTTCAACAAGCAGAGAGGCAGCTTCCAGACAAGAGGAGGACAGAAGGTTTTAGCAACAGAATGCAAACTAATTCAGAAATGGATGTGCTTGTGCACAGGTGTGTGTATGTGTATGTGTGTGCACATGCTGAGCAAGATGGGGAGAGATGTTAACAGCTTCTTCCAAAGCCACTGAAAAGAACACCTGAGGCTGTATCAACTCATATACTTTAAAATATACTTCTGACAAAATACAAAGGTTCAGACCTTCAAACAATTACTAGGCTGACAGCAGCTGAAATGCTGTAGCTGTTCTGTTTTTTTGGATCAATTTTTAATTTATATCTCCTCAACAGTCATTCTAAGAGGCATTTGTAAATGAATTAACCAATAAAACAAACTCATACTAGTAATTTATTTCTGTATTTACAAGCAAGATAAAGTGTTTAAGGTGCCATCTGAATTAATAGCATAGGATTACACAGAGAGATTAAAACAGAAAATGGAAAAAATGATAGTGGACGAAAGGGTTTTGAGAATTTATGAGACAAGTAATTCTTTTCATCTTATTCAGACTACCTTCAACTATTACTACTTTTCTACTAAATAGAAACTTCTCTTGATGCTGTATCGTAGTGACTGACAGTAAAAATACCTTATGACACAGCACAAAGCTTGTGCTGCTGCCTCCAGCAGTGCCACTGATAAATATTACCAATGATGGAGGCTGCAGAAGCAGCAGCAGTTCATGCTTTCATCCTTCCCTTCCCGAACAGGGGACCCCAACATCACAACTCAATCTTTCTTCCCACTGTGCACCCCAAACTTGGGCTCCAGCTTCCTAGCCCTTCTCTTCTCCTGTTCTCTTTAAACATGGCTTTGTCTCCTCAGCCTGGGATCCGAACTCCAGATCTTCAGAGCTTTCTCCCTCCTGACTCCCTGCTCCTTCACCTCTACCTCAAAATCTGAATGTGTGACCACTAATACTCAAAATGGAAGCCACTGGTTGATAGCAGTTTAGAGACATCACCATCACAAAGAGGTGTCTAAAATGGGAACAGAGCTGTTTGGGAAAATTCGAGGCTTAATTATGTTTACTGAGTAATTGGCACCAAAACCTATGAAAATACAGCTGGAGCATTCATACAGCTCCAAGCACAATTCACCTCCACTGCCAAAGAGGACTTTTGGACACAGCTCTAACATAAATTCATCGTTACTATTACTAATGCATTTAAATTGCCTTTTATAGCCTCAAAGTGGCTCAGTAAAAATAAATTAAACATTAGTGTATTTCTTACAATTACTTTCTCATCACATTGCTAATCATATTCGTTCTAGTGAATAGGGTTATTTGAATACTCTTAGTTGCATCCTTATATTGAAAGAAAGACAGGACAAAAGATTTTCTTTTAGAACTGAGGAAGCCATACAAAATGTATAATTAAGCATTTCACAACCACTCACTATAAACAGAAATAAAACCAAAATGATGGGTGTTTACTTGTGGAAGTGTTGTCAAAATATGACAGTATTTTAATTAAAGACAAAAAAACATCTGTATGAAGAGAGAGTTGAAGGAAACAATAGTATAACATATTAGGACTAAAAGAAATAGAAGTAAAGATATATATTTGCAGTAAATCTTTGACTATAACATTTTTATAAAGTTCTAAAAGAATTCAGCAATCTCATTAATGTGTAGCTGCAAGAACTATTCTAATATTCTCAAGTAATTTTCTCTTCCACAAAGACTTCCTATTGGGTCATTTCATTATATATCACTTTATGAGAATTCAATTTTCTGACTTTGTAAAAATAAGTTCTTGTAAGTGCCACAGACTTGCTGAGCATGCCACATAGGAACGATCTGTACATAAGACGAAATAAACACACCAGTCCCTGTGCACAGGTGCAAACAAACAGCACCTGCACACTAAAGCCACAGACACACCACTCTCCTGCCTTCTTCACTGCAAGTGTTGCGTGCAAACAGCAGTGCTGAATTTGTGCCATCAAAACCATTTCAGTGCCTGTGGATTGCCATGTCATGCTTGACTGAGCAAAAGCAAAATTAGATGGCAGAGATAAAGCCAAACAACAAAAAATATTGGAAGCATAACTTACTTTGTGTATAAATCAATATTTCAGGTTTTGATCCGGTGGGGAAAAAAATCCATTCCATGAATCACTATAGAGGTGAATATTTTGACGGTGAACTTTGGCTGACGTCAATTAACGTAGTGCCATTGTCTTTGACATTTGTAACAGCGTAGGTACAGTCTGATACATTTTAAAAAGAAAATACATATTCCTACCTATGTGATTCACCAACAGCACACAGTAGATACCGGAAAAAATTTACTGCAAGTTCGAAATGCTGGTGACAGCTAGGAGCATGGACTATTGGATGTTTAGCACTGCGCACAGCTTTGACAGCCAAGCTGGCTGGTCACTCACATATTTTTGTTGAAATTCACCCTCACTGGTATTGCATGTGCCGACCACTTACAGCAGTCTTAACAAAGTCTCAAATACCAAGAAAAGAGACTTATTCACCAACTACATTAGTGAAAAGTGGTAAAAGAGGTGGTACATCACCAGTCAAGCTGATTCATTCATCCAACTTTATTTAGGGACAAAGTCATCATTTTTCAATCATTCCTCCACCAAAAGTTACATCTGCTTCCCACAGGGCAGTCTGTTCCAAGAGAAACAATGCCACTTAAGCTACCTTAATAGAGGAAAGGACTTTCAAATAAGGTCCTACAGAGTTATATATTGGCCCTAGTTCTATCCTATGTTTTGCCAACAACTTAGATGCTGGAACATAGAATATATTCATAGATGGCTCCAAGCCAGGACAAACTGTAAATGATTTGGAGTACAAGAACAGAATTCAAAATCATAGATCAGGGAAGCGATCTCAAATCAAAAAGATTAAGTTCAATTAAAATCAAACAAACAAAAAAACCACCAAGAAAAGAAACCTCTCAAGAGAATAATCCATTTGGGAGGGAGAAGCCAATGCCCACGTATACTAAGAGCTAGACTGTGGATCTCAGAGATACAGTAATTATACCACGAACAAAATTAATGGAGGGGAACAATATGATATTGATAAAGATAATGTTCAGGCTGTGATGCACTAACAGAAAGGTTGGGTACCTATTCACTTGCTCTACTAGGGCCTCAAGAAGCCATTTTAGAGCACTACGCTGCCATAAAATTAAAAACCAACTGGATAAAGTCCAAAGGGACCATCTAGAATAACAAGATGGTTAGGAAGCACCATTAGTGAGAAAAAATTAGGATTTTAAAACAAGATGATGATTACAGCCCTTTTAAAATACTTACAAGGTTACAAGAATGCTGGTAACCAGTAGTCCTCTGTGTTGTCTATGATAAGGACAGAGGAAAAGTCTCAATATGCTTAAATATGAGCATATGTTAAACCCAAGTGGTGAATCTCTCAATCCAGAAAGGTGGTGGGACTTCCTTTGCTGTAAGGTTTTTAAAAGAGATTACATAAACACCCATCACACAAAAAAATCTACGACAGAGCTTCTCAGCCACCAGTTTACAGACTCCTAGCATCTACACATGTTTTTAAGAGGTCTATGGGTGGTAATCAAGACAGTCAAGCTTGTGAGCAATAAATTCACTACAGTGGAATACACTTCTATTACAAGAAAATGGCTGGTTGTCGGAAACAGAAGAACACCTGGAAATCCATGGGGTAGCTCATTTCCTGAGGTTGTACTTATCCTTTTTATTAACGAAGAAGAGCACACTGAAATTCAGAGAAAGAAAATTGGAGACTTTTGGGCCAGTGAATACTCCTGATTCTGATGACATCCACGAGAATTTTCATTTTTACAGCTATTATACAACTGTGCATCAGGAAGAAAGACTCATGGGCTGTTAAGCAAGCAGGGACCTTTGCATGGATTTTTTTAGTGTAAGAGAGGATTAAAGTCCATGTTTCTTCTCTGAATAACACAAGGCTTAAATGTTTAGAACATGTTTCTTCTCAAGCCATTTCTACTCTCCACTTTATCCCACCCCTTCAATATTTTTAGAAAACATCAAGTCTCAGGAAGGGAAATCCTATTTGTCTTCTGTGCCACTGTAGACACTGGAACTTTAATGTGCTACTGTCTACAGGGAAATGGCTGAGAAAGAGACAGATGGCCCATTTTGATAGAATTGCAAACAAAAGCTCAGCTCTTCTACCTGAGGAATTTTCAGCATCTGAAAGTCAAAATATTTAAGCTACAAGACTTTGAAAAATGAATGCAAACTAGGAATTTTTTATAACATTAAACACCAGTTAACATCAATGTAGCATTTATGAACATACAGCATAAAATGGAAGAATGAGGGTCAAGTTGAGGAAAGATCTTGTCTGACTGAAAAATGGGTAAACAGATATAGACACCAAGTGGGAGGGATGACAGCGTAGTCATTAGACTTCTCAGTCTGTAATAGTGTTTTTAATCTTACAAAAGATTAAGAAAATAAAGATAAAGATTTAAGAAAAAGATTTTCAACACTGTAACAGTTTTTACATCTCATAAGCAAGACAACAATTCTTCCAGTGTCTTAGCTGAGTTTCTTACCCTACTGTCTCTTCTCTGTATGGCACCATCTAATTCTCTCTCCAATCTCATCAAAAGATTCCTTCAGAGAGGAGCCTCATGGGGCCACTTGCTTATGTTCACTGAAGAACCTGCAGCAGTCTCAGCTGCCACCATCTCCAGCTGCCTTCCGACTCCTCCCAGAAGTGGCTGCCCTCCTACTCAGTGTCAGCAGAAGGGAGTCCAAACCCACAGGACAAGTGTTCCAGCTCATTACTGGGTGACTCTGTGCTCTATCTGCACCTGCAGCTTACTCAGTAAACTGAGCCATGAGGCCACACTTCAGTCCCTGCGATGAGAGCACTATTGCCCCTATGAAGGTTGGAGGAATAGCCAAGAAGCCTTACCAGAAAGCAGCTATTTGCTGTGTATTGTACTACAGATCCCCTAGACTGTGACAGACATGAGAGCATTCACTGAAATGAAAGGACTAGGGAGTAGGCCTTGAAGTGCCACAGCACAAGAATATCCAGGTTCTTCTGCATATACATCCCTGATGGTCACGAATGTAGTCTGTAATGGTTGTTCTTTAGGTCCCCTGGATCCGAAAACACAGTATCAGCACAGTGCTGGGAAGCCAGTATTTAGAACTGGCACCTCTCACATGGTTTCTTGGGCTTTGCCTTTGCCATTATTCTGCCTGGAAGATGACAACTACTTCTATGATTTTTATTTATTATATTTTAGATACCTTAACTGCAGATGGCAACTTTAATAGGTTTTTTTGGTTGGTTTTGTGTGTGATACAGCTCCATCTACAGTGAAATGCAGCCTAAACTCAACTAAGGAAATCACAGGTTAGGATGGTGCATTTGAGCAGAAGGCTGCTCTCACAAAACAGAACATATTTATCAATTGTCGGAGTACTGCCACATAAAATAGGAGTAAGCATCTGTATCTGTTTAACTTTTGAGTATTTATTAAATATATTAAAGTACACAGATAAAGCTTTTGTTTTATGAGAGGGATTTGCATTTTGCTAACAAAACCATTTCAGATCTGCAGTGAAACAAAAAACACCCCAAAAAACAAAAACAACCCACAACCCCAGCAATAATATATTATGCGCTGAAATTTGTTCAGCATACCAATCCTGGAAAGAGTGCCTTTTGTTGGTAGCTTAGCTGAGCTAAAAATTTACTTTCAAAAGACTAAATCATACAGGTGACGGATTGGCAATGAAGAAAAAAAAATCACAGAAGGAAAATGATGGATTGCATATTCTAGCAGAATTACAAACAAAAGATTATCCTTCTTCAAAATGTCTTTGTTTTCCTTCTCATTTTAATGAGATAATAAAAAGCATATGAAACATATGGAATTAGATAAACGGAGAATGGGGGCCAACAATTAAAATATCAAATCAGAGATTTTGCTGAAAAATCCTATTATCTTAAATGACTTTCTTATTAGTTATTAATGTTGAGTATCTGGAGAAGAGCTTTCAACAGGAGTTCTGGGTAATACTGAAGACAATGATAGCGAGTGACACTACTGTAATAAAGATCAGTTGTAAAAACATACAATCTGATTCCTTGGTGCCTAAAATGACTATAAAAGGTTAAATCCAGTATGAAATGGTTATATAATAATTCTATAGCTAAATAATCAATGTAAATAACTACTCAGCAGGCACAGCAATCAAAACATAGACCTATAACATGACTTGATACTTCAACAAACCAAACCACATTGATTAAGAGAACTAAAGCTAAACTAGAACTGAAGCCCTAACATGAAACTAGCACTCCGTTACTTCAGAGGAAAATGGTGAGGATAAATTCACTGAAGATTCTAAAATTCACATGTACTACACTAATTGATTATATTAGTCTACATAAGATGAATATGGGTGGTTTGCATGGGCTAGCCCATTTCAGGTCACAGGACCTAAAGGTTACAGGCACTCCCAAGTGTGCAGGACTACAATAACTTTTCCTAGGAGAGTAAATCAGGATAAAGTGGCATAGGAAATGACAAATCAACCAGCTTGCAGACACCTGCTGTCAAAAAACAGAGAATACAACCTTGCCTCAACTTGCATGTCAACACAGATGAATTAAATGCATGTCCTAAAATCGTGTCCCCTGACCTACCACAGATATACCATATCTCTGAAGAATTTTTGTAGGTTAGAGATAATATTGCTGTATTTTGTTCACACCAATACAAATATTTAGAAGCAAAATGATCTGATGTACTATATATTTGCAACACTCTGCAAGTATAATTTCACTTTTCTTGGCTTGTAAAACTGCATGCATTTTTATTTTAGGAAATAAATAGGAAAAAAATAAACATAGTTCCCTTAACTACAGAAAAGAAGACCTGTAGGGATAGGAATTGGAGGCAAAAAAAGCTTCTGGAGTTCTTGTAGCTTCAGTCTAGACCAGATAACTTCCTTTGCCTTGCAAATTTAAATTACTTTGAAAAAGGTTAATTGTGATTCTTTCCATACTCTCTGGGGTTTCGCTGTTGACGTCAATTGCAAGCTACCAAGTACTCCTCCACAAGCAATTACAAATTGCAATAATGTCTGCTCAGGCTTAGATCAGACATTATCTATATTTTCATCTTTTTAATTGTACTCTCCAATAATATCAGTTTCATTTTTAGTTAGAATGCTGTGTTCCTTAGATCTAGACTATATTACAGTTTAATAGTTGGCCTCCCCTTCCTTAGTTAGCTGAAAATGATTTAAAAAAATAAAAACTAACTAAAGAAAGAAAATGAAATTAATTCCCAATTATTTTTTTAAAAGCTATTACTTTTAATTTGGAATAAAGTGCTGTTTACAGACTTTTCAAGCATTCTTTCATATTCACACAAGAATTCTTGGAAGATTTTTGTTTCTGCCATTCTTTCACTTGGAGATTTCCTTAAGTTGCTCTACTCCTAATACCACAAGCTGCCGAGGAATTACCTCAAGGCCCTTCACAGGGAGGCTGCTGCACAAGAGTAAACTATGAACCTCTGGACAGTCTAGCATAAAAAAAAAAAACAACCCTAATTTCATCTGCCTTATGCCAGTCTGTCACTTAAAGGGCACCCCAGACCCAGAGCTGTAGCTAAAGATCACCTTTAACCTTCCAGCAATATGATGATACATACACACCCATTATGAGATTGATGGATTTTCTTCCTCTCAATTTATTACAGTAACTTAAAATTATTTAACATTGAATGTACTTTGCAATTAATTTTCTTCTTTCCCTGTGCTTTTTTAAATCCTCTGACCGTACTTATTGAAAACATCTCTTTTTAAGCCACCCCTTTGAGAAATATTAATGCTCCCTCACGTGTCTTATTCAGGACTTTTGTTGACCTTGTGACTGAGAAAATCTCTTTCTTCCTGTATCAAACAAAAGCAGACTTTTAAAATAAGAGATTATCTTTTGACAACATCAGAATACCTTGAAGTCCATAAAGAAATGAATAAGGAAGCCTATATAATTTATTTTAATAGGAAGCTTGACAGAGACTGAAGTATTCATTTTTATTAAATAGAAAATATAAAACTAGCTATACACTAGAATGAACATCTTGGGAAGAAAAGCAGCAGTCTGCCTCTCAACTTACTCTCATTCTCCCATCTGCCATTCTAAGCTCCTGGCAGGTGTTGTCTTTATTAAATCTTCAGGCCTTTACACAACACTTAGTCCTGCATTAGCAACCCTGTGACAAAATCTTCCCCACGCAGCCATTCTGAGTTATCCTCTAAGTCCACTGGAAGCACTCCTTTGCATAGCTCAAGGTTGAAGTCAGAAAAAACTGGCCAAAGGAAGTTAAATTTATATAGCTTTCTGATCCAGCCTTTGAACTCAGGCTATGGCTCAATAATACCATAAACCCAGCTTTAGGGCTACTTGTACTTCATCAAAAGTGTCACGGCTGTGTAGAAGTACTGATCTGGAATAAGCTCAACCTGCTGATTTGGTACGAACTCACTCTGCCAGTTCAGATCTGTTCAAAAACTGATGAACAGTTAAGTTAGCACCAGCAGGCTTTATGAAGGATTAAGCATCACCTGCCCACCTGCAGCCAGCATAAAGGAATAAAGCCAGCACAAACACCATCTCAAGTGATCCAGCTAATCCAAGAGAATGGCTACCATATGCACAACCCTGCTTCTGATCAGATTTGTTTTGCTGGGGGCCCTGCCAGTGCACAGATCCAAATGAATGACCATGGAAATCAGAGAGAGAAGCTTCTCAAGGGAAATTCACCCAGGATAAGAAAAATGGTTCTTCTGGACCTCAGCACCCAGGATGTATGTGGGAACAACCTTTATTTGCACTTCAGTTCTTTGGCATCTCACATACAAAGGATAATGACAGTGACAGAAAACTGAAGGAAGATGTATTACATGGCAGCCTGCAAGGCAGAAGCACCATGAGCCCAGGAACTTTTGACATAATTTCTGCCAACAGAGCAGTTCACCTGGGACACAATGACCTCTTGGAAGAAAGATTTTTGTCACCGCCGCTGCCGCCCACACAGACTTACTGCTTTGGGGGGCCTCTAGAGGATTCATCTCAACAGAAGGTAGAGTAAGATCAAGGCTCAGTTCAGGGTAAGTTAAATCTCAACAGACAGAAGAAGTTAAAGTGATTTGTTAAAGTTCCTAATATTCAGTTTTCAGGTCATAAATCATATCTTCCTACACTCCACCCACCATTTAAGTAAAATATATTACTGAGCTTTAATTAAAAAAAAAAAAATCTATAGCCTAGCTTCTAGATATACTTTTGGAGTATTCAGATCACTGAAGTATTTTCTTGCCAGTTTTAAATTCTTTGCTTCCTAGAAATAAAACAGTTGTTGACAGGCCCTAAACGGCATGCAGACAGCAGTCACATTCTAGAGCAAACAGGCACGGGGTCTGTCCTTGGGAATAAAACAGCATTAAATGCGAGTGCTCAGTCTCTGCGCTAAACAAGCAAAGCACAGGTACAGCCACAACATGCACAAATTTTAAGAGATTACCTATGTGTTCTTTTTGCTCACTATTTTCCACCTGTTATTTTACTAATTTCTGTACAGATTTACAAATTATATGACTTGCACACCTAAAGCAAATCAGATTGAGGTAAGTGCATGAATTTATACACTTCATAATGTATTCCTCATACAAACCAGTCATTTCATTTTTACATGTGCCTGCATGACTACTGCAGAGAAGTAAAACAACATCTGTTCACAGCAGTACTCAGGCAAAAGGTGGTTTCCTGAATTTTCTCAGCATTCTGTGGCATGAAAGTCCATCGGTTTTTACCTATGGTGTGTTATTACAGCCTAAGAAATTCAAGGCTTATTTAACTGGTATTGAGTATTTCATATATACTTCACACTACCAACTTGAACAAATAATATTGTCTAATTCCATTTGATTTAAAATGAGATTTTAAATCCTTTCCTTGCTCTTAAATACCTTCTGAAGTACTACAACAAAATTTTTCTTTCAAATCTATTCTGCGGATCTTTAAACTGTACTGCAATGCTTTTCCCATATTGCTACCTTCTTCATGCAGAGAATTTCCATTACCATGATTGTACATTACGAGTATGTTTACATTACATATCTCATAGGGGTCTAAGCAGTCTTGTGCAGTTTTGTGACTGATTGAGAGGTGCAAAAGAAGGCAGCCTCACTGCCCTTCTTGCACCAAGGGCTTCCTCTGCCTCCCTTGCACCAACACCAGCAAACACCTGGACCGTGCTGAGCTAGTTCAGGAACATAAACTAAGAAAAAACTAGTTCCCCCCAAAAAACCCCAACAAATGGTTTCAGTGTAGCAATACACAGCAACTGGGTGCTGAGTCAGGCTTGCACTGCTGCACTCACAAGTGAAAGGGAGGGACAGAGACATATATCTGGGTTTAAGCTTAGCTGAATTATATAATCAAGCCACACCTAAAGGGTCCATACTGGCTGCCAGTGTTTCCTGTTTAAAACAGCAGTATAAATTAGACTTCTCATCAAACAATGATGCATTATAGCAAATCACTGTGGATATTTACAAAGAACATCTAGATAACCGAAAAGAGCTGTTGGTCTTCTGTTGCAACTGTGTTTTTCAGATTCAGTGCTCTAGAAACTATTACCAACAGTGTATTGACCTCAAAAGCAAAACAATGCTTGTGAAGAGAGATCACATCTCTTTTTAGACCCACTGACACAAAAGACATGCCAGTGTTTGGTCATCTAAGTGCCTTGTCAGGTGTGGAATAGAAAAAGCAATCTTCAAGTTAAATGCCTGTCAAGAAAATGACTCTAAATTAATTATATGTCTCAAGTAGAGAATTCTGAGAGAAGCACGTTGGTAGCAGCAGTGAAGCAGGACTATGTTAGGGTCAGAAATTATGCAACCATGGGGAAAACAGACTGGTAGCCAGGGAAATGTCATTAAAGTCAGGAAGGAAAAAAGGAATATTAAGTCTATATTGCATCGTGTTATTCTGTACATAACTAACAGCAACTCCTCATTAGTATTTCAAGCCTTCTTTAGCAATCAGTGAAGTGTTAATTTTCATTCTCTTCCACACAGTCACAAAAAGGTTAGTTTTCAGTGACAGGTTAACAATAAATGATTTAAAACTTTGTCAAGTGTGTATGGGCCTTTTGACTGCCTGTGTAGTCAATTTGGCAACTTGAGAAGCAGGAACAAAGCCCTGGCAAGGTTGAGAAATCCTGTGGTTGCAACAAGGAGTCAGAGAAAATGTGAAAGAAGCCTATAAAGATATAAAAACAAAGGTACATGAAACAGTCTCAGATCAGCCCATCAAATACATTTATACTGCACAGAAATCTGAGACAAGGCTTGGCTTGCCAGGCTGACACTGCAAGGCCGTGACGTTTTAGGATGCAGGCTGGAATCTAGGAGTCTGACACAATGTAAATGTGCCTTTTGTATTTTACAGAAAAAAACAAAGGCTCAGGGATGAATAAAGTTGAATACCTGCTCCTCCCAACAATTTTAGTAGAGGCTGTCTCTCAAGATCTGTCATCAATTATTGCTACATCACTACTGGAAAACCTGGCATATTTTGTACCTGCTTTGAAAGGTATTTTTCCTATGCTGCATGAAGATGGGCTCAATAGTGTAACCGTAACAAATAATCAATCTTCCCTTAGATCGAATTTCAGGTTATCAGAAGTAGCCAACATGGATTCACCAAGGGGGGATCACGCTTGACCAACCTGAGAGCCTTCCCCGATGGCACGACTGGCTGGGTAGATGAAGGGAGAGCCGCGGATGTTGTTTACCTCAACTTCAGCAAGGCTTTTGACACTGTCTCCCATAACACCCTCCTCATAGGTAAGCTGAGGAAGTGTGCATGAAAAGGAGTGTGGCCAGCAGGTCGAGGGAGGTTATCCTCCCCCTCTACTCTGCCCTAGTGAGGCCACATCTGGAGTCCTGCATCCAGTTCTGGGCTCCCCAGTTCAAGAAAGACAGGGAACTGCTGGAGAGAGTCCAGCGGGGAGCTACAAACATGATCAGGGGACTGGAGCATCTCTCTTATGAGGAAAGGCAGAGAGACCTGGGTTTCTTCAGCCTGGAGAAGAGAAGACTGAGGGGGGGAATCTTATGAGTACTTATAAATATCTGAAGGGTGGGTGTCAAGAGGATGGGGCCAGACTCCTTTCAGTGGTGCCCAACGACAGGACAAGGGGCAGTGGGCACAAATTGGAACACAGGGGGTTCTGCCTAAATACGAGGAAAAGCTTCTTTACTGTGAGGGTGCCAGAGCACTGGAACAGGCTGCCTGCCCAGAGAGGTTGTGGAGTCTCCTTCTCTGGAGGCATTCAAAACCCACCTGGATGCGGTCCTGTGCCCCCTGCTCTGGGTGTGCCTGCTCAAGCAAGGGGGTTGGACGAGGTGATCTCCAGAGGTCCCTTCCAACCCCTACCATTCTATGAGTCTGTGAATCCAAAACTACAGCCATACTTTATTAAAATGCTAAGGATTTAGTCTCTACTACCTCTCAAGGCTTTTCATGCAATTGTATTGAGAGCTGGTGCCTTCTACCAAGTGATTCATGTTTCATCCCTTCATAATAATTTATGTTTTATATATACAGGATATCCACTGACCGACTAGCAGGCACATTAATTTCTAGTGTGCCAGGATGCATCTTTTAAAAGCAGTTTCAATACTCAAAATCAACATCTTATTGGAAAGGTAAAGAAAGACTAACCATGCCATGTACTCCTGTATACTGCTTAAATAAAAAAACCTTGGGATTTTAATAGAAGACTTCAGCACCTTCTTAAATGAGAAAGACGAGAAGGGTTGCTTTCTTTTATATGATTAGAAATAATGCTAAGTTTTCCATATCTCTTTATCCTAAGCTATGCTTCTCTGAGAAGCTGTACATACAAGGATACGAAGTTTTTACACACAAGCACCCCCCCCATTTTCTCTCTTTAAATACCAAATCATTCTCTCAAAACAGCCTTCTCTCTTTCCATATAGTCTCTGGACATAATTTTCTCTCCTCCCCATCTTTTAATAATGTTTCAACCAATTTTAAACTCACTTGCAAGACTTTTTTGTGGCTTATAAAATCATGTGTGCCGAACTTGAATTTTTATCCGTCTGCAAAATAACAACATCTAAGATGTAAAATTGGCAACTCTGTATGAAGTTAAGCGCGGGCTTGTATTCATTACAACTAATCTTAATCAAAGGCAATAACTTTCTACTATTAACAGAAAATTAAAGATGGGCAGTTGACACTGATAAACCACTGCTTAGTTTAAAAATTCATTTAGAAGAATTTTAATGAGGGAAGAGAGAACAGTCTAACTGATTTTCAAGTCAGTTTTAACCTCAAAGCACCAAAACACTGCATTGGTGTGTTGCTTTTTATTATTAGTTATCTTGACTACAGCAACTTTACCCTGCTCCTCACTGCTCTATACAAAATCCCAGCAAGCACATAAACACCAGCAATACAAAAAGGCCTTTCCGTATGATAAAACAACTCCTCATTGTTTCTTGTCTAGCATAGTTCCAAGATTTTGAAATTACATTTACAGGACAATCTCCACATCTTTATCCATGAGGACAAATTGTGAAGCATGTATCAATGTATCTCTGCATTTGTGTATATTATAATACGTATTTGCATATTAGACCTAATGGTAGCAGTGGCTCAGCAGACCACTCTAATGCCTGACAGGATTTAAACTGTGAATGAGACTGGTGGCAGTGGTGTGAAGGGGGGTTATGTTGAGAACACCATGAATCATATAAAGAAGTGATCCTGAAAAAAAAGGAAGGACTGAAGTAAGGATAAGGGAAGAGAACTACTCTTGGGACAGGAACAACTCAGTGTGCAAATACAGGGACAAGAACAACTGGAAAGATAGCAATTCTGTAGAAATAATCTAATCTATCATAAACTGAATATAAATTAGCCTGCTGCAGCACTAGGAGGATCTTCCTATGTGACTCATACTTTCCTCTCTGATTTTGCAGGAAGACACTCAGACAATGTGTCGCTGCATCTCAGTTGGGAGATGTAATTACCAGCAAAGGGACTGTACCTTCTTAAACCACCTTTGGCAGCTCCTGAATATTTAAGAACTCCTGCTCTGTTTCAGCGCAAAGACAAGGGGTGGAGCGTGGCGGGAAGGCAATGTTAAGCTCACCTATTTGCTTTTGGACCATTTCAGTTGAAGTCATTCACAAGGTGAGAGGTGATAAAGTACTTTTCTAACAGTTTCTTGACTCTGACTGCTCGAGCACTTTTCAAGCCAGCTCCACTGCAGAATCAAACATGCAACCTGGAATCAGCGTTTTGAATTCACCAGTTTGGCTTTGCATTTAAAAGTATTCATACAGGCTGTAGTAAGTGCTCAGAAACGGTTTAAAGTTTGGTAACCTCTGCTTGTGAATATTTCAAACACAGTCTGTCCTCCTTTCAAACCAGTATGACATGAGACATGGGAATTCAATGCACTCCAACTGCTGGGCCAGTTCACACACACTAAAGTGTCTCTAGGTACATACTACAACTGGTTTGAAGTTGTACTAAATATTGGTCTAGACCTATTGCCTTTTGTATTCCCTTTTTCAAACTATCTTCCTTTTTTAATACATTTCTACATGCTATCACTGATCCTAAAAAGGATAAAAAATAGAAATAGTACTTTGAGATATACTGTAAACTTCGGGAGGAGATTTCTGTACTGAACATTACATTCTTGTCCCTAAAGCAGTTTCATCCCAACCTAATTATGTTACCATACCCTATACTGAGGAGCTAAAACATTTTTGAGCATGGTGGTTCTCTGCATTAGCTGTAAAAGACTTCTCTAGAGATTCATCCTGAAGATTAGCAGTTACTAGATGACTACTCACAAGTCCATAGGTACTAAATTATGACAAGAATACATTTATAGTTAAGACTACAACAGATGCCTCATTCACATTGTGATTCTCTGTGATGTGTATAAGGAGTCAGCACTGTTTCAGCACCTGTGATCCACAGACAACATACAGCACATGGGAACTGCGTAAGTCTCGTACTCACACTACTCAGCTGAATACCCAGGCTTTGGCTCTGCAAATTGCTTAGGCTACAATTTGAGACGCCAATTGGCCTCAGATGACTCGTTGTTCACCTAGGTATGGTTAATTAGCACTAATAACTTCACTGAAGTGTTAAACAGAGACATTAAAAATGAATATTTACATTTACTATTAGAACTTCCAGGTTACATTTACATTACATAACATAAATAAAGAAGGAACTGAATGTATCTCACTGGGGATATACCACATATAGCTTTACATATTCTCACCCATTTTTTCTGGAAATTCAGAATACCATAGACTCATAGAATCACAGAATCATTAAGGTTGGAAAAGACCTCTAAGATCATCAAGTCCAACCATCAGCCGTACCCCTTTTTCTGAAGGCATCAAGTGAAATAAAACTGTCCACACAGGCAGAAGACATAAAATCTACATAACATATAAATACACAGAAATAAAGCAACACCAATATAGGTCTGCCAGAATGCTTCTGCTTGAACAAAAGCTCTATGCCCCATCTGCCTTGAACTGATACAAACTGCCATTTTGCAGCATCACGTACTGGACGTGCATTAAAACCTTCTGAGTAAGGCTAAAATTAAAAGGGTTCTTAAGGGAAAGAGGGGTTGTGATATGCCAGAAGGGCACATAATTTCTGTAATCACAAAACACTCACTTTGAAGTGTAAGGTAAATGCTTTTACTTGGATCTGTCCCAACACCATGCAGGGAGACCTACAGTTACAGACAGATTCGGGATTTGTATTCTTTCATAATGTGTTCTTTTTTCTAGCATTTGTATTTTCTTGGTTGGCTTTAATTAACTTCTTTCTATGCTCATAAACTTGGAGAGGATTTTCTCTAAGCTCTTACATCTCTAGCCTATATTAAGATATTTTAAGCTTTAAACCTTTAGTACATTAATGGATTTAAACCATTTTAGAAGAAAGGAAAAAGTACTAGCAAAATGCACCCAAGCTGAACTTTCTACTTCAGACAACTTAAAAGTTATTTTAAGATAGCCTAATAACTCCTGATTGGGTCCAATCACAACAAAAATGTACTTTATTTCCCATGGAATAAAATGCAGCAAGCTGGGAAAGACAAAGATGGGGAGCATGGGGGATGGAACAGAAAGAGCTAATGCAATCTGAAGCATAAAAAGGCTGCAGTAAACAGTAACCAAAAGGTCTGCTTCAGGAAAGGAGCTTCCTGAGTCCATTAAATTAAGAGGTTGAGCTATCAAAACATGCTGGGAAAAAATGAATATGATAAAGAAAACAAATCTATAATGAGAGGTAGTAGTTATGGGTGAATGTTTGACAAGAAACACAGCCATTTAAGAAAAGAGATGCTTCTGTGTGATAAACGATGGACCTGAGTTTAAAAATTCCTCTCCATCTGTATTATTCGTATCTCAAAGTATTTGTTTTATCTACAGTGACAGAGCAGTTTTTTTCTACTTGCTGTCTAATACATAGAGCATTAATAATGTAACCTTAAGCATTACCTCCCCACCTGGAAATCAGTCATTCTGGAACACGACAGAAGTCGTTCCTGCAGATAACTTTCTCTTTTAATCTGGTACTTCAGGAGGACTGAAAATACGGTCCCCTACTGTCTCTCCTTTCTGCTCATCTCCTCATTTTTCCCCACACAGAGATCTTAAACTAGATAGAGAAACCTGAACGGTGTTGGCACCAGATGAATATATGGCATGACGGACACAAGTCTTTCCTGCCCCAAGTAGGACAGGAAGAAGATATGTATCTTGAGGATCAACTCCGTACAGAGTTTGGAGCCACACTCGCCCTTCAAGCAATAGTTCAAGTTCTTTTCCTTTTGAGGAAGCATTGCTCTCCCTTGTAAGTACACTAAGGCTTGACTATCTCTCTCTTACTTTGATATTAACATAACTGAAGGAGCACAAGCAATACTGAAAAGGAATTTGATCTTCTACCATTCCTGCTCCCTGAGGTAACCACAGACACAATTCTTGACTTTCATCCATGCATCTACCATTTAGAAAGAAGCTATCAGTCGGTTTTGTGCTCAGCCATCTGAAGCACCATGAAAAAAATCTGCACTAGACATCTCCCGACCTTAGTTTTTTTGTATTTATCACCACCAAGATCACTGTAATCAAAATGCTGTGTTACGTAAATCGTAAAGTCTGATTTAAACTGTCATCTTTTTAAAAAGTGGATTACACAAGCATTATCTTATTCTTCTAATAATTCTAGGAATTGTGTAATTCACACATTTGTGAATTGTGTAAGTTACACCAGTGCTATTCTTACAAACGCATGTAAAATACACACCCTGTAACCGAGTGGCGTGGTCAGTGCTGACACACACAAATAAAGCCATGGACACACTAAGTCGCTGTGTCAGAGACATGGAATATGGTGATGCTCCTTGTTCAAGCTTTGTGTTTCTGTTATTTGAGAAGTGTTGCCTGTTACAGTAATTCATTTGAACAAATACTTCAGTGGTTAAAATACCACTTCCTGAGAAGACACTTCTTACATTAACACAGTAGTGAGTAGGATGAAATCTCTCTGTATATAATATATTGTGGAGTTGAAATGGATTGGTAGAGGACACACACAATTAGTAATCTCTGGTTTTGAAATTCTGTGAGTCTGCGTCTATTGTTAAAAGACATGTTAGGATTCCAATTTTAAGAAAAGACAAAATCACGTGTTGTTAGTTTTCCTGATACCCTCAGAGATCAGCTGGAATCTAAATAGATAGAAAGTACCAAGCCATTGCTTTCTGCTGATGCTGTTAAAGCTCCTGTCTTCCAGTGGTGTCACATGAAGTCTGTAAGAAGCAAAAAGCCACTGCTCAGAAACCACTGCAGGCTTCATGACATTCAGTTACTCAGACAGGAGGCAGGTGCTTCAGACTCTGCTCTTGAAATGAGCAGGTGCATCTCAGAGCAAGGTAAGCACTCCTGAGATGCCTATAACCTGCACAGGGACTGCTGCTTGAAAGGACAAGCTTTAACTTCCAGTCAAGTCTGTGGCTGGCTCTTTATGGTGGAGGGTAGAAAGAAGCATAATGAACCACCACTTATATGGCCTGCCAGCCCTGATTTTGTTTCTCACAGTGACTTTATACTACTTCAGCATTCCCCTCCTTCCTTTTGAAAAGAGGTAGAAATTATGTCATTCTGGCCCTGTTTCAAGTAGATTTTTGAATAGGTCCTGAAAGCTTGCTGGTGTGAAAGCAATATAATTTGCCCTCTGGATATAGAGAGTTAGGGCTTTCAGTCAGAAAGATTTGAAAGCTGTAATGTTGTTACTGTATTCTCATTTTAAGATCTCATTTAGCAGACGTATATAACTTTGCTCTGAGGGACCCCTGGGCTGACTCAGCAACCAAAGAAAAACTTTGTCACTGGCCTTCTGTGCTGACACCTAAAGTTCCTAAATCTGGAAATATGAGCAAGCTGTAAGCACATGGAATTTCCACAGTTACTGTGTCAAGCATACACACCAGGGGTACAGGCAAAAGGACACAACAAGGACAACCAAAGAGAAATTGGAGGTAGATGTGGCATCTTCTACATTGACCATAGTTCTGACCCATCCACAGCCCCATCAAAATATTCCTTTTCCCCAATGACCTGATGATTAAAGTTTGGACCAGACGATGTTTCAGGGTCCCTCCCAACCTGGGCTGTTCTATGATTCTATGACCTGGAGACACTCAATACATGGCTAGGTACTCTGGTGTACTGAGAAAACAAGAAGTCATTCTTGTTCTGAGATTGTTGCTCACCTGCCAGTCCTCACCTGCACAGCAAACAAAGTTTGCTCAAAGGTCTTCCAAGACTTTTCAGGTGGCCTGTCATCACCCTCAGGAGCAGTGTTACTCTTTTGCTTTCAAAGATATCTGCAGGAGCATCTAAAACCAGATATCCAGCCAAAGGAAAGAAAAGAAGGGTAAAATTAGCACATTTGCATTGCAGTCTGGATGTTTTAATTGGCCTTTTTTATCCATAAGAGGTATTGTTGCAAATTCCACATAGCTCAAAAATCGGGCAATGGGCGCAGCGTTTATTTACCACATCTTGTTTCGCCTGCTTCTATATAAAATCAACAGCCTTTCCTGACATCTCTGAAGCTAGTACCTTCAAATTCACATCACCCAGTGATATTTATGTTACCTTATTCAAATGGTAACTGTGGGACCAGATGCCTCCAGGAACTGTTCTCAGTGACTGGGCACACAGTGCCTTTTATGTTTGGTGAATGAAGCCTCACATTACATAAGCTGCATAATTACAGAAAAGCAACTGCTGTTTAAAAGAGAGGCAATTTGTGTGAGCCATACTTGCACTGCAGTTTTGCAGCACACGGGCAAGTCTGTGTGAGTCCATGTAGCTCCTGCTGCTCTCTTTCCATGTCAACATCCTGTTTCCAGGACTACAGTTACCAGAGGCCCTCAAAAAAGCTGGGTAACTTTCACACTTTACTTTTGTTGGAAAAGTCCCCATGCTCTTAAGATGGGAATCTTTTCACTTACATCATTGGCTATCCCTTGTTATATGGAACACCAAGTAATATGAGTAGCTACCATCAGGTTTACATTTTGTCCTCACAGAAAAACAAGAGCTGTGAGACTGTAGCCAAGTTAAGAAGGACACTACTGTAGTCTTCAATACAGTGTGCCAAGTACAGACTCTTCCTGGATTTTTAGCTGCTAGCTTCTGCCAATGCGTCTCACTGTTGTGGTTATCTATAATGATAACCTATGTCTATATATATATAAAAGGTATTTATAAACAACAGCTGTCAAGAGTATGCCTTTTACAATGCTGCTGTGTAAACACATCCAAATTTCAAGCATTGAACGTGCCCCGCTGATACCTACCTCACACTCCCTTTCAGCAGCGCTAGCACTTGCACTGCAGTGCTCGGTCGCAAGGCATCGGTGATGTGTCTATTCCCCAACAGATTACAGAGGGCACATTTCCCAGCAAAGCTAACATTTTCCAGAAATATCCTGACGCAGCAAGCGCTCCTGTCACTCAGTGAGATGCGCACACTGTCACACTACTGGACATGCAGCTCTCACCTGTGGGGACTCCATTAACTGCAGAGATTTGTTGATCTCAAAAAGCTGCTGCTGCCACCATCATGGCACCCAATGTCAGAGGCATGCCAGCCTGCTCTCTAAACATCCTATCTTTCCACCTACAGACATCCCTGGTACTCAAGGCATTCAATCCTACTAATAGCAACCAGTCTGAAATTGGAAAAGTAACCAGGAAGCTCACCAGTTTTTTTGTCTTGTCTGGAGGCAAACAGAAGGAAAAATAATCTTAAACTACTGTTTCTAAGGGACAATTCAAATGGAAAAAATATAGCTAAGAAAGAAATGCAGTTTTCTGCAGATGTCACTGGAAATATTATGCTATTAGAGAAGCTGACAACCTCTCTAGACCAGTGCTTTCTGACACCACTGGAGAAGAAAGGTATGTAACAGAAATAGCAAAGGTTCACAGAAGGGTAACAAAAATGCCAAAGATATTTAGAGCCCTTCCACATGAGTGCACCTCTTTCGTTTTGAAATCTTTAATTTAAATAGTGAGTTAGCAAAATTGATTAACAGTTCTTAGCCTTCAAACAAAAGCACTAGTGCGACAGATGAAATTAAGATGTAACACCACATGCAGCTGATAAAAAAGAATATTGTTTAGAGAATGCATGATTTTGTTGTGAAATTCTATGCCACAAGTTATAAATGAGATATAAAATGCAACAGAATTTTAAAACTAAGGTATTTCCTTGTTACACTATTCTAAATAAAAATAATCACAGAGGACATTCAGAAATAAATCAACAAGGCATCTAGGGTAAGAAAAATTTCATCAAAAGTCACATTATTGCATAATTGAAATTTTATTTATTTATTTATTTTAATGTCTCTGAAACACCTGACACTTTCCTACCATCACAGAGAAGATCCCGGACTACTGTGACTGATATAAGGTACTGTGCTTTCAAAATTTTTTTTATTATTTTATGAGAGTCACAACAATGCCTTATGCTTTTCTAGCTAAATACAGAGCTGACATACCCCAGCCCAAAGAGTTTAAAAGGACAGAGAAGTGGCAAAAGTTCAAAAAGAAGGAAGTAGTTCTATGCCCCCCAAGAAAGATTAATGAGTTACGCAGTGTAGCTCTGTCTTGTAACTAGTCAAAATCTCTGCTACGAGTAGATTTTTCTTAACATACAAATAGCCTATTTAACTTCTGTACACCACATTCAGGAAGTGAACAGATACAATGGACAAACACAAAGTAAAATTGTATGTAACCAACCAACTAGTACACTGCTTCACCCAACGACAGACAGACAAACAGAGCAACTGACCTATCTTTGGAGAGAAATACTTGTTTTACTGGGAAATGCTGGCTGCTTGGACTTTTACAAGCTTAATCAACCAGCGTGCTTGCACAGTCTGTTTTGGAAGAACAGCTGAAGTACATGTTCTCACAAAAATAGATTACCAGAAGTTATGTTCAGAAAGTAGTAAGACTGATTCTAAAAGGGACTGTGTAAATTATAAAGTGAAACTAAGATAAAATGTGGCAAAAGCTTGTTTTTATTTTAGCATATTTTTGTTATGTGCACAGCACGGTAAAAAGCCTCAAGCCCTGCTGCACATATCTACCCACAGACTTCCAGCACACATTGGGCTAGAAAGTCCACTCTGTAGGAAAGCTAAGATTAAAATTCACAGCTGTCCAAATGTTTGTTTATTGAGGTGAGCTTTAAACAAGAAAATTGCAACTGCTCAGACAATCTTCATTTGTCAATGCTCTTCTCCTCAGAGATCAAATAGTCCCAAGTTCTTACAAAAGTAGCAAATGATGAAAGTACTTGCTTACTACACACATCAACTTCATTGACTTCCACCCCTTATAGAAAGGGATAACAGCTACTGTCACATTCCCTGTGTACACTACCATCTGTCAAGTGCTAGCTATTGGCTAACATTGGCTTTCCAAAACTTTATTATCCAGTACTGCTAATTATCCCTAATGGAACTAAGCAGAATAAAGTTTTTTTTTATTGTTTTTATTTGGACATTACTTCTCTTGAACAGATTTTAAGCTGTGGGCAATGCTGTTCTCTGTTGTTCCGTTCTTTTGCTGGGTTCCCACTGGTCCAGTTCTATTGTTAGCAAAGCAAAGCAAAACCATGAGGATCACTGGCTAGACCATTTTATATAGCAAAACACAATTTGCATTTCCTAACAGGAAGTGTATCCAATTACCTCTAGGTTTTCTGTATTGCTGTCTGGTACCAAATAGTTTTATTTTGCTCAGCTCGCCTTTTGGAAATAATTTATAGAAAGCTGTTCACTGAGATTTTGCTGCCAGACACCAGCATTTATTTCCTCCATCACTTCCTAATAGTTTATTTAACTCCACCTGGTTTTTGTTTTTTTCTTTCTTCTTTCAGCACCCTGGCTTTGATGGGATCCTATAGAGCTCCCATTACAAATCTAGCAGTAGAGAATAGGATCACTAGACTCTTTACAGGTAGCTATATAGAGACCAAGAGAGCAAAGCAGCAAGCTGTTACTGCTGTGTAAGCAATTACTCTCGTTGGACAAGCTAGCACTGCAGAAACTTTCATATACATCTGAATGTGGTGAACACAAATGTTGCTACTGTGCTTTTTTGCCAGATCCTACCTCTTCTCCTCTCTGTTCCTTCTCTTCCCGCCCCACTCAATTTCTTCAGAAGATAAGACATCACCCTGTAGTGTAACTTGAGTCAACAATGTCACGTATTCTGAAAGGCAATTATAACAATACATGAGAAAGAATGATGAAGTTATCAGAGAGCTGATGAAGTTCAAGACCAAATCAAACAAAAGCAACCAGCGGGGTTTTATCTATATATTACCACTTTCTCTTTTTTTGGGAAAAAAACCCCAGATCTTACAGGAGTCAGAGGAGAGTTCAAGAGAAACAGAGTTAAGCTTTCACTCTTGCCCATGGTTATGGTCTGTATCATAAATACACTATTACTTGAACATGCTTCTACCTTAATATTTAGCACTTCTGACTTTCCCTTACATCTTCAAGCTCTTTCTACATATTATCTAAAATATTAATTGTGATGGGATCTTACTTGTTAGCTTTGTATAGGATGGCATATACACATGTTGTTGACTAGGGCACCAATCCTTAGATTACTAGGACTTAAGGCAACATTTAAAAATTTGAAAGAACGTAAGTAAAAAAGGCAATAAATGGAAATGCAGATAATTGAATGGAAATTAAAATTTAGATTACATTAGAAATAAAGTTGTATGCAAACTAAAATGTTTTACATAATTACTCTACTTTGAAAAAACAGGAGAAAGGAATATTGTATACTAGTACTTGTAAATGCAGGAATTACAAAACCCATGCTTACGCTGAATGTGAATAGAGAAATAAAGAATGGTATCCATTCAGAAAAGAAGTACAGCCAGAAATGCTCAATAACATCGCAGAATCTAAATAGAAAAAATATCATATTCCTAGCATGACAAAAAAACAGACAGATAGTAATGTATCTGAAAAATAAACCTGTAGATTTGGGGGGCGTTTTTAGCAAACACTAATGTTTTACTTCAGAATGATAGCACATCAAATTTTGCACATTCCTCTAATAGGCTTCTGTGTCCTTATTCCCGTTTATGATATGTTGATCAAAAATTTTGCTTTGAGACGTTTCTGTAAATGTTCTCTCCTGAAGTACTCCTAAAGGTACCTATAAATATGCCACAGGTAACATCTACCTGCAGGAAATGATACATTGGCTTCTCATGTTCCATCTTATTTAAGAGTCCAAAAAGTAAAATTTAAAAGCAAAAGAGTTTTTCAAGAAAACTTATTAATTGATTTTGAAAACATGTTCTTTAAAGCAAAGAGAATGAGATATTAAGATTATAACTGAGATCTGTAAGCAACTGTCAGTTCAATATTCCACAAGCAAAAAATGCAAAAAGAATTAATTTTTAGAATGCTTAGAAAAGGAAGGTTGGACCAAAGGGAAATCATAAAGTCACTACTTATGGTTCTGGTCCCCCTTACCTCGAGGGGGTACAGCAGAGCCAGAAAAACATGTAAAAGGGTGACTAGAATGATCAGAGATAAGAAACTGTTTCTGATCATAGAATAATTATATCAGCATCTTTCTGCCAGGAAAACAAATGATAGAGGGCTATAAAATCATGTATGGCATAGCAAATAATTGTCACTGATTCACCATCTCTTCTTTCATGTGATTTGGAGGATGTTAGAGTAAACCAGTAGATGTCATTCCCGATTATGTTGTCTGAAAAATTCCAGCAGGATGAGTTAGTGAACTGAAGATCATGATCACATCTCCAATTTTAAATTAATGGCATCTATATAGTTAACTCTCTGTATACCGTAACGCAAATTGCCCCATAGTATGCAAAATAACCCTCAAGAACTCTCATTCCTGACCTCTATTAACAACTGTCGATAACTGGACAATGGCACCTGCTTCTAACAGGTGTTTAACCCAAGAAGAAAGAAGATGAGCAGAAGATGCAAAAAGATTACATTCCTGGGAATTTACCTTTATTTTTCAGACTGTAATCTGGATCCTAAAACTCTCAAATCTGAACAGCCTGATAGTAGATTACATGCCTCCAGCGTGGTAAAGAAAAGTGTCCCAAAGTTCAACTCTCAAACATAATTTTCAGATGTAAGCGTCCAAATGGTTAGCAAATTCTATCTTGCATTTTGCAGAAGGAGTAGAAAGAGCAGTCCTTATTAGAATACTGTTAATTGCACTGTACATCCTATCCAAACGACTCAGTGTGGGTCAGTGGCTTTCTTGGCGACAGTTATTCTATAGGAGTACAGTAACATCATCTTCATGGCCAGTGAAGCTCTCCACCCCTCCCAATGCATTGTCTGCTAGAACACAGATGTCAGTGTCAGTGATACTGGACACTCGGGTATCCAAAGCCAGATCTTTAACCATCTGGTACAGCCAGTCTTTGACACCAAATTTCCTAACAGAAGCCAGGCTATTCCCAGCAGTTTAAACCTCTAACTGACTTTGTCACTGACCACATTAATCTCACTAGCTGAGATGTAAGTACACTGAAGGTTCAAAAGAAAATTTTAATTAAATATTTTTTCATCAAGCTACTAATCTGCTGGAACTAAAGCTACCTGCAGGATTTGGGTTATTTGGGATATACAGCTTGCTCCAAAAGAAGAGAAAGCTTGAAGACATTTTCTGAAAATGCCACAGTATCTGCCACAGAAGCGTCCCCATTCCCAAATCAGAGCACTCAACCAGAATTTCTTTAGGCATGTGCCTGACAGATCAAACTCACTATTTTTCATTGTCTGGCCCTGGATACATGGAGGAAGGGAAACGGCAAGCAAGACAGATTACATGACTTCAAACAGCAAGCTGAGGCCCTTGAACGTGGAAAAAAGTCCTCTGCTGTGCAGAAGGTGAAAGAAAATTAATGGTCTCAACTGGAGTTCTGTGATCTCTTCCCATCTACTTTAAGACCTATTTAGAAACAGAGTTCCACTGCAGCTTAAGCTTAAAAGGTCGACTTCTCACATAATCTTAGCTTAAGGCTTGGAGTGTTTTAGTTCAGCTTTGGGCTGGGTGAAGGAACGTAATTTCAATTTCTTACACCTAAGTGCCCTATTATCAGATTAAATGCAAAATATAAACAGCAGCACTCTAGTGTATGCTGACTTGACTTACGCTTTGTGAAAATTCAGAAAGGCAGAAATCAAATGAATGTACAGGGACATATTAGGAAAGAAAGAACATAAAAGAAATTATTTGTGATTCCTATTTTCCGTACTTAGCTTCTTACAACTGTAACTGGATTTTTAACCTCAAAATCACAACGGGAGGAAAGGTAGCAGATATTTGAAGGCACTGCTTACAAAGAAATAGAAATTATAATGAAGGTTATATAAATAAACTGAAACTTTTGAGGAGAATAAATTAAGCAATGGAGAAAAATTTAATGTAGCTGGACAACTTACTCGACTCCAACTACACTAGTCTACTGAAACTTCACTGTTCGCTAGAGCATCCAATTAAAGCTAACAAGTGAAAATACTAATACACTGTTAAGGGGGGGGGGGGGGGGGGGAATCCCTAAAGCTCCCCATAAATCAAACATGCTATTTCCCACATAACAAAGGTTTCCAGGATTAAATGCCAGCTAAATTTTAAAGCACGCATTTCCCAAATGGTAACTTACACTAGGCAAAGGACATGGCCCAAGCTTTAACATGAGCATTCAGTAAAGCTTTACAAATGCATTTTGTATCCACCACAAGACAAGACTTGGGAAACCCACTTTTGAGTGCTCTGGCCATCTTAACTTCCAGGCAAGGTAAAAAATAAAGTCAAGCCCACTCTCTGGAATGTCTTGAAACAGCTGCACAATAGGCAGATAACTGCTGGATTGTGATTTAGGATATCTCCCAAAATTTATTATACCATAGGCAATTTCAAATTATTTTCTGTTGGCATAGTAACAAACAAATAGTAACTGCTGCTGTTAGCCAGGATTTCCAGGAGGGTGATGGTGACCAAGGGTGGAAAGATATGAAGGATGCTACACCAGGGTTTAAGGGACTCATAGCTCTTCCATTCTCTCCCTTCATTAACCTGTCCTCACCAGCCAATCTGATTTCAATAGCTGAACAGGGCTCTGTTTGTCCCTAACAAGAATGTGTGCTCCAGCTCCCCGTGGATTAGGCAATCAAGGAGTAAGCAACTACTTCTCACTCAGCAAGCTGAGCACATAGTCAGCTTCAAGTAATCTCCTCCTCCCAAACTCCCCACTCCGGCTTCATCTATCAGGACTCTCTCGACAATCTTTTTAAGATTTACTCAGGCTCTTACATCATGGGGGAAGAGATCTTAGATCTTAAGGACAAACTTCTTACTTCCCTGCTGTGCCTCAGATGATGGGGTCTGGGCAAGTCCTACTTCTTTCCTTAGTTTTCTGAGCCTCCTGCTTTGCTGATATATATATATATATGTAAACAACAAAGACTGTGGTATAAACAGACCCACATTTTCTCCTTGCTCTCAGTACTGAGTAATTCCAGACTTTGTGAGGCACCAGGCAGGCACACAGGTATTAAAAAGCTGCAGTGGTACCGGCAGAACAACAGTAACACAGGAAGCACGTCGGTGCAGCTGCACCTTGTATTTAGTTATATGTAATGACGTCCCGTCTACATGAGCACAGAGCAGGGGCCACAGGATGGCCACTGTGCAAGGCAAAACACAACAGGCTGGCTGCTGGAAGGCAGCCGAGTTACAGAGACATTGAGAAGCACTCAGGTACACTTTATTTCACACTAACTCATGGCAAAAGGAAACATAATTCACTTTACAGGGGGTTGGTAGAACACTCTTAAACTGACCAACTAATTCTCTGCAGGAGTTGTGTTGTATGAATGCAAGGCATTTTAATTCGGACAAAGAAGTAAGCCTGAAGTACACCCCCTGCACTGACATTCTCCAATATCCACAAAAAGATTCTGAATCCAGATTTGGAGACGTGGCTGACCAGCTGATCAGTTATGGTTTTGCACACCACAGTTGCTGTGGTATCCCGCTAATAAGAGAAAGACGTTACTGAGCCCAAAGATGCAGCCTCCTATGTCTCCAATGTGTTTGTATGCACATTCAAGGAAAGGAACCAACTTTTTAATGTGCTTATCTTCAGAAACAAGGTTACATGCATAAGAAAGATGTGTAAGATTCGTGAACAAATTATGTTTGTAAATATTTGCCTATTTGTATACTTTGTAGCAAAATGTAAGTTTGTCTGATAATGTGTAGACTGTCTCCAAAATAGCCTTTATTTATAATTAAAAGGCCCTTGAAAATTATGACCACACAGTAAAGACTGACTGAATAAAAAGGATATATGTTCTTGAAAGGTATCACCATAGCTGCAGTTAAACTATTTTAGTTTGATGGAATCTTGCATGTTAATCTCTACTTTAAGGTATTAACATTGATGAAGGAGATGGAAACAGTAACAATCTTAATTCCCCTCTCAGTAAGTATGAATCTAGAAAGGATTACCATGCAGAGTTAAATATTATTTTTTGGTTCTATGTCTCATATATAAATTTCTGTCACAGCAAAGAGCACAAGTTGGGAGGATATAAAAAGATAACCAGAGTCCCCATCAAATATTGTGTTTGTTTATTGTATCATTTAGATTAAGATAACTTTCTCATTGCTGTAGCACTACGGGATTGTTTTCTGCTTCTAGGCTGCAACAGGCACACACCCGACTGCTGACTTTTAACAACAGGCTATTGAATTCTGAATTGAACAAAACAAAACCAAAAAATCCTATCTAAAGCTGGCATGAAATTAAACCACTCAATGTAAAACTGCTATGACATTATAATTTGTGTTGTAGAGATCTGTTCACCAGAAATTTCAGCTGCAGTGAACAAGACCCTCTAGGCTTATGCATACAAAGCAGTTGTTGTGTCACCTGTTAAGCTTCTTGTATTAGGCTCATGAGGAAGAACTGAAACTCATATTTTGCCAGCTTTAAGCTGGAAGCCAAGGATAACGTTCATTTTTTCCCCACAGAGCAAAAAGCACATTCAGAACAAGATAATGAAACAACCTAGTGATCTGAGAGCTATTCACATGACTGCCTGCTGTGCAAAAGTGCTTTAAAGAAGAAAGAAGGTAGGATGCGACATGGTGAATAGGACTGGAAGTACAGTGCTACAAAAAAAAAAAAAAAAAAGAACAATTAAAAGTTTCTGCTGTAATGTTTTTGGTTTTGATTCAGGGGAGTAGACTGGATTATTTCTTCTGAGATGATATATTGGCCCTTCAAGCCACAGGGAACCTGAGGGAACAGACCTTTGCTTCTAGAGAACAGCAACACTGGAACAAAGTAAATCATTCCAGGGTTATTCTTGATGGCCATACAGATGACTCCACTGCAAAATACTCTGGGAACTGCAGGACAAGAAGTCTGAAGTGTACAGCTTTCTTTTTTCCTAACCAGCCAGGGCTGTTAAGGGAAAAGAAGCCAATATTAGCACCCAGCTCCTCTTTTCTAGAACTGTTTGCCTGTTGTCTTCTCTTGAAAAGGAAAGACCCAGATGCTCTACACTGACCTTCACATTAAGAACACTGGGACACAGTACACCCCAAAGCATCCTGAAGAAGGCTCTGCCACCTATTTCTAAATTCTGTTGCTGGAAAAAATTTGCTACAGATTTGAGTGAGCTTAGTCTAAAGGAAAAGCCAAAAAAAAACCCTGGCTGGAGTATAAGACATTTACGGGACTGAAAGAGGCAGGTGAGAACTGCTGTATTTTTAAGAATAAAATGAAAAATGATGAGCATAAAGACTACACTCAAACTGAATCTGCCTTAGTATGAGGAAGGAGAGCAAAAAACCATTATCCTCAGCTAACCTGGCTCAATTGCAGATACACAACCTAAGTTAAATGTACAGTTTTCAAACATATTAATTCTAACCATCTGCCAGAGAAGATATATCCCAGAAATAAATAATTGGTATAGAAATTAAGGCAAGATATCCTATTCAAAAAATTCTTTTAAACATGGAGCCCCCAAATCCAATATTTTGGAATCTGATGTTTTCTGAAAGCTCAAGCCATCAAAATCATTGATTCACAGAACAGACACTTCATTGCCAACATTAAAAATGCTTTGAACCATATTAAAAAATAAGTACTCTCTTTACATCATACATAACTGTGGCAGGTTGACCCTGGCTGGAATCCATGTGCCCACCAAAGCCACTCTAGCACTCCCCAACTCAGCTGGACAGGGGGGAGGAAATATAACAAAAGGACAAGGAGAGATCACTCAGCAGTTACCATCACAGGCAAAACAGACTTGACTTGGGGAAATTACCTTCATTTATTAACAATCAAATCAGAGTAGGGTAATGAGAAATAAAACCAAGTCTTAAAACACCTTCCCCCCACCCCTCCCTTCTTCCCAGGCTCAACTTCACTCCCAATCTTTCTCTACCTCCTCCCCACAGCGGCGCAGGGGGACGGGGAATGGGGGTTGCGGTCAGTCCGTCACACGTTGTCTCTGCCGCTCCTTCCTCCTCAAGGGCAGGACTCCTCACACTCTTCCCCTGCTCCAGCGGGGGGTCCCTCCCACAGGAGACAGTCCTCCACAAACGTCTCCAACGTGGGTCCTTCCCATGGGCTGCAGTTCTTCACAGACTGCTCCAGCGCGGGTCCCTTCCAGGGGGTGCAGTCCTTCAGGAACACACTGCTCCAGCGCGGGTCCCTTCCAGGGGGTGCAGTCCTTCAGGAACACACTGCTCCAGCGCGGGTCCCTTCCAGGGGGTGCAGTCCTTCAGGAACACACTGCTCCAGCGCGGGTCCCTTCCAGGGGGTGCAGTCCTTCAGGAACACACTGCTCCAGCGTGGGTCCCCCACAGATCCACAGGTCCTGCCAGCAAACCTGCTCCAGCGTGGGCTCCTCTCTCCACAGGTCCTGCCAGGAGCCTGCTCCAGCGTGGGCTTCCCGTGGGGTCACAGCCTCCTTCAGGCATCCACCTGCTCCGGTGTGGGGTCCTCCACGGGCTGCAGGTGGATATCTGCTCCACCATGGACCTCATGGGCTGCAGGGGGACAGCCTGCCTCACCGTGGTCTTCACCACGGGCTGCAGGGGAATCTCTGCTCTGGTGCCTGGAGCACCTCTTCCCCCCTCCTTCTTCACTGACCTTGGTGCCTGCAGGGTTGTTCCTCTCACATAACCTCAACTCCTCTCTCCTGGCTGCTGTTGCATTTGGACAGTTTTATTTCCCCTTCCGCCTATGGTATCCCAGAGGCGCTACCACCATCTCCGATGGGCTTGGCCTTGGCCAGTGGCGGGTCCATCTTGGAGCCAGCCGGCATTGTCTCTGTTGGACATAGGGGAAGCTTCTAGCAGCTTCTCTTAGAAGCCATCCTGCACCAAAACCTTGCCACCCAAACCCAATACAATAACTCTTGAGAGTGCGTTCTACTACAAAGAACCTTCTTAGTTCAAGTACCCTGCTTCAAACAATACTCACTGATCATTATAAATCACACACCGTCAGCTGTCTCACTGTGAGCTTTCAGCAGTCACAAGGGAATTATTTAAACTACACTTAGGGTTATTAAATAACTGACGATAAACTATTTGGAGTGGGAGGAATCAGCAACATAATGAAAATGTGTATCAAAACCTGCAATGTCTCCCATACTGTATTTCACAACTGTCCAAATGTACTTTACATCATTACGGGGACTGTGGAATCTCTTTTGTGTTTTTGCATGAGCTAACTTGCTCTTTATTGAGCATTCTTATAAAGAAAGCCTGGCATGCCTTACACAAAATGAGCCCAGAAACATATCTTTAAAAATCACCTTGCTGATCCTTCCTATAATACTTAGACCAGTGTGCATGTGGTCTTCCCACAGAAGGGAGATAAATCGATAATTTGTCTTTAGCACTATATAAAACTGGTCCAGATCTGGACTGATATAATAAGTGACTGTATTTTTTCCCCACTACATTACAGCTGAAACAGGGAAAAGACATTCCTGCTTTTAGAAAGGCAAAATAATGAAAAAGCCTAATATGTAAACTTGGTATTTCCTGCCAAACTATGACATCAAAGCTGCAGTATGGTTTTTTAACATGTACTTCTCTTTGGGGCATTTCCTTTGAGTTTTCAAAAACTGCCTACTCTTAAGCATCAAGTTAAATAATAACTGAAAATCTGAATATATTAAGTAATCTATACTGAAAACTGTGAAAGTGTGCCTGGATGGGAATAATTTCTATTTCCTAGGAAGGAAAAAAAAATTTAATCTATGCTATCTCTGAGTGAGTCGAAAAGAGAAAATGATGTCACCAATATGAACAGTTTCAGCAGAACTTTATTTAAAAAAGTGTACCTTCATTCACACAAAACCAGTGAAATGTTATTGATTTTGACAAAAAAATTGATCTTTTTGGAATATTTCGTTTTGTTTACAGTGTTCATGCCTTTCATTTAAATCTTTCTCCGTGCTGTATGAGAAGCTGAGAGACTTCACCTTTTTCTTTTTTTCTTTAATTTGAATAAAAAGTGAATATGAAATAGCAAGAAGTATTTGATATTGCTGATATAAAATAAATGATTTCAAATGTTCCCACACAAAGCTTATGCCTCACCTCACCAAACTAGATATCCGTCAGCCAGACACCCTTTATCATCAATCAACCTAAGTATTCTTGGTATCTAGCCTAGAAGAGATGACCTGCACTATTGAAATACACACTTCTTTCCAGTGATAGTAAAACTAAGAAAGCAGATACATATGTCTAAATCACAAACATCTGAAGCTCAATGAAATTAAACACATCATAAATGCAGTAGCAAACATTACATCTGAGGAAACATTAACATCTGTCATCTGATGATAGCACAAATTTGAACATACGAAGGTGCAATTCTGCCATGACTGCTGTGGTCTGGCACTAAAACAGATGTCCACATTCCCCCTCTCTACCCCAAACTTCCTTCCATAGTCAAATGACCAGGCAGCAGCAGAATGTCAGATCACCTCATTGATCAAAGGGGAAAAAAACAGAGAATTTCTTGCTGGGTTGTTTATCTTTCTGTCAGATTAACGGCGGCAACCTACCCCCTGTATCTGTACAGTTGCTGCATCTGGAACAGAGTGGGAACACACAGCTGGGAATTAGAGAGGAGAAGCTTTCAGCTAGATCAGATTGGATTTACAACAGTTTGCTAAGGCTAACTATGCATATTAAAACTAGCTACTTAGCAAGGAGAGGTTGTCCAGAAAATGGTGAGACAATTTTGGTTGTCACAATACTGGGCTTTGCAAGGTATCAGTTCAGGCTAGTAATGTAAATAATTTCTATTTTGCCCTATTAACACTCTCCCTGTTTCGACTCGGTGACATTTTGGAGAGGTCTTATACTGAATAGGTAATTTCAAAGAGTTGGCAACAGAAGAGATGAGATTCCTGCCTTCTCCAAAATGACAGAAAAAAGAATGTATGAGGTGCTTTCTCCTGGAAGTGTGAAGGGCAGGTTCGAGTAAGCAAACAAAAAAACAGATACAAAGTCAGGAGTTGGTATGAGGGTAAGAGGAAGCTTGCTATTAAGCCATTTCCATTATGGTATTAGCACTCATTTTTAGATCTAAAATTAGATTTTATTCTTCTGAGAAATTTAACATGACATGCATTATCTTGAATATTTTGGAAGGCAACAAAATTAACAAATTGCCAGTAGCTTGTACAACAGAACTTTATTTCATTCTTTACATGCTCCAATACTTGCTAGGATCATGAGATTACTGAAAGTTAAATGGAAGGAGAGAGTTTGCCATTTAAAAACATCTACCCTCAGGCAGACCTTCTTAGAGTAAGCTTATACATACAAGAAACCAACGCTCAGCTTTTTTGTACAGAGGGAAGTTCATTCACTGGTCTATGTAGCTCAGTTCTTTTCTGGTTTGGTAATATCTGAGAAATAATCCGTTGGCTTTGGTAGGCATAAAACTGTAGCAGAAGTATTATGAATCATCCTATTGACTCCTAATTATGTCTTTCTTAACTTACAATTTTTCATACAAAAGATTAAGAAGAAATCAAACTGAGGAAACAATTGCAATGGAATGAGAGGTGTCTATAGTGCTCCAAATTATTATGTTTATATCATCTTTAAACTGAGAATGAAAACTATTCCATCACTCACTGTGGGTGATTCACATTCCCAAATCATTGAAATAAAGACATTAAACTATCTTTCTAAAAATGGGGCTTTCTTTTTTCTTTTTTAGAAAGAAAGAAGAATTATTTTCATGCATTTATTCTGAATAAAACAGCACAGCAGAGCTATCAAGAACTCTACTGGTAACTACTGCAATCTAGTGGCAAACACCTAGTTAGGTGCATATCATTAAAACTAAAACACCCAAACAGGCTATATCCTAAAATCAAGTAGAATAATCAGCTTGAGAAGAAGGACTTGATTTTATTAAAGAGCATCAGCTGTAATATCAAAATGGCTGTTTGGACTCATCTAGACTTAAAACTCAGCACTAAAAGGAAAATTAGCTTTATTGAGTCCTTTGTCACAAGAAAAACTGTCCCAAATTAATCTCATTTCATCTGCAGAAATAAAACCTCACGAGTTTGTGAGAAACTCCTTCTTTTTGTTCGACTAGATTCCTATCTCCAAAGTGAAAAATAACCTTACGGACTCCTACACATTTCTCCAAACGTACAAGTAGCTCGTTTCCTGTAGAGCTATGACCACAGTACTTTAACTCAATAAGTTTCTGTTTTACTCCCCCATCTTCTGATTTGTCTGTATAGATGGAAAGCTCTTCGAGCAGCAGTACATTTCCACACTGGTACAGTAAGAAATGTCACACTGTGTAAAACCACAGGTCACCATCGCCCAATCTCACCTCTGACACTGGCCAGCAGTGAACACCCAAGGCAAAACACAAGACAAGGGCATATCCAGAATTCCTGTTCCCCGCTGCCAGTAATCTGTAGCTTGGGGATTTCTGAAGCTGAAGACATAGGAAGTACAGACCACTGTGCTTAATATTCAACTGCACATGCCCTCTACAAACATCTCATTCACCTGCATGTATCGTCCATGAGCATGTTTGACCTCTTTTTATGTTTATATTTTACGCCTCCAGAACATCCCACTACATAATGTAACTATGACATGTCAAAATATGGTGGGTTTTGTTTGTTTTAAACTACTTGCCTGATAATTTTACCAGGTTGCCCTGATACTTTAATTCCAAGGAACAGTGAGAAACCATCTTCTAATTATCTTCTCCCTCACCCCTCATCATGATTTTCTAGACCACTTTCATCTCTCCTTACCCAACTGTTTCCCAGGGCAACAGTCCAGTCTATTAGCTTCTCCTCCACCCATGTACAGAAGGTGTTATATATTATTCTTCTTCTATAGTCTTCTCTGCATCTTTCCTATTTCTGCCCTGTGACCTGGGTGACCGGAACACTACAAGTACCCCATGGAATTGTGTAGTGGCACACGGAATACACAACCACGTTTGCAGAGCCCAATACTGTAACTCATTATAACGACAGCTTTCAAGAAAACACCACCACCTTCACATCCACTTGCTAGGCACTAGGGTTTTTAACATATACTGGATGTAATCCACCTTTTCCCTGCTTTGCTTAGAAACAAAGCAATATATATCATATATCACATAAGTGTCCTTACTAGATATAGCCTCCAATCGGACAACATATTTTATGCAAAGCTGTTCAGCAAAATGCAACACAGAAGTAATGGGGAGGAGATATTGGAAAGATGAAGAATTAATACACTTACTTTCAGCACCTCTGTGCTGGTAAACATCAGCACCAGGAGAAACCAGAAACAGAAAAGAGGCATATGCAAATGCCACAACCTCTTATTTTGCAAAGTGAGTAGAAAGACTAACGAATGATTTTGACTACATTAATTTCTAACAGCAACTAAAACTCTCCACAGAAGCCATGCAGAATCTAGAGGTGATAGCAAAAAGGTGACTCCTTTCATTCCTTATGAATTCCATTTATCTCATGTTTGGTCCTCCCAAAGGCACTTTCCTTTGACAAAGTCCTACCTTTCAAGTAAATAAGAAAAACCATTGATAACAAAGATAAAAGAGAACTGCTTATTCACTATGGACATATGATTAGAGGAAAACTGTGTGTCCTGGTGATATTCCTTCTGGCCTCAGGCTGCCACAAATTCCTAACTGTATTACGACTAGTCAAGCAACACCATCTTCTCCTTCCTTTCAGTAATTTCTCACCTGCTTTTTCTTATAATGTGTATAAAACCTCAAAATACACTTGGATAGTAGCTCTGCATAACAGAAGCAGCCCAATATTCTTGTTTCATGGCTTTGATGTAGAAAGCACTGTTGCCAGTCCCCATTCTCTTATTCTCCCTATCTGTAACTGTTTCTTTTTTTTCTTGTAATTGTGAAATTCCAATTTCTGCAAGAAGTTCTGTTGGAGGAAAAAGAAAACAAAAATTGAAAGGCTACAAAAAAGATAAGTGGGCAATCTGGTTCCATTCTCATCATGCAAAAAAGCTCAGACGTAGGAAGTCTGCATCCTCCAGCTTAGTGTCACAGCACCTCCAAGAACTGCATAACTTTGACCCCTGCTATGAAACTGCCACATCTGAAGTATTAGGTTCAAATCATTGATACCTACAGGGATCAACAGCTATTGAGTAGAGCTGTGCCATAAGAGGTGTGGGAAACATCCAAATTTTTCAATATTTGATAGAAAGTAGAGTTTTTTCAGGTACATGAAGCCTATGGAGCAGAGTACAGAGGAGGCAGTAGTCTTCCCTGTGTTCTGTCCTTGAAAGGCTTCCTGCAGTACAGAAACCTCTCTGTGATTCCACCCATGATTGCAGTTAAAAACAATGTACTTGAACCTCAGCTTTTCTTGCTAAAATAATGCAGTCCAACAATAGCTGTTTTCTATGTCTGTGATCACATCATGGAGCCCGAGTAGTTAACAGACGTATTTCATACTTCTAGTAAGAGCTCACTGAAGTTCATTTGCTAACTTCACACATGCATTTACAAATAAGCCATACAAAAGCTGCGGTTGAGAAGGAGCAGACGATATATTCTTCACAGCACGTCTAAGCTGGCAGCAAGTAAATCAATGTTATGATTTAATGAGGTTGCCATTTCATTCAAAACAAGTTCAGCTGACTTTGGTTAGTATCTGGCTTAAAAGAAAATTTCCACTTCTTTTTTTGTTTTGTTATGCAGCCACAAGTTTAATGAAAATGAATTCAAAATGGTGACTTTTACATTAGTGAAGCTAAGAGTGATTAAGAGTAAGTGAAAGGAAACATGGAGCCACAGAACAGCTAAGCCATGAAATAACTTCTAGTAGTAATATAACTCAGACATGATTTTAAAACAGACAAACTCCTGAGGCAGCAGCAAATAAATCAAAGAGGCTACAAGTTCAAAAGCTAACTCTGTATACATGATTCAAAGACTGCATGCTGTCAAGTATCAACAGTACGCAGTATTTTTGCAATAATCTGGCCAAAGGGTTAATGTAATAAATGGTGACAAGCTCACACAGCCAGCATGATGAGAAATATAGACTCAACTTTGGCCTTAGATGTGTGCCTGCAACTCTCATTATCGTCAGGCAGAACTAGACGAATGCGTCTGCTGTCAGAATTTTGCACACAGACGTTTACTATCAGAAAGTCTTTTGAATCCATTTCCTTCATTACTATTCAGCCTTCCATCTCAGCAGGCATAACCAGATACAGCAACTTCCTTAAACACCCCAGGAACCTACCGTCTTCATTATTTATACAATTATATCTGGCTGCTTTTTTTTAGTATGCAAAGGAGGTTGGTATCCTGAAGCACAACATGAATGGTACTCTACTTGACTGGCCTCTAAAGGGTACTTGAGAGACACACATACATATTCAACACATATTTGGACATTAATCCATCATGTGATCAACACCTAGTTTCTGTGTCAAGTGACCAATGCACATGTCACAATGTACAACAGACGGGCTACTACCATATAACAGGTATCCACCTGCTTACATGAAGGGCAAAGACCCCAAGGCCTGTGCAGCACAGCTGCCTGCAGCCCCCACATTAACTACACTAGTTAACAACCCAGTGGGAAGGAGTGTTCTATCACTAGCTGATACTAAACTGAGCCAGGAAGCTGCTTCACTTTTAAAACTGGATAAGGAGAATGACTTCTTTGTTCCAACTGTTGATCACGATATAAAAATACACCTGCTGAGAGATTTTATCTTCTCCATAGTTTTCCCAGTGATACTTTAGGAAGTTCCATAACTACACACAGAGAATTCCTATTCGGCAAGAATGCAGTAGGGTGGTAGAAGGGAAATGATCCTTCCACCTTCTGACAAGAAGTACCTCAGCAGTGATAGGGAGAGCACGTGACCATGTTACCGCAGCTTGGGCTACTATACTGTTAGAACAATTTTTCTGAAGCTGCAGATGTTGACAGCAGAATTCAGAGAGGTTATCATGTCCAGCATAGTACTTCCTTCAAAGTGGAATAAACTTGCCAAAGTCCAAGTCAACAAGGCATTATGCTGCTTACTGAAGCCAAGGCAAGAGTGAGATTACTAGTAAAGAAAAATAATAACAATGAGACATTTGACAACTATCTGGTTGTGCCAGTGTGTTCTACACACTGTTTCTAGCATTCAAGGATCTCATTGGCTCAGTTAGATACTACACCGTACTAAGTATAGTACGTGACACAGAGCTGACATGACTTGAAAAAAAAAAAAACCACACAGAAAAAAATAATCTGCTAAACATCTCTAAACTCTCCTCCAAATACATATGGGTTTTTTATTCTTCTCTTAATTAGAGCTGCCTTTGATTCATGCAGTGGCATGGTGCTTGTTAGTGAGGAGCACATTTTATTATATCCAAAAAGTCTACATGCCTGCTTCTGGTGGGTTGACCCTGGCTGGAATCCATGTGCCCACCAAAGCCACTCTAGCACTCCCCAACTCAGCTGGACAGGGGGGAGGAAATATAACAAAAGGACAAGGAGAGATCACTCAGCAGTTACCATCACAGGCAAAACAGACTTGACTTGGGGAAATTACCTTCATTTATTAACAATCAAATCAGAGTAGGGTAATGAGAAATAAAACCAAGTCTTAAAACACCTTCCCCCCACCCCTCCCTTCTTCCCGGGCTCAACTTCACTCCCAATCTTTCTCTACCTCCTCCCCACAGCGGCGCAGGGGGACGGGGAATGGGGGTTGCGGTCAGTCCGTCACACGTTGTCTCTGCCACTCCTTCCTCCTCAAGGGCAGGACTCCTCACACTCTTCCCCTGCTCCAGCGGGGGGTCCCTCCCACAGGAGACAGTCCTCCACAAACGTCTCCAACGTGGGTCCTTCCCATGGGCTGCAGTTCTTCACAGACTGCTCCAGCGCGGGTCCCTTCCAGGGGGTGCAGTCCTTCAGGAACACACTGCTCCAGCGCGGGTCCCTTCCAGGGGGTGCAGTCCTTCAGGAACACACTGCTCCAGCGCGGGTCCCTTCCAGGGGGTGCAGTCCTTCAGGAACACACTGCTCCAGCGCGGGTCCCTTCCAGGGGGTGCAGTCCTTCAGGAACACACTGCTCCAGCGCGGGTCCCCCACAGATCCACAGGTCCTACCAGGAGCCTGCTCCAGCGTGGGCTTCCCGTGGGGTCACAGCCTCCTTCAGGCATCCACCCACTCCGGTGTGGGCTGCAGGGGAATCTCTGCTCCAGCACCTGGAGCACCTCCTCTCCCCTCCTTCTTCACTGACCTTGGCATCTGCAGGGCTGTTCCTCTCACATATTCTCACTCCTGTCTTCCACGTCAATTACACTGGGTTTTTTTTTTGTTCTCCCTTCTTAAATATTAGCACTGTCTCTGATGGACTTGGCCTCGGCCAGCAGTGGGTCTGGGCTGGCATTGGCTCTATCTGACACAGGGGAAGCTTCTAGCAGCTTCTCACAGAAGCCACCCCTGTAGCCCCTGCTCTGCTACCAAAACCTTGCACCCAAACCCAATACAGTGCTCAACCAAATGGTGTGTAGGTGCACTACTATAAAGAGGGCTTCTTCATGATTTGAGCCTACGCCTTTCTACTGTTAACATAATTTGGCAGAAGAGTTTCTAATCATCCAGAGGCTGAAATACTGGTGTAGGAAAAAAATTCTAATCTAATCCTCAGAAATACAACTAAGATTTTGAATAGGCATTGTCTCAATGCACAGAGAAGGAAGAGAACATTTCATAGCAAACTCTACTTTCCAAGAACTGTTAAGAGAAATATTTGCAACAGGAAACTTCAGGATGAAGGTAAGTAATAAATATAACATGAAGCTAGAACTGCAGGGGAGGAAATAAAACACCTGCAAATACAGTAGATGGGAATGATGTGCCTAAAGAAGTGAACATTCATTATAGATTCTTTAAACATTTTCTTCTTTCTGTGGAAAAACAACACTAAAAAAGGTCTTCCAAGCCAAGAAACATTATCCCTGCCCAAATAAGTCTGAATGTTTATAAATTGAACTTTTATATGGTCTCCAAAAGAGACCATTGTAATCATTTAGTCTCACCTCCTGCCTAAAACCCATCAATTTCACCACTTATTTGTGCGGTGAACACACAAAACTACAACTTGCTGTTGAAAAAAAGCCTCTCTCTAGAGAGAAATCCATGCTTGACTGAAAGACTCCAAGTGATGGAGAACTAATCACATTCCCTAGGTAAGCTGCAACTGTTATTACTCTCATTGATAAAAAGGTACGTCTAACTGCTAGGCCATTCATCTGGATTTGGCTTCCAGAATTCCACATCACCATATGGCGTTATCTAACAATCCTCTCTTACCAGAAATCTTCCCCGTATATGGGGAGAGTATGTGTAGGCAGTGATTGAATTACTTTCAATATTTACTTTGGGTGAACTTCATAACTTGAGCTTTCCAAGTGCCTACTAATTCTGGCAGGTCTTTTCAAAGTAGGTATTCTAAAACAGAACAACATATTTCACCAACAGCTTCATAAACACTTGCACAAAAATAATACCACCTTGCCATTTCTACACAATCTTTCTAGCGTTCAAGGATCTTATCTGCTCAGTTAGGTATTGCAACATGCTAAGTCTATGTTCAGTTAAAACCCCATGACCTCTCTCACTAATTTCCAAACAGTCCCCTATTTTGAAAAAAACTTTTTTCTTAGATGTATGGCCTAAGAAATCATCTTAGGCTTTGAATAACATTCAAACATGCTCAGTGATTTAACACATATGGTGTCAAACGAGTAAAACCCAAACATAATTAGATGCCCCATTTGCAGAGCAGACTCTAATAGCCAGACTGCAAAAAGAACCTGAAATCTCAAAAGGAGGATCTGAAATCCCTGACCACCAGACAGAAGCAACCTACGCCGTGCTAGGCACTGCCATATGGCAGCACCCCAGGGGCCTGGCACAAGTGCCTCCAAGTACTTTGATCCAGAGCCCAGAAGTCTCTCTGAAAAGCTTCTGTTATTCCAAAACACTATGCAGTGATTAATGTTTTCAAGTTAAACGCCAGCTACCAGAGGAGTCAGTAGAAAGGTACTAGGACAGAGCATTCAATTCCAGTGACTGTTTCCAGGTTCACTTCTGAGTTTTCTAGGCAGATGTACCAGAAGAGCATATTCTAGAAGCCAAGATTGCTTCCCCTGCTCTCTCATCCATGCTTTCCAGATGAAATCCCTACATAGCATCTCCTCATTTCCTCCTCTTTTACCAACCATGTGCTCTCTGGGGCACGACTTTGGACATCTTTTCTACACTGATGCATTGCTCTAGAAGTGCCATGTTGAGTGCCCTTTCCTTACAAGAAGCTGGTTCTACCTGCAACTTCCAAGCAAGGAGGAAATGTGATTTTCAATTCCCTTAGACTGAGGAAGGTCACACAGCTCTTCCTTCCTTCTTTCCTTCTTCCTTTTGAAAACAAGACAACAATTAAAATTGCATTTTGTGAAATGTCAAGCTTCAGGGTTGTTTTGCACGCTGAGCACACTCACTGCTGCAGCACTTTTAGTTGACTCCCCCTTTCTCTTTTTCAATAATCCTAACAGGATAAGGCAAGAACTGCCAGAGAAACTACAACCTCAGCTGCCTAGGGAACAATTCATAAAAGCACCCGATGTGCGGTGAACATGTGGATTGGAATTCTACACATCAGTACTTAAAACATGTCTGTATCATATATTAGGCTTTCTGAAACTACTTTAGGAAGTGGCAAAATGTAAGGTGAGCAACAGTATAACCCTTTGATCTAAGACAACTTTAGGGAAGACTTAAATGTATGTTTTTAAGAAAGATTTATAGTTATAGAGATAAATATAAAATTACTCTTAGTAAAATTTATTCATGTTAGAGTCATCTAACAATTTTCTTCACAAAAAAAAAAAACCCAACCAGATTTGTTTACCGAAAGACTTGCAAGATTTTTGTTAAAACTGGAAAGATGAGATGTAACACAGGAAAGTAAAAACGTGAGAAAAAGATGGATGGGAAAAATATTGTGCTTAATTAGGAACTGTCACGTAGGTAGGAGCCTACCAGAAGATGTTGCAGAATAAGATTTTTTACACGGTTTTGGTCTAGCAGCCATTTAGGATATATTAATATTTTTGAGATAGATCACAAAATTAGGTTGTGTAATTCTTAAGCATCAGCCAATTTAACAGAGCGATTCAATGAAACGTTACAATCAAAATGGCAACTTAGTTGAAGATTTGAGAATGGCAAGGGTCACATGAAACTTACAGCAGGGTTGTCTGCACAGATGGGGTTTAAAGCAAATCACACACATACACAGACAGACCAACAAACAGCTCTAAACCAAATTGCACACATATACACACACAGAGGCAGACAAAAAGTTTAAATCGAACTGCATGCACATGTACACACACACACACAGACAGGTTAACCTGTGATTAAAAATTCCCCTTCCATGAGTTTCATTAATTACTTGCTATTATGTACTGGCATTCATCAACGGACAGTCAGTGAATCTCACAAAGTCAGGCCTTTGAGTCCTTGCAAAATCGTCGATGGCCAATCCCTCAATCCTTGCGAAATCTGCCCTGAGAGGCGTCCCAGCCCAGGGGGAAGTACTGGGTCACACAGCCTGCTGTGGTCCCGGAGAGCTCCAAAGGTCTCGCTTTTGGATTGCTATTTATAGGATCTCAGGATGATTGGCTTTGGCCAGTATTTCCCATTCTGGCCACAATTTGTGTGGAGTCATTTGGGTGTACAATTCAGGCACCAGATGGCCCAGGTGTGGCTGGGGGTGCCTGGCACCCAAGTCACTGCATTTGTGACCAAGATAATAGCACAGTAGGGCTTATCCTGAGATCTCAGAGTGGCCAAGGGTGGGACGGGCGTGCTGCACCACCACAGAAAAGTTTCCTTCTTGATTTTCTCTGATTAAGCATTTTCATTAATTACCACAGCCTAAGAGGAGGGCTACTTAAATCTGCTGTGATACAAACTTAGAAGTCATCATTAGTATTCTATGGAATACTTTGGAGGAACTGGAAATCTTTGCTGTTACAAGGAAATGGGATGAAATGTTGTAGTTAAAAAAAAAAAAAATCAGGTCCTTAGGAGTAAGGAATAGTAAACTCTTTTGAAAAACTGAGAGTTCAACAATTGCAAACACAAAAGGAGAATGAGATTTTAATAAACTGTCAGTGATATCAATAGAGATTAACTTAGCTTGTTTTATTTTAACAATACTATGTCATAATGACATAGGATCTGTGTCTTAGAACAAAAACCCCCAAAAGAATGATAGTCTGCCTTGTTAATGGTCTATGAAGGACTATTTAGTGGTGCCAAGTTTAAGCAAAACTAGGGGAAAGGTAATTCTGGCAGGGGGAGATCACGACTCAAAGACCACCCACTCAAGAAACCCACCGACCCAAAAGGTTAACGAAGTAATAGTCTCAAAAATCATGGTGGGCATAAGTAGTCATTTACATGGGAGGAGAAGAATTTTCACCAATCATTTAACAGAATGGCAATGAATCTGTATTAGATGATTAATATCTTGTGTATAAATAACTGTTAGTTTCTACCAACGGTGTGCTGGTTTGTACCAGGAAAATACCTCAACTATGTGTGTAAATTGGGCGACACACACAGGGTAATGGACCCCAAGCTTTTGGGACAACAACAGTAAATATTTCTTTCTTTCCAATTGTTTCAAAATCATGAAAATTCACTTTTAAATAGTCTCACGGATAGCTATACACAAAAAAAAAAAGAAAATAAATACTGAAACCAGGAACTGAATCATCTCAGAGCTCTGCATAACACCCATTTTAAGTATAATACATATTTTAAAATGTAACAAAATTGCAAAAGCTTTCTTTTCTTATAATATTTCTTTAAAAAATATTATAAAATTATATCTTTATACGTTATTCCTCCAGACCTTTAATCATTTAATTTCCTCCCGAAGATAACAGTTATATTCATCTGTTTCACAGCATCACCTATGTACAAAGAGCACACCCTGATTAATCTGATTTCAGTTGTGCTTCAGCTACTTTATTAATAATCTTCTTTTTGATATTCTTTTATTTTTAACTATCTGGTCACATAGGTACTGCAATATTCTTCATGCAGAAAATAAAATTGTACATATATACTTGGAAAGTAATGCAGACCTTTACAAGTAAGGTAAATGCTAAACATATCTTGTTTTTTAATAAACCCAGCACTGACAGCAATGACCTCTCCAAGAGTTCTCGATATTTTAATCACTCAAGCGATACTGACTGACAAGAATAAGACTTAAACCTTTCAAACACAGGCCATGACACCACATCTGCTTTTCGTTCACAAAGAGATCCTTTCGCATGGAATTGCAGAATTACCATCTTGCTGTGTTGCTGTATCTATCAATGAAAATATCCAAATACTATTCATTAGGCCTATCTAATAGGATCCAAACTTGAAAACACTACTCGGATTCTTAGGAACCAACTTGAGGCAGTAGTTACAAACCTTACAGAATGCCTAGGAAAATGAAAACTGTATTTATTTCTTGCTTTTATATTAAAAGTGTGTTTAGCATACCTAAAAAAACCCCACACACACCACCCCTAAACAAATGAAAAAACCCACCTCTTCCTGGGGGAACCATAACATATTTATAGTTCTGTATAATCTTTGTAGTACTGAGAAAAAAACAGCACTGTAAATAAACAGCATTAAATGGTACGTATAGATATTAGGCATGGCTAATGATCACATACTCAGTTTTGCGGAGAAACACAAACTTCATCAAATGAGTAAATTTTGTGGAAATTATACCTGTCTCTTCCATTACCCTTCCTCTATGAATCCAAACAAATATTGGTATTTATACTAAAATAACAACCGGGGGCAACCACCATAAAAAAACAAAAACAGATTAAAAGTGCTCATATACAGAGTTGGTATTTGTCTATTGCTCTTCTCATTTCAGTGGTTCAACACTAATTGTTATAAGCCCTTTGTTTTAAAAATTATAAAAGAACCATGCGAAAGTATTTTGTGACCGAGCCAACGTAACTGCAAATAGATGATAAACAATACACTACATTTCTGAAGGACCGATTTCTTTTTTGTATTGTTCAATATAGCTTTTGTCACAGGAATGTATCAGTTAGAAGCACTGTTGCTTTCTTAATGGGTTATGGATATGAATGGAGTTTAAGTAATTAGAAAAAAATACTTCTTTAATCTGTTAAAGGTTATTTGAAAGGTGTCTCTTTTTTCCTTGTTGAAAATGGCAACACTGAACTGAAATTATGCAAAGGTTCAAAAGGATGTAATTTAAGAGTAACAGGACAGTAGAGTTAAACTGCTATGGCAGTTGTCTTGTTTACCTCCTCAGTTTCTTTTCTTTTGTTCTCTTAATTTTAATAACTGGCCTTTTTAACCTGATGTCCTATGGATCATGTCCTGGCTATGAATGCAAACTTTAAACGGTATTTGTTTTAAATAATAATATTTAATTACTTTTTTTACTTACACAGTAAAAATTTCAAAATTCACAGATTTTAGGAAATTAGTTCATTTTAGGAACTACAAGTCTCCTTCCTCCAGTCTTGCTGCAAAGATTGTAATATCACAATACAACTTGCACTTTGCTAACCTCAGCTCAAGCAAAGAATGAACATTATGAGCCCTTTGGCTTACTGGCATGCTATCTAGCAGCACATGCAAAAAATGTTATTGAAATCACTGAACTGTTTATGAAATAATTAGAAGCTAAATACTGTTTGTGGAAATCACTGGGGGAAAACTTTATGTAATGGATAAAGTCAATAAAATGGAATTGTTCATGGGAAATTAATGACCAGAAAAGAAAGGAAAAACAGATCAAAGAAATTACTAGTGAAGAACTATTTACCAGTTCAAACCATCACAATATGGAAAGAACAGCAATTACATCGGTTGCTGCATCAGGAGATCAAGTACACATATGACTTGGAATGTTTTAGTTAATAGATTGCATCTATTACAATGTGTTAGAATAAAAAAAGATAATTGTTAATCCCCACTTCCGCAAACATTTAAATGTTCAACCCTAATAAAAGGACCTAATTAGATTACACTGATAAATGCAAAATCTCTTCAAAATAGCTGTAAGCAAATACATGTGAATAGATGGTTTCCAATGAGACTTGACAAGCGGAAAGCAGATGGCAACGTGAAAGACTTCAGTTCTGTCAGCCATGCGCTATAAAAGCTGTGAGAGATTTATGTTTCAGGTTTGGTAACCTTCGCCAATTAAAAAGATTTTCTATCATTTGAACAAAGATTACCACAAACAATTAAGCAATACCTCACACATGCCACCAGGACACTACGGAGTTGGTTTAAAAATGGTTTTTCAACAGAAGTTTTGTCAGATAATTAAAAACATTTGAAGTCTTGGAAAAAAAACCTAGAAAAATATTAGAAAACATTCAGCTGCCTGGATATTCTTCACTATGCTATCATGGCAAGCTTTTTCTGCCTTTGCAAAATATATACCTATGAAAACACACACTCTTCCTTACCTCAGAACAGATTGCCTCTCTGTAGCAAAGGCTTACTATCAGAAGCTGATCCTTGCCATATTTATTTAAAAGGCATCCCTAGTTCTTTGCAACATGTTACCCTTTTGGTGACCAAGGGAAGAGACAAGTGTCTGCTAAACTACCAATGTGAATTTTTAATATAGACTTAGACACGTATAGTGCACGAAAAAAGACAGTCAAAGTAGAAGAAATTGATGATTAATAACATTCAGAAAACCAAATAAAGTATCAGACAACAAGTTTTAACATAACTCTGGCTGAATAAGCATTTCCTCACCTGGAAATTACAGCCAACAGGACATTTAGCCTTGTATCTTTAACAAAACAACAAATAAAGCCAGGAAAGAAAGCTACAAATAGTTGAGTCATCAGAGGGTCTCTTGGAGCACCTCTACTTAGCCAGGATACTGAAGTCAGAGGACTTCAGTTGTGCTCATGAAGGGTTCAAGGTTTTTTGACTTTAGACATCTAACTTAAGAGCCAGAATCAGCTGGCTATAAACAGTTAGATGGCTATAAATTCTTCAGAAGGCACAGGCAAGGAAGGAGAGGTGGTGTGGTAGCCCTGTACATTAGGGAGTGTTTGGATTGTCTAGAGCTTAATGATGGTGATGATAGAGTTGAGTGTTTATGGGTAAGAATCAGGGGGAAGGCCTACAAGGAGAATATCATGGTGGGAGTCTGTTACAGACCACCCAACCAGGATGAAGAGGCAGACAAAATATTCTATAAGCAGCTGGGAGAAGTCTCACAATCGCTAGCCCTTGTTCTTGCGGGGGGGGGGGGGGGGGGCTTCAACTTACCAGACGTCTGCTGGAAATACAACACAGCAGAGAGGAAACAGTCTGGGAGGTTCCTGGACTGTGGGGAAGATAACTTCCTGACACAGCTGGTGAGGGAGCCAACTAAGGAAAGTGCCCCGCTGGACCTGTTGTTTGCAAACAGAGAAGGGCTTGTGGGCGATGTGACGGTTGGAGGCCGTCTTGGGCATAGCAATCACAAAACGATGGAGTTTTCGATTCTTGGAGAAGTAAGGAGGAGGGTCAGCAGAACTGCTACCTAGGACTTCCAGAAGGCAAACTTTGGCCTGTTTAGGGACCTGGATGATAGAGTTCCTTGGGAGGCAGTCCTGAATGGCAAAGGAGTCCAGGAAGGCTGGATGTTTTTCAAGGAGGAAGTCTTAAAGGCACAAAAGCAGGCTGTCCCCATGTTCCAAAAGAAGAGCCGGCAGGGAAGAAGACTGGCCTGGCTGAACAGAGAGCTTTGGCTGAAACTCAGAAAAAAAAGGAGAGTCTATGACCTTTGGAAGAAGGGGCAGGCCACTCAGGAGGACTACAAGGGAGTAGTTATGTGTGTTGGGAGGTTATGCAGGGAGAAAAAGAGAAGGGCCAAAGCCCAACTAGAAATTAATCTGGCTACTGCCATAAAAGACAATAAAAAATGTTTCTATAAATACATTAGCAACAAAAGGAGGGCTAAGGACAATCTCCATCCTTTACTGGATGCGGCAGGGAAACATAGTGACAAAGGATGAAGAAAAGGCTGAGGTACTTAATGCCTTCTTCCCTCAGTCTTTAATAGTAAGACCAGTTGTCCTCTGGGTACCCAGCCCCCTGAGCTGGAAGACAGGGACAGGGAGCAGAATGAAGCCCGCATAATCCAAGGGGAAATAGTTAGCAGCCTGCTACACCACTGAGACACACACGAGTCTATGGGACCAGATGGGATCCACCCAAGGAGACTGAGGGAGCTGGTGGAAGTGCTCACCAAGCCACTTTCCATCATTTATCAGCAGTCCTGGCTAACTGGGGAGGTCCCAGTTGACTGGAAATTAGCAAATGTGACTCCCGTCTACAAGAAGGGCCAGAAGGATGAGCTGGAGAACTACAGGCCAGTCAGCCTGGCCTCAGTGCTGGGGAAGGTTTTGGAGCAGATGATCTTGAGTGTCGTCACGCAGCATGTGCAGGACAAACAGGTGATCAGGCCCAGCCAGCATGGATTTATGAAAGGCAGGTCCTGCTTGACTAATCTGATCTTCTTCTACGACAAGGTGGCCCGCTTACTGGATCAGGGAAAGGCTGTGGATGTTGTCTACCTCGACTTTAGTAAAGCCTTTGACACCATATCCCATAGCATTCTTCTGGAAAAACTGGCTGCTCATGGCTTGGACAGGTGTATACTTCGCTGGGTAAAAAACTGGCTGGAAGGCTGGGCCCAAAGAGTAGTGGTGAATGGAGCTAAATCCAGTTGATGACCGGTCTCAAGCGGTGTTCCCCAGGGCTCAGTGTTGGGGCTAGTCTTGTTTAATATATTTATTAATGATCTGGATGAGGGGATTGAGTGCACCCTCAGTAAGTTTGCAGACAACACAAAATTGGACGGGAGTGTCGATCTGCTCGAGGGTAGGAAGGCTCTGCAGAGGCATCTGGACAGGCTGGATCGATGGGCCAAGGCCAACTGTATGGGGTTTAACAAGGCTCAGTGACAGGTCCTGCACTTGGGTCACAACAACCCCATGCAACACTACAGGCTTGGGGCAGAATGACTGGAAAGCTGCCCAGCAGAAAAGGACCTGGGGGTGTTGGCTGAAAGCTGGCTGAATATGAACTGGCAGTCTGCCCAGTGAATGACATTGAGGTGCTGAAATATATCCAAAGAAGGGAAACGAAGCTGGTGAAGGGTCTGGAGAGCAGGTCTGATGAGGAGTGGCTAGGGAAACTGGCATTGTTTAGCCTGGAGAAGAGGAGGCCGAGGGGAGACCTTATCACTCTCTACAACTACCTGAAAGGAGGTTGTAGCGAGGTGGGGGTTGGTCTCTTCTCCCAAGTCACTAGTGATAGGACGAGAGGAAATGGCCTCAAGCTGCATCAGGGGAGGTTTAGATTGGATAGTAGGAGAAATTTCTTTGCTGAAAGGGTTGTCAAGCATTGCACCAGGCTGCCCAGGGAAGCGGTGACGTCACCATCCCTCGAGGTATTCAAAAGACATGTAGACATGGTGCATAGGGACATGGTTTAGTGGCAGACTTAGCAGTGCTAGGTTAATGGTTGGACTTGATGATCCTAGAGGTCTTTTCCAACCTAAAAGATTCTATGATTCTCACTGGACACTGGATCCTAGAGGTCTTTTCCAACCTAAACGATTTTACGATTCTATGATTCTCTCTGGATAAAGACAAAGACGAAGAACAAAGTGAGGAGGGAGGCAGTCCCACTGTCTCATTGCAAGGAATTCACAGCAATGTCCTCACTGTCAAAACAGCCTCTAAGGCCAATGCCTGTGTCTCTAGCTCACATTTTGCCTTGGGGTCTATGAGGATCCAGCTGTGTTTAGAAAAGCAGGACTTTTTCATGCCTTATCAAACTCCTCCAGCACCTCCCTTCATCTTGAGCTGGCAAACATGCCCCCTTAATGCAGAACAAGACCTGCGCTCCTGCAGGCTCTTTTATTAGGTAGCTGCCTGATTGCCCACAAATGTGTATGCATTACAGTTTCGATTAGGTAACTTTCGCCCTATTTCAGAACTGAGCATCTTCTGCTTGATCATTTCCCACCCCTCCGTTTTTGCTGCTCACATTTTGCCTTTCTAAACACCTCTAAAAGCCTCAACCATGAGTGAACTGCAGAAACTAATTAGAAAGAAAAGGTGAGCTCTGTCAATCCTTCCACAAGCTGACTTCAGTTATCCTGTGTCTTTTTTTTTCTTCCCCCCCTTCGGTTAGAAAACAGTACGTCTGTTCAAGTTTTGATCCATTAGTTGGAAAATTAAGCAATTAAAGCAGACAACATCTGTGGACAATGATTTATCAAACATAGTTTCAGGAACCAAAGTGTAAATTGAAGCCAACTTCAAGAGCTGGAGGCTTAATATATCTTCAGGAAAAAAAAAGAAAATAAAAAGAGAGAGAGAATGAGTCTTCACAGATCCTAAACCTCCTGGCAATTAGAAATGGGGAGATATTTATAGGTGTGATGAAGAACAAAGAAGAAACCATTACAGCAGCCTAGAAAGGGGATCATTTCAGACAACTAATTTTATTTTAAATGAGTACATTGTTCTGCAGCAATTAAGAAATACACCATTACAGCAACAGTCTAGTGATTTGACTTTGTGTATGTCACTGAATTTAAGCTATTTGATACAAATCCTGTAGCACTCAACACTTAAAAGTGTTTTTGACGAAAAAATACAACGTTACTGGTGAACAATGATACCTCTTATAATCAACAGTAATTGTGAAGGTGATTTTGTGTCATCTTGATAAAACAACTAGTTCAGAGACTGCTGACAAGTTTCATGAAGGGCAAGTTTTATTTTCTCTTCTGCAAAATTAACAGCATTAGAAGGAATTATCACTCCTCACTGATCTTATCAAGGATTATATCAATATTTGATTTTTTTATATCAGTAAGCCTCTCATCCAAAACAATGCAAATCTTATACATTGATTGGCTTTTAAGAAACAATGAAGCAACTAGAAATACCAACAGTAAACACTTACAGCACTAAACCTATGGTTTTGATGGTAAATATGAAAAGGTTTATCAGGTTACAGCTGAAAGATAATTATAATAATGCTTTATCAGATACAGTTTTCTAAGCACATCCCCTATTGACAGAATATATACAGGTCTCACTGAAGGCCTCTGAGAGGGATTTTCTCCTTAGTACACAGCAGAACAATAAACAAGACATATTCTGAATACATTGCAAGTCCTATAACGCATCTGATTTCAGCCCCTGTTCAAAGGGATTACATATTGTGGCAGCTCTTCTAGGAACATTCATGGCATTTGCCACACATTACAGCTATGGTGATTGCCCACTATCAACACTGAAATCACTGCTGAAGAAAACCCACATTACTCTCCAGGTTGGATAAACCCTGCTGCAATACAGGTCCCTGCAGTGCACCTGGCAGCTGAGCTCTGATCAAGAAGCTAGTCAGCAAGAGAACGGGAACACAAAACTTCAATTTCTTCTCTTGGGCAACCTGAATCACTTCTTAGTTTGGCACTCATGTCACAGGCAAAGCAGTGTATTGTGCTACGCTATTACAGACCCGTTTTGTGGATTATGCCTAGTGCCAGCTGCTGTGACAAGAGGTATCCACCAGGAAAAGACAGTAAACGTTATGGCAGAGGGGGAATGAGTGCAACTTCCCACACTTTCACCTGCACCGTCCCACTTCAATGCTCCTGTAATGCTCCCCTTAGCACATAAAGTTGGGAACTTATGCACTCCTGTATAACACCCATGTTACTATAGAGGACACTATCAACAGAAAAATAACAAGAGGATTACAGCTTTGCCTTCATTAAAAGAAAAAAAAAGTACTGAATTATTTGGAAGTTTAATTCAATCTACAAAAGTTCCTGGCTTTTGGGGGAGTTGAAGATTTTGGTTATTATTTCCAGTTTGAAGTGTTCTGCATGGTAGACACACATTTTTTACATTACTTCTGTAAAATTACTTATGAGTGAGAGCTTCAAACCAATCTAATCTGGACAGTAACTCCTATGCATTCCTATTTTACCAAAATTTCATTTTTCCATTTCAATCAAGTCCTTGATTCAAGTTAAACTTTGTAACTCCTTTGGATTCTGCAAGTAATTAGAGGTCCTGGAGATGCAAGCCAAAAGCATACCTATCACCTTCTTATTCCTTGCAAACACATAAGTTAACCCTCCTCCATATAACGTGCATATTGTTGTGCATCCAGTCCCAGTATTTTCTTCTAAACTAAGGCAAAACTGGATAGCTTATCACAAGCTTCATTTTTGGCACGACCATAAAGACTTTGATATTTTTACATACTTGCGTGGAGGGAGATCCATGTGCAACACCACTCAGACAAGAACAAAAGCAGAATTCTGCCTTTAAATTGAGACAGAAACCTTTTCTTCCCATTTGAATACAGCAGGAAGACTCATACTCTCCAACAGACATATTAGGTATAATTATATAGGGCAATTGAAAGGGGCAAATGTTTCTGTGAAGCATTCAGCAAAATATGGTTTTGGTCATTCCCAAACTATAACTTCATTCAGCTCAAACACAGTGAATAATTTCAGCTGAGAGGAAACAAATAAACAGAGCCAGGTTCAAAAAATAGCAGTGTCACTTCAAGTGCTCCTTTTATCCATTGCACTTTATGGCATGGACCCCATGACACAGATTCTAGGAAGAGCTCAAGAGCAGATTTGGAACTGCACACTGTGGAGCCAGTGCAGACAGCTGGGGAGGGAGGCAACCAGAGCTGGGTGGGAGGAGCGGCACCCCAGAAAGGCAGCGAGAGCTGGGCCCTGTGCTCCAAACCAACACAAGGTATCACCAATTACATCACAGGTAACACTTCATCTTTTTGAAGGGCAGCAGCTCCCAGCTTCTGACAAGTTCCTACCAGCACACATCACCTCTAATTTAGGTGAATTTATAACCAGCACCTGCCTTTTGAAAGTTGCCAACCTCAGCACAGTGCAGTTAACTTTTCTTCAGGCTTCTCTAGCAGGTGAGCTGACAAAGGAGCTGTTGGCGCAGCTTTCAGGTAAGCTGCATGTAAATCCCCCAACTGGAGGAAAAGTCCTACAGTCTTTCATTTGGCCTTTACATTACACCTGAGCATAAATGTGGCTGCAGCAACTTCTGTGAAATAACTCCTAAATGATGCAACTGATAAACAGAGTCAAGACAAAAATACATTGTTCTACAGGACACGTTTATCATAAAAGGGAAGTCTTTACAAAGTCATCACATCAATATCAGTGAGATACTACGCAGATGGCAAATGAATACAAGAATCTTCTGGCAATGAAACAAGAAGGCTTGCCTTAGATCTCTTGCAGTGCACAAGGTTGTGTTAACTTCCCAGTGACAAATTTATGCTGAGCAAAGGCAATACACAACAAAACCCCTCTTCTTGGGGAACAGTCTTAGGCTTTTATCCTGTTTTGTACATATCTATAAATTCATTGAGACATCATCACCAGATCCAAGAAAAAACAAGTATGCAGAGTCAGGACAACTGCAGAATTCCTGCAGAACCAATCTCTCTCACACAGTAATGTTTTCACATTTAGTTTCTCATCTTGCTCACCTAATGCACGTGGCTTAAAAAGAAGCAACTGTTAGCATTGTTCATTGCATTCCTTCTTAGCATTGCTGCTGGTCTTTTCTTATTGCATTGCACACACAGCAATTTGCATACATCACCCCACTGCAAACACTGCTGCATGTACCTCCTAGAAAACTGTCAGAAAACTATTAAGATTGTTATGAACAAAACACAAATGGAAACACATGTACAAAAGCACCTCAAGAAACAGCAGAACCAGGGTTAAACGAAAAATCTGTATTGGTAATGAAGAACGCCCCTCCCAGCAGTACAGCTGAGGAATGTGCCTATATTAAAACCAGAAAGTCTGCACTCTGGCCAGAGCACAGCACTGATGACTCGCCAGTGGAAGCCCCAGTGTCCTAACAACAGAAGGACGGCAGCAAGCCTAGCAGAGCACATCACATACACCATTCCTTTTCCAATAAGCAAAAAAGACACCTACTTCCAAAAAAAAAAAAAACCAAAAAAAAAAAAACCTAGAAAAAATAGACAATAAGAAACCTAAGATTTATGGAGACCGAAGAAAGCAAAATCCTGAAGCAAAGCACCATCCCCTATCAACTACTGACTCACAAGCAACATAAAAGGCCACTGTTGCCAGTCCCAAAGAACCCCAGAGACATGACAAGGACTCGACCACCAGCATCCCTTCCTCCCTACGCTACACGCAATCAGTTCCAGGCAGACCACTTGGGCACATGTGTTCAAATGCCTGTGAGTGTTAGGAACTTAGACCAATGAGAGAATGAATGAGAACAGGGAAAATAAATCTGTTTAGAGATTCTGTAAAATAAAATCACTTTCCCTTTCCTTAGGTTCACACAATTAGTTTTGTCATGACAACTTTCTAAAAGAACCACTAGGTTCTATTTTATATCTTAAAGAGCAAGCATCTAAAATTTTCTCACTACCTTTGAGGCTTGCAAGTAACTGATAAACATTTACTTTTACTGTAAAAAATTAAGTTTTCTGAGTCTAGTGTGTATTATATATTTGCCTTAACTGGGCTGATTTTAGCCTCCTTAAATTTTGTCTAATTTTTTAACTTGGACTTTTATTTGTTGCAGAGTTTCTCATAAAAATCTGCAAACGAATTACAAACTGTGGTTAATGAGCTATGCATAAACCTTCTCTTTTCCTTTATCATTCTTACCATCTGCTTTGGCTGTTTTATTATCAGCCTGTAAGCTAATAATCTATCTCCCTTCTTTCCCATCTCACTTGTAAAAAAAATTATGAAGAAATCCGGAAGAGTTTTTAAACTCCCCGTTTTCTCTGAGTTTTCCCTGAGTGGTGCCTTATGGTCCAATCTGTGTTGTGCTCCCAGTTTCTCCACTGCAAAATCCCGATTTCCAATTGTATTGAAAAAGCTCTTCAGAGTTCCAACACCACCCCCACCCCCCCAAGAAAACGGCAGTACAGCAATTGTAAGATTCAAATCAATTTTACCCTTGTTCCCCACTGTTATTAAGCAAAAATATTTCTTTCCACCCCATTCCTATTGCAATCTTTATTGCCTACAGATTTGGTGTAAAATATGACAACAGAAGGCTCTGCAGAAAAAAAATTTGCAGTATCTATGTCCTATCTATCCATGTACCAGGAAAGTATTTAACCACAGCCTTCTTTCTATTCACTACAAGTCTAATATGTGCTTTGATAGAGTTGCTCCTTCTCTTCCAGTTAGGGCCAATAAGTTTCTGGGCATCTATAATACATTTTGGTACATCCCATCACACAGGTACCATTTACATGGGACGTTAATCTAATTAAATTAAAAATTCTCTCATTTTGTCTAAAAATATCACTAAAAACTTCAAATATTCTATTCTGAACTAGGCTAGTACTGCACTTCCATTTGCTGTTGAAATTGTACCAGGTGAACTCGTTTCAATTCCCTATTACCTCTTTGCACATACATCTGACTCAAGTGAATACGCTATACTGTGCATAACACACTGCTATTACAGAGCTAGTCTACATGGAAAGAAAATGTTTCCAAACAGATTTTCTGTGACTATTCATTACATAGCTAATCATTGCCTTAAAGTGGACCTTAGGAAGCTGAGCTAATATTTTTAATACTAATCCCAATAAAAAATAAAATCAAAACAAGGACCCTGTTTAAAATTACAAAAAGCACCCCTGAACACCGTGAGTTCCTAAGAGGTGCAAGCTACATCATTTTGCCTGTCTTCAGCTTATAACACTAAAGACTGATAGGACAAGAATGAGAAACAGGATCAAGCCTTTTAAAAATGGATGAAAAAAACCCTTAAATTCACTGCTGTACGGAATATAATCATTACTAAGCAGGTAAAAGAATAGTGTCATCACGGTCCCTCCTTTCTAATTAAGCGACTATTTTTGGAACTGAGAGTTAAATCACATTTGTTCTTTATAATGGAATAACTGACTTGAAGAAAAGTTGGAGAAGCCAGCACTAAGAACTAGGCTTTATTTAAATGAGTGTGAATTTGTGAAAAGCTATCACAAAGTGAGCAACAAACAGTCAAACACTAAGCTAAGGTGAAAAACTTCTTTTGGATCATCTGCAGATTTCCTAGCAGAGCTGCTATTCTACTGTGTAAGCTTTATAGAAACTTCAATCCATTTTGTACCTGAAAAGGGGAACGTGAGTGTAATTATTACATTTTCAAATGTAAGCTCATGGGAGCATAGCCTGGTGCTGAACACTGATACTGAAATGAGGAAAAAAAGAAAAACAGAGCTTGGTTAGACATTCTGAGGTCCTCATGTTTGCCTCAGGCATGCTACGTACAAAAGGCGCCTGGCAGGTTTTGTGTTATGAGGCCATGTATTTATTAGCCTTAACCAACTTGGTTTTCTTACTTTGTCGTGCTCTGACATATATTATAGTACTTCAACAAGTAAACAGTACATGAACAAGGCTGGCTGCTTCCCACATTTTCTGATTTACTATTTGTTTTATAAGCCAAAAACAAGCCTATCTGAACAATTTGTATTTATTTTTTAATTTACTGTCAGTATGTTCCTGTGATAAAAAGAAGTTTATCTTCCCAGGTACAGAAACTTGCAAAAACAGAAAGTGCATGTACCCGATTCAAGCCGCACCAAAGTCCACAGAAAGACTGTGGGCAAGAGTCATCTCTCTCAATTGCAATGATTTAGAAGTTGTCTTGTCTAAGGTGGTTGCAGAGGCATCCACAATCAAACACAATTCTGTCTTCAAGTAAGATTCATTGCTCTCTGCATGCACCAATCTCTCCCTGTTGATTATAAAGAGGACCCAGATGGGTAGTTTAGGTCAGGTATCCAACTTTTAAGACTGCTGCAATTAAGTGAGATCCACTGCTATTGACTTAAATGGAATGGATTCTGACAGAGAGTAAAGCCACATAGGAGTCTACGGCAAAGAAGCGCCATGATTTCTGAATCTCCAGTCCTGCACCTTAAGTATTAAAGACTATCATTCTTTCTCATAAATGAGCTTTCACGTAATGGAGTCCTAAAGCAGCATGTCAGTCAAGGGAAGAACAAATACAAAATATGTCAATTAATTTTAAAAAAGGACAATTGATATACAGATTGACTGTATTTCTTTTTCTAGAGTCATTAACATCTACTACTTTTTCCTCCTAATTAATCTACACTCATATTGTGTCAAGTGAACTGTACGGTTTGTAAACAAGGCACCAGAACATCAGGCTTTCTCCTGGCAACTGTTATTAACACCTGGAGACAGGTCCCACACATGAATTTACACAGCAAACACTCTTACTGCAATTGTTTTCTTAGTGTTAAAATACTTAAACATATTTGCATCATGCCACATAAGTTGCAACTTAGTAGTAAGCAGTACCACTTCTATGACTAAGTAGCCCTGACCGGTCTCAATAATTAGCCGTGGGCCAGAAGACCACAAGGCCCTTTTCCAGCCTGTTTTTCCATACCAACGAGAATGCAGGCTGGTATAATTCATATGTCACAATACTTTGGTTCACAGAAGAGCAGGAAAACAGGAAGAAGCAATGCCTTCCAGTTTACATACTCCATCCCCACAAAAACACTGAAGGAATAACAGCAAAGGGCAACTCTGGAAGAAATCAGCAGTCATTAGACAAGCTCTCCAACTCTTCACAATGGTGTATAGAAAGTTTTCACCCAGGATAATCACCCAAGCAAATCCTAAAGAGAAGGTCATAAATATCAGAGATTGAAAATGCTGCTGAGTGTTCAGTGGCTGACCAATACGGGTTACGGAGAAGCTCCTACACCTGCAGCGCTTTGGATGGAAGGGTACACAGTTCTTGTTTTACTCACAAAGGGAAGGGCTCAGTTAAGATTATGCTTATTTTTTAAATAGACCTGAACCCTTTCACAAAAAAACAACCAATCAACCAAAAACCCACAACACAAAAATGTTGGAAAAAACAGTGCTTTTCCATGCAATTACATCACCCATTTCTTCGGTGAGTTTCAGCTCAAGAGGAGACTTCAAGCTCCGATTAAGTAGCTACTGACTATAACTGATATATTTGACTGTCCTTATCTCTCTCTCATCCAGTTTTAAGGTCTGTTGTACAGTAAAAAAATCTCAGGAATAAAGATGTCACTTCTATGATCTCATTTGACACAGGTTTTCCCTTGCTTGTTCTTTCATGCTGCAGTTCTGCACTGCTTTCCCCACTAGGCCATTTAACTTGCTTCCATCCAGCTCAGCTTAAAACACAGCTGCTTAAATACAGAAAACTTTGAAAGAAACCTTGGAAGCAGTTCAGAAGTAATCCTTCTGCCATAAAATTTTTGCTAGTAATTGAGAGTTTCAAAACTTCTCCCTTGTCTGGAGATATATATATAGTGCATTTGTACTACATTTTAGTTCAGACAGGTTTGTAGTTTGAGGGGAATCCCCTAAGTGCCCCACTTAGCACATTCGATTCACATGAGGGAGAGGTCTCATAATGCATGAACTGAACTTATTTTGGAGGTACTTAAACCAGATGCGCTTCATCTGCTGCTGACACCGATTCAGTCCAAGGGCCCACCGCAGTGGTAGCCCAAAGTACACCTCTCCAAAACGCTATGGGTGTTGGGTCCTCAGCACCAACTACTTCACTCTACAAAGAGATCTACTCCTGCGGCACCCTACCACATGCCAGTATGGACACAGTCAGACAGTCCTATCTGCTTCCTGGCTTGGAAGTTATTATCCTTCCAGAATCTTGCCACTTTTAAAAGGAAGGAGGCCATTCAAATGCTGCCCTCATTTCCCTGATTTGTCCTGACAGCGAGACGTGAGATCTCATCTCCTCGCCAGTACCAAATTACAGGCTATGAAATATTAGCCTTTATTATTTTCCTTATGAGAAAAATACTCCTGCAGAGTGTTTAGGAAAGAGAAATGAGGCTGCCTTCCTCTTACTAAAATAATTAACAACAATGGAGCTCCAGTCTTGTCAGGCACCCCAGCTACAACCAGAAAAAAAAGCAAACCAAGTACCGACACCCCAATCTTACAGTACCAACTGTGGATATTAGTGTCCAAGCAATGAGGTTCAAAGGAGTAACTGAATCTCAAAGAAAAATATGCCAAGCTGAGTAAGACCTTGGCAAGGTCTAAGATGACAGAACTAAGAAAATTCATGTTAAAATATACCGCTTTTAATATTTACCCCCTTAACATGAAAAAATCCCCACAGTCAACAGAAATTTTAAATGGAACAGAAGCCATAGCAACCATGTGAAGCTAGTCTTTAACCTCTCTGGTCTTGATTCACATAATTATAATTGTGTTAAATGCAATGCCCTTTGATTAAAAAATATCACCATTACTGTAACGGAAAAAGCAATTAGTTTTTTTAATTAATGAGAGACTTGAAAGTGCACAAAGGGAACCACTAACTTCTGTTTTTCTTAAGCTATTAAAATAATGGTATAAAAATATCACATAAAGAAGTCACATTACACTACAGATCTAGTCCTTCTGGCTCTGCTAAAAACTATGCTTCAAGGTACCAAACACAGATATTTGCACATCAAGAAAGATTTAATCATCCAGTTGGACAAACTAAATGTTTATCTCTTATTCACCAAGGATAAACAAAAACTGTGGTAAAAAATAAAAAGCAGTTCAGTACAGCTAATGAGAAGAACAGTATTTTGTGCCACCTTTACTGTAGCACATGCCTCACTGCACCTGGCAACACTGGTTCAACCAACACAAGCCTCAACACAGTTGTGAAGGGCAAAGGACTACACAGCAGGCCACTACTTAGACCTAGAGATTAATCTCACCCAATTTTAGAAGCGTACAATGTAGACATTTACATCTAAATTAATAATCTATAGACAATGACACTTCTAAAGTCCAATATATTTTACCTATTTAGATAAGGAGCGTGGGATGACACATTAGGCCTCAGAAGTTTCTATTTCTGTCCACTAACTATAAGAGAACTGCAGATTACTAATTCATGCATAAATATTTAGACACAGGTCATAAGAATTACTAAAATGGTTCTTTAGAGTAATTCAACTCTTTTTGATTTTAACTAAACTGTTAACAGTTCCCCTCCACAACTGTATTTCAGTCTGACACTAGTGTAAGTCTCTGTAATGATGGGAGAAAAAATCATGCACATCTTACATAAATTTTTGCAAGGAGATAAGTACCACAGCAAGATAAGTAACACAGCAATTTACTGTATCTGCTGCTTCTCCACAATCCAAAGGAGGGTTGTTTCTCAAACAGAAGGTAACTTTGTGCTAAAATGCCCCTTCTGAGTGGGGGCTTTTCTGTCACAGAAGCTCAATACAATCTATACTATTTCTTGAAAATTCTCTCTCCTAAATGCAGATCCTGAAAGTACTCCGGGTGATTACAAAAACAAAGTAGCTTCAAAATCACCTGGAAGGCTTTACAATATTTTCAGGAAGTATTTCTGGTTAAAACTGAGATTAAAAAGTGCCATGGTCTGCTTGAGGAAAATAATTCTGTACAGTAAGCAAGGCTGAAAATAATTTAGTTGAAAATATGGCAGCTTAGTTTTACAGAATCTCCCATGTGGGACCAAGTACTCTCCCTGGTGTAACGTCACTAAGTTATATGTCATGATCTTACTTTAAAATATGCTTTTTTTGTTGTTGTTGTTTTGGGTTTTTTTGTTCAAAATGAGTTGAGCAATTTAGCTGGAGTACATACTGTGCAAAAGCTAGTATAGGCTTATTCACTGAGCCCAGCTACCGGCAAACACTTCTGCCATCGCACGATGACCTATCCTAGTAAAAGAACTGTCAGTGTTTTGATCATTTTAAGAGAAGGGACATCAAGAAGCTTTGTGTAAAGGGTAACCTACTCCAACACTTACGCACCATACAACTCTTAAATTCAAGAAGATACTTGAAAGGCTCAAAACTCAGAAAGCAAAAACACAATAAAGATTCCATAGCTATGGTACGATCATACACTGATAAAGGTTAACAACACTGCTCTAATTTTAGAAGCTAAGTCAGAACCTAAACATTTATCATCAATAAAGCACTTGTAGATGCTCTCCAACTGAATCCATTTGCCTGGAGAAAAGTGGAGAAAAAAAAAAAAAGGAAGAACAGAGGACTACAGGTTAATGAGGTATTTAAAACAAGAAATAAGAATTCATGCTTCTACTTGCATTCTCTAAATTATTTTATATATTACAATAGACTGTGCATCACGGTTCTGGGTCTCCAATTCTGAGGTTACCCCTATGACTTAACATTTTAAAATTGATCTTGGCAAGTCTGTCAACAGGGAGAAAAAAGCCAACAAATTGAATGTCATTGATTAAACCTGAAAACAAGAGATTTTGCATTCCTTCAACACACAAAACACACAAATGGAACTCAGCTGCCACAGCAAAAAAAAATAAGACTTGAAAATAAGGCCTTGCTTCGCAGGTGTATGAATCAGGCATATTAAGCAGATATGCTATGACACAGATCTTAGACTTAATGCGTTTGCGTATGCATCAACGACAGCAATATTGTATACTCTTCTGTTTCAAACAAAGCAAGCTTCACTGTCCTTAATCTCCAATTATACTGCTGTCCTCTCCCTCATCCTATAAAGGAAAAAGAAAAAGGAAAACTAGACTAGATAATTAGAGATTTCAAGAACTTTTTCAATGAATCTTGAAAGTTAAAACTTCAAAAACGGGACATCTAGTGCTTGCGGTGCTCCAGAGCACATCAACAGCCCTCCCACACTCAAGAACAGAAGAACAAGGAAAGCCACTAAATCTGCAGAAACAGTACTCAAATGCCCTAATATCCTAAAGTGACCCTCGCTCAAGGGAATGGGCCCCCTCACTAAAGGCAGTCATGATTTCAGGGCTGGAAACTCAATGTCAAACAAACCGAACTGTAGCTGTACCACCCACTTTCTATCTAAAACAGTGGTCTAGTCACAAAACAAGACAAATACAAAAAGTCTGCAATACGTACTGCAATTAATCTGTTGCCTGTAATGATTATTCTGCATTTGTCCACAGAGGGACCAAGTGTTCATTGAGCAAGAATTCCTCATTTAGTCTTTTGTAATCACTCAGTCTCTAATAACATGGATGCATCCTTCATATGGGATGGATGGATGGATGGATGTGTCCCACACACAGGCCTGCCTCATGTAGACATGCTATTGCAGGGTCATAACTGGAGCTGTGTGGTTTTCAAGAAGTATCTGAAGGACAATGGAAGAGCAGCATTTTTTCAGACTATATGAGCAGCACTGGAGCATTTATCTGGAATATACAGAGCCCACAACCCTCAAAATCTTATCAAAGAAACTCTGGGAACTGATGAGAAACAAAAGGCCCCAAAAACACCAGGCAATCAACACAGCCATTAACCTTCACTTCAACAATGACAACCCCAAAACCACTCCCCTGCCCCCCAGGTTCTTCCCACTGCAAAGGCAGCAATGCATGCATAATCACATCATTGCAACAGCTGAGTTTCCTAACTAATTCTTCAAAGATTGTGCAATTTCCTCCTAGTTCCCTTCAAAAGCCTTCACACGTTATATCTGCAGGGCTGACAGGCTTGCTTAGGGGCTTCCAGATTGTTACCTACTGAGACCAATGAGTTTCATTCAGACCGTAAAATCACTTGCAAATTTGCAGCTGGCAGAGGGTTTCCTCCTTAGCTTGCCTCTCTGCTTAAAGCAAATATGCTCCCTCACAAAGATGAACACATCTATGTTATCAAAGACTGTATGACTACAGAACACTAAATGGGGAAGCCACACTTCCTGAACCTTTGGTTCCTATAGCCAACCTCTAGCCAAACACAGAATAATTAAAGGCAGCTGGAACCCAAGTTCTTTGAGCACTGTTCACCTGGTGGCAGAACCCAGCCCAATTCCATTTACCTCATTTTCTCCCTCTGCACATGCAGGAAGTGCCTACCCAAACAACTAGGAGCCTTTTTCTGCATCTACAAGTGGTCTAACATCTAATATCTGAACTACTGCAACCACCTGTGTGTGACAGGATGGAAGGAGGGGGAACCAGAGGGGAATCACTCAAGGGACACTTCTTGATGTGCATGCGCAGAGCTCTATTACATGCAGCCCCACTGCAACATACACCAAGCCCATGGAGTAAAATGGTAATTGCAAAACCGAGGATTGTTCTAACAAGGCTGGATAATGCCAATGTATGTAGTATCTGTAAGACAATGTGTGTGCTTTTTTGTAAGCTGGGGACACTAGATAGCATACAGAAGGAAGGAGTTCTCTCAAAAACCCTGAAGTAATTTACTCCCTTTTCCAATCAACTGGATTCAGACCTGAGTCACACCTACCATTAAGGTAAGACAACTACATGCCACCTGTTGGCGCTCTGGACAGCAAAAGTTACACCCTGCATCTACAAGGTTTTCCTGCTTGCAGCCAAGGCAGGCTGGTGCTGCTGAAAGTCTTCGGCAACCTGACATAATCCAAGTGAAACCAAAATGGAGCTCTGAAGGGGACAGACAAGGGAGGGCAGGATTCCCCCTACGCATTCTTCTGACCAGTTGCATGAGAACCAATTGAATCAAGCTGGGATTTCTATTACTTATTACATCAAGAAAATCCAACTTGAGCAAAAAGGAGAACTTGGAGCACAGATGTACAGCAATAGCCAAACATCGCTATTTACTGATGACAACCTATAATGTATTCAATTGTATACTTCACACCATTCCAATGACTCTATAAATAATGGAATAAATGCATAAATCACTTGACAAAATTTCATCTCGCATTCAACCAGCTCTAGTTCAGAGAAACATTAATTTTATTTATGTCTGAAATACTGAAAATGAACGGTGTATCTCAACTTAATTGCAACTGCAGTCTTCATGAGTTTTTTTTGTATATCTGAAGTATATGCTCCCCCATTAGGTTTTCATGAAATATTGAAATGTGTGAAGAAATGGACTTGTGCTCTCACTTTTCTTATTAAAAGTTAACTTAGACATTACCTTATAGAGTGCTTCAGTCCCTAAGCCACCTCCTCACTGCTACATTTAGTGAGAATACTTAGTTTCAATATTACTTTACAGCACGTTCAATCTGACATGTCTTCAAAGTACAAAATGTGATTACTCCATAATATAACACTGCCTATTAAAAAAGAAAGAAATACAATTTAATTTTAATTGTATTACTAATTTACATTTACTTATAGCTTATTAACTGTTGCTGGCTTCTCAGTTGGGTAGGCAAGATAGGAAATGTTTTGATTTATGTAATAGTTAGAGCAAGACCAGGGGTTCTTTCCATACTTAACGGGCATTTCTTCTCTGAAGAGTGACTTTGGTCTGAAAAAGTCTTGCAGGTTCCATATTTCTCTCCTATACATTGAGAAATGGTTTCTCTCCTAAACACTGAGAAGCGGTTTGGGTTACAAGTGAAAGTTCTTTTTCTACTTTTGAATCCTGTAACTTCCAGCAAAACCCAACTGGGTTTGTTACTTTTCATATTACTAAAACTCCAGTGCAGACAAATATTACATGCTTTGGGAAAAAAGGGTCTCTGGTTACAGATACTGGGCTCATTTGAAGTCTGTATCTCCAATGACTTAAATGGGAATTATCACATTCCGTCAGGAAAATAGAGTGCACGTGTCCTTCACCAAAATGTTTGTCACAGATGGTTTGGATTGGTTTGTTCCATGATGGAGAAGCAGTGTTTGGCTTTGTAACTGAGATCCTTACTCAGGTTCTCCATGGGAAATCATTTACAATGAGATTCAAAAATTCATTGTAATGAAGCAGGTAATTTGAGAAAGTGTGAACATAATAATAGAATTAAAGGTTACTTTTCCTGGATCAGTAGGGATTTATTCAGTAATTGACTTTTCATCTTTGTGTTTATGAATGTAAGAAAACTACCCACATTACTCAAGACAAAACTCCTGTTCAGGCTTTTAGTGATGCCTTGCAAAAACCTGCATAAGGCAGCCCTTCTCTTCCTCCTCATTAACACCTTCAAGACACCTGGGATTCACACACCATGTGCTGCTAGACACACGCTGCTATGTTCCCAACAGCTCAGTAAAGTCTGTATTTGGAAGCAAATGTCTAGAGTATTCTTGAGTATTAATTACAAAAATATGAGTAAGAGTTTATAATGGAGAAGAGGTTTTCATTATTTCAGGAGATACCTAACGTGCAAATGAATAAGGAAGAGGAAGTTACTTATTCTGTCAGAATGCCACCGCAACCACCTAATACCTACTGGTTCATGCCAAAATATTCTCTCAGGTAGGTCTTACATCTTCTTACACTTCACTGATGCTTATTCCAGATTATTAAACCAATAACATCATACAGAAACTCAACTGTTCTCAGCCAGCAAGGGTGAGTGCTCTAAGCAGGCCACGATTGTAGACTTCTGCCTGTCAGTCCTTTTCCCTGGTGCTGTCCAACCCTCCGGCTCTCCCGCGGTCTGTTTTGTTTCACAATTCTGACACAGAATCCATCTTTCATTATTTGTGGGAGAATTCAAAGGTATTTTCTGTTCTCTAGCATACTGTCTTTGACCAGAAATCATCTCACAAGAGTATAACACGACTTCATGACAGAATACTGAGACTTCCAGAAATTTTAATTCCCACTTCAGCCATTTCTATAGACACTGCAAATACTGTGATAACTTTGTCAACTCTTCTGTGTTGATGTTTCTCTTTTCTTTGGAAGAATTCACAATTTGATTGGCTTTAGCAAGAGAGTTATCAAGTCGGACAGTTCTGTACAGAAACCTTTTTGAAGTTGCTCTGTTATCAAGCAGTATCAAACAGGAGTATGGATTCAACTGTTTAAACTTGCCAGAGAATCTTTTTGATAATTTTGTAATGATCTCCCAAGAGGCCAAAAGACTTAAGTTTCTCTAAAACATGTTTTAAAACAATAACGATGCTACACCATCTGATATCACATTTGGTAGGCCACAGATATATGGATCTCAGTTATAAGATCACATCTGGCAGTCACATTTTCTGTACTACCGCTCCATACAATCCTGTGATATGTAATCTCCCCACCTAGATAGAAAAAATCAATACACGCCACTTCTGGAGGATGAATCTAAAAGTCCTATCAAATTTACACAAATAATATCACAGTCCAATTTTTGTGCCTCCTTTTATTTACCACATTTTCTTGAACAGCAGTATTTCTTTTATCTTAATAATATTCATAGTATTCGCACTTCATAGACATTTCACTTTCCTTTATTATTCCTATGCTTCCATTTATTTCTATTTTCTATTATTTCTTTTTCACTTTTTTTTCCTGTAGTTTCACACATCTACAGTCATCAGTTCCTTCAAGAAGGCATGCTATCCAACACATTTTCATAGTACAGAGGATCTTTACTCCCTGAAAATTACAGCCTAATTTTTTCATAAAATCATTTCCCCTTGCATTTAGATCACACATACAGCCAGTATGAATCATTTCCTCAGTAGACAATCTAAGCTGACAGGAAACATGTTCATCCCAATATGATTCCTGTTACATGAGGAATGAAGATAGGCTGTTGGCAACTATTGCTACCTCCAGATGCAAGGTTTAAATATTGTCCTTCTCAGCCCTAAATTGCAAGCAAAATGCTAGTTGTACTCTAACATAGAGCACAATTCTCTGTCCTCCCACCATCACTCCTCTGAATAGGTAGGATGGGTCAGAAAAATGCTAGGAGATTAACACTAAGCTGTATAATTCCACAGTGGGTGTGGGACAAGCCAAGCTGCATCAGTCTGCAACGGGAGGCAGCTTTCCTGGGGACAACAGCAATTGAAACAGATGATCTCAAGAAGCCAAGGGTGGCACAGACAACCAGAAGCAAGGTCCTATACTGTACACCCTGTTGGTGGCAGGAAGGTAAATGTGGGGTAACTTTCGGCACGCAACTTAATTTGCCTTTTTTATGTCCTTGTGTATCAGTGCTCAGCAATGGAGAGGCCAGGTATCATGCAGTGTAATAGGTCATCCACAGCTGGGAAAACATGCTGCTTAGGGCCACAAGACCACAGGGTAAATGTGGAAGAACTGAAAGAGGGAAGGCCTGTTATGCTCAGACATCAGAGAGTCACTTTCATTATCACTTTTTCTGTTGAAGTGCGGGGTCCAAAGACACTGTCGCAGGGAAGGGCTCCATTTGGCCAGACCTGCCCTGCTACGGAGTTTTGCGACGGGACTTCTTTTGTGAGAAGAATTTTCTGGCAGTGCTGCTGTCAGGCTTAGCCCTGGGTTTGAAACTCACGCAGACCCAGAATCAAGAGATGACTTAATGAAGACACATTACAATCTGAATCGCATGGGATATACCAGTCAGAACTTTCACGCTGTTTGCAGAGGACTTCTCTAGTCTGACTGTTTCCAAATACGAGCCAGCCATTACTTCAATATTAGTTATCCAAGCACAGAAAGCTTTGACCTAATTACCAGTATCAGTGGGAAATATTTATCCCAATCTTCAAGGAACCAGAAAATAAAGGAATAGGCAAAGAGAACAGCATTTCCTTTTTTGTTCCATTCATTATTTTTGCACCTATTCCTTAAAATGCTAAAAATTTGCCACAAATCGCTTTCTTTACTGTGAACTTGTATAGCATTAGTCTGAAGTTCTGAAACAGTGAGCAAAACACAAGGAAACTCCCGAAATCAAGAAAAGAGCTTCTTATGTCTACTCAGACAAACAAACAAAAAACCCTATCATCACCACTGTGTTCAACAGTAAATGCATGCTTTGGGTTAGTTCCAGGCAAGACAGCTATCCCCAAAGGAATATTTTTAATAGAAAATAATTGCTATACAAACGAACTGCAGTTCAACAGGCAGATAATGTAAAATCAAAGCAACACTATAAAGGACCAATTGTATCCCATATCTATCCTAGACTCAGAACATAAAATAACATTTGTAGCTTTAAAGGACTGTGCGGGTAAAAGAATTGATTGCTATTAGTTTTACCCTGAAGCTCTCTTCTTCACAATTTAGTAGTAAGTAGCTTTTAAACATTTATTTTCTCCATAACTCAGGACAGCTTATGTAGCAAAACTTCAATGAAATGTCAAAAACCATTGTTAAATACCCAGCACTGAGATCAATCAGGTTTTGTACCACTTGAATAAACAGAAAGGCTATTTCACAGTGTTTGGTTAAAAAAAAAAAACCAAAAAACCAAAAAACCAAAAAAAAAACCCCCACAAAAAACCACAAAACAAAACAAAACAAAAAAACCCCACACCAAACCCATCACTGCAGATGCTGTTATAAAAAAGGAGTTGCAAGCTGAACCATTGCAGGAAATCCTAATTTACCTAATTGAAACGGAGATCAGTAACTCAGGCTCTGATCAGACTAGACATAGAATTTGGAATTCTGTGTTTGGAAAATGTCAGAAATTGCAGAAGAAACACAGCAACACTAAAACAAGATTAGCTAAACTGACATTCAAGCAAACACTCTGAGACTAAGCCATGTGCAGAACACAAATCACATCTAAATTGATTATAGTACATTATTACATGCTGAAGCCAGCTGATACTATGAATTCCAACTCTAAGTGCAAGGAGCACTTGATGTCACCCTTTAATCCTACTGCTCTATCACTACTCATCTTGCATCAATACATTTTCAGTCTTGGGATCGCGGTTTAATAGCAGTTAATGGCCTCATCTCTTCGCCACTGATGTATTGGAACAGACTACTAAACAGCAGCTTGTTCTGCTTAACACTTAACTTTGTTGACTTGCATGTCAAGCAGCTGTGCCGCTAACTGAGCAATGACCATTCCAAAAGAAATCACAACTTGCTCCTCCTCATAGTCCTTAAAATTTCTTACCTCAGTTTCATCTCTGACAAAACATAAGCTCGACTGACCTGTCTGTAATCTTAGCTAACAAAATAACCAAACAAAAACCAACCAACCAAACTCTGTTAAAATTTTTTCTGCCTTTCTGAGTCATTTGCTATGACACATCTTTTGCATATACCACTGCTCCCTTTTTTGTTTTCCTTGGCAGTAACTATTAAAACATAGTTATCTCAGCAGAAAACCAAGGGGACTTTGAAGATGGAAAAATAACCAGTACATGTTACAGTTGAAAACACTATGGTTTTAATCATGAGTGTTGTGTACAGACCCCTCACCCTCAGTACAGCATATAGCCAGAACTATATATGACTTCTTGCTGGAGAATCCACTTTGCTCAATAATGCTTGAAGGATGCCTCACATTATTACAACAGATGTGACCAGTAACTCTATACTTGGTCTGGTTTGCTCTGTAATACTATGTCAAAACCCAACAACCAAACTGAAAACCAGACACCACAAAGGCTATCAGATATTCCATAAATCCACCCTGTAAACATCAAGCTATTTCCAACTGCGCAGATACAGGGCTGCTTTTCACAGGAAGCAACCCTTGTTATACTAGCACCACATTTAAAGTACAGTTACGCAATGGACTTGACAAAACCAGCAGTCCTGGAACAGTCATCGTTGTCTTCATTTATGCTGCCTTGACGCACATTTCATGCCTGGTATGGTTTGGGATTTCTCAAGCCTTCAAACTGTGGTCAAGTAAAGTTGATATACTTATGAAGCTCACTCATCTGACAACTAGTATTGCCTGTCCAGAGCCCCAGTGCAACAAAAACTCAAAGAAACTTTGAAACACGTCTGTTTCCAAGTAATGCTAGCATGCCACTTAACAGTTGAAGTTGTGTTTCTTATTTCAGAGGATGTTACTAAGCAAAAGAAATGTTTCACAGTATCAATTCTGAAAACTGTGTATTCTGTAGAATGATTCTTTCTTACACGTTTCTACATCTTCTAACAGAATGAGGCCCCCACCCCAACCTGATTTTGCAAGCACTAGTACTATACAAATATTATTCAAAAAAAAAAAAAAAAAAGGCAAGAGAAATGTGAATATATCTAGGAAATAAAATACCCTTTTTACAAGCTTATTCAGATTCTCTAACATTCTGCTTAAACCAATACTAAAGAAGTCTGTCAGATATTTCCCAAGTTGCTACGTGAACTTTTTTCCCAGGGGTGAACTCAGACTTTCAGAAACTGTGATTATGCAATAACCACCACAAAAGGTGGGGGCTTGCAAAAACTGCAATAAATGTTGAGAAGCCATCAAAGGTTGGCATTAGTGCCTTTTCATAGGATATTCTAGAGACTTAGATATAGGCTTAGGCAGGTTAAAAGTGGAAAGTTATTCCTGAAAATGAAGTTTTTAGATTTTACAATGTGTTTGTTTTCTCGGTACTGCTTTCTTTGCTATTATAGCTATTTAATTCTTTCTCATACAGCAAAGCGTAATTTTTCTGTTGCTGAACTACAGGTGTTTTCTGCACAGAACTTTGGCAGCAAATTCTAAAGCATATTAACTTCAATCGCTCCCACTTTATTGTACTTACATCAACTATACATCTCACAGATTCTGTAATAAGAAAAACAAGTATTGATTTTCACTTTTATCGACTTACTTGCTTTCTTTAAAAAAAAAAATAGTGCTTTTTCCTGCCACAGTTTACCTTCTAAAACTTAGGCTTTTAAAGCTACAGATAGCCCAGGCAAAATACAAGAGAAGAGATACTAATTAAATACAAATTAGAGGATTTAAAAGTAAATCTGAAATTTACTGAAACTCCCAATTTACAGCATCACTTCTAATACGTCTCTATTGCACATAATTTTGTAAACTGGTGTAAAGAAATCCTGAAGTGGAGTGTTTGGAAGCCCAGAGTAGCACAGTGACAGAAAACACTATTATCAAAGAACAGGAAATAGGCTAGTTTAATAATGAATTGTATATTTTAATTTAATTACCTCAACTTCTTACCTTATTTCAGGATCTGAAGTTAATCGATTTCATTATGAGAAATAGATCATGGCAAAGCATAACACTCAAATATGACCTAAAAAAACCCATTTTAGCTACTTTATTGGACATTCAACTGTCCTGAGCAAACTGGGACCACTCAGATACTCGGTGAAAAAAGGTAACATTCTTATGAATGCTGCTTTGCCTTTTAGATTAAAACCATTTTTTTGAGAAACATTAGCAGAGATAAACCTATTCCCAGTAATTTTTCAGCCAAGTAAATCATCTTACCATCAGGTTTTTGTAAAAAATTGTCCTTCCAAGATTAGTCAGAACATATGTAAATTACTGCAGGATCAGGACATAAATCCATTTACAATGTCACATAACTTCTTTACTCACCATATTGTATTTGCTGACTTTGTTATTCAATGCTCCTTTTTAAGGAAGTGGAACTGCATTCCAAGATCAGAACATTTGATCGAAGGTCTTAAGATGCTGAAAGAATTATATTTTGAGTATCAGATGATGGAGGGAAGACAAGTCTGGAGCTTTTTTCCTAATAAAACAAAGGAGAAATGGGAAAATTAAGGAAGGAAGTGCTATACAGCTGAACAACAGCAGAAAAAAAAATAAGACTTAAAAGCAAATAAATTCATCTTAATTCATCATTTATTACAAAAGTAGTTGGTGAGGGTACCAGAACAGATTTAACATGAAGCAAGAAGTTGTGCAGTGCTTAGATATTTTATGCAAATTAGATGCGATTTTAATGTGGATTGAACACTAGCTAAAGAATTATTACAGAGGTAATGTATCAACATCGAATCTAATAGGTTCCTACACTAATTGAGTTTTATTTAGGAATCTACAGTAAGACTTTGAAAGAAGTACACCTAGAGCAATGGTACTGCAGATTAAATTGACTCTTTAAAGAGAAATTTTGAAGACTAATTGAAGACAGATATATGATTACACTCGACATGTAGTTCCTACAGTGAACACCTCTATGGTAACCTACACCTGGGCCTTTTTTCATTGTTTGCTACTGACTGTGTAAGATTGTCACTGCTGGGGGCTCTGCTAAATGGTGCAACACCGAAGGGGTACGAGCAACATTATCCCTACAGGGGCTGACATCTCTACACACCAGGACAGTTGAAAGTTAACTTCAATGCATCCTCAAGTTAACGCATCCTTCTACTTTCCTTGTCACTCTAAGTCCTTATACAGGCCTTTCCCATTCCAAGCTCATGGGTGTTTCCCAACAGACTGTCCACTTGGTCTTGCAAAAAATTCCTTCCCAAAGTGGACCTTAATCTCTATGACCTGCTCAGAGAACTCTTATCTTACTTGAAATGCACCCTCCTTGGTGCCATCATGTAACCAACCAAAGAAGGTGCAGAAAAACACACGTGAGTGTAAACAACAGGTCACATCATGATACTTTTTGCATTTCCTCTGAGTGTTGGTACCAGTAATACTTTAATGTAATTCATACTTTAGAAAATGGAAATAGTGAAATAAATGTAGATAAAAGGTCCTTTTTTTCATCTTCTTTAAGAGCAAAATATTGTTCAGCTCACTAGGCACACATTTTGGATTGTAAAAGTTTTACAATTCTGAAAAGCCATAAAGTCCCTTTTTTGCTGGGGAAGGCACAGAAAATTTATATAAGAAAGTGAATGCAAAGTTAAAAACACGTCAGAAACCCACAAAAAGAAGTGAGAAAAGAGCCACAAGTAACATATTAAGGAGATGGGAGATGAGACACAAAGCCATATCAGATAAAAGTGTAATCTCTTTCAATGGGTATCAATTTATCTCACCTATTTCTTCTTTACTGAATAAGCAATGAAAAAGTAAACAAAACAAAGATTTTGGAAACACCACTGTGAACTAGTCAGCTTGCAGTCATCCCTTTGCCTCTGCCCTGACCCCTTTTTTCTCTTTTCAATCTGAATACATAATGAAGAGCTGGTAATTGGAACAGTGTAGTGTACCTATAAACTACTTAGAAATTTAGAGGGCACAAGCATCACCCCGAATGTAATAACTAGGGAAGATAATGCAAATTTTATATGCAAACTTGACACTCACTTTTGTGACATTGTGACATCAAAAATGACACACATTTGTATGCTCACTTGACAAAGGACCGTTTACTTAATAGAAAATAATTTATATGTGTCAGCAACTTGAGAGGCCAAAACTGTTATCTAAGAGATATTTTCCCATTTTATCTGAAGTTTAGATAAAGAGTATAATCACTATAAAGACTAATATTAAGCAAGTCAGAAATTCATATAGTAACAATGTAAGTGAAGAGGAATGCACACCTGTGAGTCATTCATTACATGACAGTATTTTACTTTGCTCACTAAGTTTTCTTACAGAACTGTATGAAAATACTGAATGCTTATTTCTGAAACATCACAAAAGAGGACAATGTTTCATACTTTGAAACACACAGCTGCTTTTCTTTGCAGCATATGTAATACTTAGATTTCACATAACACAAAAGTTATAGAACAGGTCTTTAATAAACTTTTGGGAATGAATAAATTCAACAATATTCAAACTAAAAATTCCAAATCTACAATTATAGAATCATAGAATCATTAAGGTTGGAAAAGACCTCTAGGATCATCAAGTCCAACCGTCAACCCAACACCACCATGCCTCCTAAACCATGCCCTGAAGTGCCACATCTATATCTATCTTTAATTACATTTAAGAAATGACAAGTAGTATGGAGAATATGAGGGAATGACTGTCTCTTCCAATACAGGAAGCAAGGGGTGGGTACCCAATAAAACTACAATTTCAGAGGGAACAAAAAGAAATACTTTTCCACGTCACACCAAGTGGAACTCCTTACCTCAGGCTGGTAGGAGACTTAGGCACATTTAAAAAGTCATTGGTTAAAGTTACACAGTAAAAATCCACAGAGGACTAGTGAGGATCAAATTGCTGCCTCGGGCTCAGAAAGTCCCTGGGCCACAAATTATTAGAGGCTCAGACTTAAGAAAATATGAATGTCTAGAATTTCACACGTTCCTAACAAGATCAGATCCTGTATCAGGATGTAAGTCCTGATATGGTCAGCAACCATATGAAACGCCCACAAAAATTATTTTGAGAATCACAAATCATCAGAATGGAGAAAGAGGAGAGGAAAAATGGTCATTTATTGAAAAGGAAGACAGGTTCAGCAAAAGAATGCCCATCAGGCTTCAATTAAGTATTACTAGAATATATCACAGACACAGCAAAGTTACAGAGGAAGATTACAGGGAATAATGACCATCAGGACACATAATGCTAACTGAGCTCACAGGACATAAGTTTAGAGAACACTAAATAAAGGGAATAGGGTTCTTGATTCTTTCCTCTTTCCAAAATCACCAGCCAGAAGACAGTAGGACAAGCAAATGTTGAGGGACCAGCAGTCACTGAAGTGAAAAAGTGTGTTAAATAAGCAAGAAAACATGCAAGTTTGTTATGCCATTGAGCTGTTTATAAATAACAGGCATTTACACCTTGATAATTCTGCACTTCTGTGTTAGAGCAAAATTGATTATGTGTCATTAGAATGAAAGATTACAGCACCTGTTAGTAAATTCATAGCAATACGAGATGACTGAAATCTCAGAATGTTTTTAATCTAAATGGGGAGACTTTAAAAGGTCCCAGTGAGTCTACACTGTGGCCTGAGGAATCTCTTCTATCTGAATGAACTGCATACCCTGTACAGCATTTAAGGCTAAACGATTTAACACAAAATCTTATGTATGTAGCAAGAGTTCAAATGCCTGACCAACAGAACCTAAAGGTCACATGTAACTTCTTAAACAATTTGCACAGCCGTGCACTTGCCCGTGAATTGCACAAGTGGATGTGCCAGCCTGACAATTGCCTTGCGCTGCTTCCAGGACACTAACAGCATTGAGCAATCGGAACAAGTTAATATTTTACCCCCCCCCCCCCCATTTATTTTATTTACATCACTTCTTTCTGTAGGTAACACAGGAAGTGAGTAAAAAATCTTTTTTTCTTTAATTTTTTTTTTTTTTTTTAAGTTGATTTTATAGAGTTTAGAGAAAGATCACTGAGCCTCAGGGGTGGAACAAAAGGAGAAAATAGCTTGCCTTGTTTTCTGATCCAGCTGCACTAAATAGCATGATGCTACCTTTGTACACATTCTGAAACCTCGCTGAGGAATACTGCTGGAAAACTGCATTTTATGTTTTTGTTTTAAACTAAACTGCACGTGGATCCTGTACTGTCACTACATCTATGAAGCTAGCTGGTTTTATAAGATTCCACAAAGAGATTATAAATACTGTATTTTCAGTGGCAGATAATTCCAATATATTGGCAATATAAGAAAGATCTCTAGAGAGAATTCGGAAATTGTGGCGTGTGAAAGAATAAACCTGCACTAGCTGATGGCCATGAGAGAATGCCAACATTGCTTACAGCAGGTTCTTACAACAAGCTCGTAAGTCCTACCCATGCTCTATCAAATGGCTGCACAGAAGCAGAGCTGGAAACCACTGTGCTGTAACCCAGGTCTGGTGTACCTGAACCTTGTATCCAGAAAAGAGGCTGGGAGAAAATAAGGAGGGCAGTATATCTCTATGATAATAAAGATCCAAGAGCAGCTCATCTCTCTGGGATCCCAGAAGGAGGAGGGAGGATAAGGAAGGCAGATCTACAGGAAAATGATGGAAAGAGGAAAGCATAGGATGCTGGTTAAGGAAGTATGTGAGACTATGGGGAGCAAAAGGGCTGGGTCCTAGTTATGAGAAGCTAAAAGGAGTGTGCTACGGTATCTGAGAAAGCTGCTACAGTATCTGAGAAAGTAGGAAGAGTTGCCGCTGGTGATTACAGAGCAAATTAAAGATTTGGGAAACTTTTAAATTTAGAAGCTTTTTAGGAAGGTTTGGTAAAGGAATACAGCTTTGCAACTAACGACTGCATTTCTGGACACCATTTTGAAAACAAACAAGGAATCCTCCTGAAACAACGGAAGAGTAAAGGCTGACTGGCACATCATGTTGAGTCATCTCTGCATATTTTAATGCCATCGCTTTAAATAGTCCCTGGGTTCCACTGCTACATTACAGGCTAATGCTGTCTGGAAATTATGGAAATTGAGCCTATGGTCCATGTCTCACATGTACTGCTGCTAATTAAGTTCTTTGTGACTTACCATTTGATTTAAAATATAGAAGGGGGAGAAATTGCCCTTTTTCCCTTTCCTTTTTGTTGGGAAGGGTGATTTTGAAATAAGCTTTTATGTGGTTATTTTCTAGAAAATCTAATTTCAGAACTGTAAACTGTTTTTACTAGAACCATTCAACATTAAAGACTTCACATTTTAAGGACATACTCTAAAAGCATATTGCACATAATCACAGATATCACATGTAATTGTCTCATGTCACTTGCCTACAAGCATGTACTGCTCTGCACTTTGTGCCTCAACATGGGATTATCAGAAGTCAAACAGGATTACCTCCCAAAAATGTTGATCCTTAAATCGTTTAAGGATAATATAGAGATTGGATTAAAAAAAGTTCACCTAGAACAGAACGGAACCTTAATGGATTAGATTAACCTTAGCAGAATTTTCCTAAGAGAAAGTAATGTTGACCATTAGGATATTGTTCCTGCAGTTATCATGATAAAGGCATTACTGTGGAAAATACAAGCATTATTCCGATAAACTCAAAACTGCCATAAATAGCAATGTTGCCAATGGATGAGCGGCATTCTGCAGGTGTCCTGACATTGCCTGTATCATTCACACACTGAATGGCATCCCACCTGCAGCTGTTATCACCATCCTAGCTTTGACAAACACAGAAAAATCTTAGAATGAATTCATATCAGTTCAAAGAAGTGGAACAACTAAATATACTGTCTTTATATGATGCTTTTAACATTCATAGGGTCTTGCCAACTGAAAAATGCCTTCCCAATCAGATATTAGCATTATTCAGAATGAAGGTGAAAAGAAGAAAAAAAAAATCAATTTTCTTAAATAAAATTAAATCAGTTTAGGTCAGAAAAAACTTCTCCAAATACCACCAAGAATTGGAAGTCAACTCCCTCTGCTTTTTGCTTCCAAATATCACAGAAGGCATGTTACTAGTTCAGACATTACCTTCAAAGCAGAAAATCAGGCCTTATTTGTATTTAATGAACAGTTTTGCAATTCTGGCGCTGAACATCAGCAAATGAGAGGCCCTCTCCCAAAATAATTCACATAAACCTATTTTTTCTCAATACCAGGTAGCTCTTTATGAGTCTAGTGGTTCCTCCTTTCCACCCCAGTTTGGCACACAGACAAAGGAAAAACAAACACTTAAAACAAAATTTTATTTAGTTTAGGCTAGGAAAGACTTTTTTTGCCAGCTGAAGCCATTCAGTAATATTCATCTAAATTCACAAGTTGTTTTGGTAAAATTGAAAGCTCCTTTTGCGGCCAGCTTTCAGTTTGCCTGAACAGAATTGACCCAGTTCCAGCGAGGAAACATGTGAAAAAACCATCCCTTTTGGCACTGCAGTAAGAGATATGAGTCCGTATTGCTGCTTTCTCATCTTCTTTGCATAGAAGACTGCAGAAAGTATGAGAAAAGGTAGAGAAGACCAATATGGACCAGCTATGGAACAATTGCTAGTCTAAGAGCACCTACATAAATTTTGACCCAGCAGCATGAAGGAAGACAATGAGAAATATTGTAAAGGTCAGCAAAATTATGGTAGTGGACAAAAGTTGAACAGGAAATCATTATTCACTATTTCTGAAGATACCAGAGATATGAGACACCCAATGTGATTACCAGGAACAAAAATAAAATTAAATACTTTTTCATACCACACAATTAAAATTGTAACAGTCTTTGTCACAGGATGTCGGGGAAGCCAGAAACACAAATGGGTTCACAACAAATTAGACACTGGAGAAATATGTCCACAGCTGTAAATCACAACAGCTGAAGTACTGAGGCCATTAATTGCCAGAGCCTGGGCACAGCCTAACGCTCTTCACCTGACCTCTCGCAGCATCCTTCCCTAAACACCTGCCATGGGCCCCTCAAAGGGACACGCTGGATGAAGGGACCTTTGAGGTGTCCTCTCACAAGGCATTCTTCCATAAATTAAAAAAAAGGTTGAACAAAAGGTTCAGTAGAACAGTAGTGCTGCTTCAAGCAGTATTTTATACTTACTAAAGGTCACAATATATTAAATGGATATATTTATCATTTTCTGAAATGTGTGAAGTTCCCAATTATGATGTTACTCATACTATTGTTATCATGGATTTTCTTAATAAAGGATTTAGACAAGCGATTTATTCACACTAACATGTTATTTGCATACTGAGTTGAACTTAATGGATACCAAAACACTCACAGTATTAGATTTAGTGAAATTACCTGCCCATTTCACAGACTTCCTTATAGCATGCATCATCCTAGTATGCTTGTGAAATGAATATAACAGTTGCCACCTCCTGTTAAATACAACCTTCAAAACTGACCAGAACCCAGTGATGGAGAAGTGACCAAAAACCAGTGACTGAAACAAGGGCAAATAATGCACAACGCACCACAGAGATCAGGAGATATTCCGTACGGAGAAATGGGAAGTCACGCTGGAGTTTCAAGTAATTGGTTTTCGTGTTTCAGCCTCGTGCATAATGCATACAAGCTATGCTATTCAGCAAACAGGGAACTGATGTGGATACACTTCAACACAACGGAACAGACAAGATACAATCCCGAATCTTTCAATACAGTCTTGCTCTTGTCAAAATCAACAGAACTTCCACTGAGACCACTATCAGCAGCCCTTCAGAAAGTTCAGCAATTTAAATAATCCCACTGCAGTGAACAGAAAAGATGAGAAAGAGTTGTGCCTTTCAGTTAAGAAGGCATTCCTTCCTCAAGCATGTGCTTAAGTGCGTAACACTGAACCTAGTAGCATCATGAACATAAGCAAAGACAAGTATATGCAGTTCATTCCTATTCAGGATAGGACTTAAAATGCTAAAATACCTTCCTATACTGGAATTTACACACCTAAAGTTAGGCACTTGGGCAAATACCTTGCTAAACAAGGGATCAAATAATGATTTCAGAACTAAATTCAGCAAGCATTTATTCTATTGTTCAAGTTCAAAATATATTTCTTGGGAAACACCATGCACAGTCACTGTTGGGAGCACTATGCCAAATCTGCTTCTAGGGCATATGGGTGATAAAGCCAGTGGAATTATAAAAAAGGAATGTTTCAATTCTTCTAGAAATGATGTGCTTGCCTTTTTTTTTGAATGCAGTCTATTAAAAATACATTAATATTAAGTAATCAGGGACATAAATTTTAAAAGGAATACTTTAGTACAGATCATTGTTTCAATTTCACAGTAATTCATTTGAGAAATGTTCCTAATTAATTTAACATTCATTTTTAATTGCCAAAAGATTAAATGGCTTCATCTCTCTTTTGCTGCAGAAGTTTAAATGAATAGCTTTAAATGCCCTTTATATTTATGGCAAGCTATTTTGTCAGTTTATTTTAGCAGAAAAAAAGAAGTCCTTTGGTTTCTGCAGGAAAAAGAATAAATGAAACCCATGGAAGAGATGCAGACAGAACTGCCCAATGAGTCTATTTTTTATAAAGGGCAAATCTTATTTTCTTTACCAATGACTATCAGGAAAGTTTCTCAGGAAACTGAAACTGGAAAGTGGGGGACAAAGACAGCTACTTACTACATTTTTGCCAAATAGTCCTTAATTCCATTCTCAGAAAATAAAGTTGTTCCTGTTAAAACAGTAGGCAAAAGGATTTAAAAACAGCACTTAGGGGGACTGGAATAAGCAGCACGTCACCCTGCTTAAAGTTGTTTCTGAAATCGGTGTACACAATGTGGACATTCCTTGATCCCACAGCAGTCCTTCTGGCCTTTCTAATTTCACAAATGACTATTAAATAACTGATGAGGAAACAGAGCTGGTGATCAATCCACAAGTCTAGAGAGGAAAAAAAAAAGTTTTCCTATATCTACATTTCGCCCCCCTCTCCCGTGGCTACGTTCAAAGCAGCACTGTATAATCTCATTTACAGTGTTCTGGAAAAACCTATATATCATGGACCGAATGAGACATTCACATTAATTTGAGTTATTTATACATGGAACCATGCCTTTATCCGAGCCAGTCTGGCTACTTATCCACCTCACGCTCGCTTCTTTTGCATAATGCTCATGGCATTTACTTAAGAGGCAAAGCCCTTTCCTAGGCAGTGGTTTGTTTTTTGTATCAATCAATTAGAGCAGGATAAACAGAGGTTTTAATCCATCCCACGTATCTGTCAACTATCACACTAGAAAGTCCTGGTCCACCTTTTTCTCTGTTGAGCCCCAAATCCTTTTCAACATAGTAAAACATAGCCTTCATAAACAAGCTGGGTTCACAATGTCTGTTTGCAGTAACTTCTGCCTGGCTTAGGAGCTTTGAAATCAACAGAGGCAGATTTATCACAGATTAAGCATACAAAGAACAGTGACTGTACTTTGCCTTCCCTCCCTCCATATGCCCACTAACGTAGCTGTTACTTGCACCTTTGGCACCTAAAGGCAGAATATTTCTTCAACATTACTGCAGACCTTGACCCAGGATCTGAAAGGATTCATAATAGTTTGCTTTCCAAAGAATTGCCATTTGGCTAAATAAACAATTGCCAGTTCAGCTGTGCTGGGTTGTTGTTTTTCTTTTGTTTAGGTTGTTTTGTCTTTGGTTGTTGTTGGTTTTTTTTTATTGTTGGTTTGTTTGTTTGGGTTTTTTTTTGGAGGGGGGGGGGAGGGCTGGTGTTGATTAACACTGTGTGGAGATCACCAAAACCTGCCTGTCACATACTACATAACAGGTTTGACTTTGTAACTCAGGTTTCCGAGTTTCCCTTTCACTATGAAATCAGGCACCACAATTCTGACACTTTCCCCAGAACTCTGTGACACAGGCTTGGAAATACAAAGTGAAAAATCTGAGTTTTCTGAGTACTTTCAGCCCTCCCAAATGTCTTATCCCACTTTCCCAAAAACAAGTATTCATCAAACCACAGCGAGTTGTTTTACTAAGTTAATCTATAGGAAGCTGCCTCAGCAAATTGAATTCATTGCTTAGAAAATAAACAAATAATTGGTGTTTTAAAGCATTTTAAAATTATAGAAAACATCATCTTTTACTTCCAGGATCCATTTCAGGGCTTGCCTCAACTCAGTGAACAAGCATACGGCCTAAGTCATAAATTGCCATTTATAAAAATTAGAAAAACATGTAATTTTATTATGCATTAAATTAACTACATAGAAAGAATGAGAAAACATTAGGTTGCCTCAGATTTTTTTTTTTTTGTAACAGACAGTACTGCATTTAAATGAGCACTATAATTCCTAGACTTTAATTCAAATAAACCTAATTGTGCATGGTTCACTTTGAACATGATAAAAATGTGAAGCATACATCAATGGATTTAATATTTACTGCACTACTTAACTGCACTTTAAACTGAAGCAAAAAAATATGATTTGATGGGTTGCTTTACTCCATAAATAAGAATATCCTCATCAAAGATCATGCGACATGACACACCAACAGTAAATGTCACTGTTTTATGTACTTTGTAGTATTAATTTAGTTCCTTGCTAATAAAAGAAACAATGGGGCTACGGATATTTAAATTGGTCATCACAAATAAATTTCAGTTCTGTATCTACTTGCAGTTAGATTAAATGTTAATGAGTTACAGGGAAACAAAATGTGTCCACTACTATTTAACACATCAGCATGAAACACTAACCTACCAAAACTGAATAATGAAATAAATCTGAAAAGCAGCAATTTAACAGGTTGCTAATTCCGTCATTTATATTACCTTCTATTTGTGAAAAGTAAAGAATTGAGAGGACAGCAGTAGTTTATTGCACCAGCAGTATTTACACCTCAGCAAGGGCCAACACAAGAGTTGCATGCTATTTATATCAAACTAAGATTTCAAAATATTTTTTAACACGGAACTGGAAATATCCAGATTTTGTGCTAGCTCCATTTAACAAAAGTGTGAAATTCACACTGTTCTATGACAGTATATTTTAATCTTCCTTTATTCTCCATCTTCTGAGTCTGATTAAAATGCAGCTCAAAACAAGCACAAAAACGAGTGGGGGGGGGAAGGAAGGTCACAGTTCTTACATGATGTTATCTTCGTTCTCTTAACATTTTCTTTAACAAAAGATCCTGACTCTAACTTCCTGAAATCACACTGTCTATTGTAAATCACTCTCATTTGTTTTTCCAAGATAGAAAAGGACTAACAATTACATTTTCAGTTTTTTGGGGCACAGCTTTATTTGATCAAACACTAAAACTGCCTGGTGAAGCTTTTCAGCCCCTGCATTTCAAAACCTAATGGAGCTCTCTTCACTGAAGCCAATTATTAGAATCGCCTGCTACCTCCTACCCCGAACCTGGCCCAAACACTGGACAGAGCAGACTGGGCCTAGACTCTCCAAAGCACAGACCAGCCTCTTACAATCTTAGAATACTACTGGCAGAGTGTCAATTTTTATACCATTAGAATTAGAGAGCATTCTGGTACCATTCAAAAGGCCAGTTATGTAGATGGATTTCCAGGCACTATTCTTCACATCCTCTTTTAGATGAACCACAGCCAACACCCGTAATTCATAACACAGTGTGCAAAATATTTAGATCCAATACATCAACTGAACTAGCTAGCAAAGCTGGATTGAATTTCTGTTCCTCTAGAACATTCTGCTCCAAGACACAAGTATTACTGTGAGTGGCAATCACATTATTCCAGGTTACACCGATATTCTACTGGGATGAATGTAGAGCCAAGTTAGACCACAGGTTCCTGATAACCCTGCCTCTGGCAGGGGCCAATATTGGATACTCAGTGGTACATGAAGCATAGGTAATACTTTCCCTCAATATATCCCAGCACCTGCCAAACTGTGCTTTGGGCAGTTTTTGGATTATTTTGCCCTCAGGACTGAGGTTTCTTGAATGAAGGTTCCTGGTTTCTTAGAAAACTCCATTATATTCCACGGTTACAGGTATCTTCACACAGCAGGATTCAGACCTATACTAGACAAGTGCTAGTTAATTTACCAAGCCAAGTAATTTTTGGCCACTGAATGATAAGCTTACTCACCTGAAATTATCTGCAATCTCTTCTACCACAGTAACCTCTCTTGTTACTTTGCAATTCCCGTTTCAGTTGTTTTCAGCGTTTGTTTCACTTACCCCTTACTCAGTAACAGTAGATATTCCCTGGACAAATTGGAGTCATCCATCATTTTCTTTGTTACTGCTCTTGTCCCCAGATCAAAGCCTAATCTGCTCAGATACTAGCATTTGCTGGATTTCCATCATAACATAACTGACATGATTTGGAGGCATATACAAGCGCTGAACAGACATTTTTAATACTCCAGCTCAGCTACTGAACACAAGCTTCTGCCCAGAAACTGAGCATAGACTGGTTCTTTTACTTTTCTAAGAGTATTTGCCAGTTTTCTTGATGCAAAAACTTCTGTCCTCAGCAATGTCCTTCAAGATTTCTTCCCTGGTAGACAGCAAGAAGTGCTTTATCTGCTGCTTTTTTTTTTTTTTTTTTTTTTTTGGCTCTATATGTAAGCAAAAAGTTACTTTCTTTTTCCTGCCACTAACATGACATGATGAACCCATTTTGCTGGTTCTCCTATTTCATTCACAAAACAGCCAAGCTTAACACACCCAACTGTTAGTCTTAGTCTTCACTTAAGACGACTTTCTTGAAGAAACTGAGGTTTTCAACCGTTGTCTTCTGTTCTGCTGAAGATTTCCCTACCTCCCCTGAAGTTAAACTCACCAGCCCCAAGTTCCATATACTTATCTCCTACCCACACTACCCCCTTCTCCGTGCTAATACTGCCGTTGCTGCAGAAGCCTTATAGATGGCAGCAGTGTCCAACTTAAAATAACAATAACAATAATAACAAAAAAATATCCCAAAGCATCCAACCGATAGTCTCTTCCTTCCAGACTTTTCCTAATGCTAGCCTATTTCTCTTTGCCTACACTTTTGAAAGTTCTGATAAAAAAAATGTTGTAAGGCATTTTACACAGTCCTTTGCACTCTGCATACTTTTTTTAAGTTGCTGGGACATATACCGCATTTGTTCACTGAAGAGCTCTGTGTGTCATCTTCTGTGAACTCATATCTTCACTTACACAAAGAAGCCTGAGGAAGACAGATAGTATTCTGAATTCTTTGTAAAAATCTATCTTTCATTAGCTTCTGTCTGAGCTGGTCATTTTCTTGCTTGACAAATTCTAAATACTTTTGTGAGGAATAATTCTTTTTCTTCCAATAGACAAAATTCTTGTCCCAGGTCTCAATCCTTTACAGGCTCCTTCTGGGACTTTAGTGAGCCTGCTCATATTAGTGTCTGCAGCAAGTCATACTCTGATAGAAAGTAGCCCTGATTTTGGATTTGCAAACCTAATCCTGTCTAATAAGCTTTATTACTTGCTATTAGAGAATCTAGTGAGGATTCAGAAGCCCCACTGGAAGAGATATTACAGAAAACACGGTCTGTGCCCCACTGCATTCACAAGATTACAACACCAGCACAGACCCAGCAATGATTTCAGGTTCTCAAATCTCACCGAGAACAGAGATTAAGCACCGCTTTGCCTCTGAGGGTCTGCGTTGCAGCATCTGAATGTAATTAGATTATTTCTTTCCCCTACTGAAATGCACAGTCAGCACTAATCCTACCTGATTACAAATTGAACAGGGAGACATTGAACAATATTCAGGCAAATATAGTCACAATTCCAGTCAGTAACGCAATTGACTGGTAAGAGAGCAAGTTCACCTGCCCAAAGTTGCAAGTGAGATCAAGCCACGTTATACTGTTATTTCTTCAGTACCTGTGGTGTTGGGAGTAGGGTTTACTGTTACCATGGGATAAGTAGAACCTGGATAATACTAATGCGTACAGACCTGACACTTCCATGTTGCACTCTAGAACCAAAGCATATTCAGTTCAAGTGCAGCAATACACAAATGCATAGGCCAACTTCAATTCATATAACTTCACAACTATACTCCTATATATGTAAAAACCAAGTAAGCCATGCCATTAATGATAAACCAGTGGCTTTGCAATCAATTGTCTTTTCCACTGTAGCTTCAAGATGTCCAAGCAGCAGATAAACTCCCCATCACACCAGGTCACAGCTGCTCACTTAGTTTCCTTCACGGTCCAACTGGTAATTTCTAAAAAGATCTACTCAACAGGAAACCTGTGAGCCCAAATTCTGCTGCCCTCAGAGCTGGAAACAAGGGCAGCACGCTACAGCCAACTTCCGAGAGTCCAAGAACATCGTAAGAAACATGAGTCTTTCTTCATTTGAGTTCACTGTAAAGGCTCACTTTATAGTCAAGGCAGAGAAGCAAATAGTTTTGGAGTCTGGTTCCTGTGAAGTATTTTAGCGTACAGTTACAAAAGTCAACAAGTGAAAGTATCTATTTCTCTCCACTAACAATAACAGGAAATGCAAGCCACTAATTCAGACTCCAGGGAAGATGCTTGAAGTGAAGCAGAATGAATCCCACACAAGATGAGTTGTGGAAATTATTTTTGTGGCTTGGGTCTAGCCAGACCCTATTCTTCAGGCATTTCTCCACTAACCAATACAGATATAAGTTTAAACACCTACGCACATTTTAATAAGGCTCATCCCAGGTCTAATTTTCTCTCTCTCTGCATTTAACTCTCACTGACATTAATGAGAACTGCATCTGTGTGTATGCACAGAACTGACCCCCGGCATTTTTATAGCTTGATTTTTTAAATGTAATTAGAAAAGCACATTGAAATGCTTGATCTGTGTGTTTTGGGAGAAATGTTTAATGGTGGCTAATTAATGCATAAAATTTACATTTAGAAAAGTAGTATCCAGGCACTGCAATAATCAAAATATTTGCAAAAATCACAATAGAAAGAAAAAAAAAGACTCTAAATTGTTTCCTGGCAAGTGTTCATGAATATCTTGGTTTGTTTGGGGTTTTTCTTGCTCACTTACTTTTTGAACCAGAGTTTTGGGTACACTTCAGTTTATTAACCCAATAAAAACCACTACCTGCAGCTGAGTGAACTACAACTGTATGCGTCTTTTCGAAAGGAGGAGGCAAACCTGGAGGCTGTAATTTTAAGTTATTCACTTTTTTCTTTGTAAGAAACAGTCTGTAAACAGTGCACAATGTCATCCCAGTCAAATAATTTATTTCCTTTATCACATCTCTTTTTGTGAGTGTATTTACTTAGAGCCTAGTTCTGCTAACTGTTACAAATCTACAAAACTTTAAATTCTCAAAACACAGTGAAGGCCACTCACATAAGACAGGCTGTGTTCTATGCTATTTAAAATTGGTTGCCTTAATGTTACAGAAATGATCTGGCACATAAGAAGAAATCAAAGCTTTTACAGAAGCCTCTTAAACTGAGATGAAGAATTAAACTTTGGGACTAGAAGAATCTGAGAGGGAAAACAAAGTGGAAGAAAAAAGTCTCTGCAAAGCTGAAAAGAAGAAAGAATAAACCTGGTTTGCTTAACTTGATGATACGTTGTTAAAACACCCCTTCCCAGCTACATCTGTTTTGACTGAATACTAATTTTATTTGGTTTAAGACATTTCATTTTGTTCAGTCCCTTCCGGGACTTTACAGCCAAATCTTTTCCTGGAGTTAGCCCAGAAGTACAGCTCTTTAAACAGGATGCTTTGCAATCTTTAGAAGTTTCTAACCAATTCAAACACTGAAAGAGAAGACAGAGATCTAGGTAGGAAAGAAAAATCATACTATACCCACATTTCTAAATTCCAATCTTAGTTATAAACTGAGTCTAAATATAGCATTGTAGGGTCTGATGTTCCGAATTCTCCTAACTTCCTTACTGACTTGCTTTAGAAGTTAACATCAGTTTTCCCCCGAAACCTTCAGCTCTTCAAACACACCGTTTTTATTTCACTAGAGCTGTAGTCTTGTTTTTCTCCGCATCAGCAATACACATCCTAAGGTCCGTAATTTCATAGACACATACACAATCTCACCTTAAGTGAGTTCATCAGCAGCAGAGACGATCTTTGCAAAATGCAGTAGGCTTTCTTTTTCTTATTCCCAGAAAAAGTATATCGTGTTTGGATGGAATTTGGCTTACTACTTGATGTCAGAGTAAGCTTTGTGGTTCACAGTTATGCTTCTCCACAACAAACGAAAGGAACAAGCCCTCTTCCCTTATACTATATCACCAGTTTCCCCATTTCCTCTCTCACCGCACACCTGCTCCATATCTATCATTAGCTGTTTACCCTTCTTAGCGCTTTTCTCAAACTCCCTAAACCCCTTGCTACATAACGTCATTGCCAACTGGAGTAGGCAGCATGCTCCATGACCACTTTGGGTTACACACTAGAAGTGGCTTGCTGGACTGTGCGTTTCCAAGCCAGTAGACCAAACGAACTAGCGATACATCAGCCTTTCCCCCAACAAGGGCTTTAATTTGGGTCTCCTTTCTCAAACAGATTTTCATAAGGCTTGCAGGAACTTCTTTTTTTCTTAGAGGACTCCATTCCTCTTTCAAATTCAGGCATTTCACTCAACAAGAGCAGTAGTAGTCAGGGAATGGACAAGCACCAGGTTAAGACAGAGATGATTTCCCCTGCATAGGAGGGAATTTTGACGTGAAACTCAGTGAAACAACAGATGAGGATTCCTACAAGGTTGTGTTTTCATGACAGACTTTTACATGTACATTATTTTCAATTATGAAATCCAGTGAATTTATTATCAGACATTGGAAAACCACAGTCATTCCTGATGACATCCAAACCAGCCAGATTCGATTTTTGAAGATGTTGAGCACTTGCCACTCCTCACCTCTGCAAATCAAAGGATGTGTTTCCAACAATAACTCTAAAACATCCAAACATTGCTTTGTTAACATGACATCACTGTATATCTTTTTACAGAGCTCTGGCTCTAAGAAAAAGCAAAAGAAAAATGCAAGAAAACAAAATTAAAAAAAAAAAAAAAAAGATCCACAGCCATGCAAACAAAGTGGTCTACTCCAAAATGTTTGCAGCATTTATCTTTATACTAGGTAAGTGTCAAAAAAAAAACCAAAAACAAACCTGGTTCTGACACTTAGTAGCTATTAAGCATGGACAGCTATTAGCTATTAATGATCTTTTGGACACATGCAACCACAAATTTTCAAATATTTAGCTCTGTTGCTGTCCAGAGCTTGCACTAGTACAGAGGTGAGATCTGTTGCTCTCACACCCTGTGGTTACACTGCCCTGCTGGGATGCACCATCCTGCTCCGCTCAGCTGAAGCACACTATCTGCCACGCAGACCTATAATCTCAACTATTCTTATCACAAATGCCATGTGTCAGGGAGTCCTCAGAAATGAGAAACACTCAGAAGGCATTGTAGCACCCCCAATAAGACCCTGAAAGCAGTTCCACCACCCAGCCCACCTCACACAAAACCCATAGCTCACAAGAGACCAATATCCTGATGTCAGGCACTCCAATCACTTCAGGAGCTCTGCCCTGCCAGCTGGCACCATGCAGTTCATCCAGGGCACAGGTTCTCCAGCACAAAGAACCTAACACACACTGTCAGTTTGCTGGAGGCTGCTCCAAGATCATGGAGGCAGCCACACCGCAACAGCCTGGACATGCACCACCAGCATCGCCTTCTGCAACTGGAACAACCTGCAGCAGTTTATAATCAGATGTAAAAGGCACCACTGTGACAACACCCCAAGAACTGGCACAGACCTGAAAGCAGGTGGAACCCCATTTCTGGGCCTCTAATCTCATCCTCAAGCAGCTGAGCATCAATGTTACTAAGCTGACCCCACAAATCTGTGGCACAGCAATTACCCACCGGCAAGTCCAACCTCAATGCCTGCTAGACCAGGCACCCAAGCTGTCCTCCCTTTCACTATCCATCATTTGAGATACCCAACAAAACAGCACAGCAGTAAGCTGGGCACAACCACAAGTGCCAATTTCCATACAACCGCACCTGAAAGGGCCATCACTCCTACTGTCATAAAGAGTACCACTGCATCACACCAAAGAGTTTCAAAGACCACACGTACACCACCGTAGTTTTCCTCTCTAAAGGATGGGATAAAAGATTGGTTAGTTCTTTCTTAAGAGGAAAAAGTATCCTGCAAGAGAGGATGCTACAGTAACCCCATTTGTACTCTTTGACTGGAATGACAAAACAACCCTAAAGGAGATTAGTACAGCTCTTCAAAGCCTATGCAGCCTGCCTACTGAAAAGCACATTACAATGAATGGAGATGTCAAACAAATCTGTGTTGAAAAAAGACCTGGAGCAAGCCATGTCTGAAGAAACCACAGTAAAGTTGATGAGTTACATTCAATATGTAGGGCAGGTACAAGTTGTTCACCACTCTGCCTCGATTTTTTCCATGTGAAAAACCAAGAGCTGCACTAAACACCCAGGCATTCCCCATATATTTGCTTTGGTGGATCAGATTATTCTATAAAGATTTTTTGAACAGAAAATGATGTGCAGAAACAGGCTGAGCAAACCTTGAAATTTTGAAATACTGTGGAAATTTCAATAGGTTGGAGAAAGCATTTCTTCTTTTGTTGTTAAAAAAAAATAAATGCCAAACCATCTACTCTCAACTGGAGCTTTCAATTATAAACACAAAAGTAATTCCAAAAGCTGCAGAGTTGAGAAAATTCCGAATAGCTTGAAAGTTGAAGGGCGGGGCAGGGGGAGGTAGATTCCAAGAGAGGATTAACTCTTACCCCTATTCAAATATAGAAGTCCCCCCTGCTCTAGAAGTCCAGTCAAACAAGTATGCTGTGAAGAAGAGTCTCACTTTGTAAGAACATGAAACAGATTCATCACAGCTGAATGTAGTATTGTGCACTGAAAAATCTGGTGGAATTGGCAAAGAACCTATTTGGTAACTATAAATACATTTTAAAAAGTAGGGGCTTGCCCTGTACAGCACAAGAAACATTCTGTTTTACATCAAGAAATCTTGTGCAAATATAGTACAGTAAATCCTATGAATAGATGCCTACCAGTTTCCACACTGATTTGAAAGACCCAACAGAAGATATGTCAACCTGAAGTCCACAGCTGCAGCTCTCGAAGGTTGCATTAAATCACACAGCCCTACACTTTCCCCTTGACTGTATCTTGTAAAGAATACTGATGTATCCCTATTCTATGGGAAGATCTGATGTAAAACCAAAGTGACCAAAATACTGAGATATAAATCCCCAGAGTAAGGGCATTCAGAGAAAAGTCTCCAGTAGTAATCTTAACCAATCTTACAAAAAAGAAGATGCAATACCATCTTTCATCACACAACTGTCTGACAATGAGCAGCACAACCATATACAATATAACAAGGGTAATATTGAAATATGTTCATGATTTGTAACCAAGTCAGATTATATTAGTACAAAGCCAGGAAATATTTTAATATGTCTCCTTAATACTTAATCCTGCTTATGTGTTTGCATATTTGTGTTTGTCCACAGAACACCCTACAAATTCTCTCCCCGCAGAGGACTCTGCAGGTAAAGGAGAGACCACATACAGGTTACTCTGTATCAATCAGATTGTCTTCCAATACAGCAATTACAATTAATTCAGCACTTGTACAAGCTTCCTTACCATAGGCTCAGGTTCAGATATTCAAGAGGTATGTTTGTAGGCAGGGTGAGAGAGAGAACAGCTTCAGACAGCTTCAGGAACTAAATCTTCCATTGACCCGTGTTCTGCCACCATGTTTTGCCAAAAACAAGAAATCAAAACCAACAGGAGACACCGAGCAGACAAGAATCCTTTGCTCTAGCCAAAGGAAGCTGGATCTAACAACCCATCAGGCCTAACAGCACTGTTTCTGAAAGCTGACTATCTGCTATACCTTAGAGGCAGGTAGAAGGAATGGAGTGTAGACAAGAGCAAACCATATTCCCATCACTGGATAAATCCAGATTTTGTTTAGAGTTGTTACTGAGGTGCATGTTCATTCATGTAATTTAGATAACAAAACCACTGCTTGCAATAGGAATAGTAAACAATCATAGTGATACTAAGAGGAAAGGAAATCTACTACTATTTCAGTTGATAGGGACCTACAACAATCACCTCTCCCAACCTGACCTAGCCTGACCAATTCAGGGCTGACCAAGTTAAAGTATGTTATTAAAGGCATTGTCCAAAGGCCTCTTAAACACTGACAGGAATTAGGTTTCTTTTTCAAGAAGGAGGGGAAAATGCTGTTCTCACATTGATCACTGCCTTCTTCCTCAGTTCCGTCTAGGGAGAGATTCCAAAACACAAGAAAAATGATTCAGAGTCCTTCTCCCAAAGAAGGCATTTGTGTTTACATTGATCAGGAGTGAGAAAACACGTTAAGAGTAACTGAAAATAAGGTAAGAAGCTGTCTAAAGTAAGTGCTATAATAGTCACTGTTTTCCCCAAAGTCAGTGGAGGGAGACATTTCCAAGCTGACAGCAGACACCTAATTATTTTTTTTTATGTCAATACATTTCCAACAACTGAAACCAACTCTCCACAAAGACCACAAAGCCTTTAAACATAGCGGCATGCTGGTGAAATAAGAACCGAGCCTCACACATAACCCACTGCTATCCAGGTGTTTGTGGCATTTACATGCTACAGAAGTTTGCAACCAGATCCACGACATACTAATTCAGAAAGCTCCTCAATATCCTACTGATCCTCCACTGGATTCTCCCTGAAATGGTACTGGAGTGATGGAAACAAATCTTCTATCTGGCCAAGCCTCCTCCTGTAGAATCACATGCTTGTAACTTACCCCATGCATTGCAGGCAGGTTCCTGAGGCATCCACATTTGTTGCTGCAAAAACCCCAAAAGATCTCCAACCTAGGAAGCCTATATTCTGAGATACTTAAAGGCCACTGAATTTACAGACTGTTGTTAAAGAAAAACAGTCCAGCATCCAAAGGAAATTATTTTTGGAATATGGTTTTGAAAGGGATTACTGCATGCTGGAAATCTGTCTTTGTAATGCAGTAGTAAGAAAGCCTAAGTCCTTCTCCTATAAATGTCTATCTATGATATGACAGTATATCCTGAAAGCACCCATATTTCCTTAGAAAGAATACCACCACAAAATTTTATGTATTTTAATGTAATAAGCACAGCATAGTCCAAAATTCACAATCACTCCATGCAATTAAGGATAACATGTGGCACAGCTTTGTACCACGCCACTTTCTAAGGCCCCACCTGCAAGTCCTTTATTGCTACAATTGATTTTTTTGGGAGTCAGTAGATTGAAATAAATATTGTGCCACTGCACCTGATCCTACCAGGAACTGTCACTGCCCTTTGTAGTACTTCACCTGAAGTTAGTCTAGAGACAACCTGCAGCCTGCCCACTGCACAGAAACACTCCTGGAGCACTATTCTAACACCCAAGGTTTAAGGTTGGTAACATACTTTGTTCTGGGTTTAATAAACTATTAATTAAGGTATGGTTTTTAAAAAAGAAAAAGAAGAAACCACAACCCACGAGATAAGCTTGAACCTAAGATTGATTTATACACAACATAATAGTCTCAAATCTAAAACAGCCCTTCAGAACTGAGACATTGTTAAGAATCTTTAAAAAAATTTTAAATTGCTGCAGAAAAGCAAATTTTTCCCATTATAATAGCATTAAAAGGCCTGGAGCAAATTTACACATTCTAAGAACACTACTCTCCTCAGGAATTACTTACACAAGGCATCTTTCTCCAACCTGCCTTGTCTCTTCCGTTCCCCCAAAAAAACATGAATAACTTGTCCAAACACAGTTTTGTCCCTGAACTGAAAGTACCAAACACACTATGACATCTCTTTCACTGCTATGGTGCTCTTCAGGTAGAATGCATTCAGATATTGTTAGAGGTTTATACTGCCACTGATCAGAAGTTGATCCCTTATATCCTAGAGTCTTTCCTAATAGGACAGGGGGAAGAGTATTTTAGAGGAGAAACTGAGATTAGGAACAATGTTATAGCAGGCTGACAAGGGATTCTAACTTTCCAGCATCCACCCTGCATTCTTCAGACAGACCCTTGGCATACTGAGCTCTCCAGCAGCTCCGTTCTACCTCCTCTCCTCTCGATTTCCTCTACAGCCAGTAATTTGACAGCCTGACCTAGCATAACAGCGACGACAGTTAGCAATGTGAAATCAAGAAGCAGCGCCAAGTAGTAACAACATGTTCCCTGATGTCTTTACTAAGGAATTAATAATACACTATAATTTTTGTTTGGTTGTTTTTTTGTTTAACATGCTGATGCACTGAACCACAACACAGGCCAGTTTGTGTCTGCTGCTGAAGCCAAGATCAGATGGGAAGCAAGTCCATGCTTCATGAAGCATGCTTTTGTCCAGCCATCTTACAGAAACCCTAGACTTGTAGAAGACAAGCAAGATGAGCACTCAAATACAAAGGAGCCCTCAGTCATCATGCTCTCAACAAAGCGAATCAGCTTTTCAAATAAAAAGAGCACAACTGCACCGATTTGTACTTTTACAACAAGATGAATGAGAAAGGCTCACTCCTCCAATGGCTGCGTGTGCTAATGTCAAAGGACTGTGATGAACATCACCCCCTGCAGGGCTAACAAGACGAGACAAACTCAGGTGGAACTCCAAGAAGAATCCAAAGTTTCACTAAGAAAGAGAACAGAAGTAACAGTAACCGCAATAAAACAGCAAACGCAAACAAATGCTAAAAGCAGTGCACGTTTTAGACTTTTATTACATATATATCTCTGTATAAAGGGTGTTGATACTGAATTACCTCAATGACAGCAGAAGTGCTGCACTGAGTATCAAGACCCTGGCAAAATACCGTGCCTTCTTATTTCATTTGCCATCCTAGCTGTCCTTCCTCTTCTTCAGCAGCACAGAAACTAACACTCTCTATTAAGCATTATTATTGAAATGTGCTTATAACATATGGCAGACGTGCTTCGCTAATCAAGAGTTGTCATCAGACTGCTCTGGGGCTTCACGGGAAAAATGATGCAAAGCAAAATGGCTGCAGATATCTCAGCCCTGCCACCCACAGGAGCTCATGGCAGGATGACAGCCAGAGTGCCGAACTCCACATATACACAGCTCTGTATGAGAAAGAAAATAGATAAATATACATTTCAGAGAGCAGAACCACTATGCTGTCATACTCAAACCCAGACTGGGAAAAACACTTTGAAAATACAGTACATTAAATTATCTCAGTCTTAGAAGATACACTTAACAGCTTCTTCTGGTACATGGCTACTTTTCACTTTAATCCTGCAAATAATCTAAATTTCTTCAATGGATTTAGCCCTCTCTTCCATTTTGAAGTAAAATTACAAGGCGGTTACAAGGGGGAAAGAACAAAACAAGATAAAAAAAAACCCCTCAGCCTGTACACCTGCAACCTATGTTATTTCCTGCACAGTGGCTTAATGTCCTGACTACCTCCAAACATTTTTATTGCTGTTAGCATCTGCAAGTTCACTCTTAAATAAAATCCTACAAAAATGAAAATAGGTATTTTCCATCATTATTGTCTCGTTTCATCACCATCATTCTTACTGCCAGTCGGGGTAGAAGATAGAGATTCTGTTCTCAAGTGCACTGGTCTCATCGCTAATTAAATTCAATTCCATCTTCATTAAAATTACATGGGTGTATAGGAGGTCAAGACGTGGTGAGCTCCAATTGTTCCCTGAATGAAAACTAATTTTCCAGTTATTGTCCAAAATAAATTATACACAAGTATAATCAAAGTAAACTGAAGAACACTGCATGGTTTGAGCTCATTAAAATCCTCACAAATGCCAACATTAAACATACTGTTAGGTGCTTTAAGGAAAAAGTGTTGTCTTTTACCTTGCAAACAGCCATTAACATATGTAGGAATTCCTCAAAACTAAATTCATAATATCAGAGCAACTTCTGTGGTTACATGGAGGTAGCAGGTAAATGAATCTCCCTTCTTAGAACGCTGTGTTTTCAAACCTGTTGGTTTAATCAATATTCTGTGTTTCAAACGAAATCTTGGTCATACATAAGTCACTGGGAGTTGTATCATTAAGAGTTCCAGGATATTACACATGGGTTACAGAACAAGAACCCATCTGAGCACAAGTCACAATGACAACACTCCTGCATGAACACATGCAAGCTTGTAACTTCTGGTTCAACTAAAGCAGCGCACTAGCAAATCAAGCAAAATATTAAACTGAAGATTTTCAACTGCAAGCCTACCAAATCTCTCAGAAATTTGTTCCTTAGTTACCTTCTCTGCAAATACTTTGCATCCTAACAATGGATTAAATTTAGCCTGAATTTGTAGCACTTTGATCTCCTTAGACCTTGTCTGTGAAAAAGGCACTTTTCCTCTCCCTGAAATCACTTACCTACCTATTACTTACAGGTTATGACCTCAGAGAAAACAAGGAAGCCCTTTAAAATTAGCTCCCAGAAAATAAGCGGGTTTGGCATTATCTTTGTTTTGCCATTAACTTTCTTATCGTTTATCTGTTCATCCAAATACTACCAAGAGGACTGTATCACTGAGTATCAATAGCGAGTATGCCCAAAGCAAAACAAAGCACATTAAATCACACTTTCTTTTATAATCTAAATAACAAACAATAAACCATAATTTGACCCCATCAATAGAGCTTTGTTTTTGAAGGCAAGGACAGAACTTTCAAGCTGCCCTGCGTGGAGCAGGAGAGCTGCACGCCTGCGCAGGACAGCATGCCTTTATAGTGTTATGCACCATCCATTATAATCCTACTAAAAAAAGTTCAGGAGCACTCACAACCAAAAGAAAGGATCTGTCCTCATTGCATCCAGGGTGACTTTGCACTAACTTCCTACAGCTTTATCAGATTCTGACATCCTGCAGGCTTTTCCACACAATAACTATCTGAAATAAAAAGGGAGGTTTTACAATATAGTGACCAGAGTTCAGCTATGGTGGTATGTCATGATTGAACAGTTGATTCAACCTGATTTCTGAATCATAAAAATAACACTTTCTAAAACAGCATACCAGAATATAAAGGGAAAGGGGGAAAAAAAACCCCACCAAAACAAACAAACCAACCAAACAAAAAACAACAACCAAAAAAAAAAAAAAAAAAGCTGTTTCCTTTACAAATACCAAAGTAAAGAAACCTTCCTTTGGAGTAGTCTCTCTCTGAAGAGCTCATTCTAGAAGAATCTTTTTTGTAATAAATATGTCAAATATAAAACATTGCTTTTGCTGAAGAGCCAATACTTCAAGCCTCTTATCACCTGCAGTTACCTCCAGCAGTATAATTAATACTTAATCACGGCTGTGGTCTACATAGGCAAGTGCCTAGTGTACTTTTGCTGAGGTAAACATAAATTATCTATTCTCACTTTACACATGAAGATCTGCCCTTCCAAATTATTAGGAATTTGAGTAACTACACTGAACCCAAAGGTGGATAATTGCAAAATTGAGTTTGTTTTGGGTTTTTTTTTTTTTTAATTCTTGTTGAAAACAAACACAGTACTTGCCTTTCGTCATTCTGTCAGGTCTTCAAGTTTACAATATTTTTCAGAGATAATGATCAACAGTACAAAAGCTAAACTACTTCATTTATTAGTGTTCATATATTCATATTTCTATTCCCATCAATATATCTGTGTATTTGCAAGCCTTCCATGTATTTCACACTTTATCTTCCCCAGTATTTTATAGTTCCCTCTGTTTTTCCAACATTCTTTATCTTCTTGTAAACAGAGGTGTAAAAGATATACATATATATCAAATTATTAATTAGTATCTCAACCATTTGGAAAGAATATTAATTGCTTCTCTCTCCTGAGGTGTTACATTGATATCCTGCATCCATATTCCTGTTTCCCCTGAGCAGTGTGGCAGTATAAAATAACAGGATAAAGACCTTATCCTCTGTAAAGTTTCTGACGAGCATTAATCAACAAAAAACTTGATACAGGATGTAAAATATATATGTGTGTATATATATATATAATATATAGCATTGAGCCTGAAAAAAAGACTGAAATATAAAAAAAAAACCTTGTATTTTGCTGTAAAGAGATACTGAGAATAAAAAGCAGGAAGAATGTTTGCAATTGGTACCAAAGTAGTTATTACTTCCTGTTTTCTGCTATCTTCCATTTCCTCATCTATCAGAGACTGTGCCAGTGAAGACAAAGGAAAATGTCATATTTAACACTGAATTATCATTATGACATTAAAGTTTTAGGCACTACATTTGCTGCAAAGTACTGTGTGCGTTTGCTTGAAGAATGTTGCATGCTTAGTAGGTAATGAGTTTTCATATAATGCTTTATTATCTTCCAAATTTTCAGCACCACGTGAACACAGCTTATCCTGTCATCGGAAGACTTCCATCATTTTTTCTCCCTGCATTAGCCTTTATATACACCGCTTTCTGAGCAGCACACAGAAACTCCAGCATCACCTGCTTTTTTTGCAGATTGATTAATAGCTTAATGCATGCTTTCCTTTCCTTTCATCTTGGTTGCTGCCTCACTGATTGCCCTGACTCAAATCAAAGGCATTGCACGCTCCCTCGTCTATTCAGTGTTTGTGTTACCATCCATCAGGGTAAATCTGCACAAGACAGTTGTTTTGATCTGAAGACAGACAGCCTTTTGAGCTTTACCGTCGTAATAGTGAGAAATGAAATAGTAGCATGATTCTCCCCTCAGCCTCTTTGCACTTCCACAAAGGTGTCTTCCCCCCCACACCTCCCCTTGCAGCAGCCACCTGCATTCCTCACCCTCACAGCCCCCTCAAAGGCACATGTGGAGAACATGTCTGTGTTCCTCCTGCTGCCATTTCCAGATTCTGCTCCTGCTCCTTTCTATTGCATCTCTCCTCAGAGGTGTATTCAAGCAGTCCTGCTCTGTAATCCCCATCAGCCTGAATTTCAGCCCGGTCCTTCCTCTCCTCCATAATCCCTCAATTCCATAAGCACCGACTTCTGTGTCAGCCTATTGTAGACTCTAGCATAAAACCAACAGTACAAGTAAATAATAGACAGGATTATTCTGAGAAGGCTTTAGTCTTTCCTCCCACCTGTGGTCCTGTGCACCATATGCAAGGTTTAGAGAAACCCAGGAAGAAGCAGGCAGGCTCTTAAGTCGTTTCATGAAACTCCTCTTCTGTCTTAATTAAAAACACTAAGGCCAATGCATATTCCCTGGACAGATGGAAGTAACCTGGATGAGGTTCCTTCAAGCTCTATACATATAAAAATGTCCTAAAGAAATGAGATGCTTTTTGTAAAGGTCATTGTATCAATCCATGGATTCAACTTGAAATAATGGCACTGATGAAGTACAATTTTCCCCAACCATTCCTACTGCTATACACTACACAATGCTATGCTCCACTTTAAGGAGAGCTTAGAATACTACAGAACAGCCATTCATTTCTAGAAAAATTATATAGGAGCTTTCTGAACAGATGGAAATTTGTGAGGTTAAGCAGGTACAGATTTGTAGAGTTAACTCCTGACCCCATTCATGTTAATGAAAAATTCCTGCTTCTTAAAATGGGAAACCACTTCATGCATAGTATCTGTGACTTTGGATCTCCTTTACGCCTGCAGCGCATCTTGATATGTACTAGTCTGTTTATTTTGCCTGTGCTGCAGTGATAATTGATGCAATTGGCACACTGGGAAGTAACAGCACAGGGGGGTCAGAGGAAAATAAACTCACTCATTCCGGCTCCTCAGAGGTATTGGGAAACTGTTGAATGAAGGAATATATTTGCGAAAGATTGTCTTTCTTTCGTCCCCACTATTTGGATTATGATCATTTATTCTCACACAGGATGTACCTGTATATACAGAACCTGCTACAAGGTGTTTGTATTTCAAGTTAGGAGGCAAATATTCCACCTCTATGTGTTTCATCCACATGGCGTGCTGATTTTCTGAGTCACAGTGGCTTACAGATTAACTGGTCCATATGACAGAGAGAGAAATTAGGATCCAGAAGGTCTCAAATGCCTCACTTGGATTCCCTCTGACCTTCTCAGCATTGTCAGTTCTTGTGACCCTGAGAGAAAATAAGTTTTTTGCCTGTCCTTTTGAATTTTACTGAAAATTAATAAGCAAGTACATAAAAAGAAACTAAATCAAGTTAGACTGACTAAAATTGAACACTGTTCATCAAATCAAGGTTTTAACTGAAGTCATAACCAACTACTGAGTTAACAATAACAGGGACTAGAGTCAGCATTTGATCAAATCAACAGGGGAATGAGTAAAACAGAAATCATAAGGGGTCTGGCATTTGAAAACGCCCACTGCAGAAAATAATGGAGATCATAAGCTTTGCCAGCTCATTCCTTTGAGGCAAGGGCCAGCTCCTTCAGGACTGCTACTGCTTTGAGGTTGCTGGTTAAACTGTCACCCTTCTGCTGTTTATGTTTCGAGCTAGCAGGGCTTAAAACTTTTCTGATGCAAATATAGTTGGATAACTCAGAATGACACATGATGACTTACAACAAAATATGTTGTGCCAATCTATGCAAGTAGCTTCCCTTAGCTTGCAACTTCAGAAAATCTTTGGATAAACAGTAAGGACGATCTCCCTGAGGAACCAGGAGAAGGACAATAGAAGGTAATATGGAAAGAAGGACTAACTCTTATTCTTGCATAGTTTTCAGAGTGTCGAAGTCTGAAGTGCAGCTCAGGTAACCAGGCAATATCATTGTGGATAAGCACCTTCATCCTAACGAACCTCTTCAGCACCTGGATAATCAGCTCTGCGCAGCTGTGGAGTTCACACAAAGAGAAGTTAACGCTCCTCTTGACATGAGAGAGAGCGCAGTTGCTCCAGGGAATGATTCATTTTGCTCCTTCTTCAAATTGCCCTCTCTTTATTGGAAGTAAAAGGAGTTTATGAAGACCTGCTTCCCTAGGTTAGAACCAGACGTGGTTCTAAGAGAGGACTCCAGAGATATCCTTCTCTGATCAATATCCTTCCTATAGTAAGCTAAAACAGTGCTGGTAACTAAACTCCTCACATCCTGTCAATGTGCTTTGGACATGTTCAGTGATCTTATGAGCCCCTCCTTATGCTTTTCACCTGCAGACATATCATTCATAGAATATCTCCTGAATATTCTTATATTCATTTTACTGGCAAAAATGTCTCTAACTTGATGAAAGAATCTAAGCGCTTGGGAATTCAGTTATTTATAGTGCTGTTAATGCAAACCTTCAATTAAAGAAACCATTAAGAGCATCTCAAAGAACACTATCATCTTAAGCAAAAATTTTCAGTCAAAACAAGTCTGAAATATACTTTAAGCATTAAGTGACACCTTTCAAGTCATATTCTGAAAAGCAATACATCATTTGCCTTTTAGCTTTTCAATCTTTGCATGTGTGCTATTTAAATATTTTTCTCCTATGATTTTATTTCATTTTTCAGTCAATGAGGTCCTGAAATACTTTTAATGAAGACCTACGTTTCTGATAATCACAGAATTCCAGGAGGCGGAGCATTAAGAGAAAGCTCTAAATAGTGTAAGACCTCTACTAAAGTCTAAATAAAAGCAGGCAATAATGAAACTTCCAGTTTATTTGGCTGTCTTCCCGCTCTCTCTCTCACTTCCCCAGCACTGACTTTTCCAGGTTTTCAACTCTGGTTTTATTAGAATCTTTCTGAAACCTTGATCTTTTATATTCTAAAGGTAAGTTATCTGATATTAGTATAATTATTCAAATCAACATCTCTTGCCAACAAGCATCCAGAATTTCAGTATAACTTCTAATTATAACTAATGAAGTCTTTAAAAAATAAAGTTAAAAGTTAAGCGCAGGGCACTTGCTTATGAAAATATTTACAACCAGAGTGATTCAGAACAAAGCAATCATAGGGTAGGGCAGCTACTTAATATTTGGTAAACATCATGCCTAGACAAAAAAAATTCCCTGATAAACAAGTTTTATAGAGTTCCAGCTGTAAATGACCATAAAAACTGTTATATAACTCTGTTTGAAAAGCAAAGACAGTGTAGAAATCCTTAGTGGCAAATTCTTAGCATGGGAGATGCATTGTTACACTAAAAATTCATTGTAAAGGGATACATTTTCTCCAACAATTTCCTTTCTTCCTTGAACACGGTAGATGAAAGAATGTCTTTACCAAAAATCAACCTCTACGAGATACCGTTCTACTCATTCCATACCCCCTGAAGTTCATCTGAAAATAAACTTCCAGTATCAGCTTCCAGCTCAGAAAAATCTGTCTTTAGAGAAGCCAGTGATTTTCATGTGAGTTGATACTCCCATAGTATATGGGGCAATGTAAGCAAATATATATATATATATTTATTTATCTATCTCAAACACAGTCAGTGATCCTGAAATGAAGTGTTCTTTTTCTGTAATCAGTAATCACCTGGTACTTCACAGTCACTGCCTGAATCTGATGCTGCTTCCATCGTTGCTGTGCATTTGTTAGTTTACAGACTTGGGGAAAGGAGAAATACAACAGTGCTTTGCTTCAACTCAACTCTGAAGCCCAGTGCATAGTTTTCAACCCAACTCGCTTCAGAGACACAGAGGCTGGGGCAGGTAATTCTCCTGCCACTCCAGCTGCTGGTCCTCAGCTCCTGAAGCACAGGTCCCACGTGTGCACATTCCCACACAGTGGTTCTTATATTACCTGTGAAACCATATATGCTCAAATTTATGCGAGTTTTGAAAATGTTTCCATTTTGCAGTTCTGTCCCTGCTACATCCCCTGCAGTCTATTCCAGTGAGGGCTGTTGAAACAATCCATTTCTGTCAGGGCAGCTTCATGTGATAAACTGTAATGCAACTTTTCCACCACCACCTTCATTTCTTCTAAAACTGAGGGCTATGAACAATAACAACTTCCACATTTCAGTGAGCTGGACGCAGCATAGTTTAAAACCCCCTGCTAAGTCCTCCAGCACAGATCAGGAGAATATGGTGTTATCTGCTACTGTCATCTCTTTACCTTACTTCAGAATACACTGCTACAAAGGAAGCCCTGGTCATCGATTCCCTCCTCCAAATCGTTCTTTAATACAGAGTTCTTCCAAGAGCAAACAGACCGTGAATTCCAGCTCTGGTAACAGTAGCCATTGGTGATAAGAGAAGATAATGTTTTATTGCATGGGTTGAAGCTTTGTTTGCAGTCCTCGCTTACTAGCCTGGAGGCTCAACTCCAACGATGAGCATTTCAATGTAATTCCTAGCCTAGAATTGACCTTTGCTGCATATTGAAATGTAAACACAGGGACTTACCATGGAACTGTTATCATAACATGTTCATTGCTGACCCGTTTTTCAGTATGCAGGCCACTTCTGGGAATCTGTACCAGAAACTGCCACAAGAAAGTTGTTTACTACTCTGAAGAATGATGTTATCTGAAGGTCTCTAATATGTTACGTAAAAGCAACATTACCAATTCCAAGATTCCATCAAAACAGGGAAAAATCAAATTAAAGACTGATACCTAATATGCATCTCAAACGCCCCCCTAGTTTGACAGCTCATGTCCTGTTTATCTTATTTTCTGAATTTTGTAATCTTTATCAAAAGGGCAACTTTTACGACTGTAGTGACAAGACAGACACTAGAAAAGCAGACCACAGTTATCTGCAGCTACTGCAAAATGCCTCTGTAAGGCATTTTATTTTACCTGTACCCTTCTACTTTGTCCACCAAGACTATGAGTAGCAATAAATTACAGGGTGCAGCCTGTAAGACTTCTTCCTAGAAGGCAAAAGCACTGCCTGGAAGCAGGGGATCGGGTGAAGGAAAGGGAATGCTTAAGGTGCAATTGATGCAATGCTTAAAGGTGAACTATATGGTACTAGGGTAAGGAATGAAACCAAAAGACTTTCCCTTAATAAAAATAACCACAGACAGTGGCAAAACATCACAACTACAATGTTTTTACCTCAAAACTCACAGAGCAATTGTTGCATGGAACTGCAGGTTTTCACCTATACAAAGAACTGTCAGGACGATAAGAACCGGGAGGTGGGAAGTACACGGTGGAAGGTCACCACAGAGTGTGCTACACAGTCGTAAGTGTTTGAACATACTTGAAAAAGAGGATGAATAGTAAAGTGAGTGACACAGTCTACTGATAACACTAGCATATCAGCTAGTAGGATAAGGCTGCTTAATAGAAGCATCATAACCCTGCAATATTGAGTGACTGTGGGAAGAAGCAGCAGACGAAATTCATTGTAGATAAATGTAATATCATGGACATGAAGAAATGTAATCCCAAATTTATATACACAATGGTAGGTTCTGAGCTGACTGAGATACTGGGGTTAGAACATGTCACTCCATGAGAACTTGAGCAATGTGCTCTGTAAAGGTCATAAAAGGAAATTGAGTGCTCGGAGTTATTAGGAAAGGAACAGAGAAGAACACAGAAAACATTATGATTCCTCATGTCAATATGGGGTGCACCTGCATCTTGAATGCTGTTTGCAATTCCAAACCAGCTATCTGAAAAAGCATACCCTGGGTTTGGAAAGGTTTGAAGGACAAGCAACAAGTCTGATCAAAGGCATGGAATAGATTTTGTATGAGGAATAACTGAATAGACAAACTTTTCAGTCTGGGAAAAAAGCTGACCAATGGGTTATATGCTAGCAAATTTAAAATTACCAACAGAAACGTTCACTGTCTTTTCAAAGAATGAGACACTACACCATAAAACTACATTTTTAAACCACAGGTTTAAAACACAGGAAAAACTTCTTTATACTCCATACAGTGCAGCTGCAAATCTCTACACTACAAGATGTTGTGGTTGTCAACAACTGACAGGGCTTCAAAAAGATATCCTACAAATTAAAGGAAGGAAATGAAGCCCATTGAGTAGAGACACAACCTTTGGTTCAGAAGTGCCCAAAGCAGAAACTGTCAGGAGATAATGCAGGATTTTAAGGAATCATCACCACATGGCTTCCCTATTCTTACACTCCTCTTTGCCAGTCTTTACAAGAGGGTAACAGGCTACACAGACCTTTGGCTTAAGCCAGCAGAGGGGTATGAATATTCTTATAATGACTTAAAAATCTTTCAAAAGTCAGAAAAAAAACGTGCAGGACCAGTGGGTTCAGTTTCTAAATCAATCTTTTTTTATTCCGCACATGTAGATCAAAGACCTCCGCTTCTGGTTTCAAGTGCTGGCCGCTGGCAGCATGTGGAAGAGTCCAATCATGTCATGGGGCATTTTTCTCATAAGTGGAGTCACTGGAGTTCAGAATCTATGTGATAATTTAGATTATTTTTAACTTCATTTTTCCTCGTTCTCCTTTTCTTTTACCATCATAGTTTTAAGAGAGGTATTAACTTGCAGATAAGAAAGAAGAATGACTTAATAAGAAGGGAGAACTCTCTAACCCTTTTTGCTTTTACTCCGCAAGTCAGACTATTACCTTCCCTTCCAAGTATCATGTAAATGTTATCTTTTCAATAAAGTCTTAACTTGCTAGGCTCCAAGGACGTCAAACTGCTGTTCCATCGCCTTGTAAGATGATAGCATCAACCACTTTCTGATCACAGCCATTCCTAACACAAGAAGCAAGGCGTATTATAACATTTGGATGTCAGTTCACAGCATTCTCCCTCCTGCTGTTTTTATTTTCCCTGAGTAATTCGTATGGGCTTCCACTGCAGCTTCAGAGTGTAACAGACAAAAGTTGTGACTTTCAGTGTCATCAGCAGTGACCTTCCACATAATAAATAGAAGGAGAAAGAATTTATAGGCTCTGTCTACACTCCTGGCCATTTGCACTCAAGGGGGCACCTCACACACAGGACCCCGGTTGTCCAGACCTGCGTAACTGTTGCAGTGGCCCAGGGCTCTCTCCCTTGCCCTGCGCTGGCCTCTAAAGAGAATGAGGGAGTGCAGGAGAAATGCCTTGCACCCAGGTCTTGCCCTTATCAGGATGGGAGGGCACATGGCAGAATACATGTGTCCATGGGTGTAGACATTGTCCACATGACAGTAGTTTCAAGGTCAGCAGAACAGTCTTCCACTAACAGAGGGTTGATACAAAGATATGCTAATTCAGTTACACCATCTACAGAAGAGAAAGAGCATTCTCAATGGTTTTGGTACTTTTGTCTGCATTTTCCAAGGGCATTCTTGATAAAGCACCTGCCTCTACGGTAGATTTCCATGAGCAATATTTCACTCTGAAGTAGGAATATGCCAACCTGTTGAATCACTAAACCAGAGGACAGAACATGAAACGGGCAGTTATTGCTACATATCATAAAGGACTTCACGTCCTTTACTCTAAGCCTGATGTTATATGTTTACAAATAATTAAGGGGTTGATCTAACATAGGAAGGAAGGAATGAGAGAAGCTGCACTTTACTGAAAATGACTTATTCCTTCTGGTGATAAAATTTCCTTTTGGCCTACTTAATAACAGCTCCATTTCCTATTACAAAACTCGGTGAAATAAATCTATTTAATTTTTTTAAACTTTCCTGTAGTGAAAGCTTATTGAAACCTGCAACAGCGACCCTGGCAATCTGAGACCAGGGTGCCACCTCACTTTTGCACTATATCATGAGAAGAGAAACGTCAGGGCAATTTCTCCCTAGGAGCCTAATTGTTTAAGCCATTAAACGTGGAGAAAGAGGGAAGCGAATTAAGATCTCCCACAGTCAGTGTGAGATCTGTGGGTAGAACTCAGGTTTTCTCAAGCTGAGATTGCAACATTTCTCTATGGATTTTCAAAAAAGAAGAATGAATTTGAGTAGCCTCTTTTAAACTGAAAAGAAAGTCTTAATTAACGGAAAATAGTCTCTTGTGCATTCAGTCTGCTAGCTGAGCCAGGGAGGGAGTGGGTTAGGGAGAAATAATAATGTGAATAACTGTGAAATGAAAAAATATGCATGGAAGACCTCTGTGCAGATGTGAGTGGTCCAGACAGACCACTCCAGTACATGTGCTGCCATCGTGCTCGGGAAGAGATGAATGTGGAGGTGAGGCACTGCTGCCCTTAGGATACAAAGCCTACAGAAAATGCATTTTGTCATCAACCAATCTGCTTGAATAGGAAGGTTATTCTTTCTAAACATATTTTAAGTGGACCTTGATGACATGTAAGTTGCGTACAATGCTATACACGTTAGGTTTATGGGATACCATGATACCTGCAGAGAGGGCACATTGCTGACATTAGAAGACTGTTTATGCATGTGGTGACAGCTACCAACAACTAAATTCTTGAATACAGGATAAATGTTTTCTATCAAAAGCATTTCTGAATAGACTAAATAGAAACTGAAGCACTGGTAGGGTATTAGCAGTAGGGATTCACAGGTTTTAGTCAGAGGACCAAGCTCTCCAGAGTTTGTGAAAGAACCATGACACCATTTTTCTTCTTCAGTACTGAAGCCCCTACTTGACACACAGCACATAATACAAACACTACCACAACCAAGGAATCACCCAAAAGAAGTTCAGAGGAGGCTGTATTTTGTGTGTGCGGGAGCACTTAATAAAGATGTAAAAGCTTTGCTGAAACCATGAGGGTAAAGAGACGTAACTGCACATACCCTCTCCTTCTGCACTTCCAAAGGTGAGGAACCACTATTGAAAAGCTGTGTTTCGGGCTTTCTACAGAATAACCCTGAGGCTTCAGGTATGGTTTTTTTTGAAAGCCCTGAAACAACAAAGATCTTCAGGAAAGAAAAGAAAGGCAAGTAGAAGAAAATATGCATATTACAACATATCCCCATAGCCTAGGAGTCTGCAGATACAAAAACCTGTTTTTCTGCACATATCACAATAAAACCCCACAGTGAACAAATGTAGGAACATTGGATCTATTTGGATAAGGATGAGAAGTAGAGTCCCTGGCAATTGCGCTGAAAGCCTGCTGACAGCCTGCGTGGCTCTCCCTCTCATACACTGCCCATACTAAGGAGCTAACTTTGATGCCAGTTACTATTTGGAAATAGACATCGTTCCAAAAATGCTTTTTTACTTGCTTGAAAAATATTTATCACACCATGAGATTCCAATACTTAGATCCTTTCTCCAAATTAATATAAATTGCTGCAATGAAACAACTCCATACAGGAGATTGGGATTTTTTTTTCTTTAAAACCAGACTAAATGTAATGGAATTAATAATCAGCTCTCTCCCCACACCCTATTACTTGTCTGCTTTTTTAATTTCTTTCTGGGAAAACTCCAGCTTTCCTCACAAAACCGTTATAAAAAAACCTGACAAAATATGCCCCCAAGGGTTGACTTCATAGGAAGTCTGATGCTTCCAATGCTGTGATAGCTGCTGGCTTGTGATGCTAGTGATAACCTTTGGACACTAAAGTTGTCTCTTCTCCAAGCTTTATAAGAAAAGAAGGGTTGGCACAGGCTTGCACCTAATCTATTTGTATCAAAAACCAAGGCTTTGACAAGTATAACACAGTACAGCGCTGGTGAAATACAGCCACTAGTGAAATTCTGTAGAAGAAAAGGAGTGTGTCTGAGTGACAGAAGGTGCAAAATGCATGTGTATCTGTTAATTGTTCCTTAAGTGAACTATTGCTTAGACAAATTCTGAAATCGAATTGCTTACAACCTGGAGAATAAAATTCTCCATACCTGTTCTCATTATAAAATAAATTAACACACAGAAAACTAAATTAAATGCAAGCTATTCTAATACAGTATGCAGTTATGATTTTCAATGCACAAAACCTAAGGAAAGAGTGGGGACTGTCATAGTTAAGCCATCAGAGTGTTAGCAGTGCTCCTGGAAAACTTGGAGATCACACACCTCAGTGACTCAGTATGTGAATCAGTTTTCCTTCTTTCTGGGACGCTTTTAAGATGAAAGAAGGAGTTAATGTTTCTGTTTATTTGCATATCTGTTAGGGTTGTACATCAATGGCCATCAGATGCCGAAGGTGGTCTCTGCGCCCAAGAAAGATGATGAAGCACACAGCAGAAGAAATAATGTCATCTTGCCAACATTACTTTTATTAAGGATCCCCTGCAAAGCAAGCTGTACAGGCCCTTCTTCAGAAGAGCACATGAGAAATAAGACAGATATTCTAATAACTCGCTGGAAAAAACAGAGCCTAAGAAAGGCTCTGTATTTAAAAACAAAATGTATTTCATTAGCGAGCTCTCTGATTGAAAATGACTTCGCTAAAATAATTTCTTGGCTGAAGAACTCTGCCTTCTGCAATCCAGATGATTTATAAATGCCAAATTGTTTTATAGACAGTATCTTCCAAGCTGTAATTCACTGTTGATTGCCTGACTTTTCCTTTAAGCGGTTAACTCCTCATTTTAGAGTTTATCCGGTGTCTGTGGTAGGGCCACTGAGCCAAGGAAAGACACTAAGTCTAGTTTCACATCAAAAGAGTTCTTACCCAGAAGGTATTGCAGGTCTGGCTTTCAGAGCCATCGAATGAAGCTGTGTATATGTAAATTGAAGATGTCCCTGCTCAGTGCAGGGGGGTTGGACTGGATGACCTTTAAAGGTCCCTTCTAACCCAAACCATTCTATGATTCTATGATTCTATGTATCTCCAGCCTTTGGTAGCAGCACATGACACTTGAATAAAATCAAATTTCCTTTTGCAATTAAAGTAGAGACTAAACACACATTCTGTCTGAAATCTCATTCTCAAGTTTGAAGTGTAATAATCTGTGCACCCAACTAGATCTTTCCAGGAATTTTCAAAAGTCACTTAATGAGTAGGTTATGGCACATTCATTTCTGTCCTTTGGGCTCCTCCAAGAAGCCACCCCACCTCTCAGCAGCTAAGATCTGCTATTGATAGAAAAAGCCTCCGAGCTGATAGGTGAGCAGGGCTGGCTGTCCTGACATCAGTTATTTTATGAAGGCAGATGTTTCCATTTCAGTTAACTCTTCTTTTAACCTTCAAGTGAGCTGATGAAAAGAAGCCACAGAATATGTGAAAACAAAATTACTGAGGGTTGCAGCTTCCATCCTCTACAGGTTTTCCCACACAGCTGAGCTCAGCTGAAGTATCAATAAACTTCACCAACAACAGCTAGGTTGTAAATATTGACTTAGATCATCTGCTGGTGTACATCAGTGCAGCTCCAATGATTTTAGCAGTGCAAGATTTATTGGCACCAGATGACAACTGAATCTATCATGTTTGTTCAGCCAGGTTTAGGCCTCTTAAAAGGTCAAGTGATGAAGAGCTTCTCAAAGTCCTCCAGCAAAAGGTGAGAAATCAAGACTTTCAGCATCTCTAAATATAAATTACATCACATACTTCAGAAAAACTAAGAAATTTTCTTACTATCATTCAATTAAGTCAGAACCATACCATACTATTTCAGATTCAGCAGAACTGAATTACATGGGCGATAACTGTTCTGCAGCCATCAGCAAACACTACAGTGTGTAAGTAACCTCATCTATAGACTGTAAAGCTAACAGTGTGTCCAAAGAAGAAACATTTGTGCAAAAATGAGGTTACTTCCTCTATTACCTATAGAAAAATGGACGCACATGGTACTAACCTAATTGCAGAAGAGCAGTTATTGCATCCATTCTGTGATAGGTATTCCAGTAATTACTAAGATCTAAGCCACAATCTCCTCTAGTGTTTCAAAGTTGCATTTCCAGTGTATTTCTCTCCAAGGACAAAATCTACTGCCCATCTGCACTTCAGTAGTCCTTCTTAAGGAGCAAAAAAGAGATGATCAAAATCAGAAAGGTGAAACACAGTTGGGAACCTGTAAAGATATGTTCAGGTTTGAAAGCAACGCAAGGACCTCAATGCTGACTACTCTGACGTGTGCTCCACGCCCCAACAGCAAACACACGTACATACACACGCTTCAGGGCCAGTTTTTGGCTGGCATTTGCCTTCACTACATGTTCCTCTTGTAAAAACACTTTTGCCTTCTGTATTTTTTCTACACACTCATGGAAATCAGAAATAGAAACTTTCCTGTGAAGTGTTTACTCAGTATTTGGCCAGTTGCAGCTGCCACAGCACTTGTGGGAGGTGGTTCAGGTGTTTTGACTTCAGTGTATTTCCTCCTGTCTTTTGAGACACATGAATTTGAAGCCATTAAAATATGGTCATGTTCGCTTCCATAATACAGACTGCTTAATAAACACACCCTCTCGAGGTGTACATTGTTAAATACAGGAGAGCAGAAATAGCATAAGGAAGACTACACTAGGACAGATCAAAGTCTATCCAGACCAACAGCCTGTCACTACCATGTCCGAGAGCAGCTGCCTAAGGAAGAACGTAGAAATAGGACAATCACAGGATCATCAATCAGTACTTCCCTACAGCGCTCGTCCAGCCTCCGGTGGGACTGGAGGGAGTGGTAGGAAGTTCCCGAACCAGATGTAGTCTATTTCTACTTATTGATATTTGAAGGAATTTCTTCCATTAATTTATCCAGCTAGGTTTTTTACATTTGGAAACTTCTGACATCCACGTGTTGTGGTATTCCAGAGTTCTACTACCAGCTTTGTGAAGAAACACATCCTCTCTGTTTTGACCCAGAGCCCTTGAGTTTCATTTGTTTCCTGCTAGGTTCTGACCAGGAAGGTATATTCACCTCCCAGTTTCCTAGATCTCTTCAGGCAATTTTTATTGTTTTGTTTTTTTTTTTTTCCAGGTGAGAGAGTCCCATTTGTTCCTTTTATGGAGCCTGCTCTTTTATGAGCCTTCATGCTGCTCTTTTATGAGCCTTTTCCAATTCTATTATACCTTTATGAAGATGGGGCCAGAGCTACAAGCAATATTCAAGATGCAGAAGCACCATCATGCAGTGTCATAACGACGTTTTCTGTTTTATTTTTATTCCTCTTTCCAAACTCTAGCAGGGCAAGTTGTTTTCTTGAAGACTATGGAGAATTCAGGTGATCTTTCTTAACCCCAAGCCTTGTTCTTGAGTTATAATGCTCATCTCAGAACAGGAGTCTAGGATTATTTCCCACCACCACCCGTGTACCTCATGTTGCATTTATCCATACTGCACCTGTCACTTTCATCACTCGGTCACTCAGCACTGGAGTTTTTTATGCAGCTTTTCACAGTCAGCCCTCACCTTTACTCTGCTGAAAAACTCAGTATCACCAGTGAAACCTGCCACCTCCCTGCTCCTTTTTGGATCACCTGGGGACACATGTAACAACATGTGTCCCACCACAGGCCACTGGGGTACTCTATCTACTAGTGAGGTCTCTATAAGACTTACCATTTATTTCTATGCTGTTTTCCTTAAGGAGTCCTCCATAAAGAAAGGTTCTGGAACAGGAACTGCCCTCAAACTCCTCCACAGTGAACAAAAGAGCAGAAATCACTGAGGGTGTGGTCTGGCCTTTTATTATCATGGTTCTCTTTTTACCGCAATCGTCTACTTACTCTCTGGTTTCCCTGGCAGATTTCCTCTTCCCCTTGGCTTTGAGAAAAGTGTGGTGTTTGGTTTTTGTCCCCTCACAAGTCTCTCCCTCTTCCCCTTGTTTTTATGCCTTTATGTCTTAGACATCTATAGTGAATGAATAATCCTCTTCTTAAATACAACCTGCATTTAGGACTATATGAAAATATCACACATTCTAGCAGCATGAATGCTGAAGACTTAGGGTTTATACTACCATTATAGTCAAACTAAAAACATGTTAAAGCATCACTGGGAGCAGGATTAGACTAATATAAGAAGCTATTAAAACCAAAACAAACAAAAAAACCCAAAAAAACCACCCACCAAAAAAAACCCAAAACCCAAAACACAAATTTGAGAGGCTACCTCAGAGTGATTAACAAAATATCAAGGGATAAGAGTCTTATTTATGGGAAAACATAATATATTTTACATCAGAAAAGGAACCAAAAGGAATCAGCATGCTGAGAAAATGATCTACAAGTATATTAATAGAGACTATTGTGACTCAAAATTGAAAGAACCGGGGCAAAAATGACAAAAGTAATTATCAGCAAAGCTTTGCTATTGAGTCACTGAAGGCAGAGATGGAGAATCTTGCAAGGATACATAAATCACAAAGAAGTAGTAGAATTTATCAGACCAGAAGGAATATTTACTGCCTAAAATGACTATGTAAGGACAGATAAACACTTCGCTGTAGTAGACAATTAAATGTACTGTAGCATAAAGCAACCTTCGATATGACAACCTACATTCAACAAGCAACAGTATCTTTGCTTTCACCGGGGAATCAAGACCAGCCAACGCAATAAAATCTGTACTTGAAAACTGAACACAAAAAAAGGTCATATTAGCAAACTATCATAGTTATCCTGGAAAGAAATGCAATTTTCTACACCTCAACAAAATGAAACAATATACATTGATAGTAGGGACCTCTCGAGAGTTGCAAAGCAGAAATTCACCTTTGATGCGATACTCAAAAGCTGCACTCCTTACACAATTCAGATGCACCATCCTTTCTCCAGCACAGACACAGGCTCTAACAGCTACACACTCAGCACAAGCCCAGCAGAAAAGGCCAGTCATGTGCCCACACAAGGACGTACTGCAGTGCCAGTCCCTGTATTTTAGATGAACAACAAATGTCTAAGGCAAGAGGGGGGAACACCATGTTTCCTCATCCCCGCATTTCCAAAGCAAACATCAAGCCCCAGTCTTTCTCAATTTCCATTTCTAGGGCATTTCAGTGTCTCTCCAGCTCCTACACAGGACTGGAACATGAACCCTGGCAGCTAGCACTAAGAATCTGGATTAGGTGGGCGGGGAGGTATAGCCACAGATAAAATACCCACCTCCATTAGTTATTTTCTGTTTGTTTACTGCACCGAGGACAGTGCCTCAATCAAAAGATAATCAATCTGGCTTCCCAGAAAATCATAATATGCTCCACATTATTGTGAAACATAAGCTGACATCTCCACACGTGTTTGCAAACATTGCTGAACACCTGGTCTTACCTGGGGATGCCTGACAAAAGTAAATAATTCCCATTTCTGACAGACCTGCAAAGATTTACATATACAGAGCATTCTTAAATACTGCTAAGCAATTATGCCAGGAAAGTGGCTGGTTTTATAGTTATTAAGCAAGCAGGAGCACATTTAATTACAGAGATAGTTATCTTGGATTTCACTGTAAAAGAGGTAATTCTGACCAGGATGCTATAGTGTAATGACACAATAATTCTGCTTTATCATCTGATTCAGAGTGTAAGTATTAGTAATTTCAATGAACTAATTGCATCGGAATCTACGGTGGGATTTATGATGTGATGTCATGTGACATGATAGTTGATTACATTTTAGTACACATCAGTATAAAAGACACTCAAAAAAACCCAACAGCCTGAAGGGGGGAAAAAAGGAAGGCAACTCTGCATCCACAAAGTACCACTGTAAAAAGTAAGCTCTGGACATAAAGCACAAGAGAGTCTTGGGTAACTAATGAGTGAAATCCCAAAGGCATCGGAGAGGTTACACCTGTTAAAAACTGAGGACATATCACAAATATTTCACTCCATGAACTAAAGCAAACAGTAGCCTAACATGTATTTTGATTTTTCTTTTAGCCCCGTAATTATTTCTGTGCTTTACTGAATATTTCTGGTTTCACTCTACTGGTGAACATCTCTTTGTGGATTAGGGTAGTTACTGTAATTGCATCAAAATAGCAACAAAAACATTTAGCTTTCTCCCATGCTTATACCTTCCCCTCTTGTCTGTAGTTTATCTGATATTGTATAAAACCGTATAGAAAAATCTATTGTCGCACAAGATCAACAATAGCATATTTGAACAATCAAATGTGTCATCCCACAGGATTTAGGAATTCCAGGCATTATTATATCATTGATTTTTAAATAGAACATTATCAGCAAGGAGCTCTTTTTTTCAAGGGCGGGGGGAAAATCAATAGAATAATAAAGCCCCGACTTCTTGCAAGTCTAAAAAGTAACTGGGTTGAATCCTAAAATAATTCTTGCTGTGTTTTTGTAACCACAGAGAAATTTAGGAATTATACATGACTTGGAAAAAACAAACCAAACAAAAAAAAAATCACTGCTGAAACATTAAAGCTCGATCCCTGTAAGATTACAGGTAACCTTTACATTCCTTCCTCAGTTTTTAAGAGATGAAACTTTGCTATGAAGCTAGTATTTAGGCTGCCAGATTGCCAGTGGATATAAAGCTTTTCTCCAGGGAAGTTAATTATAGCTTCTTTAAAAAGATAATTCACAAAGGCCCATGCATTATTGACCATCTGTAACTTTATCAAACTGCTGGCCCTAGTAACAGGATGCTGTGTGCACAGCTTCACCTCCAATTGCTTTTCAGGGGAACGCCTGAAACCCCAAGATTTCTGTCTGAATTTATTATAAACAGAACTCTATTTGTTACTTTCTCAGGAGAAGCATTTCACAAACAGCAGGGACTCAAGAGAAATGATCATAAACCAAAACCTTGTACAGAGCTTTATTTTTCTGAGAAGGGCTAAAAAGAGTGGGAAGTTATATGCTCGCAAGGTGATAATACATTTGATACATCTGTGTATGTCACCACTTCCTTGCTAATATGATCTAGTACCAATTTAAGTTGGCAGTTGCATTCTGATTTTCAGAAAGACTTTTGAGTTGTGCCACACATTGTATCAAGTTTGGAGAGATGCATGTAAATAACACAAGGTATATGTCCTGAATGTAACATTTTACTTGGTGTTTTCCTGTAAGTGATTACTTTGCCCTCTGGCTCAGCCTTCTTTAGACTGTGCTGCTGTAGATGGTGAGAGTTTGACCAGATGCTGGCCATTGAATGCTTTCATGGCCAACAGAAAAAAAGCAAGGAGGGGAACAAGGGTGGAAGCCCGTTCCTGCATTTTCTGATACTGAATGATGTAATTACTCTCATCAGCTAGAGCTTGTGACATGCAGCAAATCACAATTCATTGTGTCATATTCCATTTTCTGTAACTCATTTCTAACATCCACTGTGACATTATTTATTAGGGTATTGTTCACTTTTTAAATATTGTAGTATTATACATTTGCCATCGCTTGAAGACCATCAGAAGATCACGGGTGGACATGACAGGGAGAGAGTTGCTCAACCTAAGCCTTTGGGGTTTTGCCAGGTCACTCTGCAGAATCTGTACACTTTAATACAGAATTTCTTACTTGATAGATTTCACATGTCCTGTATAATTTAGGAATGCTGCAAAGTACTGAATGGCCCTACTTGTTTTGCTATTGTTGTTTTAATCTTACAGATTTCTGACTTCTATTCTAGTGAAGGTTGTATTTTCTTAAAGTTATTTGGAAGTCACAAAAAAAAAATCACAAGAAAACTTAGGTTGGAAGGGACATCTGGAGGTCATCTAGTCCAACCTCTTGCTTTAAAGCTGTATCTGTTGTTCCAGGACTCTGCAAGGATGGAGATTCCTCAATATCTCCAGGGCCCTGTTCCAGAGCTTGACCACCCTCATTGGAAGACTGTTTTAACATAAATTATTCCCACCCAGTTAATATCTCACAACAGGCAGAAAAGTTCCTTTCTGGAAATTTCAAAGAGGACTAAAGGTACAAAGATGACTATCTCAATGCTTCTGCAAATTTTACCCAGTCACAGAAAATGAACGATAGCATAAATAAGAACCTTCAATCACATTTTATTATTTTCATACACCATCAAGAAGGTTATGGACTTGATTCATTACCCAAGGTAATGAGTAACTGGGTATACACCTAGAGGGGAGATTTTGCTTATAAATGATTGCTGGAATGAGTCAAAATTCATGTCCTAATACTGCACAGTTTAATCACAGGCCAGGACAGTATATTCAAGCACAAAAGCAGGTACATACTTTTAATTATTACAAACATGATTCCAATCTCATGGTTGAATGATCTGTATGTGCAGTGCAAGATAATCATCATCCACAGTGCATAATTTAGACCATCACAGAAGATGCTTCCCTGAAGAACAGTTTGCACTGTATAAAATCTTCCTGTTCATACAGAACAGAATGTCTTTCTTTTCATTTTGACTATTAACCCCAGAGGATTTTTAGTGTTAGCTCTCAGATTTATCTGCTTAAGAAACAAGCAAACTTCTGCATATGGTGTTTTGGGCCTCTCTGGCAGACTGGGAGAAGAAGCCATTATCTTTGGCCATTGGAATTTTGCCAGTTCAGATTACAGCTCAACTGACAGAACTAAGCAGCAGGTCCTAGCAAACACGCACTTGCCCTTTTGAGCCACGTAATTTATGTCACATGAATCAGGGGCCTGAGGGATCTTACAACAGCAGTATAATGGCCAATAAAGCTATATACATGCTATTCATATCACAGCAGCACTCCTGAACCAGCAAAGCCCCCCTGACGTAGAGATGGCTACGGTCTAACTCACCCATCTCCCTGCTATTTCAGCATCCTCTCTGAAATCCTGCAGTGCCCTACCTTCTGCTGCCCTACCTATCCCCACATCTTTTCATAAACTCAGAGACCCTTCACAACTCTCTCCTTCCTTACTCATGCAGCTGAGGACTTGATTGTCTGTATCCCCTTTACCTACTGGTTCAGCTCCTTCTCTCATCTTCCATATATTGCTTACTGGCTTAGACTGGAAACCTTTGGAGGCAGTGACAGTACTGGCACGCTTGAATAGATTCTTATTAGGGTCTCAAGACTAATTACAACAACAGCTATTATTCTTAATATATTAACACTATAATATTAATAATAATTCAACTACTATTATTCTTAACATGTTAACACCATGTTACGGTGACATATGACACGTAACACATGAACCATATAGTTCATGATACTATCAACTGCCACTTGCAGGGGCCCTAACAAGGGTGAAATACCTCCCTGGTAGCAAACCCACTCTATGGTACGCCAACATTACCTTTTGCAGGCAGACTTGAGCTCCCATGCCCATATTCTAATGCAACCAGAAGCTCCGTTGAATTACTGCGGCCTCAAACTAATATATTCTGTCTGTCAGAGAAAGGCAAAATCCTGTAACTTCTCAGGAAATATCATATTATAATGACTGCTGCTGAGAGATACAACATATTAGAGGCAATAAAAAAATGCCAGTTTTGAATTTCTGTTTCAAAGGAATTCCCACCACCCTGGAGGCAGGAGGCTCCCTGGCTCGGAACCATGATATAAGGACTTCCGTTACCAGCAACCGTGTCCAAAATGACATCAGGGTTTCCTGTTTGCTCACATTACTGACCTTCTTACAGCATTTTCTATAATTACCTAAAAGAGGATGACTTTTCTGACTGCCAATCCTGACAGCTCAAGCTGAGAACTGGAGAGACAAACAATTAAAACTTCTGATGATGGGTGCCCTGAAAAGGCAGGCAGGGCATCGATTTTGCTCCTGACAAATACTGTGCCAAACATCACAGCCAAGACCCAACGAGCTCATGGTGTGATATTTGTTAAAAGCAAAAACTGTCTCAAAGGGGTGCACTCCTTCACAGCAGGAGCAGGAACATTTTGGAAGATAAGAAGAGCATGTGTGAATGCAGAGATGCACCTCTGAGAGTTACAGTAAATGCTTACTTGTTTCACACAAGCTTGTTCTCATACTGTTGTTTCTCTATTTGCAGACACGATGTAACCCACCTCAGAAATGGTTGATCTGTCACCCTCTGCATGCAATGCTGCCTCTCCTTACATCTTAGGGTGAAATACAACAGGCAGTCCTAGGTTTGGTTCTGCAGAATAGAGGACACTGCTTACACGCCCTGGTAGAAAGGGGAAAAGCTGCAGGAATGCCAGCCAGGCGCGATTGTCTCAAGGATATACCCTGTTGCTCTGGCTGAATAGATGCTCTGGCAACAACCAGTTGTCATAAGACATCAAATGACTTCAGCTGAGCTAAACTTGCCATTGATTTTATTGTAGTATACATCAGTGCTAATATCAGAGGGAACAAAAAAGAGCACAGTCCAGTTCTCAGCTAACAAGTTGTGTGCCAGAATAATAGTCCGGAAAAAAATCTTTTTACTTGTAATCTGCATAGAGTCGTTATGCGTATCCCTGAGAGAAAAACACACCAAATCCCTGAATCACTTCAGTGCTAACCTGGCTTCCAGCAGAATCTAAAATGCCCTAAGGCATTCAATATCTAACCAGGGGAAGACAGAAAAGCCATTTTATAGACAACTAATATGTGCCTAAAAGTACATGCATATTTTGGATACAATTCAAAATCTTACTTTTGTTGTCAGAATTATTCATAAAAATGAAAATCTGATACTGCCAGCATATGTGAACTCTGGACTCATTTTACCAGCCACTGCTGTTGTAAAGTCTTTCAGCTCAAAAAGCACATACAAGCTTGAGAATGCTTTCAGTATGTAAGATATCATAATGAATGCAACCTGTCACCAACTTAATAATAATGTTTTACATTTCTATAACCTCTGAAGGGTCCCAAATCACTTCAGATTTTGAAGCCAACTGCAGTAGCACAGCTGAGACCTAGACATGGACACAGTCACAAATCATAAACCACTGAAAAAGTGGCATCTCTCTAAAGCTCCCAAAAGGAGTGTGGAAACTATATATTTTTCTTCTCATTATTTTTCATTTCTGTGTAATTCTTCACCTTGTTTTTCTCTACAGGAGCAGATAAGTCAGAGTGCTACTAAACCCCCCCCCCCTTCCCCCAAATAAAAGGTTTCATGGTGTATCAACTCCTAAGCCAGAAATGAGAAACTATAAATGTTGTTGGAAAACTTTTTTTTCTTGCTTTATTTTCAGCTTGGTTTTGCAAAACCTATGAGATCCAAATCTGACTTGACACTAGCACATCACAAGAAAACCCACTGAAGTCAGTGAAATTACAACTGTATGAAAGTAAGTGAGATGAAAACCATTCCTCGGAGCATGGAGGGCTTGGAGGAAAGACTCAAACTGCAGCTTGCTTACCTGCAGACATGCACAACACTTTCCCCACCATCTCACCACAACAAATATATCACACAAAAATCCTCATAGGCAGCTAGGATATCTTCTGGTATAGATCTTGTAAAAGTAAACATAAAATTTTGGAATACTTAATACAGGAAAGAACTGCTTCTAGCTACACAGTGCTTTTCTTCAAAGTAATTAAGCTTATTCCCTCTGCCAACCTCCTCCTGCAGCACAAAGAGTAGGCATTAGAAAACAGGTAGCACCTGACCAAAATGGGGCCATGCGAAACCCATTCCCAGAAATCAGCTGCCTGTCTCCCTGGCTGTCTTAGAAAGTACAGCTTCCTTGGCTACCTTTTTCCTGAGACTACGAACAGCATTTTATCAGGAATGAGAACACCTATAAATTTGCACTTGCAATGTAATATATACACAAGCAAAAAGCAAACTGTCTCCCTCAGTTTAGTAACTTTGCTACCTGCTCATTGTAGATCCCTACCCAACCCCACACGTGGTTTAGAGAAGAGACTAATGATCCTTAACTTCCAATTCATTTGTGCCTCCAGACCAGCAATGCTCTCCCCTAGCTTCATTTAAAGACCCACTCATCCATCCCAAGTCAGTTTTCAGCTCCAGTCAGATAATCAGTCAGGAGGACCACAATATTTACTCTTGACATCTCTCTCTGCCTGCCCCCCCCCAGGAATTAAGTGGACAAGGAATCTTGAACCCAGGAGAGCTAACCAGCATTAACTGCTGAGGGGGAAAATGCACCTGGACAAGCTCATAGAAAATAAATCCACCAAGTGATATTAAATCACAAGAATTTGATATCTCAGTCTCAGCAAGTCCAAGGGACAGTAGCTGCTGGAGGATAAAAGAGCATTTCTGCCTGACTGACTCACACTAGGCTTACATTCTTCCCTAGGGACCAAGGCTAGTGCTTTCCATACTGTGCTGTGCACCCTGAAATCACCACAAACCCTCCTGAAAAAAGTCACGGAGCCAAAATTAGTAGGGAGAGGAACAAATACAAAGGCAACAAATTGAACAAACTTAGCTGTTAGGGTCAAAGAATAAAAAATAATTGTATGTTTAAAGCCAGAAAAAAAAAATGAAGCAGAACACCTGCAGCATACCCAGCAAAGCCTCATGGCTCAGTCTGCTGCCCACCCTCTCCTGGCTGAGGGACCAGAAACCATCCCTGGGGCCCAGATGAAAAAGGTGCCAGAGCAGACAGACCTAGAACGCTTCACTGCAAGGGCTGCCTGGGTCTGGCACAGAGGGCCTCATCGCCCGGTAGGGGAGCAGGTGAGGCCGAAGGCCACAGCCTGGCCCTGGGCACGGGGCTTTGCCAGAGGGAGCCCTGCCTTCTGCCAGGGCATGGAGGCAGCACCAGCTGTCAGTTGTCTCCTGGAGCACCGGTGTGCAAAACGGAATCACTGATTCAAAAGAAAAAAACAAAAAAGAGAGGAGGATATTACTTCACTTGCATGATTTTAAGGCCATGGTTTCATGATGAGTAACACTAGCAATACTTACTCTGAGGTTTCTTTTTAAATGTGAAAATAGCCTAATAAATTATGCATCTAGGAGAATAATCTAAAATCCTAGCAGTGAGGTTTATTCAGAGACCTAAAATACACCCAATTCTGAGCTGGAACAGGGCTTTTAAAGATAATTTTAAGAAAATCTCTAAATACAGCAGCAATGTATTCTTTTTAGAATACTGATTCAGAAAAGTTATTTGACTCACTGGGATTCTCCTTTCATGCTTTACTATCTTCTTTCTTAAACACTGCTACATATTCACATGTTTTATTTAACATTTCAAACTTTGATATTTTTCATCATTTCTCTAAATGGTGGATACAGAGCCTCACTACAGCTATACTACATATATATATATACACATACACTACTCAGTTTTCCTTATTTACTGAAAATCTTATCTGTCCTTATATTTTATGCTCCCATACATTAAACTACAAACACTTAAGAATATGTGATGCACCCTATTATTTTTCATTACATTGATATTTTCAAAAAAATAATATAAATAAACTGTTATTTACCATAGGCATTACAGAAACTGACAGAAGATGAAATGAAGCTGAAAATCAGGGCTTTATAAAACCAAACCCCAAGATATTGTTTATACAGAAGACTTGCCAGTAGATGTTTCCATGTTGCATTCCACCTCTTATCTCTGATATTCCTATTTGTAAAAGAAGATCTTACCATCTTGTGGTAAGATTTGTGAGCAGGGTTAAGCATGCCGTGTAGGCTATGCAAAAAGAGACTGCAAGTGTCCCCTTCTTTTTTAGCATTTACCTCCCATAAAATTAGCAGGAATTAGGTATTAGGAATAAGGGTCTGGGAGCAGCAGTGTCACGATTTTCCTTGATGCAAAGGAGTGCTGCCACCCCTCTAGGGACTTTTCATCACAGCTGTACAAAACACTCTACCCTCACCAAGCAAGCTCAGCTCTCCCTCCCTTTCAGAAAGAGAGAAAATAATAAATTCACTTAACCCTGCCAGACTGTTCTACAGCCCAAATGAGAACGGAGTGGAGCCTAGACAGGACCATCACACCCCACTGCCCCCTGGGGCTCCTTCCAGCACGATTTTGGAGGGAAAGAAGGAACGTGACGGGAATTGGGTAAACTGGAGAGAGGTGGTGGGGACGGGTTCTCCCATCTCCACTTCATGCTCTGCATCCTCATGACTCAAGGAGAAGGAGGTTAAAAAAAAATCATTAGACAAGATACGTTTTCTCTAGAATAGATTAAAATATAGCAATGCATCACCTGCACTCTACCATGGTTTGCCCAGTAAAATACCCTTCCTAAACAGTATGGTGGGGGAGAAAGAAGAAAGATGCATATACAGTCTACTCTGTCCTTGGGAAACAATTTACTAAATTGCTGATCTGGAGCTCTTATGTGTCAGGGAAGAAAGGTGAGCAAATAATCATCCAAATATATTTGAAAGTCCAATTTCAAAAATTGTTTTCTTTACTCGATTTGTTGCTTCCTCCTATCTGAATGTCACTGCACATCACTGAAGGCCTCCCCGTAACCTTAGCAACCTTCACATCACAGCTTGGGCTGGCAGCCATGGCAATCCCAAAACAAGTTCCTTTAAGGTCAAGTGTAAGGACTGCTAAAATATTTGCTAATGCTGGCATATTTAAGGTCATTGTGCTAAAGAAATCAGGCTTCTATCTAGCTAGAGACAGTCAGATATTACTAAGCTTATCAAGCTTATCAAGCCTGAAAAGGCTATTTTCCCCTCTTTCCTCAAGGCTGGGAGTGGTTCAGCTTTTGAGCCCACACTGGACTTTGTGATAGCAAAACAGAGGCAGTGTGTGTTCAGGGGGGCAATAAAGCATGCGCTAATCCTACAATTTACGCTAATTTGGGCAATAGTGTGCTTGAAGTTTTTTTTCTTTTGTCTAATTAATTAACAGAAGTGACAAACCAATTCAGTTACAAGAATTAAAGAACAGAAGATCTCAGATAATTAAACATTAACTCAATGAAAATCTGTTATTCCTTCCACAGTGTAAATTGGTTTATAAATTTCAGTGCCCAGCATTATTGCTTTTCATCAGTCCTTGAGTGCAAGAACTTGCAGGGCAAACCCATTAGAAGATATATCAAGACAAAAAAGCCTCACGTGATAAATTCATTAGCCACACTTCCACAGAGGCATTGTTATACTAGAGCTATGTGAATAATTAGTACGAAATTTTTCCTTGAGAGAGGTTTTTTGTTAACAAATTGTTTGTAAAGAGACCATGAAGTTCTCTGATCCTAGAATATTTGAAATCCATTAATTTCTTCAGCCTGAGTCCAACACAGTTAATTTGCAAACACCTGGTTTCAGATATGTAAAATTCATACTACATTGGTTAGTAAAGTGAGTGAAATATTTCTCTATTTCTGGAAGAAATGACTGATCCCCCCTGTGTAGGACAACCAGAAGGCACAACTTAATATAGTATTTTGAAAATCCATTAGCTCTACACGCGATCATATAGCAAGACACGAGCAAGCTGCAGTATATGCCATTAGCAGAACACACATCTTCTATATCACCATTATTGCCTGTGGACCTCAGCCCTTTTGTTTCCACTGAAAGAGGAATATGAAAACAACTTGACAGAGAATAATTAGTGCTTAAAAAGGACTAGTTTATAACCTGATAGCATAGCAAGAATATCATACTGCACTGCTTGACCCCTCAGAGAGCATCACCCTTGTTCTATTAGAGCAGCAAAGGACTATAGCTGCTACTCCTTCACCAGCCACCCAGCATGACAGACTGACAGCAAACAAACCTCAGCAGCAGGTCACGTGCGCTTGCCACAAACCCAGGGAAGGGCCACACTGCATATTACAGGCAGCAGACATAAAAGCCTGGACTAAAAGGGAACACCAAGAAGAAGAAACAGGAAATCTAGACACCAAACTAAGGCAGAAAAGACAGAAGCGCTCCTTTTTGCTACTGCCTGAGATATGTTTACCCTTCCTGCCAGTTCTCGCTAGCTTCTGTTTAGCCTTTTAGTGACAGCTTACTTGGTTCAAGCAAATCTGCTTCCTGTGTAATTTTGGCCCTTTCAGAAAGTGGAATCTATTTCAGAAACAGATTATTTATACGACAGCTAGAAGCTGTCAGGGCAACATAAAAAGACAACACAGAACTGGCACAAACTCACAGCTAGAAGAGGAGTAGAAGAGGGGCAGAAGCAGCAGGAAACCATTCTGATCAAAGCCAAATGCATTTTCCTATCAGTAGGAAAAAGGTCCTTAGTCAAATATAGGCTAGAAGCATTCCCTTTACTTCCCCTCCATGTCTGCCCCTCACTTTCTGCCACCCCACCCCTCCACTACAGAATTTGATTGCCATGGTTGGTTTGGGCTGTTTGATTTTTTTTTTCTTTCCAGGAGTCTGGCTGAGTGACTTTGCTCCACAATGTAGGCAAAGTCCTCAGGTGTTTGGTTAGTTTATCTGCCTCTGCTCCCAAGAATAAATTTGTGCCCTGGGATGTGGAATTAAAAACTGGCAGACACAACGAAAGGATTTTATGTGGCTCTGTCGCACGGTCCACTGGGAAGCACCCAGGAATTTTGCCTCACACATTCCCTGCTTGTGCAGGTGCCCATAACATCGGCGATTTCCTTGATCTCTTTTGCTTCCCATGCCGGGAACAAATATCCAGATGTGGCTTTTACTGTTACACAATGGGTTTTGCAGGACTTCGAGGGTGTTTTGCAACAGAAGGTGTTCAAGATGAAGCTTCTGTCTATCCTGCTGGACTTTGATTTCTCCTACGTGGCTGCTTGCAATTACATGATGGAAGGAAGGACCTAAGGAGCTGCCTTCAGTTCTGCCTAGAGGTTTACTATCTCCTTGAATTACCAAAACCTATGCTTTTAATTCAAGCTTCCTTTAAGGTGGCATACTCTCTACTCCCATACATGAACACTCAGTTTATTTCTGGCATTTGGAGCATTGCCTGAAATTCTCCCCAAAATCCCAGAAAAGATCTGGTATCACTTACAGCAAAGGATGCATCAGGGTGAATTATCCGAGAGCTTTTTGCCTCTATGTTTTCCAGACCTTCCCAACCTGCAACACTCCTAGAATATGAGAGCATTTCTGAAAAACAACAGGATGGACATGCAATCTGCTTTCTTTCTTGGATCCCCTGGCTCCAGCAAAGACTGACGTGCTACCATAAAGATTTAATCAAAGGCATAACAGTCACGTCTGTCTTCTATTTCAGAAATAAAGCCAGTGAGTGTAAGGGGGAAAGTGGCTATTTAAAGGTTGGGAGAAATCTGAAGTGCACTCAATGGAAAAACCTTTCTTAACAATTCTCGTACTTTATTTTACGCCACCTAGCTCTTTAGGCAAGCAAAACTGAACACACTTTTATTTAAACGCTCATTTATTTTGGTGTGTCAACAAACCATTTCATCCATCTGCAGAGCTGATCTTGCAGCTAAACCAACCTTCCTCAGGGCTTAGAATTACCAAGAGCACCAAGTTACTATTTAAATAGAACAACTGATAAATGCAACCCAAGACTCTGAAATCTTTTTAAAAAGAAACAGGAGCCCTACTTGACAAACACAAGTGTTACTGAAATTGCAGTGACGAAACCAATCCTGAGCTGACAACGTCACATGAGAGGATATGGATGAGGGATTAAGTCTTGGATCTAATTTGCTTTATTTAAACAGTAATTCAACAGTGCTAGGAGCACAGTAAATGATTTTCTAACTCATTTATTTAAAAGGTCTTGACCAGGACTGCTAGCTGCTTGTAACAAGCTTCAGAAGGACTGAATTAAAAATACAAGACTTCAAAAGGATCAAACAACTACTGGAAACATTTAGGGGGAGGAAAGGGAGTAGTTCGCTAAACCAATCCACCTTGGAATGAAAAGGGTTGAACGAGGACTGAGGTTAAGGTAACTGGAATGATTCTTACCCTTTGCAACTGACCATCACAACATATGACAGAGCTTAAGTGAAAGAGTTTGTACATTTTCTTTAGAATGTGTAATATCCAAGCTATCAGACAGAGAACACTGGCAACACTGCTTAGCCAGGGAAGCCTGAAGCAGCAGCTCTGCAGCTGGAGATTCCCTGGCCAGGAAAGGGCTGGACCTGTGGGCAAACCAGGCAGGACACGATGACTTAGGAGGGACTAGACTAACTTCAATACAGGTACTTCTGTTCCAGAAAATAAGTTCTTATATCCAGGACCACCTGGAACAGTTGTTCTATATAGCTATCACAGAATACATTGAAGACCAAGTTTTTTATTATTGCTAACAATGGCCAAAATTGTGTAGGCAGATGAAAATAAAGGGAGACAAGCCCCTACAGGCTGACCTACCAAATATGTAACTTGGATTGTTGAGCTGGATGTTATCACTGGACATGCTAAGGCCCCTTCCATTGCTATTCTTCCATGATTCAGTTAATAGACAGCTAGCACAGAACCTCTAGAGCATTCCCCTACTTCCAGTATTTACTGACATTCATGAAGAATTTGCAGAAGCTCTTCATTTGTTTTAAACTGGAGCTATCTCCAATCTCATACTGTCTTGAGAGACAGCTTAAATTCTTTAACCTGCATCACCCTGCATGCTGACCTGGTAGCTGTGAGAAACAGCACATTAGTAGTGTTGCTTAAAGATGTTCTCTCACATGGGCGCCAAGGTCACGGAACAGCTTTCTCCTCCTTTGTACATCTCACCATCAGTTTGGAAAAGAGCTGCAAAACACTCCCCTAGCAATAGTTCAGCCCATACCTTCCCCCAGCCACACCGTACGGCAGCTGCTGGCGCAGGGCACAGTGAGAGCTGGCAGGCATTTTTCATACGGGTGGCCCCAAGATGTGATTTGTTCCTGGAGTAAAAAGGGCATTCTCTCACTGAGCACAGAGAGTAGTGAGCAGCATTCATCACGCCCACCACGCAGCCCCTCGTGTTCCTCCTCACGAATCACAGGGAGAGGGAATACAGATGTTTTGGCAGCACTGACCTTTGTACGTTTCAGCACCCAGTCACAAACTACTGGTAGGGTTGCTTTAAACCATTCCATACCACAGTGGCATCAGCAGACTGGTGTAACATACTGCACGCTCATAATACGGGAAAACTAATGATACCGCAGTGCAACCCTTGGTATAGCCAACAGTTACCTAATGTCCTAATATGCATTATGTCCTAAATTAAATCACAGACACATCTGGAAATGGTTACTGGAAGTTGCAGTGTCTCAGGAAGACCAAGCCCACCTCACTTACATGCAAATTATCCAAGTTAAGTGTTTGCCAACTCTCCAGGCAGGTGCTATTAACATGGTAAGCACACGTCTCTCTGCCCAAAGACCAGATGTTCTGCAACTTCTGTTGATTATTTACCATATCGGTGAATAAAACACTTGGTACAAATGCATCTGTGACCGTGTACTTCTTGCAGTGATTTTTTTCATCTATATCTTAGTCAGATGGCACGAAGGATAGTGGTAAATGTGCACAGCAAACCCTTATAAGACTCTTTCTGACTTGCTCATACCAAAAATAGCAATGTTGCAGTTGATTTTCTGTAGCATGTGGAGTATGACAGATGCACTGTGCATTTTCTGGTATGCTCAGTTCCCACATCACAGAGAGGCCGCCTGTGCTCACAGAATATTTCTGTAGCACTTGAAAGTTGCAATCCAAAATGTCCCTAAACAAGAGAGAAGCTAGATTTGAAGCTGGGCTGTGAGATTTCCAGACAACTTGTTTCATCATGTGAATCACCTTCAAGATAATATCATTGGGAAGAATATTTTATACATGGCAGGTGACAATAAAGCTTGCAATGAAAACTGTGTCTCTGGGTTGAACAGCTCAAATACCGATCAGCATTCATCCCCTTGGGCTTGTAGTCCAAGTTTCTTGTTATGCCTCTAAATAGGACCCTGGCAGTGGAGGATGGCACAATGCCCTGACTCCACAAAGGGGATTTATATCCCAGCACTCCTGGGACAGCAGAGCCCAGCCCGGGATTTGCAGATGGGTGAGGTGGCTCTGCACGTGTAAATCCAGCTTCACTGTGGAAGAGGAATCACATCTGGGCTGCAGGTGGTTGCTGTAACAGGAGACCAGTACACTGAGAGGTGTGCTTCTCCCCTTGCTCTTCTAGAAACCCTTACACCCAATCTAAAAGCTATAACCTTATGAAGACAAGTGATTACCATCAACTGAAGATGAATAAACATTTTCAACTTTTTGTTGCAAATACTTCAAATATATAAATTATAATATATTATTTAATAAATACCATATTTTTTCCTGTATGTTTCTGGGGTTTAGTAATCAAGATAGATTGCATGTTTAAACTTGGAAGTGGCCTACAAAATTAAAGTTTTACCAAAACCCACTTAAGTAACTGAGCTACAAACTCTGGAAAATAGAACTTATCTACCTAAAGATGCCCAGGTAAAGGAATAACTGCTTTAGTGTTTGCAGTGACCACAGGTTAGATGATCACTGTCACAAAATCAAGAATACTCAGAAATACAGTGAAATGATCCAGTGTTTAAACACTGCTCTGCTCACAGTAAAAATCACTGTGAATCAAAATAGGAAATGGCAATCCTGACGGCTGAGATAGCCCTGATGGTATTTAACTCGACAGACTTTTTCCTCTAATGTGATTTGAATAGTTGCCTTGAAGTATTTCTCCTTCCCGCCATAATGGGGGTGGGGGGTGTGGTGTGTGTGGAAAAAACAAAACAAAACCCACAACCCACATAGTATTCAAGTCAAAAGACAGATCCAATCAGGAATAAATTATGACAAATTCATATCTAATGAACATGCTATCCACTCCTTTTAGACTCAATCCTTCTCCTTCTCTGCCTGCACACAACTGTAGTGATCGAACTCCCTGTTGTAGCAAGAATTGCCTAAGGACGAACTTGGCTTCACTTAAATGTAAGGCTGAAATAATAGTGGTGGGGTTTTTTATTTTTTTTTTTTTAATAGATCAGATCACTAGTGTCACAGAAACTTAGTATGAATTCAGTGATTTTTAATCATCCTTCTATGGAGAAAAACTTAATCTAAATTTCAGAAATGGACAAGTATTTGAACTTCTTACATTTGATTCACAAAGCAGAAAATCTCCATTGGGTTATGAAATGCAAAACCTGGTCCCACTGAAGCCCCTGGGAAAGGCCTCAGGAGGAAAGAAAGAGGTAACAAGCATCGTGTGCTTGGCATTACTACCTCCTGTGACCAGGACCTGCCGTACTATCTGAACAATCAGTAAGAAAATGCAAGACACAGACTGCTTCTGTGTTCAACACACCTGGCAATTCCTTAACTAGCAAAAATTGAACAGGATTGGCTTTTAAGGAATGAGAAAAGCAGCAAGCCAGTTCACTTTAAAAATACTGATAATTTAAGACATGAACTATATTGGAGATTTTCAGTAATAGATAGGCAGGCACCTGAAACGGTTTTCATAGGAGCTTAAGTCTGAAAAGCCCCAGAATTTAATTAGATAAGACTTTCTTGTTAGCAGATCTAACAACACTGCTTTTTCACTCCTCTAGAAGAATTTGTAAGGAAATCTAGCCTTCACCATTAAGAAGGTAGCTCTGGCAATACAGACTGTTGATACCCTATTGTTGTAGAAACCATTACTGAGAATAACACACACCAAAGGGAAGACCACTGACCCAACATGGCATTTTCCACAATTTTCCATGATGCTCATCCACACAGAGGTACAGGTTGGGAAAGCTCCCCTAAATGATAAGAGACTGGAAGGACAGTACAATCAATAGCAACAAAATTTACCATATCTTAAATACACATAGGTTCCTGAAAGCACGAAGCTCTGGAAACGGCCTAGAAATGAATATTCTGCTCTATTTTATTCAGGCAATTATTTACCATGTTTTGCAACAATATTTTCTGAGCTGGAGCTATTTAAAAGTGGTCTCAGTGCAATGATATGATCAGCTCCATCCATATATTCAGTGTTAAATCCAAATAGTTTATTTAAAAACCGAATAATAAAATCTTTCCACATTTTACTTTTCCTCCTGCAGATCAAGTACAAATGTGGGAGAAGGTTTCAGTGAAAAATTACAATTACAGATTGAGAAAAAATATCAGCACAGTTCCTGCAATACAAGCGAAAGCAGAGGAGTTACACTCAGGCCAGAAGTTTGTAGAAAGTTTAGCAGGATTGCTTGTTAGGCACTATCCAACTCCCAGGAGGCTTTTAGAAGGTAGTAGTTAGAAAAAAAAAAAAAATCTTTTCATTAAAATCTGGGACCTCTTTAAGTGCCAAGGGACACAAGAACCTACCAAAGAACAAGCAGGTCAACATCCTAAGGGGCATACATTTCAATCTCCTGTTTCAGCTCCAAGCACCATCCAGCATTAAGCAGTTTTCTGAAGTATTCTGAGGTATCATTTTTTAATATATACAAGAATTTATATTTTTATCTGCATTTTAGTAAAAGCAAGATTGAGAAACACAGCTTTACATCAAGAGGAAAGGTACTCTAATGGTTACAAGCAAATTAACCATCTCTCCCATATTTCATGGCACACAGCCACACAGACTGCCAACAGAAGCCACATTTCAAAGTTGGCAAATTTCAGCGTAAGACCTATTTCCTTAGTCCCACTCCAATTCACAGAATAAGAAGAAAGATCTGTTTTGGCTCTCAGCTCAGGGGCTGGGAACAAAAGCATGAAATGATGCCACCATGTATTGCTTGATGGTGTTAATCATCATTACAGGTTTGACACTAGAGTCTAATATTTTACTGCATTGATAGATTAACTTTACCCTCTGGAATACATGAAACTTCAAGTGAGAGCAGTTCCAGAACATTTTTCTTTACATGCCAAAAGGCCTGTCCCTGGGGTTCCAACATCACTGGACCCTGGTTTTAGTAGGTATTGTGGTATCTTCTCACATCTTAAACTTAAACCTTATTTTTTACTTCTCATATAATTTATTTTTATTTCTAGTTCATTATTTTAAAGAGTTTCCCAAGAACTCAAAAGAACAGCGTTCAAAGTACAGCTTTATATTGTGCCCTCTACTCTGTGCCTTATAAAGGGAGACCAAAGATGAATGGGTGAGGGGCTGCATAAGGAGAACAAGTCCTAGACAAATTTAAATTGGTAAAAATCCCCCTTCTTTGGATGTTATGTAATACCAGTCAGTAGTAACCAGTGATCTCAGTTTCAAAAAAGAGGAATTTTGGTCACACCAAAGGTGGAGAAAGGCAGAACATCCTCTAACAAACTCAGTTTCTTCAGAAAGATAATCTACCTGAAGCAAAAACATTTTGCAGCAACTTACTGGCTTCGCTGATTTTTTTTTTTTTTCCCCTTTCCCCCCATTCCCAAAACACAGTACTGGGGATGGATCCTGACTTACTAAATTTCCATTAGAAACCTGACAGGTTTTCTACCAGGTTGCTTGATAACATAGAAAAAAGAAAGCCAAGAATCAGGAAGCTGCAAAAGCCCTGGAAACTGGTTTTACTCCCTGTTTCCTGCTCAATGTTCCACAGCAGAAAATAAGAAAGTCGTAGCCTTGATCCAGGGATAAAGACCAAGACTTATCCATTTTCCTCAGTTTCCAGATACTCTGTCACTGGAAATGGAGCCTAAAGCCCATTCAAAGTAAACCACTGAGGCTCGAGCTTCCTGCTCTGGACCAGCCACCGCAGCAGCCCCGAGGTCTTCCAGTCTTGCAGATAATGCACCAAGGAAGATCACCAGCATCTCCCAATCTCGGCTCAGGGCTGAAGAAGCCCCAAGGTGCCTGTGTTGAACTGGGACTCTTCTAGCATCCAGGCTAGGCTGGGATCCCAGTGACCTCCAGCTCTACACTTGAGACAGAAGACTGGTTGGTCTATGCCAGCTCTGCAGGAGCATGTCTCTAGGTGCCAGGACAACTGCATTTCCCCCACCAGAAAAACTTATATGAAATTGCTTTGGTTTTTGGTTTTGTTTTGGGTTTTTTTGTAATATCACTTAGTATTCCCTTTTGAAGGATATGCATGAAACTTCTATATAGCATTCCAAGACTGAACACCATTAGAAGCTGTTACTGATATTCCTGTCTCATGAAACACCTCTCAGCTAGGTTTCCAAATATGCACAGATTTTTTTTTTCTTTTTTTAATATTAAAGTTGTCTCCATATGATGAAACCATTTTTTTGGAAAAATATGACACAGTTTATAAAATATACACTAAGGAGATACGTAAGAAACTCAGTTCATTATAAACAGAAAAGGGGTCAGGAAAAAGGTACTCACGAGATATTTAGCTTTCCACAGTTCTGGCAAATAAGTGCTTTGTTTTGCAGCTTGTGAAATTTTTAATATTGTTTTGTTGGCTTTCATAACAGTAGAGAAATACCCTTGCAAGGTTAGACTCTCAGTACAGTTCTATTCTAACAATTCTGTATTAAAAACAATAAAATATAATTTCTAAATGTTTTCATAGCAGAATGACTTATTTTCATGAGAAGCCAGTGTTGTCTTCCTGATTTTGTTGTCATTAGAAGTCATGATTATTATGCCTGTGTCATTAACTACTTTTCAGCTAAGTCTCTGGTTAATTGTTCACTCCACAACAATCACTCCCTCATTCATGCATTGTTTATGAGGCTTTTAACTGGCTTCTTGTTTATTGAGGTCTGATTTACTTGATTATACTCTCTTCCATTGTTTAAATGAAAAATTATTCCTCATAGTTGTTACCAGGCTTTGGCCATTAATTATTGCTGTGATATTACCTCTTTTAGATATATATCCTTTGGTGTTATTACTTTACAAAGATTTGTTTTCTGCAAACGGTTCATGACAGATTTATAATATTTTCTCTGAAATATATAGAAAACAGAATGCTTGCAGAGGGCTACAAACAGATGAAAACAAAGGAAAATAAGTAAGAGAATTAAATGCATTGCTGTTTATGATACATGTGTTGGTCTCAATTTGGCTCACAGCTTAAAGACATCATGCAGATGGACAGATACAAAATCAGTGCTGGCAAAATCGATATTTTGAGGGCAATCACATGAACAATAAAAATCAGTTTAAGTTCGGTGAAAGCAGAACACTTAGGTTTTCAGAACAGTCATACATTTTAAGTCAACCTAAAAAGTTGATTACTTAAAACAAAGAACTTACTCTGCTTTTAAAAAAGATAGATAGATTTTGAAATGTTTCCAGTTTTTTCTATTCCCACAGCTTTCTCTATATGTAGGTGGCTATTTCCATTACCATATTTCTCTTTGTTTCTTAATGGCTTCCGAAGAATTGTGGAAAAAAATGCTCTAGGTGCAACTATATACTGTGCGTTAACTGTGTTTAGAGACAAAAGTACATCAAGCTGAGGTTAGGCGAACATTTGTTTAGTTGTAAGCATCTGACCTTGCCACTGCCATGGTCTCAAAGAAGAGTTTAACTGCAAATGCTGCCTTTGCTGGTAGGGCCATATCCTGAACGGTGTCACGGCACAATGGATTTCTGCTGAATGACGAATCATTAAGTAGCTGCCTCTATATCTCACCCCAGAGGGGACCAGACAGTGTTGCAATAGTAAATGAAGCAATTTGTATACACATACAGATGATAAAGCAGTCTAGATGAATATTTTTAGAGTAAGCACAATATTCTGCAGACACAAAGTCACTCTCTAAGACTCTTTACAACAAATGTCAAGCTGTACTTCTTTACATGTAATCAAAAGGGCAAAACCACCTCCTGCCCACCACATCGGTACAGATTTCACATATATCGGAATTGAGTATACTGAAGTAACTTCTCATGTCCAGTAAGTAAGATAAACTCCACTAGGTGAAGCACCTCCATATTGATATAGGTGCATCCACATTCAGGCTTATGGCTCCAGCTACAGAATGATACCCATATAACAACACTTTTAGCACAGTCTATAGTCTGTAGAAGAAAGAAAGGATAAAATTCAGGTGAGCAAATCTGAAGTTTCTTGCTTCAATACAAGTCTAACAACACCTGAAAACCACAGGCTAGGCACAATGCAGTTTTACAGTTTCTCACGCCACTTTAATTGAGTCAACACCTCCTCAAGGACAGAGCACCCGCTACTTGTTAAATTGCACTGGGATCACTTTCATTCCCCGACAAGATTACGGAAAAGAGTTAGCCACATTTATTTCTGTAACATATAAAGTTATAGATTTCATTAAAACTGAAAACAAACTTTAGAAAGAAAACAGACTGAGAAAAAGGCCTACCCTTTGCAACTCAGATCTGACAGTAGCAGCCATACTGATTTCTTGCTCAGGCTCTCCCAGTTCTCTGCCTGGACAAATGTCTTCTCCAAACACTCTGCCCCTTGGCCAGTCATCACTTCTAGCTTCTTGCTAAAGGTGCTTAAAAGCCTCTGCTGCCTTTGGGAGTGGCAAGCCTCTGCAGCCGAGTGCTGGCATATGAAATGCATGTACCAGAACCAGGACTCTCTCCTGCCCTTTCCTGGGGGAGAACCAATTTCTTCCCCACTCCTCCATCTTCTTTACCTTGCATTTCCATTGCATTCTTCAGACAGTACATTCCCCCTAGCTCCAGGGTGGCATTTCCTACCTCTAATGTTTTTTAAGACTGTCATAAAACCTTACAAATTATATGTAATTAGCAGCATTAATGACACTTGTGTCCCATTCCATTCTTAATTCCCATATTACATTGAACTTCGGATAACAGCCACAGGTGCCACATTAATAATACCACCACCACATTAAGCATTTAGGGTACTATTCTAGATTTTTTTCCCTACTCAGCTTTCTTCACTTCTTTTTGCCTCTACAGTTCTTGACAGAACATAGGTTCCTCGATCGCTAATCTAGGTGGACCTGAAAGCAAAAACCCACTAATGGAATATTTAATACTGTTCCCATATTTCATTTGAATAACTATATTATGTAGCTTTCTGAAGTATAATCAGGTTAAAGTCAAGTACAGTAAGTATATCTTGAATTCTGTAAACCCCTTACAGAGTTAAAAACACAAAACAAAATAAGACAAAAAACCCCTGCCTTAATCGTTTGGCTTTCAGTGGCTTTATTGCTCATGTAAAGACAATGATCTTAGCTCTTAATCCCCATGTTGGAGACTGGAGAGTTTTAAATTAAAGTAAGAAAACCTCTATGGTACGATTATGTGTGTGAACTAATATTATTATCTATGTAAAAAGAGCCAGCTGATACCATAACACTGCCTTTCATTCTAGAAAAAAAATTATCTGATTTTTGGCCCCTTTATTACACTGGTATCCAAGTCCGTAATTTCCTACCTGCTAGCTACTTGTTTATAAAGCTGTCTCCAACTACCTTGCATTTCAAGGGAGATCTTGAAAATAAGCCTACAGTTAGACTCATGGAGAGAATCGAGGCATCACATTTATGAAGACATTATTTTCTGCTGAGGTAAAATGAATATATTTTGCAAAACAAAGAATTTGCGAATAAATTGCGACTCATTCTGGGTTGACTAAATATTTGCATGTGGTTCAGGTTTTCTGCAGTTGTGCATCTTGTAAAAGAGCTAGGTTCTGATTAATTCAGGCTAGTACGATGTAGTATATAAATTTAACTAGATATTCATGTTCTGCCCTAAGGGCAGGAGCCGATGAAAGATTGACCATGTTTTGAATTCAAAACCATTTAGTCTGTGCAGGACACTGAACTTCCATACAAGGTAACTTTCCACTTATATCATGCTGCTCAGGATACCTCTGTCTGAGAAAAACTCACAAGCCTGCATCATTTACAAGCACTACCCTCTAAAAGAAACAGTGATTGCAAATTATTTACTGGGTGTGCATTGTAAGCATACACATAGATAATATTACAACATACATCTGCCCTGTCCTACTATGTGCAAAACACATTTGCAGCAAAAGAAGTGCCCATCATGGTCCCAGTACTAGGAGGAAGGGTAGCAATGATGGACTCGGAAAAATAGGGTGAAGGAGCTGAAGGGGGCAACATTTGATTTTTCCAAGTCACTTCATATGTAGCAGGCACCTTGTAACAGTTTCTTCTGGTTTGTAAGGTTTTACTGGAGTGACACTCCCCGTTTTGAACATAAGAAAGATCAGTAGCAAAAGATCAGATCTTTCCTTACCAAAAACATTTTAAGAGTCCCTGTTGTATTTGAAGTACAAAAACTGGCAAGATCTCTTGTTGCAAAGCTTGAGAAATACAACATTCCTCAACACTCAGAGAGAAGGAAATTACCAAAATGGAAAGAGCTTCTCTTTTTTAAACACCAAAAGCCATGGGAATAGTTCCTGATGGAGATGCCCAGAGGCAAAGGAATACTGGGAAGTAAGGAGTTTGCAGCCCCTTACCCCAGTAAATATAGTATTGCCATTGGTAGTACCCAGTCACAGGGTAACTCTGCAAAGCCTGAAGACTGAGGCTTGTTTTCTCTGGATTCTTCCTGGCCTGCCAGGAGCATTATTTTAGTTTACTTAGCTGTAACAGCAATTTTTTAATGACTAGGTAGCTTTTTATTTTTTGCTTAGCTTTGTATAATCATGTGGTGCAACCATAACTTTGATATGAATAGTAATAGCAAGTAGTTATTCGTGCAGAATGAACCATTAATGGTGCCAGCCTAACGATGCAGTGCAGAGAAATGGGGGCATGGGATATTGCTGAGGCCATGAAAATAGGAGCCAAGGATGCAGAGTAGACATAAATGAATGAGATGATAGGTGTGGCCTTAAAAGTGGGACACAGGATCATGGAATCATAGAATGGTTTGGGTTGGAAGGGACCTTTAGAGGTCATCTGAGTCCAACCCCCCTGCAATGAGCAGGGACGTCCCCAACTAGATCAGGTTGCTCAGAGCCCCGTCCAACCTGGCCTTGAATGTCTCTAGGGATGGGGCCTCCACAACCTCTCTGGGCAACCCGTTCCAGCGCTTCAACACCCTCAGTGTAAAAAATTTCTTCCTTCTATCCAGTCTAAATCTACCCTCCTTTAGTTTAAAACCATCACCCCTTGTCCTGTCACAACAGGCCTTGCTAAAGAGATTGCCCCCATCCTTCCTATAGTCCCCCTTTAAGTACTGAAAGGCCGCAAGAAGGTTTCCCCGCAGCCTTCTCTTCTCCAGGCTGAACAACCCCAACTCTCTCAGCCTGTCCTCATAGGAGAGGTGCTCCAGCTCTCAGATCATTTTTGTGGCCTCCTCTGGACCCGCTCCAGCAGGTCCATGTCCTTAATGATGATTATCCTTAAGGATGATACAGGAGACCCCAGGGCAAGGAACAGCTCACCAATGGCCAGTGACTGAGAGCTAAAGGAGTCCAAAGAAGCAAAAATGGGTTTAGGGGCAACAACGAACACTCATTCAAGAACTGCACAGGCAGTTCATGGAGACACTAAGATACCTAACCTCTGGGCAAGAAAGAGCTGCCTTCTCTGGGCTGAGATAACCGCGGGGCACCCTGCATAGGCACATGCAGCCGGGTCCCTGGTTTGAAGACTGAGATATACAAGGTTACCTCTTCCCCTCACCCCTCTCCCTCAACCTACTGCTTTCCTGCTTTTCCTGTTTTATGAACGCAGAAACCCTCAATCCGTGATTAAATGACCACCAACGAACACTGACACTATGTTGCGCTATCACATACTCCTCTTGAATACACATGTACTAGCACACAGGGAATATGGCTTCTATTTTCATTTTAATGTCTGAACTCTACATCTTGTTGCCTGGGGCACTGATACATTCAAAGTTCACTCCGGCTGCGATTACTAACATACATGCCAATGAACGTCTACAAAGGCTTTTTATGGTGTGGACCCCTACCCTCTACGTATGGCACTGACCCATCTGATTTATTTTGCATGAGACACCCAACAGCCATCAAATGGCAACACCTTTTTGTTAACAAATGGTGCTACAGAAAGCAGACCAAAAGGTCCTTTTTCAGACATTCTTTCCCAATTGTCTCTGTTGATAAAACCCAGCGACAGCTACTGGTATCCTTTAAGAAATGTGTGTAAAGAATCTAAACATCCCATTTTCTTCCATTTTTAACATTTTTCAGAAGTGTACTGAAGCCAAAAAATATAATCAAGCTATCTTCTTCGTCTAATAGCTTTTCTGGACTAGTGAGTCTATCCAATCCTGCTGACTTCTTTGTGTAATAATACGCTGCAGTGCAGAGAACCTGATGATTCCAGGGACTCTCTTGCTAACAAGCAATTCCAAAAAGTAGAGAAAAAGTGAAGTTTCTACAAACCTTTTATATTACTTAATATCTTTGCTCTGAGAAGCCAATGATGAGGTCAAAAAATTATTTAGTATTCCAAGAAAATGCATCAAAAATAATTTTTAACTGAAATTTCTTAGCTCATCTTTACCTTCAAATATTATTTTAACTGAGGAAGGAAATGCCCTCACTGAAAACGTAAATGTCTTATAAAAAAACCCATGTATTATTTTATTAACAGAAAAACATCAATATCTTTTTGTCCATATCCGTCTGTAACCTGTGAGTAAATGGGTCCCTTTCTACCGGAAAAGAACATTGCACATGAGCTCACTTAACAAGTTTTCCAGTGCTAGCATGAAATTATCCAAACAATTGGAGAAGAACCTTTACTGTCATAATCCTCTTCATTTTCTTCACCCAGCCAACATCCCCATCACTCCCTCAGTCTAGTTGATGTACTACTTTGATGAGCAGCTCCCAGCATCATTTCCCTGCCTCTAAGAGACCCTGTGGTGCCCAGCTCCCTGTTCTATAGCAAAAAGAGCTCCACAAATGGAAAGCACTCACTTAGATCCCGCTACCTGAGCGCCATCCTCTTGCCCGCCTCACACAATCCCTGTTGCTACCCATCTCCCGCATCTCCTTCTGCAGAAACACAGGCAGTGTCTTGTCTAGAAAGGTATACAGATGCAGATGTACTATAAAAGCTCTTCAGAAGATCAGGTGCAAGAGTGACACACGGCACCTAGTCTCCCCGCCTAGGCTCACCCTGCTAACACAACTGTATTTGCTATTTCCCACGCAGAACCAAAACCAAACTGCAGCATGCATCATGAGGAGTTTACAATTTAAATATGGTTAAAGCTAGAGATCCTGAACAGCGCAAAAGGAGACCAAGGTCCTTTTCATTTTAGGTATTAAAATTTAGGGATCTTTTACAGGGAAATTGTGACCTCCAGTACAGAGATGAAAGGTAGGAAAAATGCGGGCATAGGAAAAGGCAACAGTGGCAAAAGCAATGCTGCAAGATCCCTAAAGCACTGGATATTTTCAGTCTCCACAAATACCTTCTCAAGTGTGGCCTTAAGACATTGGGCAGATACATCCATCTACCCACCCCTCTGACCAACGTCCTCTGGCTTTCCTTTCTGGTCAAAGTAACAATTTTTCTGCAGACTTCATTCTTAGCCCTGCTTGCTTATATTAAAGCAGGATTTGATCCTCTAAGATGTCATAATTTTTCAACTTCAACCTAACTGCTTGGGGGAGAGACCTGAGAACTAGTAACTTTAAACTCCTCTTCAGTGAATTATCTCTAGGGTTAGAGCTTCTCCTTCACAGACATTTGTAGGATACTTTCTATCTGTTTCTAATTTATAAATGCTGGTTTGAAATACACATGCAGAACTCAACATTTAAACCTGCTTCCCTGCTTCTTTCTTTCTTTAATACTGCAATTTACCTTCTGGGTTCTGTACTGTCCCTGAGAGGATGTAATAACTACTTCTCGGCAGCTCACTAGGAAGAGGGGGAAAAAAAGAAAAACTGGATGGAGTTCAGAAAACAGCAACAAAAAAAAGATAAAGGGCTAGAGAGACACACTAATGGGAAATTACTTTAAAAAAGCAAGTATGTATAGCTTAACTAAACAATGACAAAAGAGGCTGTGATAATTGGAAATAGCTAAAGGTTGTAAACACCAAAGGTGAACGATGCATTGCCCCAGGTTGCTCAAGGGGGATAGGACTGCAAAGGCAAGGTGGAAATTCTTCCCAGTCAGCCAGCAGTCAGAGAAAAGAAGCCTGCAGCCAATTTCTGTCTGGGGGAAATAGAAGTGCAGTCCTCTGCCCAGCAAAGCACTGGGCATGAAGGACAGGATGGACAACCAGTGGGGAAGAGTGAGATTGGGAGAAGTCATCTGGAGCAGGCAAAGGGGAATGGACTCAGTAGCATCTAGGAGCCCCTCACAGCCACCCTGCAATTTTGTGGTACAGGTTGCCTGGGTCCCTTCCTAACATCCTGCGCAAATACAGCGCAGCTTCACAACTTCAGCACTCTCTCAGATGATCAAGACACTGCAAATTCATTAGCCTGTTTCTCACCCTCCCACCTTTGAGACACAGACTGGAGCCCAGTCTACCCTCTCCCTCGGGCTAGAATATTATTTCATGAAACAAGAACAAACAAAGCTCCCCCGACTCTTCTTCTGGCCCATCTTTGAGCAACTGTCTTACATTTAAAAACTGCAGAAAACCCTGTATTTCAAAGTGATTTGAAAAGAACTATCAAATAACAGAACTTCCTCTCTCATGCCTTTTTTTGCCACTAGACCCACACTCGTGGGTATTCACTCCCTTTTAACCCAGGTGCTACGGTCTTTGCCTCCATTGTTACTGCCATTTCATCTATTTTCAAACCAACAGAAAAGTGCTTCATGTCTAAATGTATTTCCCAGCCTCTGTGCTATGGGCAGTGCTTTCTCTGTTCTCAGGGAGAGCTCACAGATATTTTTTCTTCTCTCTATTCTTTCTTTTTTGGTACTTATTCTGGCCATGCTTCCTTCTCGCCTGAATTTCCTAACTGTGCTGTATTAGATACCTCAACCCCATATAACCTGGCAGCAACATGTCCCTGGTAGTCTCATGCATACTAAAACAGAGTTGCAAAATTTAGATTCCTAGCTCACATTCCTCATTTTGTTGTCGTCGTTAATCTAGCCCAAAACTCTCTGAAAAAACAAGTTTTACAAAGCAGAAATCAATCATGAGGCAAACTGAGAGGACAAATGTCAACACTTAAATGAGTATTAGGAATTGATTAACTTCATTGAGTGCTAATAAAAGAAAGATCATAAACCACACAAGACAGTGGTGGTAAAACAGAATCCAGACCTCAACAAGTACTTAGGAGTCTTGCCAGGTGTGCATCGATAATTACCTTGCAGAATAACGCTAGAGCTAAGATTATTTAAAATATAACCAGAGGAACTTCAGATTGGTATAAGGAGGTGTATTACTTCTGTAAAAGGTATTCATGAAGTACTGTGCCCATTTTTCAGAGTGTACTTCAGAAACAGAAAAAGATACGTGAACAAAACAAGCTTTGGAAATCACCACAGTGAAACTCCTGGGAAGCTCAGTCTGTTTCGGCTTGTTTAAGAAAGGTCAAAGAGATGACTTGATTATGGTTTACAACAGCTTACAACACATTATGACAGATTCCATGGAAAAATAACTTCAGATTTTAGGTAGCTTTCCAGTAAAAAATAGCAGAAAAAGTTCCAGCTGCTGGAGGCTGAAAGTAATTGCAACCAGGAAGAACATTTTTTTTAAATGAAGATTAGAAGTAAACACTAGAAAAACACTTCATGTAGATGTTTGGATTCTTTACTACTTAGAGGCTTCAAAACAGGTTCAAATGTCTATATTATGAGATGCTGTTTTAACACACAGTTATGTGTTTAGTTTGGCAGTAGCTGAATGAAAGTACCTGACCTACTTAAAATCCTTGTAGTCTTTACGCCTACTTAAGTTCTATGAACCTACACCTCATTTCTGAGTTCCCATCAGGGAGAAACAAACTGGACTTGGTGACTCTCATTGTATGCTGCTTCCGCCAACAATTTACGTCATCTATCCTAATTAATTAGATGGGTAAAAAAGGCAAATACTATAAACAGTATTTTCATCTCTTCAAGGTCTGTGGTTTATGGCAGCATAACTCCGCTACTGGAAGGAAATTAAACCATAATGCATAGGAGCAAGCTCAATAAGAAACAGAGTCAAACCAGAAGTATACACCATGCATGTATAAGTCTCCCAGGTCCCTTAACTCCTCCAGAACAAAATTAAAAGTCTAGGCCCTTGCCTAAACTGTTCCAGCCACTGAGCTCACGAGATGGCTGTTCTTCACTGGAGCAATAGCAAGAAGACTCACTTTTAGCCTATTTGGTGGCAGGGCAATGCATTTGCAGCAGCAGTAGCAGGAACCTACGTAGAACAAACCTAAGCTTTACAGCCAGGTAGAAATGTCGAGATTTGCCACACAGCCTTTCCTTTTTATCTACAGGCTCCTGAAGTCTGTGCGAAATTCTAAAGCTTTGCCTGCAATGAAAGTATCTAAATAGCACATTGTTAGTATTTCCCTTTATACAGGTGCTTAGTTCTGTCACTTCTCCTGGGGAGGCTGAGGAAACCTAAATCAGACAGATAATATCCATTCATCTCCCTGTAGACCTTCACAAGTTTGAGAAGATGCTATGACATGCTGTAGATTTATCAGTTCTTAGGCTGATGAAGAGGATATTATATATAGTCTGCTTAAGCTACACGTATTCATACGTCAAATAGAGTACTGTATTTTCCATAGCCTGTCCCAGTCAAGTATACTGATACCATGGCTCAGTGGCTGTTCATCTGTTTCTCCACCGCATTTCACTTTCAGTGGTACGTGAAGCAGCATTCATCAGCAATATCTCTGCTTTTAAGATCCCCCTGAAGAAACGTTCTCCAGGCACATTCCCGGTTGGGATGAACAATTGATCTGACCATCTTGGAGATATGCTATGTCCACCAGCAACTCACAAACTTTCTCATTAGGCTTGTTAGTCAGAATTTTACATGAACACAACTCAGCATATGTTCTGCCTGCAATTTTTTTGGACCAGAACTAATATTTCAAATACCTGTGGTTTGTAATGTACCATCTGCACAGTCTTCAGGGTCACACAGCATTTTATCTATTCCCTTAGCAGACAGATGTAATTTACATAAGGAATTTATGAAATGTCTATATAAGCAGACTCAAATTCATATTCATACTCTGGAACACTTTTGCCCCTAACATTTCACCTAACAGAAATTCAGTTTTCCCCCAGGAAACTGAATCCAAGGGTTTAAAGACTGTTTAAGCTAATTATCGGAGCTGAACACTCACATGGGGTAAATCCACCCATTTCAATAGAAGCATGCCAATTCAGCTGAACATCTGCCTGTTGTGTTTTATTTAAATAAATGCTAGAGATATCTTTCCAGTGTTTATAAAACCTAGTTAGGGAGAGAGGTAAACTAAGGGTTAAATTCAGCTACTGCAAATTAAGGGTTGCAAAACCTGACAATGTATTGCCATCTATGATCCCACATTAAAATTGCCTGAGAGCAAACCTCCCCAGCTTTGGGTTTCAACAACCCTTGAAGCAGAAGTGGAAAGTCAGCTTACAAAGTCAGACAGATAAGGATAATTTTTGTTCTTAGGGTATAATAGAAGATGTAATATCATTACTAGCGTTGTAGAAAGATAAAGGAAGAAATATATATTGAGCATATACAAGGATCATAGGAGTAATAGAAATGCTCAACCGTGAAAGGTATCAAGGAAGGTCTTCGGTTCAAGAGCTTGCCCAGGCACGGATCAGATGCAAAATACTTTTCTCTGGCAACTGGAGCAAAGACCTAGATGTCCTTCAGAGCTAAAGCGTGCTTGTATGTGTGAAGGTGGGTGGATGTGTATAAAGGAACTGACATGCCTTATTTCAGTTTCAAATATGATTCATCAACTTAAAATTCTTCCACTTTGCACATATCTACTGATGATTCACACCTTTAGAAGACCATGTTAGGTTCTGGCTGCACATTCAGTACCACAAAATGTGTAATGTTCTTCAGGATTTCCTACTGTTGTATTACCAGTGAAAATGCCATGCTGATTCTGAACACAAAAGTTCCTATTCTCTTTGGATTTACCAGAGTTGGCACAAAACTCCTTGTTTCAATTAATAAAATGCCTTGCATAAGATGGCTGAACACACACCAATCTTTTTAAAAAAAACTCTCCCTGCAAATCCTTTTGTAAGTATATTTTTTTCCTTTTTGTTTCCAGTGTGAAGCAATAGGAGATATGCCACTGACACATCTGATACAAGCAATCGCCTGTCCAAAAAAGTGAAAACACGTTGTGAGCAACAAAAACCCAAGCACACATAATTCATAACAGTAGGGATGAACATATTTCCATAGGGTGAATGTTACTTACAAGATCTGTGGAGTTCAAATGCATAACCAGAAGTGCCTGCAGAAGGAAAAAAAATTACATTAGTATTCTAGAGAAAACCACAGAGAAATATGAAAAAAAAACATTGCTCTAAGCTGTAAAATCATTGCTAGGGATGCACTATGGTTTGAGCTTTGCTTTGATTGAGGAAAAGGGGCAGAGGGAGGCTGCTTTGCATTGGTTTCTAATCCACCTATAGTATAGAGGGGAAAAGCGGGCTTCATGGACTGCATCCTCCTAAAAGCATTAAAATTAAGAGCAGGTGAAGACAACATCAGCACTCGTAGCTGTAAGAGAAAGACAGAGTTCCTGAAAATTATAGAAATAATGAGAGTCTCATGTTAAGGCCGTAAAAAAGCCCAGACTCGTTGCTTGGTGCACATCAGTGGGGCACCCCAACTTGTCACAGCTAAGGAGTGGGACACCAGTTGTCCATTATTGTTTTGTAATTATGTCAACCGGAGTACCTGAAGCAGAATGTTTAAACAAAACCCCTGTGTCAGGTAGCAGGGGCTACCTGACAGGTTCACCTTCATGACTGAGGATGCCTTTACCTCAGGCGTTTACCACTGCATGGCTGTGTTCAGCAGAGAAATGCAGGCTCTCCAGATGGGCAAATCCTGTCAAGTCAACGAAGGCACCTTAGCTAGGGCAGGTGAAGCACTTCCCCTGCCCTGAGGCTCGCTCAGGCACTGATCTAGCCCCACTGCACATATTCAGTTGGCCACGATGCTCGGACACAAAAGGTGCCCCCGGCATAGAAGGCAGAAGGAGGCTGAAATGCCCTGGACACCACAAGACACAACATTTCATATGATATTCAAAAGCAAAAAGCAGGACTTTATTCCCATTATAATCATGGCAGAGTAAAGGCGCCAAGTCAGCCCTCAAGGGAACATGTCTTACCCTATGCATTGCAGGAAGAATCCCAAAAGCCCATCAGCCACAGCATCCCCAAGCACAGATGCAGAGATCAGGCATCACAGAGAGCTGCTTTGCAGTGGTCTGTCAAGGGCAATCCTGCCAAAAGAGTTTCTATAAAATCTGACACTACAGGGAATGCTCTGCTCCAGGGCACCAGGGAAGGCTTCAATGACGCTTGGAAATGAGAGGTGGGGTCAATGCCCCACGTTGCACCTAGCAAGCAAGAGCAGCACACCCTGCTAGAGCCTGAATTTGTCTAGAAACCACTAGCCACAAAAATGCCAGCAGAAGTTTTTTTCCATCTCTCTGCAAAATGTCACAGTGCCTGATGGCTGAACTAACCTCTCTGCCTATTTACTTACCCTGAAGATATGCTGCTAAGTCACTTATTTTTGTAGAAATAACAAATAGCTCAGTAGGAAGAAAACCCTTAAAACCAAGAGCATTCTTAGTGATTTAAAACTGCTGTAAAGGACCCTTAGAAACTACAAGCAAATCTGTTGTCTTAATTAAAATCTCACACACATGCAGGTGCAAAACAATTGCTGGATTTACCAGGTTTTGAAATAATCAGTTTTACAAGGGAGCACAGACCTACTCTATATGCTTACTTTTCTAGTTTCGTGACCTCTATTCTGATCTCCTGGCAAACAGATTAAAAGAGTTTACTTTTCCTAATGCTCTACCTCTTCTCCCTCAAATCCTAATCCCGAAATTTCAGCAAATTTCAGCAAACAAGTTTAAACACACATAATTTAATCTACAATACTGAACTTGCCACACTTTTTCTCAGATAATTTGTTGCTGTGACAAGACCAGAAGAGATTAAATTTTGCTTATGGTTAAGATCACATTGCCATTGTTTCATTGTTCTTGTTTGGAGTCATGACATACTATTTTCATGTATTACACAATGTTGCTATACCACAAGCTCAGAAGTTTTGTATATCACCAGATATTTCCTGTTTTTTCTGGCACCAAGTTATGGGAATTTTTCAGATCTTTAGATAATAAAGCATTCAGCATTAAGTATAAGATTGACAGGGAACTGAAAGAGTTCAATACAACATAATATGTGTAATAATTGGCTTTAGGGAGGTGAAAAAACAACCTTATTGTTAAGAGATTTTAATGTTGGTACATACTTAGCATGCAAATACAAATTCATGCACGTTGTTAATTTTTCTGCCTCACCAATTGCTCCACATTATTAAATCTTTCCCCTTAAACAGACCCTGGCAGGTTTCTGAAAGCCCTTCCTTACCAGGGAGTTGTTATTAGATGAATATTCCTGAAAAGGTTCCAGCGGCATCTCAGCTACACTGGCATTTCCAGAATATTTATGAACACGTAACAACTCAGTGTTGGATGCCGCTCAAGATACAATTAACATCCTCAGAACAGAAATTAAAATTGTGTAAGGTAGAACTATATTGATTGAAACAATGACATGTACTTCCACTTCTGAAAAATCCCTTTTTCCTTCAGAGACTCCTCTCCATGGAAGAACTTGAGTGACCAGGAATCAGGGTGACTTTACATAAAAGCGTCATCATATTTCAGCGTAATGGTCCTACATATCACAGAGGCAATGTCAAATTTAGGTTCCAGAATGCTGTACTAGTACTGATGTTATTAGGGACACTGTTCTAACTCCATTGTAGATTAATGGCTTTTCTTCCAGTAGAAAGACATTAAGAAGTACATAGTCGGGAGCGTGCACAGGCTATAAGAAGAAAAGAAGGCCTGGGGGTATGTTTGTATTTGGGGAAACAGTACAATGTCAAATTGTCCTTTACACAAGTGTGTCAAAAACAAATGCAGAATACAATCTATATAATCTTTTGCTATAAAAATCATTGCATATAACTCCATAGCCTATATATATGCCATTTATATAGCTATAGGATTACTTCTAGTTGGAATGAAACATCCATAGGCAGTACCTGCACAAGAGTGACTGGAAGATCAGAAACCTGAAAGAACGGGGACTGCTTAGCCTGAAGAGCGAGGAGAGGACATTGCAGTAGCTTTCTCTTAGGTAACAGGCTATTGGAATGAGGAAAAGAATAACCAGTTCCCCGGGCCCATGATGGATGGGACATAAGCAGGAAAGGGCCGAAACTGCAGTTGCAAAAGATTGAAGTTAAATGCAAGGAAAAATAAATAAAAAAACGCACAAGCTTTCTAACATTAAGAAAAGCAAAACAATTTCCCTTGCCCAAATGTGAGGGCTGGAGGGGTGGCAAGGAATAACTGATTTGGTCATTGATTTTTATCTCCTTTTTTTGGCCAACACACTTCGCATCTTGTTTGTGCTTAGCTTGATGGTGGCTTTTCCTCCTCTTCCTTAGATTTGAAAGATCATGTTCCTCAGCCACCATATCCCAACTTCGTGCCTGTTGTGTTTTGGTTTGATTTTGTTCCTACTTTTTGAAATTACTTTTAATTACTTGACCACAAGCCCCAAGTTCATTGCCTAGACACTTGGTGGTCCTTTCCATGCATATTTTTCTCCGACTCCACAAGTTTATTACAGATTTTAGGATTCCAGAAGTCAAACAAGAAAGTTAGCAGACAGTTCTCAATAAAAGAAGATCCATTCTAATCAGAAGGTTTTGTATGGTTAATGCCTTTGCTTACAGCTGATTTATGACTATTTATTTGGACTGTGAGATACTTTATGAAATTAGCTTTATCTTTGTGTAAAAACAGTGCTATCATGTAAAACCTCATTTTTACACAGGCATCTCCAAAGCGTATTTCATTAGTTTCTCATAGCCCATTGTTTCCTGCATGATTAACGACAGCAACGTAACAGGGCGCTTTTTTTCCAAGAGAGACGTACTTTACTTTTCTGTCTTGCTATCAAAAGACTATTGGCTTTAAAACATATCTTTTATGTAATCCAAGGTGATATTCAGTATATTTTCATAAAATTCTTAAATGTTATGAATCTGAGTAAGAGCTATATAGCAACTACTAAGCAACCTTTCACAGGAAATAACAAACAATACAATACTAATCAAGCAAAAAAGGCAAAAGTTGTGATGGACAATGAGTAACACCAGCAGTTGCTTACTAGGCTATATTATATCCATTTGTTGTCTTATACATGTCAGAAGACTTCTGGAAAGAGAAGCAGTTTTGCCCAACTGCCAATAATAAAAGTACTTTTCCAAAATTAATGTCCTTTTTAAAGGAAGAAAAAATAAAATTAAATATTCAGACTGCATGTGTTGCTAGCTCCAGGTATGAATCAAGGAAGACATTTCAAGACCATACCACCTTTCAGCCAAACCCTCTGTCAGTAAGGTTCAGAGCAGTCCCTGGAAAGACATGGAAAAAATTAAATGTCTACAATAAACTGGCAGCTAGTGGGGTAGGAAAATGCTATCTTAAGTGAGGCTGATATTCTGTATGTCAGCACCCCACTGACTCCTGAAGCGATGCCCACCACTCAGAACATGTGTATAACCAGTGCCTATTGGGAAGCTGTGAAAATTTGGAGGTGAGACCTTCATTCCTGGCCTTTAATTTCTTCTACCTTTCAATACTAATTTAAAAGGACAAAGTTATCACCAGATTAAAATATGAATAATGACAAGCTGATGAAAACTTTTATAATGTATTTGATAATGCACAGGTTAACTTTCACTTTCAGTTGAATTTCAGCTTCGGTCAGTATCTGTCTCCTAGGTCAAGAGCCATGTTGACTGGTATCAGTACTTGAGCACAACACTCATTTTATAGAAAGTCTCAGGGGTTAAGCTATACATGTGCTATAGGAAGTGCCTCTAGCCTTCTGGACTCACTGCGTTTACAATGAGACACTCCGCCACTGACAACATGTGGAAATGGAATTTCCCCTCCCCAAAACGAAGGCAACTGTTTTTCCAAGGAAAGGCCTGGACTAAAAAAAGATTCATAGGTATCTTTTTATTTTCTCCTGAACAGAAAACCCAGAAATAATGAAGGTGTTTCTTAGTGACTCAGGTAGTTCGAGCAAGGGACTGAATATAAATCCACCGCAGTCTTGCACCTACACTACAAACTTAAATTTATAGCTCTGTATTAGTATAGCTTACAAACAAAAAAAGACTAAAATAACACTTTATGCTATGTATAGAAAATATTGGGGGTTGGGGAGGAACACAGAGAGGGTAACTGTGGAAACAATGGACATTTCAGAATTAAAAACATGTTAAGGGGAAGTTTTAGAACTAATGTCACCAACTCAAATCCCTAAAACTTGGTTGATACTTTCAGTGAAATTCCTCTTCCTAACAAAAAATGTTCTAACACGATTTTTGCTATGATTTTCTTGTTCCTCTACCAGAAATTCCATGTTGGCTTTCTCATGGTAACAAAGAAGGTAAAACTGGAAGGAAGACCCTCACTCAGAGATATGGATCACTATTCCAAAAGATAAAAAATACTGCCCTTACCCTGATATTTCACCAATATAATTTCAAATGTGAAAGCTGATGCCTAATTCTGCATGCATACATTACCCTTATTAGCCAAATTAATATTTGCACCATGACACAGATGCAAATGCTTGAGTTGGTTTCTTGCAGCTCAGCTAAGATCCCTCAAAGCTTATTTGCTTAAGCACACTGGCACCTGAACTAGTAACATAAACCAGAGGCACTTAACCACTTATACCAGGAGAAATAGTATTGGATACCGGACAGTTAAGGAATCGTAACAACAAAACAAAGAACCTCTTCTGACAAAGACGACTTAAATTCCTTAGGCAAAGCAGCAGCAGCTTCCTTTAGAGAGGTAACAAAAAAAAAAAAAAAAAAAAAAAAAAAAAAAACCACCAACACATGGCACTTAAAATGTCATTTCCCTCGAAGAAGATCAATGGGCCATACAACTGCAGAGAAACCGCAGTGCTGCAACTGTGAGCAGTCTGCCCCAAGTGTTAGGAAAGATTCAGTTTCCCTTTTTGATTTTTTTGTCCTTCTGCTAGATAAGTCCTTGAGTTTCAGCTCTGCCATCCTCATTAAGGGCGATAAATTCAACAGGGTCATCTATGCGAACAGGGACTGCTCACATGTGTGATAGCACGGAATCATCCTCCTGTACACTCATGACTAAGCAGGTAAGTGAAGGAGAAGTGTTACACACAAGTATTTGGGTAGCAATCAGTTTTTCATGGAGTGTCTCATATAACCAGTCATATGCTCCAGTTTGAAAACTGTTCACAATATGCTGGCAAATGCATTTTTCTGTCCATATATCCCAACATTAATAAAATCAAGATTATTTTATTTTTGAACAAGAATAAAGATGATCTAATGCCAAAGGTGATGATATATTTGCATAACATCTTTCACGCAAGGCATACATATAACATATGAAAAATCGATCCAATCCAAAGCTTCATTTCCCTATAATTAACTAGATTCAGTTTATTAAGAAAAAGCCCAAGACCCTACAATAAATGCCATGCAATCCATGCTCTTCCTTCAGTGCTTTCTTTTTCTTTCTCAGTTGCTTTTTCTTTAAGGATTCCATATCTCAGGACAAGAACTTGTCGTAAGTGAGAATTTCCATTCTATGAAAAAAAATCTGTCATTTCCAGATTTGTTTTGGCTCACCCTGGAACACAATCTTGACATTTTTACAGAGCACTAAATTTAAAACAGCAGATCAATCAGCAGGAAATGTTTTGCTTGTTTGCAATAAGGATGCTTTGTTTTATTACTTTTGAAGCAAGTTATACTATTGGTGGGTAGAAGTTATAATTAATATTTCACAATTATGTATAGAAGCACAAAAAAAACAAGAGCAGTGGGTCAGGGTTTGCAATTTTGATGGGGTGAAGGCTGCTTTCTTCTTGCGGACTGAAGGTTCACAAGGATTTTCAGCTCTTTTCCTTTTACATGCTTTAGTTTTAGCCTTCCTAGGGCAGCTTTTTAAAGGACACAAGCTAATTAGAAACATAAGAGACTTCTTGAAATTGCCTTTTGACTTCAATAAATGAGGAACTATCATTTATGGGCTTTTCTTTGCCTTCTAAGCCAGCAAAAACTTTGCTTTAACTTCACTAGTTCTCAATCTAACAACAAAGCTGCTGGACAGTTTCAGGATGGGAAATAAAGGCAGCCAAAGTTACAAATATGGTGCTTATTGACAAGCACAGAAAAAGAAATAAAGAATCACAGCATGGCTTATAACTCTGTATTTTCACCTACAAAATGTTTTCTTGCTGTTTTTTTCTGAAGGAAAAGGAAAAAGACATTTCAAGTGGATAGTATAATATTTAATACACATACTGTAAAAAAGCTTATTAACAATTGAACAGAATCCTAAGGATCACAGCAGATTTACAGGTGAATGGTAGGATTTATAAATGCAAAATTAGCCCTTCACCTGACAGTACCTGTGACCACTGGAGAAAATACGTTATCTTTTCATTTTGGAAATCTAGTCAGTTCTGTACTAAGTCATTGATCTGTAGCAAGGGAGGAAAAATCCTCAGACTTGAACAAGCCATTAATACTAACAGAGAAAGGTGGGATGTAACCGAGGAGCAGTGCTGACACCTCTCTGTCTGGAGGAGGAGCTGGCACAAATACATGCTGTAACAGAGAGCAGTTGTGGGAAGCAGTACAGTTTTACACTTAGGTTTTGTGAAGAGTCATGGCGTAATCATAAAGCAGCCTGCTGGAAATATATCCTATACTTGAGCTGAATAATCCAACCCTGTGCTAATGGCATCCTCTTGCTTTGCCAATTTTATATAAAAGCAACATGAACAGTGACACTCACCCGCCTATTTTATCATGTTCTTTCATGAATTCACTGTCTGATACATTTGTAGAAGTTATTAGAATTCATGACTTTAAGCATCATGTCTACGGATATCTTTTACAATCTCAGGACCTGTGTTAGTGTTGTAAAAAGTGTGGGAATGCACAGGGCAAAATCCCAGCATTAATGTTAAGGTGAGTTGTCCTGTTGCCTTTACCAGCATCAGATCAGAACATGTATTAAAATCTGTGTAATGCATTAGCCTTTTAAATTTACCAGCCAGAAGATATGATTGTGACAGACGCGCTCAACCCCTTGACCAGACTGGCAGTGGTTTGGTGCAGGTTCCGGAAGAGGTAAAGGCCTGAGCTGTAGCTGGGCCATGAACTCCTCCTGCTTCAATCTGTTCTCTGAAAACCCACAAAGGAGCAGAGCAGCACCATGAGCGTCGGTGCATAGAAGCTTGGAACACCAGCCATGTGATTAACACATGAATAGCGGGTGGTTTTTTCATGACTCATTTAACAAGGAACAAAGAAAGTTGTGGGTACAAGGAGCTTCATGCATACCTTTTCTATTGCATGCAGTTTGACTATGAGCCAACTACTTTATTCTATGACAGTCTAAGTGAGCCTTCTTTGAGCTTTCCCTGCTCGGCAGCGTGGCTGCTTGCTGGTGATCTTCCCTTGAGCTGGGACACCTCTCAGGGTTGCTTCTTGAGGCAGAAAGACCTTTTACCAACGACAGATCTTTGGTAAGCGACTGATATTGCGCATAACCTTGTACTATGGGAACTTTGATTTTGTCCTGATTACATGCTGAATTGGTGCTAATGAAACTTGACATAAACTTTGCATGTACAATCCCTTAGACATAAACCGTTGACCAAGTCTGAGACAGATTGGACCTAGCCGCATCTAAGCTCCACCAGGAGTTCAGAAAGCAAGTGGGTCTACTCTGAACCTTGTGACTCAACGGGAGGGTCCTCCTGACCCTTTTGCACCCGCAGTCTCTCTGTGAATCACTTCACCTCGAGTGTAACTCAACCATCTTTTGGATGATTCTTCCATGCAGTAATTAATAGACTGAACCTTGCCATCAAACTTTGTTAAGACGCACTTTTACAACATCATATTAAAACAACTTTTGCTAATACCTTTGTCGGTGATTCCTTAAGCATTCTAAATTACCCACTTGCGACAATGATCAGAATGGAGTGTGTGAAATTAGACAGCCTGGCCCTCCTGCCCCCTTTGTAATCCAACTGGCTGGCCAACAACAGAGCTTGCAAGCACACTTACTGCTGAAGTTTGCTGGATTTTTTTCTTTTTAGTTCAAGCAGCAGAGTCTGTAATATCCCATTCCTTATGCCTTTCATGTGCAGACAGAGCCTTAGACAGCTATCGGCCCTTTGGGAGATATTTCCTCTGAAGGGAAAAGCTCAAGGCAGAGCACTGAATTTCTCTTCAAAAACACAAAATAAGAGAGAAACAGATTCATTTCCTCTAGGTAAGGTCAGGTTGCAGAGGTTCTCTTTGTCCATATTTACAAACACATGCATGTAAATAACAATAATGTTCAAACCTGTTTTCACTTTTCAAGAGGTGAACTAAATAAGAACTCAGAAGCCTTAATTTGGGTACTAAAATAAAAATTTCAGCACATCTCTTTTATGACATTTTCACTGTCCAGGCCCAGGGTGTTACCTGGCTCCCCTTCGGTCCTCTCCCAAGCTTTGAGGTCTCCCTGTAGAAGTAGCATATCATGTGCACTCACCCCTGGGGACAGGCCAGACCCACTTGAACCTTCATGCTGGCAAGGAAGATATTTGGAAATTTATGTTTATGAGAACTGAAAATTGAAAAGAAAACTTCATTCCTAGGAGATATTTGGTAGCATAATGTAACTCTAGACTTGGAATTGCCTGGAGAGACTATAAGTTGGAAAGGACACTGATTTTTCGGTTTTATGAAAAAGAAAAAAAAAAAACCAAACAAGCAAACCAAGAATGTAGGCAAAGGAGGAAACAGTGCATGAATCACGTGAAGAAAATAAAGCCATGTACCTACAATGTCCGATGCCTGACTGCCACAGAGAATTTGTTTAGGTAAATCTGGCAAAGCAACAAACATTTACCATGTCAAGTTCTATCCATGTGATTTCTTCAGATATGGGAATTAATTAACAGTTGCCAAATTATCCTCCATTTCCAGCAGTAAATCCTTCCTCCATAGTTAATGGCTGAAAGTAAAAAAGTGCACATGCTCAACCAGAGACCCTGCAGACAGACTGACTTCCTACAGGATTATTGCTCCAGAAATCATCTTCACCTATGCTTCCATTCCACTGGTATTCTTCTGCCAGTGCACCATGCTATTAAAAATAATGGTTTAAAGCATCAATAATATATTAAAGACAGCCTCCGCAACATGGCTGTGTCGGCACCGTAATAAAATCCATCATTCTTTGAACATTTACAACCATACATCTTATAGTTAATGATGTGGCGCAACTCTATCATCAAGAAATGAGGGAAACAGTCAGAAGTTGAAAGCAAGAAGCCATAAAAGCTTGAAACTGAGCCCAGGAAAATTGCAAAGAATTCTAAAGTGTAAGGCTGCTTAACTCGAAACCCAAGCAGGCGGCAGGCTTCTTAACTAGATATCCAAGTTTTTCAAGAGAGACATTGTAATGATGTTCATGATATAAGAAGTTTGGACTCAAACCTCACTTTAAAATCTGCTTGGTAATTTTAAAAGTATATAAGAATCTGGATCATGGAGATGACAGGACTCACTTCCCCTAACTTTCACCATCCAAAAATAAACCAGTTAGACTGAGCCACATATTTTGGCTTTCTCAGTTGTCAATGGAGAGGTAACAGGAGACGCCAGAAAGTCACCTATCTTTGACTCCTGTGCCAATACTGGAAATACTGTCAACTGGAAGCACCTCTCTCAGATTCAAAGAGATTTGCCAATGTCACCAGAGAATCATTAATATGGTATATTAAGAATAATAAACAACTGCTTCCTATCTATGCACACTAATTGAAAACTTTAACTAATGTTCTAGAGTGTGCGGTTCCTTAACTTACACACAAAATGGAATTCTTTTCAGATATATTCATTAAGTTACGATTACGCACAGTAACAGTTATCCTCATTAAACCTACATGATACCTTTTAACTTTCTCCTCTGGTAATATTTTCTGTCATTTTTATTGAGTCAATAGACAGAATATCAGTGTCTTTTGATCATGCTTCCCTTAAGCTCCTCTGTATTCCAGCTTCACCCTCCCAAATGCAGCTCCAATGAGGGCAGCTGAAAACACTGTATGAAATGTCTTCTCCTGGTAGTCAGTGTGTTCATTAGCAATACAACAGAATCAATCAACTTACACAAACTTACTGTAAGGCAAGAATTAGCATATGAAAACAGGCAGTGGAAATCACTTACTTCAAGAGAAGGGCCAAGAGTAAAAAGAATTGAAGAATGAGCCCAAAAGGAGGCCTAATCCAACACTGATTTTCACAAGGTTCCAGGAGGCATGTAGTTTGTGGTTTAATTTTCTGTTCTGATTCCGAAGTTTCCATTCAAGTACCAATAAACAGGTAACAAAACCTGTTCTTAATGAACTCCCATTGTCTGCCTATAGTCAGATGCCTCTGACTTTGGTGTCACAACAGCAAGGAATTGTATCTTAGAAAGCCACCAAGTTCCCTCTATTGAGAAAATCCAAATTAAGAAAACCCTACCTTTAAGTACCCGGAAGTTCTGAATAGCTCTTTTTCTCTTTTCTTCATAACAAATATATACTAGCTGGAGCTCATAGCAATCAAGAATAATAAAGCTGGATTAAAACATTCAGAAGACCTTTTTAAAACCTTTTAAAATCTCAAATATTCCTACCATGAAAACATTAGTGGATTAAAAAACTATGTCTGAACAGTACTTCACTGATAGCAAAAGGAAATCTGGTCAATTTATAATCCTTCAGTAAAACAGATTTCACTGTCCTAAAGAGATCAACTCTGCTTTCTTCCAGGCTGTAACAATGTTGCAAATTCATTGCACCTCATACACAACTCAATTGCTAATTGTTATGGTTTTTATGTGTGTTGGTACTCCAAAAGCAAAATAAAGACTGCAGCGCATATATTTAATTCTGCACCATAGTGAAGCTACGATGGCACCGTTTAATGCATGACTTCACATTGACTCATTTAATTTGGACTTCCAATGCTGTCTTTAAGCATAAGAAATCCTCTCGGACAGACTGCATGATGACAATCAGCACTGCAGCATCTTAGAGAGCATTTCCTTAGGAGGAAAACATAAGTAAGAGAGAAATAGTGGTTTAAAACATTAAAAAAGAATAGGTATGGTACAAGACACTTCAACTTACTAACTTTCTTGGGGTCAAAGAATGAGACATGAGATTGTTCTTTACTTCTTCAATTTGTAAGAACAGATCTGTGAGCCATGTGGTCTTATCCAAGCACGTAATGTTCAGCTGTATGTGACTTACAGTGATAAAAAGAGCTATTAGCTTCAAATAGAGTTTGTTCTTTCTAAGAGTTTCAGCTGAAAACTACTACAATATAAGAAATAACTGCATGTTGGTGACTTGGTAGCTCCAAAATATAATTTCTGTGGTACAATATCAAACAATACATTACACTTCAAGTGTGTATTCACACCCATCCTAATTTCAAGACAGATCTCATGAAATTTTGCAGCATTAGGGCACAGAGAAGACTTGGCTTAGCCACTTTTTCTAGTTGCTAGCAGTAGCCTGGGTTAGACAAATAATGCGACAATTTCCTTTTTCTCTTCATTGTCTGTAACCGCAGGAGTTGCAATAGAAAGCAGAAAAATACAATTCTGTCTCTGTACTCTTGAAAGAGACGGAACTGCTGAGCCAACCCCGTGCACAGCCATTGCAACAGAGCTCTCCAGTGACACTAAATACAAATGCAGTCAGTAAACTCAGGTGCAGAGACTGCTTCCACCTCCAGCTTTGTCAGCAAGGGCACAGGGGGAAGGGAGAAGTGAGCTAAGGAGTCACTACAGAGGAAAAGGAAGAAAGAAGAGGAATGGTAAGGTCAAAGATGGGGGCAAAACAGGAAGAAAACATGGTGCATGGGCATATCCTCACCCTCCAACTTTACTGACTAGTTTTAATAGATAAGCACACGAGGAGACTTGCCAAGGGAGAAATACTGAAGAAGAGTCAATAAAACCAATAGCAAAACTAGTTTGCAAACATGACCGGTCCAATTGCCTAAAAATAAAATAAATTAAAAGAAAAAAAAAAATCTTATTACAGGACCTACTCCTTCTTATATAAAGCAATTTACCTGAGATGCAGGTAGATCATTGCTTACAAAGTCGGACATTGATTTTGGCTGTGGGTATTGTTTATGCAGATGTTGATAAAACATGTTAGAAATTCCAGCATGCTCTGCAGCCACAAGGTCCTTTTCCTCCAATAATATGCTAACTTGCAGAGTTTGCTGGGCCCTCTTAAGGAGCCAGAATAATTATTAACAGACACATTTCCTGAAATAAGTATTATTACATCTGTAGTGCTAGAAAAGTTTCACAGAGATCACCACAATAGAGCTGTTAATCAGAAGGTTGGTTCTTTGACTAGGCTAGATGCTTGCTGAATCCTTCTTTGAAATACCTCACTCTATTTTTAGGTATGCAAAATGTATTCAAACCCTCATAGTAACAGGATTTCTTTTTTTTTTTTTTTTTTTTTTTTTTTTTGAAAGATTCCTATTGTTCTGGAGGGACTAGAAATTAGGGAAGAATTTCTCTCTTTTGGAGTTTGTTTTTCTGGTCGCAGGATGGTATGAGATTATGAGTACTAACACGAGGACGCATGAAATAAATGTGATATTTCAAATTTTCAAAGTCAGGTTTTATTTGAATTTTCTGTATGGATTTACACCAGCAATTTTCATGGGTCGAATCTCATTTGACTTACTAACATGAGGTATTCTCTCATGATATCAAGTTACAAATGAGTCCTTCCATCACTTCCATGTTTCTACTTATGACTCTGTATTCAAAGCATCTGTAGTGTCCTACATCAAAACAGAGCCAAAATTGTATCTGACACGCAGCCTAGCAGTTTATGAATAAAAGGCAGAATCTAATATCTAAGGTCCCAAGGCAACGGTCAGAACAAGTGGTACCTTTGTAGCATTAATGCCTAATTTAAAAGCATTTCATCTTCTAAATTTTGCTACGCTGCAAAGAAACCAATTCAATCTGCCTTCTGCTTTAAAATAATGACTTAAATCGCTAATTAATGACTTACAAATGTCTATTGATTTGCTGAGAAACTCAAAATATTCTCCATAATAGTCTACTCACAACAGTTTTCTATTTTGTCTTTCCTTGTGATTCACATCTCTACACATCTTACTGTTTTTTCCCTGGGCTGATATTTTGTCTAGGCACATCCTCCTCCATAACATTTTTACTTTCTGTCCATGTTATAACTCCTTTTTCTATCAATAAGGTGCTGAAAGAAAGCAGGCAGGTGTGGGAAATGCCACCCACGTCCCTGTTAAAACAAGGAAGTTTTAGACAGCTGAAGAACAAGACCAATAAAATAAACAGCTATGAAATAAATTTGCTGGGAGCACTTACGTTTCCTGAACATTACATATACAAATCCCCAGCCATCAGGAATTACCATTAATCCTATGATTTTTGAGATTACCTGAGCACCCCATCTGTTCCCGCAGTCTTTCTCTCCCTGCGCAGCTCTTCAGTTGACTGGAAGGCCACCTTGGGTACAGCCCTATGTTTACCTCCATGGAAAGTGGAAAGCTATGAGAATAGAAAAAATATCTAGCAAGGACAAAGTTCAGGAGAAGGAAAGAGGGGGTAATGGTTGTGTGCTCCTCAGGCTACATCTCTATAGCTTCTGTGCCAGCCATGCCTCCACTTTTCCTCTCCTCAAGGCAATTGCCTACGCGTACACACACACTCACAAATTTCAGGAGGGAGAGAAAGCCTACCTGCATTAAGGGTCTCAAGTTATCACTACACATTTTTCAGTATGCAGAGGGAGAAAAACTTCTGCCACTCGTCACTGGCAGTGACTTTCAACCCACCCTGGTTTGATCCTACACGCTTAGGAGAGAAGCTGCAGAAGCACAGCACTGCCTGTGGCGCTGCCAGGTGTATTGATAGTGAAACCGTGTTTTTCAGCAGGTGAAATTTTAACTGGATGTGAGAGGAGAAGGAGAAAAGCCCCAAGATTTTTTAGAAGTTGAAAAGACATCTGTCTCCAAGAATTTGGATCATTTTGAGAGGAACAAAAATTTTACTTTCAGGACTATTTTTATGAAGTCTAAGGAAAAAATGCACTAGTAGTAGCTGGTGATAAGAAAAATGTTGGTTCAGTTCTGCTAGACACAAAGAAGTCATCCCATCTTACCTCAGGCAAAGGAGTTTTAAGCAGAAGGTGATGGGAATTACTTCCAGCTCATCACTTTGTGACCATGCTCGGGGTGCCCATTTGTTTCAGGAATTTAGTAGTCTGAGGACGTCATGATTCTTCTAAAACTGTAGCTCTTTTTACCACATTTATTGCATGTCTGACACATACCTCAGCTCCTGATTTGTTAGGTCACTTCTGTTAACGCAGTCTTCTCATTTATAAAGCTAATGCTATGATTTCTGGGGACTTAAAATATGCCAATCAAACAGAAAAGTTGCACGGAAAATGTCAGTGAGTTTTAAAATGGGATTCCTTCCCTTCGCTTGAATAGTATTTTCTGAAAAACCTTTTCCACAAGAACACGAATAGCAGTGCATCATCGCTCCTAAACAATAATTATATGACTAAAACTGCAAGTGGTGAACACAGGAACCAGACTGGATGTTCTCTGGGAAAACAGAGCAAGGCAGATTTTTTACCCCACACACAAAGAAAACATTTCTGACAAAATGACATTAAAAGAAAAGCTGTGCTGGGGCTTTCATGCCAGGCATGACTACAGTGCCGAAAGGCAGCAATCAGTAATTGGGTGTTTTCTGATGAGAAAACCATGAAGGAAATCTGACGTAACATTTGAAAGCTGAATGTTTACTTCTGTCAAAATTTCTTTTCCTGAACAATCACCAATCCAGAGACTTGAGCAGAAGATACCATCTCTCAGAGAACAAGCAGGTGCAATGTCTGAGTGATTAGTCCTAACAGGTCATATAACACATATCATAAGAGCCTAGCAAAACCAGAACTGAAGTGACAAAGAAAGTGCTTGAAATAGTAAAACGAGGCCACAAGGGGATAAGTCCAGAATTAACTTGGGACGGGGTGTAGAGCACCTCCCCGGTCTTGCAGAGCTACATTCAAGCCCAGAGGAGGCCTGCGCAGCTGCTCTCGCTGCCTCTACTTGCTAAAAAGGAGACCTTAGAGTCAAGGGACAGCAGCCTGGACCTGCTTGTTTGTTTTAAACAGGAACTGATTTTTTTTCTTTTTTGAAGGAGAAGTTTTAAAAACAAACAGTCTATACAAATGGCTACTTATGGCTACAGACAGTCATGGAAAACACACCTCTTCCCTGTTGCCTAGATGGACTAAACTTCTCCCGGCACTCCACTGGGTCATTCCATCACACACTCTTTCCAAACCCACTGTTTTATTTCTCTTGCTAGCAGGCTCTTTTACTCCACATTTGAGTTGTTCTGTTGTTCTGGGCTTTCTACTCAAAACTTGTCCTTCAAGCTCAAAGAGCCAATGAGCCCAAAATCACTTTCCAGTGGTAAAGCTTCTGCTGACTGGGAGCTTGCTATGAACCACTCTTTTCCATCTGAGCCATTTCTCATGGTGAAATAAGCCAACAAGCAATTTAATAACTAGGCCAACGTGAAATCTCTGTAAATTAACACAATGCAGGTCTAAATTCCACTTATGTCTCTCATTACCTGCCTAACCGGACAATTTCAGACACTCAAGGATCAGAGATAACACTGGGTAACAGAAGTAACTTCCACCTGATCCACAGAGTGAAAGTCGGTGTGTCTCACCGCCTCCAGATTTCATGACTGCTTAAAATACAATGTGAAAGTATTTTCAGTAGGAAACCAAACTATTTGGTGCTTCAGAAGCCAAAAATTTGTCTGGAGAGAATCTGTAGCCATTTGTCTCTTCCTCCTTCTTTCTGTGTTACCATATGATCCCCACTAGTTTGCCTTCCTGGACAGTCTTCCACATGCAACATACAGAACCTTAAGCACTTTAAAATCCTGAAAACTAATTCAGAATATTGTACCTTTTGAAATATTTCAACTGAAATCACATGGAAGCTCCATAGTAAAAGTCGTCTTCCCTTGAAATATAGCCTGCACTTGCCCAGATGAACATGTTGCAATCACATAACTGCTTTCTGAAGTTTAAAATGTTTGAATTTTCATTAAAATAATGTAACAATTAATTGTTTCATCTATCCCATATTATTGACTTTGCTCCTTCCCTCCAAATAGTCCCTTCTCCACTATTTGCAAAGTTATTGTGTCCTTGTAAACTGGTATTTACACGAAGGTAATAAGCATCATTTCAATGAAAAGTATCACAGTGACTGTTTTAGACAGCATTAGGAATGAGGTAATCATTTTTTTCACTAAAAAAATCAAAAATCGTCACTTTCTTAAAATGTGATTTCAAGTTTTTTGTGAAAGATTTTTTGTATAAGAGGAGCCAAGAACTTCATTGTGCTGCAGAGCATTTTGTTATTATTTTATAGGAGATTGTTTGGATTTCCAAGCATCTTTTTAGTTTGATAATAGCTGTTGGGTATAGGGTTTTATTGATTTATAAAGTCACAGCCATTTTTCCTGTCTCTGATGTTTACAACAGCTAGCTGGAAAACAATGCTGGCTTTGCAAAAACAGCAGGAGCTTAGAGCAGCTGAGGCCAGGACATTATTTTCTGGGAAGGGACAAGGGAAAAGAAGGAAAACCGTTCCAGAGGACAAACAACAGCATGGGGTTAGGGAACACATGAGGATGTTTCAGTCAATATTTATCTCTCGGATCAATAAAACTTGATGTTCACCTCAGTGAAATCAATACCTGCTTAATTCAAGCATCGCTGCTCCTTGGCTCAGTCTACTTCTCCCTGTTTCCAGGATCTAATTTCAGTGCTTAAGATTTCAAAGTTGATCATCACCCAACCTGATCACTGCATTTCCAGAATTTTTGCCGTGGGCTCAAATGCAAAAAAGTTTTTCCCTTCACTGAGCACTATTTCCCTTAGTACTGGAGACAGACAGATACTGTCTGTGCAAGTACGTTTGCCTGCCTGCTGTCTGACAGGCCTCTAGTAACATGCTCAACTTGCAGCAGCACAAACAATAAACCAGGAATAAAGGAATAAAGTCTTCACTACTGATGCTTCTCTCTTAAGCATCATGAGAGTCATTATTCACAGAGGAAATGAAAGCCAGAAAGTCTCACTATTGCAGCACTAAACTCTTACATGTTAGCAGGACACCATCTCAAGCTGGATTTTCCATAAATCTAAATCTTTTTCTAAGCCAGGGTAAAAGTCAGGAGGCCTGAGGAAGTTGTAATACAGACAAACATAGGGGCAGAAAGATTAACAGAGATGTTGGTGTCCTTACAAGCGCCTCATAGGTGCTGAAAAAAGTGTTTTATCTGTTAATGTTCTTCTTAATATCTGGCTTCTTGTGTGGGGACAGTCCTTATCAGATTGTTTTATAAGTTGGCAGAGTGCTATCTGTGATATCTGCACCCAGTCTGAATCCTAAAGATCCTGAGCTTTACCACACTTATTAACGATAAAGCATCGAACACTGGAAACTCTGGCTGACTTTTCACATCGAGATTTCTATACTGCCCTGCAAGGAAATTTCAGCTGAATCCTTAAAAGGGCTCCATACCAGCATAGCACTTAGCAAGCTCATGTAGATTACCCTTTCTACTAGAACTTGAACATCAATTGCCAACACTTGCCAAAGTATTCTCTCTTTTTCTGTCCCCTCCACAGCTGGACCTGGGTGTTTTGCTAGCCCCTCTCACACCAAAAAGTTCATTTTATCCTTTAACCTTCATCTCTCCTTCTTTTGCACAAAATTGCAGGAAACTGTTTTCAGGTTTGCTAAACCAAAGGATGTTTTGGTTGCCAAACTGCATCAAAAGGAAAGAAAGAATGCGCTTTCATTTGGTCTTATCACAGAACTCATAATAACATTATTATATATGCAAAGAACTCCATGCTTGTTTATCTGCAACAACAGAATGACACATGCAAATATACATATGAAAGGCCTGAATATCTCAAGCTGCCGATAGTTCAATCAAGAATATTATATCCTCAAAATACAAACCCAATTATTTATTTACATCAATTGTACTAATACTTTCTTGGTAATTTTCTGTTTTCCTTTAACAAGCCCTGCCAGGTTCACTCTTTGGTTTTCAGGAAAATACCCTGAGAAGGAAAGACTCATTTTCTAAACACTTTGCAGCGTTGATAATGATAAGTACAGACTAGGATTATTTACCATTTATTGTGCTGCAAGTCTTCTACACAATTAAATTTGAAATGCCATTCAAACTCCAAAACATTTTATCATAGTATCCATTGCCAAAATAAAAAGTTTGGACAAACTGAACTGGTATTTAAATGGATATATCTTCAAATCATGGCCCAGTAGAATTGTTTCCTATAGGGTATCTCAGAAAATGCAGTGTCCTGTAACCAAAGGTTTGGTTTGTTTTGCTTTCAAGTTCCTGATTTTATAATTTTTTTTTTCCTTTTTTTTCTTCTTTTTTTTTTCCCCTTTACATTTGGCAATACTTCCTACTCACAGGAACTTATCTATGTGTTACTAACACAAAGCTTTTAGAGTATTCTGATAACGTATTCTATTTTAGGACTCAATCCTATAGCAGATCAAGTCATTGCTCACATGGCAGAATAAATACACAGCCTCAAATATTGATGAGAATTCAATTGCATCTGGATTTCTCATGTAGATATTTCACCTCTCCATTTACATTCTTATTATCTCTTCTATTGAGAACACTTGCACTAGCCATCCTGGGGATGGATTGGGATAAAATATACTCAGATGATTAGGAGATCCCTTGAGCAGTACAGCTATCCTAAAATAATCATCACAGAAAAGTACATTTGCATTTTCAAATGGCATGGAAGAAAAACTTATAACCCAAATTTTAATCTTTTGCTGACCAAACATGATCCAGTGAGATGTGCCCCAAACGCCAGGCCACTTGTTTTTGCCAAAGACACCGCTGGCCCCTAACGGAGGGCAACTTTCTGTGCTGAGGCTGTGGACCCACACACTCCCTGCTCTACCCAGCAGGACACACCTGCCCCCAGAGCACCCTCCCTTTTGGGGACACATTAGGGAAGGGGGGTGTGTCCCAAAACAGAAAAGACGAACACTGCCAGAAAAGCCCTGCCCCACAGAATGGAGAAGCGCCATCACTACTCCTGCTAGTGCACACGCCAAAGAACTACAGTAAGGGGAGGCAATTCATTTCATGAGACTGCAACTGTCTAAAAAACATCCGTCAGAGGAGTGACGCAGGTGCCTACCCAGCCTAAGCGCAGGTGTCGAGGGCTGGGGTTTATGCCCCGGGATTGCTGAGACACCCACATAAGGATGGAATTCGTGACACAGGCGCCCCAGGACGCCCATGCTCCCTGGAGCATCCAGAATAACACCAGATACGGAGCATCCAGAATAACAGTGCTTACCCATCATCACTCCCCCGAGGTATGACTCGGCCAACTACATTCAGGCCCCTGCAGGAGGACTACTCGCATTTGCCAAGAGATGCTTGAGTTTCTGAACAACTCGGTGCCCCAGGGCAGACACCCTAGTCCTTCCCTGTGGACAGGGGAAGGCACTGCAGCCTTCATCAGGGCTTACAGGTGAAGATGAGCAGCATGCCTGGCACAGTATCTCTCTCCAAGCAAAAGCCCCACTTCAGTGAAGGTGTTAGATATGGTGGTTGTCCAGGTCCCATGGCCTGAACCCAGTTAATGATGAACCAAAGCCGCATACAGGACTGCATTAAATCAGAGGAGCCTTCCCCCTGGACAAGGGAGATGGCCCAGGCTCCTCCTGCACTCAGCTGGGACGCTCTGGCACCTCCAGAAAGAGACAAACCACATCTCCAAACAGGCTGCATAAATCACTTCCTGGGTGTGCCTGCCCCTTTCTTCCATCTCTGAAGGGAGCCAAGAGAACAACCTTGGCATTAGAGGCTTGACTTTTAGTTAGCTACTGTGAGGTGAGCCGAATCTGGGACAGACTGTCAAAATGGCAAGCAATTCATTATTCATGCACTGAGAAGGCGATGCCAGGGTTGCAAAGCATAAAGTCTATACAGCATAGTCCTGGACTGCCTCCAGGATGTTATTTTATCTTACTTTTCTCTGGCTCCCAGTGTTGTTATTCTTTCATCCATGCCCTTCCTCGTATAACCATTTAATTGGGTGATTGGAGGGTATGGCTCCACAGGACATGACGAGATGATGTATCAGCTCTGCTGCCAAAAGTGCTGCCCCCTCCTTCCCAGTCTCCCTCCTCCTGCCTGACTGCTGCTGCTGCTACCTTCTGCTGGCTCTAGCTCATATCAAAGCCCTGCCTGAATGCACTAACATGATGGAAAACAGCAACTGGGGCAATTAATTTTCTGGCATTTCATTGAATTAGCTCATGGCAGGGTGCAGTGGGAGGCCCGGGCCAGTGCAAGGCAGGGGAATCCTAGAATCATTAAGGTTGGAAAAGACCTCTAGGATCATCAAGTCCAACTGTCAACCCAACACCAACATGCCTCCTAAACCATGTCCCCAAGTGCCACGTCTACACGTTTTTTGAACTCCTCCGGGGATGGTGACTCCACCACCTCTCGGGGCAGCCTGTTCCAGTGCCTGAACACTCTTGCAGTAAAGACGTTTTTCCTAATATCCAATCTAAACCTCCCCTCGTGCAACTTGAGGCCATTTCCTCTCGTCCTGTCACTAGTGACTTGGGAGAAGAGACCAACCCCCACCTCACTACAACCTCCTTTCAGGTAGTTGTAGAGAGTGATAAGGTCTCCCCTCGGCCTCCTCTTCTCCAGACTAAACACCCCCAGCTCCCTCAGCCCCTCCTCATCAGACTCATAAGCTACTCATGAGACTTGTTCTCCAGAATCAGGGAAAAGAGTCAGGGAAGAAGAGGGGAGGGGTGCAGGGCAAAGGGCAAGACATAGCTCTCCTCTCTTAATGGGAACAAGCCTTCAGATGAGTTCTGCTGCCTTCACTCTCACCAGCCCAACTTACCCAACCAACTGGCTCCTAATTAGTACCTTGACTGATCGCTATTTAGTTAATAGGTCTGGCAGGGGAAGAAAATTGAGAGCAGCAAGGTACAGACTCTACCAGCCCAGAGAGTCCTGGCACTGGGGGAGGCCAAGGCTCATGGCCCTACTCACCATCATGCTATATTCACTGGGCAACAGAGGTGTCTTGGGTCAGAGGGCTAAACCAGTGCTGGAGAAACTCATACCCTTGAGCAAGACTGAAATGTGAGAGTTACCAGCTCCTCGCAGCTCGGAGGAGGACGACCATGGCTATTCTGGCTGAGCTCTCTCATTTTGCCCACAGTGTCTATCCTGAACCCTCAAACAAGCCTTACCGTAGGTAAGCTGCTATTAAAGCTTCTTAACAAAAACACACTGGAAAAATTCCTGGCCAGCCCTCACCATTGATTGGCTCATAGCTCTTTCTGCAAGTTGATTTGTCATTAAACCCTGAGACAAGAGGGATTCTAGGCTTTGCCCAAGGTGATCCAGGAAATTTTAGGAGGTCAGAAACTGAGTGCAACTCCTTTGGGTACTAGACCAGCAGTTTAAAGAAAAACACATCTTTTCTCTTCAGAGGGGTGTTGGAAACAGCTCTATGTTCATGTTTCTTTCAGTATGGGATTTGGCTTTCTTCAATAAACCTGATCTGGGACTGATCTGAAGCAATCCAAAACTATCTATTTCCACAGATTTCCCACATAATTATTCTCCTTTCCTTAACTTTCTATTCTTTCCTTCCCCTGCAGTGTTTGTGAACACTTTTGTTTTCCTCACTCAATTAATGATCCCTTTTACTTTCTGTGCTGTACTTTTTATTTCTCCCTGCTGTACACGAGGAGGTTTGTATCTATACACTGCAACATTATTTGTTAACGACAAGCTATCCCTCACCAATTACTTTGCTGGGATTTTACTACGCTGTCATTATTTTATCGCCAACAATCTGCTGCAACTTTTGGCTGGGAAGAGAAGAAACAAAACTTGCTGTATGGCTATGCCCTGGGACCCTAAATACAGTAGCACAGAGCTATTCCTAACCAACACACTGCCATTTCTTCCCACAGCATATTGCCTCTAGTCACCATTACACCTGGAAAAGACTCGAGAAGATCACTGGGAGAGCATTAACAGTTGAATTTGCAGCCCCAGTGATCGAGGTATGCCCTTTTAGGTTGCAACATTTTGAGTAACACTTGCCAAGGGCACTGAAGAGCAAGTCAACTTATTTATGAAAGACAGGTCATTGATATGATTTGTAACAAATAAATCACTGCAGCAAATACAGCATTCAGAGTAGTAATATTTATCACTGCACAAAAATATACTATTATTTAGTACGATGACACGACTTTTGGAAGGCCATCAAGAACATCCCTTCCCAGCATTTCCATCACTCACTGTCTAAATCATTTCCTCTGTCTCTCCTACAAGGGTACCCACTTTTGCAGCACATCAGCTCTTGAACACCAGCATCCATTTTGCCAGAGTCCTTCAGCAGCGCTTGCTATGGATGCACTAACCTATGTGCTTATCCTCATCTTGTCTGAAGGCTTCAAACACATGAAGGAACCTTACCAGTACCCACAGCATAGTTTTGACATAATATTCCTGAAGTCCTCTCTGTTGTCCTGTGTCTTATTGAAAGGACACCACCCCATCTGCTGTGCGGCCTGAGGCTCAACATCCTTCAAAGCCTACTCCCTGCTCCAAGAAACCATCTAACCCCTCAGCTGTATTCTCCTTTCTCTCCTTAAACCCAGCTTCCCCTCTAGCACCTCCATCCAACCTCAGACACCTTCATCAAACCCTCTCTTAAAGACATCTATTGACAATAACAAGAACCATGAAGACATGAACTTCAACAGTAGATCTCCTAGAAATATGTGAAATATTGTGAATCTCCTTCAGTGAAAAGAAAAAAAGAAAACATCCCAAATTCTCTGTTTTACTGTCAGTAACGAACTCCACTCTAATTGCTCATTTCCTGTACAGGGCAACCAACCTTCAGTATGCTTCAGTACTGACACTGCCTAAGGAACACCCTTCCCTTCTCACTGAACTGTTGGGGGCTGCTGGGTCCATCTAGTACAAATGGCTTAATTCAACTTTGAGAGAAGCACCCTGCCCCATTCACAGCTGAAACACTTCTTCAAATTTTTCCAGCAATTAGGCTGTAAACACCGTAGTCAGCTGAGAGAATTCCCTTTTGAGTTTATAAACTAAATGGCAATTTCCTTGTTCAAAAGAGGAAAATGCTGGGAGTAGAATAAATTAAATTTTTTCACACATAGAGGGAAGGGACAGAGGAAGAAGCCCCAGTTGTCTCCGGCAAGGAAGCCAAGTCCTTGAATGCTGGGCTGTCTTTCATGTATTAAATACATCTGTTCCCATGTTTTGTCCGTATGGAGCCAGGTTGCAATAGATGCGGGCTCCATCCACCATTAAGCTTAAGACAGTTGCATTTATTAGAAAAACTACTGAGGAGATGAGAGTGCTCAGGGAGGAGAAAGGAACACTGTCATCTCCTCATCTAAATGCAGGTGACGCAGCAAAAGTTTTCAAAGAAACCCCAGAATAACTGAGTAAAATGGCTTTTTTTGCCCCTAGCATATATTCTACCTGTCGATTCTTTTAAATCCCTCAATGTTTGTAAATCAAATCAGTTAAGGTAAACCTAACATATTTGTTATTTAGTGTTATAAGATTAATCAAGGTTTAGACTAATTACAGAGCAATACATAAACACTGAAGGAATTGCCAAGTGGTCTTAATGCCACGTCTAGTTGATTTACACCCATTATTTCAGGGGGAAAAGGTCAATTGTTTATAGTTCAACACTGAAACTCTGTTGCATTTTATTGGGGGGCTTCCTGGGGGAGGGTGAGAGCAAAGGAGGAAGGAACAGATTTCAGGGAAGCTGGTGCGTATGAAGAAAACACATTCTGCTCTAGCTCAGTAAGGTTTTTGTGTAACAGAATAAATTTGGAATTTATAAACTATAGTTTCTTTCAGATTCAGGGTAATCAAAAGCACTTTACAGGCCTTTTCCTTACCATGCAACAACTAGGCAGGCAAATGCAGCAGCCGTTCTGCATGCAGTAATAGTTAACACAGCCTGGCCCATATAAATCCATTTTATAAAAACAGGCAATGGTGGCTCAGAGAGGACATGGGCATTACCTGAAATGTTTAATGAAATATCAAGGGCTCCAGTGAGGAAGAGAGGCTAAAAGGATTGCTTTCCGATGGCATGCCTATCTCAGGAGAACACCCTACACCACACGGCAAGTCGTATGTGAAGGCAAGACTTCCTCGCTCCCCCCCAACACTGCACTTGGTTTCTGAGCCACTTGCTTCATGGGTGACCCAGCTCTGTTCCCCAAGCCTGCTTGCACGGCATTCAGTTTACCATGGGTTTACCTAGCAAGGGGTAGGGTTTGTAGAAAATAAAATGACTACCCCATATCTCAGATAACGTGTGCATCCTTCCAAATGCCTGGTCCTGACAGTAACACCCTGAAATGACTAGCACAAAACCAGAGGTGCGGCAGAGTTACTTAGAACAGAGGAGTCTACTCAAGAGAGAAAATTCTGGGATAAATTTCCACCATTGTATTCCCCTCAGTGTTGACTATCAGAACTTTTTAATTTAATGAACTTCTTCCCCCCCACCAAAACAGGCAATGCTACATGCATGAAAATACCACAAGTTGTAACCTTGTTTGCTGCCAGAGACAACGCACATCTGTGAAGCAAACTCAGAACAGGCCCAGGGGCTGCAGCTAGGCATGACTACTGATGTGAGATCTGTGACGGATGGAGCAGACAGGAGACTGGACAAGCTTCCCATGCTTCCTTGGCAGTATTTTCAGGTTTTCCATCCTGCTGCATGTGATACCCCATTACAGACTTAGCAGAAGCTATAATGCAAGCCCATAGCCAAACCCAGGGACACCTACGAGTACAATTCTCTAATGGTATCTTACACTGCTGCTATTTCTCCAGTAATGAACTAGACAAGAGATTTCTTGCTTCAAGCCCTGCCCGGCACCACGGACTCCAGACTTCAGAGGAAGTTATGTGGGTGCTTCTGCTGGGATGTGCTTAGAGGTAAAGACAGTACAGACGGATTGAGAGCTTGTCACGGTGCTCATCCTTCTGTTTTTGTTTTGCCTCTCCCTCCAGCTTCTCTTCAAATAGATCTTGATGATCCATATCTCCTTCCAGCCTTACTTTGCCTTTTTTTTTTTTTTTCCTCCAAGATTTTTTCCAACACAGTTTTCAAAACTGTTCAAAAGAGCAACAACTACCTACACTAGCACACTGTGGACAAGGTATTCCAGGGGTGTAAATCACCATGCACCATTTTATACCAGCTGAATACCTGGCTATCTTTTTATTGGATAAAAACAAAATAAAAGCATGGCAAGCTTTCATTAGGATAATTAAACCAGAAATACAGCACACATGAAAAAGCAAATCTCCTCAAGACATTAAACTCTGTATTACTCTGCATCAAAACATGACAACTTATAAAGTTTAAGGATTTTCCTCACATTTTTTTCCTGCTTTTGCAAAAATGCAATATTCAGTTATGAAACAGTTGACACACTGAATCTGCCCAAATATAAAGCAATTTATCCTAAGGGGTGTAGTTTGTGCTTTTAAAGCAGCCTGCTATTTTTGGTGTACCCCTGAGATGCAGGTGAGCAGAAGCCGGGCACAGCACAGGGCGAGTAAAACATGAACACACTGCAATAAATCTCTGCTCAACCAAGCCTCCCGGGCTGTGTTTCAGTATAGCAGTTTCTGTGACGGATGCCCCCGAAGGTGGCTGAGAGACTAACTGGCATGAGATGGAGGATAAGGGCCAGAGGAAAGAACAAAAAAACCCCAAACCAACACAACTTTTTGCCTGCATTTCAGGTAGTGTATACGAAAGATGTGTCCTGATAACATGGCGTTTACTCCGCCTCCTTTTACACAGGTACCACTTAAATTTCTCAAATTAAGCTGCTTCTGCTTCTGAATCAGAGAGGAAAGAAATCTCTTCAATCAAAATTTTGTTACTGTTTTCAAATGTCTGCATTAAGGCAAATAAATCCTTTGCACAGTATTTGAGAAACTACTTACACTTCTCAGATGAATTTAAGTTACTCAGATAAACCTGTCCTAGCTTGGGCAGGAATAAGTTAAGAAACCAGTTCTGCTGAAACCTATGGGGTTTCTGAAAAATTACAATTGTCCTAGAGTCACTAAGACACTGATGCAAAAGCACAGATTTGCAGACCTCCTCAAAGAGAAGTGTGCTTTTGTGAAAGAGTTTAATATTGAAATCAATAATTACATGCTTACTTGGAATCAAATTACTGAAGGCTCAACCTCCTTTTGAAGGGTGGAGGCTTCCCATTGAAAGAGATAACTATGTGTTTTCCTAGGCTTTTGATGTTGAAAGCCATTCAAAAAAAATTCCAGGCAAAACTGAAATTACAGCAGTGTGAAATTGCCCTCAAAGAAGCGTTTATACAGCTGCATATTTATTCTGACCGTTTTGCTCCATGAAATTCATACTTGTTCTCTGTCATATGAGATTTTCAAAACATTCAACTGCAGATTTCACCAGTCTGGAAATCTCACTTGCCTGCTGGTAGTTTAGAAGATCAAGGGGCGGCACTGAATGAATTCCCATAGTGGTATCTTGCTTAATTGAATTCTGCAGTTGCCCCTAAATTAAATAAAGCAAGGAGGCAAAAGCAGAAGTGAACAAGTGAACAAAGAGGTCTACAAGATCTGCAGGATTTGGAAAACTTTCTGAGGTAAGTTTTTCAATTAAGTGCCAAACTGGAGTTACAGCTCTTTGAATCTTTGTGTGACTTAGCAAGTAGGTTTCAAAAGATTTTTAAGCTTTGTAGGAGAGGCCCAGCACCACTGAAGAAACTAGGGGCTGGATTGCTGAGCACCGCCAAGAGCTGCGTCCAGCCCTGAGGGTCCTCTTAAACCTGCTGCAGTTCTGCAAAGGGTAATTCAGCTCCTCCAGCAATGCTGGAGCTCGAGGTGCCAGAAGCAGGGATCTTTCTATATAGATGTAATCTATAGCACCTTTTCTGTACCTATCTATACCCCCTTCGGTGGTCATGAGCTTGGATTCAAGCTAGTTGCATTCCCAGTATAGGTCATTAACTCAAAAAGCCAGACAGGACTTGGATAGGAGCCAAGTCACCCAACCTGGAGAGAAAGCTGGCTCGTTCCCCTCCAGTGTGAGGACGTGAGCTGACACAGAGGTAACACAGACAGAGAGCTGGGTTTATGCTACAAGGTAGTAGCAGGCTATCTTGGCAGGATGGTCTCATAAACCTCCTGAGCAATGAGCTCATAAGCGCGCTGAATGTGAAACGCAATGGAAGGTGTAGGACTTCATACTTAGCTTTAGGCTGTTGGTGAAGGAGGAGAGTTGTTCTGTCCCAGCATGCGTTCCCAGTTGCTACAAGCCTTCTCCATGGGCCAAACACCTCAGCCATGCTGGCTGCTCAAATTATGATATCTGGCTTATGCACAAATAGAGGGAGCAAGAGAGGCGCTACAATAGCAAAAGAGGCTACATCACTCCCTAGAGGAAATTATTTATTTTCTCTCCAAACTGAAGCAGGGACCTGAAATAATGTTACCAGTCCCCTACCTTCAGATAGTTGGGTCTGGGTGTCTCCCAATAATGTCTCTTACAGAACTCAAAAAACACTGAAGAACACAGACACCCAACCTACAGCCTAGTGTCTCGTGTTTTACCCCTAATGAAAAAGTACGATGTTTATACAAAGTGGAAAAGTTCAAACTACGAACATTTGGATAAATGCACTCCCAAATGCAAAAAGCTTCAACTTCTCATTTGGATAGATCTCTCTTTTCCATACCCAGCTGGATGTTTAATCACACAACCCAGCAGTGGTTTTTGTAGTTAAGCCTGGGTGATTGCATCTTCCTGCCTACATGGATGTTCTTCCACTAAGGTGGAAAACCCTGACTTCAAGCCTATTATATTTAGTCTTCAGCTACAGCTCTACGCTACACATTAGCTGTCTTAAATAATATGTAGCTCTGCTGTTGCTTAACAGAAAAAACTTCCCTATCCACTGCTTGCCTACAAATAAGTGACAACTGACTAAGATTATTTTTAAGACATAAGTTGTACCCTATATGGTGAACTTAAGGACACGTAAAAAAAATATGGACAGAAGTCAAGAGCACGAACTGATAAGATACTGCAATGAACCATTTTCTTTGAGAGATTTCTTTTTTTCTTATCTGAAATTATTCTATATACACAAAAACAATCTTCAGCAGGTGGATCCATCACACTCTGGCTCAGGACCTGCATGCAAACAATGTAATATGCATGAATGCTTTTTAAAACCACCCACCATAAAAGCAACTTCTCTGTGCTTGTCTCCTTTGTTCCCTGTATAGGTTGATAGCTCTTACAGAGTGTTAACATCCATAATGTTGATAATGAGCTTGTCTAAATATATGATAATAGCTTTAGAAGTACTAGCAGTGCCATCAGTAGCAATTCATTGTTTGCAAGAAAATTTAAGGCAACTTTGGCATCTCCCTACTTGGAACAAATATGACAATCAGCAGTTTTTATGTATATCATTGTAGAAAATATATGGAGAAATATGGTGTCATGTTGCTTTTCTTTGCTGGCTCAAACAAAACTGTATTTAATTTATGTTAAAATTCAGCTGTGGGAGGAACAGAAATTCTTTTCAAAAGTAGGATTTTGGCTTTGCTTTCTTAACTAGTAATTTTAATTCATTCCTACCTTGGCCACCACTAATCTTGAATATAGTTTCTTATATTGGCACAAGACCCAGTCAAAAATGAGACAATACCGTGCTCCATGAGAATGAAAAAAGAACAGTCCTCGACTCTCAGGAGTTTGCAAAGCAACGGCATTTACACACTTTCATTCAGAAATATCAGAACTACTGTCTGGTCGCTGCCTATCGGGTCCTGGAGCCACCTACAGCTGGTTTTAGCTCAACCAGAGATTCACAGCAGGAAGTAGTGGGTTTCAAATGCAGAGTAAACAAATTCACATGAAACTCAATCTCCAACCATGAAGCAGAGGCTGGCATCGAGCTCCCGATCCAGACTTTGGGAAGGGTTAATACCTGGTTTTCTACCTTGAAAAGTCCTTTAATTTAAAGCCTAACAAGAGATGATGAAAATAAAATTTATGTCCTGCAGGAAATTAAGATTATGAAAGTTTTCTTTGTCTTGGAAAAAAGAAAAATTCTGATTGTCATTAAGTGAAATAGTAAAATAATTTTAAGGTAGTGATTTTGACAATAATCTCAGCTGAAGCAGAAGGCAAAATTATTTCTTTCAGTCTCAAAATTACATGATAACAGACCATGGAAAATATCAGTGTGAAAAGTGTTTCTATGCAATGTTTCCATTTGACGGAATTGCTATTTTAGACAGAAGGGAGATTTTTTTTATCAACTTATTTCTCACATCACAGAAGCTTGCAGTTATAGTTGCATCAACTGCATCTGCAAAATGCTGGAGCCCAGTTTACATCCTAGAACAATTAGGGATTTCCATAAAATTATGTGCAAGGTAGCGTTCTAGTTCAATAACATGACTTACTTACACTAGGATTAAGAGAGAAATAAGAGAAATTGCAGACAAAAGGATGCTTGGAGGTTTTTTGTCTACAATTCCCTCCTTCCCATTAATCAGGGCAACTTTTGAACAGCCTTAATTACAAAACAGTACTTTTTAAACTGAATTCCTGAATCAAAGCACAAGATGAATTTTGAGAGCATAAGGCTGTGCAAGCCAGCTGGGAGGGAGAAAAAAAAAAAAAAAAAAAAAACCAACACAAAACAACAGACCAGGGATCTCTTGCAAGTTATAGTCCACAGCATCCCTTCAACAAGTGTGAATGAGGGTAAAATGGCTTATGTTCTCGGGGTGCATATATACTCTTAACCACAAAGTTATTAGACTTTTAACACAACCATAGAATCACAGAATCATTAAGGTTGGAAAAGACCTCTAGGATCATCAAGTCCAACTGCCTACCCAACACCCCCAGGCCTCCTAAACCATGTCCCCAAGTGCCGCGTCTACACGTTTTTTGAACTCCTCCAGGGATGGTGACTCCACCACCTCTCTGGGCAGCCTGTTCCAGTGCCTGAACACTCCTGCAGTGAAGACATTTTTCCTAATATCCAATCTAAACCTCCCCTGATGCAGCTTGAGGCCATTTCCTCTCATCCTGTCACTAGTGACTTGGGAGGAGACACCAACCCCCACCTCGCTACAACCCCCTTTCAGGCAGTTGTAGAGAGCAATAAGGTCTCTCCTCAGCCTCCTCTTCTCCAGGCTAAACACCCCCAGCTCCCTCAGCCGCTCCCCATCAAACCTGCTCTCCAGACCCTTCCCCAGCTTCGTTGCCCTTCTCTGGACACGCTCCAGCACCTCAATGTCCTTCTTGTCCTGAGGGGCCCAAAACTGAACACAGCATTCGAGCTGCGGCCTCACCAGTACAGGGGCACCATCACTGCCCTGCTCCTGCTGGCCACCCTATTCCTGATACAAGCCAGGATGCTGTTGGCCTCCTTGGCCACCTGGGCACACTGCTGGCTCATGTTCAGCTGGCTGTCAACCAGCACCCCCAGGTCCTTCTCCACTGGGCAGCTTTCCAGCCACTCTTCCCCAGGCCTGTAGCGTTGCATGGGGTTGTTGTGACAAAAGAGCAAGACCTGACACTTGGCCTTGTTAAACCTCATACAATTAACCTCGGCCCATCGATCCAGCCTGTCCAGATCCCTCTGCAGAGCCTTCCTACCCTCGAGCAGATCGACACTCCCACCCAATTTGGGGTCATCTGCAAACTTATTGAGGCTGCACTTGATCCCCTCATCCAGAGCATTGATAAAGATATTAAACAAGACTGGCCCCAACACTGAGCCCTGGGGAACACTGCTCGTGACTGGCCGCCAACTGGATTTACCTCCGTTCACCACAACGCTCTGGGCTCAGCCATCCAGCCAGTTTTTTTACGCAACGAAGAGCATGCCTGTCTGAGCCATGAGCTGCCAGCTTCTCTAGGAGGATGCTGTGGGAGACTGTGTCAAAGGCCTTGCTAAAGTCCAGGTAGACAACATCCACAACCTTTCCCTGTGGATCAAATACATGCTTTCTTCAGTCTTTCTATGGTATACTTATTTCAGACTGGAATTTTGTCTCTGCAGCCAGAATCTGAATACAAGTGCTACCAACCTTCCCTCCTGTAAGGAGGGCTGGCAGACACTCTGCTCTCCTCTCTCCTGTTGAAGATGTTGGCAGTTGCAGATGAAGGAATGTAACTCACAGGGAGGGAGGAAGAAAGACGCTTCTCCTAGGGTTGGACATGCAAGTCTGGGAGCCAAGTGGGAAAGAAGAAAGTCAGAGAGGTGGCGAGCTGGCTCACAGAGCCAGCATTCTCAAACCTATTGCCCTATTTCAGCCTCTCTCATGCCACAGTTTCTTCCATTTCAGATTCCCCCAAGTCCCTGCTATCTACTTTTCCAGCCACAAACATGCTGTTCTGCCTTTCCAAATGCAAACATATCTTACACAGGAGGGACTCTGCAAGCTGGCACCCAGGGCCCGGCTCAGCTGGACAAGTCCACGTCTTTTGCAAAACTGCTGTGACCAGTAAAGCAGCCAGAAGCAATGCCTCAAAGCACCGTGCTGGCTGCAGGCTCTAGGTTTCAGCCTGGCCATGCAGGTAACATGCCATGCCAGGCCCCCTCTGACAGCACGATTGCAAGGGAGAGCTGGAGCCAGAAGGTGCTCCATTTCTTATTTTGCCATTCCTTTCCCCCTGCCCCCCCGCCCCACCTTTGGTGGGTGTTTCTCATTATTTTCATTCCACAAGCACACTAGAGAGCAACAGAAAAATCTACAGTCCACCTCAGCCAGTTTTTCCATTTCCCCTAGCTATTACGACCTCTCCTACTGTCAAAAGAGTAGCAGGCAGGATTCTCCTCTTATGCCACAGCACCTTCTATAAAGCCGTAAAGGAGAAAGTTAACCTGAAAGCTTTAACACTTATCCACTGCTCCAGCTACTTCCTGAATCTGATAAAATGTTTAGGAAGATTCTGAAAAGTGATTACTTTTCAGAGTTGAGCCTTTGCACTGCTGGCACTGACCGCCTAGAGCTGCTCAGTGACTCACCCTCCAGTCCTTCAACCTTTCACACAGGGGAACTAAAGCAGTGCCACTTGGAGACAGCACCCACGCTTCCACCTCACCAAGCTTCTGATCTGATGAAGCAAGCAATGCAATATGACCTGCCAGATATGTTCAAGGCACTCTTACACTCACAGAGCGTGCCCGGCTGATTGTATGTGTTAACTGGGTGACAGCTACTTCAGCTCTCAAACACGCATGGACCACACAGCCACCTCTGGACGCAGCACAGCCACTGTTGTGTGGTGTTAACGCAACTGCAAATACCTTCTTATGCTCCGTGTTCCCTAGCACCTCCAGGTTACCTTTAGGGAAAACTGATGTGGCACTTCTGTCATATGTACATGCAGATACAACATCTCTGCACCCACCCCAATATAGCATGTTAGTCATTCCGAAAAAGGCTCTAATGTGGAGAAAAAGCTGGCTGTCTTGGAGGAATTTCCATGCTCCATGATCGCTTTCTGGTTCATGTCAGGAGCACTAAACCTTTATTTACTTGACAGTGTAAGATGGAAATACAGATACTGGAGCTTTTATTAAACTTATTCCAGTGCTTGCAACATTGGGAAAGGAAATGTTTTATTCTTTCACCTGAAACTATAGCAGTCATTGCCAATATCTGTGGCAGTTAAGAGCCATACCAAAACACACAACAGCAAAATCATGGGTTGATAACCATAATACGTACTTTACCTACACTGATGCCCATAACTACTCATGCCTTCCCAATCGCGCTGAGTTCCCAGCAAAGATGCGAGAGTTTATTCCACATTTTATTCAACATACCAAATGGGAGTTTTCTGTATGCTTCCCTAATTTAGCCTCTCTGAATGTCTGCCATCATTTTGTTCTGCATCAGGAAAAAACCCAACACAATAAGCAGAGGAAACTGGATATGTAATGGGACTTCTAAAATAGAAATGGGCTTACTTTTTCTGGAGGATTTATAGAAGTCCTCCTCTACAGAGAGGCCATTCCTTGCTCCAGAATGGCCTCATTCCAAATTGCTTTACATTAAAACCATACTTTAATCTACATGCTTTCACACAAGGCCCAGATCTGCTAAAAATACATGCTTACAAAAATTTTGTCTATGCTGAAATTCTGATTATCTGCTGAAATCTTTATAAGAAATTCCATGTGGCTCACTCCACATCAGGGAGGTTCTGCTAATCACTCTTCCCAAGGAGCTTGCCAGTGAAGTTCAAACCATATTTTCTTACAACCTGAGTTTTCTCAATTATTTTCAGTAATGATTTTACTTCTCCTGGTTATTTTTCCTTAGTGTAAATCCTCTTTTCTTTACTAGGGTATTTTTATGCTATGACAGCTGTGGCAAGGCATATATCCTGGAAACTGACACAAGGAAAAGAAGAATCTTCTACTATGCAGTGCCACCATACAGCTAAGAAAATGCTAACTTTCTAAGTCATGCAAGGAAACTGAGCAGTGCATACACATCTGTACCTTATGTTCATGGGAACAAGGCAGGCCACCTCAACTGCTATTAAGAAAACCTTGAAAACAAGAAGACCCAAAGAGCTCAGCTGGTTAGAGCTTTTCACCCAGCAACAATCACAGCTCCAGTTCCCTTTGCATCTTGAACCACCACCTATGTAAGCTTTCAGAGTATTTCTGGAATTCCATATTGCTACTTCCAAGCAGTAAAAAACAGCCATCTCACCGGAAAAGGCAAAAAGAAAAAAAAGTATTAGAAACCACGTTCAGCTTTGTATTTGGAACGCACTGGCAGCAAACTTCCCCCTCCCGAGTCCTGGAAGATGCAGAAGCATTAAATAAGCTATCGCGTCCAATGACAAACTTACTCCTTCCCACTGCTGAGCCAAATTCCAATTGATTCTGTAAGTACAGAAATAGCAGTAGAGCTAGTTAGGAAATATAGCTCATGGAAGCTTTTCTTTTCAGCTTTTCTTCAGTTTTTCTAGGAAGCACCAATGACAAATTTTAAACTGAGCATATTTGAACTTCTCCACACGTTCAGTGCATACTACCCATGTGGTTCTGGTTTAGTGCTAAGCTCATCACTTTTTTTTTTGTAGCTGACTAAAGATTTATTTTTTACTGAGCATCTAAGGAAGGAATAATTAGTCTTGCAAGGAGCAGCTGGATTTTAAAGAAAAGCGAATTTCTGCTCCAACTGCATGGAGGTAAGGATCACCGTATATCAAGAAAAAAAAAAATGCATTTCTCTCTGATAAAGAAAACGCAGGGAGGAGAGCCATGTGTTGACTGTATTTTGGGAAGGAAGGCTCTTTGGTATTCCGGAGGAGTGCAAAACATCCAGAATTTCTGGCCAATATTTCTGCCTCAAAAACAAACTAAACATCAAGAAGCTCTCTGAGCATTTTCTCAGCTTATGCTTCCTCCATTTAAACTATTGCTGGCAAGACCATGGCACTGTCCCGCAGACCTGCTTCATCGGTCTGTAAGGCACTTGGAACAGCAGTATGCAACAGTGCAAAACTGTGCTTTTTATCGCAGAAATGTAGTTATGAAACACTTTTTCATATCTATTATTTTCTCAAAAAAAGGTTACAAGGTACAGCTAACTGCAGAGACTTCCAAAAAAACATTACCAAGCTTGACAATCTGCATTGTTTAGAGAAAGAGAGAGACATTTATGCAAAGTACACAGGGCTACTGCCAGCCAGTCTGTTGAAAGCTCTGTATGGCCAAACAACAGCTTGGATCTTTACTGCAAAGGAAAGTAAAATAAAATTCTAATTAAAATAAAATCTGATGAAAATGGTGAAATCAGATTTGTACAGACACACAGATGATATTTTATGTACACATCCACCTGCACAGGCAAATATCTCTCTCTGTGGACACACATACTCCACAAACATGCTTCATTCCCCTGCTGTAACTGCATCTCCAGATTAACTTTTCTTGCATTTCTCGTAGCTTAGATCTTCTCTTTCTTTCTGACAATAACAGACAGCTAGAGCCACAACAGCATGTCATGAGTTTGTTTCCCAGTTGTAGGAATGAAGCCATGAAATATCACACTTTCAAGATATGACTGAAACCTTAATTTTTTTCAAGATCAAACAGAAACACCGGAGTTCGCAAAAACAAAAACACGGAAACTTCCAACTGTTGGGACATTCCCAATATGAGAGATAGCAAATAGCTTCTGCACAGCTTTGTCCTTTCCCAACCAACCTTTTAGGGTTAGTTTTTTCCCTCCTTCAGTCCTTGCTCATTGTTTTTTTTCCCAGCTACCAGGCTGCCAGTTCCTGCAGCTTTCCCATAGACTACAGTTCCCTCCTGCCCCAGGAGTCCCATGGTGGCTAATCTTTCTTCATTAACTCTACCCAACTGTAAGTGTAATTCCCACTGAGAACTGAACATAATATATGCAGTTATGACTTAATTCCGTTTTCACTTATACTTCTGAATATTACAGAAGTCCCTCTGGTTCATTTGTGAGAGCAGAACAAAGCCTACCACCATTTGCCCAAAGATACTAGTTTTGTAGGATTTCACACGATTGCTGAATCCCAGCTCTGCTTGCTGTCTCATGAACAAAAAGCCACTCCCAATTATTTTGTATGAAAAGGCGGAGCTAGTGAATCATAAGAGCATCACAGGAACCATGCAGACAGCCCCTTTTTAGGTTTCGAGACCAGCCACTAGCATGGGTCAACAGAAAAGCTATAAAACCCTGTCTCAGTCCCAGGAAGCTCATTAGGCACAATTCTCCCAGATTGTGCCTAACGCTCTGAGGGCGATTCCAAAACATCGCTTTTCTCCCATCTGCGTAACCACCTTGCACCCTCGCTGCTTCCAGAGGCACCTGGGTATGCCCAGATGGGGTAGATGGCTACAAAACAAATTTTAAATTTTGAAAGATTTTTATTTAGCCTTACACTGAGATTAAAGTTCCAAAGGGCTTCCTACTCCTTTTAGTGCTACTAAAGAACACTGGTGGATTTGAGGGCTGGAGGTTGTTTTTGTACATAATTGTCTGTTAACCTGTGAATTCTCAGAGCTTTCTGGTAAAGGAAATGCAACTCAAGCCCGTCAGCACAGAGAGATTCCTTTGGATCCCACTCCCTGCATTACAGAACTTATAAATGACAGAATTAGCAACGTGAACCCGTCTTGCCTTCTCAAGCATCAGAAACCAGTTACCATATTGGATTTACTAATTCCAAACACAGCATTTCTAACCTAGTTCCATTTTACTGCACCATGGCTAACTCTACAGAATTGCCATAAATTAGCAAAAGAACAACAATACACTAATATTCCCATAAAATAAACAAATTGCACTGTGTTAAAACCAAGTAACCAACTTCACAAACAATTTCATTTCTGATTAATAGAGGTCTTCTCTAATGTGACATGCTTTGATTAAGCATTAACCCTCTCTCTGGGGATAACCCAATGTCAGTTTGCAGGTAGCAGTATTTTTAATAATACGACAAATTGTCTATGCAGCAATACTGATTAGATGTCAAGGATTAATTCGTTTTGTGTTCACTTTGCAAGTGCTGGAATGAATGACAATTAATTAACGTAATAATAGCTGGTTGCTTCTATGAGTATTCTGACTTTCTCACTGCATTGTTTATACCCAGACTCTCATTTTCCAGTTTCCTGTGATGTTGACTAGTAAATGAGAGAGTAAAGCCATTCCCACTTTGCTCATCTTTGAAAGATGACTCTATTTGACTGAATTACAATACTGAAGGACATCAAGGAAGCTAGAGACAATGCTATTCAAATTCCACCAGTTCTGGAAAGATAATGGCAGGGAAAAGTCAAATAAAATAAAATAAAAAAAGAAAGGTCAAGTTTTTTTTTTTTAAAAAAAGCCATAAGTTACTGTTCATATCAGTATTCCAAAACCTACAGAACTGACCTAATTTTTGAGATGTTGTGCAACTATTGTTCATGCAAGGAGTAAGAACAGGGTCTCAGCACTTGAAAACAAAAATCTAGTCCCTATTTAGTGTCTATGTGTGGACTTGAAACTAAGTGCTCTATGAATTTTGGTTCTGCAGTCCAGGAGTGCACAGCACAATGCAGGACTGTGCTAATTCGCGTGCTAGCTCAGCTGAAGGCAGCAGTATGGCTGTACCACCACAGTACACTGCCTGCAATTTTACGCCCTGGCTTTTAGGATGTCCCTTCTGGGTATGTCCAGGCAGCAGGGTAAAGCATGCAGAAGAGATTCAATTACACCTGGGACCTGCGTCTGAGACCCAGACATTTTCAAACATGAAAAACATGTCCCAAACCCTGAAACAGCAAGAAGAGGAGAAGTTGAGACTTTGAGGCTCTCTCAGCCAGACAGAGAAGATACCAGAACCAGAAGTGTTGCCAAACCAGAGGTCTCTGGATTATCAAAGGCCTCGTCCTGATTTGCTTTGATCGAGACCTTGGAAGGAAGGGAACTGAGGCAAAGATATGCTAAAGTCTCTGACCACAAACAGAAATGCATTGAAAAGAAATCATGAACAGTGATCCTTTCTTGAGCAAAACCGGTCACATTTCTTGCTGTTTAGGTGCAAAACCACGCATGGATTGCTCTCACGTGTTCATTACCTCCATCACCTTACTGTATCTGATCCTGTGTTTCTAATCTAGACTCGCAGCCCTTGCTGGCCTCTAGATCAGGGAGCTGGACAAGTCACCAGATCCAAAGAAATCTGTGTCACTCGTTTACATAACTTATGATGGCCACTGTTCAGCAATAACTGCACAGCTGAACCCTGAAGATGACACATGTCTCAGACAACCTGGCATCAGCTGGCTCTCTCAGTGGGTTCTCCAGCCATTAAAACTGACAGAGGAGGATGGGAGAGGATATCCTGGCAGTTGAAGGTGGAGTCAAGCCACCGACAAGGCATTCATGGAGCGTGGAGTGGCGTCTGATGGGTGGCGGGTGTAACGCTTGGCCTACAGACAGGATTGAATCAGCCTTGAAAGTCACAGAGACGTAGTGCAAGGCATCACACATGCATGTCCTGTGGCCAAGAAGGAAATGGCAGTCCCACAGCAAGGCTACCGCTGGGGCAATATATGCTTCACTGAACTGGTGGTTCTGCTTACCTGTCCAGGGGGAAGAAAATCTTTGTTGCAGAAGAATTTCTGATCCTGTCTCTCCTCCCAATAGAAACAACAGATTGAATGGGGATCAGGTAAGAACACTCATCACAAGGCCTAGATCAAAGGCAGATGGTGTCAAATGAAGAGACAAGAAGATGCTGTCCTGTGGCAATCCCTTTGGTAGGCAGTCATGATAAGAAAGCAGGGACAGGTCTCTGCAGAGAAAGTCTGTCTCAGATGGCCTTCAGCTCACTGGATCCTGGCTGGCCAAATGCAATTACTCAGAATTGATGATGTTACCAGCAAACAGTGAATCAGACAAAATCATGACAGTTGTGATCACAGTGTAACAGTAAGTGTCACACAGGTTCAGAGACAGGAGCCATACTCATTCCCAAACTAGAATACTAGGTCAGGATGGTGGCAATCTGACCATAGATCTTTAAATGTATTAGTGCAGTCTCCATAAATCCAGGATGAAGCACCATAAAACCCTCAGAAATGGCATAGGTATTTTGCCTTCAGTTTAGATAACTGGATCAAAACTGAAGAAGATTTGCCAGGAGCAAACCCCATTCACTGAGCAAGATTCTGCTGTAACTGAACAAATCTGTGTAGTATTGTACTTGGCTTAATAGTCTGAGGACAGAAAAGGGAAAAAAAACCAAAACCCAAACAAGAAAAAAAAAAAACCCTGTTGGCTACACCAGGAAGTTGGCTGGACCAGCAGTCTGCAAGCCAGCTAGAAGCTGGCTCGGAGCTGTCAGGGCTGCTTTGGCTGGTGCCATGGGGCTGGACTGGACCAGTCTTCGATGCAGAAGGCCGCTAGCTGCACAGCCTGCACATGCGTTCACTGCACTGTCAAGCAAGCCTGCAGCATGAGGGCATCAAACACCAGCAAAGACATTTCTTGTGTGCATGGTCCTCTCCAAAGTAATATAAGCACCAGGAATAGCAGTCCAAAGACTAAATGTGACCATTGCAAGCAGCATATGTTTGAAAGGCTGATTTAAGTTGAAGGAACTGTAGCATGGGAATACTGCAGCACTCCAGCACAAGAAAAATCAGGGACTGTTGCCTGAACAGCAGTCAGTGTGCTGTGCCACTTGCTGCATCCTGACCAGGAGGAGAGGAGACACCACCTTCTGCAGATATTGCAGGAAAATGCTGTCCTGTCCCACATAGGCGTGAGTGTTCCCACTGCCAAAATGCATCTGAGAAGTCATGCTGAGAAGTTCAGTGTAGTTACATGTTAATGCTAAGGAAAGGGATCTTATTTCCTGGCAGCTTTAATATATGAAAGGCTCACGCGTACTGTTTCTGTCTGGATTATTAGTAGCCCAGAGCAGAGACTTGGCTGTCCTCCATCTAATACAAAGTTTCTGAATAATTTGTTATAAGACAAAGTAATTTCATAGCCTGCAGTATGGTGTTAAAGACTTAGCAAACCTGAATCAGCATTTGAGGGTAACCTGTTATCAGAAAAGAGGCCGTACATACCTACTTATCAGCAAATGCTTAATATAAGAACATTTTTTCCTATACAACAGATTTCAAAATAAGAAGTGTCTTTTCTTTAATTTATATGAGCAGCAGTTAATATTCTTCATTACCAACACAATTTTCAATGCTAATAACGTCAGATTAATTCAAAGGTGGTTTCATAAATAACCACCATCAATCATTTGAATAATTTCACCGAATAAAAACCTCATCCTTCATAAATTTCTAGCATTTAATTACAATGCGACTGGTAGCAAAAACCTAATGTCCACTGTAAGTGGTAAGTATGTAAACAACGTAAGGGAATGGCTTGGTCTGTTGAAGAAAAATTCAGACAAGAATATTTTTCAAAAACACACAAAAACTTTGGATTACGGAGAATGGTCATTTCGAAGAGCACGACTTGTACGGAAACTGTCAATAGTTCCAGAGCAGGGCAAAGTCATGGCCCTGCCAGAGCCATTTCTAACGAACTGCAACACATGCACTATTGCAAATTATTACAGAATTAAAAATATTTAACTTCTACCTGGTAGGAGGTAGGAGAATAGACTCCTAATGCCACTTGGAAATTTCTTTCCTAGAGAAAGGAATTTGGTCATGCAAACAGATAGTAAACTGGAAGGAAAAGAAGAGCAGCTTTCCTTGTCAATTTGCTGACATATGTTTTTGCTGAGTAAATTAAAATAAAGGACTTCTCTTGGAGAGAATATTCACCTTCTGTAACATGTCACTTGTGGCAATCCAAGAAATAAAGGAGACCAAACTTTCATATGCACTATAATTAGAAGAAAGAGCAGTAAAAGCAAAAGCAAGAGGACATTTATTGATGTAATTGTTTAAAAGTGGCAGGAACCTGGATTTCCAAATATAAAATATAAAGTTGTATATCTTTACATGTCCATTTTCTGAAGCAATTTTCATTCTTAACATAACCTAGCGATATAAGAAAAAGCCAGGAATGTATATACTGATCTGTTTTCTGGGGACTTTTAATCATATATCTCCCAGGAAGGGGATCCTGTTCACTTCTGCAACAGAACACCACCACTGAACTTTTTATATAAGCACGGACTGTGCAATTGCCATTGAAAAGGTTACTTGAGAATGTCTTTGCAAACAGAAGAAACCAAATTGCTGTGCTTTGAACTCACCTTCATTCCTTAATTGGATAAGCAGTACCTATCTGCCCATAAATAGTGAAAGGCAAGAACAGTGTAAATGCTACTGTGAATAAACTTTTGGGAATATTCACATAGGGAGTTACACCAAAAACCCTTTCAAACATTTGCATCATAAATTAAAAGAAAATAAGAAGTTATCAGTAAGCCTCAGTTCTGCACAGGCTTCCAACAAACAGCTATTCCCTTAGTCCATACTTAGCATTTTAAACAATTAAAGAAAATATGTTAGAATAAGATCACCAAATTTGACGTATTTTGCCCTCCGTGCCTAACAACAAATGAAAACTGTCTCAGAGAAAATATAACAATACTTAAATATAAACTTACTCATCTTATGAGCTCTTTGGGCACCAAGCCACAATAAGGAATCAAAATAAGATTTTTTTAGTTAAATGCCTGTCAACCTTCTTGCAGTGATTTTGTGTCACTGCCAGTTAGCTACAGTCTGCTGAAAACCTACTGAAGTTCCTTAAAACGTGCTACTATACAATCATCACCGTGGCACTGAATAACACCTTCTTGTTTTGAGAAACTATTTCAGTGCACAAGTGTACGTTAAAAATACTTTTAAAATAAAGTGAGATTGTCTGTATCATAGGCCTACAATCTTTGCATACTTATATAGAAAATAAATTATTATACAGGAAATAAATGTTCTAGTGTGTTATTAAATATAACGGATATTCTGAGTGTAGATGATGACTGGGTTTATAATTGATGAGGGTCCTGTACTTTTAAGAGGCTTCCAACCACATAAGTTAAGTCAACAAAGTTAATAACTAGATTAAGTCATGCTAATAGTTAACAGGATTTCCTAAAAAGCCAAAGAGATGAGAAATGACAGAAGAGAAAGACTTTCCCTTGCTAAGGCTGACTAAAATCAGCAGCACTACAAAATGACATCTAGAAATTAAGGCAACTTTACCTTAGTGACAAAATAGTAAGATAAAGGAACTGCTGAACAGCGATGCACTTGTGCGGAACTCTTGTTCACACTTAAATCCCTGCCTGCAGATGCAGAGACATTTTCGGGGGAGGTAAGATCAAACACAGATAAATGCTGTCCATGACAGAGGCCACGTATTATTGATTTTTAGGAAATAGAGACAAACCTCCTAAAGATTAAATCTTCTTTTCGTTAATATTTACAACCATTAGAATCATAAGTAGGGTTATCATTTATCAGGTTGTCTTCCTTATGCATTTCCTACTGCAATGTTGCTAATTTGCTTGCTGTGTTACCTAGATAAGATTGTTACTGAAGATCTTTCAAACACATCACATGGAAACACCAATTTTTTTCCTGGACATGGTTTATTGAGTTTCCCTTGTCTGAATTTCACCCTGCTCTGGGGCCAGAATGCCTGTGTTTAGGGTCAGCCCTGTCAGGCACAGCCAGCTACCACCACTGGGAAAGAGCTATGCGAGAAATGACAGCAAGACGGGGCCTCCTCCTCCTCCTCCCCTTTTGGCTCAGGAGCTGCATTTACACGCAGGTGTTGTGCCAATTTGTTCAGAATAAATGTATTAGATTGCTTCATTTTGGATACCAGTAGGACTACTGAATGCGTGAGGTTTCTGCATCATTTGTACCTGTGATCTTTAAAGCTGAGCTAATGTAATCTGAAAAGGCACATTTCCCTGAAATGGAAACTCATACTTGATATGTCAAACAGAACGTTTTAATTGTCTGCACCCTCATGCTGCTGCATTTGTTAGTGTAACATCTCCATTCTACTCTTCTGATAAATGGGCCCCATTTAAAGGCAGAACAGGCCTCGCTCACAAGGTTGAGCAGCCAGCGGGTAAGTAGGATATTTTGGAAATGTGTGATGACACCTAGAGAAATAGGGATGTTTTATCAGACAGTGCCTATCTAATTCACGGACAGAGATCAATATCAAGCTACTGTCTCCTCATCCATCTTCTGACTAAGCTGTTCTACCACTGTGCTCCCCCTTTCTCTCTCACAGAAAGATTCAAACTTTTCTAGTCCTTACACAATGCAGACTACATCTTGCATGAAAAGAGGCAAATGTATCTGTTTATTAATAATGAGATTATTGCCTTTTCAAACTTTTTTGTTTACTGATTACATTGTAGGAAGAGAATACCCTTTCCTGTATGGCAGTCCTGACAGCAAAGTATCTCTGACCCTTCAAAGGTGAAAGGGATCCTTTCTGCAGATGAGACCCAAGTGAGGTGCCTAAAGCCAAAGAGCTGTGCTGTGTTTTAATAACTAATCATTCAGAGGAGTTTATTCCAGGCAAGCAACTACAGTCAATCCCATACTGCAGCTATGTGTTCAGGGTGTTATCCTCAAACCCCCAAACTGGTAAAGGACTTCCATAGGCTGCAAATGAAAAATTACATCTTTCAGCCTCATCATGGGCTCATCTCTCTGCATTCTGCACTACTGCAGAGTCTTCTGTTGGGATTTTTTTCTTGTCCCAACAAGCAGATTTGGTTGCTTCTCCATTCTAATCTAACCTCTACAACATTTCAATAAAATCCTTCTTCTGTCCATTATCCTTACTGAAGGGGTTGGGTTGGAACAGTTGCTCTCTATTCAGTATGTATATAAGGAGAAAGTAACCTCCTTTCTGGCGGTAGCTGGACCAATACAGAATGATCCTGAGAGCACTAGGTTAAAGGGGTTAATTCCCTTGGACTTGGTTTGATGCATTTTGGTTGGGGGTTATGCATAGCAATAAGCAGAAGCATGAAGAAAAATAAAAAAAAAAAACCACCCTGGAGTAAAAGTGAAGAAAGGGAAGCAAGAGAGCTCACTGCTGGTACAAAGAGGCTGAAAATTCTGAATAAAGCAGCCAATTTCTAAATTATTATTGCTGTTCTGTTCAGAGAGCATTCCTGGGAAATCCACTGCTTCAAAGATATATAGGACTCCATTATTGATTTCCTTTTCCAATAAACACTACATCTGAAACATTAACTTTTTACTCCTATCAAAGAGTACATTCTCGCTTTCTTTTCATATATATAAATAAAACACATACACATTATAGATATACACACAGACATTATATAGTAGGCTTGCAAGCATAGGGCTGCAAATGTAGGAACTTAAGCATGATCTTTACGAAACCTTTATGGCATTTCATTTTACATTTGCTCAGCTTGCCATGCTTCTGGAGGGACTCTGCAGGAGACTGAGCTCCTCTTTATCATGCAATTCTCTATGAACTGCCACATCAATATAAAATGGCTACACATCAGTGATTAAAAACCTCAAAAGTAAATGTTTAACTCTTTGTCATGACACACACTCCCTGAGTCTTTCCATCTTGCTCCTTTAGTCTGCTTCTGTGGCTTCTCATAAATGATATTTTCTCTAGCCTGTTTTCTTAGAGTCAAACTTCTACTATTTTGCTGCAATTTTTCTGCACGAGGAAGGGAAAACATACACTTACAACCGTTATCGTTATGGTCAAGCTATTCCTGTTTTAGCCCGAGTTATATATAGCTTCTACATATCTAATGGTATCTTACTTAATCATTATATCAATTTTGTCTTAGTTAATTACACCTTAATTAATCTCAGTAAGTTCTTTCCCATTACAGAACTTCAGGGTATTGGTCTCTTCTATTCTCTGCTTACAATAAAAGTTTATTCTGAACACTACAGTACAATAATGAAATGTTTAATGCAAAAATACCTAAATTCCACAGAGTGGCCATCAGCGTAGCTCATTCAACCATACAATTTAGCTTTCAGATAATTTATGATCTATGTATAGGTAAGGCCTTCAAAAACCCTCTTCCTATTCATTTGAATACCAACTGGGCATGGAAGGGGAGAAGTTTTAAGAAAATTTCATCCTAATCCCCACCATCACCTATTCCTTCTCTCAACAAACTGGGAAACCTCCTTTTCCCAGCACTTTCTTATTCATCACACAAGTTGTAAGGAATGGGGAAGCATTTGCACAGAAGAATAGGCTTCTGCAAATCCCCAGCCTGCCTCCCAGTTCAACCAGTGAAATCAGCATGTAGGAGACAGCGCAGGAGAGGAGCATTTTGGCTCAGCCTTCCCGCTCCTATCAGAACTGCATCTGAAATGATCCTGAAGAGGGAGCTTAAAGCTCTTCAGGAGTACCAGAAAGCTTGCAAAAGTTGCTACACATATTATTAACAATAATTCATTCTATAGTTTCCACCATTATACTTCAAAACACTTTCACATTGCTATTTCTTCTTGAGAAAAGTGGGTGAGTTGTTCTATTAACTGAAAACTCTATCTCACACTTATTCTGGAAGTCAAAGTTATTTATGGGACATTTAGCTCAAGTAATTGAGTGCAAAAAGTACTTTACAGTACCTTATCGCTGCATGTAAAAAGATAATAGTGAAATTCCCATTGCTTTCAAGTAGAACTAACCACTATTCGAATAATTTACCTCAAAGGAAACCATTTGTAAAATACAGTAAAACACAATATAATATATACACCAAGTTAATCGGCAGTCTACAGATCAAAAAGGCTAAACAATGCTGCTAACTTAAATCCAATCACTGCAGAAACTGAAAAAGAATTTCACAAAAATCTTGCTCATGAAACAGTATTTTGGTATTTGTTGCCCTATTGCCAAGAAATTGCTATCACCTGCCTTTACCTTTAGTTATTCCAGTTATAATTACCACTGCTTATTCTGAAAGCAAGTATATTTGTGTGTCATGATTTTAGCTGGGATAGTTGATTTTCTTCACTGTAGCTAGCATAGTGCTGTGTTTTAGACTTAGTATGTAAATAATGTTGATAACACCCTGGTGTTTTAGTTGTTGCTGGGTAGTGCTTACACTAGTCAAGGACTTTCTAGCTTCCCGTGCTCTGCCAGGTGCACAAGAAGCCGGGAGGGGAGGGGGCACAGCCAAGAGAGCTGATTCGAATTGGCCAAAGGGTATTCCATATCATGTGACGTCATGCCCAGTATATTAACTGGGGGGAGTTGGCCGGGGGAAGCAGCGATTACAGCTCGGGGACCGGCAGCGTCAGTCAGCGGTTGGTGAGCGGTTGCAGCACTTGTTGTTTAGTTTTGGGTTTTTTTCCCTTCTTCCAAGGTTTCATCTCTCTCTCACTCATTATTTTTCTTTTCATTTTATTATTATTATTGCTGTTTTATTTTAATAATTAAAACTGTTCTTATCTCAACCCACGAGTTTTTTTACTTTGGCCCTTCCAATTCTCTTCCCCATCCCACAAGGGTGGGGGAGTGAGCGAGCGGCTGTGTGGTGCTTAGTTGCTGACCAGGGCTAAACCACAACATTGTGTAACACCAGGCATGGCCGCTACTCCTTCCTCAGCGCCTGCATGGTGCATGCCTTATAAAAAAGGTGCGTGGGCTGCAACCATACACAGTGGACTACCTGCTTGGAAGAGCCCTGGTCAGCCGTGAGCACCTTGCTTCCTACCTGCCCTTCAGAGAGATGCTACAAGCACGATCTTATGGGGCTGACTGACTCCCAGCCTTTCAACAAACACCAGGTCTAACGAAGGACTCGGGATTGCCCATTGAATTCTTCAGCTCCCAAAGTACAAGGCTTAAGGATCTGGTTCAGAAATTAACTGCCTTAGGGTCATATGGTGAAGAATGGGGCAAGAAAAAGAGAAAACAGAAAATACAGAGATGAACCAGATGACAGGAGGCACAGAGGGCAGCTAGATCGGACTTTCTCAGAGCAAAGAAAAAGCCCCAAATTCTTCAACTATGGGAAATATTCCCAAATATCCAGGACTGAGGCACTGGAGGATGGAAGTGAGCAGCAAGTATAACTGCAGTAAGAGCTGAGATCAGTTCACAGAGAACATCCACCTGGAGGATACCTTCCTGCCACCAGAAGAATCACGTGGACAGCAGGAGGGACTGGTGCTCTTATCGCAGGGCCGTTCACCACCCATGCTGCCAGTGAACAGTCTTAAGAGGAGGCAGCAGCACTCATTTGAGGCTTGGGATGAAAGATCAAAGAGTAGAAACGCAGGCCCCAAGATCCAAAGGGACCAATAAAGTAGTTTTTGGAAGTAAGGCTGCATGTGCCTTGCTGGAGGTAATCACAGGATGGGCAAAGGGCAGGCTAGTGATAGCCCTAGCCTCAGCTTCCTCCTGATCCTGAAGGAAAAAGCATGAAGAGCAGCTTTGTGGGACTGGGACTCCTTAGTTCTGCCAGCTGAGTCTGGAGAAGGCAAGGAGAAACGTTAGCACCTTTGTCAGGGAGCTGGCTGCCTGCTTGTCCCAGGAGAAATCCTCATCTGCAGGTTGTGGAGGCTGGAGCCCAGCAACACAAGGTGTTTCAGGCTTGTAACTGAAGGTGCCTTCAGAGCTTGCTGAAGTAGCAAAGGAGAACCGCAGGGGAGACAACATGAGGAAGGGAGGAGGAAAAAAAAAAAAAAAAAAAAAAAAAAAAGAGGGACGAGGAAGTGGTCTAAAGAGGTCAACAGTGTTTTGAAAATTCTAAAATAGAAATTTGAAGGTCCAAAACACTTTTCATTGTTTGCTTTGGTTTTGCAATATACTGATAGAGAGCACATTATCTGATTTGTCCGATTCATATATACTTTTTTCATGCTTTATGAAAATTTTGAGAATTTTACTCTTTACCCCATAGAATAGAAATATAGGGTAGAAAACATGCCCTCATTAGGGCACCTGACATTTTATGCAGTGGTCTGATTATTCTAATGGGATCCAAGTCTGATGTTCCAGTCACTTTTTTTTTTCCTATTAGTCTCTCCATAGTCTAATTTTCGCACTGCAACTTATTATTCTCACTGACATTTGTTAATGGAGAAGCTAGATGGTACTAATGATAAAGCATGTCTAATTCCCTTTTCATCTTGTTGGGAAAATGATATTTTCTTTCCTTGAAGCTTGCACTTTTCCTTTTCCCACACCCACACATAGAGACACAGATTTATCTGTCTGTGATAAAAACGTCCAGTCTCTGTTCTGTAAATGAACTATAAATCCACAGCTCAAACCCACATAGAGCAACTTGCTAAATCCCACAGTTCCTAATTGGGCCACACTCCCAGCTATTGAAGCCAACAGGAATTTTCCCAAATGAAGTCAGATCTTTGCCCAAGTACCTACTGTTAATTCAGGGAAGCCATCACCTTCTTGAAAAGCACTGCTGTCTGTTGTGACAGTGAGTTTAGAAGCTGTGGGGCATGGGATGAGGGTCCATGTAAAATAGTTACACTATCTGGCTGTCGTGCTGATTTCCTTGGTGGTAATTCATTGCTATAATCTGTTTCCTGGAATCATTTGCAGACACCAGCTGTCAATGGGAGTTTTACATTTAGCCATAAGAAACAAATGCATCTGGACACCAGATTTCTTACAGCTTTCTCTGGCATCCATCATAACTCTTTTTTTTTTTTTTTTTTTTTGGGGGGGGGCGGGATCCAATTAGCCCCTTGCCATGCAATTCTTTCAGTTTGTCTTGTAGGAATTTCCATCTTCACCACTTCTCCATCCCCATTTTCTTTTATGCAATCAGAAAGATTCTCTACACTTATAAACCCATTTACTGGTATTTCACCTTAGGCTGTCAGTTTTCAAATAAAATTCTCTGGCAAAGACTGACACAAGAACCAAACTACACAGTTATCACAGCGCTGTTCATAGCTTTCCAAAATATCCAATTACCTTTGCTGTGTACCAGTCCATAGAGGTTTATACTGATGTTCACTATAGCTGCCAGAAAACAATTGCTCAGAACTTGCTGATGTCTGTGGGTCTGCACCGGCCCACACACATGGATGGGGCTTCCAAGTCCTTGTTTGGGAAGGGGGATGTACACTAATGAACTGCGTAGCCCTCGAGTCCTCAGGCAACTAAGCAAGTGTCCTGTTTTCAAGCATTAAAGAGACTGCAAGAGAACTTTGTGTTTCACTGACATGCCCCCAGGCATGCTCAAAGTCAGGCTACTCCTTTCTTCAAGGTGCCAACCTAGCTTTAAGACCTTGATCTTGAACACACTGTTCTAGCAAATGCACCCCTCTTGGACTGTCATAACCCATCATTATCTGCTTATAACACAGACTCTACCAGAGCTCAGCAATGCTAAAACAGCCCAGAGCTGAGCCAGTGCTCATCAGCCTGTTGATAGAACCTATTCCAACCCGAGATGGAAGATCTCATATGGATCTGATATCAGAGAATTTATAAAACCAAACAGTGCCTGCTACTGCCATTCTTGTGCATCCACATTTTTTGTAGGGTGAGAAGTAGATTTTTACAGTGCTCAGATGGAGCCGTCACCAGGGATAGGGCTTCATCCTTCCAACTGGATTTTGCAGTAATCTGACACATCCCAGATACAATTACAGCACTGATGACCTAAGAGTATCTGGGTGTATCCAAAGATTGCCCTGGCTTTTAAGACAGTGGGCAAACCAGTCAAAGTTATTACTCCTCTTGCTCTGACTGTGTCACAAGATCTCTGACAAACCTAGGCCAGTGCCCAAAATCCTAAGATTTCTCTCAGACACACATCTACAAACACACTGTGCATCGTTAGAAATATCCCTGGTAGAGCTCAGACACTGCAATGCTTAATGCTGATGTCCTAGACTTGACCTGTCCATGCCTGTCACTCAGACACGTTCTCTGAAAGCAAAATGAAGCTACGACCTTACCAATACAAGTTTCCTATGCAAGATTAATTTTTTTTAAACTTACACTTTAAGTAATCTAGCACTTCCCACTCACCAATCCCCATTTAGCATTTAGAGCGTACACAAACAAAAGCAAAATCTTTTTGCATCTGACTCACATTCTCTTCATGTCCTGGCAAAAAGGCTTTGGCTCTACAGCTCTACCCTGTCTATTTCTCTGTGTTGGTTACAACGGCCATAAACTATTTAAACTCCAGCAGCACTCCAAAGACACGGAGTACTGACACAGAAGAAGGTACAGTTTATTCCCTCAGTGCCAGCTGTCTATTAAGACTTACCCTGCAATGCTACTCTGATAGGGCATCCACATAATGGCCATGCAGAGTCCCTCAGGACTCTGTATGTGCCAATGACAAAATTACTACGATCCATACTATGCACGTAAGGTGAGGCATATGCCAACTGACATGTGTTTCGATAACCCTGCTTTTTTCTTAAGGGTCTAGATGCTTTTTGTTGTTTTATGCAGGCTACAATGCTGAAGTGAATCACAAAGATGTTTTTTAATTAAGAAGGAGGAATACAGAGGACCGCAAAATCTGAGATCTGGAAAAAGATGAGCTGAAAAGAGAAGCTGAAGGAACTGAGTCTGTCTAGACTACAGAAAAGAACACCAAGGCAAGAAATCAAATAGAAAATGTAGCTACTGAACAGGAGAGAACTCTACTGTGGGTAGGACAAGAAGTAATAGTTTTGAAGTAGGACAAGCAAAATTTTAGTCAGGTGTTCGGAAAATAAAACAAACACATAATATGGATAGTGAAGCACTTGAAAAGACTGGTTAGAGACGCTGCAATATCCAAGAACAGACAAGACAAGCACCCGTTGTGGATGAGGGATGGATGGGCGACGTCTGCCTGCCCAGCTTCCTCACTCCCCCCCAGCTCAGCTTTTATGAAATCCACAATTCTGTTATGAAAGAAGAGACACATGAAAGAAGGCAAATAAAAAGGTCATTAGAGCACATACAATGCCATCTGACACCAAAACTATGGGGGTTTTAATGTACAGATGCAAATGTGCTGCAGAACTATTGTAATACTGTTAACTTTTCTGTTCTATAATTTGGCTGGAAATGACGGTTTGGGATTATACACATGAGTACAGTTCCTCTACTCCTCCTCCAGGAGCATGTTATCAGTTGTATTATTATCTTTGCCTTCTGGTTAAGCTGTGTAGTGAGTTAATGTTGGTAACTGAAAGATGAAACTACCAATAAAAGAAAAATCCAAATATAAACGTGGTTTTAGTGTCTAACCTACTCTTTTCATTATCTCATCTCTCAGTCTTCTTGACAGTTAGTATTCTGCCCCCCCGGTATACTTTAGACACACAAAATCTGCTTTGTTCTGGGCTTACTGTTCACTGATAAACAAATGTGTTCATAACAGGCTCACTATAAAGATAAAGCAAAATGGGTGAAAAAGCAGAATGCTCACAAGCTCGCTACTTCAAATACAAGACACTTTTCCAAGGTATTTAGATGTCTACAAAAGCAAACAGCTGCCCTTCTCCACTAGGTACCCAAGCAGATTATATATCCAAGTCATATCCTTCTCTGTATCTTTGATATTTAAATATATTTTTGAAATTATATCCTACATGTTTAATTTTATTCCTATCCAAATACATCCATTTAAGCATATGTTATGATTTAATTCCATTGCCTTAGGTTCCCCTGACCTCAGCAGTGATGATTTAATGAATCTCAGGATTCATCTACTCTGGTGATCAGTCAAGGTTAACACCTTGGAGTATATTCACCCTCAGATCCCAAGTGTTGCAGTAATGTATTCTAGCACTGTCTGCTAATTTAACTCAAGTGACTTTCACAAATGCAATCCCAACTAACTGAAACATGGATTATTCCCTGTGCTTGCCCTGAGCACTGATTAAGAGCAAATACATTGAATTTTATGTATAGAGCATATTTTCCTCGTACCTACGTTTAACTTTCAGTCACACTGACCTTATTTCCTCCTGAGGCAAGAATAAAACATCGATCACTATTGCTCAGTTGCGCAAAAGGACGATGGGTACAGAAACACCCCAAACCTGTACCCTGAGCCAATGTTTAGTGATGCTGCCAGCAAGAACTTCTCCAAAGAGCTGTGGCTGCATCTATCCGTCACAGGGTCCCAAGGACTAAGCCCTTACACCCCATGCATTTCTAGAGCCACAGGAATTGCTCTGAAGGCTCTCTGACTTGCAACTACTTGTACAGATCGAGTCTCTGGAGACTGTGACATAATTTTTAGTATAAGAACTAAGAACAATTTAGCACTTCTATGTAAGGATTTTTTTAATGAAATACAACAGAAGTCATTAACAACATACATCATCTTTCAGAAAAACATGCTGGCAGCATATATGTCTTTCATTATGTTTCTTTTTTTAAGAAGCTATTTTTACAGGAGTGTTCTTCATTTTTCATGAGAGAAGACCATAGACAGAATACTCAGATCATGCAGCACTGTACCTCAGGGAGACAAGTAGCAAAATCAGACTGACTAGCTGCATTTTTGTCTCAGCATCTCATAATCAAAGTTACCTTTCCAATTTGAAAAAAATCTGGGGCTCACTACATGCATGTAACCATGGTTAAGTATGGACATATTTATAATTACATGGAACTCCGAGTCCAAAGCCTATCAATGTGTCCTTAGCAGAAAAACAGGGATTCAGTCAAGTATTAGAGGAAAAACCTTGTGAGGGAGACAGGGACAGAAGGAGGAAACCTCTATTTCTTGTCAGCTACCAGCACTGGCACTCAGACAACAGTGAGTGACTTCAAACAGAACATTTCTGTGGAAAGTTGACATTTTACTTCAAGCATTTTTAAAGGCCAGATGCCCTCACCACTTTCCGATGAAGAAAATCCAGAAAGAACTTTAACCCTTGGGAGAGTCTGGACTTGAGGCAAAACAAATCCAGATTTCTTGCTGCTTTTTGATGGACAATACTTTCCCTCGTACATTCCCTGAAGTCATTTACAGAGTCTCATATGATTTTGTCCCTTCTGTTAAAATCACAGTGGTCCTGAAAGATTCTGAATGCTCACCAATGCAGAATTCTGGGTCAATAAATTCCAGGACCCATCTGGAACCAAGTAACCTAAACCCAGAATTATGTTCCCCTCCTATAAAACAACAAGTTTTCTTATTATCTTGGGGTTAATTTCAGACAGCTGAGGCAAAAGTACAAAAAGGAAAGAGAAGAACTAGCATGTCTAATTAAGAAAAGAAGAAAAAAGGAGGGGAGAAACGGGGGGGGCTCAAGATTGGAATGTAAAGAAGAAAACTGATAAGAAAAAGTAAAGACACAGCACCCCACTTCTGACTGGTGTTGGCGTGCTTGAAAAGCCTCTTGGCCCTGTTCCTCAGCTGAAATCTAGTCCTTTTTGCTGACCCTCAGAACTGAACTGAATGAAATATGAGCCACTCTATTCCAAGAGGGCTAGCTAAAGTCACTGATGCAGGTTTAAGTTTGGCTTTATGGAGATTTAAAGGACTCAAATAAAAGACTAAAAATAAAAGAGATTGATTTTAAATTATATCTAGTATTGTCAAAGAGCTTTGGTACCTCAATGATCTTTTACTGCCTTCTATCAGAGAACACACACGGGGCATTTTCAATTACTTTAATTACGTGTCAGGGTTATTGATGCACTGAACCCTGCCAGACATTCCACAACATAATCTTTAATCACTAGCATTTTCTTATCTCTGTTCCAAGTAAAAGTATTTTCAGTTATTTTATTGGATAAAAAGAGAACAAAATACTTGTTTTAGACTGAATTTTAAAAGATAAAAAGCTCAATTTTTCTCATTCATCATAATAAAATAATTCTCACACTGGCATTATTTACCTTTGTAAAACTTTAAAAAAAAAATCTTTCTGGCATAACACTAGGACTGAAGTTCCTGCAGTTTCTTTAATACTTTACCAGAGACCTTGAATCCCAGAAATTCAAGAACCAAAGAAAACAACAGTAACACTACTTCTCCTACCAATTCAGGCTATCTTCAGCTGCGATGGAGACAAAAAATTGAACTAGCTATATGAGTTTCCTTAGATTCTTTCTCTCTGTGAACCATCAGAAGAAAAAAAGAAAAATCCTGAAATGAGGCCATCAGTGTAAATCAGCATAGGTCCACCGAAGTCCCATTTTGGTCACTGAAATTCATATATATGATTACCAGAGGGTGAAATGCTGCTCTCAGAAAGATTTCCGGGAGCTGCTGTAATGGCATCCAAAGTATATGTGCCTAACAGCACTTGTGGATTGTGAAGATAGATGGCAACAAAACGACTTCATCTGCAAGTAACTGCAGAGACTAAACAGGCATCCCGGATTGAAAAGGTCCTGTCCATCTGCCTTCAAACTTGTACAAAGGAAGAATTTGATAGAGCAGAACAAGTGAACTGAGGGAATTGCACATTTTGGTATAGAGATCAATACACTCCTGCTAGATAGCAACAGGAATCAAAATTGCATCTACTGAAACAGAGGGAAGGCAGGTGATGTTTGCACAGCATTTCTGCCTGGAAAACTCAGTCAGGAGACAGCAATGCCCATTCTACAGCAGATGGCCCATAGGACTTTGCCCTCTGCTCCATCAAAGTGTATTTTTTAGAATAGGCAAGAAAAATAAGACAGAAAGCAGGATGGATTTTGGTAGCAGCTGATAATACAATATCTTGATGTCTCGTTTTTTGTAACTGGAAGACTTACAGGAATTGCGTATTTTACTACAGGATCAGATTTAAGCTTATTATTATAGAGGACAGTCAGTGTTCGACCACCCTGTATTTGCGATATCCAACAAGCCCTTGCCCAGTAAGATATTTTACGGTTCTTATTGTACAATGACTGGGTAAAACCTATTTAGGACTTCAGGTGGAGGTCTATACAGAATCATTGTCAAGAATTGAAATTACTTCTACATCCTTCCGAGTCCAGGCTCCTTCCAGGATCTGACCAGGAGGGAATGACCCCTTGAAGGAGGTGGAACCTACCTTCAGCATATACAACTTCTCCAATTTCTGCTCTTCTCATCAGTTGGGAAGTCTGCTCTCTCTAGAACATAAATAATATATTTACATTTTACTGAGGAAACACCAAGCAGCCAAGTGATACAGCACTCTGACACACTGCTGCACAAAAATCCTCAGACAGTAAGATCTACCCCTCCAATAGCTAGGATCCAAAATTCTACCTCATTACATACTCTAAAGCACTCTGCAATATTTGTGCTATAATGACCACAAAACATACTTCTGCTCCAAAAGAGATTTTATCTTCTGTTATGCTCAATGCCACCATTAGAGCTATTCCAGTTTAGAAGGGACAAAATAAACAAAATGTCTATGGCCTCCTGCATGGATCAGCTGAACTACAGGTCCCTGCCTTTGATCAGCCTGTCAGCATCAGCAGTCCTCAGCCCACCACAAAACCCCTGCAGTTGCCAGATACAATCTTTATGATCACTTCTGTCCAGCAGTATGCTGCATTCCTAGGCATACATATGCAGTTTTTTCCTCTTTTTCCAAGCTGCCTTGTTCCCAGTCCGATGAATAGGGTTGCTGAGCCAGGGGGGAGAAGCTGGGAAAATGTCACAGTACTGATGACCAGGGAGCTATCCTATACCCAGAGAGAAATGCTGTGGCCAACTAGCCACAGGGGTCTGCAAGTGAGGATTCCTGTCTGAGATGAAACTCAGCCTCCCTTCAGTTATATCTTCCTACCTGCAGCTATGTTAAAAGCAAACAGAAACAAAACAAAATCTTCAAAAAAAAAAAAAAAAACAACCCAAACAAACCACACATCAGAGTTCTGCAGCACAGCTTTGCACAGTTTATGAGTTCAGCTGAAGTTATGGGAATGGCATTTTAATACATTGCATCATTTCTCAGTGGCTGAATAAGACAACAGAAGAAAAGAGAGAAATGCACAGGAACAAAACATTGCTGCTGACCCCCTCAGTGCTCTGGATTAGAATGACCTCTCACTTTGACATCACAGCACCTCTGCTTCACAAATAAAGAAAAATTCCAAGGAGAGCTGCAGACAGTATCAGTGGGAATTTTTCTCATCAGCATTTCTTTTTATTAACAAACAAGCTTTTATTTATTCTAATGACTTTTTAAGAACAGAAAGCGAGGACATTACCAGCACCTTGAAGTCATTCCAGTTACCTAACTTGCTGGTGATTTTACAAGATTTTGTAGGTAGCTCATGTGTCTTTAAATAGAATAAGCTTTTGAACACAAAATCTTGGATGAAGCTCTGCTTTCTGCAGTCTGCTGGCAATATTAACTTGCACAATTCTGAATAACAGCAGTAATACAGGCATTGGACACCCATAATGAAAGAGAAAGGTTATTACAAACACAGTTTGGTCATCAGTTTGATACAGATATACCAGTGTGCAAGGTGGCCAGCAGAAACTGATATGCCACTGCCAAACTCAGAGACAGTTACACACCCTTCCCCCTGCATCCCTCCCCTGTTTCACCTATTGGGAAAGCCACGTCCTGCGCTCCTCCAGACATACCTCCATTGTCTGAATACAGAAGAACGAGATAAGAGTGTATTTTTATACAAGAAAGGAATATAGTACAGGAAAAGAAATCAGGGAGCTCCTGAAATCTGCACAGCTGTTTAGGACTGGAATTCCAGCTTCCCAGTTGCTTTTCCTAGAATAGCTACAAAACCACAGTTGTGCAAACTCCTTTACACACCAGGGAAGCATTACAGAGGAAGTGAAGGAAAAAAGCTGTCAAGAAGAGGCACCCTGTAGGGGATGACACAGCAACATTCAACCTGTTAACTCCACCAAACACATTACTCAGCCAGCTCATTGCCACTCTCCATGTAACACTTTGCTCCCTCCAGAGCAAAGCACAGCGCAGGGAAAGAAGAGACCTCTATATCTGCCACAATCCTCATCAGTGTTTTCCCCCCAACAGCAAATTATTATGATTTCCAGTTCTCCCAGCAGCAGCACCTTCATTTCATTTATAGAACGCTAATTCCCACCCACACATAATTAATTGCCAAAATATAAACTGTGTGACTGTGTGATACAGCTGCAAACAAGGGGGAACAGAAGCAGAAATAATGAGCCAGTGCCAGGAACAAAAACTCAAGTCCAGTGTGATTTAGCACATGGCCGCAAGAAAAAGCCAATGCTAGACATCTAGTTAACTACATTTTGATTTTGGAATGTCATACACAGACTGCATTTGCCAAGACATCTTGTAGACAGGTTAAATCCTGTAAATTTTAGGGGAAAAAAAGAAAAAAAACAAAAAAACAGAGAAAGTGTGCTGTAGAGAAGGGAATTCAAGTCTAACTTGGCAGGAACACAGCTCCATATCACCTAGTTTGCATGAAAACTAAACACTGAAGTGAAAAAAATATATAGTCGTGTGTATTTGTCTATGTGTTTTTCTTTCCTCAGAAAAACACCTAAGCCACTATGTTTATAGTAACATATTGGTGTAATAACAAAATAATGACTTTTAAGAGACTTGTGCTTTTAGAAGCTTTTGTTCATTGTTTCCACAGTTATCAAAGATCACTATGGTAATCTGAATTCTCCTGGGAGCTATCAACACTTAACTGCAGCTGGAGTTTGCGTTTCAGACTGTTTGAGCTGGCAAGGTAAGGACCTCTTGATCACATCCATTTTCTAATTGATGAAAAATGATAAGCAGCTAGGCAGGGGGGAGAAAACAAAAAAACAACATCAAACCCAAAAACCCCTTTGAACTAGAGAACATGAACATTGGCTTGGGAGCTGAAGAACTGCATTATGAAAGAAAGCATCAACAAAAAAATGGGTAATGGAGAATTAGCAAGGGAAATAATTATGTCAATAAGTAAGTAGTGAACAACTGATTGACACCACAGTAAAGATTCACCAGAGAGATGCAGCACAAAAAACCTGCCTCCAAAGCAAACAAACATCAGCACTGCGTGATATAAAGTGTGCGTAAAATCATTCACAAGAGACTATTAATCATGTAAAAAATGCAAGCTAGTTCGCAAAATGAAGTTTTGCACATATTTAGCTCATTTCTAATCAAGTGTAATACTTAACCACAGACTTCAAAATAGTAATACACTTCAGGCTTTCTATTCCACAGGTGAAAACAACTACCGAGCACAAATCTCCCTCCCCTCTGCATTTGTGGTCACAATATGCTCAAGCCATACAGGAGTAACGCTCAGAATTACTATCTTCAACTTGAAATTAGACATCAGTGTGCAAGTAATGAGCCAGAGCAAAGGCCGGCCTGCCTCAGCACCCTGTCTCTGACACTGACCAAGAGTGGATGCCCAGGAGAGGAAGACTCTCCCAGCCATATGAAGTCTCCCAGAGTTTATATTAACTGAAACATTTTTTCCACTATAGGAAACAAAACCCATAACAACATAGGAAGGGGACAACTCAAACTGTCCATATTCTTTCACGTTTGCAGACAGCTGATACTAAGCTCAGAAAGAATGGGGAAAAAAGAGCTTGTTTGGTATTTTTTTCAGGGCATATCAAGGAGATATTCCTGCAGCAAACAAAAAATGGGTTTCTGGGCTATAACCCCTCCTCATGATTTTCTGGAGGACATACTTTCTGACCCTTCTCTTTCAGCCAGGTGGTAAAGGGTGGAAGCCAAGGCAGGTCTGGCTCAAGACACCAACAAGGTAGGTACCTGCCTGGGAGAAGAGTCTGCCTGAATTAGCAAAGACATTTCTGTCCTGCTACCTCTTTTGCCAACAACAGAGTCCTGGAAATCAGAACTGCAAGAACTGCTTGGATCAGGCCCAGACACTTCCAGCAGCAGCAAACACACCCCAGCCCTCCCCTTACCCACCCCAGCACAGCTGCCTTTCCCTCTCCCCTCCTTAGCCCTCTCTTTCTTGCAGCAGGATGAAACAAAAATCCAGCCCTGCCAATATTGCAACTACACGCTCTCAGCAGGGCTGCCGTGTATTTCATTGTTTGCTGCAATAACCTGCCATCTTCAGTTCACCTTCCCAGCGGTTGTACAAAGCGTTTCTTTCACACACTGTCCCCTTGCAACGCAGCTGTTTTCCTCCCCTCTTTCCTACAGAAGCTGCAACTCCCTCCCCACTCCGTATCTCAATTGCATGCAGCACTTCTGGTCAGCTCTCTGTGGAATCTTATTTGCTGCCTTCTGGGAGCAGAGATGCATTTCTCTGCTGATGCCTGACTCACAACCAGGATAATCATCGGCAGCTGCTGACGACAGAGGACTTAGTGATGGGCTCCAGCCTCAGTATTTTTAGATTTGCAGAAAGACTTTGAATCTGAACTGGAATATCAGAGGATCAGGCCAGACTCTATGAGTCACACAAGACCTGTAGAGCTAATAAATATCTCAGACTCACTTTTAGAGGCCAGTGTGATGAATATGGGTAGAAAGCAACAAACAACTTTTTCTCTTTATGAAAGAAACTTAATGATACCACAGTTGGCTCTTGGAAAACCTTGCTGAGATTCTGAAATAATCCCACAAAATTTGTTTATTTAAGTTGTCTTTGTGAAAAAGCTAAGAACCATACAACAATTTAGCAGCTAAGCCACAGGATCAATAAAAGCACAAGAAACCAAAGCATATCAACAATGTCTGACATAGTTTGGTTGTGAATTCATATCAAATGCTTTAGAGTGATTATGAAGCATCAGATCACGTGAAGAAACTTGCCATGAAACTATCTTAGGGAACTTTAAAGTTGATTTGTAGAAGAAAAGCTCTTGAGCCTGGGTTGTATTTGGTATTGTGAGGTTGTTTCAGGAAAGAAGAGAAATACGGTATCCTGGTCAATAATGCAGTGAAAGCCAGTTCATTGGGATTGAAAGTGATTGCTCACAGCTTTAGGTTTCAATAAATAAGAGCACAAATGTGTCTTTGTTGCAACAGTTTAATCTTTACCCTCATTATGGTTATTTTCACCCACTTGTGCAAATACGAATGTTTAGTAAAGATGTAAAGCACAGGTCTAAGTGCAGTGTAACTTGACTCATGCTTGTCAGAGAGGCCCACGTGCCTGGCTAGGAGAGTGTTAGAGCTGGGCACTGGTATGAGCCCTGGGTGCTGGCTGGTGAGTGCTGGCTCTGTTTTTTGCATCACTCTAAGCTCCCCACACTAGAGTACTGTTCACCCCCCTCGCATTAACACCTGATGGGATGGCACTATCATTGGTATGGTTTATAGTGGTAGTAACCAAGGAATCTTCCACAGAAAAAAATGAAAGTCACATAATTTACCTTCTTCTAACAGCGGCAGCAACATAACCGGGTTAAGAACTCATTTAAAAAGTCTATACCTCCAATTTTGGTGCATATTTTTTTTGATAAAGGATTAAAGGGATTTTTCCTCTTTTCACATTATCCCCAGGCAGTGCTCTTTGCCTCACTATTTGAACAAGCACTAGTAATAATTACAAGTAGCTTTAGAGTGACACATAGTCACTTTTTAGTAGCTACTTCACAGCATAGTAGGACAATATTTCTGGGTAACTTTTTCTTCTTCAAATATTTTATCATAATTACAAGATGCTTTTTAAAACATTCATCACCAGATATCAATGTTTGAATTGTGACTACTGTGTACCTAATTCTGGGTGTTTAAGTCATAAAGCTAAGTTATTAAACCTACTCTTCCTTATGATCATGCATAGTTTCTGGTTTATTGGTTAGCACAAGGCTCTTCTACCAGATATCCTATCTGCAGATATTCAGCCTGTTTGATTATTTCATTTTGCCTGGTCATCATTTTCACTTTTATATCATTTGGTAACCTACATGCATTTAATACAGCTGCACTTAAGTCCTTTATCATGTACTGGATATTCTCCAGGGGTCTTACATCTCTTTTCATTTCTTCTGGTTTTATTAGGTGTCTATTGCAACTGAATATTTTACCCTGAGGAGTCTCAATTATTTATGAACACAGAATATTTGCTGGGTTTCACAGTATATGGCTGCCATTCACCATCTAAATGATTTTGTACATGAACAGAATAATCAGTGCTTAATTTTCCAAGTGCTTATGTAGATCTGTTTAGAGTTCCAGTTTACCTAATTTCCTTCCTCAGTCATCAACTTTAATTGAGTTTTATGCCTTTTATAAAAGAAATTGAACTAAGTAAGGTGGTTTGAATTACAACCTCCTCCTAAGTCTTTGCTTAACTAACTTGAGCTCTCTCATTAAAAAAAAAAAAAAAATCTTAGATTAAAAAAAATGGGGCTACTCTCTAGCGACTTCCAACATATCTGTATTCTCTTCTCTGATAAGCCAACAGCTTGTAGGTTCCTCAGCTATCAAAACCATGGAGCTATTTCAAAGCTACATTTCAAACTACTGACTGTCACTGACATGCAGCTGTTCACATCAATACCAAAAATTATTTTAGCAAGACCATTTGCAAGAGTGGCTGCTCATAAATTTAAGAAAAGAGTTCATAATAACTTGTGATCCACTGATCTTTCTCTTGAAACGCTGCCAAAACTTCACTAACATGAATGATGATATGCAACTACAGCCTCTGTTTCAAAATAAGTAACTAAAATGGTTCCAAGAACCAATATCTATTTTAGACTACTTTGCACTGGCCAAATGAATTAAAACAAGGAACACAACTTTTTCCTCTGCCTGAGCAACACAGTTATAAAGCAGAAAATAAAGAAAGGTGATATCACCCAAATTAGAAGTAGACAAATTCCACTTATATTCACTTATTCTTAGTGTCACCACTGATATCAATACAAGTTAAATAGTTTAAACCATACCTTCTCCAGTGACAGACAGCCCTTGTTTTCCAGCCTTGTGGGTTGTACCCTAGCAAGATTTTTCTCCTCTTGTTCTCAGTAATTCCAGAACAACTAACATGTGTGCAACAGGATCATCATCTTTAGATCACAACCAGCTGAGGAGGAAATAGGTGACCACGCACAACTGACCAGCCTAATCCACAGCCAGCCAGAAATACATACAGGGTATAAAAGCTAACACACTTTTGCGTACAAATACAAGCAGCTGCTATTCATCCACCAAACCTGGCAGGTGACAAACCCAAGCCCATTAAGTCACACTGTTGGGGTCTGTGCTTGGTCTAACACACTCAGCAATCCAGAAATGTCTGAAGGAACAAAGAGTTTTCTATTATTCAGACAGACGAACATCCAGAGAAATATTTGTTAGTCCATTTGGCTAATGAAGCAGAAGTGAGATCAAAAAGGACTGAAAGGGAATTTACGTACTACTTCCTTTCCCTTCAACAGCATTGTCATAAAGGTCCAACTCATTTTGAAACCTAAGTACCTAACACCAAATATAATTGCCAGCTTTTACCTTAGTAAAAACACCCCCCCACCATAAACCATAACCTCTGTTTACCAATGCCCAAAATAGCAATGTCTGATTCCATGTTCTCTTCTATTAATCACCACAGCCACCATAAACTGTATGGATAGTCTCATATCCAAATCCTCTTTTATTCTGCAGAAGCTTGACATTTGAATTTCATTTCCTGTACTTTTCTGTAGGAAATAGGAAAAATAATTACAGATATCACTGCTATGCACATGAACAGTCATGATCAGATAGACTGAAATGCGTAGTTCATCCGGGTAAGCACAGGGTAGATCGAAATTAGAATGACAGAAAGACCTAGTGCATGTGAAATGGTAACGGGCACGCATAAAAAAAGTTATCTCAGCTTACATTAGATTTGAGATAAACTTATTGGATATTTTAAGTATTTTCCCTATTTAGTAGGTAATTCTTCTTTTCAATCTCATGGTTCTACAAAACAGCACCGGCCTCTGAAAAAGACAAAGTTAAATATGTATAACCCCGATCAAGCACAGGAAACTGGCACCTGATCTGCCCTTAAATACGAGCATTGCCAAAGACATGAGAGGAGTACTGGCGAAAACATCAAAATTACCTTCTGAACACACCAAGGGTCAGTACTGTCGAGATGGAGGAGCACAGAAATACGAATCTGAATGGAAGCAACACACTCTGAAGGAGAGGAGAGTCCTTCCTGTGAAGTAGTCCTGAATATATCTGTCCTGCGTAGGGACCAAATGCCTGATTGTGAAGGCTAGCTAAGCATCTACCAAGTAATTAGCTGGGTATTTTTTTCTTTTCTAGTGTAACTCATTTAGAGTGTCTGTTTTTCATTTCACACTCTTATCTTTGTCTTCATAAACATTTGTATGTTTTGCATTTTGTAAGTAAACTTTATTTCCTTTTACCATACCTGGGCTGGAATATAGGTGGTTTTTCATATCCCTGACCTACACCAAAGCCCTGGAAATTGCAAATGTGACAGCTGTTTTACCCAGCACTATGGACCAGACCCTTCCTCAGGCACAGGCCACACCAAGAACCAGGAAGCCCAAGTGAAGCTGGTGTCTTTCGGTGTCCAGCAAGAGCTGGGGAAGATCTCATACATGCCAAATCAGTAGGTGAAGCACCCATGACACCCAACCCGTGACACCCAACCCAAGGCCTTCACTAATATAATGCATTCCATAAATAGAAACTGACAACAGAAGAAAACACTTCAGGGAGAAGGAGTTCAGACTGAGTTCATATTAATAGAGAAGTAGCTTTGTAATATGCAGCAAGTGGTGGTTCAAGCTGTTGTGACCTTAAATAGTCTCAGGCCGTCGTCATCTGTCTGCATGATTCCCTACAGACTGGGAGACCTCATCACTTGAGCAGAACTGAAGATATCAGAGCAAGTAAACATCTTTTGTTCTAGTAAGCCACAAAGGTAAAAATATTCACTACTGAAAAGCCACAGAGGGAATACAATTAATGAAGTCTGTCTCCTATTTTGTATCATGAAATATCTAAAAAGACTAAGACTCAGATATACTCACAACAAAAAATATATTTAACATTGTTATCTTTTTTGTGTATTGATGACATAAAAACAAATTCAACCTTTATTTCATTACGTGCAACAACTGGCACATTCTTTATAACAAATAACTACATTTTGGAAAAAGTCCTAAGTTTATCACTTAGCTCCTCAACCTCCTAACACTCGGACGTACTCAAATAATAAGCACTTGCAAAACTGACAGACATGTTGTTTTATATAAACCTTATTAAATTGCTTCTGTTCTCCAGATGGATGGCTTAAATCACTACAGTACAAATCTCAAAGACTGTAACTGTGTGCTGAATCTGCTATCTTACAGATTAACTCTGAATTCCTTAAAGGCAAACTAATACTGTTGAAATACATTTGTAAGACACGAGCAGAATACTTGCAGGAGATGTTACTGCGTTGTCCACAGTAGTTTACAGCAACTGTTGGGAACTCTTTCATCTTGATGCATGGGGTAAGTGGTCTGTATGTTACCAAGCAAATATTCAAAGCAGCAGACTAATAATTTATACATATAATTAAGCTTTACTAAAAATTCATTATACGAATTAAGCTTTACTTTATCCAAATAGTGACATCATTTGACAAAGGGCAGGAGCGGAAGGAGAAGGAGAAGAAAGGAAATTTAATCAAACTAGTTCTGCTGCTTTTTCTTTAATTTAAGCAGGAAAAAAAATAAACTAATGATGAGGTGGTGTTTCTGAAGGAAGCGAGGCATGCAACATCCCATTGTTACACAACCTGCTCATTCTCCTGTTATTTGCCTAGCTAGCTGGAGACAGGGAACACTGCAGAGAGAAAACAGTTCAGAAAACTCGGCTAATGCCTGCATTCAGCCCCGTGAGAGGTGGGAACGGCACTTTGACAAACACCATCTCCCACTTCCCAGAACCCCAAAACAGTTTGGGGCCAAGGGCCCAGGGACAGAAGCTTAGTAAGCGAGACTAAATTTTGGCTGATATTCTATTTTCTGTTAGCAATTGTCAAGTATGCATGACTGCATTATTTCGTATCAATAGACAATTAACCAGTTGTAGTCTACTGTAATATAAGCTTCAGTTTAGCATGTAATTAGACTGTCATTGCAACAATAATAATTTGCTCTGGCAATCCTGATACTGATAAAAAAAAATTATTGAATTTCTGTGGAGATTGTACTGATCAGGCCCTAAACACCGTCTTCTGCTCTCTATTCTTGTACACCAGGCGAACAAACAGCAATTGAGAACTGAAAAATTGTGTAATTCTTTTTTACGTGTGTCCAGTTGACAAAAGAAAAAAAAACATATGCTGGATGATTGTAACTCCTCAAGTGTCTCTAGGACATCTGGCTTCCTTAGGTTTCTGTCAAGCCTGTCATTTTCTGTAAACAGTGCTGTGAGCAAGTGACTCAAATACTATATTAAATTAACTCTTCATGCTGGAATAAAATTCCCAGATTGTATGTAGCACAAAGTTGTTTAAATGTCTGAGTTCTATGACCAGAAAAGAAAAAAAAGGCCTTTCTAGAACCAAACCTTTGAAGGTTACAGAAATGATGTTATTATGCATGAAAAACATGCTGCACTTAAAGAAGAGCAGTAGACTTTCCTGTCCTGAGACATCACCAGTTCAATCACCAGAAAGATCAAAAGTAGCTATTTGCTCAAAGTAAATGGCTGCTTCTGTAAAATTTTCACACGTCAGTGATTTTGCCATTTCTACATCTCCACTCTTGAAAACTGAGCAGTTGACCTGATGATCCATCAGGACAGCTGAAGAATGCATTATTGTTTGTATATAAAATACCCAATCATGGCCTAAAATATTCAGTGCCCACAAAAGTGATTTAAAAATATTTTATTTGGTCAGCAGCAAACATCATCTTGGAATATAAATGGTGCCTACAGATTTTTGTAATCTTATAAGTACAGTATTGCTTTTGCTCAGACATGACTGTTGTAGTGGTAGACTAAAGGATTTGTCACTCTCCAGTGTTTCATTTTTAGGAACCTCAGAAAGGTTTCCAGCAGTCGAGCTTCTTATCAAGCAGCTGCAGAAATCTACAACTTCATTTTAAAACTCATGGTTGTCCTGTGCCTCAAAGTTTCTTACAACAATCCAAGATTATTGTTCATTATAATAAAGGCCAGCATTCAACCAGCCAAGAATAGCAACCTAAGTACATGGGGGTTTAAAATAATTACCCACAATGCAAAGGGTAAGGTTCTTTGTAGAGCTGGAGATAAAAGGTTTTGGTGAAGAAGAGTGGGGGGAGAATATTAAACTGTTTGCTTATGTGATGTGTACAGCTTTTTAGGTAAAAAGACATATGACTAAAGAAGGTATATTAACTATTGCAAAAGGCAAAACCAGAATGGAGAAGGGATGAAAAATTAACCAAGGTGAATACATGCTTGCCATGACACCACTGACCACTGAGAGCACACAGACTTTTAAAATAATTCTCTCCTCATGCGAGAAAGAAAAAAAAAAAAATAAGCATAATGGGGAAAAAACCTTCTGAAAAATTTACTTGCAAAGGAAATAGATGCTGTTATCCAGCAACAGATGTCCAGTCCACATACCTACTGCAGGACTGCTGCGACACCACTGCAGGTTAATGTTAAATGAGACCTTCAGAATTTTATGCAATCGTGTAAGCCATTATTCCCAAAGGAAGACATATTTAATAATTCAAACTTTAATCTCCCTACAGTGTTTAAAAGGAAGTCTCAAGCTGCAAGTATCATGTTTGAAAGCTGTTACTACTTTGTCCTGAACAGAATTATTGAGGTGCACAGTTGCCAGCCTTCAATATATGAAACAATTCTGATTCAGTAGATTTTTCCCAGTTTAGCAAAGATTATTTAAAAAAAAAAAAAATAGATCTCTCAGTCTACCATCAAAATTGCAGGTCAGGGTCATTATTCTCTAGCTTTACTAGTCTCAGGTGCCTGGGTTTTGCATTACAGACTGTCCAACTCCTTATTATGCTGGCAGCCTCGCACCAGCACATAGAGCTCAGCTTCCATGAAATTCAGGTATGGGCCATTTGACGCATATTATACAGAGAGAGATAGCTCCCCTAAAGTAAGTGTCTGTGTAAAAACTTGTTACTTCTTCTAATCTTGCAATTATCCTTCAGTATCTCCTCTATTCCTCTCTCTCACAAGATTAAATACAAGTTTAAAACCACACCTGACCACTTTTCCGAGGTTTTTGTTCTCTCTCTTGCATTGTTCAATAATTTTTCTGCCAGTTCAATAATTATTTTTCCACTTGCCAGTAGGATGCTTGACATTATTTATTCCTAAAGACTCCTAAAGACTCCAGTCTTCCTTACTGCATGGAATTAGTCATTGTGCTACTGAATGCTTTTCTTTTTTCAGCAAAAACAAAACACTCCTCTGTTTAATTCATTCCATTAGGTTTTTGATTTACATAAAAATAATTAACAGTAGAAGCTGATGCTGAAAAAAACCCCCACATTCTCCATTCCAAGTCAAGGGGCATGCAAAAACTTTGACATGGAAGTGCTCTTATGCCCAATTTCTGCCCAAGAAAAGGAATTTTCATATAGTTATCTCTGATGCAGACTATACACTAAGGGCTAATGCAACAACAGTGCAAGTAAAGGAACAAGGTGGAATAAAACTCTGCAGCAGCCCTACAGCTGCAGGCGTACAAACCGTGCTAGATAGTATCACTATGCAGGAAAGGCAACACCCCTTTTGGCTCTTTTTTGTCTGCCACTAGATGCTCACAGATCTCACAGGATTTGACATATTTTCATTTAGATTTTAGACTTTGTGGCTTTCATTCGTGCAGTTTTAGATTTCTAAGTTTAACAATTTTCTGAACCATTAACATACTATTCAAGTAAGAGTGTTCGAAATGAACAGGACTGACGGAAATTACAAGCTCTGCTATCAGTTGTTCACTGTTGTCTTTTTTAAGGGCCTCATGAGAATTAAGTCTTCCCTGATCGACTATAATTAGCTCAGCCTGGTTTGGATGCAATCAACTGCAAGAGAAACATCAGAGGAGCAACAAATTCAGGATGTAGCAGCTCAGCACTGAAAATTAGTCCCCTTCCTCCAATGAGGGGAACAGTAACCTCTTTAGAAAATCCTTCACTCACTGCAGGTTTTCACATGTGCTTCTGTCTTCATACAGTACTAATCAGTTGAAGTACAGGTCCAGTGATAGGAATAATGACCTCTTTCATAGTATTTTTCAAATTGGGAAACCAATCAGGAAAACAGCAGTCCCAGTTTCACTGATCTGGACAGCCTGCCCAATACAGACTTGAAATATCTGGATTGCTACCGGGCAGTTCATGTTAACACTCAGTAATCATGATATATGGTCACTTCTAGCATTTTTTTCCCCTTCAGTTTCTACTTTCAAAAATTTAAAGTTTCTTCCTGTTGTAAATTTAAGATTTTTTTAGAAGACACAAAAATGCAGAAATGCATTGTGTAAGAGAGAGTCAAGGCTTTAATATAAGCCAGTGAGTTGCCTAGGAAATGACAATACGCGTAAGAGACTCATAGGGACTTATCATATCCTCACTCCTCTGGAAATACACTTACTGGTGTCAAAATTACATATTCGTCAAGGTCAGGGAACACTTCTTCTAATTTCAGCTATAACTGCCGTCACATAGCAGCAGAATTAGCTGCCCTCTTGAGAGCTGTGACCTGCAGAAAATCTTGAGCATTACACACACTAGAGACCAAACATTTGGGGACAAAACCAGAAAAAATAAAAGAAGGAAATTTAATTAAAGACAGAATAAGAATCTGCACATCAAGGAAGATCAAAAAGTTGAAATACAGCTGTAGCTTTATGCAGAACATTTCCCTAAAAAGGAGTTTAAGCTGAGGAAACGGTTAACTTCTTGAACCGGGAAAATGTAATGCCATGGCTGTGGATTCCTTCCTTACGGAAATGAAAAGTTCTTTAAAAACTTTGGAACCAGACAGCAGCTCTGGGTAGTTTGCAACTTGTATCACCATAAAACGGAGCTTATTTGGACTAAATGTCTTCTGGCAAAGGGCAAATGCAAAACTTTTCATTTCTCTCTAGCCTGTATGATATCAGTGCTTTTTCCTCTTAAAACCAGGACTTGATCAAAAGAAATTGTGCCTGCAGGAAACTGAGGAGTTGCACAGAGTGGATTTCAGGCAGGCATCCATTCTCATCACGGCGGGCTCAGCAGGCGCTGGGCTCCAGAACTGCAGCATCAACACAAAAGGGCAATTAGATCATAAATTTAATTAAGAATCTCTGTATGCTTCTGCCGTGTGCTATCTCATAGCACCTTACATGTTCCAAAGAGCAAAATGTGGTTGTTTGCCTCTTGTAACAAGCAAGAGTAACCTGTAAGGAAACTAGGAAGTTAACTCATAGGAAAGTGTTCAGCAAACACAGACCATCTCTTTAGCTGGCTTCCTGCCAAGCTGCCCCTTTCTTTTTCTCTTCTAATGGGAGACACCACAATGGTCTATGAACTCAATACATGAAACAAAATACAGTATAATTGACATAGTTTCTGCAAAAATCTCATGATGAAGGACTACTTACATGCATGTATCTTAATAAGACAAACCCAAAATTTACACCGTGGTGTTATTACAAGTATGTAACAGTGCAGCCTACCGATAAAAGTATTTCAATGGGAAGTTCATAATAAGCAATTGTACTTCATGTACAATGATAACAACCACTCCCGATAGGAACCGGCCAACAGCCCCTGGGCAAAGCAGGTACTGCTGCAACTGACGAGAAAGGAAAATTCAGAATAGCATTTTTTTCTATTTCTGTATTGCACATTCAGAGAAAGTTGCACAATTATTAGTGTGCTCACGATAAAGACAGTCAACTTTCTTTTTTATTCCACTGAGTTGGCAGAGAAAACAAAAATTAAGCTATGGATTTCTGGGAAATACTGAGAGAGTTGTTATGGCCTAAAATCTATTTCAGTAGTAAGAAATGGTAATTCAAGAAAATTTCACTAATTATGATACTGATGCCAAACATGTAAGACCCAAATGTGGGCACAAGGTCCTACAGCATTTCATTTCAAAGAAATACAGAAATCCTGATGATGCAAGTCTAACTTCCTTTTCAGTTTTGCTATAGAGATAATTTCATTTTATTTCTTTTAAATTAGAAAATAAGGAAAACAATCTCTGGAGCTTACTGTCACAGATGAGAGAACAGGTCTCACTACCTTGCCAAGCAGTAAACTAAAAGGCAAAAACATCCCAATTAACAAGATTTGACTTCAATAAATAGCTTCCTCTGAGCACTGAATTAACCATGAAATCTCCCACAATAAAAAAAAGAATAGCGAGAAACACAGTATTTTTGTTCTGACTCAATACCAAAATAACTCTCCAAGAGACTCCTCATTAGTTTATCATAAATAGAATCATAGAATCACAGAATCATTAAGGTTGGAAAAGACCTCTAGGATCATCAAGTCCAACTGTAACCCCAACACCAACATGCCTCCTAAACCATGTCCCCAAGTGCTACGTCTACACGTTTTTTGAAACTCCTCCAGGGATGGTGACTCCACCACCTCTCTGGGCAGCCTGTTCCAGTGCCTGAACACTCCTGCAGTAAAGACATTTTTTCTAATATCCAATCTAAACCTCCCCTGGTGCAGCTTCAAGCCATTTCCTTGCATCCTATCTCTAGTAACTTGGGACAACAGATCAACCCTCACCTCACTACAACCTCCTTTCAGGTAGTTGTAGAGAGCGATAAGGTCTCCCCTCAGCCTCCTCTTCTCCAGGCTAAACACCCCCAGCTCCCTCAACCTCTCCTCATCAGACCTGCTCCCCAGACCCTTCACCAGCTTCGTTGCCCTTCTCTGGACACGCTCCAGCACCTCAATGTCCTCCTTGTCCTGAGGGGCCCAAAACTGAACACAGCATTCGAGCTGCGGCCTCACCAGTGCCGAGCACAGGGGCACCATCACTGCCCTGCTCCTGCTGGCCACACTATTCCTGATACAAGCCAGGATGCTGTTGGCCTCCTTGGCCACCTGGGCACACTGCTGGCTCATGGTCAGCCAGCTGTCAGCCAGCACCCCCAGGTCTTTCTCCACTGGGCAGCTTTCCAGCCACTCTTCCCCAAGCCTGTAGCGTTGTATGGGGTTGTTGTGATCAAAGAGCAAGACCTGGCACTTGGCCTTGTTAAACCTCATACAACTGACCTCGGCCCATCGATCCAGCCTGTCCAGATCCCTCTGCAGAGCCTTCCTACCCTCGAGCAGATTGACACTCCCACCCAATTTGGTGTCATCTGCAAACTTACTGAGGCTGCACTTGATCCCCTCATCCAGAGCATTGATAAAGATATTAAACAAGACTGGCCCCAACACTGAGCCCTGGGGAACACCGCTCGTGACTGGCCGCCAACTGGATTTAGCTCCGTTCACAACTCTCTGGGCTCGGCCATCCAGCCAGTTTTTTTCCCCATTGAAGAGTACACTTATATAATTTTTTTTCAGATTCTTCTTTCAGCTTTCCACACAAAACACATACTTTTTCTCAGTTAAAAGTAAATCTCTTCATGTTTTAGCTGAACAACTGTGGCTTACTGCCAAGAGCAAGAGATGGGACACCAACATTGCAACTTCACTTTGAACAGCTGTAGCTTCATATTAGTAGAAAGTGACACTTGTAATTAAGCAGGGAAACATACAGCAGCACCACTATAGATCTGAGTGGCCTGTCTGTGAGTAGTCCTAAAGACATAAACATTCTAATGTGGTTTTGAACGTGCACTATACTTAGGAGGAAGAGTGGCAGATCACTGGGCTGCTCTGAATTTTACACGTGCTAGCAACTTAAAGAGCATTTGTAAACAGCACTGAATTTTGCTCTTTGGTTAATAAACTGGGAATGAAGTAGATCTCCAGAGGAAAACAATTTTCTTCAGTAAAGGAGGAAAAATCCCTGCAAATATTTAGGAAGGAAGTTTATGGAAAGCGGCTCAGTCTGCTTCTACAGCTTCTCCCTAGAGTCAGCCTTCCATCCTATGTTTCATTGCTCAGAGCAATGAATAAAAGCAATATTAGGACAGGTGTAACTGGCGGGATGCAACTTCAGACCTTGTGGGGTGATAAATCATACCTGAAATCTGCCTCATTCTTATGATGTCCAGCGAGATGTTGCCACCTTCTCACAAGAAAAAACACGGTGATTTCTTCCCAAGGCTGTAAGAGCAGAAGTCAATAGTTTCACAGCACCCACTACAAGAAACCCGGAAAACAGATTTTTAATACTCAGGAATTAGAATGAAGATGGAAGGGCAAACACCCGTGTACTGTGGGCACAATCTCTGCATAAGATTTATTCCTTCTCAGCATCGCTTAATCCCCAGAAATACACAGTGTGTATGTGAGGAAAAGGAAAGAAGAGCACAATTCCCTCTTATCTCTCCTTGTTTTCCAGAAAGACACTCCTTTTCCTTTAGTACAGATTATACCCTTTGTACACAAAAAGGGAATGTAACACATACTGCCCAATACTTATTTTTGAACTTGAGAGTGGCATGCCATTAAAAAAGCAGAAATTACTTCACTCATTAAAATTTAGACAGTGACTTTTCTTGCAAGAGACAAACATTTTTTAAAAAAGGATTAAATTTCTATGACAATTCTGTGTGTCACAAGTGGAATACCCTTTAGAAGTTAAAATTTTTCCACTTTGTCCTGCAACATCATCAAATTTTCATAGGCTATTAGCTGTCGAAAATGAAAACTGTACAAAAATAGAAACAGATTCCTTTCTTCAACAAATGTGAGTTGAGGCCATCCTAATCCTTTCAGATCTAGAAAGACTTTTTGAATTTCTAGTTCTAAATATATAGAAAGCCATAAGTAGTGTCATTCTGCTGGAGGGGCTGGTGTCTCTGTGTTTCTTTTGGCAGAAGAGCACACTCTTCACAGCCTGGAGACAGGAGAAGTGCAGCTTAGGCTGTGTCACTGTTTAAGTTATCCAAAGATCTTCACAAGGTCTTCAGTAAAGCAAAAAATTAAGAACTAGCATTTCAGTGCTAGTAAAAAATCAGAGGAGGGAAGAGTACATAAAATAATTTCAACATGTCTTGATACATCATATCAATCTGTGAAATGCCATGCACCTCTTCATACTTCACCCTTAAATCATCTCACTTAAAGCCCACGTTCAATTTCTTTCCAAATTTATTTTCTCCCAGCTTTCATTTGTCTTGAACATAACTTATTATGCATCTCACAGTTCCACTCACACACCAGAAATAAAAAGCTTCTTTACACGGTAATGTAAGCTTGCGAGTCTTCAAGTCTTGCTTGACTTGAAAATCTTGCAGAAGACGTCTCTTCTGTTCAGAAATGTTAACACAGACTTGGAATGTGCCTGTGTGTGTTTTCACACATCAGTGAAAGATTTAGTTATCCACAGAGGGTGTATCCATAACCTCATTAAATTGATTCAGCTAAGGAAGAGCCTAGCATTCCCTCCCTCTTCATATCTAGCAATAGCGAGAAAGCTCTGAGCACAAAATCTGAAGAAAATTTTGACATTAAGAACTCTTTGATGTGGTATATTTCAGCAATATTTAACATTTTCTTTCTAAAACACAAATTACTACTCTCTGCTGACTGACTACATACCTGTAAGTTTTCTCATATGGGTAAAAACTGTTCTCTTTATTTCCTTTAACACAGAAACTCCCAGCACTATGGTAAATAGGAAAGGTTGCCAGACTGACCTGTATATTTTTATCTCTCCAAGTCCTTTGCTCTTCTTGCATTTCAGTTATTCTTTGAGGCATGGGCACAAGAGTTCCCAACTTTGAGGCCAAAAAAGCCACTGCCAGCTCCAAAACTTTCTTCCAGAATATGGAGGTGCCCACCTGGGACAGGCATGCTCCTACACTCTGCCCTGTGCAACAGCTCTGCAGACCATCTGCCATGACCTCAGGAGCAGACAAATGCCTGGCTTAGAAAATGGCCAAATCTCATTGTCTGCTGAGCCACCCCTGAAACTCCTTTGCGTACAGCACGTGTAGCAACTGTGTTTACAATTTTATACCAGCCAGGCAGCCTGAGCAGCAAGGTGTCAGATAAAGACAACAAAAGACATTTCTCTCCCTATTTTCTGTCCCACAAGTTCTCCCAAGAGCCGCGGGATACCAGCTGCTCCATGCCAGAAAGGGGTTTTCCTGAACAGGCTCTCGGGGCGCATGAAATATTCCCAGCACTACCCAGCCAATTTCATTAGGATGCTCTGAGGACTGCCAGATATCCCTCAAGGCACTTTAACCTCCTAGTCACAAGAGGAACCAATACACAGTATCTTAAAATCATACTGCCGCCTACCAAGTGCCTAAATGCCAAAATTCAATTCATTTGGGTACTAAGCAGAAGGTATTTAAAAAAAAAAAAAAAAAAGCTCACTAACTATGCCAAACTCAGTAATAGATTCGAGCTTGTTTTCACTTCCTTGCATTTCATAATCTGCCCTGTCAACTCACGTTTTCATTCATTTAAAATACCTAGCATGATATTTTAACAACTAGGAAGCTGCTTGCTGCCTCCTGCAAGACATGAAGCCTGCTCTGTAGGCTGCCTTACCTTGACCTCACAGGCATTAGGGAGCCAGTGAGCATCAAAAGCCACAGACCAGAGCTTGCTTTGAAGGTTTGTAATGGTGAGAATTACCATCAAAGCTGGATGCAAATTTTGTGCAGCTGAAGAATGCTTGGAGAAAACAAGATTATGTGTGTAGCTATCCAGGAGAGCCCCAAAAGGTAATGACTTTGTACAGTCTGTGGAAAAGAAAGATCTTATGTTTTTCTCATTAATATGACACAGGAATTTAAGAGCCAAGCATTTGTCACTTTGGTATATGCATGGTCTCCAGAGCTGTCTAGCTGACAAAACCACATCCATTAAAATACATTCTAAATAAAAAGAGACACAACAGTACATTATCCTTAAGACTGCTATATGTCAGATAGATTTACAACAGAAATGTAATCCAGTCCCAGGCATACCTGTGACTCACCATTAGCAGAACAGAACGATGGAGATCATGCTACTATATAATAAGAATTCAGCAACACATTGTATTATTTTTCATTCTCCTGCATGTATTGTATTATCAGAATTTCTTCCGAAGAATATTATTTGGTTTCCCATTATAGATAACTGGAATGTGTTTTACCTCAATGCAAAGTCCAGTCAAATGAAACACAGAAGGACATGAAAAGAAATCAAAGCACCTAATAGGTTTTTCTTTCACTGCTCATGGACATACTCTGATTCACTTTTTTTCTACTTCACTGTCTTTATATATGCAATTTGAAAATGGCTCAGGCAATGCTTACTCATAGTTTTTATTGGGTACAGTATGTCCTAGAGTGAAAGAAGTAACAATGAAGGCAATTCATTAATAAAAATTACAAAAAATAATATGAATGACAACGTCACCGTACCATACTATGCTTCTCCACAGAAACAAGTCTCCCAGAAAAGAAATAAGCACAGCTCAAATGTTAAAATTATTCAAGACATTACAGTGAGATTTCATCTGGCTTTATTTATCACAAAGCAAATCTCTTCCTTCCCCAGAAGCCTCTTTCTTGCAAGAACTCATTTTACTCTTCCATCTAAAGAAACGCTTCAAGGATAAAGACATGCAGTTCCTCACCTCCACAAACACAGGCCAAGGAACTAATCTCCTTAATTTAACTTTGAGTCCACATATGGTTCAGCACAAGGCAAAGATAAGGTAAAGATTACCTAATTTGTTGAATCAAACCAGTTCTGGAACATCTGCGGTATCAGAGACTATCTTCTGGTCCTGTATTTTATTGAAAAGTCACTGAGGAATATTAGAAAATATTCAGGTGTGCAGCATATGCTAAACCAGGGGCCCAATCATTCTGTACCACGAGAAGAGGTAATGCTGCCAACTTTAAAAAGTAAGGGAAAACGTGAGAAACAAAGCACATGCTACCAACAAGTCCTTTTGTTTGTATTTTTAAATATAAGACATTTCTGATGAACAATATAGTTTTGGGGTTAACTATGGTCAATACAGAGGCTCAACACCAAGTACAGTGTACCATTCACTGAAACAAGAGTTTTCTCTAGAAGAACAAGATAAAGCAGATCCAAGGACGCAGGGAACACCTGGAGTTTCAGATAATGTAAGTGAAAGGCAATAAGGTAAGATGTTCAAACCCACCCCCCCCCCCCAATACTGGCTACTGCACGCACATGTGGCTGAGTACTGTATTTTTTAATGCCATCTTGCTCTTTTTTGCAGCTATAGTCCTGGCGCTTACCTCCAGCATATAGGGAAGATGAGGACTAGACCAAGGGCAGTGTGCCCGAGTATCATCTTCTCCCTGAACATTACTTGAGCTTACAGCCTCTCAGTCCTCCTATATTTCTTATTTTCAGAGCACTCCCTCATTGCCTTAAGAGCAATTTTGCTCACTACACACTCATTAAATACTATTAAACACAGTAATAGCACAAACACTAAGAAATGATAGCCAGGCTCTCGTCACGAGTTCTGTACCAATCTTGATGGTACTAATCCAATGATAATTTGAACCAGTCTGGTTCAATACGCAGTAGAAATCAGCACAAACGTGCATTCTGAAGTAGTGCAATAGATGCTTCATTGTCAAGACAGTCAAAAACATTAGGACGGTATCTTCCCCCCCACACCCCGGTATGATTCATAGAGCCCTTGAGTTAGCTTTCTTAATGGCTTTGATTACTATAACCTCTCAGCTTCAGAGCACAAACAATACTGTCCAAACACCACCTGCTTCAACACACCTAAGACTCCTCATCCTATTAAGAAGTAAGTTAAAGCATTATTTTTTACTGGGCATGAGGTTATCAACAACATCGGAATATGGAGTGACTTAAAATACACTACCATTTCTCATCCTTATCATGTTTTGCAATTGCTGACGACTTCCTTTGAAGAAAAAAGGCACTGCATTGTGATTGAGGAGGAAATTTGGTAATGCTGAAACCTCCTTCCTGTGACTGACTTGAGATTAGGTATGTAAAAGGAGAACGACAGACATTCAAATTCTAGAAAAATTTTAAGTGGCAATTAGCAAGTCAGTATTAAGAGGTGACACCCCTCATCACCCTAATTTGGCTACAAATAATGGAAAATACTTTTCCTCTTCTATAAAAAGGTATAGCTGCACAAGAACTCAAGTGAGCTTCTGCACAACCGTTCTTTCTAAAAACATTGGTGAAGCAAGATTTTCTTGTCAATAGCATTCATAACTTTCCTACAACATAATAAAACATGGGCAACTGCCAAAATGACTATTAACACTTCCACGGGGTAGCAAGGAAATACATAATGCTGATGTCAATGAAAAGTTGAGAGACAAAAACATGGTGCTAAAGAATCACTTTTACAAAGTGTACAACTGAGGAAATATTGATATTTATAATTCACAGTTATTTAGTGTTTTCCATAACAAAGCGCTCAATAAACCACCATGTAGTATAAACACTGCATCCAAAACTGGAACCAACTCAAAGTCAGGTCCAATGTTTTGGCCAGGCCCAGAGGTAGAGAGGAAAGTGAGTGACAACATCCCTTCCAAATAGGGAGAAGAGTTTATTGAAAGAAGGAATTTGTACAAGCTATTGTGATTACAACCCCTGTTGTGGCTACAGAGTGTTTATAAAGCTACTAGAAACAAGGTAAAGATGGAAAGCCAAATTAAAGCCAGTTACCTGGGTTCTTTCAGACCCTCACTAAATCACTACAGAATCCCTCTAGTTTGAAATCCTCTGGATCAACTAATGATGAAACCTGTAACAGAAGCTTATCTTTTCTGAACCAGACTACAAATGCCTCTTCTTCCTCACCCCGCCAATTCAGTGCTTTGATATTTTGCTGTAGTTACAATGGCTCACAGACACAGACAAGATACGGTTTGTAGGTAAATAGTATTGTCTATATCAAAACAAGTGATATAACTTGAAGGCTTCTAGGCAGAGACCACCTCTGTAAACCAGGGATGGGAACACTTCTTTTGCATATTCTTCATGCATTCTTTAACTTTGTAAAATATCTGTGCTTCTAGAGAGTTCCCAGAAGTCTAGTCTACATCCCAAGTCTTGCATTCTGACCCTTAAGAAAAAGATCTGTACTCCCTTTCAGTTACCAGCATGGCGCAGCCACGATTTCCAAATTGCCTGCACCATAAATTTCACCATAAAACCTATCAAGCCTAGTAACAGGTTTCTCTGGGCCCAGGACCACTGCCATAAAGCCCGCATGGTACAGGGTATCTGATGCTAAATTCTATAGATTTGTGTTCAGGAGTACTGGAAGAAAACTGACAATCCACCTCCTACTTGCAGTGGCACTCTGCATCCTGCTCAGAAGAAATGCATGGCTTTCCACTTTCCAATTAGGAAAACCAGAAATTTGTGTCCCGAGCAGAAAAATTTAGCTGAGAAATACCTAACTGTGAGTTACTATTTAAAAAGACAAACTGTGTAAGTCGGTAGCACTGCAAGTCAGAGAGGTGTGGGAAATCACATGGGGAGGTTAACCAGAGAGACCCCTCTTTCACAATACCTTTCCTACCTCTGTTGTCTTGTGCCTTTTAAATGAGAATGCAATTTTTTCTGTTAGGAGATTATGGCAAATACACAGAACAATTTACACTAGGTACTCAAAGGTTAGAATAAAAGGAGCCAGAAAAAGAGTCATACAAAAAGATAGAGTTTAAAAAGACAGCTTTCATTGACACTTTCTGCACATTTTTAAACTCTACCCAGCTGAGAACAACTCAGTAGGACATGAGGAGATTTTCTGTTGTGTATGTCAAATGTCTTGAACAAGATCTTGAGTCTTGCCCCTTACACCATAAGCCTCTACAACTAATAATTACTGTTCTGTTATTAATAAGCATCAGGTAGACTCACGTTTTAAAATCTCCAAGATGCAATACTTGGTATTGCAAGTAAGGGGTATTGCAAAAAGGTAAGGGGTGAAGTTGGCCCATAAAGAAAAGAAATACTAAACAGGTTTGATAAGAAAACTCTTCCATACTTTTTAGTTCATTTATTGCAGTGGAAGACTGGGGAAAAAATGGGTTACGCTTAGATATATGTACTGCTGATGCTAATATCGGCATGCTCAGCGTATTTCTTAGGCAAGCTGCTGAAAATAGTTTGGTAGAAGAAGTAGGTGACTTAAGCGTGCATTTTGTTGTTTTAACAATAGCAGATATTTGTATTTTATACCATTTCCCACTGTCATTGTGAAATAAGACTTTGAAACAAGGTGAAATTGAAATAGCATTTCTGAGGAATGATAAATTGCAGACAAAACCTACAGTGTTAAAAGGAGAGGGGAGCATTCAATATATACTTGATGATAGCTGGAAATGTCAGAGAATAAAAAAAAAAGGTACAAAGCATATATACATACATCTTTGCATATGGTATCTTTTTACTCTTATGATGAGTCATACTTAATTTTTTTATACTGACTCAGGCTTCTGTATGCAGTCTAGTTGGACAGCGTGCTCTCCAGTAATGTAGTGATGCAGGTTACACAAGCAGAACTCAAAGATAAATCAGATAAAAATTAATGTCCTCAAATAATACTGCATGAATTTGAAGGAGGAGGTGTGTGTAAACATATATGGGTTTGTTTTCTTTTTTATTTTTTAGGAAAAAAATGGGCAAATACTGGATGAGCAAATATAAATAACATACTCTGACTTGTAAATGAGTAACAATGCCTAAAAATATTTAATAATGTCCACAGCACATCAGGGTATATATATATATATGTATTTATACAAATGGATAAAATTCTCACAATTTTTTCTCTGTCAAATTCTGAAAGAAAATTCATGTTTTGTTTCAAGATGTGGTGTTTATAGAAGTTTACGGTTTTTCTTTTGATTATATGCAAATATACTTCAAAACTTCAGGACATGAGGCAGCATCAACCCAGCGTAGAACTAACAAACACACTCTGTGCTGTGGATGCTTTGACCGTCTTGGTGAGCTATATGTAGTGTTCGCTCTTATTTCAGAAACCCTTTTATAACTTCTGGAGAGAAATGGCATTGAATTACAGCTCCATGAAGAAGATATCACTGGTGGCAATGACAGGTAAATATTTCTGTTGCCCGCTATAAGCATTCTAAACATAATCAATTAAATATTGTGGGGCTGCTATTTATTTACAAACATATAGGGAGATCATTTTAAAATAACAGACAGTAAGCTACTGTTTCCTATTCTAAAAATCATTTTGAAAAGCAAAGGAAAAAAAGTAAAGGTCATGTTTTGTATTGCAGCTAACAAAAAAGAATCAGTTCTTTTATTACAAACAGAAAGGATTTAAAAAGAAGTATTACAAGCAGTATAAAATACCATCCTCTAACAGATACCAAAACTATTTCTGCATGTTCCTAGCAAATCTTTTGAATGTTATAAACAGAGGAGGTTCCTGATGACTTTGAAAGAGTGGTTAATATCAGGCACAGTAGAAAAGCTTATTTTCTCCTAGCCCAAAAAGAAGGAAATTTTCAAGGTACAGAGACCATTGTTTTACCGCTGAATACTTAATAACACCACACCTATCTATTAGAAAAACATCATCATACTCCTGGTTTGGTTTTCAATTCACATACAGTACTATGCAAAACACATCAGAATACTGTGAGGACCATCTCTAACTACACAAAATCATTTGATTCACATATAGGAGAATGTTGGGTTTTGCACAAGGCCATATCAAGGTCGTATTGCAAGAATGCATTTGTTTTGTCTTGGGAGTGTGAGAGAGAAGGTATTTTTAGCTTAAGCAAATTGGCTTGAACTTTTTCCCCCCTCAGTCAGCTCAATTCCATGCAGAGCTATTCACCCTCAAAAATAACTGTTTCATATTCTGGGAAGCTATTTTCAGGATGTATTGTTTTGCTATTCAATCATACTGATGATACGTAGGAAGTTTAGTGGAGAAAATGGGAAACTGAGGCTAGAGGGAAGGTGGAAGAGGGATGTTAGTATTTCAAACTAAATCTGCCATGATTCTTCACACCCATACTCCTGGCATACAGTAAAGTTGAGTCCACACTTTCTCTTAGCCACATGAAATATTATTGCCTCTGCTATTGCTTCCCATACCCTCCTTCTGCTACAACTGTTCGTGGAAATGCTCCTGAGCCTGGATTTTGTCAAAGTGATACAGGATAAAAAAATCTGTCCATGAGAACTATTTACGCACACCCAGGTCAGGCTTGGGATGCAACAACCACATGCAGAGCTGAGGGAGGGCTACCCTCCTCGATGAGTGGAGGCAGATGAGCTGCTGTGACCAGCAGTGTCCTCCTCACTGCTGCAGTCACGCCATCCCTCCCTGGTCTAAGCCTTTTGCTGGCACCATTTCCAAACCAGCAGAAGGTTGGCAGAAGGATGCAATAAGGATCAATCATGTCATTGCTCATACAAGCAGAACAATGCCAATGTCACATTCACATGAACACAGGGTTTCTGTCTGTTTTCAAAAGCCAAGATGCTGTGCCAAGATACTTAGAAACTTAGGCCCATTAATTGGGATAAGTAAGGATATTTTTGCTCACTGGCCCAGTATTGACATTCATGGAGTTACGATCCCCTCTGTCATTGTATAGGATTCAGTTTATCCTTACTGACTCTTCCTTCTGAAGCCTTTTGCTAGGTACTTTGAGAAGTGATTAGTTCAGTTTTCCCCATGAGCAGTTTCAAAATATTATTGGAAGGTGTTTCTGGAAGACTAAAGGATGAGTTATTCGTGATTTCTCATCAGCCCCTGCCTTCTGGAAGTCCACTTCAAGGTGCTGTTTTGATTTGCAATATACGTGTCAAAGACAGGGCATTATTTTTGCCTCTCATGATCCCTAGAAACAAGAATTAAGCACTCGAAAACAGTATCATATTTACAGTAATCTAAAACTTCTGAGAATCAGGTGAGGTCTCTTCAGCTTGAGGTAAATTCATAAAAACTGTCTGGGTTCCCAAGATAGCAAAATAATACTGCAGAGATTATATAAAGACATTGATTCTGCTCTATACAAAAATATACTTGTGAGTTTTGTTCTTTATAAAAAAAACATAATACTCATTAGCTTTTAGGTATTCCTAGTATAATTCAATTACTAAGAGTGTAGTGCTGTAAATAAAAAAAATCATTTAAATAAAGATATTACAAAATACATTTTCCCTGAAAGGAAGCAGCAACGAGAAGAGAAACTAAATCTTTTCCAATCACCAGTTTGTATTACAACCTACAGTAACAGTACCCTCTTACATTGCACCCCAAGTGTTAGTACAGCATGTGTCTGCAGCTAGCTCTGGGATACAGAATTGAGAAGAGTGCACAAACTTAGGACAGGAACTGAACAACACTGTATCAATTTGAAATATATACGCAGACAAAACGGTTGGCATAAACCATTCAAATTAAAGGTAAAAATGATTCCACTGAGGCTGTTAGCACTGCCACTGCAGATACTATATTTGTGATATTTAATGATCACAAACGGCCCAGCCCTTTTATTACCTCCCACCCTTAACGTAAAAACAAAACAAAACCTAACCTCACTGCTTAGCATCATTAATGTAATTTGTCCACTACCATTCCTCTCTCCCTAAGCCACCTATATCTAAAATGCAAGACTGAGTCTATTTCAAAAAGCTTCCTGATCCTTCTTCTGTTGAAGTTCAGATATTGATTGAATCTAATCTAACTGCAACACCTCACAAGGTAGGAACACAGAACATGGGGAATACTTACACTACAAACATCATTAAAAAGACGGCAATATTCATAGTCATTAGCTTTGTATTTGTCTGAGCAAACAAAATCTTGCTTACAATACACGAAGACATTCTTGTCTTCTGTAATTTATTCCCAGGCTGGGATATAGCAGAGGAGCCTGCTAAGACCTAGAAATGCTAGGAGTAAAAAGAGAGCCAATGTATCTGAAGATTACCTACATGAAAAAATCCACTAGCATACCAAAAGGTATGAGTACAGGCCTCACTGTTACAGGAGTTAAGTCACCTACTCACCATATTTGTAAAGTAATCAAAGTATAAGAAACTGATTGTTAGCCTAACACCACTTTGACGCATTGGTCTGTCTTTTCTGCTTGCAAGGCCATGAGTATCAAGGGGTTCCCTAATTCCCCCAGAGCTTCCAAAAGCTACAGCCAAAGCCAGCCCCAATTTTGCTCTTACAGAATACACTGCAGTATAGGGATATTGTCGTGGATTAGAGCATACTGTGGAAGGGACAGCCATCTGGAGTTTTAACTTCCTCCTCTTGGCTGTTTGTTCCTGGAGCATCCTCATTCTAGAAGAGGCAGAACCTCTCTGTTTTCTGCTGACAAAACTACTGAAGTTTTGTTGCTGTGTCTCCTGCTACCAGCCATTCCAAAGTAACATTTTTTGTGAATGTTTTAGAACATTGTGCTTAAATATTCACTGACATTTCCTTTGAAACTGTAGGTATTCTTTCACCTGTCTAATTAATGTAGTGTATAATACACAGGGGAAATTAAACTTCTGGGGCTTTTTTATTGCCAGCTATAAACATATAAATTCAAATTGTACCACTCTTTTGTAAATTTTTAGTATGTCGTACCAGACTGTTAAATGAGTTCGATTACAAACCAATTTCCAAGAGAATAATTCTACTGTTTTAAAAATCACAGATCCCATCATGCAGCTGGTAAAGAACATGCTCTTACACTCTTGTAGCTGTTTCATTGTTTCCAGCTATTACCTCATAGCATGTGCCTTCAATTTGAACAGCCAAGGCATTACCCAGTTCTCCTCCTCCACAATGCCTGGTATAGCATTTGTAATGTTGTAATCACTGGTTATTAAAGGGGAAGCATTAGATTTTAAGCCACCTTTTTCAGCAAGTGCACTTTTTTACCCCAAGTATCCAACACTACTAGGAGAGTCATTCTATGGAATGAAACAGTATTGCATACACTTTACAAAATGCTATATATGCAAAATAGTATTTGTTTTAAAAAACTGAAACTACTTCAGCAAGTCACGGCAGGTCTCCTTGTGCTCCTTAACGTTCTTAGCAGTTCTGCTTTGAATTGCCCTCATTTCCCTTCATACTTGGGGTTTGCATTTGTGTAGCTGTTTACCCCAAAATTAATTTTGCTGAAACGTTATTTGTGCTTATGTGGGTACCTCCCCAAATTCTCACAGGCTCCTCAGCACCCCTACGTTTTACTTTCCTGCCTCAGTGCACTCTCTTTTTTGCTAGATCTAGCTCTGTTAAAGAAGTACTAGAAACCTCCCCACACTGCACTAGTTCAGAATGATATTTGCCATGTTGACTCCTCTTCCGAGCAGGGCCCTCCACACTGTTTCCAGTATGCTTCCCTGGCCAAGCTGGGGCAGTCTGGTCTGGCATACTGGAATTGGTAGTTAAGCTCACAGGGATACCGGCTTTTCTTCCTGATTAGGGACCAGACACGTATTTCCTTCCTGGCTCTACTGTGCATCTTTAGCTTCCAGGGGTAATGCCAAACATCATGCCTTCAGAAAACTGGCTCGCACACGTCTCATTTGCTAGATTTATGCTAGATTGATGAGGTTGATATCAAGGCTTAGTTAGGCTGTGCAGGCTTTTGTGGTATCAGGAGCAATCACAGGTATCTTCTCGGCCTTAATGTGATGGCACACTTTTATAAGATTATCTGCTCAGCAAATTTCTCTTACTCAACAAATGGCAAAGTACTGTGCTACACAAAATCAACACAACAGCTTCTAGGTAGACGGCAAATATAATACAAGAAAATATATAACCTGTATCCTTTTTGCCAACTTTTTTTCCTGTTAATGAAATAAAAAAATAAGCTAGGAAAAAATCTGAATATGAAATCTGCCTTAGAAAATCATAGAATCAGAATGGTTTCGGTTGGAAGGGACCTTTAGAGGTCATCTAGTCCAACCCCCCTGCAGTGAGCAGGGACGTCCCCAACTAGATCAGGTTGCTCAGAGCCCCGTCCAACCTCGCCTTGAATGTCTCTAGGGATGGGGCCTCCACAACCTCTCTGGGCAACCCATTCCAGCGCTTCACCATCCTCATTGTGAAAAATTTCTTCCTTCTATCCAGTCTAAATCTTCCCTCCTTTAGTTTAAAACCATTCCCCCTTGTCCTGTCACAACAGGCCTTGCTAAAGAGATTGCCCCCATCCTTCCTATAGTCCCCCTTTAAGTACTGAAAGGCTGCCATAAGGTCTTCCCACAGGCTTCTCTTCTCCAGCTGTACACTGGGAACAAGGACCAAATCCCTGATTTACATACACTGAGAGAATATTTTTCAAAGGCATTCAGGACACTGCACCACAAAAATCAAAAGACAGAGGGTATTGATGGCAAAGAAGGTGATATGCTCATGAGCTAACCCTGAACACTGGCATACATACATTCATACTCAAATATCATGGAAGCCTAGGTATTTCTTGTTATATGATTCTCTGAATAAATATTGTGGAATTTTCTAGTAGAAAAGTACACATTCCTTAGGTTTCTCACAGCAAAAAGAACAATCCTCTCTGTGGAGTGGTTGAATGAGATATAGGACATCAGTCCTATTAAAATGTTAATTTATCAGTTATGTACACAACAGAAGAAAGGGCAAATAGACATTTAAAAATTGATTACTGTTTTATCCACTCCGAGCAGAGCTGGCTGCAAAATCCCCTGCTATGCTTCAATTTAAAAGAAAACATTTTAGAACTTAAAATAGATTTGCTATGGTAGGCTACTGGATCTTAAATTTGAATGTAAAGATATCTATTTAAAAATACGTGAACCAGCATAAAAGGTGGCTAATGCCCCAGTTTCATTAGTACTTCACTTCCAAAAGGTAAAGCTTCTACATCACTTCAGAAGCCTTCTGAGGCAAGGAGTGACAAGTATTGTTATTTTTGTAAAGCCGCATTCATCAGCTGTTTACAAATGGGACATACTTTTGGAAACACACATTGTGGGAATGACTAATTTATCGACGTGTATTCAAAGTGGCTGGCCCAAGGCTATGGCTTAGCATTTAATTAAACAAGTACATAAAATCATTAATTAGCTGATCACATCTCACTGGACAGGCTTCCTGGGACAGCCCTCTTGATGCTTTCTGTCCCAGGGCCATGAACTACTACTGCAATCAAAACCACAAGCAAGTTTACTAGCTCAAAGGTGCTCTGTCATTTATACGAGTTACCTTCAGAGAGTGGGTCTCTGCTGACCCTGTGCTGTTAGGCAAGTTTCTCTGTGCAGGCATCTGAGCCTCCACACCCCAGGAGGCTGCTGCGGTAGCACAGAAATCTCTCCAGTTACCAAATCATTGCCATTGGCTTTGCCTGACCTTCAGAAGGGATCTAGCCACTCCTGGATTACTCAGCTGTCTAATTTGCTAGTCTGAAACCAAGCTGATGGTTCCACACAGATGATTAGGACAAAAATGGTACCAAAAAAATGGCCTAGCCAGAGGTTAACACTGAAATCCCTCACAACTGCATCAGCAATATGCAGGAATTACCATTCACCAGCACCTGATGGTCCTAAGCCGAGGTGACACACACAGAGTAGGTGGTCTAACCCTGGCTGTCAAAGGACATCTGGTTCCTTTTTTTTCTTAGGCTTCTTAACCCAGCTGCAAGGATTGACACATATTCTGATCTTCTAATAGTCCCAAAGCAGAGCAGTATCACTCTGCTTTCTTGCCAACATTGAGAGGAATTGAAAACTCTTAAATTCCAAATGTTTAGGCAAGTTTAACTACATTTTTTATGGTCTCTGTTATCCTCTGTATTTCACAAGCTTTTTACACACATAAATTCACTCAACATTAACACTAATGAAATCTAGTCTTGGTTTCATAATCTTTGACAGTCTTAGCGTGATTTCTTAAAATATATCCTCTGAATCTTCACATAAAGGACCCCTGCTAATGGTGAACATCTCTCCCTCCATGTTAATGGGGACCAGCACTACTATTCCATCAACAGACTGTTGGCTTTTCTGATTTTATTTGCCACACCAGTCATACAACCCAAAATCTCAGTCCTGTAACTTGACAGTCTAAGCCCTCTTGGTCAACGCAGGAAACACCTGGTGTTTGCTGCGTTGTTTCAACAGAGGATAATGTTCAGAGGGATACATACATCTTCCTCACATAAGATAAAATATTCTAGCAATTTTCGTGCACTTACATACACCATCCATTGACTTACATATAACTAGTAATCTGACCAGAACATCTTGATTTATTTATTACACTCAGGCTTTTGGCTCTTTGGTGGACAGCAAAGGTTTTGCAGGACAAAGGAAAACCTAAGACCTCCACCACTTTGCTAGTCACATAAGACAGACTGTTGAGTATTGCTTATAAATAAGCAAATGCCAAAAATAAATCAACTTTAAAACAATAATTTCATTAATTGTACAAAAAAAAAAGGGGGGGGGGATATATTTTAAAATATATGGACAAATAAGAAAGTAAGTAGTGACTAGCAACATAAGCATCAGACCACCATTTCTTAAACTGGACATAAAACAAGATTATGTGAAAGTCAAGAAAAACACATTTAAAAGCCCTAACCAGAAGCCTAAGTAACTTGAAACTTGTTTTGTGCACAATGCTGAGTATTCAGTGTGACATTTCAAACACTGAAAGCAACACAATTCTTTTCAGACTAGATTGCTACTATAAATTCAAATAACTATTTGATCTAGTATTTATAACAATGACTAGCTGAATAAATTCTTCTGCCTTAGTCTCATGTCTTCTAACACATTTAATGGGTTCTTGTCCTTTGAGTCTTGATGATGTAGCTTCCCTGCACGATGGAATGGAGTAGGAGCCCAAAGAACAGAATTTGGTTTTATGTCCTTAATACCCAAGGTATTCCAAAGCACTCTGGAAGATAATGAATTAGATGTCAGTGCTGCAGTGACCATAGGTAACTATAAAAGCCATTACATGCCCAGCAGGGGTTCTCAAACACTATAATGGTTAAACAAATAGAACAAAACATTACTTTGTATTTCTGGCATTTGGGCTGGATGACATCTAGTCAGCATGTTGTATTTTTGACAAATCTCTCTCAATTGCATTGTCTATAATGTTATTTCAGCTATTTTTCTCTCCCTATTTGCATTGTCCCGTCATGTATATGCATTTACCCTCATGAGAGTGTTAGTCATCTTGGCTGTCCCTCATTACTGTTCCCCATGACACAAATCATCTTTACTATTTCTCTAGTTTTCATCAGATTCCATTCATTACTTCTGACTGGATCTGCCCCTGGTGTTTTCCTTAGTGCTTCACAGTAGATGGTTTTCCATTTGCTCTCTAAATGACCTTGCCATTTGGAAGCACTTTACAAGTCTAGTACCAATGTTACCTCTTCCCTCAGATTTGATCAATATAGTCTGGTGGGGTGCAGAGTGTGAACCTTTTCATTTCAAGCCTATAAATCAACATTCAGGATAATCTACTCTTATTATACAATGATTCTTAATACTTTCAAAGACACTGCTCTTCAGATTGTCTCCTTTCCCCATGATTTTTTTGAGTCTCTAATTTCTTCTATAGCTTTTTTGTCCATTTCTGCATTTCAGAATTAAATAGCATGTTTAAATTTTCCCTTTCTGTGCAAACCTATACCACTGCTACCTGATAAAAGCCCATTGTTTTTTTCACTTTTAGTTCTGCTACTCTTTAGCTAATGTGCATGACTAAAACTGATCCCAAAATCACTCCCAGTATCTCAGAACTGTGTCACCATACTTTGCAGGAAGATCCCTCAGGGCTGAAGTTAATGAAGCCCAAAATACAGCTGAGCAAAGGGCTGCATGGAGACATACAAATCCAGACTGGCTAGCTGGCCAGAACCTACATATATTCCTCTAGGCTGCTGATGTAATTATCTAGGGTTTCTATAGAAAGTAAGTATTTTTGAGACATCAGCCTTCTGTCAAATACTGGTGCTGGCAGAAAGGGACTGACAGCCAGACCGGAAAACACACGCTCACAGAGCACTGCCACTGAAAAGCCATTTCCTTAGGAATCCAGCCTAAAACTCCTCTCTTGTTTCAGCTTTCTGAATACAAAGAGTAATTGTATTCTTCCATGACCATGTTTCATAAATTTGGCAATGGAACCTCGTAGTTATCAGGATTTAAGCTAACCAGGATCCAATTCACATCAGCATAAAGCTGAAATTTGGTTTTAATTGATGTAGCCTGGAACAGGACTGACCTCATAACTGACATTTTTCCACTTTTAGCCCTCATGCATAACCTCCCTTTCTCAGAGTAGCTTGAAGATGACAGTTTCATGACAATCCACCCTCATAAACCCTGGGCTATGAAGATGCCTCGGTGAAGTTAACAAAGCTCCACTGCACTAAGTCGGTGTTTTCACTGGGGTTTTGTTTTGTGGGTGTTTTTTTTTTTTTTTAAATCAACTCCCTACAGTTTCTCTTCATTTTTATGGTTAAAGGTTATAGGCCTCTTTCAATTCCAGGAGCAAATAGCTTTAACTGATGGTTTTCTCGAGCATTTACAGAGTATAACATTGTTTACCTTTTATTCAATCTTGCATTGTCTCCTGTAGCATTTGAACCACTGTTGTAAGGATGAATTATCTCTTCTTCCAGTTCTCATGCATTATTTATTCTAATGTCATACACACTTTGTTCTATTTTCTGTTTTATCTTGGCCACAGTAATTTTATTTACCCAATAGAAGATTGCATCTTTGCATATGCCTCTTTTTTCATTTTGTACAAGGCAATCGGAGGTTCACTAATTCTGCACTGGCAGTTCTTCACCATTCCTTCTAAATTTATTCAGCTGTGTTATATTCACACATCACCTTGACAGCTCTGAATCTGATATTCTCCCAAGCAGCACCATAATCCAGGGTCTGGTGGAGCACTCCCCAGCCAGCTGTGGGAAGGGCTAGAGCAGCATTTCACTAGGACCTAACATAGGCAGCTGTTGCATAATATCAGGATTTAAGGGAATAATAATTACTATAATAACAACAACTACCATCACTGGACTTCTTTAATATGCTGTCTGAGGCTAAGGACTAAACAGCTGTTAGGCAAAAGGAAAAGACCCTCATTTCCAGTTAGAGTTACTTGGGGGAGTCACGGCTATGCACATAACAAAACAAATTCACAAAACTAAACATCTTTTTGCAGAGCACCCACACACAAAATAGAAGAGCTCCTGAGAGCCCAGGTGAAGCACATTTGCATTACACTGTGAGACCATTCTTGTGAAATCTCCACTTCCATAAAGAAGAGTTAAACTTTATTGTTCAAGGGTAAAGTAACTGATGGGCTAACATTTGCAGCATTAGGATGCATTAGCCAGGTCTTTTACATGTTTCCTGATTTTATTAAGTTTTATTACCAGTCCATGATAAAGTTTGCAAACCAGTAATTTTGGTGATCTACAATAAGTAATGAAATGAGAAGAAAATCACGTTAAAATGACATTAAAAGGGAGAGTTATTCTTAACTGCAGAGAGTGGGAAGCTGCAAGCAAAACTCCCATTAACAGTAAATACAGCAGATTAAAAAAAGTTCCGTACATATTTGCTGAAACAGACTTGGTGAGATTTCCTTGCATTAAGGAGGACCATAAGAGTTCAAGCTATTTTCTCCTCCTTACCGTCCTGGGCTTACCTGCTGTTGCCCAGTTTTAAAATTTTCATGCCACTAACAAAAATTCTGTTTTAAATTTCACATGCACCATGTATATAAACCTGTGTACACTGTGAATTGCAGTGGAGAGCTTAATAGATGATAGAAGAGTATTTAGGAATGTGTTCTGTGCCAAATCATTAAGACGACTGCTTTACAAAGCTGACTGGTGAGTTGAACAGAAGTTCCTCAACTAACGAAATCCTGAGGTACACAGAACATTCACTGTTTTATGCTATATTATGGTCAAATAAAAGAAAAATTAAGGTAACCTCTTGCAAGATATTACTTAGGTGCTACAGGCCTCTGAAGAAGTTACAGGCTTTTTCTTTCAAGTCTTTAACGCCTGGTGACTCTAATTATTGCAGTGCTTGCAGTGTACTGAACTTCACTAAAATGGCCAACTCTGCACTCTACAAAGCAAGAGGAAACCACCAGGTCTGTGGGCCGATAAAGGGGGCGAGATGAAAGGTATACCTTCAGGTGTAAGGGACTGATATGGGGGCTGTCCTACTGTCTCACAATGACTCATAGGTTCCTTAAGTAGGGACAAACACAGTTCAGCATTTGTCATAGCAATTCAGAAAGAAAGTCCCAAGCATGGTAATTTTGGGGTGGATAGCATCTGGCTGTTTCACTACCAGAGAACGGAAAGACATGAGAGTGACCATGTCCCTCATAGGCTAGGAGGATGGTAATCAGGGTAACCCTCACAGAGGCAGGCTTCATTACCCAGGGTCCGGTCACAGGCAGGCAGAGAATTAGCAGCTTGACCTCACATATATATTTATTCACTTGAAGACAATGTATCCCTTTTTTTCTTCCTGCTTTGAAATTTTCTTAGTTTTGACATCACATGAAAGAAGAAAAATTTCGGATATCCAAATGCCTCATCCTAATGAGTTCCCCAATTCCTTCATACTCTTTAGTCATTCAGGTACTTCTGAAAACATCTTTTAGCAGCAGACTGAAACAATTTTCCAGTATGCCTCTGCTTTTCTTTGTTTTAATGTACAGCCACACTTAGCGCATATATTCAGCTTCACTTTTCATAAAAACTGAAAATCAGCTCTGCCAAAAGCCAGAACAACTACACAAATTAAATTCCAATTATAAGTGAGACTCTGCTGAGCCTTTGGCTCCATGCTTGCCTTCCGAAGAGCAGTGACTCATACTAAATGAATTTGCCGATAAAACCCTGATCAGCCCACAATCATTTCGGATCTGACTCCTGACAAGAATTTTCACTGACAACAAAAGATGACAAAAAAAAGTCCCCAAGCATCATAACAAGCCATCTGTCACTGTACGCTGTTTCAGACAATTAGTTATCATGCAACGTTTACTCTAATTTTCAGCATTTCATTCCTACAGAAATATTCTGACAGTTCTTCTTCCATTTTATTCATGGGCAAACAAGGTTAATATTTTATGAAGACAAAAACTAACTTCACTGTTTAATTTTCTATATAGTCATTGACACATGTCTTTTAGACTAATACCTAGGGTTTGTGTAATACTTAGAGCTAAAAATCCCTGATTAGCTGAAATGGTCCTGAGGCTTCAGAAGGAATAATGTGAGAACGAGTTTTGTTTTGTTTTCAAACTACTTTTTAAAAATTCAAAGGATGGATTTAATTAAAATGCAGAGTCTTTTCCAAAATTCCTCATAGTCCTTATTGCCAACCTACCCCACGCATATCAATTCTTGAAAAATTAACTCCCCTTCCCTAGCAATATTTTAGGGAAAAATACTTTGTGAATTAGTAAGGGTGGCACACATAATAGGCAAATTTCTGGAAATTAATTTTGATTTTTATTGTATACTGTACAAACCTAAATTCTCAGATTCTCCTCTGAGTTTGCTAGCTTTGTCTGTAGCGATACACAAAACTAAAGCCATAGTTCTGGAAGCTACCAAGGCCTGCACAAACACAGCCCAAGTGTACCTGTGTTGTATTGCTTATGGACAGGAAGACAAGGTACTGTCTTTCGCTTGCATCTTTCTCAGTTTTTAGATCAACAAAAATCATGTTTTAATGAAGAATAGTGAGCACTTCTTGAATAAATTCCTACCCAGGAATCCAAGGATCAGGTATTCTTTGTGCTACATAAAATGCTTTAATAAATGTAAACATTCCTCACATGATCCACTCCACAATTCTTTCACTGCAGGTACCTGTCTGAAATCAAAAGAACAAGGCTCGTGCCATACGCAAACTATAGCTTAGATGATATAAAAATTACCTTTGCTTTCAGATAAATCAGACACCTTTAGTCGCCCACAAGTTCTCAGAGATCTCTTTGTAGTTGTAGTAATTTTCCTCAAGAAAACTGATGTATAAAAACACAATCTTACGTATGCAGAACAAGACTGAGGAGTGTCCTCAGCACTACTGCCCCAAGTAATGGAAACAAGGTACTTTCCTCTCCCGATATAAAGAACAGAGTCCATGTGCCACCACGCCAGTCCTCCACTGGCATGCATACAGTATCCCTCCAACAGCAAAACTTGCACAAGAACTAACCTAGGTATTACTCTTCCCCAGTTCTCCTCCCAATGTCTCTCAGACTCAAGGATCCTCCACACAGCACACTACCGTGGTGGGGAAACCTGGCCCTTCCCTGCAGACAGCAACTCCACAGGCTCCACACCGCTTCTTCAAAAACAAAACTGCCTTCCAGCGTCTGCACCTCCAAACAGCGGGCACCTGAAACAGTAGTAAACCTGTCTGTGATGCTTCTCCTCAGTGTTTATAACCAAAAGAAAATTGAACAAGCTTTTTTATGTTACGTCATGAAGACACTGGCTGCTTTGATTTTCAAAGGCTTCTGTTCTTTTACTTCATTTCCAACTTGTAATATGGAACTTTCATGTTTTGTGGTCGTGAATTTCTTTTAAGGGTATTGGTTACAGTTCCCTTTCATCCCCAATGCAGAACACTTGTTCACATGCCCTGAAAAATTTATGCTACCTGCAATGTCTGTGAATCAGGGTTTGTCTGTTGTTTGGTTTTTTTTTTTTTTTTTTTTTTTTAACATGAACATAGGCACAACAGCAATCTCACCTGTATTTGTTATACATTTGAAAAAAAAATCTCTATCTCTTCTGAAAAGTTTCTGGTGCATCAAAAAGAAGAGGTTCTCTGGAGGAAACTGATTGAAGTCAAAATGAGTAGCATTTTCTTGTTCCAGTAAAAATTACATGTACTTTCCCTATTTCAGCAAGTAAAGGTGAGGCAAGAGAATACAAATCTAGGAAACCTTACCCCTGAAAGGCACCATCTGTTTTTCTGAGCTCAGAAAAATATTCTCAGCCCTATTCTAACTCCTTAAGATGGGAGCTGAGATTGTAAAGGAGTGATAGATGAAAGGTGGGGAGACTGCAGAGGCCCAGAGGTCCAGGGGATTGCAGTAATGATTCAAGATTATAGAGAGCTTTGCATGCAGGTCCCTCCAACCTCAACAGCCTTTCTGAGAGCTGATCTGGAACATCTGCTAGAGAAAGCTCTATATTTCTTGAGAGATGCTAGTGAAGAAAAAGACAACTTCAGGGAATTATGTGCAAGAATTTAGACAGATTTTGGCTCATGTGCAAGTTTGGCTGACTAAACCTGTGGTCTTTCTGAGCAGCAAACAAGTGACTTTCTCTTTCCTATCCCCAGCAAACTAAGATATCAAACAATTGCTCTTACTGTAGCAGAATTAAGTACAGGACTTCAGGAATGATTAGGAATGATTTTTTTTTTTTTTTTTTTTTTTTAAGAAAAGATAGACTTCTCACTCCCAAGCATTTGTGCCTCTCTCTGTGGCTTGTGCTAGCTATTGCACTGTGCATTAAAAAAAAATAAAATAAAAAATTCCTTATCAGGGACTTGAACATGGGCTTCCTTTTTTTCAAGCCAGTGCTATAACCATCGGCAGTTTTAAGCCAGCCGCTCTGCTAGGAAGGAATTATAATAGATACAAGATGAAACCAACAGGAGAAACAGAAACTTGAGAGTCCTCTCACCATCCTTACCAAGTGATGACTGTGTTCATTTTCTCTTCTCTAAACTATGCTCAGACAGTTCCAATTAACCAATACAGTAAACTGAGATAATAAATAATACCAGTTTCAGATGTATGCAATTCTAAATGACAACAGGGAGTACCAGCGGCCTTGTACCCCACGCTGTGCTATGCAAGGCAGTACGGCCCACCACCACTCAGCACCTCTCTCCTGCACCATGTCCCCAGCCTGGGACAGCACCATTTGCACCAGCACTGGGAAGACAAGACATAGCCCACAGGCAGACCATACCCATGCTCTCCACTCTCAGTCACCTCCAACAAAAGCCACGGCCGCAGTGAGGGGACCTGGAGCAAAGCTGGTGGTCCGTAAGATGGGAAGATAGGACAGAGGAGCTGTCTGCAGCGAGGTGATATTCCCCAGGAACCAGTTACTGCTACCTCACCTAGCCCTGTTCATTCTCAGTAAATCACAGAAACCTTAATGGCAAAGCGAAAGCTGCCGAGTTTACTTAGTTTTTAACTTTCTAACTTTCTTATTTCAAAAGGATGAAAAGGTAACAAGGAAACTGTATATGACACAAGCACAGCCAAAACAGTAAAATATTTAGGGGCCACGAGAGATGACTGTCTCACACTACTTGAAGAAGAGGACTCTGACTTGCGATGATTGCTTCTTCACAGTACAGATATGAGTTCTTCCCATTTGTTAGGATTATGTGACAAACCAAACTCAACCTGTGCTAGTTCTCAAAAAGGAAAAAGCACAAATCAGAAATGTATGTATTTTATGACCTTGCAGTCACCTCTACCCACTGTCCTGCATCACAAATGCCACCTTTTTTTTTTTTTTTTTTGTAATTTTTACAAGAAGCCAAACTCAACTTAAAGTCTTAGGTCTTTTAAAAATACACCTAGAGTCTTGATTTAGGTGCTTCCAGTACTAGAAAATCTGTAGCACCTCAATGTAACAGCTACACAAGTTAATGAGTTCAATTTGCACCTTTTTTTCTGTTTTTAGTTAGGCCACTTCAATGTCAAGATATCGTATTTTTTTACTCTTATGTCCAGCTCAGTGAGAAACCCTTAGGCTGTTGACTGTCTTCTTTTTTTGTTATAATCATTTGAAAGAGGACACTTAGAAAGTGAAAAAGCTAAAGGACACATTTCTATAGGCTGTTCTGCTGAATTTTCCTATATCTTTTTTAAAATGTGACAACCAGAACAAGGCACAAAATAAGGCTTTTCTTTGTAGAAAATTCAGCAGAGTAAAGATGAATTAAATAAAGATGTGAACATGAAGGATACTGCATCTCATTGTAATCTCTTAAATGAAGAAATAAAGGGGTTGTCACTCATTTCAAGTTATTCTTAGAGCATCTTTACTACACATCTTAACTCATATCAACTTTGCTGACTGTTTCCCATGGAAACAAACTCCATTACAAGTCACACAATATCAACCATATCCACAAATATTTACGTCTTTAAAAAAAAGTACAATTTGTGTCTTGTTCGAATGCAGCAGCATTATCACCACCACCATGGAAGTCTGTGGCAAAAAAGAGGCACCGGGCTTGGGAGAGGGGAAGGCGAGCCATATTTGCTAAGCAGTACGAAGTCTGAGCTTCATCAGTACCTACAGCATGCAAACTCACTCAATCACCAAAGAAAAAAAAAAGAAAGGAAGAACAGCAGCAGCACTTCAATCTACTGCCTCTCAGTACCAATGTGATAAATCAAGGGTGCTATAGCAAGATGGGGAAATGTGCAAAAAGAGTCTGTAATATCTGAGGAAAAGTTTCAAGACAAGTTTTAGATTAACTGGATATAATGTATACATAACAATAAAGCAGGGGGAAAAAAGGATATCTCCTGATACTCTACATTAATTCAGACCACTTTGTCTAGTCTCTGTTGGGTTAACAAGCAGAAAGGTTAACTAAAGACTCCAGAACACAGGTTAAAACTACTGTTTATTAACACACAAGGTACATCACTTGGCCTTCATAGGCTGTTTCAGTAACAGTTTTGGAATTGTTAAATTTTCAGTTGGAGAGAAAAAGTTTTCTGTTTTCAAAACAGAAGGTAAAAACAGCAAGGAAGGTAAACGGGCATGAAGAAGCCAACAGAGACCACTTGGAAGCACTTGTAAATCCTCAATATAATCACATATTCTCCTCTTGATCAAACTCATCTCTCCCACCCTTTCTTTCTCTGCAGCTTTTTGTGTAGTCATGGTATTAATTTGATAGGAGAGTTCTCAGCTTTTCATGTTGCAAGAGAATCCCACACTTACAAGGTTTTGGGGGGGACTAAGGAGGAAAAAGGGAAAAAATACTGGGGATGAAAGATCATCTTCAGGAACCAGTAACTATCTGTTTATGCTGGAACTAGCATAAACAAAATCACTTTGAAAGAACAGCAGGCTTGGGCTGCAGTCACTGCTGCTCCAAAGCATGAACTATAGAGAAGAGGCAATGTTTCAAGAGCTACTCGCAAATGGGTTGGCCCTTGGTGGGCCATACAGCAGCTGGCAGGTGCCCACCTTGTTGGGCCACGGCAAAGACTTCAGGAAGCAACAGCTCTGTGTAAGCTTCTTTACTGAACAGACGTAGTTAAAAGGAGTTAATGCTGAGTGCACATTTTTTGCAATGTGACCAAAATACCTTGCAACTGAAAGAATAAATGGTGGAAAGAAGGATAGAGAGTTACAAAATAAAAAGCCATGAGTCACCGTTTTTTGTTAAAATTGACAAAAACCTAATTTCGCTACATTTATATATAAATTTTCATCACGACTATATTTATTGGACTGCCATACGCTGTAGACCTCTTAAAGCTCACTGACCTTCTTTAAAAGCCTTAAGGACTTCATTACATCCTCTTTGTGTTGCAATCAAATTTAGCAGCTTATTTATAACAATGAATATCTAGCTTAGAACATCACAGTTCTTGGAACAATGAACATAATGTATCACTGAAGTAATGGAAGACTGAAAAAAAACCCCCATCCATTTCTTAACACTATTTTACTTGGAAAACTCTTCAACCTGAATGCTACTTGCATCATTTTAGTTTTCTTACCTGTGTATTCAAACAAACAAATGAACAAACCCAAAAAACCGACAGAGCACCCTCCCCTCACACACAGGGAAAGTACTTAACGCTTTTGTTCTTACTGTTTTTTTCGGGAGGGTGCCGTCTTCATGTTTACACAAGAATTTACAAAGGGCAAATTTGCAGCTAACCTAACAGTGAATCACCTGGCAGATTACCTGACAGGACAAAGTAAGATATTTCTTTGTATCCAACTGCACTAACAGACGTGGTATAAGGCAACTTTGATCTTGTTTTCCACTCCGTGTATCTTGGGTAGTTTGTAATTCGTATCAGCTTCTGAAACATCTTTAATGAAAGAAGGAACTCAGCACCCAACAAAGGAAAACCTGCACAAGACAGCTGAGACTTGAGTGAAAAAGTGGAAACACTGTCACAGAACACCAGGTGCTTTTTCACTTCATATATTTTCAGTAAAAAAGCTCAAGTTTTATGGTCGAGAATTTAGATAGTTTCTTATCTCTGTACTTTCTCAACAAATGCTCCTTGAGAGGTGGTTTGTGAATACGAGCATGCACAACAGCATGCTGTTGCGGGGGGTCAGTTACCACAGAAGAACTGGGTTTATGCTGTGCCTGCACTTCATCAGCTTTGAAATACCTTAATGGAGCACCAGTTCCCAAGCCACCAAGCTGCCTGACTCACATCTTATCTAAGATGCAGGCAATTTCTCTGCAGCATAGCTTTAGTTTAGTAGAATACTACAAAGATTCAATAATCAAGCTTAAGTAAATTGGAAAATATACATGAAAGTTCACAGTCTTAAGAGAACAGATATCAATAATTACTTCATCGTATTAGTGTTTTGCAGACAGGATAATTTTGCAGGATTTTTTAAGACTGTAACATCCAACAGCCTCTTTGTTTTCCCAGAAGAAGGGCTACGAAGCCAAGTTAAGGAAACTCTGATGTCCAAATCACAAATAAATCATACAAATCCATGTTCATAAAACACTAACAGTTACAAGCTATTCCTGTTTCATCACGATTCCAGGCATTAAACCAATACGAGTTAAAGTTTAGAACTCAACAAAAATACATGCTTTGCACAGTTGTTGCACCTCTACAGTATGAATCAAATAAGCATGGATAAAGAAACTAACAGCCCTCACTGAAGCCTATGACAAACACCCCTTAGCTTCTGTGTGCCCATGGTGACACCCTTACAGTGTTTTTTTTCAGAGGTTCGGAGAACTCAAGACTGGGAACTTCAGCTGCAGCTATGCTGCACAAGAGTTGATCTAATCCAGACCTTCAGGAAGTTTCATGAGAGTCTGCAAAAAAATTTGCTTGTTACATTTTTAAAGACATCAGGAGTAATTTCTGTACATATATTTCTTTAATTTCAGGTGACTGGGATTATACCATCATTTATCATTTGTCATAATGAATCATTCAGCTGAGCTGTATATTTGCATTGAAGTTTTCTACCCTAATGAAACATTGCAGCAAGCTTTATGTATTTAAGAAGAGACTCAACTTTTTAAAAGTGCAAAACACTCCCACAAAAAAAAAAAAAAAAAGGACTGTGAATGGTACTGCACCAACCTTTCACGGGAAAACTAGTAACTGCACAGTTTTCTGCCATGTGATTTAAGAATATGTTTCAGTATTTCAGTTAGAAGTACATTCCAATCTGAAATTAACTTTCACTTTGTTTCAGAAAGAGCATTTCTGTGTTTTAATACAATCCAAGCACCTGAGTTTTAGAGGTCATTTATTAGACCCCTGTGGCTATTCAGAAAACACAGGAGGAAGGAGGGCTGAGAGAATTCATCCTCAATATAATTACAAAACAAAGGAAGAAAAAAAAAAACAAAAACCCATAACGAACCTGAACTTCAGCTCTAAGGGAAGAGTTTTTCCTTAGTATGTAATAGCTTGATTTAAGAGACAAAGAAATTCAGTGCAAGGCATATTTTGCTTCCTTTGTATTTCAGCATCAGCTGCTTGAAAGGAAAGATATTTAAGCTCCCTGCTGTATTAATGTTTATGTAGTATAAATAAGAAGACCTCCTTGAATTATCAATCACCATATTAAATATCCGATATTCAAACCCACAGGGCTCACAATTCAGCATTTTAAATTACATTTCTGCCTCAAAGACTCACAACAAGTTCTTCCACTCAGCTTTTGATGTCTTTCACAGTTGATGAAGGCTGTGGGTGAGATCTCAAAAAGGAAAAAGAAAAAATCCCCTCCTCCATACTTCTAACAACTTCTCAGAGAAAACCTGCTTTCATATTCTTGCCTTGCTACAGGGATGTTTATGCATCTCTAGTTACATAAGTGTCACTCATTCCTCTCTGGAATAATTTTTATTGTTTTTCCCAGGAAAACTAATTCAACGTTGGACAGGATGAGCAAAGAGGGAAGGGATCAGCTTAGCTTTGCTACCAGAAGTTTACCAGGTGTGACAATTCCCACAGCATTGAAGAATTACATCTTATTTGCCTTATTGAATAGTTTTAGTTGGAAAGCTTTTATTTCGCTTCTTTTTACTGTATCTTGCTAAGATATATATTGTAGCAATAAAAGCATCATAAAAATAAAGGATCAGGTGAACCCACAAATATTCCAGAGAGCAACATATCTACAATGGTACTGAATTCCTGCATATAAACTCTTCTGCACCCTAGGCTGAATGAAGACTGAAGTAGAACACAGAATTAGCCAAGGAACAACTTAGGCTAAAGACACAATCCTGCAGAACTAAGTCCTAGGAAAAAGTACATGAATATGGGTAGTGTTTTCCAAGTCTGCAACTAACACCATGTTCTAGGACCACCAGAGGTAACCAGCCTTCCTTTCAATTACTTTCTACCTCCACATTAATGCAGTCTTCTCAACTCCACTCTGAAGGTCCTCTGTAACATAAGCTTTCTCAACCCACACGATTGAAGAGTTCCATTTTACTTAACACCATAGTTTTTAGATTTCAATTTCTTTTCCTCATCCACTCCTGATTAATCCTCTTGGGGGTGGAGGTGGAGAAACAAAAGGATGAAAAAAAGGTTCATGCTTTGCAACTGTGCCAAAATGCAAATGTTTCATTAAAATCCTGTATCTTTTGGACAGACACTAGACAAAGACAGAGAAACAGTCTTAGTAAGGTTAGCTTTCTGTCTGTATTTTAGTTCACCTAATGCTGTAAATAGCCTGGTCAGATTTCTAAACAGTGTGAATAAAAAGCTCGGGCAACATATCAGTTGTTATTATCACAGCTCAATTCTGAATGATCAAGTCAGACCAAACTTGAAAGCTGGCTATCTGAAGCTTCTTTGCTTTATCAATTCTAACTCCTGTTAAAGCTAAAACTCATTTCCTGCCTTGCCTCTTAATTTCTCTCTCTGCTTTTATGTATTATTTTTCCCTGTATATTATTTAGCTCTGTAGTTCCATTATCCTGCAAAGCACCAAGTTACATTTTTTACATGCAAGATGCTAGTGGAAGGTATCCCTGCCCATGGCAGGGGGTTGGAACTAGATGATCTTTAAGGTCCCTTCCAACCCAAACCATTCTATGGTTCTACAATATGACACCATACTGCATTCATCCTGCAGTGAAGTTCTAACGCACACAGGTGAATTATAGTAATTGTACTGCATACCAATATGGAAGGAATGGTTTGGGTACTGCAGGGTATTAACACGGCTGTAGAAAATGGGCATATGAGGCTATTGAAATTATATTGTCTGCCTCTACGGCAAACACCAAAATATTAATGATAGCTAGACAGAAAAGAGATAGAAAACAAAGAATGAGAGAAAGACCAGGAAACATTACAGACAAGTTACAATATTTGATACAGCAGGAACACTCCCCTTTAGCAACGGAAAGCTAAGGAACAACAAAAATAAGAGATTTGCTGAAGACTAAGTAGTGGAGACAGAAATAAAAACCGTCTTGATCTTCAGTCCTTTCAAATAAAGGGGGGACAGAACTACATCCAGAATAGTTACCTTTGACACTTTTTTTCCTTGTATGAACTCTTGACCTCAGAGAATTGATTTAATTCCAATATAATGACATAATGCACAGCTGGAAAGGAGTGTTTTCTGATGGGATTCTATCAAAGAAGAGAAACACATGGACTGCTACAAAACAGATGATTGATGGATATTCATAATGTATCCCTTTTTCTCCTCTTTGTAGAGCTGCATTAAACTGAAAGAGCTGACAAACATTTATTTCATCACTAAACATCAGAAACACTTCCTTCACTATTTTATAATTTCGCATGTTGTCAGCATTTTGGCTGGCAGCTTCTTTGCATTTTGATGCTGTCATTGTATAAACAACACATATAGATTGATTTTATATACAGCATCCATCTTCCCTCATTAGAGGCTACAGCTGTTTGTGTATTATGGCATCATTCCCTAACTTGCAAAAATAAAATATTTAATACATTTATTCCTTTGTTTATATCATAACAATTACAGACAAAATGTCTCAATAAATCCCTTTTTTTGCCAATATGCAGTGACAACAAGCAAACACTGGATTCGTATCCTGAAGTCCTTACTCAGAAGACAGCAGCCAGCAAATGTAGAATTCCATAAAAGTTTTGCTAAAGGCTTAGTAGAAATAGAGACAAGAACCATCCTCTCTCCTCTCCTCCCCTTGGCAAGGACTACTCCTTCCAGAGCTGCTTCTAGACAGCCTTTCACCTCAGCACCCATGACACTGTGACGGATGCACTTGAACCCTCTCTGTACTTTGGGTCAGGCTGACCAAGGAGCAACAGGCCTTGTGCCCTGTGGTGAACCCATGAGCTGCAAAGCTGCTGGCTCACGTACAAGGGGTGAAGGGGCTCACACGCTCTGGTGAGCCCGCCAGCTGGAAAGATCCCGGCTCACATACAAGTGGGTGAAGTTGCCTTGGAAAAATATTTCAAAAGGTGGTTTCGAAGCCCAAAAATGCAAGATAACCAAAGTACAGAACAAGACACCAAAACTAAAATGAAGACATCCATCTTGTCTACACTATCAACTAGCAGCCAACTACTTTGCTCTATAAATATTACCATCAGGACGAGCCCAATTGGAGCTCCCCCTGAACTGCAGATGGACTGCACACCAGGTGACTCTCCCCTTGAGCAGGGATGCCTCTCAAGGTTTGAGATCCCTTGCCTGGGACTAAAAGATCCTTCCTTGCCCAAGGCGGAGAGATCCCTTCCTCACGACAGATCCTCAGTAAGTGACTGAGAGCATGCTGTATTAATATTAATGAAACATTACTCATCCATGTAGCTACTCAATATTAATTAGAATGTCCTGAGTTGGAAGGGACCCACAAGGACCACCAAGTCCAATGCCTGTCCCTGCACAGGACAACCCCACGTTCACACCATGTGTCTGAGGGCGTTGTCCAAGTGCTTCTTGACTATCGTCAGGCTTGGCGCTGTGACTGCCTCCCTGGGGAGCCTGTTCCAGTGCTCCACCATCCCCTGGGTGAAGAACCTTTTCCTAATATCCAACGTAAACCTCCCCCAGCACATCTTCTTGCCATTCCCTCGGGTCCTGTCATTGGTCACCAGAGAGAAGAGATCAGCACCTGCCCCTCCTCCTCCCCTTGTGAGGAAGCTACAGACCGCCATGAGGTCTCCCCTCAGTCTCCTCTTCTCCAGGCTGAACAAATGAAGTGACTTTAGCTGCTCCTCATACAGTTTCCCCTCTAAACCCTTCACCAACTTCGTGGCCCTCCTCTGGACACTCTCCAATAGCTTTATATCCTTAATATACTGTGGCATCCAAAACTGTACACAGTACTCGAGGTGAGGCCACAGCAGTGCAGAGTGGGGATATAATAATAATTATTATATTATAATATTATATAATATATAATTGTAATAATGAGAATTACATAGTTATCATAAACCTCATATAGGTAATTCCATTAGACATAAACCGCTGTCCAAGTCTGAGGCTAAGATTGGATCTAGCCGCACCTAAGCTCCATAGGAGTTTAGAAAGCAAGGGGGGCCACTCTGAATCTCATGACTCAAGGTCTTCCTTACCCTTTGCATCTCCGGTCTCTGTGTGAATCATTCAAACTCAATTCTAACTCAGTTTTCCTTTATATGTTTCTTCCATGCAGTAATTAATAAGGTGAACCTTGCCATCAAACTTATTGAGCCCCAGCAAACCACTGTTAAACTTTGTTAAATTCCATCCAATTTACTGAACCCTGTCAAATTATTATTTTACCTCAATAAAACCTATTGCTGCTTCTCTCTTTTGAGTGAGGTGCATTCCACTGATCCGTGACAGACACGCATCTTGAAAGGATGGGGTAGAGGAGATAAGTCCCCTATAAGGGTATGTAAACACAGGACCTAGAGAACAGCATCCCACAGCAGTATCCTAGCATGGTGCTAGGTACGAGCTACTTTCCAAGCCTGTGGTTGAAAAGGGTCTGGCAGGAAAATCCCACATTCTGGTGTAAATCTGCAACAATGAAGTTCCCTGTACTATTTCAAAATCCTACAACAACATGTGTTACGGGGCTATCCTGCTCAAACATGCACATGTGGTCACTACAGAGCTTCTGCTGATTCAAGCATTTATTTGCAGGACCCAGAAAGAATTAGACAACCCGGACAAGAGGTAACAGTGTGCTTGGGCAACAGAGCTGGCATCTGAGCTGATAGTATTGCACAGTGCCTGCAATTCCAAAATGCTTAACTTTTAAGTATGCTGTTCTCTTGTTGCTGCAATTACTACCAATAGAGGTGCAATACCAGAAATTAAACACAATATAACTGTCTAGTTTCAGTAATAGTATACTAACTTCCTTTCAGAAATACAGGGGATACAGAAATAACTCTTACGCACAACAGCCCATTACGTCAGGTTCACAGAAGAAGTAATGTACTTTAAGTCAAGACATGCAATAACCTACTGTCAACTTTTGGAATTCAAAGCGAAAAAGGAGAGGAAGAAAGAGCACTATGCTCAACTTGGAAAGACAAGATAATGGAACAATAAAAAAGAAATTATTGTGTCATAACTTTGTCCTCAGTAGAGTTCCCTAGCCACTTACAAGCATTAAAGGGAGACACAAAACTAATGAGAATGTGATAAGAGGGTAGCAACGCTGCCCACAAAAAAATTCACATTTTTTATAAAATGCAGTGGATTTACAACCATAAAAAGTTATTATTACTATACAAAAGCAACGTATAGTCTTATTCAGAAGATCAGATTAGAAAATATATATACATTTGCTACTGGCTGCTGAGGAAGAACTCCTGAGCTGGCACAGCAGAGACACATCATCTATTTTCCTCATTCCCACCCCCAGCTTAAGTGGAAACAAAAGAAACTATTTGGAAAAGTTCTTCTGGGGCTGTAAAACAGACTAAACAGCTTGTGGTAGTCACTGCTGTAAACTTGGGATGATCCTACTGAGGTCAAGGGTGAAAGGGATCATGAAAGAACTGTAGCGAATAGGGGTCCAAAGGATGAGAGGAAGGCCACAGGCCACTTCATAGGAAGACTGATGTTTTATCAAATCCAAACGATGCCTTACAGTGTTTTTATACCCTGCCATTTGCAAAATTCCAAAAGCTATAAAACTTAGCCTAAGGCCTTTATGATGAGTTGGCTGATAATCACAACCCACGCAAAACCCCCCGAAGGCACAAGCAGGACTGCCTGTTAGGGTGGCACTTCTCCTCTGGCTAGGGGAAGCACCTTCAACAACTTGGCTGCTAATCTGGTTGCCTCAGGAAATATCTAAGTTTAGATGGCATTAATATTATCTTAAAGGAATTTAGCTAAAATTCTAGCTCCAGAGAAAAACATGCTGGTTTATGTTTTAAAGGCCTGAACTTTATAAAAAAGTAGGCACAGAAGAATTTGGATACAAATGGCTTCGGAGGAGAGGAGAGTGTAGCACGCATACTATTTTTTATAAATCAAGAATTAAAAATATTTTGAATACAATCTTTCTTATTCTTAGTACAGGAAACAGTCCAATTAAAAAGAAACTCAATAGAAATGCCTTGTATTACAAACAGTTCATACATTTAGGAAAACAAAATCAAACATCTGATTTTTTTGCTCTGAATTTTTTTTTACTATAAACTTTTGAGAAGAGTCCTCCAAATTCAGTTTATTAGCAAATTCTTTGATTCATTCAGCAGTACAGGCAATCTTACCTGGTATATTCAATAATATTTATGCTAAAGGAAAGCTGTATAAAAAACATGACAGTTATGTTTTCTATGTTTACTTGTTAATTTTTATGAGTTTGGTAACAGAAGTACTGCTAATAGTCTGTCTTCCATTTTTGGCTTGTCCCTATTACTTCATTATGTGATTTTATGGTTTCCATTAATTAATCAAAATAAAATTTAAGCAATATTACAAATGTAGTGAGCAACCATCTGCTTTGCCTTAACTACCGAAAAAGTTTAATGCATCTGTGTGTGCCTCTTTTGAACACCAATATTCTCCTTTCTCTGTGAAAGCTAACTACGGTGAAAAAACAGATCAGAAAAGGCAATTCTGTCCAACAATAAAAAGTATGGATCTAGTCCAATTGTCCTTTTTTTCTATGCTAAAAGTTCCAATAAAATAAGAAACTGTACTAGATATATGGATTAGTGCTTCTGTGAAACCATGAAAGCAAGTTTTACATACTGTCATATTCAAATTAATTTCACTATATCTCCTCAAATTACAAGTTGCAGATTGGTGACTATATTTGCAACCCAGTCAAGTTAAGTACAAATCCTTTTGCTCACTGAAGACACCTACGTTCAGATATTTTGCAAACACTGAATTTTCTTTCTAGAAGATGCCTATCGTTACTGTGATCATTCATAAGTACTTAGCTGCATTGCTATAAATTGATTTTCCCAACCAGTAACCAGGCCAACAAAAATAAGTGAGAGAAAAGGATATTTTAAATATTTAACTATTCATTAAGCAAAACAACCAAAGCAGAAATTTTCAGCACAGTAAACTCAGATTTAAAAAAGCAACTTTCACAAAGGAAAGACCTCTCTACTTAAGCATTCAAAGTAAACAGGGAGAAAAATCACAGCTACTACATTGTTCATATTTCACATGTTCAGAAATTATTTTCAGGCATTTCAGAACAGAGGTCATACAAATTCAGACATTGGAAACTCAGCAGACAAGCCTATTTAAATAAGGTATTTTAGGTCAGCACTCAATCACTACCTTTAAGACACCACCACAATTTGTATTAACATTCCAAGCAAATGAATAAGCTTTGAACAATGAAAGGCATGAAAATAAAGTAACGCAGAGGAGAAGAGTGCACAATACAAAGTGTTAGAGAAGAAGAAAAGATGGCGATGCAAAAAAAAAAAAAAAGAACATGTAAAATGCCTAGATTACCTATACTGCCTTGGGTATGGACACGAGAGCCACCACAACTATATCCTTATCTAGGTGCCAAAATAGGCGTCAGAAGTCAACGTAAGCAAAATGTGTACTTCCATCATGCAAAATATCCACAATAGTTCTAGCATACAAAAACATACACCCATATATCCACCATATCCTCTAAATATGATTCTACCAATAATTATCCATTAATTAACACAGCCTACATAGAATGACCAAAAAATTTTTAAAAAGCCCTGAACTGGAAACACTGGAAGGGGAAACAGAGAAATGTTGAAGGAAAGTAGTAACTGGTGGGCAGGAGATATGGTAAAATGTTTATGCCTTATTCATAATTTAGTCCTAAACTAGCTAGGATGAAAGACTTCCAAACAAAGACAAGAAAGTTAGATTGCAATTTCAAAGGAAGCCAACAAAGTGACAGAATCTTGACTCTTGCATTCAAATAATATTTTGGCATCACCTTTCCAGATGAACGGAAGACAGCAAGTTTGGAACAGTTTACATTTGAAATAGTGACAGAGTGAAAACAAGACACAAGGATGCGAGAGGATTTTCTGTCTGAATGAATAAATGGACTTGTATTTCCGGGAAGTCAGCAAGATTTAGAAATAGCTGGGACATGCTAAATAATTACCCAACATTATTCTTGGAATAAAGAACGGGAAGATGAGGAGGTTCAGCCTCAATTTTAACCACGTGAAGTTCAGCGTAATAACTGAACATCCATAATGAGATGTTAAGAAGAAAGTCCAAGGTACCTTCTCAAAAACAAGACAGCTAATGACATAAAGTAGTAATTTATGCAGCTAAAACTACCTAGGAACAGGATGAAGCAGCAGATGGCCAGAATACCAACTTGAAAAACACTGACAGAAAAGGGAAGAGTAGAATTGTATACTTCTGCAAGATTAATTCTTTAAAACTATACATAATGGGATCCTGCAGGTCACGTCCAACTTTCAATTAAACAACAAAGGGTAATTCAGAAGTCAACAATAATTGTATGGCTTCCATAAAGAGCATTGTGATCAGGCTCCAAATTGTACACCTTCCTATAATCTTGGTGTGTCAGACTCCAAAAAGCTTCAGCTTACTGAGACTTTACTTGACTGAACCGTTTTGCCAGGCAATAATTAAAGGTAGCAAAATATACTTTTTACTATGAGCTTTTTAGAATGCAAAAATTCTGCCCATATTTTTCCATTCCACCTCCCTTTGGTAAGGTTTTTTAACCTTTTACTTAAATATTAATTTTATTAAAGTGGGTTCCCCCCTACACCCCCACATAGCTTCGCTAATCTTGAAGGACAAGAAAGCCTATTTAAATTCATTGAAGTGCATTAGCATGAAAAAATAATGAGTCCTTACAGCATTCTAATTTAGGAAGGTGCACTTAAATTAGTTATAACATCTGTTGTCAAACAATCTACCCGGACAGGAATGTCTACAATAAAAATCTGATTTTCATATTTCTGACAAAATTGCCCTAATGGACTCTCCCAGCATCAGTGTTATAGGACCTAAGGAAGAGTCAGGAGCCAAAAGCCTCTGTCTTTTGCTCCTTTGCTTCACACTCCCTTTTCCTTTCTAACTAGCAAAGAATTACTCTGCTCTCTCAGGCCTTCACAGGGAAATTGGCTCACTGTGAGGTCAGAAAGCTGATCCATGAGAACATGTACTGAGAAGCAGATGTTACCAACACATGGGGAGGACTCTCAGAGGTGCTTCTGCTGAACATCTCTCCAGCCAGATGAGTTTGAGGGGTGTTAGTCCAGCATTTTGTATGAATCTGTGAAAGTAACCTGTCCTTTTTTAAGCCATCTGGAGTATCAACTCAATTAATAGAACAAACTGAGGCCTTGTTTTCAGAGGCAAGGGGTGGGGGGAAAACCTATTGTAACTAAAGCAGGACAAATAAAAGAAGGATCAAGTTGTACAGACACATTTTTGTCCCCAAACAGCCCTTCAGGATTCTCAGCCATTACTTTGAAGGTCCAAAGCTGTGCCATGAGGCCATCACACTGCTGGGTTTTTTTCTTTGTTGTGAAGAGTGTGAAACCCCTGCAGGGACCTACTCCACCAAGAGCTAGACCATATGAAAACTTCCATCCTAGCTTTCCATAGTTCAGCCACCTTTTCCGAGCCAGACGTTTTCAGACTTTGCAGAGCCAACCCTATTGAGTATCACAAGGCTGATTATTAATGTAAATTGAATGGCCTCTAAGTATTGTCAGGCAGGCAGCCAGATGGTTTAGACTTGGACAGACTGAAAGCAAGTCACGAGAATACCAGTAGAGAATACGGACGGAAGAGAGGAGTTATTTTTGCAGGCGTCTTCCAGAGCAATTTCTTTCAGGAGATCACTGCTGTGAGGTAAAACTAAGACCTGCCAGTGGATGATGGCAATGCAGACCTGGATGACCAGTAGCAGTGGTAAATGACAAGGACTGCTTTCTGGAAGGGGTGGGGAGGAGAAGAAAAAAAAAAGGCAGAAAAAAATTCCTTGCAGAAAGCAAGAAATGTGAAAATAGGAAAATAAACTAGCTTGGTCTGAGGTCTGCCATAGCACAGCAACAGCGGAAAAATTTCCTTCAGGGTGCACAAGCATCATTTCACTAGTCCAAAACTCACCAATCCAACCCAAACACCAACCTATTTGCTCCTGCTCTGTAGCTAATGACTAGTGGGGCTGCCAGTTGGATTATATCCCACTGCTGAAAGTTCAATGATGCACAAAGATTACTGCTGGATTTGGAAGGTTAGTTTCTGAATTGTACTTCGACCACTGATGGATCTCATTTCCTTACTATAAAGAGAGAGATTTTTCCAATAATAGTATAAGTCATAATTCAGGAAGTTGATCAATATTAATTGGGCATGACCTGGCATATTTATTGCAGTGGAAAAAGGGAAAACAAATAAATGAAAAGGAATAACTGCTCCCAGAACTATTAAAGTCTATTAAGAACAAAGCCTGAAAGGTAGATGTTGAGATGAGAGGGAGTTAATGAATTCTTATCTTCTGGCTGCAAGAGAAGAGGAAAAAAAAAAAAAAACACACACACAAAAAAAAACCCAAAGGCAGCTACAAAAATAGAACAAGTGCACAGGACTCTCCTCTTCCAGAATTATAGGCTAATAGCATGACCAGAGCTAGCCAGAGTGTAACATTAAAACTAGTAAGCTAACACTAAAAAGACTGGTTTTTAATTTACTCTCTGGTCTTTTTAATATCCTCTAGAAGCTTAAAAAAAAAAAACAAAAAAAACCAAAACAAAACAAAACAAAAAAAACAACAACAAAAAAAAAAACCAACGCACTTTTCTGAATTGTGTTTGCTTTACAGAACTCTGGTACCACAAGATGCAATACAGCCTGTTCCCCACTCGGCCACACCGTACAGTGGGATTTTGCTGCATGCTAAACCCTCTCTGCCTAGTGTTTACCTTGGGAATCCTCATGCGTACAAGCAGCATCGTGTTTAATCAGGATTCCCTTCTGAAGAAGCAAAGGTGGAAACACAGTAGTGAGTATTTGTACAGAGTTGTTGCTCCTACCTGGGTCACCAGATAAGAGGAAAACCTGCCTAAAGAATACAAAGCTCCATGTTTTTCTGCAATAAATTCTCCCAGGAACTGCCCGTACAGTTATTGTGATATTTGACCTATGGTCTTCAGCAGTTTTATTTCAGTCCCACTGGAAACTCAACTATTAAAGTTTGGCTTCAAGTAGCTAAGGACCTTAAAACCATCTCCTACGTAAACAATATTTCTCTCTGGAAAAATATATATGCAACAGACTCATTATTGTTGACTTCAAACCTACAGGTGAAGGTCAACAGATTTCATATGGTGAACATTTACTCCGCTCACATTGAGACTGAACATACTCATGCTCTGTTGAAACATAATGAATGCTAATGATCTAAGTCATCTCTGCCCCTCCCTTAGGAGAAGGTCACTCCATCATGACCCGCCTTGGTTGCTTTTTCTGTGAAAAGATCCAGCCGTTCCACCACTTAATATGTCTTTCCGTTTATTTCAATTCCCATCAGTCACAGAAATAAGATGGGAAATGCTTATTAAATCACAGATGGGGACAGAATAATAGACTGGAACTATTCACAAAAAGGATTGTTTTGCTTGTGAAAAAGAATCTACCCAGTGCTTCTCAGAAATACATTTTAGTTTAGCTTTTTATCATTTGCTGCTTTGCCACTTGCCATGTTTCTCTCTTCTAGGCTTTCCCCTTTTTTATCTCACACTGAATGGATGTATACCGCACATTGTTTTCTCAACATGGCCAGTGCATGCACAGGGATCGCTCCAGCAGCTTCAAGAACCACTCTGGACGTATTTTACTCAGGAAAAGTCACATCAGAGCATCTCTACTAAAAGGTGTACTTTGACTCACAAGGATCTAGCGTTTAATTTGGCTCCAAGAATTCTTGGATGCCTGCTGTAACTTTTTCAAAAGCCCTACATTACAAATTCTCTGGGGAACACTGGGCATCTGTTCTTGGTTACCACAGTGTCCAGAACGACACCTTCATCTACGCCTGGAAGCCTCTGGTGCTGCTGCTATGTAAACAATAATCCTCACTTCCTGGCATGCTGGAAAGTTCTCCAGCAAGATTAAAAGGCTGAGCAATGACCCTTCTGGAAGCCAGTACTGGCTTTGAACCAGTAGACAATCTAAAGTCAAACCAGTATTTTTTGTTACCACGTCATAGGGCAAAGGCAGTTTTCCTGCTGTTGTGGTTTAGCCCCGGTCAGCAACTAAGCACCACACAGCCGCTCGCTCACTCCCCCACCCTTGAGGGATGGGGGAGAGAATCGGAAGGGCCAAAGTAAGAAAACTCGTGGGTTGAGACAAGAACAGTTTAATAATTAGAATAAAACAGCAATAATACTAATATAATGAAAAGGAAAATAATGAGAGAGAGAGAGATGAAACACTAGAAGGAGAGGGAGAGAAAAAAACAAAAAACAAAACCAAAACTAAACAACAAGTGCTGCAACTGCTCACCACCCGGCGACCGACGCTGCCGGTCCCCAAGCCGCGATCGCTGCCTCCCCCAGCCAATTTCTCCCAGTTAATATACTGGGCATGACGTCACATGATATGGAATACCCTTTGGCCAATTCGAATCAGCTCTCCTGGTTGTATCCCCTCCCGGCTTCTTGTGCACCTGGCAGAGCATGGGAAGCTAGAAAGTCCTTGACTAGTGTAAGCACTACCCAGCAACAACTAAAACACCAGGGTGTTACCAACATTATTTACATACCAAGTCTAAAACACAGCACTATGCTAGCTACAGTGAAGAAAAATCAACTATCCCAGCTAAAACCATGACACCTGCATTAGATTTTGTTTTCATAAAACACAGGAAGTTTTGTATCAGATACTGTTTTTTCCCCCTCTTTTAAAAAATATTTAGAATCTGTAGTTAAAACGTAAGTAAGGTTGTGTTTGTTTCAAAGCCTAGAGCTGCAGCACCTTCAGACACAGCAGAACCTGCCACCACCCTCAGCACCTCAAACAAGATGACCTCCCTTTAGGTGAAGGCTGTTCCTGTAGGAACATAGCAAATGAGGCAGACTAGATCACTGAATTACATAAAAAGACAAACAGTCCTAGAAAGGATATAAACTAAGGAAACCCGTGGACATGCACTGCTAAATCTTCCAGGAGCCATTATACCAGATGGTCATTTACTCAGACTCTTCTTTACAAACAAATCCTTCTAAGACATTCAAAGCAGCTTCTACAAATTCTTACAACAGCAATTGAAAGGTAACCTGTGCAGCGAACACCAAGTACCTTACCCATGCAACGTACCTTCCCAAATTAAACTTTGTTCTGCGCATTCTGCTTACTCTGTTGTGTAGCAGCCTACAGCATGACATATACAAGTACATTAATTACCAAGTCAGGAAATAAGCTTGGCCATATATTGTAACTCCTGCATACAATTTGTACTTCGTAACTAATTTCTCTATTTCTCCTTTGCCTTCTGGTACACAACTTCTAACTGTAGTGCCCTTAGACCTCATTAATTAGGTAACTTAACCTTGCATAAAGACTTCGATGGGAGTCCATTGTACTAAAATTAGTTGTTACAAAACCAGAACTATCATTCAGTAGGTGGTAATAAGCCATTGTTCTGCAACCCTGGAGGCACAGGCACTTGCAGCATAATGTCAGACAGTCTGCTCACATAAAAGGTGACGGGGGGGCGGGGAGTGAAATCTAGACTCCAATCACCTGCAGTTCCCAGAGACCTCACAGCTCTTCTCCACTGAGCTAAGACACCTGCTCCAATTGTCTGCATTGCTTTCCATCCTAATAAACTTCCCTAAAAAAAGCAAAGCCATGGCTGATGTAAATACAGAATACTGTTCCTTGAAGGATGCTGACATGCTGAAGCATGAAAGCAGATCGCCACCTTTCATGAACATTCATGAAGAAAAAAAAAAGCATGCTCACTCCAAGCTAGCTATTACCCAGTATTAGACCCGAATTCAAGTGATTGCTCCAAATCACTTGCATGAATTTTGGTCTTCCACATCCTAGGCACATGCGATGATAAAATTTTTAACAAAAACTTTTCCAACCAGTTCTACCCAGCAATCTCTCTTGCTTTCCATTTGGAAGACAGTATTCCCAGGATGCATGTTGAGAAGGAATGACTATTGCACAGACACATCTTCTATAGAAAGGGAGAAAAAATAAAGTAGAAGTAGAGCTTTTAGGTATCACTAGAGGGGATGGATTAGCAGGGCAAAGAATAAGGTTTCAAATACAGAGTCTCCCTGGAGCTTTAACTTCAAATTGAAGCCAGACACAAACCAATCTTTCATCTTAGAAGTGGAGAAACTGCATCTCCTGCCATTTGCCAATGTGGAATTTCCACCAAGACCATAAACAGCGAAGCCTGTTCCATTCCCTTCGGACATTAAAGGACTTCAGTCTAGATTCTATGAGATACACGTGCTCAGCTCGTGATTTACTGTCTCTGTTGAAAAGTCTTACTGGCACAGAAAAGACAAGGGGATTGTGCACAAGTAAAGTGATATTTTCACCATCCCACAAGATCACTGTAAGCCAGACCGTCAGGGCTATGCAGGGAAGCCTGCCTTGTTACTATCCATGGCGCTCGACAAGAAAAGCATTTGTCACTAGTAATACTCATCTGCTACCCTCTAGGAATTACCATGGAATTCACTTAAAATAGAGCCAAGAACATTAAATTCTGCCATGCTCCAGCTTCATTATTCAGTATACTACTAAGCATTCTGCACCAGCCAAAGTTTCCAGGTTGATTTAAGATATAGTCACAACTAGTAATCAAGTTATGAGAGTGTAAAACATGGATAGTGACAGCAATGCCTGCACTGAGAGGAAAAATATTTATAACCTCAAGGCCAAACTAAGGTGGAAAGTGCTGTTTTAAGTTCATCCACATGAACACCCAGCCAGCCTTGAGGCATGGAGTCGCTTAACTCTAAATAGTTACCTCAAAAGCCTGCACTTCTCAGCCAGGTGAAAGAATTCTTAACTTCCCATCAGTTACCTTTTATTACATGCAAATATTCTGTTAATCTTTTTAAAAATTATCTGGAATTCACTTCTATCACTAAGTAGCCCTAAGAGCTCTTAAATAAAGGAGAAATAAGTACTGTCATCAGAGAGCAACCAAACTTAAAATTCTACACTGGAGAAATACACTTTATTCATGTTTCTTTTAAAAACAAAAAAAAATACAAAAAAGAAAACAGTTCTGTTCTCAAGTGGTGTGTGTTAAAAAGGAAAATACCTGTGCACAGACAAAACCAAATGTTTTAACTCCCTCATTTTTTATCTGCAGTCTTTCCCCCACCCCCAAAAAGTATAAAACTCTTATTATTAGCCTTTGCTAGTAATGATAGACTAGTGCAACAGATTTTATCTGATTAGTAGAAAATAAAAGCGATGTTTGATTTTCCCTAAAAGCCAACTGGATGCTTTGGAATAATCCCAGAATGACCATGATTTCACTGTACTACAGAGAAGCTGAATTTCAGATTTAGGGTGGTAAAGTTAAGACACCAACTCTGGATAATCAGATAAGAAAGTTTGATTTGAAACACTTCAAAGAAATGTTCATCTGCATTTCATAATATATTTTCAAAGTATAAATATATTGTGAGAATAGTCATACATCCCAAATCTAATGATTTACCTTCATGGAAGGAATGCTAAAATTCAGACAGCAGCTTCTCCCTTCTCCCTACCAATAAATCAACAGAGGTGGCCGAGGTACAATTAAAACCCTATTATCTATGTTACAAACCTTATTGTCTAGAAGGAAACCTAAATACTGGTGTGTTGAAGAAGAAATTTCTCTCACAAGAGAAGAGATTTTTTCAGCTTATGCTTTTCTAACCTTTTGCATTACTGAGCTACAGCCATTGTTGCCATATGCATTTCCAAATCACACCCAATGGCAAAAGACAACTTGAGCTTCACAAAAATCCTCAGAAAAGATCAGGCTTATAACTGATAGCACACAAAGACTGTCATCATCTCTCCTGTGATACTTAGTTCTCCTTAGTCCCAGTCATAGGGAACAAAGACAGAATGGAACTCCCTACTTTTTCCATTCACAAGACTCAAGGAGCATTTCAAGGGAACTTTTGGGAGGTGAAAGAAAAGGAATAAGCATATTCAATCATTATGAAAAAAGTAGCGAAATAAAGGAGGAAAGGGAAGATGGCAGCAGGAAGTTTCCTTCTCCAACGTCAGCCTGTGGAGAGGAGAACAATGCAAGGAGCCCAAGTTTTATCCTTCCTCCTAAGTTGGTAGGAAGCAGGAATGAATGAACTCACCATACTGGCTTGAAGATGCAGTGTTTCTTTTAGGGTACAGGGGAGGAATGCAGATTGGAGCTTCCTCAAAGTTTCATTAGCCCTCAAATCCTTGCTGAAAGGTCTGAGCAGATTGGTATCTCAAAGAGCTGCTGCTTCTTCAGGGAATCTGTCAGACAAACACAGGCAGCTTATTTGAACAGTAGCTTACGAAGGTGCAAGGGAAAAAGAAGATTGAATGTGCAAGCAGTAGCATCAGCCCAAGAACATCCCTCCTGGTGTCATGACATTGGTCTGTTAGGCATCCATGGGCAAGTGAAAAGAGTAGCTAACTAAAAATATTCAAAACCAAAGCACTATTCTCAGTCGGCCTGAAAACTGTACAAGTTGGCAACATATATTAGTGGCAGCATGCCCAAACAGTGAGGGACAAGGTCATGGCCTCAGTCCCTGAGTGCTTGCCAACACCTGGCAGCAGATGCTAAGGGAACACATGCTTCCCCTTCCACCAGCAGTCAGAGGATACATTAGATAGCATCCTGCTCCCAGAACTATCAAGCATTAGCACAAAGCACTTACGATCAAGACTGTCAAGGCAGAGGGGGCAAAGCATCTTTTCAGAACACCTCTCTTTAGCTGCTGCATTTAAATGCATTCCAACTGATTACAGACTACAGTAGCATTTGAAAGATCATTTCTTCTTTTTTTCTATACATCTTACTATGTCAATTTTTTTTCCTATACGTGTAAGAATCTGAACCAGATGTGATGCAGAACGTTAATTTCATAATACCAAATACAGCATATGGCTGTTCTTCTGACTTTTTTTGTGACTGAAGTTATAGAGAAATTATGATGATTTAGTAGAATCAATTCTAGGACTTCAACATAAAGAAACAAGCTCGTAACAGCTGAGCGAAGGAGGTCTTTTCTTAGCTACCTCTATTGCTAACTTCAGCAGCCAGCATTCCCATGAATACTGGTGGAAGGAGTGCTATTGTTTGGCACACATGATCACCATCACCCTCTGCATCTGATCAAAAAGAATAAAGACAATCAGATTTACACAGGCACAAAGATGCAGATGCCTAAGCAACTAACCCCCACAGATACACAGGCTACAAAAAAATACCCAAGATGACAGGAAATATTACAACGACACACGGGAGACAAGCTGAAGTTAACAAGCACTTGAATTCTCCTGACACATGCAGTGATCAAAGCCTTGACTTAGTTGTACACCCTATGGTTTAGATGTGTCTCTGTAGTTGAGTGAAAAGAATAAAGTAACTGTAAAGATGCATTTTATATCATTTTAATTTACAAGAACACTCGAACTTGAAAAGACTACATTTCATTACCACTTTTCAGGCATCTGACAAAAAGATACTAGTATATTGAGCACTGATGTCCTTTTTCATTTTCATTTTCTTAATTAAAGGAAAAAGGCAGAACAAGTACTATTATTGAACAATGTCTGCACATGGAAAGCACATTAACAGACATATGAACAGTATGAGACTGGTACTGCACAAAAGAGTCTGCTAAAATTAGAGCTGCAGAACAGCAACACAGAATTGTTGATGAGTGGTCAAAAGAGGGAAGAGAAAATGACAGATAACCTACTCCAGCCCCTATTCCAGGATGTAACTGCACCAAGAAGACTTGGTTTGGCTAATATTTTTAAAAGTGACTGAGGATGAAGGCTGTATACTCTGCCTGGCAATCCCTGCTAGTACTTCACTATCTCTAGCTTGCATAGTTGTTCTGAACACTTACCTGTACCTCCTGTGCTAAAATTTACACCTGCAACTTCACATCCACTGAGCAAATATGAATAGGAGGGTATTTCTTTCCTATCCACAGCAGTACCATATGTCTGAAGACTGCTACAGCCTTTTACTCAGCCACCACCACTGGCTCAAGAAAATGATGTGCCATGGCTCCAGACTTGTTGCCAGCTTTCAAGGTATTCTGAGAAAGCATCAAGTTACTCTTGCCCAGTTTCTACACTACTCCCTACATTTCTGCTGTGGGCCACCATTAAAGAGAGTTCACTGGACCAAGCTGTGACCCGTTCTCTTCTCTAGATTGCATAACTCAGTTCCTTCTGTGAGGAAACGCTACTCACGTTTCCTGTACTTTCCACAGTTCTGCTGCTCTCTTCTGGAAAAATTTCATCTAAGTCATGTTTTTCTTAAGGAATGCATATGACTAGATACAGTAGTTATTGGTCTTCCCAGCAATAAGGAGACCAAAAGGATTGTTTCTGCGCTTCTTACAGGAAATACTCCTGTTACATTATATCCTAGTATGATGGTTCTCTCTTTTCTTAACAAAGTGACATTACTGACCCATGTTTACCTTGCTTCTTCTCTGCAGAACTCTCTCAGAGTGTTCCCCATCTTGTTTTTCTGTGAGTTATTCTTCTTGCTTTAGCCTGGAACATTGTACGTGTCTCTTCTGACTTCTAAATGCTTTCTAAACTTAGCAATCGTGGTTTGGATTCCTGTGGAGTAAGGGTGACAAAGTCTGTAACATTTAAAAAATTTGATGATGTTCCTAGGATTAGAGTCAGGAGGCTGAACACCTCCATTCTCCCTGGCTGGGCCACATCTTTCCTGAGACAAGAGTAACACAACTTCCGTAGTTTACCATCACCTTCTCGGGACCACACTACATTGCAGGAAGTGTAATCCTTCTAGGATTTCAGCTGACAGGAAACAGAGTGAGAGGAAGGGTGCATTTCCTACGTGGTAAAGATTTACAGAACTACATTTTAATGTTTGAGGGTTTTTAACCCAATTCATGTAATTTAACACATCCAAACATTTCATGTCAATTCAATAAAGCAAAATATTCTACGTCGGTTTTTCAGATTGGGCAAAAATACTTTCAGTCAAATGAAATATGTGGCAACATTTTCCCATGAGGAAGTTTCTGCTCTATAGCTACTTCATTTTCTGTTAAAAGTCATTCCTACCAGGTGCTAAGCAGGACTCCATGCTAGGGAAACACAATGGGAGGAAAACATAAACATAGGGGAAGCAGGAAAGCAGTGAAGAACAGAAGTGAAACTTGACCAGACATTTGAAATAAAGAAAGCCTGAATTAGTCACCCATGCACAAACTCCCAGTGGATAATGATTTTTTTCCCCCTATAATTACTGTTTGGCAACTGCCAGTCACATATGCAGTCACTGGTTTAGTAGTTGCTATTCTGGTTTTAAATAGTGTACTTTAAAAGCCAGAATATAATATAATAGGAAAACAACTGTAGCCTATTTTCCTCAAGACATCAATTCTGCATTAGTTACACCAAATTTCTTTACTCCTTTACTGCAGGTACACTATAACCATAATTCTCAACATTCTACAGTCCTTGTCAGTTAATAGCACAATACCTTCCTTATATTAAAATACCTGGACCAGAAAGAGAATCAAGTGTGCTCTGTGCAGCAATGAATGGGAAGAACAAGCCTCAGGAAACTACTGGAACAGCCTGCAACCCTCAGAGCTTGCTAAAGCTTAAGCCGCATCTGAAGATACAAGCTGAAAGTAAAGCATATTTAAATCTCTTTAGCTGACTATTCACTGACTATCTAGCCTCAGATCTCATCTGTTTACCTAGCTTAAAAAAAGTACACTGAAGTAAAGCTCCTCAAAGTACATTCTGATCCCTTGCTTTCATGTGTCTCTGTTCGGAAAGCCATGCTTTCCAGGCTGTGATCTACCAGCTATTTTCAGAACTGTTACCAACTATATCACCAAGATAAGAAAGTATCTAAAAGAGCATTGTTATTGTGCTATTGAGCACAACAGTTAATAACTATTTGCTGTCAGGCTTTTTAAGTCACTTACTTTACCAGAGCTGCTTTGCATTCCATACCTTCCTGCATGCTAATTTGGAACATAAATTCTTTTCAGCTGTATCTCATTACTACACAAAATAAGCAGATCACTCCTCTATCACAATTACTCAAGTTCACCCTCCCCTTCTATTATCTTCAGTGACAAACTGACAGAGAACTTAAATTTTGCTGGCTTTTATTGTGCCAACAGTACAACAAGTAAACCAAGAATGGGTCTTCCAAAGGGTCCTGAGGGACCTCAAGAGCCACAACCCCCTCAAGTTTTACAGAGTTGTTGTCTATGTCTTTTAGACTCCTTAAAAAAAAAAATCCATCAATGCTCTTGTTTTAACAAACACTCACTTTAGAGTAGTAATTCTCCAACAGATTTTGATTAACAACAGTTTGAATTATGCTTACGCCATATGTGCTTTAAATACTAGCAAAGTTACCTAACATTGTCATTATAAAATTTTGTGTGTATTATATATACAAAAAATAGTACAGTAATATCTGAAGATATATTTTTGCCCTAACGTTGTAGTTCAGCAAATGTACCACAGATATTTTTACTTTTTACAGGGTTTTTTTTGTTAAGGAATCATTTTAGAAAACCACAGGTTTGCTTTTCTAGATGCTTGTGAGAAACAGGTTACTGATGAAGGCACTTTTCAGAGAAAATTGGGAAAGACATAAAGATGACATCAGGATGGACATTCTCTCCCCACCATACACAGATTTGGGAATGAAACCAAAGCCAGATCCCAGATTGCTGGGTAGCAGCAGTACTATAGCACACTATCACAGCTCTATAGTACATTATGGCAGCTATAGGGGTGCACCGCAGCTCTGTAAGGCACCAGCAGTTGGGCTGATGGTGTCCTCCTGGCAACATGCTCTGGTTTTCTGAGCGAAGAGGCCAACACCCGACCCCAAACAGATGCTAGAAGGTGAGCTGCCTTCTTCACTCACCGTGAGGTGAGGCTGCCGCGTGCCCCCAGAGCAAGAAGGCTGAGGCAGGCTGCACCCACCACCGCTGTCCTGCGCCCACACAGTGAAGGTACAGCAAAAACACAGCGTTACCTTGCCCAGCATGGAGGAAAGCCAACACATCCTAAAAAAAAAAACAGAGTGATGTTGCCTATTTTAATGGCCAAGCTCCCCTATCTCTGCTGGCTGGCCTTTGGCTGAGAAGGCTGGTCACCCTATTTAGCTTGTAGGAATACTGAAGTGCTGGGGTGATTATATCTCCTGACTGCCCTGAGGGGGAAAAAGGAACATAAATACACCAGTGCCAACCTGCTGGATGAAAAATGAAGCAGTATATCAGGGTTGCTCTCAGTGCTCTTGGCCACCTCACCAAGAAAGCTGCCAGTGGTACAGCACTGGCAGCTCCAGGGCCTCCCTCTCAGCTGCCGCCATCTTATCAAATGCCGCCATCTTACCAAATGCCGCCATCTTATCAAATGCCGCCATCCTCCTGCCCTCTGCCTCCTGCAGAGGTACCGCGGCGCCAAGGGGCCGCGCCGGGCTGTCACCCCTCGGCCCCTGGGGGCGGGTGCCGCCGGGCTGGGGGGCACACGGGGCGTCCCTCTCTTTCCCTGCCGTGACAAGCCCCGGGCAGCGATGGCGGCGCTCACCCGTCTCCTCAGGGCCGCCGGGGCCGCCTGAGGCGGGCGAGGGCAGGCGGCCAGGGCGCGCTGGCCCCGTGCGGCCGGTTCTCCCGGGCTTCAGGCCCGCCATGGGAGGGAAAGGCACCTCCATGCCGGTCCTGCCCGGGAGCTGCACCCTTGGCCCCACCAAGGCGGGCCCGGGCCGGGGCGAGGGGGCTGCTGCCGCCCGGGGACCCGTCATCCACCTTCCTCCTCCCCCACCCCTCGCCGTGCGCCATGGCCGGCTCACCGGGAGAAGGCGGCGTTTTCAGGCTTCCAGTATAACAAAGCATTTAAGTCCTATGAGGATTACTTACCTCCATAAAATTACATATTAATAATTTAGAAGAGGAAAGTTGATAAAAAGTTGACAACTCCCGCTCTAATTTACAAAGTTTGGCATGCATCTTGATGTGCAGTTATCTTTTACTAAAACTAATAGGATCTTGAAATATTTATCAAAATAGCAAAGAAAATCAGGCATATCAAATTGATTTCTTTAGCTTGTAAAATACCTGATACGATGACACGCCACATCTTCAAGACGTGAGGTTTTTTAGGATCTCATAGTACCGTTCAGTCTATGAATTATTTCTAGATGTAGTTCTGCTTTTGTATTTGTTATGGTTGTGTGGCTATTTTTAAAGTCACCCCATACTGCTCTTCACAAGTCAAATGTCCCAGACTGAGGAGAGACCCTTGTCATCTAAAAGGAGGAATATTATGTAATAATATCCATATATATACTATCCATATATATAGAATACTATCCACAAACAATTGATAACAAGCTTTTTGTAATGAAATTGCATAATCTTCCATTACCATTTGACAGCCAAGTACAACCAGCAAGCATATGATGAAGACACTTTCTAGATGTATACCTGATTCCTCCATAACATATCCAATGGGCAGTTTTATCTGTATTCTGGAAAGGCTGGACCTTCTCTCATTCCACTTCACACTCGAGTTTCTTCTATTAGGAAATTTTAACAACCCATCATTATAATCCACCTTACCATCATTCTCTCATTTTTGGTTAAAATAGATCATTCCTCACTTTTGATGCTAATATGTAACAATTTTTTCTCGTTACTATTCACTTCCATCAAAGCAAGTCACGCTTAAACAGTGAGAAGAAATCACAGCTTTGCTTGTTAGTTGGAGATAATAATTTGGCACGCTTCCAAAGCATGGAAGTGGAAGAGGAGGAAGGATTTCTTATGTGCCAACAGAACACAGCCTTACCATTTAATTGCATTTAATTAATATGGTATGCTCCCAAGCTGATACTAGCAGCCAGCCAGTATTTTTCATTACATTAACAATGTATTGATCTCCTCCCTCCTGCCAACTGCCCAGGTCACCCAAACACTAAACACATGTGATTGCCATAAATCCAGAGTCTCCTTATGGGTCTTTTACCAGTAGGCTCAGTAGAAGAAAAACACAGTGTTTTTTTCTTTTCTGTATTGGACGTGACTGAACTTTGCTGTCATTTGAAGACAGGTTATTTGCTACTTTTAGTTATTTAATTTTAAATCTGGAAACAGACGCACTTATTTGCAATCTACCTCCTTTCAAATGGAAAAATTCCCATCAGCTTAAAGTTAAGGGAAACAAAGTCAAGTGCAAAGAAAACCAAACAAGTATGACCATTTACAAATATATATGACACCATCATAGCACTAAAGGCACCCTTAGTAGTACAACTCCCACATCAGTTTCATAAAGGCTATTATCCACAATACATACCCTCATCTGGATGATTAAGAGCCAAAGCTCCATGAAGTCAGCATGAATCTTACTGATGTATTACAGTACATGTTAAAAATGTGTTAATTTTATGCATGCAGCCAGTTAAAAAAATAAAAAAGATAGCTTTCTCATTCTGAGATTCAGTCACCTTAGTTTGCTTTCACATACGTGTTTGTACTCCCCAGTTGAAAGAACCACTGCTGTGTAAACACTTGAGACAGAAAACCACAGCTAGAGAAACAATTGCAAACCCTGGTGTTTCTGTTTCTCTCCACTTATAAAATATTTGATCAGTTCTTCATAAAGAAACTTCAGTTTCTGGATTCTGTTAAAGCTCTCAAATGTGTACAGTGGTTTTGTTCCCAATTATCATCACTTATGTATACAAGGTTTATAAACTGGAAGAAAGCCATAAAAGCCTTTACTCCTGCCTGAAGAGGATCAGCAGGCTTGTGAGTTAAACGGCATCCTATAAGTAGGGCTCACTTGTCTTTGCTTAAATACTTTTAGTTACAACAAAAGACAGGCATCCTTTGCACTCCACACAGCCTCAGCTTTTATATGTCTTCACTGGCTTCTTCAGAGACAAGAGGAGAAGAAAATTCTTTTCACTTAGAAGCAGGAGACACCAGCTGATACTCTCATACTAAGTTGTTCTTTCTTTTGCTGGAAAAATTTGGTATTTGTGTATAAAAGCATTTAACCTCTAGACCTTCCACTTACCACACAGACTCTTAGTATTCAGGTCTTGCCTTCTCTACTGTCTGTCCCAGACTTCTTTATCTCCTTAATTTTGCAGACCCTCATCTTCCAACATCCACATTCTCATGAGTAGGCTGTTTCCCACAAGATGCAGGAAAATGTCTCTCATGATCTTGAACCCAGGCCCAGACTGCAAGGGTAAACTACTTGCAATATATTTCACATAACTCATCTTTTGCCCTTCATAGAAAGGAGGCCAAGTCTAATTAAAGAGAGTGATAGTCAAGTAGAGGATGATAGCCCTGCAAGCCTACTGAATGGCCCAGGCTAGTACACCCTTTTCGATGCTTTTCCTCAGTAGCCCCGTGAATGAAAGAAAACTGTTGCCATTGCAGAAAGCTGTAAAATATCCACCCTGATGCAAGGACACGCTTTCTGCTGCGCTGGGTGTGCTCACTTGGCTGGCTGAGGTGGCTGGAAGAAATGGTGACACTCTGCAGACAACCAGAGCTCCACATCTTTGAAGAGTTACTTATCACAATTCAATACTGAAAAGGTTTAAGTAAGAACAAAAAAGCCACCTACAAGCCTTCCGCAGAGGTACAATAAGCAGTAAGAAAAACCAAAAGATCTGAGCTAATTGCATATGAGAGATCCCCAGTTTAGATTTAATTCTCTGTATCACCTCATGGAAGGACAACTACTACCAACTGCTGGAAAACCTGAGACAAGCCAGCATACTATATTTTATCAGGCAAGGGTTGAAGCATCTCTCGTCTACCCTGTTCACCTACCAAATGAAAGGGAAGAAAGCGCAGTCTTTGTTGATGAGACAACAAATGGCCATGTCAGGGATACACCTCCATAACGCTGGCACACACAGATGTTGAGAGGAGGAAGGGCTCCTTGAGAAGGATGTGACTTGTGTCGATTAGAGCAAGCTGTCGCACAGAAAGCAATTTGCATTCCCTGCACTTTATCAGTACTTCAGTTTTTCTGCATTAATAGTTTCAAGCACTCGTTGGTGAGAAACCACATCATCCTAAGACTCAGACAAGAGAGCAGTGACAGTCTCTGAACTCATGCTATCCAGTTTTGAATCTACGTTTACATTTTCATGGGTTTTCTTTTCAGCACACATAAGGACTTAAAACTAAAAAGCAAACCTTTCAAAACAACACATTATCAGCACAAAAAAATAGAGCTCTTTAGGTTATCATAAGTTCCAAGAACAGGTGCATACAATATTTTGGGAGTTGCCAACACTTCAGTGCAGAGCTGAATACTTGCAAATAGGTGAGAAAAGGAAGAAAATATTCCCAGACAAGAGAAGAGAAGGTGATGAGAGGAAAGAACCAGCACCTTCAGACAAGGGCAAAAAAAAGAATACTTTTCACTGTCTAATTAGGTCTCCCGGAAAATCAGTTATAAATTCAACATAACAGTGCAAGTTGGAGGCATGCAAAAAGCGATTTGGGAGGATGATGGCAAATCAGAGTATTTGTGCTTCCCAGCTGGTGACATACTTGCTTACTAAAAAGCCATGTATTCAAGTAGAGCAGTTTTTTTATATATTGTGTGATTATTTCATACTGGGAAACAGCTGTGCATTTGCAGATTGATGGCATAGAGGCTTTCTGTGTTCTGAGCAGCTAAGCCTCTTCCATTTCAGTCAGACATTGCTAGAACCTGCATCTGCAGTATACTTCTACTTTAAGTACACAATATTCTTCTTATAGTCTATTCAAAATGTCTTCACAGCTCTATTGAATATGGTAATCCCTTAAATATGACCAAAGCCTGTTCATCAGTATTTTTGACATGCCAGGGTGACATCATTTTCTTTCTGCAGTATAATCATACAGATGTTTCTTCTTCCTCCATGTACTTCTCTATTGCATAATTACATCTTCACTCTGACCACCCTAAGGGTCAGCACACTAAACCAACTCATTATAGGAGTGTAGGAGATTTCAAAAGGTTATGATGGCCTTGCTCCCCTCTCGTTTTGCTGGGGAAGGAAAGTTGATCACAGGGAAGCCCTAGGATACAAGATACTGACTTTTCTATGCTAAACTGCACTTCCTGAAACTGAAAGAAACATTCCTCTACACCGTATGAGAGCTAGTTCCCAAATGATTTGACAGTACAGTGCCTCGGTGCATTATATTACATTTATATAAATACAACGTAACATGCTGTGCAAATGCACTCACCAGGCTTCCTTGAATTTTAAAGAAGCATTATAAATTTATTTAATTCCAGTGTAGACAGACTTGGGCAAAATGTTCACACTGGTGAAAAGGGTAAGATTCGAGAAGCTAGAAGCAATCAAGAGGAAGCAAGGATGGAAAAAGGGAAATTAGGGCATGAAAGTAACAGAGGGAAAAAAGACTGAAATAGCCCAGGGAATATTGGGTATGATCTCAAGCAGGCAGTGGTAGCAGGAGGTAGAAGGCCAAGAGGGACATGCAGAAGGTTGAAAGTGAGGTGAGAGGCAGATGCACTTTGACCGTGGAAACTGCACATTTCCATCCAGGGAGGAAAGGAGCTATAAGCTGTCTTTAGAGTGTCTGTGAGAACACTGAGGGAGCTCCAGGAAAATGGAAAGATAGGGCCAGGAAACATCACTTATGTCTCAGTTTATTCAAGTGCAAAAGATAAGGATAGTTTAAGGGATGTCATTGTTTGAACTTCTCAAAAAGGTCCTGCAATGTCAATGTATTCCCTTCTTGCCATGAACTTGACATCATCCCTTGCGACGTCTGTGAAGCCTTCGCTACCGAGTTAGTGCTTCATAGTGAAATAAATGCTCATTTTTGTAGCTTTACATGCCAAAAGGAAACTTCAGTCTCAGTCCCCAGAAGGGCAACAGTACTCGAAAAGGTCAACAATTTATGCTGTGTGATTTGGAGGAGAAGCACCATCCAACAGGCAGACTCCGGCTAAGGTTTAGCACCAAGTCTCACATGACAGATATTCCACTTTATAACATGAAGACGTTGTGCAGTGCTGTGACTGCAGCACAGGGTTTTCCGCTGAGAAATTAAGTATCTGTAATAAAGTATTTCTGTAGGAAGCCTGCCTGGGAAATCAGGTATATATTTAATTCAGTGGAGCAAGCGTTTAGAAGTAGTTCAGCCTTGCAAAAAATATTGCCCCTCGGTGTAAGTAAGGTCAGCAAGAGCCTGAGTTATCCACCACATAACAACCCATCAGCCTTTATAATCCTGACAGCAGCTTGGTTTTGTTCTTCTCCTGAGAGTGCAGGAGATGTGTTAGGATTTAACATGCAGTCTGCTTTATTAGTTCCTGGAAGGAAGGATGATAGTGCTGTAACTCCCTTTTGTAGAAATGTTTTAAATGCTCAGTGATTCTGAATGGCTTTGTTAGTCACACTATCCCTGCAGGGTAAGAAGGGGCATATTCTTCCCATTTACTTACAGACAGTAAAATAGCATTTGTTTTCAAGCTACTCAAGGTTAGAACCTGTGTGTAACCCAACAAAAAACATTTTTGTCAATCGCCTTTTTAATGTATAGCTTGCACACTTTTAACCTTTAACTATTAAATATTCATATTATAAAAGGTTCTTCATGCCAGTCCTTTAGCAATTTTTCTCCAAGAAGAATAAGAAAATAAGATGTAAAGTCCCAAAGGAGAAAAGAAAAAGGTTATCATTTCAGCTTCCCACCACCGCTTGTACAAGAAAAATGCTACAGATGATGCAACACATGCAATTGCACGTTATGAGGAAATCTGCTTATCACGTTAGCAATGTTTGCACATGTGCATGCATATTTTATGTAGATATTTGTCCTTCTTTCTCACAGTGGGATTATTCAATATTTAAAACTGCACAGAAAATGCATGAGCAAATGGATTCCCGCTTCTGAAGTAAATAAAAAGTTGCAAAAAGAATAGTTTTTAGATACACTTAAAGTGTCCCTTCCCCCCCCCCCCTTTTTTTTTTGTGGGGGTGGGGAGGATAGCAGCAAAGAAATTATTGAGATTGTCTCATAATTTTCATTTATGGTACATTTTCAGATTTTTACATGGAAGATGTAAAAGAGAAACAGCCCCACATCCCATGTTAAAGTTAACACTTACTTCACAGCAAATCCATTGCCACCAACTTGAGTATTTACTCCCAATTATAGAATAATAAGAATAGTAGGAGGCATAAAAAAACTTCATAATCTATTTCAGGTGAGCAAAATTGAATTATCCTGAAACAAACAAACAACTTAATGGTAAATATATATTCACTCACAATACTGCAGATGTCTTTAAGATTCTGTACTTGACCAACAGCCTTTTTCTCAACACTTTATCAATATGACTTCTTCAGCACGATTAGTGGCAGGCAGCCTTGACCCCTTGGCCTTCCATTTGCAGTCACAGTGGCATGTCCTTAGCAGTCCTAGAACAATGCTTGCAAATTTATTTTAGTGCATACATAAACATGAAACACTTCATGCAGGATAACATATTTTAGCAATCTTGCAGCACTTAGGGCTGAACAAGTCAACCATGCTAAACAGCTTTGGCTTCTTTAAAGTCATTTAGGAGCCTCCATAAGGTTGCCAGAAATTGAGGTAAATGGATAACAGAAATGCATTCCATAATAGGAATGTGGGCCAACAAACACTTGTAGGATAAAGAGATTTGGATATTGCGAGGCCAGCAGATAGTTTGGGGTAGAAAATAAATGAAAGTAAATGCTAAATTGCAAATCCTGTCTTGGCATCAGGCACACACGGCCAGGATAAGCAGCGCTGCTGCCAGAGTGCTACCAATGCAGGACATCAGCAGCGGGACATCAGGACAGCTGCAAAGCACATCTTCCTCTCTCTTTGTGCAGGAGCAAAGCATGTGCAACAAGCAGCTGCTGGCAACCCTGGCTAGCCAGCTCACAGAGGGCAAAAGCACTTCTTCCTAAGGAGAGCCCCAAACACTCTTGCTTACTTTCAGCTGCCTTTTGCTCTGTAAATTACTCCTAGGAACATCTCTCCACTCACTAGCGTCACTAAACAGTCATGTGTTTAATTGCCTGTTAAATCTGAATTCACTGTTTCCTTACTCTGTTGGTAGCTGCAACCCATATTCAGATGTTTTATAATGACACTTGCCAGAGCTGGATTTGGCCCTGGTCCTCGAGCTGGAAACCTCTTACCATTCAGCAAGGCTTGTGTGCAGGCTGCCTAGTGTGGCGGGAGGGCAGGAGGAGAAGCACTAGCTGAGCATTTCTCTGCGGGCTTGTCTCTTGTCAGGGATCTGGGCCAGCCATCTCCCATTCTACACCACCACCCCACACAACACTGGCATCCACTCCTCTTCTCCCAGTCTCCTCTGACCTTTTCCAGCCATGATTTGATTAGAAAGTTTCTAAACTGAAGAGTCAGGAAACAGGTGGGAAGGATCATTCACTGCAGGGGGACCAACAGGGCCAGGGAGACCTGAAAATGTTGCTTGTCTCCAGCATCTCCAAGCAGCCCTGCAGCTCTGGATTTCCTTTTCTTACCCAGGTGATCTCCCACATGAAGGCTCTAGTGAAGAAAACTGAATGAACTAATCCAGCAGAGCTAGGTTCAGTCATGCAAACACTGGGTACTAACTTCAGAAGTATTATTTCTTCTCTTACATTTACCAGATTTTTTACAATAATTTTTCCCCGTTCAGGCATTTAAAATTCAAGAGTAATCCCGGAATAGTGTATTAGGGAGTAACGAAGAAGAGTAATTTTCTGTTAGTGAATAGTTTTCAGCATAGCAGAAGGTGTTGGGAGCTTCCCTGCAGCACCCATGTCCCCAGTAGGAGGGATACAGGGTGAGAATACACAAACAACTAACTTTGAGTATAAAGGAGCAAGTCATATATAGCTACTTACTAGCTATTTGGGTGCATATTTTTATTGCAGAGCTCTGAAGTGTAATTTTGAGGTAATTTTAGCCCCTCAGTGGATGTGGGGTAAGCTCTCTCAGATTTCTCTCGGGGCAGGAGCATATCTACCTGGTAATTGCCACAAAGCAGCTGCCAGGTGGAAACTTGTCTCTTGCTTTTGGCAGCAGCATCCCTGGGCCTGTGCAGTGCCACAGCCTGTCCCTGCTACAATGTGCTGTAAGGCATGTATGATAAGTACTGCTGATGATACAGGGGAGTCCTCTTAGCCCGCCTCCTCATCCCCACAGTGGTAAATTTGCAACTGTCCAATATACAATTCATGGTTTTAATCTGCTATAGCTGTTTTGCATCGTATGATGGGCACAGAGACTGCTGCAAGTGCTCTTGTGAGGTTTTGTTTCTTCAGTGCCGCCCTTTCGGCTGTTTTCTCTGAGCTGCACACCTCTGCTGCACACATATGGCGTTAACCTCCTGCACAAGCGCAGCCAAAACACACAAACTGCTGAAGGGAGGTTGACATACTTGCAGCCCTACATTTAAACTCATCACTGAATGGCAAAGAGAACACAATAAGTAGCTGTGTAGAGGGTAGGGAACACGTCACACTGAGGTCTGCATGGGTGACAGACACTCAACTCATAAAAAAGTGAAACTGGCAGTTCTGTGCATTGAGCAAAAAAACTCTTTGATGGAGTCAAGCAGCATATAATATCAGTTGTTCACCAAAAATACCCAAAAATCAAGAGAACAATCATTACATGTGAGCTGCTAAGGATGCCACCATTATAAATTTGTCCACAGCTACAATCATGAGTGTGGCCAGCACTCTCTGGAGCTGTGCTAGAGCAAACACTGCTATCCATCTATGCCAAAAAATTAGCTGACTATCACCAGTATTTTATTGGTCTATGAAAGCTCATGCATATTTATCAGGGCAAATAAGCAGTCCTTTTTGACATACTATCCAATGCTACTGCGCATAGTAAAAGCCCCCACTCGGTCCACATCAAAAATACTGCCAAAAAACCAAAAAGAATCCCTGTTATTCTGAGCAGGGTCTTAGCAAATGGAAGAAAATTACCCCCATGCATCATGCATAAAGGAAAGATAATTTTGGCAGATGTCAAGAGAAAGGAAACAGGGCACAAAGTAATGAAGGACTGGGGACGTACATCTAGAAGAAGCAACCAGCTGACTTAATGAAGCAGACGGCAATACTTGCTCAGTGCATTTTGAGGGCACGAAACAGAATGAGCCAAGGAGGAATGGAGAAAGGGAACACCAGTCTCCCGACTGCTTCTTGAGCATGAAAGAAACTGAGTTTTGAAGTAGCTGCAAACGTGCTTCAACAACCACTGACAGGAGCAGCAAAGACCCATCTTCTAAATCAAGGTGACCTCCAGCCAGCTGACTGGAATGGGAGAGAGGTGGAGAGAAGCACCCACCAGTCCCACATCAAGAAATGCTGCATTTCAATCATCATTTCAATCAGGGCAAGAGACTGACAATAACTTTGGGTCGGAAGGAGAGGCTGAGGAGAAACGCAGTGCAAAAGCAGGGAGGAAATGTTGAAAATAGTGACAGGCAGTAGCTCAAGTGGAGGTGAAAGCATCCCTGGCCATGAATTTTTCCTCTGACTTGCAGAATCAGATTCCCACATGCTTTACCATTAGTTTGCTTTTACTTTGAATTAGGGATTTGGCATTTCTGAACAGCACAATTACAGGACACGAGGTTGGGATTATGTGCCCTTCCTAGGATTCTCTCAATTGCATTTCCATCTTAAAATGTGCATCCATGTTAGAGAACTCCCTTTTAAAGTGCAAGCCCCTATCAGACCATCTTACAATTGTTTAGTATTTTTGCCCATGTGCCTTTGTACTTCAGGATGGCAGCAGTGCAGTTTAGCCCCATTTTTCCTCTTACTGTGACTTTCATTTAATATTTTCTCCTGTAAGTGAAAACAATTAGGACAGCAGACTGCCCCATCCTATTTTAAGTTGTCTTTTTACCTGGATTGTTGACTATTTCTTGTCAGCCAGAGGAGCGGTGGCTTTGTACCCCAGTGTCCACATTAGGCATGTATTACAGTATTACAGCAGCATGTTCATACCCAGCACATTCACTGTGCTGACTCTGCTGGCGTATAGGAACTAACTCATCACCAGGGAGTATTCTGAGGGAGAAGGGAAGGTGAAAGCAAAATGCCCATGCACAAGTACAATAGCCAGGAGCAACAAAGTCATACTGAGAAGTACCTCATACTTGTCCCTTTGGGATTGTACCACCCTGACCTTGACATCCCCCGATTCATATTTGCATCACTCAATCTACCCCTTGTTCCTACAGAATAATTTTTAGTCTCCATATTAAGTCTCTCTTCCTGTCGTGGCATTTCTCTTCTTCATTTTCAGAGCTGATACACATCCATAAATTAATAGCAAGCTGTTACGAAACTTTTCCTACCTCTCCTCTAAATAAAAGGCAAGAGAATGCATCTGAAATAATAAATGCAAGTGATTGCTCCCACCCCTCCACCCTACTTCGCAACACTTGTTTTCCCAGATTTTAATACTTCGTGCCTGGAGTATAACTCCCTATTAGCTTTTCAGATTCAGAAAACTGTTGTAATTCACAAAAACTTTTCACACTTAATACAAGCAAGCACTGTATCACCCTCCACTACAACAGAGTCAGGATGGTAGAAATTCCTAAGAGACTGTAAAAAGTACACCTCGGATTTACTAAATGATTTCTAAATCATTACTTCTGCCCTTAATGCCTGATTCAAGTCAATGAGACCTGAGAACACAGCAGTTTGCAGGAACAGGGTTTGTAAGATGCAAAATACAACTGTTCACACTGTCAAATGTGAGCATAGATCTATGGTAGATTCACTGACTTAGGAGGCTTAAAAGCAGAGTGGATCAATGAGAAAAACTTGTGTGCAGCTGGGCCATGTTGCTTTCTGGAGGTCTGGATCAGCGGGAAAGTAACGCTGATCTGGTCTGCCCACTATCTGAGGCCAGCCAGGTAAGCAAAGTAGAAATTTGGCAGATGCAAGATACAAAGCCTTCATTCCCCATTCTGCACACAGGGATTGCAGTCAAGTCCTGACCCTCATCTAAAGCCACAGGGACAAATAAGATCAGAGCCTTTTCCTCTTCATAAGCTCAGCAATGTAAGCTGTTTTATCCCAGCCTCTTGCTAAAAACCTGTAATGACTTTCCTGACCATTTAACTCATACATGTTCATGTCTTAATTGCAACATTTACAGGAAGTATGAGTAGAGACGGAGAGCACCAGGCAGTCAGCTGCAAAATCATACGGAAAATTAGAGGAAGTGAGGCATAAAGTGATTCTACAAATCTCTGGCTATAGGTGACCTCCAAGTTAGTGATCTTGCAATCAGTTGCTTAAACTATCATTCCAGAAAAGTTGATTTGGTAGTAGCTATGGTAATAAAGATATTACATATAAATATATATATATAATTTATTGTATTTGTATATGGGTGTGTGTGTGTGTGGGTGTGTGTGTGTATATATATATAAAAATACCCCTATGGTTGCTCTAAAAGCAGTGAACTGCTCTTACTGTCTTCATGGAGCTTTTTCCAGACATCTGCAGGAGATGGACAAGCTGTCTTCAAGATCAGAGGCAATGCAGACTGACATCCATTTGCTGCTCACTGCATATATATAACCTCCACTGTCAGTTTTTCATTCATAGTCACAGAATCATAGAATTGTAGAATGGTTTGGGTTGGAAGGGACATTTAAAGACCATGTAATCCAACCCCCCTGCCCTAAGCAGGGATATCTTTCACTAGATCAGATTGCTCAACGCCCCGTCCAACCTTTACCTTGAGGACTTTTAATGATGGGGCATCCACAACTTTCCTGGGCAACCTGTTCCAGTGTCTTGCCACCCTCATTGTCAAGAATTTCTTCCTTATGCCCAACATAAATCTTCCCTCTTTCAGTTTAAAACTGTTGCCCCCCTTGTCCTGTCACTACAGGCTCTGGTAATTACAGGCCTAAGTATCACAATGATGACTGCAGTATCAATGCAAGAGACACTGTCCTCAATTAGCTGGAGGAAACAGTGGGCTTAGGACTGCAGAAGTACCCTTGTGCTTGGTCTCAGCTGGCCTTTTCAACCACAGAGGCTCTGCTTCATGTCCAAACGCTATGCACCTATGCATCCTTGCCTGTCTTGTCTTTCAGCTGTTATGGCAAACACAACCTCTTCATCTTCCAAGTCCCTCAGAGTCTACTCCTACTCTATTTTCTCTCTTTCATATTCAAGAGGTCAGCTCCTGTCTCTGTAATTCCCTTCCTACATTTTCAGAACAGTGATTTTGTCGTTTCTCCTATGGTGTCTCTCCATACATGACAAGCTCCACATGTGAGCTCCTTGCAAGGTTCTACCAAGTTTTTTTCAGTACCTTCTTTCGTATCTGTCAGTAAACTGAAACTCCTGATCATGATGACTGTGCCGTCAGTACAACTTTGTGTTTCCTGCCTGTATGCACCTGTCTCGTATCTCCTGTCTAATATTTAAAAACCAAGTCCGAACCATTGGTCTATCTTTTTATAGACCATAAAGCAACAGGGTCGAGCTCTTGGACTGATGCTTCCAGCTGGAGGAGCTAACATTATGCAATAATTGATTTTTTAGAAATTTTAAAAATTATATAAATGCATAAAATAAGGGACATGTGCCACTCGATACCAGCCCAGCTAGAAGCACGTTTTACTGGCCCTTCTCAATGAACCGAATCAACCATCCAACCACTGTGTGATCACAGCTTCCACACTACTTTAAGCTGAAAAACTTCACTGCAGATCCCAAGGATAACTGCAGTTTGGACACTTGCTACCATGACAGGGCTTTGATAGATATAAGTTGAAGTGGCTGAACGGCAGTCCTTACACAGTTTTCAGTGACTGCTAGCTGGCTCCAGAATTTCACTTGCATCAATAAGTAAAACTCAGCATTTTTACTTTTTTTTTAAATAGACATAAACCAAGTGCAACACTGAATGGCCCAAGAAGAACTGGGACAAATACTGCAATGCTGAAGACAGAGACTGGTTTGTAGAACATGAGAAGTTCACAGCAGCCCCACAGTGAGGCACATAGTAACAAACAGGACTCCAAATAAAACAATTTTCTATTTGGAGACAAATAAAAAAAAGCGAAGAGTTTCATTCTTAAACCATTCCACCTTGCAGAGTGGAGAAGTGGGTTAACTGCAAAACTTTTTAGCTTCTTGAGAGCCCTGAACAACGAGAAATTTAAGGATAATCTTTGTCAAATATGTAACCGAGCTCTGAAAACATTTAACAAATTCCACCAACATAATATGATTTTAATAGCCCTTTGAAGTTTCATTAAAATGCTGTATTGGCCTTCTATGAATTATTAAACTACATTTTCAGTGATAAAAAATGACAGAAAAGAAGCAAATAAAAAACCAGAAACACATAGGCATCTCCACAGTTAATTTGGGGGGTGGGGGGAAGACACATAACCATCTCAGCCAGTAGAAAGTAAAAATAAAAGAGCAATTACACTTAACTGATGCAACCTTTACCATGGAATAGATAACAACCAAAATGGCCGTGCAGATAAGAAATCAAGCACTTCTCAAGTAATGTATCCATATATTTTTAGCCAGTAGGATGAAATAGGTGTAGAAAGACATTAGTATAAAATTTTCTGTAATTATGTTTTTTAGAAAAACTTTCCTTTAAGATCATGCCAAATTGAGTTAGACTTTATCTGTGTGGACTGGTTCCAACTGCAGATAGATTAAAACCTCATGTGTATTATTTAAATATGTCTTCATATTTTAATTTGCTCATAAAGGAAATCACTTTCTTCCACGGCTGTGGATACTGGAAGAAATATTAATTATTTCCTTTTAAAATGTCTTGCAAGACATTTCAGATTTTACTGGGAATTTGCTCAGTAGGAAAACTGTTGGGGGGAACATTTTTTCAGCTACTCATGTTGTAAAATGAGCCTTTTTCCTGACTTACTGTCAGCATCACTGGCGTTGCAGTGTTCAAGTAACATTATCCTTGCAAAGTTAACATTTTTAGAAGTACTTCTGCAATATAATTTCACATTAGAACAAAGCCTGACATAAACAAAACGTAAAAAAGATCTTCTCAATTATTTTATCTCCTATTAAAAAAAAATCATGCTCATAAGACGCAATGCAAAGCTATTTAAATCCATCCAAATATATAGCACTTCAGCTAGATAAAGTGAGACCAGAAGACATTTCTTCTTACCAAAACTTCGGTGACAATTTCAGCTGGACAGATATAAATGCATTACAATTTATCTAGCAAATGTTTAGGATGGTCCTCATTACTTCTGAGTGTCTACGAGAGTTCTCATTTTATTCTTGGTGAGGAGAGGTCCTAGCAATAGGGAACACATTTTTGTGTTTCACTGAACAGCAGGTGAAAGGAAGACCTCTCTTTCTAGAGACTGGCATTACTTCAAGGTAATGAAGTATTTATTTGGACAAATAAAGAAGTGACATGAAATGACAGTCGTCAAAGAAAAAAAAAAAAGGCACCATTTACAGGATAGTCTCCCTGACAGAAATAAAAGGTGAGAGAATGATTTTAGCAGTAAAGTTTTTTTAAAGTGTTAGTTACTACAAATAGCGAATGCAATTCCCCACTGTCTCTCATACTTTGGAGATATTCACAACTAGGAAAATAGAGTACCAAAGGTGAATTGCCTCCACTTTGCAAAGATGTGAGCACATATTATACAGTCAATCAGGTCAGTTAAACGTCTCCTTCGTTCCCTTGTCATAGTTGGTGGGGGGTCAGGTCTGATGCTTCACTGTTAATGTGATCCTCACCAAGTCAGAAAGTGAGGGATGAAAACCATGCCAAAACCACATTGCTGCTATCCCTTCCCTTTCTCTTAAGATAAAAGGGCCATCATATTTTCTGCTAAGGAAAACAGCTTCTTCTCACTTTATAGCAAATAGGTCTTTAGTCATTACAAAAAAAAAGGCTAAGCTTTGCTTATGAAACCTTTGTTACGAATCATACTGAACAACGAATTTATCTCATATTCATTTAACTCTGCAATTTAATATTTTTTAATATTTTAATATCTTTCATGAACTGGGCACGTACCTTCCGAAAAATTCTGAAGTCTGCCACTTGAAGTAAGATGCCAGCATCATGTTTCTGGACATTGGCAGATAATTCACTGCAAAAGCTTGAAACCCACACTGCGATCACAGGGTGCACAAGACCTGTGTCTTGTGCATCTCATGTTTTAAAAGATATATTCTACAAACAACAGATTCACTGATTTCGGTGCTCACACCATGGGCTGCACAGACCTGCTCCGCAATGGCACCACCATGTAATAAAACCTGCTCGGAAGTTGTCTGTGGACTGATTGGAGTGGACTGACCTTTAAGGATGTGAATGACAACAGCAGGTAACATTTTCCCATTTATAGCCTCCATTTTCCTTGTTCAGTATTATAAAGATAGAAGTTAGGTGAAAAGGTTTCAAAATGATACCCAACATATTTGAAAAGCATCAAAACAGCAGAAGGGTTTAAATTACCATCTTTGGTGGCGAATCAGGATAACAAAATACACAGTAGGGGTGTTTCATCGTGAAAGTATCCTCATCATCTCTATTTTAAAAATGACCTGTTAAATGAGTTTAAATCTTCTTTTGCTTCTGCAGGACCAAGTAGTGCCTTCACCTCTGACCAGACACCTTCTTCTCTCCTTAGAAATATCAGAAAAATCAAATGGAAAAAAAATGCCCTCTCCCTGCTTTAGGATCCACAGGGAAAGGACGTAATTTCTACGTACATTTTTAACACAGAACCACAACAAAAACAGTTTTAAATAATCCACTGTCACTTGTTTTTAAACCTAATAAATCTCCATTTGTTTGTGCAGTTGTAACAGGGGAGGTAGCAAAACCAGTTCTCCAGAAGGCTTAGGCAGTAGCTGTATTCGGCAAAATGCGCATAGATTTTGAAGAGCTAGCAGTTATCGGTGATGTTACAGAGTGGGATTTTGCAATGTGAATGTCATACACAAAGTTGCCTCAAACAATTTGACAACAGCACATTTTTAAAGGTGGGGGATGATGCTGCCTAAGCAGTAAGTTTTCTTCATTTTCCTGATTACAAATACATTTCAGTAAAGTTTCTAATTCAAGAGGAAAATATTGAAATACAGATGAGCCAAAACCAATGTGTTTCATAGACCAAGAAGCGACTGCTACTCAAGCCTGCCTTCAGAGGTAGTCTTCAATGGCAGGAAAGTGAACGCATACGCTTTCCGCTCAAAAATCATCTTTTTTTAAAAAAGTGTCACCTAGACCTGACAAGACATTTGAATGATATAAGGATGCTCCTGAAAATCTTATTGTAGTATGTGTCAGGTTGTGACAGGGTGCCAAAAATTTCATTGAATAGAAAAAAAGAACGGTCTTCATTTCCCTGCTACTTCCACCCCACATTTCAGCCACAGAGCAGCTGGGAAGACTCCTGGGTTTCCTGAGGGCTTCTAATTAGAGGATGAAGAGCCTGAAACTGAGTTTTAGTGAACATTCACCCACCTGGACAGAAGGTTACTCTAAAATGAGATTTTCCGTCAGATCAGAGAGAGGGAGGCACTGAAGAGGGAGAGTTCAGAAGTACTCTCAGGGAGACTTTACAACCAAGAACCACAGGACTCTTGTACAGTCTGACAGGCTTTCTATTATTTATGTAAACCCTTTGTACTTTTTACACTGCAAAGGCACTACAATTGTCTTAACCATGCCCAAGAGGAGAATGTTAATGTTTTATCTAGTTAGCAAAGTACTTATAACACATTCCTAATGTAGGATCTGGAATCCAGGTATATGCAAAATAGAGTCCATGGCAGTCCCTTCTGGATTGGAGATAAGGTTGTCTTCATACTGTAGACAGATGAATTTGTTTAGCAAAAATGTTGAAATAGACAATTTTCTTTTTAAAGGGACCGAACGTCACAAAACCAGAAAGCCAATTTAGAGAAGATGGCTGCCCACTTCTGCAACCCTGTGAAATACAAGTCAAGCTCAAAGCACAGATGTTTTGATTTCATCCCCAAGCTAAGTATTGCTACGTTCAGGGACAAAATCCAGGCTTTCTAGTATAAGAGGTGAAATCTTAAATGAGCTGGGAGATACTGATCAGGAGTGAAATTTCAAAAATAAATTCTCAGCCAAAAAGTAGTCAAGGAGATACAAAGGCCTTCCCTTTTCCTGTCCTGCCTTCCTATGCCATTCTTTTGCTGGTGTATCTCCTGGTTCTTAACTTGCAGAACGTTTCAATACTTAAGAAAATCCTTATTATTTTCATATCTCTGCACGTTCAAAGTGAGAAAGGTCACTCAGCTCTCACAGGGTACTGGGAGAGGAAGTCAAAGGGAGAGGCCTGACCCCCATATGGCTGATGTAAAAGAGACAAAGGGCCATTCCGGCACCTGCGGTTCTCAGCACCCAAGAGGAACATTAACAAGTTGCAAGGATTTTGGTTTATCTAAAAAAGAATGGGAATTTGAGTCTTCAGCTCTACAGAAAATTGCTCTGATATTTAGATGGATAAGCCAGTCTTGTGTTTAAAAAAAACCCACAGTTCTATAGTGCCTTTAAATAGTTTTTCATATCGTGAAATTTCAGGGACCTATTAAAAGGCTGAAACTCTGAGTAATCCAGACAAATCACCCAGAAACTTCACTTATTTCCCCAGGCAGTTGGGGTTCACCCAGATGATTGCACGCTAAATACCAATGCTACGTTTTCAACGCAAAAGGCATTATAGAGCGATTCTGTCTACAGTCTCTTTTATAAAGAGATCATCTCTATAGAGAGAGCTATTATTAGCTAGTCTATAGAGTCTAAGACAATTGGGAGACCATCTATTAACATTCACTGCCACGTGGGCATCTCAATCTTTCAAGTTTCTTCAAGAACTCCTTCCAAAACTGGTATTTCTGAATGCAAGTTCCTATTCCTCATGTGGTGTGTTCAAAAGATGATCCATGGAAAGGATTTCCCTATTCAGAGAAAAAAAAAGTGGTTTGGGAAAAAAACAGATGTATCTCTTGTCAGTACTGCCTGGAATCCAACTTAAAAACTCTTCAGTGTTACCTGAAGCCTCTACCACATAGCACAATAGGCTGTGGGGATTTTGCTCCCAGCCAGAGCAGGAAACAAAGAAGTTATTTTCCAATTATACTGTGCCTGAAGTGTTCAACTTACTATAGGAAGTCCATAGTCACAAGCTGTCACTCATGATTAGCATACTATAATGGCATTTAATTTTTCCCATGGGACATTAGGCTGGCCCAAATGTGTACTATAATAATTACCTTTAATTTAAACATTTTACCTCTTACAGTCTAAGTTACTGATTTTCCATCTCTGTGGAAAATTAGTTACACATAAAGTGTACTCCAGTTACCTTCCACTTGGTGTTGCATTGGTAACCACAGCTCTGAATGAGTCCATACTGCCAGGTGAGAGTTGTTTATCAGGAATGTTAATGACGGTCTAATGAATAGGAGATTTGAAATTAGATTTTGAAAATAGGAGAAGAATAAGTACTTAATGAAATAAATGAAAAGCAACAAAAGGCAAGGCACCTGATTGATGGGAAGTGGTGACAAGGTTCAGGAAAATTACAGGTATCGTGTTTGTCACACAGGCCTTTCATCAAGATCGCCTTAATGAACCATATACTAACAAAGTCAAACATCTTCCATCACAGTTCCTGATCATGCCAAATTTTAGATCTTCCCCATAGATCAGCTGGAGAAACAGAGAAGTTCCACAGTCCTGCTGTATCACAATGCCTAGATCATACTTTCAGTTCATATAAGATTTGATTTTATTTATTTATAAGTTAATTTCTTACAATAGTTATTTCCTGGAGATTAAAGTTCTTCCAATTTTAATGGGGACCTCTCTAAAGAGCTGTACGATGCAAAAAAAATCCAATGCTAACAAGTGGTGTTTTATTGGAAGATTATCTCATCTTCTCCAAAAACCATTTTTCAGTTTTCTAATATGTTATCCTATTGATTTATTTTCAGTTTCCTCATATTTATGTGCTTACTTTTCACACTGCAATAATATGAGAATTAAAGAGCGTGAACAAGTTTTCCCCTGTTCAGACTACTTAACTTCAACAAAATGAGAACTGGAAGTGATTATATTTGACAAGTCTTCACTCTGCAGGCTACCAATAGCTAGATAACTACCCTTGTGAAATAAATGTCGACATACAATTTATATGCGTGACATTTTTCTGTCCAAATGAAGATGTCAGCAAGATCTAAACTCTTCAAGTTAGTATATAACAATTAATCTTGGAGTTAGTAAATTTAGCAGCCTAAAATATGCATGACACATCCACAGTGTAGACCATCCTTATTTATAATAGAAAAATTAATCATGTTCCTATAAAAAACAAGAGACAGCAGCACTGTAGCCCAGAAGTCCTACTCGAAGTTTAGAGGATTGTGCACTGTTTAAGGCACTAAAAAGTTGTGAGAGGTAGCAATTTTGTTTTTACAAAATCATCTCTGACTTAAAGCACATCAGCCAGGCACATTTCTGTTGTGCCGGTCGCTAGCTTTTTTCATGGCAGCACAAAGATCGGGATCAGCCACAATGCACACACAAAGGGCAACCGAGTGCTCCGGTAGCAAACCCACACCACCGACCCCAGTGTCAGTGCACAGGGGTTTGTCCCTGAAGCATTAGTAGCATAAGTATGATTGACAGTGACTTTTTTTGCCAGAATCCAACCTGTACTTATCCAGTCTGTCAACTCTTTGGCTTGCATGATTTTCCACAAAGTTTGCTATCCTTACAGGTAGGTTTTATCTCTCACTCTTCCCTAGACACCCATCTTCTCTCAAATTTGCCTTTTCCCTTGGTGCTATTCTGTATGCTGTGCTCTCTAACAGTGAGGTTTAGGCAGCCTTGTACTATTACTTGCTTCCACAAACATTCACAGCTTTCATTTTAACTAAAGGCAGCACCATTATGTATCAGCCCCTTAGCATTTTTTGAGAATTAGCCTGCTCTTTCCCAAGTCATTTCTTCCTAGTCAGTGCTTGCACGTGTGTGTGTACAGATACAACTGCATCTCTGTATGTATGTCTATACACACATAAAATGAAGTCCAGAGTCAGCAGCTTTAAGGCTTTGCTTGGACCTCTGTTATACAAATGCCCAAACTTTTTGACCCTCCCCACACCTATTACTCTTACCATTTCGATGACCAATGTCAGGCCAAAGCTTTTCTTCATCCAGAAGCCCAGCTTCAGACATTAGAGTGAGTTCCCGCACATCTACAGGCCAATGGTATTTCTCAGGCAAGATCTCAGCTCACATGATGTCTTGGGAGGAGGAGATGTGTTTCACACATGCCAGGAAGGAAGAGTTCACACACGGGGTGTCAGTGCACAGCAGCTGATGTCGGGTGTCTTCCTCCTCGTAGAGGTGGTGGCTTTAGGCTCTGGTGGGCTCCCATATTTGTGTTCATATTGCTCACCAGCATGACGCTTGTCTAGTTCCAGTGAATGCCATAAAAATCCAGGGAGTCCAGAGGAAGTCTGGACAGTGGATAACTGACTAATTTTAATTGCTCACAAACTGTGAGTAATGAGCTACAAGTCATCTATCTCTATGTTCAGGTCTGAACTGAAGACATTTGGGTACCGTAAGTCAATTCTGCAGTTTGTGGCCATGCAATTTATCCCATGATGTATCACCTTCATTCATGTGATGTATTTGCCCATGAATAGAAAAGGAAAAAACAGTGTTTATATGTATGTGTTTGCATGGGGGTGCGTGTGTGGGCATGCATGCAGACACACAGACTTGCTGACTAACTATGTACATCCAGGCCTAGAAGAAATTACCTTGGAATGGGCAGCATCTCCAGGCTAATTCTCCAAACGACCACAAAGCTGATAGACCACAGCACAGTTTAATTTATATAGAGCTTCAGGTGTTTCCAGGGTGCAGTAAGTGACACAAGCATATCTCAACTTGCTGCTAAACACCACTCATTTACAGAGTTTCACAGCTATGCTGGGTTTTCTGGCAAAACACAAAGCACAGTGTGTCTCCTCCAGAATTCTGGTTAGGTTTTTTTTTCCCCCTCCAATCCACACTATTCAAGTTTTTCATCATTACACAAACTTCTTGCAGAGAGCGCTCTGGAGGCCAACAAGCTGGAATGCTGCCAGATCTATTTGCAAAACCTTCAGCCCCTTGCCAAAGAGGCCTGAAACAGCCAGCACTCAGCCCAGAGTAAGCAGCAGAACAGCCCTCTGTGATCCCAGCCAATAAATCACGGCAGGTACATAGCAGGAGGCTGGAGGGGAAGTGCTTAAACCAAATCTCTGGTCACATAGAGGACTATAACTCAAAATCTCTACATAGTCTTGGGCACTGAAATAAACCAGAGGCCAACACAGACCTCAGAAAAGCACGTAAAATGCTGGTGGCTGAGACTACTGTGCAGAAGTGCAGTACATCCAGTGTTGTTACTGCTCGTCCTTTCTCTTACTCCAATTCATCTGAGAAATCAGAGTTGGATATAGGTCCAGCCCACAAACTCTGTGCATCCTCCATGAGATGTAACTTCACGGAAGGCATATATTCTCCATATGGAAAGTATAGAACTGTCGATCGTTTCCTAGGGAAAAATGAGGTGCTTTCCATCCAGGATGTTTTCAAGCCGAACCACTGAGCATCTGGAAATTGTTCTCTCCCTTGTTCTGCTACCCTACTTGTTATACTTACATAAAATGTATTGAATTAACTTACATACATTGGACATCCAGTAAACAAGTATTTAAAGATCCTGTTTTTCTTTCTGTTACTTAGAACCGTGGTAAGTTCTATTTTAGCCCACAAGGGCTATGTTCACTCAGTCTTACAACAGTCGAGAAGATTTCAATGGCAGTTTCTAATTTTTAAAGGAGATCTCAAGTGATTGCTCAGTGAACCCATCATCACAATGACAGATGTCTTCCTCTTCAAGCTGGCTGGAATTAGAACATGCTGTCTTGCTGCTCGCTGCTCCTGCGGAAAACCCTCAGGGCTTGCTTGGGAGAGAACACAAATCCCTGGCCATTTGCCCATTAGACAGCACATGCAAGGGAAAACCAAGAACACGCCAATATTTAAATGCTACTAGAAATTACCTATATTAGAGAGTCTCACTGAAGAGAAGTCCAAGCAGCATATCTAACAGTTTAATCACCCCCAGCGACCCCTACTCCTCACAAAGATTTTGACTGCTACCTTAATCAGTTTTCCCAGCAAGCACAAAAAAAGGAAGAGTTTCTGCCTGCATTTCACAAAGTGAAGCCTTTTGGTCCCTCCCAGCCCATTTCCAAGAAGCCATGACATGTTCCTGGGAAGGAGGAAGAGGCATCGTGCACCCTCTTCTCTCCATGCCCATGCCCTCACACCAGCCCCTGGGATGCTCTGGTGCCCGCAGGCACCTTGCTCAGTACCGACTGTTGCTTAGAGGCAAAACTTGCTGCTCAGTAAAGTGATCCTCAGCCAGGCTCTGCTCCTCAGGGTACTTTCTTACCGGCTTGGGGACCAGGTTTCTACTGGAAATATCTATTGTGTAGCAAGCAAACGGCACTTCACCTGGTAACAGGGCAATATCATGAGCCACAGCTGCCCTTCTGCTTTTTTTCCCCACCTTCTTGCTCACTGTGGGGCTAAATACAAACTGGGAAGTGACTGGAAATTCAACAATACTTTTAATCTATTATTTATACACGAGCACTCGCTAGTTCAGAATGCAAAATGAAATCTTGAATAATTCAGCATTTCTGTCTTTGCTGAAAAGTGTTAAATACTATTTTTAATTAATCATCAAATATTAAAAGATATTAAAAAACCCTCTAAAACAGCTGATAATTCTATAGGCAAGCAAACAGTGGAGTAGATCAAAATACGATCTCCATTATTTGCAATACAGTACTTAATTGAGAAAAAGCTATCAGAAGCAACGGGTGTCCCCAGTTATGCTTTGAAGGCCCAGCAGTAGGTGGAGGCACCACAGAGGGTTACCCTATGGGTGTCAGGACCTTTGCCAGGGATGCAGTGCACTCTCCCAATGCTGCAAGGCTGGGGAACGAAGCCACGGCCCTGCCCTCTGCCCCTTCTGCCCAGGGGACATCAGCACCAGCCTCACACGTGGAGACAGTTTCCTTATGAAGACACGTAACAGAGTTTAGGCTGCACACATATGGTGCTGGTTTTCATCAGTTTTTAAATGCTATGTCAAAGAGGTAACTCACTAGTACTATTCTTATAGTGAAAAGGGAAAATGTTAAAGAGAAAGCATGTGAGTATAGTCACGTAGGTTTAAACAAGATTTCCACATTTTTCTTTGCTTATGGCTTTCAGTTCTCACAAAGTCTTGCTATATAGTGGCAGACCTAAAGGAAATGTGTCTAAGGTCTGCTGTTTAACTTTTGTCATTTGTTACTCTCTGTCAAAGCTCAAATTCAGCCCCTCAGGAAGCAGCAGCAACGCTACAGATGAATGCACGCTGTTTGCAATTTGTGGGGTGTCCCTCAGGTGGTGGAAAATAGCTCACAAACTTAGCATCACTGTCTATCCCAGCCACAAAACAAATCCTTCTGAATAACCATATCACAAGAAATGAGGAGCAAGTCCTGGACAAAAAAGTATGCAGCTACGCTTACCGTGCTTCTAGAAAAAAACCCAAATATTTTTGGCCACAGCCAAGGGCTGTCAAGGAGAAACAGCTGCATTAACAGAAGTACCTTAAACAGAAAAGAAATGCCAAAGCGTAGGAAGACAATACAGGTCACTACTATGAGAGTAAAACACTCAAGCAGAGCCAAACTTTGCAAGGTCAAATTTTCCCACCAAAAGCCATAGCAATAAATGACTTCAGTGCCAGAACTTGAACCCACAGGAAGTTAATCCTTGTACAAACACTGTAGCTTGTGTAGGGCAATTTCTCAGTGATAGTCATTGCTTTTCTGTTATGGTGAAGAAACTTTCTGGTGACAAAAATACTTGCTGAGCCGCTTGTTGGAGAAGTTTATACACTGTACCTCTCAACTGTCCTGGGACTGAAAACCCATCAAAATGAGAAGCAGTAAATCATGCATTTAGTACTAATAAACAAACCACTTTTCCAACCACTCTCTGCTTTTGTTTTTTGTTTAAAGTCCTCTACATGCTTTTTGTGCTCACCCTAGCTCCCGAGGACATGGATGAACACGTTTAACACTGCTGACGGTCAGAGAAAACAACCTGAGAAAAATCCTAGGTGAAACTTGTAGACCAGAATCCTCTGAAGATTTATAGGCCGTATTTATGCAATCTTCCCTATGTCAATAAATCTCAATTAGAGGCCAGTCTCCAGGGGGAAACCCTAGTGAATTTTCCATGCCTGTTCATCTCCATGCTGCAACTGCCCGATCAGCACCAGTGGTGCTTTGCCCTCAGCCTGAGAGCAGATTTCAAACAACGTCATCTCCAAAGTATCCAGCCTGCTCTCCTACCCTGTTCGGCCACTTGGGTCCCATCTTTTTCTGCTCTCCCAGTAGATACAGAGACATCACCATGAAAAACACCACTGCTGCCAGTGCTATGGACACCCAGATCTCTGGAGAGCCCTGCAAAACAGCCATTGCTGTTAGTAAACATCCTACAAAAAATACACTTCAAGTAAAAAAATGCCTTCACTATTCCAATCTGTCTCAAAAGGAAAGTAATTTCTCTTTCTCACTCATTCACTGTTGTTCTCTCTGCCACATAAACAAGTGCTACAGGGGGAAGAACACAATAAAGATCCCTCTTTAGAGAAGCAGAACAAATTCCTTCCTTACTGCAAAGAAAAAAACCTGCACACGGAACAATAAACAAATTAAAATGGTAAACAAAACATACTAATTTTTTTCTAAGTTTTCTATTTATCCTCAAATTGTTTCAGTTGCACACAGAAGTTTAAGTATTGTATCGTCTTTAACACATAAGGATCATCATAATTTAAAGATAAATTTGATTTTCTGGGTAAGGAAGCAGCACTCAACATTTGAACACGAGTGATTTTCATTTAACAGACAATTGAGTTTGTAAGTCAAGTTTTAAAGTAGCTGGGACTTCAGGGCTGAGGATCTGAACTTAGGAATTAAAATTACTTTTTTATATGTAAGCACCATTCTCTCTCTAACAGCATGCTCAAGGCAGCTCCATAGCCACTTAGCATCTCTAAACTCAACACTTTTAGGGCATGACTATCTTTCCTAAATTATCTGATGCAACTCTTAATTCAGGGGCAAAGGACAAAGACAGCAATAAAATATCAAATCAAGCATTTAGGGTCTATTCTTGACTTTGGTACTTTCTCACTGCAGCTGCTTTAGTTTCTCGCACCCTGCGGCACTGGCTTTTTTTGCATGGCTGCCCATCCTTCGTGAGCCTAGGGGACACTGCATGACATGTAGGCATTCAACCACAGCCTCAATTTACTCATCTCATAGGGAGAAACCCGACAGCAGCCTGGGGCTGGGCATGAGATCGTGTGGGACTCAGCTAATGCCACCGTGACATGGAGGAGTCCTCAGCAGCAGTCTGTGGTATCTCCGGTGCTGTTTCTGAGACACTACCAGAACACCAAAGCAACACGTGAATGCCTCCCACACTGACATCAAGTCAAACCTTGCCAAAAGTTTACAAATTCTGCAGCCATATTATACAAAATTATTTATAGTCTTAAAATTGGTGTTCCACCATTTAATGAGGTACCTTATTTTGTAATTAAATATAAGCTGCTGTTTCACAGTATTGTGTTCCAGGAATAATTATCCCCAAAGCTTAAAAAAGCCTATCAATTAAACCGCACATTTTTGTGCAGGAAGAGAAGGAGACTGGCATGGGGGAAGGGGGTTGTTATAGCACTTTTGAATTCATCTAGCTTGATACAGTTTATTATTAGAGACAGATAAAATTTAAGCTATTTTGGTAGACTAATTGCTGTCTGATCTGAAGGGATGATCATATATCACAAAATTTAAGTCAGGTTCATGTACTTGAATGAATGAATGACACTCAGAAAACCTACTGATGTAATCCTATGAGCTGAATATGTGAACTTTTGTTTGAAGTACAGACATTTATCACCAAGTTAGTTGCATTTTCTTTTCTAGTAGCTAGACAGTAGCTACTATCCCATACATCCATATAAAGTCAATTTTTCTGAACTTTCTAAGACCTTGCTGCTGTAATATCTGAGAATTTCAAAGCCTTCAGTGCCTCTGTCTTCCCAGAAAACCTAAAAGCTTTGGGAAATCTCATTGTCTAGGACAGACAAGAAAATGGAACTCCCTATCCGTAGGAAAATAAGAAAGAGATCTTTGAAGCATGTCCAACTCCAAATCAATGCCAAGACAAAAGATATAGGTTCTCAACAATATCAATTTCATGAGAATCAATACCGACTTTCTAGCTCACTACGCTTCTGAGAGCATCCCCAGAAAATTTTCTGGGTGGGCAGTAACAAAGATACAAACTCAATTGAAAAGATGACCTCTGGATTCACTGAATATTTTAAGTTTTCTGCAAAGAAAAACAAAAGCATCCTCTGTTGCACAAGGAAAAACAAACTTTTTTTCTTTCAAAAAGTCATTCCCACTCCAAACGAACAACCACCCTGCTGTAGTCCTTGGGCAGAAAGAGGAGAAGGCCCAGATTTACAGAGGGACTCCTGAGGTTTGGATCACCTAATTTTGACCTTCCAGGAGTAAGCCTTGCAATCCCAATGCTGACTTTTAACATTTACATTTCTTATAATCAATTAAATTCAGGACACCAGATGTGATTCAGAAATACACCAAGCAACAGAAAATGTGGAGGAAAGACATGTCTGAAGTCCCAGCCCTTTCTTCTTGGGTTTGGCCCTGAACTCCAGCCCTGATACAGATGCTATTATAAAACTCCAGTTCAACACCTGAAAGTCGCTGCTGGGCTTCTGCACTGCAGTCATATATTTGACAACCAATAAGTCATAGCTTTTCTCTGGCAAGGACGGGAGTAAAGGGTGGGCTTCCAAATGCACTTTACATGGTGATTTTCATGCAAAACACAGAACTGTTCCCTGGGAATTAGGACTTTGATTTTCACCGGAGCATCCATGTGAGCATCTAACATCGAGCCATGAACAGACTTATTCATGTTCACCCTTTTTCTGGCCCTGGAGCTCCCACTGCAGTTGCCTTACACACAGAGCAGGACAGCACGCTTTCCTCCGATGGCCACAGGAACAGTAAAAACAACAGAGCAATGGTGCAGAAACTCACAGCCATACAACTCACAGCACTAAATTAGATCTGATGTATAATACCGCTGGCCAGTCCCTCATGCTGTGCATTGCAGCCAGAGATTCCCCAAGACCCTTTCTGTCTTTTTTCACTGTCACGTTGGTTTCCCTCAGGACAGCCTGATACCTCTTGGATTTTAATCCCAGACTTAGACAGGTTTTTTTGTTAATTCACTTTCAAACACTGCACTGAATTTACATCAGAACATGTTACAGCTTCACTTAATGGGGTTTTCTGTTTTGTAGCTGCATGTTTTCAACTTTTTTTTTTTTTTTGCCTCCAAAAGGACCCCACGGTGGCAAATCCAATCAAGTTTCAGTACTGCAATCAAGCTTTATTGCTGCTGTGATTCCAGTTTGTTCCCAGGTGCAAAGTCATTACTGCATCATCTTTCTAATACTACATTGTAAGATTTTCTTTTAATCATTAAGAACAGAGTGATTTGGTTTGTTTCTTTGATAATACCATATGAATGGGAGAACACTGGGAGCTCCTGCTCCTCCATTAAACTTCTTAAACATCACAGGAATCCGGGTAATTCACTTGCTCATTGTTTGGAAAAGCACAAAATTTCACCTTCATTTTAACATTTTCTGTTGGAGCCTTGTGACATATTAAAACTGCTGGTACCAGGCGGACAGCTATGAATGTCAAACCCCTCTGCATATTTGCTGCCCACTAAGAAACCTGTAAGCTAATTTGATAAATATATTCATGGTTTCAGATTAGTTCTTAATGCAGGGATATCATTTTACACTCTCAGCTGCAAAGGCAGAAAAGTACAAGAGTTCATGGCTTTTCCATCTGTTGTATTTTTTCCCCTTTGTCAGACCTAGACATAATTAAATCCCCTTGATTTTAGGAGAGTGCTCAGATCCAGCACAGACCCAGAAGTCTACCCACACCTGCCCCCTCTGCCAAATGAAGGCTGCAGGAAAATGCATAATCTCAAGGACTGAATTTTGTGCAACTAAAGTGAAAAGGCTCAGTAACAACCCTGGCTCCTTGCCCTTGTCCTGTAAACATGCAGGTAGGTGAGAATGACAGGCGCTAGCTCTCACCACCCTTCCACGCTTGCCCATGATGATAAAAGACTCATGTGTTTCTAACAAGCCCAGCAGCCACCTCTATGTCAGAGCTATCAATCATCACCAGCACAAGCTCCACGCAGTGTCTTCAGAAAAAAAATGAAGAGCCCTAAACCATCAGGGCTGGCTTTACTAATTATTTTCTCTTTTGCTTTTACATCCGTGATAAAATGAGCTTGTATGAAGCTACCTAAGCCATAGCTCAGTCTTGGACATTTTCAATATGTGACTTCCAAGGGCGTTGGCTCAAAATAAGCACCCAAAAGACCAGAAAGGATCTTAATTATTATGCAAAGTAAGGACATTTGGATTTTACAAGTGGCTATTTTCTATTTTCTCTGCGACATAAATGCTAACTCATCCATATATATTACTTCCCTCCTTCAAATTAACAATTGTGAATAAATGGAAGGAAGAGTTCAAAAATTTCAGTGCTGCTGTTAGAGTGTAAGAAGACTAAAGTAAAAGCAATTTTTTACATATGTCTGTGGAGTGCCCTGAGACTCCAATGAGGAACAGCCTCTTACTATGCTAACTTTTGTAGAATCATAGAAAGAGCCTTTCTGCTGCCTCACAGACCTGTAATCTAGTATTTTGTTCTTTTTATGCCCACATTCATACTCACTGCCATAATGCTGCTGTCTGTGATGATAAAGTTTTAGCCTCTGCCACAGTAGGGAGTAGAAGTTAGTAGAAAAAAAAGAATTGCTGTTAAAGTTACTAAAAACTAACAGTAACAACTAGTTACTGATAAAAGCCACAGGCTTTCTGCCTTTTTTGAAGCTAGAAGTAGTTATAGGAAGGCCTAGTAATGGTATAAGAAAAGAAAGATCAAATAGAGCTATTCTATTTCTAGACAAAAGTTTTTTGAAGCTATTGCGTCAGAAGTTGTTTATAACCAAGGTATCAACTGCTCACAGTCCCATTTCCCAAAAGTTTGTAAAATGACTAAGAAGGTACTTCATCATTAAACTTACAGCACAAAGCCATATCCTGCAGCTAAATTAAATCTGGCTTAAATCAGTTTATTTCTCCATACCTTATATTTTTGCAGTCTGAAATGCTTATTTTGTGCCTCACTTTCTAATCAGTGCCGTCAGCTGAAGCTTTCACATCACACAGCATTTAGTCTATGGTGGGGATTATTTCTTTCAAGTATTTTAAGCAGAAATAAAAGCAACCATGATTCAAACTGCATGAACGAAGAGTACAGAGTGCAATGTACATTGCCCGGAACAGGCCAAGATAATTGGGAACAGGCATATGTCGGATAAGCTCTAGGTGCTGTCAGGAAGTTTCAGACCATTAGATCAAGATCTGCTCATCATCTATGGGGCAGCCTGGGTTGATCAGCCTTGCCGGGTGCTCATTTCAATTTCTCAGGGCAAAAGAAGCAGGCAGAGAGAGATGAAGCAAAGCTGGTTTTGGTAGCAACCATAAAAGATGGCATGACTAAGATATGACTCTGATGAAAATGCTTTTATCCTGTTTTAAGTACCACCTTCTCCTACTAACCCACCCGTACCAACAGTCTGCACTGCATTTGAGCTTGGTGGCAGCTACATGCTGGAGCCTGAATGTGCTTCGCATCCATCTGATGTAGCAACAGGCGGCCTCCCCGGTGCAGGTGTGAGCCAGTCCCCTGGCTGTAGCACACCTATTTGCAGTAGGGACAAGCTGGACATGCCCATGGGGACAGTAGGAGGAGGTGACATCCTCCTTAGAAAGGCACTGACTCCACTGGCTTCAGAAGCTCAAAAAAGGTCTTCCATTTCTCTGAAGCTTCTTCTTCCACGCTTCCACCCGTAAATGGTTTGCAAAGATTGCATGCCAGGGAGTCACCATTTTTATCTGTCTCTTTAAAAATCTAATTAAAAGTGATGGCTGCGCACCCAAACTATTTTTTGGGATGCTTAGTAAGTGCTTGCATGACATTAACCTACTGGCTCAGGTTTTGGCACCAAACATGAATATCAGCAATGTTGTTCCAGGCAAACATTGCAAGAATACTGCTGCTCTCTGGGAAATTCAAGAATGCACGTTTGATCTCACTGCTGAGTTTGCTTCTACTTGCAAAACACCTACCTTTTTCACTTAAACTTCTGTGGAATGATTTCAGTGGATGGATAATGGAGATGAAGAAAATTCAATCTTAATATAATGAAAATGACAACCCAAGAAGTAACAATTCCAGTCCTGCTAGATGTGACAGACCATGGGAGCATTAAAAAAAACGATTTTTCCTTTAAAAAAGAAAAGTGCATTCTGCTTCTGCAGCATTGCAAAGACAGGATGGCACTAGGAACAAATGTCTGCTCCCGTTTCTATTTTGAATAAGGATCCTCTCTGTAGGAGTTCAAAACAACCATCTGAGGTTGATCCAGAGTCTGTTTGAAAATCAGTGGGAGCTTTTACACCAGTTCTGGTGCACGTTGGATCAGTTCATTGGCTCCCAAAGTAAAACTGTAAAGATGAAGAACATCCAAACACTAACTCATAGTTTTATTGATTCATAAACAGGTTTTACTGTGCACTCCAAAAATGTTTATAGTGGCTTTTACTTCTTTATCTGGATTTTCCCATATCTTGACATACTTAATTTTCTGCCTGAAAAGCAGAGCAGCAATGACTGAATCAACAGGTGCTCTTCAGTGATAAGCAATCAATTAACAAATTGTGAGGGCTGTTGCCATTTAGTTTTTGCTAACTAAACTTCTGCAGCCAGGAAGGAGCTCTGGCCCTGTTAACTCCAGCTAGCCATGGTAATACTTCATACCGTACATTTATGGAGTTTATTATTACCTCTTTAATTCTGATGCATCATTTGCAAAAGAGAGAAAGAAAAGTTTGTGTTTGCTGATGCTCTTAATTTTTTCAGTATGGCCCGATAAATATCAGCTGTTCCAACTTATATTCAGCTGGTAAATGATCGCTGAAAAACATCATAAAACATATTTGCAATACGTGCAGCTGTAGGCTAGGGAGTTGTCTGTTCCTTCCATGATGAGACAAGTGCTATGAGTATATACCAGACACTAATCCGTACTTTTAGATGTTGAGATACTCAGAGCAGAAGTATGCAAACCCTGATGCTGTTGCACACTAGAAGAACAATACAAAGACAGTAGCCTCTACTCAGGACTAATCTCAGCACTATCATAGGTCACCAAAAAAATGGAAGTTGTGCAGAAACACTATATTCTGAGCTAACTTGCAGATCCTCTCTCTGAAGCTTATTGAAGCCTGTTCAATATCCTGGTGAGGGCTGAAACAGCCTCAAGATCTTTTTTCTTGCAGCATCTGCCGAGGCCCTCGGGGACCTGTTACACACCTGAAGACAGTCAGCACAGCCCAGTTCCACACAGCAGAAAAAGGGACAAAGACACAAACCTGAGACACGGCTTTGTCACAAGCCAATGGCAATTGTTCACAACGTGAACAATTTTGCCAGACTGCTACCCTGGGGAAGGAGCAACACAGTGACATACTTTTGAAACCATGTAGTCTAGTCTTTGTATATACAGCTCTATACTCTTCCCCTTCATCTTACTCTGTCCTCTGAAGGAAGAACAATAAAGATGGAGTGTGTCCTGCAGAGAAAGAACTTATACACATACATACTGGAATATGAATTGAGATCTATGGAGTCCTCGCACTGACCCATGCCCAGAGTAGTACCAAACCTTCCTCATCTCTATGACTCTTATCTTAGACACTTCTCAGCTTATCATTTACCTGTACATTCATACAAACTGACTGCTCATCATCATGTAGACTTCCCAATACAGCCGGATACACAAAACAAATTTTCTCCTTTTTTTCTGAAGGCTTTGCTAAAGTCATTGAAGCTCAAGAAGTCCCAGCACTTGCTGGGTGAATTCACTGACCTGTTTAATCACACTGGAGACAGAGGTGTTCTGACGCAGCAGGTCAGTAAAATGCTGCATGCCTGAGCATCTATTCGCACACAATTTCCTGGGTTAGATTATGGATATTTACTTAAGAGGTTTCATTATTAAGGCCATTTAGGGATGCTTTTAATTCTGATCCACCACCAGCAGAGGTTCTTAACATCTTTATCCATATCAGCTAGACACGTTAAGGTCATTGCATCCTGGGGCATACACAGAGTTTTGTCTTTGCTTTGTGTTGCTGACCACCCGGCTATAGCTATTGCTCTTCGTTCTTTCATCTCTGTACAAAGCTGGAGCACACAGAAGTTTCAAAACAGCCTACATTGGGTATATACCTCTCTTCATAATGAAAGAAAGCCTTTCAAATAGGGTAACAACATGTTACCACCAAAAGTCACTTACCACTTTGAAGATTTTTACAAGCAAGATAAAATTTAAAGAATGAATGGACAAACTTGGTATCTTGGATTCCACTAACACCATAACCAGTTGCATTCATTTCTATGTCTCTTAAGAAAGGACCCTTATTACAGCATGGCTTATGGCCATGCCATATGATGCTTAGCCATAATACATCCCACTGCTCCTTCCTTAAACAGATATTGCTCTACTTTAGTGGCAGAGATACAGATGAATAAAACCAGCTTTATTTCCAGACCACCCAGATTTTCAAACAGAAACCTACATAGGCAAAACACAGGAACTCCTTTTCACAGCTTCTCTGGCACAGCTGCAGACTGGAAAAGCAGAGGAGACGTAGCAAAGGATTTTATGACTTTTTTTGTTTGAAAATGTCCACTCTTCAAAATGTACTTGCCAGTTTTGACAATGATAGAATTTATCTTGCTTCCATAATCACTGCCAGTAAGGAGGGTGCTGTAACTGGCAGCCATGAGGCTATTGCATTCTCTTGGCCCCTCAGTTTGTTTTCTTTAAAGATCTGTAATGTTCTTAAATTTTTAGGAGGCAAAGCATTCAGTGGGCCAGAGGCAGAGGGACCCTGTCTCGTGCTCGAGCTGGAGTCAGAGCCTATGTTCCTGCACCAGTGAACCCTTTAAGTGCCTCTTATGAAAAAAAAAAAAAAAAAGGTGGGATACTGCAGAAGAGGCAGCACTCTGTCTCATGGAAATATGGAAAGTCTCCAGAGGCCCATGGCTAAGGCAATCTGGGCAGCCTTCACGAAAGACATCATGAGGAATACAGCTAACTGGCTACCTCAGCAAATGGCCAAGGACGGCAAAAGCAAGGGCTCTCTCGAGAGCATACTTTTTGCAACAGGTCAGAAACAGGAACTGGAGCAGCTGTGGCAGCTCTTCACTGTGCGCACGGATATCAGAGAGGGTAAGGGAACTGCAGCACTCCCATTAGCACAGTGCCCAACGGCGTGTGCCTCCACACACCACAGACGTGTCCCAATCAGGCCAGTACAGAAGAGAGGCAAATGTGACATCAACCAACTAAAGCCCAACACCCCCGTTTCTGTCAAAGCCCCCAGAGCAAAGGTGCAAGTTGAGTCCAGTAATTTAATGCTCAAAAAGTTCATCTGATTTTTCAACCCATTCTCAAGACCTAAATCTGTGTTTGGCACAGCCCCTGGCATGAAGCTCTCTTTTCCCAAGTGGTTATGTTGTTTCAACTAGCAAAAATGCTTTCTAATGTTTGACAAATTACTTCTGGCACGTGTGTCAGCAAACTCGAGGCCAAGAACTAATTGGATGGGGAAGTCAAAAGCACACTTCACAAAAACTTCTCCTATTGGTGCATTAGAGTAATTTTGAATCACAGTTGCTCATACTGTCTCGCAGAGGACAGCAAAAAGCTTTTAGAAGTGAAAAATTTCTGACAAAGGTAAAAGTGATAAAAACTTATGGCAATTCAGGAGAAAATGATAATAGTATAATGTTGAATAAGATATTTACTTTTTTAAAAAACAGCAGCCCTGCACAGCACTTTTTCACTGTTATCTGCCTTAAGATCCAGAAATATAGAGCCCAATTAAAGGTGTCACCAAGACATCCAGGCCATGAAGTCCTCCTGTATGCTTCTTCCAAGTACTCGAGGAAAATGCTAAGTTGGAAAATGACTTGGCTGAATTTATCAGTGCTGTTTTTAATGTTATATTTTTGCACAGACTTCCTGTGCTTTGCACATGTGCAGAGTCTTTCTGGCTGTACAGTGAAGTGCAAACTAGTGACTATGTCTCCTACCAACATTAGCCCCATTTTATACTTCCCAGGGAAAGGAATGTTGATCATTCCTTTTCCTCCTTATGATCATTTGCATTACTGGGATGAAGATAAGGAACAGAGCAGCAGTGCACCGTAGAACTGAAAACAGTATAAAAGTTAAGCAATCCATGCAGTCAGTTTAAAAGATGATTTCTAACTAAACCTTTCCTCTTGGTGCTGCCACTTCATTTCTTTCCTGCAGTAGCATCCCTCCCTTACAGGAATACAACAGCTTTATAAAAGGACACTGCACATGCCAACACCCTTGATACAGACTGCTGACATTGAGCTCCAGACTAAAACTGGCTCCGTGCTGGTACAGACACACATCCTCCAGCAGAAGCACAGCAAATGTTTCTGGGCTGGCTGGAAGAAAGGGCAGGAGATGGGTCTGGGGATCAGGGACAAGAGAAAAGCTTCTGGCTTCTAGGATGGCTCTGTGCACCCTCCTTCAGAGTGATCCCCTCCAAGGAGGGACCAAGGGTAGCATAAAGCCCTTTAAGCTGGTGATATATCATGCCATCACATTCCTAATGTAAGAACTGAAGTGCCTTGAATTAAGGGACACTGCCAGCAGCAACAAAAGCCACGTCTCTGAAAGCTAGGCACAGTTACATGGCATCTGACTCCCAGAAGCTGAAAGGTGACTGACTGAGGAGGGGATGGATGGAGGACACCACACTTCTCCTTGGGCATTTGTCGGGGCTTTCTGTTGGAGCGGTTTCCCTCGTTTCCTGACTTTCTGCATCCTTTCCACTGCAAAGAGAGAATTCCTAATCACCCAGCAACAGGGCTGAAACTAATACCAAGTCAGTCACACGCTGTCTTCAAGTGTGTGCAAAGAGGGGAAGTGGGACTAGAGAAAAAGAAAATCCATATTGGTACAATTGGAGGCTTTTGGGAATAGGTGCTGTCTACCCACTCCGAACCCCGGGATTTATTCAGCAGCTCTATGAGAAGTCAACAGTCATTTCTGTGTTGCAAAATGATGAGACACCACTTACTGCAGGCGAGGTTGAAGGGATTAAGCATTTGTATTTTGGATATATGAAAATGATGTCCAAAAAGATATTGTTGCCCTTCTCTTGAGCAACAGCAAAAAACAAGATCTTTTCAGTTCCACTTTGAAGGAGAGGAAAAATAATTAAAAAAAAAAAAAATCCTCCCTATGAATGTAGTTTGTTTCGAAGTCTTTTATATCAAAATCTTACCACACACATGTGCACGCTCACAAGCATTGGGGTAAGGAGCTGTCAACATCGGGTAAGATCCCCTCTTGTTCGTATCTCCTCTTCTAAGACAAAAGTGAGCCTCCTTGGCTCCAAGAAAAAACACTGGTGAGAGATGCTGCTGTGATCCCTCCTGACCTGAGCTATAGTCTGTGATGGGGGTCATCTTAAAGTCTCTATTTATCTGTAGTTCATAAGAATTACACTGCCTCCTTTTTCTAGATCGATTTCTCACCTTTGTGCTTCCAGAGAAAAAAGTGCAAAGAGAGGAAGGTTGGAGTAGCCAGACCAGATCACACCAAAACTCAACCTGGTACGAGGCTTGTGCCTCACAGCAGACAAAAATACACATCTATAGCAGAGCATAAAAAGGCAGTGAGCATTCAGTGATAACTCCCCATTACACTGTCTTTGCCTCCAGTTCTTTGTGGTTCAAGAATTTCCTAAGGGAGAATCAGCATCTTTAGGTTTAATAATAAGTGACCTATGGAAGGGCAGAAACCAGAAGGTATAAAGAGCTCCTTCTTTTAGATAAATACAAGCAGGACCTGCCCACGCTGGGTGTGGATTCTGGACTGCTATGAAGTGCACTGCAGTGGTCCCTTGCCCGTTTGCATGACAGCCAGGTGGGGAGGCAAAAAAAATGCAGCCGAGGCCACGCTGCAGTGAGTGAGGTCCCCACTAGCACGAGAAACAGCATGATGTTGAGCACAGCGAAGTGCAGATGTGATACAAATATAAGCAGAAAGCTCTGGTAATGTCCCCTGCCACAAGTTTTTATTCCTCATAATATGGACAGACACTCTTTCACCTGCGATTATCTTGGCCTGGGATGTTGGAAAGAGTAATATTGTTGTTTTAATAACAGCTCTTCCACAGACTTAAAAATGTTAACTCATGTTAAAACTCTGTATTTCGCATTATACAAACAGATATTGATATCAAAAGGGAGAGTGATATTACAACTTTCTAGTGAGATCTACTATGCAGTTCTAGAAGACAAAGCTATGAACAGAAAAAAAAAAAACTCTACTTCAAAACCCTTAAGAGAAGCGAACAATTCTTTAATGTTTGCATTAAATGCCAAACTTATATAAGATGAAATTAAACTGCCAGGATCCAATAGCTTTTGAGTACCTAACTTTTAAATTCCATGCTCTGCAAAACAACTGTGAATTAGTGTTGGGAACCTGACAGAAGACCCTCAGGGCCCAGCAGATCTCTCCTGGTAAACTTCTGATTAAAGCCATCAGCAAAGGACACTCTTTCCACTACTTGTCCCTGTGTCAGACGAGCCCCTGGGTGCTTTTGGGTGACCCTGAGCCTCATGTTGGGGCGCTGGCAGTAAGACAGTGCCTGGTATGGAGAGCTGCTGCTCCTTTAGGTGTGTGATGCCTCGGTGGCTCACAGCAACCCCAAACCACCTCAACACTGGACAAAGACCTATGCAAAAATAAAACTTCTTTGTCACATCCAAATACAGGCAAGATAATTATAGTTGGTTTAAAGACAAACAAAATGAAATAAAACCCAGGTTTGAATCTATCTGGACTCCATCAGGTTTTTCCTCTCTGAGTGATTCAGCTGCAGCAGCCACACAGCTACTACAGTCGTGCGGCCAGCTATGATTTTATATAACCTTGTCTGGACCTTTGCCTTTCTAGAAGGTAACACCAGAGACACCCATGAGACCTTCTTGTAATCAAATCTTTTCACTCCTTTCTCTCCTACCTGCATTACTTGATCCATAACTTAATTACATTAATTTTAATACTTTCCCACTCCTCCTCATTCTGGAAGCAGTAATGTCTTGTAGACATGGTGGGGCAATGCCATCTCCTGACTGATGGTAAAAGAGAAGGGGTTCAGAAAGGTCTGACTCAAAGAAACCACCAACTTGTGGTGCCCTCCTGGGCAATCCGTAAGTCTCAGAATAGCAGGGTTTTTCCATGAACTGAAAAAAAAATATCTGATACCAATACAGGGACTGCAAAAAGGAGGGCTCAATACTCCGGTCCATCATGGACCAGTTGTAGGTCTCAGCTGAAACGAGATACGACAGCAAACAGTCACTTTCACAAGATAAACTCTGTGGGAGGGAAGGGGATGAACAAATGGCTCCTAATTTGTAGGGGGGGGGGGGGGGGTGTGGAAGTACCACAGAGACAGTGTTCATCAATACACACTTAGATACACACAAGAAAATATGAGGACAGTAGCTGCTGGCTTGCTTTTATGACCAAACTGAAAGACGGTATTATCAGCCAAGCCTCAAAAGTGCCACAAGATACTGATTGAAATCTCCAGCATTTACAGGAAAATTTGCTTGTTTCTGCAAGTTCAGCCATGGTGCTCCCGTTCCAATTTGAAAATTTTTTTTGATGTCAGAAATTGAGGTTGTTTCGGCATCAACAGTGCAAGAAAGGTGGCAAAATGAAAAATCCCAATGGCAGTGTTGTTTTCAGCTTTTCTGCTGGACTCCAGACCACCTCTGTGCCATGCGTAAGTACCCCTTGTTGCACTCAAGCATGACTAAATCAAAGGCAGGCAAAGAAACTCTGGTATACCCTTTCAGTATGGAAAAGAATAATAATACCGTTATATTTATTTCATCCTATAAATCTTCAACACATAAAAACCCCCCATCTGCATAGAATAATGATCTCTGCCACTCAAGTGCCTTTTGGATGAAATGCAGCCACATTTTCATATACAAATGGATGACTCAGAAAAAGAAATGAAGAATGCTGTAGCCCCAAGTAGAATATTTTGCTCTAAATAGGAGCTTTGACAATGTAGGAAGGGCTACTCCAGTGAGATTTCCTATCACAGGATTTCCACTGTTGTCATCATCTGTCCAAGTTACTGCCAAGCCCCTCTTCAAATTGAGTAGTTTGAAAATGTTTGCCAGTATTCAACAGAACAAGATGAATTCAGCAGTTTTAATTGCACATTTGTCACACTATTAATCTGAAAACAATCTCTTCTGAAGATGGAGAGAGGTTTATGGAGACTGCTCATTGCCAGGGCTGAGACAACCCATAATGCCCCATAGTTCGGTTTATGATTTTTAAAGGTGCGAATACCTAGGTGTTTTCCTGGTATGCTTTTCTGGGCACAAGTAGTTTATTCACATTTTTCTAACAACGGGGATGTTTTGGGTTAGTCTTTTTTCCCCAATACTATTTGCTTTAAGTGGCCTCTCTCACACAGAATATATCTGGTGGGGGGGGTTCTTTTTTAAAAAAAAATCACCCGGGGAAGCATTCTGGCAATTTTCAAAAAAAAACCCACTGATATAATTAGGGCTGTGATGATGCCCCAGTGACTTGTGCCTGAAGATAATTGTCGGGTTTGGTAGCCGTGTTCCCCCCTCCTGCCACCTGCTCACTTCACCATCTGACCTTCACTCTGATGGACAATTTTTCCTCTTCTTTTCTCAACAGCCGATTCTACAACCTTCAAGCCTCTCAGTACACCATTACCTCCACCGCGATGCTGTCGGTCAAGTCTATGTCATTTTATGACATTACTCTATTTGTGAGCAGGAAATGGAAGCAAATCCTCATGTCCCTCTCACCACCATGTTTCCTCTCAGACAGCATTATTGATGAGCACAGCAGACAGGTCTGCACCTCTTGGGTGCTGCTGGATGTCCTACATTTTCTTTTGTAACTTTCACTACCTGCAGTCCCTTTTACCAGGTCTACTAACGGTGCATTTACATTTAGAATGTGATTCAATTCTGCATGCAAAAAAAAATACACTAAACTTAACGCTCATTGTGAATTTAAAGTGGTTGCTTGTGTCAACCACAAACTGAAGTATTTAAATTAAATGCAGTATTTCCCTACATAATGCTATCCATATGCTAATGGAAAGAGATTATGTCTTGTATAAGATTTATCAAAGTAAACTCAATTCATTTCAGGAAGCATCTCAGTGCTGCCTTTCCAAGGAGATACGTTCTGCCAAATATGCATTGTATCAAATAAAAGCTCCTAGATACTGAACATACTTGCAGCATTTACCAAAAATAATACATCTTTTGAATCTTACTGATTCAAAAACTGCCTTATCATTCCAGCTTGGTGTTCATATAAAACATTCGGAAACAATAAAGTTCCCTGATGCCACTTTAATTATCCCATTTCTAATTCTGTGCTGAAATAAGACACTCTGTAACAATAAAATGTCTTCAAAATTTATATAAAACATAGTTAGGGTCAATCTACAAGGAAAATAAAAGTAGAAAAAAAAACAAATTTGTATTTTAAATCTTGTAATAATAGCAAAATATTCTGAGCACACTAATATATACGTCAACACTGATCAAAAATACAGTAAAAGGCATACTGAGCTGAGTCATTCTATGGCTACTTCCAATAAGTATATGCACCATTTATGTGCATTCAAGGGCTAAAATATATTCTGAATATCATAAATACGCATATTTTTATGTGGTGCAGATTTACTGGGGAAGAATATAGGTAAGCCAGTGAACTGCAGCCCTTCTCTAAAGCAGCCCTCTGGTGACATTACATTGTTCCTCTTCTTTGTCACAATACAGCTGAATGCTGCAGGTTAACTGAAAATAAGGCAGAACATTACTCTTACACTTCCATGTCAAAATGGTATGTTCCAGGTTTAGACACATGTATTGAGTTCTGAATGGTTAAAGGAGAAACCACAAGACAACACTTATCTTCACATCTGTCGTAGTTTAACCCCAACCAACAACTCAGCCCCACGCAGCCTCTTGCTCACTCCCCCGCAGTGGGATGGGGGAGAGAATCGGAAGGGTAAAAGTGAGAAAACTCATGGGCGGAGATAAAGACAGTTTAATAGGCAAAGCAAAAGCCACACACGCAAGCAAAGCAAACCAAGGAATTCATTCACTCCTTCCCATGGGCAGGTAGGTGTTCAGCCATCCCCAGGAAAGCAGGGCCCCACCATCATGCCTAACGGTGACTTGGGAAGTCAAATGCCATCACTCCAAATGGCCCCCCCCTTCCTTCTTCTTCCCCCAGCTTTCTATGCTGAGCACGACGCCATATGGTGTGGGACATCCCTTGGGTCAGTTGGGGTCAGCTGTCCCAGCCGTGTCCCCTCCCAACCCCTTGTACCCCCCAGCCCGCTCGCTGGTGGGGTGGGCTGAGAGGCAGAAAAGGCCTTGGCTCTGTGTAAGCCCTGCTCAGCAGGAGCAAAAACATCCCTGGGTTATCAGCACTGTTTCCAGCACAAATCCAAAACACAGCCCTGTACTAGCTACGATGCAGAAAATTAACTCTACCCCAGCCAAAACCAGCACAATATCTTTAACATCAATCTGACAGGGATATAATTCCCCTTTATGCTGAACACCCACTGAAGTCTCACCCTACCCTGTCATAACACCACCACTAGACTTTTGGTGGCATCTCCTTCACCAGACAGGCAAATAAATAAGTCTTACTTTTAAGCAGAAATTCACCTTAACCTATTAAAGAACACAAATGTCAATAAAATCTATAACACTTATCCAGTTAATGCATGCAATATCACCTCCCTCTGTTCCTGTGTAGAAAAATAATTTAACTATAAGAAGTTATAGAGCCTTATGAAGTCAGACTGGGCTTAAGGCTTAGTTTCAGGTAGAGGTGCTTGAACTTAGGTGTCTACATGCACACTGTATGTTTATGGTCTCACTGTAATCCCCCAGTCACCCAGTCACGGGTGCCCAGAGACCAGTTCAGATGACAAGCCAGTTGGGATGGCACCCAGTTGCCCCTATGTGGGTACCTACCACCCTTTTAGGTGCCCAAGGTTAGCCCCTGGGCCTCCAGCTGGAGGTCCAAAAAGACACAGATCCTCCCTGAATCCTCTCACACCTGCCAGCTGCACGCAGATATTGCAGATTCTGTAGGGCATCCCAAAGAGCACCAGGCAGCCAGCTGTGTTTACGCAACCAAATCCCCCACTTCAGTGCCTATTTTAGGATGAGCCCATCTGCTCTACAGGTCTGTTCTCTCTAACGGGAGCTGAAACACCTGACTCTCAAGTAGACACTTACTGTGATATCTATGGTGTTCCCTGGGGTGAGTCCCTTGTGGTCATCGTGGAGAGAGGTCCTGACGCATCCCTGAGAAGTGGAACAGCATGAGCAAAACCCAGAACTTTTCTGTGCAGACAGACTCCCAGATGAACTGCCTAAAAACCAGAATAATGTTTTTTCTTGACGTTCAGAATGTGTTTTTCTCAGTCTCATTCTCTGAACAGGTTGAAACAGATGACAATATCCCCCTTGGCTACTGCCCTCAAAAATGAGATCACCCTTAGAGACACGGCATTGCCATTTTCAGAACAAGTTCTGATTAAAGGGCGAGAGTGTGATCCGCAGAAGATAACAGGTTTTCTAGCACACAGCCGTAGGCAACTACAACTATTTGAGGCTCCATTTACAGCAGAATGGAGAGCGCAACTTTTGTAAGCTGTTAGTGTATCCACTAGTGATCATTAAAGCTGATTAATGCTCACCATTCAACAGCAAAAGAAAACGCAGTTTTGCAAGACTGTCACATCCAAGAGGCACATACGTTTCACAGAACATCTGGTGCCCAGCATTGCAAAACTATTCACAACACCTCATGCAAAGGGCAGAGTATCTCCTACAGAAGTGTTTTGTATACTGCAAGCTGGATAATGAGACAATGACATACTTGTAAATTAATTTTTTAATAGGTAGCTCATTACAAAAATGCTGCACAGCTAAATTCTGCTTTTCAAACACAGATCAACTCCTGCAGTTCCCTTTACCTGCAATTTCTCCCTATACCTTACATAGAAAATAAAGCAAAATGGGTCCCTTTTTTCATGCTTATTCATCCTACAATGCAGTGCAGTGCAACTATTTCCAGTATTTTATTTTCTGTGTTAGGAAATTCAGAATTTCCTATCTATTACTGATAGAATTATACCTGAGCATGTGGAAAAAAATGTGTTTTCCTTCCCATATTAGTCCATCTTGGAAGGAAATTCTGCACCTGAGCACGTGCATGTGTGAACCCAAGGCCTTCTGCTGCCTTGGATATCCAAATGACAGTTACGAGTACCAGCCTTTGCACTTCTGCTATAGTTAAAGATGCAGAGCTCACAGAGTCCCATTGCATACATGCCTTGGGAAAACCAGGTGAACTGTTTCTGCCCGAAATTCTTCCTGATAGCACAGCAGGTTAGAAAATCATAGCTAGACACTTCTTTCTGCACCTGAACTAACCCTTTACTGAAGTACATCTTAGAGTTTTGTTCTCAAGAGACTCAGAGAAGTATTCTACAGAATTAAAGCTCAATTTCCTACGCAATATGCTAAAGAATAACAGTTTCCAGTCAGTATTCCAAACAGAAAAGAGGTCATACCATTTCTTCCTTGGATTTATAGCTCTTACAGTATTTTCTGTGTGGAGGAACATAGCCCATAGAGTATTTATAATACTACCATTGAACAAAATTCCCAGAGTGCACATGCCTTGGAGTTTTGCTTATAGGCTTCCCATCTTTCCCAACTCTGGTGCACTTTACATATAGTATTGAGATATTTTCATATAGGTGCAACAGATAAGGTGTGTGTGTAAATCTTACATATCCCTGTGCAGTCTCTACAGGGTTACTGCCTTTCTAGGTGCCATGGTAGATCCACAAAACTACCCCAGCAGACCAGACATTATCTTCGTAGAGGACTGCTTTGGAAAGCAAAGTTAGCAAAGTTTTGCCTTTAACCCCAAGCAGTGGGGACACAGAGATTCAACTCTCACAGTCAGCGCAGCCTTTAGACCTCTGTTGATCAGTCCATAAGACTATTTTCACAAGGCATTTTTATACCCTTACAGTGTGACTTCCTCAGTTCTTAGAGGATGCTTGGTATGGCCACCCAGGCTGCCTATCCACAAGAAAAACAATCCCTATAGGTTGATGGGAAATAAAGGTTTGAGTATGTCTAGTTATTGCAATATCATATTTGTTTCTTGACACTCAGAGGCTCTTCTGGATAAGTATGTTTGAATGTGCCAAAAAGAAGCTACCCATATGCTTAAATTCATGCCCATGCAGTAAGGCTTTGCTGTGTTAGCTACAGGAAGAACACAGTTAAAAAGATGAAGAATTAAAAAAAAAGCCTAAGAAAAAACAAGTAGCAAACTACTATAACTGGAGACACCAAGTCCTTTGCTGAGATGCACAGATGATATATAGCACCCCCCCCGACCTGTTCACACCGTGCCCAGGGCAGCCTGAAAGGCACGTGGCGGAGGCGGCCTGTTTTCTATCATTCACACAGGTATTTCTGCTGCGTTTCCCTCGCAGTCCCGAGCAGAGAGGCACCGTCCGTTCCCACTCCTTCCCTGCTACACCACGTGTTTTAGTCAATTATACGTCTGCCTAGGTAATAAACCTGGTGCACTTTATGCACTCTCTACTGCACTTTGCCACTGAAATCCCAATATTTGTGTTTTCCCTTCAATTTTGTGATATATCTTGGCTGCTTTAATAGAAACTATCAAGCGTCACAGCTCAAGCATGGAAACTCAGGAATGCTTAATTTGAAGTCAGCGGTTCCCAAGCCTTCTATCTCAGCAGCTATTTGGGGGCTTCATTTTTTAAAAATGTGTGTTTTGGCAAAACTTGTCAAAGCACAGTACAGAGGTAAGAGCTTTATGGGTAATCTTATTCAGACAAGAGTACATATAGATTATGGCCATATATCCGCTACCTTCCTACTGAGACTGTACAGACCTAAGCCGCTGCTGGAGAAGAGGGTGTGTGCAGATTCCTAACTGCTTTAGTGAGCAGCATCAACATTTAAATAAATGGGTGGAACAGCCAAATTTTCATCCACCTGAATAAACCTCAAGCTTTATTCAGAATTATTGTGTGTATATAAATATACATATACAGATGCTGAAAAGCTGGCAGCCAGAGAACATAAGCAATCTATTGGAAGGGCACGATGCGTATTTGACAACTTCACTAATTTTAAACGTATTTAAGGAATTAGCAGTTACTCCCACATGGCCTTGAGTCAGAGACAAACACTGCAGTGCTGATGGCTGCCTTTGGGGCAGTTTGGTCAGAATTTTTCTTTCAAATGCAGCTAAAGAAAATAGCAGGCCATGGAGTGCTCCAAGAACCAAGAAAGACTGTGAAATTCCTGATTAGTATCAATCAGACCATGCAGCCATTCGCTGTGAACAGCAGCCAAATTGCCGACTTGCATACATCCACAGGCTGCAAATAAAACAAACATCCACAAGTTTCATTAAAAGCAAAGCACGCTTGGTTTTGACTATTTTTGTGCCGGACATGCTTTCGTGCATCTGATTTCTGTGCTGTTTTTCTTTGGATGGCCACATGCTGCAAGAGGAAAGCTGTATTCCCACCTTCTGCCAAGACCACAGTCCTGTGCTTTGACAGGAGAGATCTTAAATATTTTTTTAAGTTGACTTCTCCTTAACAAGAAAATTGAAAGTTAGCACTCCAGCCTTACAAAGCAGCAGAGAACTACTGAGCAATGCTCAGAGGACTTTTGGGGCGCACGCAGATCCTGAAGGGGAAAGCTGAGACATGTTTGTTGGAGGTAGCAGACTAGGCAAAGAAGGGAGAAAAGACTTTTAGAGCTGTCTAGTGACAGAGGCAGGATAATTAGTCTTCCAGAGGCTTTGTTGCCTCGGTTCCCATTCAAACTCTGAATGATTAGCTTTCCTCTGCTGACTGCGCATTACAAGCCATCAAGCCGCAAATAGCATTTTGCTTTTTGTGGCTGAATGCAGCTCCTCAGCCTAACCAGTGGTGAACCAAAGCATATGAGCAACCAAAAAGGTGGTGAATGCTGTTTGAACTGCAGTCTCCAGGTTCCAGGCAAGATCTGTCCTGTTTTCCAGCTGCTGCCAGACAAACACACTCCCACACAGAAGCACTGTGACTTTGTAAAGAAATTTCTTTGAATTGCTCCAGAGAAAAACACTTAAGGAGAAGAGGAAAATGCAGAAACAGTTAACTTAGCAGATTTTGATTTTTAGACTGATTGTCCCTGGGAGCGCACACATCTGAAAAATAAGATATACCAATGTGCAAATGCATTTTTTTTAAAGTTAACAGGAACACAAATCCCAAAGTAATATTGCTGCCTCTATGGGTTTTCAAAGGATGGAGCAAACAGAGCAACATTGCAGCACTTCTTTGAAGTTTTGTCATCCAAAACCACTATCTAATGAAAGATGCTAAAAGAAACAATGCATACAGCCCCTGTTTTTTGCAATGCATACCCACCCCGATGTCAATTTGAGTGGAGGCAGGAAGAGAGCGCTTCTTGGCAAGCTATTGGTATTCAGTGAAAATACAGGAATTGCACATCTGGGGACATGGGAGAGAGCATTCAGTGCTCTCTGTACCTCTTGATTGCAAATCCCATTTCCCAAAATGACTCTGGTACTTGCAAGCCATATTGCTACCACACATTGGAGGGCCCAGAGCCCCTGAGCTCTGCAGTCAAAGCAGGCAAGTTATGCTGGGACACTATTGCAGCCGAGCATCCATTTGTCGTGTCCTCATTTGTGAGCATTTCTTCTCCTTAACACTGCTGTGTTAAGGACATTTGTGTGGGTCAGTCTAAGGGCATTAGAGTCAGTTTAGGGTTTGATCCCCACCAAATTCTGTCCTTCAATCTCCAAAGCGCCCTCAGAGGCAGGAGCTCTTGCCATAATGTGCTGCACCCCTCCACCTCCTCTGCTCCCACCATGCATTTACAGCTCTGTGCTGTAATCTGAGGCACTAGGTCAGACAATCAGACAATCGGGGCAGGATATGTAGCTCTCTTCCTCCTACCCAGACTCTGTAAGTCATAATTTCCTTCCAAGGTGGTTTAACATACCAGCAGATGCAAAGAACTCTTGGTATTTAGCTTGGAAGAGCATTGCTTTTATTTCTGAATGAAAAACTGTCTATCCAGCCTAAGCTGTCTTTTCCTTGAAGCCAGTACCGCTTTCCTGGATACTACTGCATGACCTCTTCTCACAAGTCTTGTCTCACTTAACAACTTGTCATTGCTTTAGGACATCACAGCTACCACTCTCATACATTTTTGACTAGGTGTAGTTCAACTACAGCGAGGTGGGTCTACAACTCAAGAGAAAGTTTTGATCCAGCTCAGGTACAAAGAGTTTCTGGAGAGCTAAATATTCCATACTTTACCATTTAAAAATAACCACTGCCTCCTAGTGAACTTTGTAGTTTTAAGATGCCTATGTTGGCACGACACTAGAGCAAAGCAATTCAAATTGCAAGAAGGCAGCTTCTCAATTCATTTGCTACTGATAAACTACATAACCTACCACAACTGATCTTATTAAGCTAAGCAAACTTATTCTATTGAACAGCAGAGTGACACGAGTTATTTAATTCACTTTCCAGCTAGGAAGGCAATTGGCACCCAAGGTAATTAATGATAGTTTCAATCTGACATCTTGCCCTATCCATGTTATAAACACTCAAACTGGAAACTGCAAGTCTCCCGATTGGGAGCAACCCCAAAGAGCGGTGGGATTTGAGAATCCAGAAAGCTCTGCAGCTCTGCTTCAGCCTTGTTATTTCAGACTCGAGCTAATCTGATCCTCTGGACTGAATGTCCTCTCCTCACACCTGTTCTTCAGGCCATCTCCCTGGTTCAAACCCCCACATCCCCCCAGCATCGCAGTGTACTGGGCAAGCCCTGGAAGTGGAGCTCCTAGTGTAGCTTTCTCCAAAAGCAATCCAGTCCATGCCCAACAAAACCCCTTCCTGAACCAAGCCAGCACTCAGGACATGGGGACATATAAGAGGATTTTCCTCCAAACCACACCACCACTCTGAACCAAAACATTTGTTTAGACACAGCCATGGACAAGCAGCTTTAGACAGTACTCAAATTAAGCACTTTGGCAAGTTTCCTTCATGCAAGGCCTTCATTCCTCAAACCATGTGTAAGGGATGCTATTCATTTCCCGTTTAATGAAGTATAATGCACAGAATTGAAAAGAATATTTCCTTTACACACAGCTTCCAAGCATTTACTACTTCAGTCATGACATACTGTGATTTTCTCCTATGGATTGTATATGCTTGTAACATGTTGCTGCTGGAAAGCTACTGTATCTGTGCTTTTGTTTGTCAGCATCTGCTCAGAAAAGCAAAAACTCCTGTTCTGTTCTATTCTGAACATAATTGTGCTTTCCTCCGACTTCTCATGATTTAAAAAGGAAGATTTAAAATACCATTCATATAAGATAGGACTCTCAACAAAAAACATTCAGAGTTGGAAAATCAAAGCTGGAAAATGAGAAGTTGGACAGAACAACTTTCTAACCATGTCAGGGAAAAAAAAAAAAAGCCACAAAGAAGAAATGTCTTGTCACACAAGAGTCACATTTGCTTCCCAGCCTGTCACCATAACAGCTCACCTTAGTCAAGCCACACATCACAGACTTGCTAGTAGCTGGGTAGGAAGTCTGAAAGAAAAAATCCAAACGACCTTGGGAAAGCGGCACTGTTAATTTTTTCTTAGCCGTATTTTTTCAGCCACATTCAGCCTCTCACATCAGAGCACCATAGCCACAAAAACTTTTTTATATTTATATTTAATTCTGTGTTCCCCTCTGACTATACAACTACCTACTTCAGTCAGTAATCAATACTCCACCTGTGGGAGTTTTGCCCAACTCTTCCACATAGCCCCCCTTACTCCTCCAAAGGGAAATTAGTAGCTTGTCCTGAAATTTCATTGGATGGCATGTGCATGGCCAGCTGTTCCTCTGTAAGTGCAGATAAGCGCTTTAATTACCCATCAGGCCTGAACTCTGGCATAGGTCTTGAATATAAATTCCTGCTGGAAGAGACCATGCCACTTCAGTAATGAATTAATACTCCTTTATTTAGAGCTGAGTAAGAACCAGCATATAAGTATCCAGGTAAGTGCAATCACCCAGGCACTTTGAAGGCTCTGTGCATGGGGACTGAGGTCTAAATCTGCATCTACATCCCCTTGGAGGGGTTAGTTGAGGGGGCAATTAGGGGCAAACAATTATGTCATGGTATTCAGGCTTTTCTTTTGTTTGGGGTTCTGGCACACTGTGTGTTTGACATGGGCACTGCAAGTGCTGCCTTTTGAGTGTCTGACAAGATCTTGTTCCTGGTGTGGCTGGTGTCAGGAGTCTCTTGAGATGTCCAAGCTCAGCCATTAAGAGGCTCCTGAAAGAGCGTTCAGCCCTGTGCTGGCAGGCAGACAAGGTCAAACTTGAACGACTATAATTCTCATTTCACAGGAAATTCACAGGAAGCCTATTTCAAACTCATCCTTTTGATTAGTTACAGCAGAAGCTGCCTTTAAGAGTAACGCACAGTGCCCATTTAAGACTTGCTCTTTTTTTTTTTTAGCTATTCAGATATTAGCTATTTTAATTTTACATATAATCAAACAAGTTTAGAGTTGTGTTTTTTAACACCCTCCCAAATACAGACTAAGGCCACCTATATCCCTAAGTATGTGTCTGTATTTATACGCACACACAGTATAACTATCATTAGAATAGATTGAGATATCTCCACTTAAAGAGAAAAGATGCTACAATATAATACAGTAAATTAAATAAAGTCTCCTCAGAGAGACAGAAGGCACTGATCAGCTCTGAAGATTGCATTTAGTCTGTATCAAAGATAGCGAGATAGCAGACACACACAAAGGTCATCAGATGTCTGAAACACTGGCTCTGGTCTCCCGCTTCCTAATAAAAGATGCATGTTCACTTGATTTTTCTCGTGAAGATGGGCTTGCTGGTGAAGTTAATTGGTAGCGCTTGGCATTTGTTTTCTCTGTTGACACAGTAACAGATACTAATGGACTCAGTGCTCAGGCATGCTGAGGATTAAAATCAGCCCTTAGTAGCTTTAATCTCTAGCGACTTTCAAATTTTGCTGGACGTTACGCCATGCAATTTTCTAAGAATTTAAGCAAATGTTAAAAGTGAAATATGTCCTTCCTTGCAATTCTTCATCTTTATATACAATTGGTATGATTAAGTGTGATTGCTTTTACAACATATAGACAGGCAACAGAGTTAGATTTACAGAAAATACAGTCAGAGCTGACAAATCAGAAATTAAAACTACCCTCCCCTGTCTCCCCCAGATCCAGCTGGGCTCAAACAGTTTCAGCTCTGCTTGATGCAGGCACCGAATTTATAGCTTTGTGCTCCTCAGGGAACCTCCCGCGTCCTAAGGACTTCCCAATAACATATGTTAGACTTTGAGGCTATCCTATTTACATAAAAATTATTTAAGCTCAGGAGTATCCTCAGATCAACTCTTTCAGCTCAGCCCTATGGACAAAACTTTGAACCTGAGGAAATCATGACAACAATTGAGAACATTGATCTCACCGGTCTAAGGCTAGTGGGTGGACCCGTGGATATTGCCCCCCAGGAGGAGCTTGCCCAGCTCTGCCATTATGTACAAGCCAGTAGCTGTTATTTTGTTTAGCTTGCTACCTGCCACACACTGATTTTGGCACCTCTCCTCAACTGGCCGAAGGCTTCAAGGATTATTGGGAAAAGGAGTGATGGGAAGAGGGCCTAGCTCGTGGGACTATCTCATTTTGAACTTTTTCCTACATGAAAAATTTATTAGGGTAAGAAACTGAACTATTTCCTTCAAGAAAGGAAGAAAAAGAGAGAGTAAGAGGTTAAAAACTGGGCAAAAAGTGAGAATGATGAACTTGTCTCCCTTCTTCATGAACCTCATGCAAGGCTGCACAACAGGATGAGTTTGGGCAGTTTAGCTTTCTTATTCACAATGTTAAACCTAACAATTTTTCTTGATGGTAAGCTAAACATTAAAATGACTTTTGGCCTGAAAATTGCTACTGGAAGGCAGGCAGAAGGGAATGGTTTGCATTGCGTTTACACATGCACATAGTAGAGAGAGGAGTTGACAAACGTACACTTTGATCATTTACCTAAGTGCACTGCATGGCTCTCCTGAAAACAAACTCCCTGACATGGCTGAGCTGCTCAGCTAAACTGGCAGTCCCGTGGTCTCCCCTTACTTCCAGCCCTAAAATGAGTCCCCAGACCCTGCCACGAGCCAGCCCCAACCCCTAACCTGACCCAGGATGCTCAGACAGAGGTGGGAATGAATGACTGGGATGTGGGATTCCTCCTATGTTTGCAATTTTCCTTTAGGAATTGTCATCTGAGATTAGTTCATTACTCCAGAATAAAGAGGTTTTATTTTGGTTTTCCCAAAATTCTTAAACATCAGATGTGCAGCTCTTTTAATCTAACTACCCAGACAGGACATGTTATTTTGTTTCCTGATTACAACTATCATACACTTCCAAGGCAATTAATGCCACTTGAGAGTGTCCCTAAATCAGGTGTCCTATGAATGGCATACCACAGATAATCCTGGCTAACTGGAATCTTTGCAATGGGAATTCACTCACTAGACTGATCAGTTCTTATCTTCTTTTACATTAATGGGATTTCATAGTATTAGGTAGCACAAAGTTTTGGGAGATAGTCACAAAGTATCTTAGAATTAGCAGGACAGCCAGCGAGGACCATATCAGTGCTGTGGGAAGCTGGACTTCGGCACACCTCCCCTCTCTGATCTACCCACCTTTAAAGCAGGGAAGCGAGCAGCAACAGCACCAACCGTGGTTTTGGTTACAGCTGATAACCTGCCTTCAAACTGAGAAAATGCATCCAAATACTGCCCTAGCACAGAACTCCAGATGCCATGTTACTGCTTTTCATGGTGGAAGGAAGCAAGGTTAAGATATTAGAGCAAGGTTAAGCAGGAGAAAATTACAAAAGGAAATAAAATACAGTTTAAGGAGTGCTTATCTGACTTAATGGCTTCAGGAAGAGCAGTGTCCAGGTGTCTGTCTCTATTTCTGAATTCCTGTGCACATTGACTTAACTATGAATGTAGGCAGTCATGTAGAAACCAATGCTTCACAAATTATCCATAGTAATGCTGTTTTTCAGGTAATACAGAAAGGAAAAAAAAATCCAATTTGTGCAGATGGTAAATCCACAGCTTAAATTAAAAGATGGTCCTTTATTATCCAAGGTTTAAATTGAGGCATTAAATGTGCAGATTTAATAAGCTCCCCCACAATTTTACTGCCACACCACTTCCACTGGGGAAGAGCAGGGTCAGCAAGGCGGGGAAGGAGGATGGAGTCTGAAAGCTAATACAAAACATAATCTTTTTTTCCTGAGAGCAGAAGGTAAAAATCCTGCTGTAGGCCATTTAGCAGCCAAGCTACTGACCGCGTCATTCCAATCTGAAAGGACACAATTCCTACAAATGCAAATGACTCTACAGACTGACTAGACAACATGAAGCTACACAACATCAGGATATCACAGATATATACAGCATTCAAAATCCCTTTTTTCTGGTGAAATGTTTTTTCCTAGCTACTCCTATGAGAAAATTGCCATAAAACACATACACACAATGCAGCTACCACAAAGCAAAGACCTTTTATGCTTGAAAAGAAGAATGATGCTTCTGCTACATGTTGTGGCAGCAGAAGCTAAAATTACTCATTATTTTTTGAGGGATATCTCATTTGGCCCAGCTCTCTAGTAATATTTTTCCAACACTGCATTTAGGGAGTCACTTGCTTCCATTTTCTTGATTACAGATGATTGGTAGTCTAAAACACATCATCACATTTATAGGCTGGAAGGGAGGGAAAAAGCACGACATTTTGGCCATACTTGCATTTATTGATGGTTGGCCTGCAATTCTGCATCACTGGCATTTAATAGGAGCAGTGCCACTCAGTTCAGAGACTTTGAATCAGGACCTTACCTGGGTGTGAATAATCAAAGACATAGTAAGAGGCAGTCTAACACCTCCAGACAAGAGAAGAGACTCTGTAGGTCAGAATATTGCAGTGGATGATGAACCCAGGGGAGCAGGAGCATTGCAGGAGCATTGCTGCATGACCCATACCACCACACAGGAATGAAGCAGCAATCAAGAAAATGAGAATTAAGAAACTGGGTGACTGAACATGGGAAGCTGAGAGTTTTGGTGCCTGTAGGAGTTGGATAAGATGAGATAAAGGTAGACTCAGCACAGAATAGTAGCAGAGGTAAAGCACTTTAAAGAAGAAGCAATAAGATAGCTTGCTTACTGGCGGGGGCGGGGGGGCAGGCAGGACACACATACAAATTGATGCTACAAGAGGTTTGCAAAACAGATGTATTTGGTGATATACCTTTAACATCAAACAACCCAAAGAAAATCTATGGCTAACCTTATGGATAAGATTAAGGGTGGACATATTTTCTGTTAAAGTAAAAGAAACGCAGTCAATTATGAGGGCTTTAGCAAGTTAGATGGATCATGCCTGGCTCCTGCCTTTAGAGACTTACTGAAGAGCTGGAATTGTTACTGTCTTATGTTCACTCTGACATTTTAGAGGGACAGAACAATTTCAGATCTGAACTGGTTGAATTGCTCATAGAAATGTGCACACACAGCCCTCCCTTGACTACTGTAGTGATTAGATGTCTCAGTTAAATGCATGAAATTCTTTGGGATAAATATGACTCCAAGTTTCAGAGACATCACCTATGCCATCAGACTTTAAATCAAGTCACAAGAGGCAAAACTTGGGTGAGGAGCCGGAGCTGCTCCCCACCCTGGCAGACTTCCTTGTCTCCTTCGGCTCTGAGGAGTCTTTAATATTTCCTTTGTGTTTTGTTTTAAATGATTCAGCTGGTTTACACAGACTAAAATGAGACCACAGTCCTCCTTCAGAGCCTTGATAACCTGCTGGAACAGAGGAGAGTTTGCTCGTACAGAAACTTTGGAAGAGATTCGGCCATCACAAAGAATAACAGCAGGAAAGTAGTCACCCAAACAGCAAAAAAAAAAAAGCCAAATTTTTCATGCTACCACCAGCTGATTCAATTAAGACAGCTGTCTACAATGATAGATGAAGACTTAAATGTCTCTGTGGTCTCATACGCAAGTTAAGGATATGCCAGAGAAATTTGAGGGAGGCTTATGAAATGGATTTAAGGCAGCAAGGTGACTTGCAATGTTACTGCTTGAAAGCTGATTAATTAATTCTGGGGGATGTCAGACAGTACTTCTGCAGCAAAGACAGAAAAGTGAGAAACCTCACAGACCTTAAATAAGTTCATCTAGTTGGTAGCAGTTCATTACAACCAAAGCCCTTTGCATTTTTCAAGATTTTATACTAAATGTGCAGCTTTGAAATCAAAATTCACTGGGAATGATAACCATGTATAATGTGCTAGTATATAGCCTATGATTCAATAAAGGGTCTGCTTTATAAAATTTTTTTTCAAAGTTTTCTTAAGAAATTCATAATGTCACCTTTAAAAAAACCTCTTCACACAGAAATATCTTGTTCAGGAAGCCTGATATGAATAATGAAATGAGAAGCACACAATAGCTGTCTGTAAAGAGGAAAAAAAAAAAAAAGATCTCTTATTGTTTAAAATATAGGTGCTTAATGCTGTCACTTCACCCACCACATTATCCATCTGCTTTCTGTTTGAGAGCATGCAGGAGAATACCCAAAGCAGAAATCCATCTAGCTCGTTTCTGGGGACTACTGGCATGAGATTTCTTCTACCATTTCAGTTGAGATATTCAAGGTTCCATGTATATGTTATTCAGCAGTAAAATGCTTCTATATTCTCAAGGCTTCAGAAGTAGCATAACTGATTGGGACAGCACTGCATATTTATGTATAGAAGAATAATTGCATTCGCAATTCAGCCATCAAGGCTGTAACTCACATGAGGGTTTCCAGCTTACTCCATAAATCGCAATAATTCTGGTTGCATTGTTTATTATTGCTAGGAAAGCTTCAGGAATGCATGTAGCTTAGCACGGCAAGACTGCACACCCACCCGTCCCAGAAGCTGCTTGCACAAAGCTCCAGCAATTGCTGGCAGTACACACTCCACCTGCCCGGCACTCACATGTGGCCAACAATAGCTAAAATAAAGCACTTTAAGGCCTAAGTCAGCATAGAAGCCATTATCCCATATCTAGTCACTGCTTGCTGCCTGAAAAAAAGGAAACATTACATGTGTAATATATTTAAGTTGGTAAATACCACTAAAGTCGCAGGTTGCAAATGGAGATGGTGGCTCAGAACAAGCCCTGGATTCCCCTTTATGGACTTTTAATCTCTTCTTTGTATGCCATAACCAGCAGAAAACTGAAGGGTGTCTCTATCAAAAATCTCCAATCAACATTTTTTAATTGGTTAATTGCTCTTTCCATACCCTAGGTATATACTCAAGATCATTAGCTGTACAATATAAACTCTTCACATTACTTCTTTGGGAAATTTCCCCATCTGTACCTCCTTGTTGTACAATGTTGTGGGCGTCTTGTGTAGACCTTTGTTTGATGGACTGCAAGCATTCTGTACTCTAGTTCACTAGAAATGCCCTCAAACTCACCAGCATTTCACATAAACAGCTACCTAATTAGAATTTACAGTTTTTGGCCCTGCATAGCCTTGCTTTAGTGCGTACACGATGCTATATTTGGTTGTGCTTTAGATATATGCATGACAATGGGGTACTGTCCTTCCCCTCTGTTTGCACACCTCTTGGCAATGTGTTCCACATTTGTCTTCACCTGCCCTTTTAGCTCACGCCTTTTTCTCCTTAGTGAGATAAATTGTATCAGTTAAAGGACATGGAATGACAAGCCTTTTATCAAAAGGGAGAAGAGGCAGGAGAAAACAGCAAGGAAAGCATTTGTCTGTACATCCAGGCAGAGAAAGCTCAGACATTTAGCATGGGAGTTTTTACAAACATCTTTTCTTATGGGTACGTAAACCCACAAGCTTACCTCCCCCTATGATACAACATAATGATATAAAACTGTCCTGGCCAAGGGAGGACAGAGTTTAAAAAATCAGACTTTTTCCCTAAGTCACATAACTTGGAAAGTAGCTCAACAAATGCAATGTGACTTAACTGCAGTAGGCTCCTAGAGGCTAAGCACGCAGGCAGGGCTTTCCCAGTTCCGCCAGTACCTTCTAAATTTTGAGAATGGAAATGTTTATGATGGAACACAGTATCTTCTGCAGCACAGGGCTGAGTATTCAGCTGTTGAGCACCACTTCTCTGCTGCTATCAATCATCAGCCTATATTGAGTCAGGCTACCACCAATGGCAGGAGACTGAGAGAAAATGAGAAGCAGAAACTGATTTTATGCTCCACCAAAATAAAAGTATTTCAGCCAGACCATGAAGCTAATGATCACTGATGAAGCCTGGCAAAAAGTGAACAACTTGATAACTTGACAGTTTGGCAGAATCTGCCAGTATTTTCTGAAGTCTGAGCCGTGTTCACGTGGCGTAAATCGTTCCTGCCTGAGTTGTCTCTCACTTAATTAGCCATTTTGCAGGAACAAGGAGCCACCGCAGAATGTGTGCTGCAGCCAGAATGTGCAACTCCATCTGTCCAAAAATAGATACAGACATGATGAGAGATGCACAAAGAGCAAAACAAACTCTTCTCTCTCCCACAGACAGACTCACCTGGGAAGACAGACCAACATCCTCCCAAAGAGAAGCTTTCAATCTAAAATGTCCACTTAAATCAACACGCTGTCTTCTGTAGCATAGAGGTAATAGTGTTCACCTCTTTAAGCAGTAAAAATGATATAACACGATATCTCAATGTCTAAATATGTGCTTATCTATGAATACCAAACCAGTAGTTACAGGCAAAAAGGAGATGGGTTTTTACAGTCACATTTCTGCAGCTGCGGTTGTACGCAGGCCATTCTGGAAAACATGAAACAAAACTGTTTTGCCCAGATTTCAGCTACTCAGTGAAAACAGACTGAGTGTATGAGGAGGGGGAACAGCACCAAAATACAATTTCTGCCCAGTTCAAATATAGGGCTCTGCATAAATTTAAGTCCTTCTCCATCATGCTAAATGAATATCTAATTTGAATCAGTACAACATACTCTGTACAGCAAATTCTTTAAGATTAAGAGTAGCTAGCCAAAGTATACTGAAGGGTTTGGCACACATAGCAGAGACAGGTAAGTTATTAGTAGTACAATCCAATGAAACTAAAAAGCAAATTGAAATGAGACAGCTGTGCACAAAAAAGGTGAGGTAAAAAATGTCAGGTTACAAATAAGAAATAGTACTGTTATTAAACATAAAATAGCAACAGAGATGCTTAAGCAAGGGAAGGTTTTAGCACTCTGAATTTTTAGCCAAACCAGATACAAGGAGAGAGGGGAGAACATTCATTTTAAGCAAAACTAGTCAAGAGGCCTTTATCTTGCTTTCTTTGGAGCAAATCCTCCCAATAAGAACAACAGACATGACGTTTTCACAGAGACTAGGCTCATTTATACTTCCTTGAAATGCAAGCATCAAAAAATCGCCATTAAAACTTTGATTAGAATCCACGGCAACGGGCTAAGCCCTGAAAAGCACAATGCCGCTCCGCTCAAAGCTGGAAAATTGAGAGCAGCACACATACACAGCTTCTTAGCAAATACTAGGAAAGCTAGGAATAATGTAGTCTGAAACTAAGTCTATTTTCTGTTTACAAACTTCACCCTTTGAGAAACTGAATTTACTTCAAGTCACTTCTTCATCCAAGGAAGAGGCTGCATCCAAAGCTCCTTCCTGTGCCCCATCATTTCTTTTTTTTTTTTTTTTTTTTCTTACCACCTGCTTTTGGCCCCAGCTCAGTGCTCTGACAGCATGAGCCACACAGGCAATACTTGCAGTGAATTCCCATTTAGTAAAGTTTCAACAAAGACAAACATTATGCTGTCACAAATTTCAGACTGGACACTCAAAACCAATGTGACCTATTTAGGAAAAGCAAATAAAAAGAAGAATAAGCTGTTCAGTCTTCAAGTTGTTAGTCTAAGTTCTAAATACTACAGTTGCAAGTCGTGATCGAGGTATACCAATACAGAAAACTTATGTACTATGCCTTTGGGAGTGTAACAAATATCTATCCAAGAAAAACACAAAAACCAGCACTCTAAAACACTGACATACTTTAGAAACTTACAGTGCTCTCATTCTTATTTCCACAGCCTTAGCTCCTGCAGGGAGGTCAGGTAGTTTCTAATCAGAGCCTGTGGCTACATTAAAAAAGATAAAGATATTAAAAAGATATTAAAAATTACTGTGTTACAACACCACATGCAAAAACAATCTCCAAAATAAAGGAGCCTAGGAAGTTTCTGTGTGTTGTGCTATAAGAAAGCTGATGAGAAAAGTCCTTTCAAGCTCATCCATCTCTGAATTTTGGTGTTCAGATAAATGGGCACAGCATGGGAAGTCACAGCAATTTATCAGTCCTCTAATGCCTACTACAGGTATAATCGGGATCGCTGCGTGCCAAAGGTTTTTCCAGGTTGCTTTGCTCTTCATTATATAAATACAGAGAAGTTAATTTTTTTATATGGAACCACTGTTACTCATGACACTCACATGCACAACCATTTGTTCACATGATATAACTCATTTGATTGCAGGATACAGATAACATGAAGCACTGTCTTCTCAACAGATCCCTCCATTTCTAGAGCTGCCAATATACCCAGGACTCTGAGAGGCAGCTATATGACTGTTTGCAAAACTTTTTGTTCAACTGCCAGTATATCTGCATTGTCCCTAAGATCTGAAGCATTCTCTTTGTCTTCATAACTTCCCATCCCTGTTTCAAACCTTGCAGTATCATTTCATTACCCCACACGGCCAGCACTGCGAGCGACTGCTACTCATTTAGATGAAAAAGCATTTCTGCCGAACAATTTAAAAAAAGTTCCTCTCTCTTTGCTATATTCTTCTAAAAAATATCTGTAGAACATGCAAAAATAATAGCCTGCTTCTACCAAGGAGGTACTGCAAGAAAATACATATTTGTCTTCTTGCATTGAATTTTTTAAGTTGAATATACATGATAAAATAGTACTCTTCTGCCCATTACTCCCCTGATGGGATCACAGATGGCTTGAACTCTTTAGTCAACTCTAAAAAAATCATCCAGTTATGACAGCTGCTGCATTTGTTCAGTGTCTCAGTTGAAAAAGAAAAAAGAAAGAAAGAAAGAAAAGGCGGGGGAAGAAGAGAGGGAGGAAGCATCCTTTATGGTTCTAGTTACAGGTGCTGTGGACCTCAGTACACTACGTTACTCCCGTGCTCCACAAGGCAAAAGCAGCCATGTCTATATTATTCTTGACAGATCTTATGACATGGACACTCTCTTCAAGTAAACACATCAGCTTGCTCACCTTCATTATTCCTCTAAAATTTTTCCTAATATTTTTCTGAAATTGCCTTTCTTGTCCCAGCCACCTTGGACACAGAAACAGGTTAGTCCCTGTCTTGTTACAACAGCCTTGTGGGGTATGGTTCTTTCCATTTATGGGTTGTTAGGTTGGGGGGGGGGGGGGGGGGTGTTCATTATTGTCACTTCACCCTCCTGTCCTTTTTTATAGCTTCTTATTTTTAATCCAGAAAATTCAGGGGTTTGCATCCATTTTTTATAGATGTGGAAAGAAAAAGATTCATAGGCAGCTTGTCCACAGACCTGGAAATTCCTTTGCAGGTACCACAGAAGAATTTTACTTTTCTCCTTGTACCTGTAGCATCCAGGGTAGCTAGACGCAAGGCTAGCTTACACCCAGCCAGCTGCCCTGCTCTGAGGATCAGAGATGTAATACAATACAGGCCACAAAAAGGGTGACCGAAGGTGATCTGAGCTTTCTCCTCCTTTCTATTTTACAAGCATGCAAAAGGCAGTATTGTTGAATTGGGGAAAAGAACCATTATTCTCTTCAAGTTTTAATTTTTTATCAAATTGGAAGTCCAAGGGGTTTAACACTCATTAAAATGGGCCAGTTCAGCTGGATTAAGTCGCATGATATAAAGCTGTCAATACTGGCACAGTTCTACACTTGAGAGGCACTCACCACTGGTCATTCTCTCCTTACAGGGCAGGCAGAATCCTGCACCAGGGAGGGAGGAAGCAGGCTTTCTTCAGAAAGGACAAAAGGCAAAAGGCACAAGCTGAAGAGAGGAAAATTCTGATTAGATATTAGGAAATATGTTTCTTTGTGGATTATTCAAACAGTGTGAAAGGTGCCGAGAGAGGCTGTGGGATCTCCATACTTGGAGATGCTCAAAACTCAGCTGGACATGGTTGTGAACTACCTAATCTAATGTTGAAATTAGCCATGCTTTAAGCGTGAGGTGGGATGAGATAAATTACCTAAGGTCCCTTCCAACCTAAATTATTCTATGATTGTGCAATTCTATCAAAAGAAATCCACTTCCTTAAAGTCACTCATGTGACTTTATCTCCAGAGCTGCAGCTAAATATATCACTACAAAAATACAATGAACTGAGAACAAACTAATAGCATAAAGATAACATAGAATCACAGAATCATTAAGGTTGGAAAAGACCTCTAGGATCATCAAAGTCCAACTGTAACCCCAACACCAACATGCCTCCTAAACCATGTCCCCAAGTGCCACGTCTACACGTTTTTTGAACTCCTCCAGGGATGGTGACTCCACCACCTCTCGGGGCAGCCTGTTCCAACGCCTGACCACTCTTGCAGTGAAGACATTTTTCCTAATATCCAATCTAAACCTCCCCTGGTGCAGCTTGAGGCCATTTCCTCACATCCTATCGCTAGTGACTTGGGAGAAGAGACCAACCCCCACCTCGCTACAACCCCCTTTCAGGTAGTTGTAGAGAGCGATAAGGTCTCCCCTCGGCCTCCTCTTCTCCAGGCTAAACACCCCCAGCTCCCTCAACCTCTCCTCATCAGACCTGCTCTCCAGACCCTTCACCAGCTTCGTTGCCCTTCTCTGGACACGCTCCAGCACCTCAATGTCCTTCTTGTCCTGAGGGGCCCAAAACTGAACACAGCATTCGAGCTGCGGCCTCACCAGTGCCGAGCACAGGGGCACCATCACTGCCCTGCTCCTGCTGGTCACACTATTCCTGATACAAGCCAGGATGCTGTTGGCCGCCTTGGCCACCTGGGCACACTGCTGGCTCATGTTCAGCTGGCTGTCAGCCAGCACCCCCAGGTCCTTCTCTGCCAGGCAGCTTTCCAGCCACTCTTCCCCAAGCCTGTAGCATTGCCTGGGGTTGCTGTGACCAAAGAGCAAGACCTGGCACTTGGCCTTGTTAAACCTCATACAATTAACCTCGGCCCATCGATCCAGCCTGTCCAGATCCCTCTGCAGAGCCTTCCTACCCTCGAGCAGATCGACACTCCCACCCAATTTGGTGTCATCTGCAAACTTACTGAGGCTGCACTTGATCCCCTCATCCAGAGCATTGATAAAGATATTAAACAAGACTGGCCCCAACACCAAGCCCTGGGGAACACCGCTCGTGACTGGCCACCAACTGGATTTACCTCCGTTCACCACAACGCTCTGGGCTCGGCCATCCAGCCAGTTTTTTTACCCAGCGAAGAGTACGCCTGCCCAAGCCATGAGCCACCAGCTTCTCTAGGAGGATGCTGTGGGAGACAGTGTGAAAGGCCTTGCCAAACTAATAATTTCAACTAAACTGAATTTAAATTATTCCTTTATCTTCTGACAGCCCTCAAAATGGTCTGTGTCTTCTTTTCTTTTTCTCTTTTAACTTCAGCAAGGTAGAAGAGGTCATCTGAGAAACCTCTATTGTCACTGTTCTAAAAGTCCAAGCTCTGACTTACCTAAACTTGCCCAGTCAGACTCTGATAATAAAGAACACGTCCTATGAACAACTTAAAGGAATTTAAAAAAAATGTTGTAATGGTTAGAGATTTCAGTACATGAGGAATTTCTCCAAACGTGCTACTGATAATAGACAACACTTCTATTAAATTTACTCCCTTGAGGAACTTACATTAGTAAATTCCTGTCTAGTTATAATGAGATAACTTCTGGAGGCTGGCAAATCTACATTTAAGATTGGTCACCATTTCTCTTGTTCTACCAGAAGTGATACAGAATCAAATCACTTATTTGATGGACTTTTCCCTTCCTTCTTCCTTACTGGCGCCTACAGGGATGTGGGCTTCACTGCCTTTGGGACAAAAAAAAAACCAGAAGAGAGCCTTGAGAGACCAGAAGATATTTCCCTTCCTGAGCTTGCCTTATCTTCCACAGCCAAACCAATACTACAAGTCCCTAAAAATAGTTTCTTTCACTTACAGGGAAAGGAGGTGTTCTGCTAAGGCAGTCCTCCGTCTCCAGTGGGAGCCACCATCAGGCAGCTCCCAACACGGATTTCTTCTCCAGCGGTGCTACCAAGACTCCACACATGTTGGCAGCAGATGCAAATCCAAAGGACACCTTCCTTATAGTAACCTACTCCTTCAATGAGGCACCACAGTGAAACCTTTCCCCCAGGACTTAGAGTTTGTACCATCTCTTCAGGATGTTGAAAATATTCCTTTCCCAATGACTTTTACACATTCCTTCACCATTCAGGGTTGAAGGCTACAAACTAAATATACCGGAAACTCGTTGTGATGGGAAGGAAGCACCGCTTGGCTGCACAGCTTTAGGTACAGTAGGGAGAGAGCATTCCCTCCCTGCAATCACATACACTTACTCAGCAGGTGACACAACCAGAGAAACACAAAAGCAAAGTAAGGAGAGAATTATTTCCAAATAGTTATTTTTTTAAAACTTGGAAAGCTTTTTAAAGCTGGCACTGACATAAATAAGGACCTGTAGCTTTTCAAAAAGCATTTCACTTGTGCATATAACTAAAACCATAGGAAAGATTTAGAGCACAAAAGAAAAATAATACAATATACAGGAAGCTGTACTAAGGCATAGCTTCCCATTGATGTCAAAACAACAGCACAAAAGACCGTAACAAAGACTTATGGGGGGAAGGAGGAAAATAACAGTCATCTTCATCAAAATTCTACTTAGAAAACTCCAGAAAGTTGCTATGACTATTAAAATCAGACCAATATTCCAAATCTAGCAAAATAGGATTCCAAAATAGGAACCAAAACCCTTTAATTTACTCCCAAAAATACTTCCAGTACAGGAGCAGCAGATTTATGAATGCCAAACTATGCTACCAGCTGAAGACCAGCTGTATCCTCCAGACCCAAAGTCATCTTCTGGTTCCTGACAAGCTCTGTAGAGCTCCTTAGATTTAAGGCACACTTTTAATTAAACAAGTATGTTTTTCTCCTAAGGTACACCACCTCCTTCTTTCTTTTTTTAGGTACATCTTTCTCACATCTCAATTTACCATTAATCACAAGTCCAAGAAATGATTGTAATTATCCAAAGCAATTGATTTTTTACATAGTCATTTCCTGGGGACACAGCACAAAGCTACTAGACATTTCAGAAGAAAGAAAAAAAAAAAAAAAAAGACAGGCAGTTTCCCTTCAAACCCCTGAAGCATTTGGGAATATTTTGAGAAGCAGAAAGTAAATGTTCATACATAAAAGCAAAGGACCACATCCCCTTGGAGAGTGAATCTGAGTTGTGGGCAAAAATATTGTTTGCTGAGCTGGCAAAGGGTGACACTGTGCCAGAGAAATGAGCCCATCAGAAACCCACAGTACTGGAAGCTCAGTCCAGACCCTCCTGCTCTCTCTTCATGCTGTTACTGAGCTTCATACTATCCAGGTTTTATTTATTATCAGTGATTTTGAATTTTCCCATGAATAGAGGAGTACAGCCAGTCCCCAAAGAGCAACGAAGAAGCTTTTCAGATACTTCCTGCAGACTGAAAACAAGAACAGAGGATCAGCAATAGAGCTCAAAATGAAGCTGTTCTCTAGCTTGATGACTGTAAAATGATATAAGCAATTTCTTTTTATAATGCAATGTAGTTACTAACAACTAACTAATTTACTAATTTGCAAAGCTCTAAGAAAACAGCATCAAACAGAGATGGCATTTTCATTACTAACCTTAACTTTGGATTTTCTGACCTTGAGTACCACAGCCTTCTGTTGCACACAGGCTATTCTGCATGGCCTTATGTCCTATAGATTAGATCCAGGTGAATCTTTTTCAGTCTGCCACAAATGTGGTTTTTATCATCACAAAACTATTTGAAAATCTGTGGTCCAAGACTTCGGCTGAGAGAAACAAAACCAAAGTGAAAGCAGCAGGTGACTTTACCCTCCCATTCAGTGGCTAGCATGTATGCAGGTTGTAGAAGACTTGAATTTCATGTCTTTTTCTGCCCAAAACAGCAGAAGAATGGCTTAGCTATGTGCCTAGAGGGTTTCCCAGCCAAGAAGATCAACACTTCTGTGGATGCATAATTAAGCACGGCATAACTATACAGTTGCTACCACTGGGAGGGAAGCCCACAAACCCCAGCGACCTTCTTCCTAGAAGGTGTCCCTTGCAGCAACCTTCTAGGCTGCAGCATCCTTCTTGCTGTCTGTATATGCAAGTAAGCCATGCAGACCGCTCCAGCAGCGTGGACTGACGGACGCATGTGGCAACAAGGAAGTTCACCTGAAAAGTAGGACTTTGATTTACGTCTCTGACTGAAGTCCAGCCATTACAAGAACTTTCACCTCCGGAGGAACAGTCAATCATGAAGACGACCAGACCTCTGGCTGAAACTACTTTGCTTTCTACCAAGCAGACAAATATCCCTTAGACAGAAGTTGGACCCAGAGTCTAAAAACTGATTTCATAAACATTAGGTCTGTATTTTTGGATGAACCCTATCTCTGTTCAAATAACATTAAAATAATAATCCAAGAACTTCTTGTTGAACAAATTACAACATCAGAAGAGTAAGGATAAACAGCCCCCGCTGACGAATGGGGGAAGGTAAATACACTGTGAGTGCCTCCAAATTTTATGGTGTCCCCATAAACATGATGCACAGCAGTAATAAAGTCAGACTAATATGATATGAAAAGGACAGTTACAACAATACAAAGTGGTCAATCATGCACCTGGCCTGACAATTTTACTACTGCAATGGGTCATTATTACAACAGGACATTTTAGCTCATGGAAGATATTTCAAGGGAAAAAGATGACTACAGGACAAGGCACATTACTAGCGCAATAATTACATCCCACAGTTGTATTTCACAAAAGGCAAAGACAATAACATGTCATATGCCAGAGTGACATCTAAACCTTTCTTCTGAATCACAATAAGCCTTTTGAAACAATATTACAGAAAACCTTTTGTTTCTCCTAATTCCCTGTCACAAAATGTGACTCTACCTAATGAACGTACCTAGGCAGAAAATGATAACTTTATTTACCCAGAAAGAAAAGAGGTTTTCTGTGATCCTTTTTTTACAGATAATAGTGTTTTGCACGTCTACACAGCTTAGACAACTCATTGCCCGTATTTTAATTTGTTTATCATTCCCCCAGTCTGTTATGCTCTGTTACTCTCCATGACAGCACTTTCAAGGTGGAAAAAAACAAGAAGTTCAGAAGTAGATGAAGAAGAAACCCAGAACCCACACGAAGATCCTCCGTACAACTAGATCTCCAAAATATGGCCTTCTCAGAAGAGTCTACTCCGCCTCCCCTCCCTCCCCCATCTTGTGACTTTGAGTTTTCTGAAGTTTTCTGTGAGTCAACACACATTATGGCAAAAAAAAAAGGTATTCTGACTTCTATTAATCTAATCCTGTGTGTTTTCCTGATTACTTCAACGATCACTGGGCCAAAAAGACTGAAAAGCCTCTTTCTCCTGATTCTGCAGGCATTCTCATGATATAATTTTATCCTAAACCAGGGCACCATATATTCATACATAGCTGCACACCACAAAAAGGAAGAAAAATTTTGTAGTCTACTGACAAGTGTCCCAAGGCCAACAGCACCTACTTGCCATACAGCCATGCTGATTTAGTACTCTATGCTGCTATACGCATGGGAGGAGGAAAGGGTAGAAAGGAGTAAGCGAGGAAGACTGAAATTCATCCTTGAATCATTTGGCTGAAGTCAACAGAACGATTTCAGAATGAATCTGATCCTCTGTAAGCACTTATCACTCCTCCAGGCAAACAACTTTTTTTTCTTTCTTGAGGAAAAGTACAGACACCTGCATTTCAGTGTTCAAACCAGAAATACACTACTAGATTCTCAAACACTCTGTGGCCATCTCTGAAGTGGTCAGAGCTTCAACTTAGGCAACCAGGCAGCAAGTATTCACTGCATAGTTCCTTCTAGAGGGATAATATTTCAAGGTACATGAGCATGCATCCTCACTCAGTATTTCCCATACAAGGTTTTAATTGACTGATATCCTGTATGTGTTCTGAGAAGTTACTGTTTCATTAAAAAAAAACTGGGGAAAAACCACATTTTATTAGTATTTTTATGGCTTTGTCTTTAACAGAGAAAGATAAATGTAACACACCTGTGAAAAATTTACAATGGTTGGTTAAAAAAAAAAAGGATGGCTGTTTACAATGGTATGAATGTGAAATATTGAGACTGTACCAGATGAGGTTTATGATGGATCTCTGAAAATAGTCTGTTTGGGCCATGTTCCTGCAAGCCTTTTTGAGCGCACTTAGCTTTCACATGCATAACATTGTTTAACCTATTTCATAAGCATCACAGAGGCCAGCCTCCTCCAAAAAAACAGAAAACCAAACAACCTATTATGGGCTGCAAGGCCATAGGGTAGATGTTCTCCCAGCTGAACTCTCCTTATTGGAGACACCTGCGCTGGGGAATCCTTTAGTGGCTTGGAGTCACCTCATTGTACCTTGCTACAGCAGAAGGACCAGCTGCAGCTCATTCATCCTGGTCTCTCTGGGTACATCAATAACCTCAAGCCAAGCAGAGTCATAAGGGTTGGGGCTAGCTGGCACATACTGCCCACTTCCCAGAGACTTTGAGGCCTTCTCACTGTGCACTGATACCCCACGTACTATATGGAGGCATGACAGGGACAGCCCTGTAAGTCTCTGCCTAATGCTCCCCTTCTCAGGGCAGCATCCCCAGAGCACTGAAACAGAGCATGGGTGTTCCTCGACATGGAGGTGAATGGGGTGATTGGCAGAGCCAGAAATGAGTGTGCGGCTGGGAGCAGGCGAACACGATGCACAGGCCCATCCATTGGGTGCATGGGCATCCCATCCTAGGCTGCATGGTTCAGGGTGGGAAGTTATAAGCCTCGAGTCCAGTGCTTTTGCACCCAGACACTCCCCTTGATATTGAACCTAACATAAGTCAACGCAAATGAAAACTTAAACAAGTCGAAAAAATGACCAGCTACAGATGAACTGGGTGAAACGCTGTCTTTCAAGTAAAGCTCTAGAGAGGGATAGATTTAGTGACTTGCTACGTTTGTGCCAAATGTGTTTAATTGTGTTCTCAAAGAAGGTCAACTGCTCAACTCTTTTAGGCCAACAGGAATCAATGACAAAATTCCCGATGATTTCAAGGGCTGAAATTTTCACCATATGAAGCGAAACTGCTTCGAGTCTGCACTTGAGAAGACTCTTCCTACAACTCCTCATTCGCCAACTTAATTGCTTGGATGGGTAACAAATATTAGATTTTAGTATGTTAGCTCTGCCCTAACAAGAATCTTCTGCCCTGTTACTATAAGAAGGACATGAAGGTAATTGGCCACTTCCTTGGAGACATGCAGGATTTCATAGCGGCAGAACAGAAAATTAAACAAAAAGGAAAAATACTGCTGTACTAAGATACTTCTGGACACGAACCAAAAATCCTCCCTTGAACTAACTATACATTGTTTCAATACCCAACTACATCACTATTTAGGAGCTATTATAAAATACAGCAATGCTTCCAATTTTTAAAGTCAGTACAGGATGTTTCTGACTTTATAAACTGTGAAAGGAATACAACAAGAGTGAATAAATGACACCCTGATAGACAAAATGCCCACAAATTCCCGGTAGTAAGTCCCATTTCCCCTAAATAAAGCCAGCGGCTGGATGCAAACTATGATCTCACTGATCTCTGTAACACATATTTCAGAATCAGGCTCCACGTCCTATACACAGCTGAAGCCAGAGTCTCTAACAAAGTGCCACACCCCTGTAAATTCACCAATGGAGAGAGGCCTTGAAACAATGTGAAATAAGTTATATGTATAAAATGTTTCATTATGCCATGCCTAGTATCTCTAAGAATATTCTCCTTCACAGACACAATTATGTGCAGTAATAAAACTGATTCAAAAATGATGACAAAATCTTCTGTTTTCATCCTTTTAAAAGATCCACATAAATCACAAGCAAATTTACCACCTTCAGCAGTTTTCCATATATTGCCCTTTAGCGGAAATCTTGTAATCACAACATGTACCAATTTACTTTTAAGACCAACTCACTTTTAAGTTCATTAGCAAAAATGGCAGACAGTCTCTATAAAAGCATCAGTCAAAGCAACAATACATATCTTTTAATTAACTGGTACATCATAAAGCAAAAGGCTGTTATCACTTTGCAAGCATCAAAACATATTCCTGCAGGGCAAAATTCAGCCTCAGAGTATATGAGGTAACTGCTTTCAAATGGTTTTATGTTTCTAAGACAGTTAGATGAGCCTTCAGCTAAAATTCCTTCAGGAAAGCCTCTGTGCTATCCCAGAGCATACACTGACAGACTATTTCATGTCTTCCAGCCCAATGCATGCAGTGTTGACTTCTTAATACGTCTCTAGCATGTGCTGCCAGTGAAACATGAACACATAACATAGTTAATTTTCTTTTGTGCCTAAAGATGGCAGATTTTTCTTACCATGAGAACAACCACTTCAGCACTACCCATGATTTTGTAACAGTGGGCAGCAAAAAGTCAGTGTTTTTTTTTTAGGTGAACGCTAGGTATATGTTGCTGGAAGAAAGAGAATTCAGAGTGATTCAGATCTTACTGTAACGCTGATGGAGGATCTCGCATTTATTTGCAGCTGCAGCAATTCATTATAAAAAGAATTACACACATTAGTTTCTCCAAGGAGCACTATGTCTTTGTTAACTAAGAAGCATCTGATATGAAACATCACTGCAAGGAATAAGCGACAGACATAGTTGCCGTCATCTTATCTTTTTTCCTACATTAAACAGATTAAATTAGTTATACCTAATTTGCAGCACTCTATCTTGAGCAATCAGCTCCACAAATAGATGAGGCCAGCAGGCCCTTTATTTTGGCTTCTTTGTTCCATGCTGGCAAAGCACAACAGTCATAAACCCAACTTCAGCATCAACGGCTGCTTTATGCTGCCCAAGTGATAAAAATCACTTAAAGCTTATCAGTCAATATGCACCTCAATTTATTAGAGGGTAATTTATTCTAGCTGCTAACGTAAGTGACTGGAAATCAGAAATCTTTAGCTTGTTTCCTCCTGCATATCAGCTTCCCCACTTGAAACGATGCATGTTGTTGCAAAGTTTATTTCTAATTTTATATTCATCTGAGAAACTTTGAAAAATCTTTGTGGGGAAACTGCAGTAAACTGGATATGTTTGTTCAAGATGGCAAATTATCTTTTATTGTGCAAAGATGTTTACTCTGTATTAATTCTGAACATGACCTTTGGTTTATGCTGTAGTCACCACACTGAAATAAGACTGCCAGATTGTGAACTCACCTTGAAAATTAGCCTAGTGCTGAGTGGTGGTTGTGCTCAAGCCACTTGCCAAGATGCACTGGGGTACATCAGAGTGGGGTAGTTGTGGGTCCGCCAGCAAGGACTGGTTATGGCAAATGACTCCTGAAACCACTAGTTTTGTTTGTGTATATTGAAAAGCACCTTACCAGAAGGGATCTTATGGCAGCAAAGACTCTTGAGATACACCAGGCTTAGGACAAAGCATGATCTCCAAGATGTAGCTTTAGAGACCCAAAACCTGAAAAAAAATGTGGAATCCCACATGCAGGATCTTATTTTGGAAGTGTGCAAGAACACCACTAACGGGAAAAATCAGTCCATCAGTTATTATTCCAAAAGGGCTCAAAAATACACAGGGTTCAAATTTAAATACATTGAAACAGACAACTCTTCCAGTAAGAAGATGAAGCCATGCTGCGATAGAAGATGGTTATATATTGATGACAAGTGAAGCACTGCTGTCACCTCTTTTGCTATTTCCCAGAGCAACCATTATTTAAAATTCCTAACTGAAGGCAGTTGAGGAAGAAACTCATTTAAACTCCATTTAACTATGCTGGACTGGAAAGCTTTTGCAAAATCTGACAAGGATGGCTAAAGTATACTATAAAAAACACCTACTTTTCCATTGTTAGTTTATGAATTAACTTCATAATTTCACATAAATCCATTTTTTATCGCGTTCTGAATATACATATTTTTAAAAAAACATTAGCAAAGCCACATTTCTGCATATAGTCACTGTCAAAGCTACATTCATTTATGAACTGTTACTCAAACATTCAGGAATCTAAAAATATTGTCTAAAAAAATTTGTTTTTCAGTTTGTAATGAAAAGAGCAACCATGAGATTTCATCAGGGTTTACATTTACTTAGGAATATTCCACCTCGGTTACTTGTGCAAATTAGGATATTTTTCTTACATTTAGGAGATTTGCCTTGACACAAATATCACCATAAATATATCAGAATGTATAAATCCAGTAGCTGTAAAATATTTGAGTATAATTCTAAAAATGAGTTTGCATTTGAAAGCTCAGAAAACTGCATCTTTTATTCCAATTCTTCAGAAAATCGTAAATTAGAAATTAATCAGGAGCTATATTCACCAAAAATAGTTGAACAATACGCAAACAGTTGTACTGCTTGCTTCAACATTGCTGCCGTATATTGCTGCAAAAATATTAACATTTAGCCTGTCGTAGAGCCACTACAAATAGGGAAAATAAAATGTATATTTTTAAATAACTATGACCTTTCATATCTTTTTCAGATCAAAAACGTCTAGACATTTTTAAAAACAAGATCAATAAAGCTGAATTCTGGAACATCTCTCTAATAGCTAAAATTATAAGTCACAAATCTGAAGTGAGCTCAAAATACACCAAGACAAATCAATATGAGTGCCACAAGAGCACAGATAACTTCTCTGAGAGGCAGCACAACTTGTTACAAGCCCCAACAGAGGAAGGCAGCAGGGCCCGTAGCAAAGGCAGAGCAATCCTGGGAGAAGGCTTTAGCCTCAGCAAGTTGGAAAAGATACGGAGTCACTCTCCCCATTTCACACTTTTTCCCAGCAGAGCTCTCGTGCAAATTAGATCTGCAGTTTGTGTGGCAGTGGGAAAACATCAAAGTAATTTAGTAGAAGTTGTCCCAAAAAACCTCCCCTCAGATATGAATCCCAGACAGAGCAGTTTCACTTGTTCCTTGCAAGTGCAAAATGCAAACTCCTGTCTAATTGCTGCAAACATTAAAAATGCTGCAAATTCAATTATTTCATGACATAAAAAGCTTCAAGCACAAATACATACCCTTGGATTCACGAAAACAGCCTGGCCACCAGGTAAAGTGCCAGGCATACCAGCATCAGACAGATGCAGTATTACAGAGTCTGTTAAAATCTCTCATTGCAGCTCCACAGCATATCAGGTCTCTTTATCAGAGGCTGAACAATAGCTTCTCACACCTCAGCTTTTGTTGTGCTCTTCTCGGACATGCCTTTCTCCTATATAAGCTTTCAGACAGGTTCTAGATGGAACAACTGAATGGCTAAGCCATAAAAAGGGTTTAAAACAGGGATAACTGCATAGCTTTCTTCTGACTCAGGGTGTCTGATGAGATCGCAGGTATATATGGACACTTTTACCGACACGAGCGATCTGGTTCTGTTCAAACTGCAGGACTCAGTACAGAGATGCAGTGTTTCTCCAGGCCCAGTTTGAAGGTTACCTTCTTAGCAGGTTGATAACTTGACTCACAGCCTCCGTTACGGGGTGACATGATTCTCTGAGCAAAGACAGCGAAAGCCTCTTAACTTTCTTGCACATGTCTAACCATAATGTAACAGGACTTGGACAAGTGGCAGGAGCCAGGCCTTCCTCAATTTTTATGCCACACATCTCAAACAGTGGCAGATAGAGATTTGGAATAGCTATTTTCTACCAAAAGTTGGTCAGTCAACATAGTGGGTCACTCTAAAAACACCTCCTCAACACTGATCTATATCGTATTACTGCCCAAGCTGCACCTCCTGCCTTTATTGATGGCTTTTAGGGGGTTAGCACCTGAACACGGTCACTAGCAATCGGCCATTTACCAAACAAGCTCAGAGCATCTCCACAGACATCCTAGCACAGCTGCGCCTTCACAGGGCATAGGGTTTTTGGAAGGCAAAACCAGGGCACCAAGACGCTGTCATACATGTTATTCCCCTCTGCAGTGTCATTCTGCTTTCTAAGGGACTGCAAAGAACAATCAGGAGAGCAGAGTTTTTCACTGGTGGCGTATAAATAAGTAATTTGACAATGAATGACAAGGCATAATAAGTGTGGGTAAGAGAAGCAGCACATGTTTTGTGAACAAGACACTCTTCAAAAGCCAGTTACGATCATCAAGTCCAATGTAAATGGTCTTTGCTGCTTTTTCCCGGTGTTTTCATTTCCAGGGAATCCTCTGTTACATGGTCATTTGAGAGGGGCTGCAATTATGTGGAAAAAGTAACCTTTGCTTCCCTGTAATGGGGTTCAGGGGATCCTTAGGACTGTTTCATTTCTGTATGCCTCCTGGAACAGCCCCTTAATGCATGACCGAGTTGTGTATAACATGCAGTCATCTTCTCCCAAATTAGTCTCAGTGTGAATTGGATGTGGCCATGAGTATCACTCATAAAGAAACAAGGAACTGAGGAAAGAAGGATGGATGAATGTTAATGCTATTCAGTAAAGACTTTGTGTCCCATCTCCTGGTTCTGGCCACCTTTTTGCCTTCTTTTGTCCCCTCTCCCTTCCCACTTTGTGGGTTTTGTGAGTAAAGAGACATTTTCAGGAGAGATTTGAATGAAGCAGAGTGGTTCACCACAGGCTTGCAGAAAGGTGTCCATGCTCAGAAGATAGTTCTTGGTGAGGCAGGAAAGAGCAATACAGGGAAAAGACTAAAGGAGGAGTGGAGAACACCATCACTGGCACAAGGCACAGGAAATGACATGGACAAGTGGAACAAGCCGTGATCAAAATGATGGGCAAGTATGAAAATTTTTATATCAGTGTTTTGGCTAGATCATAGCTTAGCTGGGTTAATACCATGGAAAAATAGCAATGGAATAGCTAGGACAGGAAATGTTTGGATCCCAGTTAAGAAATTTGACTGAAGAGAGAGGATGTAAACTTAGAAACTTTATTCAGCATGTTGTGACTATTTGGGGTGCACATTACATCCTGTACTGGTAAATAAAAAAGCCCATTTTTGGCACCTGCCACTGAACGGCTTGTGTCCAAACAGCTGAACTCCTGATATCCCAAACAACATGGTCACATCCAGTCTGTTGACTGGGACCACCCTCTGGACTACGCTAACTCCAGAGACCAAACCTAAGGGAGGGCTGCTGATAACATTTTAATAGTACGATTGTGAGGCCTGGCACTGTTTTTTTCCCCACATGACCCAGATGTGAGAAAAGAAGGAAACACTGGAGATGATGACAATTTGGTCATTTGTCGGGATCATGAAGACAGTGATGGAAACATAAAACATCACAGACAAGGATATAATAGAAAGAGCTTGGGCAGAGAGATTACGAACTCTGATTTGGGAATGGCAAACTTGAAAGCATAGTAAATACATTTGAACACAAACAGCCCAGAGTAAAGCCTTGCCTAATCATCCTGCAGCCTCCTTCCTTCACAAATTTTGAACGTCAGGGGCTAAGACTTAGCTGAGGTCATCCGGTCTGATATCAGATGATGTGTTGAAAAACAGATGATGTATTCAAAACTCATACAACTACTAGAAATCTGTTTTCTTCAAAGCAAGAAAACACTGCACAGGTTTTATGAACAATGGACTAGTGAACTTGCTAGCTTTACATCAAGTATTCTTCATATTTCACTGTTTCAATGACATCAGAATGTAAGAGGCACAAAAATGCGTGGATTCTGCAAGTTTTGCGTTTTTCTGCACTTTTTGCTGTTTCCCTCAAGATCCAGGCTTTGATATGAAAAAAAAAAATCCCTGTGTTTATATGTATTTACATCACAAAGACCCTTCACAGTAAAAATCATTGCCCTTTTTTTGACTTAGTCATAGATACCTGCCTGACAAAAACAAAAACAAACAAAAAAAAAGGGATGGTATTCCTCCCCTCTACTCACACCAATGATGTCTTAATTTCAAAGATTAGTAGAGATTTTTTAACAGATATCATGCTAAAACTTAGATTAATCTGTTAGGGGGTCACCTTCATTATAGAAAAAGATTTAATTTTTACCAGGGAAGAGAAAAATAAGGACCAATTAAAATAGCTGCCTCTGAAAAAGTCTAGTCTGACTACTTAATTTGCAATTCAGGCATATATGCACACTAACAACGGTAATTAATAATACATTCTTGTGCCTAGCATAAAATACCTGCAGTTCTTTGTTTCCTAGGGACCAACTGGGAAAAAAACTGAACTGGGCTTAAGAAAAGCCTTTACAAACATTACACACAGGTTATAAACTTCATTGTGCACAGATGGATTAATTTGGTCTTTACATCACTTTGGACAGTATTAACCACTGTTGATCATGTATTAAAAAGAAAGAGCTGAATATCATAATAAAAAATCAAGAGGAGAAGGACGTCTTTTTCCCTTGAAAAGCTTGGTTGTAAATAAGTGATTTCAAAAAGTAACAAGCAGAAACATGCAGTTTGCTGACTATCCCTACGCTGACTGTGCTTATGCAAGGGTTAAACCTCTGCCATGTTTTCAGCCTGCACTTTAAGAAGCATCCCTAATCCTGGGTATTGATGGAATTAAGACATTTGCCTCCATTTCTCCTCCCAAATGTCTTCAACTTTGTCTGCACAGTAATATGCAAATACACACATTTGGAAAGGAACAGACAAGTTTTGAAAGAGAGCACAAGTGAAACTGCAGCACAAAAAGGTGGTCTTTACTCACAGGTGGGTTAAGCCTGCTCCCTAACGGGAATCCAAGATCCGTAAATGCACACAGCTCTGGAAGAGCTCTAACTAGCCATCTGCCATCTTTGAATTAAAAGGCAGATTTGCAAGATTCAGGTGAGCAGCAGGCCAGCAGGCAACTCTGAAATCCCATGGTCAATTGAATAAAACACTACCAGACAATATCTATTGTTTCTGCCAAGGAATGGGTTTTTAAGGGCTGTTTGTACCAAATGCCCCTGAAGCTCACCCAGCGTGCCATTTCAATCCACTTAGGAAACATTGCAAGAAGCACACCTATGCAATATGATTTTGCTCAGCTTGTGCTTTCACAGACCAACTGGTTCTGCTTCTGAATATAGTTTGGATACATCTTATGCTTCTTGCACATTATTATAAAAGCATGAATTCCACCCTTTTCAAGTAATAATACAGCTAAATTCCTGACTGTGTATTGCCTACATGATCACATCCTTGAGAACAAAAACATCCTCACCAAAACCAGATGTAAAAAACCCACCTAAATCAATTGCACGGGAAACTATGATGTTTTTTATTTCTCAGTATGATGTAATGACATTAGTTTTTATTAAGCTCTAACTGTTGATGATTTATCTGTAGCCTCCTTCCTCACTCCAGAAGTGAGGCAGAGACACTGCTCTGTGTGCCCCAGCTGAATTTTCAAGCCTTTTTCCCCAAACTAACTCACCATGCTTCAAAAGGTCAGATCCAAGAGCTATTTAGGGTCTTACCAGAAATTTGACTCTGAGACAGCCACAAACAAGGAGGAAAGAGCGTGGTATGTAGTCACTTTGCTCTATATCCACATGACGGAGTCTCACCATTTTATTACATTTTGCTACAGAGCAACTTCAGTAACAGGAAAAACAGTACGAAAGGGGAGAACAGGAGTGAGTCTTTCCCACATTTAGCACTTAGAAATCTAGGAAAGGGGAGAAGGGAAGGAGACATGGTTGATGAATGCACATCCTCTCTACCCAAGCACAAGAATCTGGCAGCAAGCCAGCACAATTTGTAAAGCTTCACTCAGCTTATGTTCATCTCTTTTGGGGAAACAGTTTGCAGCTCAGATCAGTCAAGCTCCTTCCTCCTCTCTTCCACCAGACTTTCTCCCTGGAGACTCTACCCCAGCACCTCTTATCCCAAAAACGGTCACAGATACACTGCTGGGGGGTAGTTGGAAGGTGAAAAGTAATACAGAAATAATGCTCCAACAAAACATCCCCATTTCCTTAGTACCTGCATTCTCTATCGACAACATTTAGGACATAAAATTTTCAGTGCACGGGTAGCCTTTGCCTTTTTCAAATTTCTCTGCAAAATACTCACCTCCTGATAAAAAACAAAACCGCTACTGTACTGCACCTCGCTCCACACACGCTGCCGCAGATAGCTGTAAATAAGTTGTGATTGATTGCTGGACTGAATAACCAAAGAAAGCTAAGGCTGTGAGCACAGCCCTTAGTAACACTCAAGGCTGAGTGTTACGGCTTACCTCTGCTTAGAAGGAAATGTAGATAAAGATTAACGAAGGATTCGGATAACAGCACAAGCAGTTCTGCAGAAAGTTCTGTAACACGAGCCTGTTATTTTCTAGATCGTAAAAGCATCTTCTGGAGGACATCCGATTGCTGTCCAAAGCCCCATACTTTCTATTTTTACAAAATGATGTAATTGGAATCATATACTTGTAGCACAGACACCATTTACAATAGAACAAAGCAAAACTGATGTGTATTGATCTGTTCGTACAACTCTAATAAAGCACAACTCCTTATGCAGTGTGATTTCTCTTCTGATTGTGTTACTCTACCTTATTACTTGTATGTCACAGATATAATATTTTACTCATTCAGTGAGGTTAACAGTAACTTTACTGAAATGGAGCACTGTGTTTATGTTGTTAATAAGGGACTACAATCCAGCAGTTTTATACTGAAGAGATTTTCACTTGTTTCACTGAAACTGCTAAGTGCCAGCTGAATCATATATCTCTTACCTAAATAGACTTCAGATTATTAGCTCATGAAACAGATTCTTCCAAGAACTTTAATTCATTTACCCATAAAAATATTTTTATTCTTTTGACAACTGAAAAAAGTCCCCAAACGTATGTGTGTAATCACCTTCACAGCAATACATTAAACAGCTCACACAAGCAATAGCTGTAACACGGATGCAAAACGCCAAGAGCCACAATGATACAAAATGGCCTATGTCGATACTATAGCTAGAGACACAAGTATCCCTCAGTGCACAATGTAAAGAGCAGCAAAGAAACAGGCACCAGGTTAGCAAAACCTTCCAGACAGAGATGATGGGAATGGGAGTTCGTCCTCAGCTTTCAGCAAGGCTTTTGAAGGGACATTCCATGGAAAGTGCTTTGGGGGCTTGGGGAGGGCCAGGTAGAGGGATGGGATGAGAGTGGGAAGGCTTCAAGGGCTCCAGGATGAGGCAGAGCACGTCTGACAGTGCCAAGGTGTGAGCCACCAGCCCTGCCAGGTGGCCTGGGGTGGCAGAGAAGAGAGAGGACACCTGGAAGAGACTGCCCATCTGCAGTCCCTGCAGACAAGACCACGATGCAGCCCTCATCTTTGCAGCAGGGATGGTCTGCTCCCGTGCCGGCACAGGGAAGACCAGGAGCTGTGAGGCCATGGCACATACAAGGAAAAGTAAGCCGCTAGTAGCAGCACGAGTGGGATCATACCTGTGGCCATTCTCCATTTCATCAGTCAGGATTTATTTTTTCCTGTAGATGCAGACCTTGAGCTCCAAAGCCCTTGAAGATACTTCTCCCTTCAAACAGCCACAAACTTCCTCCTGTTGAAAAAGAAACAACCTGGATGAACTACATGCCGAGTGTTTCCTCTTCTTCTAAGCTTGCCTATGCAGCGGATTGACCATGGCTGACTGCCAGACACTCACCCAGCTGCTCTCTCACTCCCCCTCCTCAACGGGATGGAGAGATAATAACAAGGAAAAGCTTGTAGGTAGAGATAAAGACAGAGAGATCACTTATCAATCACTGTCATGGGCAAAACTGACTCAACTTGGAGAAAATTAATTCAATTTAGTGCAAATCAAAATAGAGTTAGATGGTGAGAAACACAGACAAAAATTAACACCCACCCCGCTTCTTCCCAGGCCCCACTTTACTCCTTCATTGCTGACTCCTCTCCCTCCCCGAGGGGCACAAGGGGTGTAGAATGGGGATTACGGTCAGCCCATAACAGCCCCTCTCTGCCGCTCCTTCCTCCCCACACCTTTCCCTGCCCCACCATGGCCCTGGCGCCTGGAGAGCCTCCTCCTTCTCCTCCTCTCCCCCGCCTCAGTGCTGACAGGGCTGCTCCTCACACTTTTTTACTCACTCCTCACATTTCCAGCATTTTTCCGCTTTCTTACGTCCATTTCATCGAGGTGCCACTGGCGGGGCTGAGGGGCTGGGCTGTGCCCAGCTGCGGGGCCACCAGAACCTGCCGGAGGTGGCCAGAGCTGGCTGTGCCCCCCCAGCCTCTCCTCACAGACCCCTCAGCCCCGCTGCCACCCCTGGGTGCAGGCACCCCGTAACAGGGGAGGCTCCTTGAGCCAACATCACTCGATAACAGCATGCACTCACTGCTTGCTGTGGTGTCAGGATGCTCCCTTTCAGTCTCTTTAAGGTTTCACCGTAACGAGCACACCACACGCAAGGGAACGACACCCCCACACCTCCTCTGCTGTTGCGCAGCCCTGAACCACATGCACCTCGCGATCCCCGGGGTGGCAGGGAGCCAGCAAGGGCCTGACAAACTTTCCGCTACAGAAGCTGTTTGGCATCAGTAACTCTACAAGTAATGCCCTCGCTTATCGCCTCTCCCTGCGAGTTGCCAACTATTAGCAAAAGCCAGATGACTGCTGGAAATAAGGCAGAGCGAGATAACAAATTATACATGTAGCTGTTCATTGACTCATTAAAAGCCACACCTACAGGTGCACAAGGAAGACGTTGCTTTAGTTAATAAAAGCAGAAGATGAGAACATATCCCGAACTTCCACAGGGGCTGACAGTTGCCATGCATATCTTGGCTCCATCACGATTAATAGGTTGTGGGAAGGCACCAGTCTAATCTGCTTTCTGGCTCCATTCTCCTGTCAGGTATTTCCCCAGATGATACAATGAATCACCTTTAAATTCAAGATTTCCCTTTTTAATTGAACTCTAAAATTGCATTAGTCTGCATTTATGCTATCATTAACAATAAATCTGTGAGGTGTTTTTCTTCCCTGTTAAAAGCCAAAGCTGCTCCTCCAAAAATAGCTACCGCCCTTTAGCCCAACAGGTTTTATGTGTATATTTTTCATACTATCATCTCATGCTTTTAGCCTCAGTAATGATATTCCAGTAATTAGATACAAACTGGCATGCAAATTGCTAGTAGCAGGTTCCCCTCAGTCATCTCATTTATAGCATGATAAAATTTTTACTTCCAGAAAAGTCAAAGGCAATGATGGAGAAATTGCTTGCAACACACCAAGTGGTGGCTGATGCACAGTGCGACGCTCCAGCTGCGCGGTCCAGGATCATTGCTATAAATTCAGGCTATTCCGTGCCCAGATGTCCATTGGCGTTGTCAAAACACATCCTGGGGGTTGCTTGCTCTGACAAAACTCTTTCTGGTGGGTGTCTCTGCCCCTTGCCTGCCCTGCATCTTGTCTCTAAAGTACCGATGCAAAGACCAAACCTCCTTCTCACTTTACTGATGTGTTTTTTGCTGGTTAATGAACCCCAATGTCTCTATAATCCTGCACCACAGCAAGGTTTCACATCTGCAGAGCTCTGCCCTACAACCCTATTGCAGCTTTCTCCTCACCTGAGCTCAGGTTTCAGATATTCAGTGTGCTGAACTGCACGCGTGGGTTGCCACAGGAGTTAAGAAGAGAAGAAAGAGCATTTCATCACCCAAAGCACAAGCTTTTACAACTTGATTAACTCTGAGCTGCACAACGTACTGTGCAATGACCACAGAATAAATCACAACTCTCTACGTTAGATCAGTGAACCAAAAATAGATCCTTAATGATGACAGCCATCCACATTTTATTTTATTCTTTCAGTTTGATGTTGCTAAATATACATTTTGAATAGCGATGGCCCTTTTAGTTGTCCAGAAGGCAACAATATTCTCTGGGCTGCTACATGTCTGCTGAAAATTGGGCCACAGTTCATTCCTGGGTGAATGTCCATTGCTAATAGGAATAATTTTCTACCAGCACATCTTTGATTTTAGCGAGAATGAAAGCTCCACGCAGACAGGGCTTAAGGCAGTTCTACTGTGTATCTGTCCACACTTGGAAATAGGGTGTTACCTCCAGGAAGCTGGGCTGGCAGTGTCCCTTCTCTTGAGTGTTGACACGGCTTGTGTAAGTGGGAATAAGAAATTCAGGAGATGTAAGCGGTAATCAGCCAAAAGGCCCATCAAAGTTTCAGCACGCAGGATGACATTGTGCTTCCCCGAGTTTCCTTTGCTTTTCATTAAGGGACTGGTTTTCCTTACAGGTCACATTTACAACTGCTTTGTGTAGCTGCTGTAGCAATTACCACAAACAAGAGCCCGGCCCCAGGAAAAAGGCAGAGACACTGCAGAGTTAAGCAAAAGGAGCTTTGGAGAAAATATGGACCGTGGTGGAGATTTCCCAGTGACTTCGGCAAAGCCAGCTCTCTGTTTGCAATGGGGACCTATTTTCCTCCTCTCACATAAACACACACACTACATGCCACTTTTGAGGTTTTATTCGTTAATTTTCTAGAGTCCTTTGAGATCCTGATGTCTGATCAGCAGTTTCAATTGTTGATATTGAGCTATGAAATTCTCTGAAATAAAAAAGTCTACCAGCACACAGTAAGAAAATGAAGTATTGCCGTTCCAAATGAAAGACCGGTTTGACTAATGACAGTGTCAGGAGTCTGATGCTCTATGAAACTAGTGCTGTATATTAAAACAGCCCTTCTGTACTGATAACTTTCAGAAAGGACTATAATAGCATCCTTTCAACTAGAGCTTTCCATCTCTCCAGATATTTCATTGCACTCTTAACTTCAATATCACCTTCCTTTTAATAGCAAGGCTCTGCATTATAATATCCCCTGTGCTTTGGCAGGGCCTAAAAACACCAGTGCAGACGGTGACGGAGAAAAAGTTTAAGATTTGTCAGTAATTTCTTCAGAAAACTCTAAGTATATATATACTTTTGATGTAGAAATTTCTTTTGGTCTGAAAGCTATTACAGGAATTGCCAGCACAGGGGACTTTCTTTGCCCCTGTCAAATTAAAAGTGCAAATAACAGTTGACAGGTGAGAGGGGCTGGGGTGGTTTGTTTTTTGGTTTGGTTGGGTTTTTTTAATCAAAGTGTATTTGAGCTCATTAACTTCAAGAGTTTCCACAGGCTGATTAAAACGGGGCCAACTCTAACACATGTGCCAGGCAGCTGGCATTTTTTTCTAGGAAGAAAAAAGGAACAACAGAGCAGAGTACTGACATGTACCCCATATATTCTAAATAACTTGGGACTGCATGCCAGTGGCTTAAAGTGCATGAGGATTCTCAAAGAAACTAGGAAACTGCTTTGTCCAACCCGCAGTGTACTGCAAGAGGCAACACACAGGTAGCAGGTGTAGTACTGCTGATCAGTGACTATACCAGCCCGAACCACAGTTCTGACGCCACTTTACATACACTTAACCAGCTCCTTATAGAGTGTCTCATGTTTCCTCCTGTCAGTTAACATATGACATAAATTTCATATCACATTATACCACATTTACCATTAGCTACTTTATCCATAGACTGAGCACTTGCAAAAGTACCGGCCAGACTAGCACTACCACCACAGTTCATGCTCTATATCATTAAATAGGCTTAATATTACATCCAGCTCTCTCAATCCAATAGCACAGGTATCCTGCACAGGTTGTCATCAGCCCTCAGATAAATGATGGCCACTCTGGCAACTCACTCAAATGCCCCATTACCTCAGCTGCACGCTAACGATGATCGACTGCCATATTTTTCAGGCCTCTATTGGTGTTACTACAGAATGCATCCCTGCAATTGCCAGCGAGCACATTAACAAGCACTTTTCCATACAAAACAACTAAATTTTGGAACCAGGAGTTCCCACAAGAGGCTGAGTAGACCAGAGGCATAAACAAGAACAAGTTGATTCCCACTTGGTTCCTGTGCAAAGGGCTTTTTTACCTTCCAGTCCAGCTTAGCAGAAGTACCTCTGTTTTTTTCTCTTCCCCACTGCAACACTTTGCAGTGATTTGAACTTGTATCTGCATGAAGCAGTGGAGGAAACATCTATCAGAGGAGGCTGAGCTATTCAGCCAGGGCAGCCATTCGATGGATGCTGTGCCGAAACAGATTAAGTTGCAATTACCGTCTAGAAGCTGGCAGCCCCAGACTGTGCCAGGCTCTGTTACAGATCAGTTTGGTACTGGGAATAGTGGCCTTGGAGCTGTTTTAACTAACTGCGATAATCAATAGGAAAAGTGGCCCAAAACTTAGCAGCCCTGGTAAACAACACCCCCTTACCACAAAAACCACATGTAGTCAGGCTGAGGAATGGTAAACACTGGTCAGCAGAAACAATTTAAACAAGGATGGAAAAGAAAATAACATATCCAGAAACTCAGTGTCGCAGTTTCCATACCTGGAGGAAATGCTGCCTGTAGGACTCATCACTCACAGTACATGGCATATTGCCTGGCATTCAAGGGCTAAACATAAACCCAATAGGTGTTGATGGGCTTCACCTGGGATGAGACTAGTCCCACTTCTGTACAGAGAAGCAGCATGTTTAGGGCTCACATCTGACACCTGCACCCGTGGCTGGTTTATGCAACTGCTCAATGATCCCCATGGGGTCCCAGCACCGCACTGCCACCAACCGCCTGCTGCCCAGGTACGTCCTGCTCCCCAGTGAAATCACGTTCTTCAAAATACTCATGACTTATCAGACAAAATCCCACGTGCTATCCCTGCAAGCCAGCAGCCCACCACACTGGCCAGTTTGTTGTATTGCACAGCTGGATCAATCCGCACAGACAGGCTGCACAAGCAGTCCAAAGTCTGCCCTTCAGGCACATCCAAGGCAACTGGGAAATAAGTTGGTAGACCTGGGAGGTAGAGGGGGAATTGCAGGGAGGGAAGCAGAAAGTGATCTGGGCTTAAACCACATACCAAATATCTGCTGCTTCTCTGTTCTTGTATATAAAATCCTTCCTTATTCATGACCAGTTGGGTGGGTTTGCCTCCCCTCCCAGACAGAGTGTCCAGAACAGGCTTAAAATAAAGGAGAGCAATTGACATATAGATTTCCTCATAACGGCCTCCACCAAAGGCACTTTGTTGTTTTTCTTTGTTACACAAGTCGGCCACTCAGCACATGCACAGCAACTTCACTCCTAAAGAGCCAGCATGCTTCTATGTCGAAGTAAAACCATGACAGTGAGCAAAGACGCCACCGCTCTGCAAAAGCCAAGTTTTATCACGCACTAGTCCCATTCGCAGGGATCAGTAAACTCCAAGCAGCATCCCTCCCTGGCTGCCACAGGAGGTGACCGGCAGCACAGAACTGGAGCTATGCCAGGAGGGTGCCTCCCTACCACAGGGGGAATTAATACAGATTTAGGAGAGCTGAGAGGAGTGTGGGTTTTTTGTCTCCTACACAAGCAGCTCAGAGTTCACTGACCGATCCTATCAGGAAAACCAACCAGGAAAACCTCTCACCTGGGAAACACTGAGCTTCTTCAGTTCCCAGGACAACCAGAGGGATCAATGGGTACTCAGCCTCCTCCAGGGCCACATAAGCAAAGAAAGGCTGAGCCCTTGCTGCTGCAAACATGCTGTTTGGAAACTTCTTCCTGCACACACGCCAAAGCCTCTTTTCTCCAAATTCTTGCTGGTATTTGCTAGCTTGCATATAGCACAGGCTGATGGTTGCCTTCAAGACACAAGTGTCCTGTGGTTAGCTCGCTGCATCACATCTTCATTAGTAGCATGAGAGGAAACAGCTCCAGCAGAGTGGATGTCTGTCATCATGAAAGAAAACATTCTCATTAAAAAATAAAATAAAATAAATCTATTTTCCCCAACTTTTTCTGGTGCTTTGTTCCCTTTTGACTGTGCTGGTGAGCCTGAATATTTCCAATAACCAAGCAATTTGAGTAACTGTAACAACCTCAACAATAACTCAGCAGTAAATACGAATAACTCCATTTCAAAGGGCCAGCCCAAATTTCAGCAGGTTCAGTGAATCTTACAGGATCCATAAACACTTTCTAAATACAAGCTAGAAGCAAGTAGACACCTTGTTCTTTTCTTTTTTTTTTTTCTTTTTCCCTGTTCCATTTATTCCCTTATCTTCTTTTTTATTTGATTGGGTTTTTTTTTTTTTAAGCTTCTCTCAGCTGTCTTTACTTCATCTTTTGCAATGTCCATCTCAAGCAAAGAATGAGGGGATAGTGTTTAATATAATCTGATATAGCAAAAAGAGCCAAACCAGGCAAAGGACAAATCCATATATCAAAATTTTCTCCCCTCCATTTGCTCTCATACCTTCGCCACCCAGCTATAATAAAATAACACTCGATACTAACAATTCCTACAGTGTTAGACTTCAGCCAGCATTTAACCTGAGTCCTCTAATAATGTGAATGGAAATAAGTAAGGTTTTGTCACATCCTGATCCACACTACAGCAGAAATAATCAGCTGTTGCCACAGAAGCTTTTGAAAAAAAAAGACTCAAATGAACAGAAATTGGTAAGATAAAAAGCCACTATATAAAGCATATTCTTCTTATTAATGTTATGCATTTTTATTTTCCAGGAATCAAAACAGCATACTTTGTGTGTATTCAGAAATCACAGTCATATTCTGAAATGTTTAATTTACATGCAAATTAGATTCAGGGACCTACTAGTTGCAGTTATTCCCTTTCAGTCATAAACTGGCCTTTAAGCCTAAGTAAAAGGACAATATTATGGCAAAAAGATTATTACTGGTCCCATAAAAGTTTAGCTTCCAAAAGTCATACAGATTTGATTCAGTGAACAGGAATCATAACACAGAAGAAAAAAGAAACATTATAACAATTAAAAATCTGGATCGCCAGAGGAGCAAATGTGAAATTGCTTAATTTTAGAATAAACATAATAAAACAAAGATTTTTGGAATTGCACTGCTTTTTAACATGTGAATCATCTAGCTGACGAGGCCTGTATATCACCTTCATTCTTCCAGAGAAAAAGCTGACAGTTTACACTATTTGGTCCACAATCTCTTATTTTAGCCCAATATATTTCAATGATGTACTACTAAAAATGGTTTCATAGTCGTGACAGATTCATAAGAAGTAGTTTAGCAACAGAAGGTGTTATTATCCAAAGCCTGATGAAATGAAAGGAAGAACTCCATAATGCATTTAACTGCAACAGCTCACCGGTACAAGCCTTGAAAAACAACTGTCCAGAGAATTATTTTAATGCAAGTTTCACCAAAGCACTGGACTATTCAGGAGCTGCACCTTGCGTGAGCAGTGGTATAGTATTAGCCTTGATCGTCACTGTAACAAATATAAATGTTATATGATGGAAAATTGCATGTCCTGAAACCAAACCAAAATAGATATATGCTTTTTCTAATGGTCCACATTAGGTTAGGCAAGTAGGAGATACTGAAAATAAAAGAAATATTTTCTCTTTGCCTGCCTCTGGCTCAAGACGTCTAAATGGAACAGCTCTGAAAACATCTTTAATGCAGTATATTAAAAAGGTGCATGGTTTCACATCTGAGCCCTTTCCATGGAAACAGAGGGCATCGGACATCTTGCAAAACCAAGCCTTTTCATTCATGAAAGACTAAAATCTTGTGACTAGCCCCTATTTCATGAAGAAGAAAATCACTTCGTATAACTCCCTTCTTAATTTTACTATATGTAGAAATAAAACATTATAGCATCATTACGTTGTCCATGGGTGTGAGCACAACAGCAATGCGAACCTGCAGAGAGCCCACGATGGTTTCATAGGAATGCAAGAATATAGTAAGAAATTGTTTGGGAATTGCATGAAAAATGCCATGACAATGTCAGTAAGAGCCTTTTGCACTGTGATGGGGAAACAATTTGAATGCTACTTGCGTAGAGGTTCTTATTACAAGGTTTTCATGTTGGAAAATGATTTCCATGCGTGGCTGCAGAATTTTCACACCCATGTAGTTACTAAGCACAGGCCTAATTTCTACCCTCCTGTGTGGCATACAGCTTTCGATGAAATGTGAGATGCCGCAAAGGTGATCTCAATCAAGAGTGTGCAATTAGACCCTTGTTTCAGTGTCAACCTGAAACTGAATTGGCAACAGTAGCTTTATCACACAGCTGGAGAAGGAAATCTTGCCCTTGTGGTGATGGATAAAGATACTGTAAATTAAACTGGCAGCCCAAGTGAGTTACGTCTTCAGAGACAGGCTTGTCATGCTACCCATTTAAGTAGGGCTTTGCGACAGGAAATTAAAAAAGTAGGTAAAACTCATCTGTTTGGGCTTCAGGCAGGGCAGTGACAAGTTAAACGCTCCGTTACCAAACTGAAAATAGGTTAACGCGCCTTGCTTTCAACGGCACTGCTTCTCTGGGAGACACAGCCAGGTCCCTGTTCCCATCAACCAGGTAACATATTTTGCCGGTGCCACACACAGCACAGTTGGATGGGGAGCAGCTAAAAACCCTGTTTGCTGGGAACAGCATGGAAGCGTGCCTGGTCTCCACCTGCAAGTGCCCTCCAATACCCATGGTTACTGCGGTGCTGTAACCTTCTCAAGACCTTGTAATTCCTTTGGTCTTAAAATATTTGTCTCTAGTGAAAGATAAATTCACCTGCATAGAAAAGTCCTCATATGTAGGACAAAAAAAAGGCGGAAGGAATCCTACCAGCTAAACATGGACAAGTCACTGTCCCAAAATCTCTGTGACAGCAATAAAGGGCGCTTAGTGCCTGCCAGACAGATGGTACCTGTCTTCTCCTGTCCTGTGTTCTCTAATTCATTTTTTCCCAACACCCTCAAGTATACCATAAGATTTAATATTATAAATGTCCTCAGCTAGTTTAAGTACTTCAGCAATTTCACTTCTTAATTATGCTCCAGACGAAAAAAAATCCATTTTTTGGTCTTACCCTGCATAGAAATTCCATCTGTTATCTTGGCAATTCTACTCCATAATTATTTTTTTTTTCACCCGCTTCCTTTTTTTTTTTTCTTTTTTTTGAAACTGTATGACCAAAACCCTATGCTCCAAACACAATCTACAAATTACTTCATACAGTGTTAACACAATACCTTGGAGATAGCAGTTTTCCCTGCTTGACCCAAACCAATATCTTATTAAACTTTTGCTGCTGCTTATGCAGTAGGCTGGGGATTTAAATGCGACATACCTAGTTTGATTTCCTTGACAAAGACAAGACTGGACTTTTAAGCTTTCTAGGTATCCCCATGCCTGCAAACATTATGTATGTTAGTTTAGAACATTAACTTAAAAAGCAGGGGATTTACGTAAATGGCTGTGAATATTTTATGTTGGTATTAGAGAAACATTTGCAGTATGTAGGCTTCCATGTAAAAAGCTAGTAATATTAAGTTAGTTATGTCAGGAACTGCAATGCCAGGGTTGAACTTTCATTCTGTTCCCTTCCATATACACAGTAAGTTATGATCATACACTTTTTTTCCCCCTTCCCTCAAACAATACACTGTAATAGAATAACAAGGTTTCTGTCTCTAACCGTGCTGACCCAGCTGGCATCTGGCAGCGTTACGAATTTGCACACACCAGACAGAGTCCACTGAGACCATGGACATGAAAAACCCCAACGCAGAGCGCAATTGCATGCTCTAGATCAAACAAACTACATCAAAACTGTACCGTGAGTCATCTCCGGTCCCCTTGCATGCACTTTGCAGTAAGAGTCTCTACCTAGGCACAGCCCACAAAGCTGCTGGGCTGCAGGAACTCATCCAGTGTGAGCTGGTGACACCCAGCTCTGGTGCTTGTGTTGCTGCTTTTCCAGCTCAGGACCAGAGCAGAGGAGCAGGGAAGAGCAAGAGGTAGGAAGTGCTTCAGACAGATCAGCCAGGATGCTCTGGAAGGGTTGTCCTCTGCGTAGGACAGAAAGTGAATTTACTTCTAAAATAATTCTGGGACCTGCTTTAAAATCCGTCTTGAGGGCAACATGGTCACAGTACTTCATCTTATCTGAAAGATGGAGCTTTTTGACTGAAATTAACTATTCCCATTAAAAATGTTCATAATGCAGAAAGGAGAAATTACAGCACACATTTCAGCTGCCTCAAATGGTTGTAGCACACAGTCTCAGTTACAGAGTCAGGCTGGTGCTTCCTGAGAATATATAATCATTTCTTCTCTCAATTTCTCTTCATCCCTCAAGGAAACGGGGATTTTCTTCACTAAAATGTTCCCATACAGGTACCTTTTGTATCACTATCAGTTCTTCCTGTCATCATTTCATTTCCCAAATAATTTCATAGCTCACTGCTCTGACCCTCTCCTAGTCTTTCCATTTTTTTCAATTTGAAGAGAACTACTGCATTACCAGTGACTTATTAGGATTTTATCTATGGCTAATTATGACTGATTTCAATAACCTGTTTTTCAAGCTCTCACAAACTATTGATTAGCACACACATTCTTTAAAACCCTTGCCTCAGATTCACACACTACATTAACTCATTAATGAATCCTACAAAAGACAGATAATAATACAACAAATCATTCCAACTGCTGGAAAATTTGCACGTGCAGCTCTTAACCTCGTTCCACCTGATCCCGTACAGGGGACCATGTAAATACAGTTCACTGTGCTAATTGATCTACTGCGTTCTCCACAGAGCAAGGTAATAAACAGCCTAATCAGGTAAAAAGGTCTTGAAAGGCTCACATGCCCACTTTGATGGGGTGAACATTTCGTAAGGTTGCCATTTATACCAACTATGCCTGCAAAGCAGGAAAGGAAAAGGAATAATATAATCTGTGCATGTCGTCTACATATATGCATATATGTAGAGCATCTTAATGTCTAATTGGAGCTTGTTGAGAGGATTCCTTTATGGTCAGTGGAAGAAAAGAGGCACTTAAAACAATTCTTCCTACCTATTGCATTTTCTTGAATGGGATGTGATGATGGGCGAGACTGGACAGCTGGATTAAACCAGCTTCCTGACCCTTAGAGGGTTGAATTTGGTTGAACTGAACCTCATTCCCCATGTATAACTTTGTGTGTGAGTGCTAGGCCTGTTCCTACATTACCAACACTGTGCAAAGTGACTTTGAGAGTAATAAATGCTTTTTCTCAAATCAACTCCTAGTATAAAAAATATTGGCTATTAAAATAAATATAAGGGTGCTATTGTTATTGTCAAAAAAATCTTGGAATGAAAAACTTCTATACCCCTTTTCTACTTTTAATCCGAATACCCCTGGATCTTGCAAACACTTCAGCATCTTCATAAGCTCTAAGCCAGCCTGAAGTTACAAATACGTGTTTGACATACAGATGAATCCGGGCCTACACATTCTACTTAGCCAGCCTTTTGCATTAGGTCCTGTTTCACAGTTAGCGAAGCAAAGCAACATGGTCACCAGAAAAATAGCTTTTGGTCTGACATGAAAGGAAATAGCTTTTTGCAGCTTATTACAGAGTACTCCTACTGAACTGAGGTGGCGGGGGGCGGAGGAGGGCGGGAAGTGAAGCACAGAATGAGACAGACCAGCCTTCTTAACGAGTTTTACTCCCTGCAACCTGAACCTGCTTTTCCTCAAAGAATCCCTGAGCATATTGGGCAACTACGAACAAATTTGATACGACATGGAGGTCTCAGAAGTTTTTAAGTTCCTACAAGTTTTTGAACACTGCTAGTGGGATAAAAGCATGCCTCTCAGTCTGCCTCTTAGTCCATAGCCTTTCGGTAAGTGGAAAAGTAAGTCTCCACTCACAGAAAGGCTGCAGACTAAGTTCAGTAATTACATGCCGCTGTGGTATACATGTGCTGCCAGCCATCCAGCACACCCACCCCTCAAACCCAGCCACAATACTTCTGCAGAAGCCAACTGGAGACATGGGAGGGAACTCAGGATACAATGGGGACACTGCAGATACTCAAGTGAGAGAATTATAGTAGTAGGCAAGAGCTGCAAACCCTTATGAATTTAGGTCTCATTCCTTCTGCCGTAAATGTAAGGACTTGCTTATCTCTTAACTGCAAAAATGCTAATACAAAGTTGGGACTCCTAAAAATAACAAGATGTTTATCTTCTTATGATGCTCTAAATAAATGTCAATAGTACCATTCACATGGTAATCATAATTACTAAGACTGGATCCTATAAAAAAGAAAAAAAAAACCAAAACCCAAACCAAAGTTTGAACTTGAAAAACCACTTGCTTGTGGTTAACAGAGGTGCAGCTCTACCTCTAAAGAGCTCTGACTATCTCCAAGTGAGGTTTCTCTGCCTGAGGCTCTCTTTCAGGAATTACATTTCAGGTACAGAGCTGTTACCTACCATTTATACAGATACAAAGCAAATAAAACATTATACAACAGCAGAAACCACTTTGGTTTAAGCTGGAAATGGAAGTTATTATCACTTAACAGCTTTTTAGTAGCCTGCATTAAATGAACTTGTAGCTCCAGCTCCAGGGGGACAGGAGGAAAAGCTTCCAAAAGCTTTGAAACACCAAACAGCAGCTGCAGCTCTGCCAGTTGACTTTTTTTTTGTGTGGCCATGCTTGAAATTCACTTTAAAGATGAAGTTTCCTTTCTAAGGATGGTTAAACTGGGTGAGCTTGGCCATCTGGTTTTGAGGGCAGCTAGAGCTCAACCAACACAGCTACCAGGGAAATGCAAGAGGCACCAGCAGCGCTGCCACATCCCAGAGGCACTGGGCACCTTTACATGATGCTTCAGCTACACAACCAAGACACTGCCTCAGTGTCTGTGCTTTCACCTGTGGCACTGCCTCATTTGATAGCTTCTTATGGATCTTCCAACCCAACAGCTACACCAGCTGTTCGAGTACTACATGTAAATCAACCTTAGACCACAGGTCTGAACACTGCCAGGCGTGGGTAAAGCAAAAGTGCAAGTGCAAAGATAGTGCCAAGTCTTTCCCCTCAGGAAACACCAGGTATAGGCATTCCCTGCCTCTGGGAAAGACCTGCGCCACTTCCCAGCCACGGGTAATATCCCATACTGGAGACCCTTAGGCTTCACCTTCCTCTTTCTCCTCACTATGTTCAAGTTGTAAGGGCCAAGTTCACCTTTTCCAAGCAGATGTGCTTTTTGCTACCAGCTGATACAGACTTTTACCAGGATATTCAGCTTGTGTATACCTGTTCTAAATGCTTACAAGATCACATCTTGGCTGTCATCTCACTGCCTTAATTACCAGCCTCAAAATTTAATAGAGAAAGATGAAGGACAGCATATTCGCAATAGGAATCCTTCAGAACATGAGGTTGATGTTTTCCTCCAGTTCATCCAAAATTCTGCTGCACTAGGGACTTCTTTATTTGAATCTAAAAAGCCTATTCGTATGAAACTAAATGAACTTCAAATAAGCACGAGGAAATAAAATACCATATGGCATATTCAGATTCATGGGGTTGCTATCCTGCTTAATAAATCTTCTTTTACTTACATTTTTGATAAAAGTATTGTATCCTACAGGGATTTTAATTTTATGTCTCAAAAGGAGGTTAATATATTAGATTTTACTGTATACAGATTAAATGAGGACTTTTGAAAATTCTCAAACTTATCTGCTCAGCTAAATAAATTTTCTGACTTTGCACTTGGGGTAATTGTAATAGAGTTTTTGATCCCTGGGTAGATGGATGTAATAGTCCTATAAATCCCAGATTTTCAACATCTTCAAAGACTATAAAATGTTTATGAGAGAATATGGTTTTAGAGACATCTGGTGGTTATATAATCCTAAGGAGAGAAATCAACAGTGAAAGTATTAAACATAAATTCTACTTTTTCAACAAAAGTATCCTGTAAAGAGAAAAAGAGATTAGCTTATTCACAGTCTCTCTGCACACCAAGGTAGATAATTTGCCACAAGAGGTGGCCTTGTTTATGGCACCTTGGCAGCTTTGCTCACATTAGAAGAAGAGAAGAAAAAGATTTTTCAACATAAATTAATGTACATTTCTTTCAACAGTATTTAAACTTACCGCAATTTAGTCAGAGTATGATGGGGCAAGAGATTGGAGATACTGAATATTTTAAACCCTCCTGCTAGACAAAAATCATTATTCCTGCCTGCATCTTGGCTTGTCTTCTGTTCTAACTTCTGGTGTGCTTTTTTTTGTTTTTGTTTAAAAGTTCACCAACTCTCCAACAAACTTTTTACTGAAACGCTTGCCTACAGCTAGAACAGCTCAGAAACAAAACAGCATCCTTAAATTTGTTAGGCTCAAAATACAAGTATGGGCACTCTAAGTAAAAGAACCATACTTTTTATATACATTAAAAACATACATTAATGATTATCAGAATGATTTATAAGGATATATAATTTACGTCCATATTGAAACTTCAAGTATTTGGTGCCACATTTAAAACTCCTCCATATTTCCACAGATGATCTACTGGGATATGAAGCACAAATTACTCATTTAGAGACATCAAATCAAATCCTGCTCTCAGTTGCACTAATGTAAATCCAAAAGAAAAAAACTCTCCACTTCAGTAAAAAAAGAAATCACTTCAGATTTAAGTAAGAGTAAAAAAATTAAATTGGCCTCACCTTCTGTACCTAAGATGACAGAGTTGTGACTGTAAGAACAAAAAATTCCTCACAAGCCCACGCTATAATATGGATTCAAAGCATTTGAAAGCAAAAGAAAGATTGAAATATCACAACTTCTGCTATCCGGAGGGAGGACTGCTCCTTTCAGTGTTTAGGTGGGTAGGGAGGTCCCGTGCTCCTGTCACTTTGGTGGTTCCAGCCCATTGGCAATTTTCCTGACTACTTTAAGAGCATCTGTTTTATCAGCCCAAGTGTTGCACTCCTTCACTCTGAACTGCTTTCCCTGCTCATAGCAGTGTTGTCACCCTTTTTCGCGCTCCCTTCCTTTCCTTGGTTAGTGTACGTTACAGAAAATTTCTTTAAGAGCTATTATTGGCCTCACAAAAATGTACTTGTTCTCACAGGCAGAAGCTTCTTGGGCAGTTCTCTGTTGAACGGTAGGGTGACCCACTCGCAGGACACGACGTCCTCAGACATAACCAACTCCAAAGCAAGACCTTGGAGGACCAAAGAAAAAGCAATCATCATTTTGCTGGCAGCACTCCCTTCCCAAATAACAAGTTGTGTCAACTTTTGCTGGGAGCAACACAACAATTCTGCATTGGTAGCCGTGCTCATAAACTTAAATCTGATGTTGATATTCAACACTGCTCACAAACTATATTCACATGCTTATTTTCAGTCAAGAAATGAATTGGCTTGGGAAGTTTGAAATAAATCTGCTTTATTTTATTTTTAACTATGTGAGCATGTACCAGCAGAAATTCTGATACTAAGGAGGGGTTTCTCATGTGTATTTTTCCATCCTGATCATTCAAAAGCAGTTTTCTCCTAAAAGTTTTAACTTTTAATGTAATTTACATGCAATGAGGTGCATTAGTATTTCATTATGTTTGAGATTATACACGTACATAATTCAGGATATTTAAAGTCATGGTTGCTGTAGAAACCATAATTGTATTTCTAGTTAAATCATTAAAGTTGACATCATTTATGAAATTACAGAATATTATGCAGGAATAAGAACTCGACAGAGTAAAGCCACTTTACAGCTGAGCTCCATCCATGTACATATACATCAGGAAATGCAAAATTAAGGCATCTCCAAGGACTCTGAATAATGTAAGGAGCTCCAGTCCCATCTCAGACATAATTTGGTCAATTTTCTCTATTGCATTATAGTTGCAATTTGCTTTCATTGAAATGTCTTTTGGGGCCAGTTGATATATGGGCCCACTTCAAGATCCAGTGGGACTGGTTTTATTGGGCTTGCTCTAACTAGGGCACTACCTACAGCCTCCAAAACAGGATACAAATCAGAAGGAGGAAAAATGAATACTGACATTTCTTCATCTCTCACTTTGATCTCACATACAGCTTCCCCTTCCCCTCCTAAACATACCACCATCCTCTGGGAAGCCAATGGGCATTTCCTGGAGCTCTCACCTCCTGCCCAAGAGTAGCCCCCAGCAAGGACAGGGATGTTTTGGCATAGCTTGTTTGGAAGCAGAGCTCGTCACTCAGGCATGTGCGCCCTTGCGGGATGCTGGAAACGGTGCTCTGAAGACAGCTGCGAGCACAGAAATCACTCTCTCAACCAGACTGTCTCATCATAGCTAATGATTTCGTGTCCCCGCACACCTGGGAGCGGGGACATGTGCTGTTCTTGACACACTGCTGGAAGACAAAATCCCTGTTTATGGATCTGCCTTTGCTCACAGAAGCCCAGGACTACGCAATGGAGAACAAATGCCTTTAAAATTGATACTCTACCACCTCTTGAAAAATATGAGCTACTTTCCAAACAGGGAACAGCTGCGGGCTGATATCTGGATCCTTCTAGTCACACGAAAACTGTCTAAATTAATCATGTCTTATGTTCCGAGCCATAACAGAATTAGCATTCAAGCACACAGCACCTAAATCATTACTTAAATTATCATAATTTGTCAGATGAATCCTTCTCTCCCTTTCTAGTGATAGCCCATAGTTAATTGAAGTATTGTGTAATATGAAACTTGCTGGGAAAATCTTAAAAATTTTAGAATTTCCAGGTAAAAAAGTACTACCAGATCATTGGTATCAAGACATGTGAGTCTTCTCTGCTGAACTCCAACAGTTATGTCAGCATCAGCATTGGGTTTATATACTTCATTATACTGTAGTTTTCCTTGTAATTTCTGGAGACTTGCAATCGTATTTAATTATTCCCTGTAGAAATGCCATTTATTATCTGCATTGACTGAAAAACAAATGGAAGAAGCTACAGAAGACAAAAAATAGCCAGTACATCGCTGCAGTTAGGATTCCCTCCTTGAGACACTGTGCAGATAAGCAAACTTCTTAAATAGAGCCAGCAACCTGGGAAGCAATGTACAGTCCTCCTTGGGAGAGAGGAGTGGGAAAGGAGGATGAAAAGCAGAATACTATTCCTTCTTCCTTCCTGCAGCTGAAGGATAAGGAGTGAGAGGGCTTGCATTTCATCAGACTTACCAGAACTAATACCTGCTCGGGAGACCATACAGACCTCTCACAGCCGCGAGATGAATCATCTCTCTTTTCTTTCTGCTCTTGTAGCTCATCCTGCAAGACAGCCAGGCCCTTCTACTATTTCCTTCTACTTCTTCCTCTGCTCAAAGTCTTTGCACACATAAACATGGTGGGTTTTTTGACCTGAGTTAACCAAGCAGTTCTATCACGCCATAACCATAAGGTGGTGTCTTTTAGCACTGAACACCAACCCTCTCCCTCCTGTTCTGCCACCCACCCCCATGTGAAACCCAGTAACCAGTACTGAGAGTTTTTCCATCCTTTTCTCCATTGAGTTGTTTGCTCCTTGCTCCAGACTCCAGGCCCTCAGAGGCAAGGAACAGCTTTTTGCTCTAACAGCAGCGTGCATGTGGTCTCCACTCAGAGCTCTTAGGTACTACATAACATAAGCTACCAGCTAACAATACTAAATGCCAGATACAACAACAATAAAAAACACAGCCCAGTCCCCTCACCTCTCTCTGGAGCAGAATTTCAAGCCTGTTTCTCACAGAGAAATGTTATTCCACCTCAGCACGTATAAATTGCCTAGTGCCCTGCTGTACTATTGCCATCCTATCTTTCAGGGACCAGGACTAGTGAAAAAATTATCAATAAGCCACAACTACATCAAAGTGCTTGCACCTAGTTACTACTAGTTAATTCTTTATCTGGTTTATGTGCTTCAAGAGAGAGAAAGGTTAGAGTCAATATGTGGATTGGCTTTTTGCTCTGTCTTTTAAGAGCTTTAAACTCTAAGCTCTTTGTAGCTCCTCAGCCCTTTGTGCAGATGTTTTCCTGAGAGCTGCATCACCACAGAAGCCTTCTCCATCAGCTTTCTGGGGAAGGGCTGACTATTTGGTAGAGGCACCTACCACTTTCCTGGGATTGCAGTGGGAGTCTAGACAGCGAACTAGCGGGACTTGAGAAGGCAAATACTGAATGGGACGAATTTGTAAATTCAGGAGCAGAAAGATGTAGAATAAAAGCCAAGGCAGGTTGTCCACAGACAGCAAAGCCAGATCCTGTAAGTCATGTGTATAATGTTCTTGTGTGAGGATTACAGCACCCAGCTTTGGCCTCCTTCTTAACAAACTCCCCTCTAAAATAAGTACATGTGAATAGGAGGCTGCATTTCTCTTAGCTCAAAAATCTGCTTCCTGCTCTTGCTTCCTTCTCCCCATGACTAAGAACAGAAAAATCACCATGGGTTGGCATAAACATCATCCCAAAAGGCAGGTCATCTCTTGCTGCTTGCTGATGAGATAGGGACTTCAGCCCGTTCCTACTGTTCATTATAAAACCTTTAAAGATTTACTAGAACACAAAGTTATTAAGGTTATCACGGTGTTTGATAGTCTTAGCTGTTTGTACTAGATAAGATTCCCCTGCGTCTTTAGGGCAGTGTCCCCAGAGTGTCCCCCCACAAAAATCTGATGTACCATCTACTTTCTACTGTCACTACTAATTATTTCTGACTGATTAACTTCCTCTACTGAATGACTATTACACTGCTTAAATCAGGAGGATTAGCAGAAAGTCAAACTATACCTTTGAACATGAATCTATAACAATTATAAAACAAACTCAAAGGTAACACACTATTCTAGAGGATTTAGGAGCAATTCCTCATCAGCTGTCATTCAGACTTCTGCAGTCTGAGCTAGTTATTTCAAATTGGGAATATCTGGCAAAGATGTAACTGCTGTTTTAATGAATAATTATAGTTTTTTTAAAATATTCACTTCAAAACTTTAAACCCTGTAAAATGCAATGAAATTTCGAATCTTAATGAAAATTCAAACCTAAAATCAGATTTATCAAGCATTCTACTAACATTCTCAAAAGTCCATAAAATTGAGCCCAACAAGAAAAGAAAGCACTGAAATTTGTGCATCATACCAATGATACTACTAACAGTCTCACCAGATTTTATACAGAACTTACACTAGTTAACTAGTGTAACTAGTTAGTTAGGTAAACTAACATGGTAGGTACCAGTTTTCCTAAATAAATAAAAAAAAAATAATTAAGAAGCTCATTCAAAGGCCACCGGAGTCATTAAAGAAAGGCCGACTTCACTTATTTTTTTATCCAAGTTTACATATGAACTCCAAGACTTGGCCTTATGTAAGTAAGGAACTGAGTTCTAAATTGGAGAATAACAAGCACAGGAGAATGAAGCATGTCCCTGCAGATCTGCATGTGGTAATTCATATTGTAGAGATCCATGTCTTTATTAAAGGTTAGGGTTTTTCATATGCTGTTCTGTGGCTTCATCAATACCGCCAGTTAAGACTTCAAAGTTCAAAGCAAAGCACCAAAGATTTTCATGCTTATCGATGACCTAGTAATAACGTACCTAGCTCCCTTTACTATAAAAAATTACAATAGATTTCTAGCACTCCCACTTCCTGACAGGGCTGGAATGAGCAGCTCTTTTGCTATTTAATTATGGCATTTTTTTCCCCCCATACTATGTGTAAAAAATAAAAAGGAAGAGATGGGAAATTGTACACACTTCTTTTATTCTGCTTAAATTACAGTCCTGACATCTGACAGAGGACTCCTGCCAGAACAGGTTGTAATTTCATCTTGTCACTAATGCCAGTTCTGTAGTCGACTTTAAGTTTTGTGCTTTTAGAAACGTCTCTTCTTGCCCCTTAGCAGGCAAGGCCCTCAGATGTGTGTTGAGCCAGCACCACGCAGATGGGAAGTGCATTTCAAAACTTATTAGTCAAACATTACCCCTCTTTAATCACAGCTCTGCTGCGTCTTACTGTAGACTTGCTTATTACTGTTGCTTTGGTGACAGCAAAATTACCCTAAAAGATTCAGCTAATGGTAAAACTAATCTTTTAAATACTTTTCTCATTGTTCTACATTTATCAGTTTTATTTTTATTTGTACATAGGTGTCCTGATTTTACTTTCATTGATGTTGCTCCTTCGGCTTCTTACATTCTTGTGGATTGTAAAAAGAATATACAGGGGAAATGACAACAAATTAATTTTATAAATGTAACGCATAGAGGGGAGGCCTACAAAGCTGTCCTTCCTCGTGTATCATTGCCGCTTATGGCATATGAATTTAGATGTTCATTACTGGATGATGTAACTCATAAAAGTACGTCATTTATGTAATTTCTTTTTACCTTTTGCAAATTTAGTGAGTTTTCCTAATTTATCATGCAATATTTTATAACTCAAAGAGAGAGGAGAAAGAATAATTTACCCATATATTCGAGTAACAGTTTTTCATGGCTTGCCAATGGAGGAAGAGGCCCCAAACCAGATCATCCTCATGTTATCTCAATAAAAGGAACTACAGCTCTTGGTCTATAGCTCTGCCAGACACAAGGTGCTGATTCCTGCGTTCGTCATCTCTTAGGCGTGTGCTTTCAGTATCAGAGATCCTTGTCTGGTTTAGATGGGTCTGCATGGAACTGCCCCCTCAGCATCAGGAAGACGGCGGACAGTCTGCAAATCCCAACAAACTCTAACTGCAGCTGCAAAGAAAAGCAACATAAATCTCAAAGAGATTAAATCTGTTTCTGAATTGGTTCAGCAGACCAAGAGCCTTTTCCCCTGTCTAGCAGTTTTTCACCACCATGCTGGAAATCCAGTCCATGCTGACAGCTGGGAGAAGCCACATCAGCCTCTCCCCAAAAACACTGGATTGGGAGGTACGGCAGAGGCAAAACAGGAATGTCTGTCAAGTGACAATTACTGTTACCATTTTTCTCCCCCCACACACACATTTTCCATGCCCCTTTTCTCCCCACATTGGTCAAGTGACCATCTTCTGTTTTCGCTTGCTGGTGCAGAACAATTTTGGGTACAGTGTAGAAAACAGCCTTAGTTTGCCTGTGTGGACTTCACACCATCCAACTACAGCCATCACATACGTAGGGTCCTAGTTTAAGGCACTCATCCAGTTCTTTCTAAAGTCTGAGAGAAACATAAATTAACATGGGCAATTCACTCCGTCTTACACAGCACTCTTACCATTTGATAGACTCGCCCTGAAGACATTTCTTCCTCCTCAAACAGTAACATTTCTGTAATTCCAACATGATAATTAGGGCCATAAAAACCCTTCAGAGAGAACAAAGCGTGTGCTACAGCCTGTGTTGTGATAAGCAAACCAGGAAAGGAATGAAAATCAAATTCTTTTAACTTACATATAACTACTTAAGGCAATTTTTTAAAAAAAGCACTACAAATGGCCCATTCTGATTATGATGTTCCAGGTGCCCTCAGCACTGAGTTGCAGAAATTTATCTGAACTGTCATTTATCAGTGAATAATCTACCTTCTGCCTGCTTCACTTTCTCGCTCCTGCGCATCACCTCTGAATGCAGCTTTCTGAATGTAAAGAAGTGCAGGCCAGTGAGGTAGGAGTGGGTTTGGGATAAACCCTTTTCTTTCTAGACTCTTGGTGGCACATTAGATGCGTAACTCTTTGTAAAGCAAGTCAAGGTTGGGTTATGTGGTCTTGGTAGGGAGTCAAATTCATGGAGTGCATACTAGATGAATCAAATTTTTCCCCAGCAATATCCCATCACTTGAACTACTCGCTAAGGCACTCCTGCTCTCAAATATACGTTACAGAGATAGTGGGCAGCTCTGCACTCTTCCTCCCGTTTGCTCCCCAGCTGTGCACACTGGGTGTGTAGCATGGGAACAGGCACCCCACACACTCAAGGGACTGGAATAAATGCAAGATACACCCACCACGCAGGCTCACTTCCAGTTTTATCCTCTGAATTGTGGAGTCAAGGAAATCACGCTGCATTTAGGCAGCTGTTTTGTTCTCAGTTTGCAAACATTAAACTGTATTCAGTCATCTGGCAGAACATGACAACTTCTTCCTACATTAATAATTTCAGTCCTAGTACTGACACAGAGCAAGCCTGAAAGGTGTGATGTGCTATTATTATCTCTCATTCTGCCAGCAGATTTCAGATTACAATGTAGTTACTTTTAATGTTAGTTTTTGAAATTTCCCATCAGGCCTTTAACAAGAAATGTTAATGCGATAGAAGATCATATAGTCTGCATTAGGTTTCTCACCAATTCTAAAATGTGAAACTTAAAATGGAAACACTTAATGGCACGATAAATTGAATCCAAAAGCTCTGTTATTGAAAACGGGTGTATATATTGGCTGTACAAAAGAATTCTCCTGCTCTTGCCTACATCGAGTTTTTATAGCCCTGCTCCCCTTTTAGATAGCCATTTGTTTCAGAGGAAAACTGACTTTTAACCTGCCAGAAGACTACAAAGCTTGGTTCTCCTGTCAGTTCCTTGAGGAAGATGCTCTCATATTGACTTTATTCATAAAGTTTATCTTCATGCCCTTTTCTTCATTTTAAGATAGACTTTGAAGATGAAGGTGTAGATAAGGAAAAGTTGTGGTCATTGTGATCTCTAGATATTGAGATATCAAAATTCTCCTCATTAACAACGAGAAGTTAGCATATCTTTTGTTTGTCAGAACCTCCCCCCCAAAAAAAGCTAATACCAGAGATATTGGGAAAAGAAAAAAAAAAAACCACCACCACAACCAACTGATCTCATACATGAAGACATAGTAACTGTCAAGCTAGGAAAAAAGATTTAATTCTCAGTGTTAAGCTCAAGTATTTTTTCTACCACAAATGCATATGCAGTACCAATTGCAACTAGGGGGAGAAGTACAAACAGCTTTCTGATATTGCAATGCACATATGTTTTTCCTCTAATTCACCCTCTGTAAGGCAGCCTGTGTCCTGGACATGATCAGGGACCAGTATAGTTGCATTACCTATCTCAGTGCACTACACAAAAATATGGGGCAGGACTAACCAGTGTGCCAGGAACAGTGAACCTGCAAAAGTCTCACTGCCTCCATTTTCTCTTTTTCTGGGAGCACTTCTGTGTTTTGCAGCATACTGCGAGCGGTGCCACCCCTGCATTCACTCCCTGCTTCTCCAATGAATGGGATTTTGGATAAAACCAAGGGCTTTGGCACTTCTCTAACCAAATCTTGGGTTGGTTCCCCATTTCCCCCATCCAGTTACAATTAAATACTGCACCTTTTCCAAATGTTATGTTCTGAAGTCTTTTGTAGAAATAACCGTGAAGTGGAGATAAGCTCATTGCTGAAAGCCTTGAATCTCATCTGTTTACTTTCTACTGCTTCCAGCTTTTCTCATAGCGATAATATCCCTCTTTCTGGCAATACTTTGATTTGTGCTCTAGCACCCAACCAAAAGCATTAGCTTTCAGACAGAAAATAGTCTATTCATCTTCTGCTGCACCATTGTCCCCTGCTCCTATGAAGAATTCCTCTGGGCTAATGAGACTCCCATCATCTCCTTTGTCCAAACTGTTTTCTTTGTTTTTTTACTGAACACTTATTGTTATGTTGGCATGATGAGGTTTTTTTAATCAATTTACCTTTGGAATTATCTTCTAGGTTTTGAAAACTTTTGAGCTTCACCTAGCATCCTACCTTATAGCCCTTCCTGGGCCTTTGGATTTGCTGCTACCTTCACAAATTCAAATCATTGCCCACTATTGGCTTCACTGCTGAGTAACTTCCTCTTGGTAAACTCTCACTGGTCTGGTGAGGGTTAAATTTTGATCTCCCGTAGTCCCTCTCTGAGCATCTTACAGCCTTTTATCAAATACTCAGTTGTCCTTACATTGCAAGACTTAGTTTTCAGTCTTACACAAGTTGCAAAGGCTCCCAAGTTCCACTTTTCTTTACATACTTATCACACAAAAGCATTTCGCTCCTATTTTTCATTTTTATTTAGATCCTAGCTCCCCTCCAATGTCTGTACTGTACTTTCGTAATTATTGTCCCGAGTTAACAGAAAACAGTAAAAAAAAAAAAAAATCAAAATCAGCAACTGTGAAATACAAGGCTACTTCTAACCATCTCCCTTCTTGCTGGCACACAGCACTTACAGGCAGAAGATGAAGCACAGTTTCCAGAGGGATTCAGGTCTGATGGGGCTTTTAACTGCTCTGTTTTTCCAGTTTCCAGAACGTTTTATTATTTCGCTCTAAAATGAAGGAAGACAGACTATCAGATAGAGTTTTCTTTCATTCAGCAACTATTTGATCAGCACTGCATAAGGGCTGCCTCAGACCAAACTTCTACCAAACCCTGCGAGAGCCCTTTACAAGTTCAACTCCTCCAGTAACAAGTCATCCATTGGCATGACTGGTTTTGCTGACAATGCACATTTCCCCTAGAAATATGCTATGATACCTTGGCTACCATTAAAATGTTTATATAAAGGCTTAAGTACAGTTTGTGCATTTTACAATGGTTTTGGAATACTAGAGATAAAAGGAATAAGAGATTGTCATGATTATTTATATTTAGCTGAAGCTCACAGCAAGGGGCATTTGCCCTCTTTTAGCCCTGCCAGTAGTTGTAGGGTTCAATCCAGAAGTGAAACATGTCACACGTTTAAAATTTATCTGTCCCTGCTGATCCATCTTGGATGACAATTGTTGGGTGAGAGAGGAGAAAGGGGCCAGGAAAACCACACGGCTTCCACCTCTAGCTGCACCTGCTTCTCTTTGAGAGCAGGTTTGGTCCTGCAAGCTGAAAAAAAAAAAAAGAACAGTTCTCTAACGCCTCTCTAAAAAGTAAGACATGCACAAAGGCCAAGACGTGAATGAAACACATTGCAGACACCACAGTCATGTCATGCTGGGGTTGACCCTTCTCTTCATAGCCTTGATGAAGACTTCAGGGTCTAGGTGTGAAGGCTGCAATGACCTCACCTGGGAGCAACTCCTTCCTAATAACTCTGGCATTTTGTGTCTGCTGGCAGCCGTGAAGTTTTATAATGCAGCTTCATGGGTGCAGCTGCTCTTAAGATAAAAAAAAGACCCTTCAGCCACTTGCAGTTTTCTTACAAGTTCTTACAATTGAAGTAAAAATACACTAAAAGAGAATGTAAATCAAAACATTATAGTACATACTGTCTATATGTGCATATAGGTATATAGTATATAACTGAAGTTATATTGGGATGCTGACCTATGTATTTAACATTTTGTGATTGTAACAGTCCTGAATAAGACCTGATGAACAGGACTAGAAGCTGCATTACAAATATAAGTAGTATACTTTACTGAAAATGTATGGTTGATGATTCCTGTGCACAAAACCCAGGAAATAGTGAACTATGATTTCTAGAACAAACCTATTTCATCCCGCTTGTACTTTGAATTGTTAAATTATATGGTATTCACTTTTATGCTTTAATATTTCTGCAGTGTTACTAAGTTACAGTAATGTGGAACAACATTTTATCTGCCTTCAGACAGATCCTGGTCTCAGATAGACAAGCATAAATCTGGAGTAACTCAATTGTTCTTGAGTTTTCTCAGGAGTTACACTAATTTAGCTAACAATTGTCTTCAGACTATTGAATGAATTGCTTTACAAGGCAATATTTAATGATAATATTTTTAAATTAATATAGAAGTGTCTTTCAGTTATATTTTACATAAGACAGTTATATTTTACATAAGATGCATTTCAAATGCATTAATGCAATTACCTTGTTTTATAGATACTGAACATTCAAGTAGGCTTTTATCAGTGCCAGAAAGCCAGTGGCAAGATCCTACTGGCAAAACTCATAGCAAGACCGAACTCTAAATGCGCACACATTTCCATTTGTAAGCTGAGACTTCAACGATTAAAATAATTACTGAAATTCCACAGACTTGGACGAAATTATGTTCTACATACGAGATTTTTTTTAATGCACATTTGTTTCAGCCTGCAACCTGCATATACTATGCCAAATCTTGCTTGTTCCAAAATCAGCATCACTGAGTTCCCATTGGCTCCAACAGGAACAAAATTTGGCCTACGTTCCCTGATGGTGGAAGACAGTTGAAAGAAATGCAGTGTTATGTACTTGTTTAACTTTGCTACCTGAAAAACCTCTTTCTTCAAACACACCAAAGCGCATCAGTTCTCACTGAAAACTTAATCTGTGTTTGTAGCTCACCGACCAAGAGAGCCACTTTTCAAATCTCCAATCACACAACCGGGACCAGAAAAAAAATTAGAAATGCTGCTTCTTACTTCTTACTTTTTACGCATCTTAATCCCACCCACCTACACACTGAAAAGTAGGAAGAATAAACATTCATTTAGCTTAAATCCACCATACAGCGGAAAACAAGTTCTTTGGCTCCCTAATGCGCTTAAAGCGTATCTGCACTTAAAGCGCATGTGTGAGAGGGGCAGGACTGTCAGCAGCATGCAAAATCAAGCCCCTCCAGTATCACAAAGCATAGATGCTTGGAGCAGGTTATGCTTTTGGAGCAGGTTATGCTTTTATCCCTCAGCGTAATCTTCTATGGAGGGACCCCCACAGCGCATATGGAGGGGGAAGAGCTCGGGGGCAAAGTGAGATTTGTCTATCTGCTCATGTAAGTTTTTCCTCCCCTGGGTCTCCACAGGTGCAGTTCAGAGACTATCGCAGTTCACAGGAGATGCCCCACTAATTTCTTGGGACTTAGACCCTGGTCATATTGCAACCCCCTGCATCAATGATTTAATCCCTCAGTTATCTCCTTTTCTACATACTCAGGAACTGCAGTAACAAATTAAGTAACTCTAGAGGTGCCAGAGACAAACTGAGAGTGTGAAATATCGGAAGGTAGTGGTACATTTCCATCCTCTCATCAGTGAGCACCGAGCCGTGAGTAAAAGCTGCTATACCTCCCGGGAGAGCAGAGAGCATCCAGCCTTCAGCTCCAGCCAATAAATTTCAACCACAGCATTTGTCCTGTGATTACAAATCAAATTTGTTTCCATCTGGCTGTCAAAGCTGAAGCAGCACTCAGCCAAAATATCACTGACTATTTTTCAATGGCTACATTGTCCTTTAAACATTACCTATGCTTTACTTACGTATAAAAATAACAGTGCAGCCACTGAGGTAGGGGAACATGGAGCGTGATATAATTAAAAAAGGACTGGCATTATATCTTCAAATAAAGTGGTACAAAGAGTCGTGTATATCTAGTGTCTTATAAAAAGTTTGTGGAAAAGCGCTGATTGTTTCACAGTATTCATCCCATGTCCTTGAACAGCAAATGTATTTACATACAAATTATCAGAAAATCAATAATCATTGTTTCCAGAGATGAAACTCTTTCCTCATGCCCATATTAAATTTCAGTTTTCCCCTCTAAACAAACATGCTGTTACTGAGAAGAAGGAAGAAAGAAGAAACGATCCACAAACATCAGATCAAATCATTCATCTGTCCAGCCTGTGACTGAAGCTTTGGCGTGGTCCCGTGAGTTAACCCTCTGAATGGGAAGCGCACGCCTGTGCCTGCTCCCCGTGAACGCGGCCAGTCTTGCAGAGCTACAAACACCTCTGGGCTACAGCACCAAAAACGATTCTCTGCCCACTCAGATGATCTCCCATCTTTGTCCCTGAGCTGTATATACACAAACCAAATTGAGTGATTTTTTTCTACCAGCCAAGGATCTCCTCTGGGTTTTCTGCAATAACAAAGATGAAGTTCATTATTCATGTGACTGCTGCAAAAAGATTATTCCAAGGCCTAATATTGCCCTTTTGTTCAAGCAAACCTCACGCTGAAGCGAAGAATTTTATTTTATTAATGTTTGCATAAGAACAAAGAACAAGTTCTTTTTTTTTTATTTACTGAAGCAAAAAAATGAACAGTGAACATTAAAACACTACATGGGTTTAGATATTTCAAAACCCCAACAGCTACAGTTTAATAGATGTGTATTTTTCACCTGCATAATGAATGTTTCTAAATATACTCAGAGAAAAGGAAGACTATTTACCTTTCTAAGATTTGCAGCCATATATATGGAAACAATTTACTATGAGTATACTTCTGGTGAAAGAAAACAGCTCCATTACAAGGCTGAAATGTAGCTTTGATTGCAAAACTGCTGAAACACCCATGTTTTGCATCCTAAATGTCAAATAAAAAACAGTCGACCCCAGAATCTTGAGATGAACTGTACACAAACCAGCGAGTAATCAAATGCAAAATATGATTTAAAATCTTGCATAGTGGTTCATGCCCAGATCTATTTATATGCTGAAATACTTCAAAATTATATCAGCTGGAACTTCTGCCTCCATCCCAACACCTCACATTCATCATTTTAAAAAATGATGGTATTTGAAGGCTGTTCATTTCAAAATGCCATCGATTGTGACTTTCACATCATCCTTTAAAATCCCATCACCCATTTCTTTGATTTCTTTGATGTAGCCAACACTTATGGCACTTCATGCCATTTCCGACACTCTAGGCTAACAGAGACGTTGGCACAACCTGGCAGACTGGACAAAAGAATTGCTGGCGAGACCTACAGGAACCTCCCAGGAGACCTGTGCTCTCCACAGGCAGCGGCAGGAAGCTGGGCAGGGCATCCCCCAGCAACCAAGATGCCTATTTAGACAACGGAATCATGTTTTCGCATCACAAACTTCTAAAGGAAGGAAATTCATATTTATACTATGTTATATTAATTATATATTACATCATTATATTCTCCCATAGGTAACTTTTGGTACAGAAATTCAGTCATGTTCCATCTGCTTTTAAAAGTGACTATGTGATAGTTCCGTGTGTTTAAACTGCTTTATCCATAGCAAAAATTACTGTTGAATACATAGCAAAAGCCAATATCACTGTACAGATAATTAATATACTCTAAAGGGTTGATTTCCCACATCTTTATTCTTTGTATCACCTGCAAAAGAATCTTCTCCCAGACCCCATAAAGAATAATCCTTTGTTTTTCTTTTTGCTTAATTTTTGTCAATTGCTTTCTTAGAAGCCTAGTAAATAACACTTGGTTTCCCGCAGGATATTAAATCCTAGAACTCTATGGCTCAAGTTAAGACTGTAGTTTATCATTTGAGCAACAGATAAGTCTTCAAATCCTATAAGCAAAGCACTAATTACGTGCAGCTTTTTATGCGTGTCTTCTATATGTAAATGAGAAAGTACAAACCTATTACAAATTAAGCCTGGGAAAATGGGCATCTTTCTGTTGTTGCCTCCTATTCAAGCCAGTGCCCTTGTAGGGGGTCTAATCATCTAGAGAGAAAGATCTGCCACTGGCAAGCCACTAAGGTCACAGGTATTACTCCTCTGAAGAGCCGGCTTTATTTATCCTAACCCACTAAGCAGGTAGTTTGACAGTCTGCACGGGAGCGACTGCTGAAATACAGCAACCAAATCCCTGCTGAAACCAGACGAGGAAAAAACTCCTGACATTTCTTTACCTACCTAGGAAGGTTTTTTTTCTTGCCTACATGGCTTGATTTTGGTGCATGCAATGGTCAGTTGCACAACATAAACAATGATGTTTAGGTGGTAAATTTGTTCCAAATTCTACTTATGCTTCATCCTTTTACACATAATTATGTTGCTCTACACCTTCAGGTGGCCCATACTCCATAAAACCACAGGACCACAGTGTCCCAGGAGACTCCAACATTAGATTGCATCAGCGGGGGCTTTGATTGGTTGAGTTATGAAAAGCCCTCAGGATTGAGAGTCCACTGCTGGTCCGTCCCCCAGGGTGGAAAACTTTTTTTCCAATCTCCAACCCCAACCTCACAAGACACAACCTGTGGCCCCGCCACGCTGTCTGGCACTGAAGGAGAGTCCGACTCCATCATCTTTGCACCTGCTCTTCAAGTAGCTACAGGGTGCTGTTAAATCATCCTTAGCCTCTTCTTCAATGCACTAAACAAGCCCAGTTTCTTCAGCATCTCCTCCCAGGTCTAGTGCCATAAACCCCAACCTCTCCCGTTCCTGTAGTTACACTTGCTTTCTTGTGAATGATCACAGCGGTACTTTGACACATTGGTAAGACAGTAATAGTTATAGTACCAGATACCAGTTTATTGACAGTAAAAGGCCTCTAGCAGTGATAAAAGCTCCTTCCTCTGTAACACTTTCCTCAAAAATTTGCAACAGGTACCAGGCACTGCCAAAAAAAGCATAAGTTGCCCAGGCTGTTCTTGCTTCTCACTGTTCTTGCTCTGGAGAAGCTCAGGTTTTTGTCTGACAAGGCTTCACATTGGAGGTAAATTTTAGGGGCAGGATCATCCTTTAGCAGATGAAAGGGGAAGAGCACACGTTAGGAAGACTAGTGAGCTGCCCACCCCACAGGGTTGCATGAGTATTGGGAAGGACAAATGCTTCCCTGAGAAGAGAACAAGGATCAGGACCACCCACCAATCTTGGTGGCCAACAGAGCACAAGAGGCAGTTGTGACCCCTGCTCAGCCACGGTGAGACCCAGCTCCTAATGCATTCCCCCTCCACATCCCACAGGCTCTGCCAAACTCTCTAGTCAGCCATGAGATGAGCATACATATTCACCTACTGCCATGCAACTCTCCCCACCTACACCCTACCTGAATATTCCTCCTGAAGAAGGGACCTTGTTCTGAGTCTCCCGCTTCCCTGGGATCTGGGACTTTTTTCTCTATTTTCCAATGTTTTCTTTTTTTTAACATTTTGCACACCTAAGCATGCACTGCCAATTACACTCAATTTATCTATTCCTGCATTACAAATTTCTAAGTGGGCCCTGTTCATCCTTTCAGTTCTGTTAATAAATCATTTTGGTTGCATGCAGATGCCTGCCAAAATAAGGAAGATTCATGAGACCGAGTTACAAACATTTATTAATTAGAGGGATCAGGGTGTCACAAGAACAATACATCTATCCCAAACTGAGAGCTGGCAAACTATCACTGTAGTGCACCACTATAGCAATGTGATAGACAGGAAAAAGCAGCATATATAACCCTCCTGCTTTAGGAGTCCCCATTATAGCATTAACTTTCCAATCTTTGCCCTCGAGGCTCTGGGCAATGCTGCCAGGTGGGAGAACACAAACTACACATTATTTCTTTCTTCCCTTGAGCCAGTCCAGCTATACCCATCCCACTTTCAGATTACTTGTACCGGACCTTGAACACAGTACTACCTTGAAAATACCAGACTATCACAGAAAATACTCCAATGTAGAAATATTCTCTATGAGCCTTGTAGGAAGCAGCACAGACATACAACCCCTCTGGGAGCACAGTTCTTGTACCTTCTCGTGCAAGTACCATGTTGTCTTTAGCCTGAATGCCGATCCTGTTTTGCAGGTAGTGAGTGCATAATTGAACCACCTGCTTTCCAGGCCCTCTGATGCAAGTGTGCTATTTCATGATTTCATAGAATCACAGAATCATTAAGGTTGGAAAAGACCTCTAGGATCATCAAAGTACAACTGTAACCCCAACACCAACATGCCTCCTAAACCATGTCCCCAAGTGCCACGTCTACACGTTTTTTGAACTCCTCCAGGGATGGTGACTCCACCACCTCTCTGGGCAGCCTGTTCCAATTCCTGACCACTCTTGCAGTGAAGACATTTTTCCTAATATCCAATCTAAACCTCCCCTGGCGCAGTTTGAGGCCATTTCCTTGCATCCTATCGCTAGTGACTTGGGAGAAGAGACCAACACCCACCTCGCTACAACCTCCTTTCAGGTAGTTGTAGAGAGCGATAAGGTCTCCCCTCAGCCTCCTCTTCTCCAGACTAAACACCCCCAGCTCCCTCAACCTCTCCCCATCAGACCTGCTCTCCAGACCCTTCCCCAGCTTCGTTGCCCTTCTCTGGACACGCTCCAGCACCTCAATGTCCTTCTTGTCCTGAGGGGCCCAAAACTGAACACAGCATTTGAGGTGCAGCCTCACCAGTGCCGAGCACAGGGGCACCATCACTGCCCTGCTCCTGCTGGCCACACTATTCCTGATACAAGCCAGGATGCTGTTGGCCTTCTTGGCCACCTGGGCTCACTGCTGGCTCATGTTCAGCTGGCTGTCAGCCAGCACCCCCAGGTCCTTCTCTGCCAGGCAGCTTTCCAGCCACTCTTCCCCAAGCCTGTAGCATTGCATAGGGTTGTTGTGACCAAAGAGCAAGAGCCGGCACTTGGCCTTGTTAAACCTCATAAAATTAACCTTGGCGGAGGTTAATTTGCAGTGGATGAAAGCAAAACAAAGTTTCCACCGTGACACTGGGCATTAATAACCCATAAATAAACTGTCATGTTGAGAGCAGGAACAGCTTGTCAGGTGGATACATTTCTTCTCTCCAAGTAGGAGCAGACAGAGCAGAAGGACACACCAATTCTTCACTACCTGCACTAGCAGGCTGAATCTGTCTCCAAGCAGACAGGGAAGATTTCCGAAGACCTACCAAATTCACAGAGGACAAGCCCTCTGTGAGCTGCTGATATCCCTGGATTCACTGCTAGCCACCAACGCAGCTAAAACGGTCACTGGCTAACATGGTCCTGCCTGCACAAAAGCCAAGAAACACATTCCTCCCACAGTGCAGCCCTGCTCCTAAAGATTAAATATTTCCCAAGCTCTTTCCCACCCCAGTGCCAACAGTCTGCTTGGAAGTTTCTTTTAAGAAGTGGTGACAAGAAATATATTCTGATCTAAACTTTTTATTCTCATATATTGAATATAGCTTCAACTTCTATTCGCTTTTCTATTATTTTATGTTTATATCTGCTTAATTCACTTTGCTTCTCTAGCACACAGAAGCCAGTTGGACATGGAAATGTATTTAATGAAGCAATTCTCTGGTATCCACCTCTTGTTTTCTACCAGCCTTGCTGCCTCCAGAAAATGCCAGCTAGTAGATGTCACGGCCAGGGACTTCAAACTGTCAATACAGCTGATTTTTCACTATCGCACTTCCCTCTGCGAGCTCTGGCACTCTTCTTTAAACCTTTCTGCCCTGGATGACAAACTACCGACACAGGTGTGAGGTGGGATACAACCATCTAAGTCGAGATGTGACAAAGTCATCAGTGGCTCAAAGAAGGCATTTTGTTTGCTCCATTTCAGCCTGTCACCATGTCTTGTTTGGGCTGACTCATTAAAAAGCCACAAAGGTTACTCAGTCATGCTCAGACTACAGATTTCCATAGTCATATTGTCTCTAAATATTTAAATAACCATCTTGCAGTCACAGCTGCATGGTTTTGGAGGTGCTTACCTCCACAATAACGGTTTACAACCAAGCAACCGATTTCTGAATCTGAATTTTAGCTGTTGAACTGCCTACAAGACAGGGAATGTCTGAGTGGCTGTTTACATCTGACACATTAATGGAATGGACGTTAGCACAGTCAAGACCTGCCCAGATAACAGAGAAGGATTTTGTACATTTACAAGTCAAAAAAAGTTAAATTTTTATGAATAATTTTGAATCTGGCCTGTTGCTGCCACCCTCCCTTCGCTTATCCATCAACAAACCCTTGCTCTACGTACCTGTTCACCACCATTTTTCCTTATAGCTCGTCTCCTGTATGAACTGCAAATCTCTGCCTGTCCCTGCATCATATAACAAAGATACAAAAGAAAATGACTGGGACTGTATCAGTATTAGATTTCTAAGCGGTTACTGCTAAATCATCATGGAAGTAACAGCAACCACCAAACCACAATCTCAGCCTTGCTATGCACAGGTCCTAACCCACCACAATCAACACGAGCTGAGCTGGTTTCGATGATTACTATAACAAGCCTTGGCCAACTCGGCTCATTTTACCCAAAATGGCTATTGCACCCTTTTTTTGGTGCAAATACTGTTAGACAGCTGGAGAACACAAACCTGTGCACATCGTGCCGCTGCAGCCAGACAGGGACATGTAATACAGCCTCTGTCCCTCCAGTGTCCCCACTCAACTGGAACCAGTAGCAACTGGAACCATTTTCTTCTGCCACCACCAAGACTAATTCTCCTACAGCAAGTAACCTGCATGAACAAACACTGCTGGCATTTAATGATTTGGGACACAACAATGGAGCATGGGCTGCCTCACCATCGCTTTTTTCAAGGATTGCCCCAAAAAAAGCAAGAATTGATGCTTTTTATGTCCTACCGCTTTTAAAGCTCCTAATTTCTGACCAACATTCTGGTACTGTCTATCTTGCAGAACCCCTTTATGCAGAATCCCTGCTTTCTCGGTTTATAATTTTAATACATGATTGAGATGCCAACCCTTCTTCCAACAAGCAGTGATAAATAATCCCATTTAGATAGTTAATATCAGGGTATTTGCCCTTCACCTATAATTTCCCTTTCTAACTCATAAAGGGAGAGGTTTTAGTCTCACCTATATATTCACTAATAATTTTCTCTCCTGTGTTAACATTTCCAGTACTATTTGACATTTCATTCTCAGGATTTTCTATTCCAATTATTTTTTATTGGCTGTGATTTTGTGTCTTTTATTAGGGGTGCAGAGGGCCATCTGCCAGAAATTCAACCCCTGCTGTAGAAGCCTTGTGTCAACATCTCCATCTAGACAACAGGCTTGCAATTAAAAAAATAAAACAAAATTAAAAAGCCACCACAAACCTAACCTATTCTTCATCCCCCTAGCCCTGCTTTCCTGCCTGGTGGGGGTTTTTTGCTTGTTTGTTTGTTTGGGGGCGGGGGAGGGGTGTTGCTTGTTTTACAGGCTGAGTGGTATCTCTGAGCTCAGGTACGATGAAGCCTGAGATATTAAAAAAAAAAAAAAAGGGAAAGAAAAAGAAGAAATAGAAAAAAATGATGTTCCACTAACATTAAAAGGCCTTGTTGCCACAGGAGTGTGACACCATCAAACACTACTCCAATGCAGACATGGGAACTCCAAAAGGACATGGGGTATTTCCATCAAGTTTTCAATACCTCTGGGTTTATTTTCATTCTCTCTCCCCTATGAGGAAATCCTGTCTTCAATTTTAATTAACCCAAACTTTAAAATTGGAAAATATTTTTCAAGTATTTTGCTCATCTACCATTTAGTAGGTAAATATTCCCAAGGAGACTTTGCAGAATTATTTTTTTTACCCTTTTTCCTTTTTTTTTTTATAGCAGCAGAATTGCAGCAGAATTGCTTTCCTCTATCACTACTGCTTTAAAAAACAAACTATTTTATTGCTCATTTCTTTCAGGATCATTTCAATTACTGAGAGCAAAGCTACTGCACTCTACCAAAGAGCCGCTGTATTCCTCCCCAGCAGAGCACCAGCTGCAGTCAATTAATCAGGCCATTGCAGAGTAATTAGCCTGACCATCGAAGGCCTGACCTGGCTGTTGAAAACACTCTACCCTGCAGAAGTGAGCAGCTTTGGGAAAGACCTCAAGACATGACAGAGCAGCAGCAATGCCAAGATCACACACATGGGCATAACCCAGGGCAACTTGACTTTTCTCTCGTTCTCATCAAACTTCTAAAGTTTCCTCTTAAAATACGGCAGCCATTAGCCCTCTGACATCAAAATAAATGTTTGCATTACAGCCTGCATGTACACTATTTTTAAAGACCATTGGTTTTTTATATTCCCCATTAGAGGTCACTTTTATCTAACACTTACAGCCTTTAATGGAGCCATGCATTTACCTTCTGTTGAACACTTTGTGTTGGTTAAGGTCATTACTTTTATTCAAACTGAGAACCAACAGAATTTCCCCATTATTTGCTCTCAAATACCCTTTATCCTTTTCCACATTTTGCTCACTTGCTTGCAGTCCTCTGACTTGCTATTTTAATGGTTACACAGTTGTTTCCTCTAATTGAGCAGTGACCTGTTAACTTCCAAGACTATTCTTATTCTTCACTACCTTCGGTTAATTTGCAGCCTCTTTTGCATCTGATGAAACTGCATTTGTTGTGTTATGCAGAGCGGCAGGCTCTTTTTCTCTTTCTGGGACTGTATACCAGCTCCTTTATCTTCATCACCCAGTTCCTTTCCCCTTCTAGCACTATCCATTTGGTGTTAGCATGGTGCTAAATCTTAGTTCTTTCACTATTCGTATGACTGCAGCCAAGCACTGCCATTTCCCTACTGGGTAAATGCTTACTGTTCCTCATTAACACCTTGTTACTCAGTCTAGGCAATAGTTTTGCAGCTGCTTTCTCGTCAACATATATTTCTCTCATCTTGCCAATTCCTGGGGTACTTGATGATGTAAAGAAAGAAGCTTTTGTCTCAGTTTTCTTTCCACAGTAGTTTGTGTTGGCAAAAGTTTAGGTCTCCGCAAAAAGAAATTTCTAAAACACCTTACCAAAGCAGCTCTTCGGATACTACTCTGTGTAGCCACATAGATGTCTACATTTTCTGAAGTCATTCTTTCTATCAAATATTTTGGCGTTAGTTTTGGCAGAATTATGAAGAATGGACAGTGCTAAGGTCACTAGAGGCTAAAAAGGAAGGAGGACAAGGGTGTTCAGTCCTTCTCTGCTGATGAATGTGCCCAAACAACTCACACTGTGTGTTGTCCAGCTCTGCACAGCCTGTGCGGCTCATGAACGATGAGACTTCATTGCTGCTGGCCTGAACCCTTATATGATAATGAAGTCCAGACCCTCTGCTGGCAAACGACTAATCCCTGAAATCATTGCCTTCCCATTTTGTACCACCAGCCCTAACAAAGTCAATCCAGCCCTGCTTCTTGAGGATCTCTGAACAGCAGGTGCTTTTCGCTTCCCTTTGCCTCTACAAAAGGGGCGGGCAGAGAGGTTGGCTGCCATAGGCCTTATAATTGCCTTAAACTACTCTGTGCCAACTTGAAACTAGGCCAGGGCTGGAGAATACCTAAAGACTTGGGTTATTTGCAGGACTGCCACAACCCTAAATCTGAATTGTACAGGGCAAAAAAGGGGCTCCACTCTGCAATTTCCAGACCAGAGCTATTGTATTTCAAAGAGCAATTGGATACTTGGCTTCACTCTGATTTGGAACAGAAGCCACATATTTCCTAGTTTCCTCCTAAATGAACTCACTATCACATCAGCAACTTGTGCCAGAGCTGGATCTCCCAGGAGCTAGAGCTCTGGCTGAGCACGAGCTGCAAACATGGGGAACTGGGACGTGTTGGGACTCAAAGGCCGCTTGAGATCCAGGTGAGCCGACAGGAAACCCAGTTCCTCCAGCAGCACAGCTGGCTCCTGGAGGAGCACCAGCACACCAAACATTTCATTTTCCATCAGCCTGCACGTTTTCCAGCAGCGTTCATTGCCCATCCTCTCCCTCCATCTGGGAAGACAGTTCCAAGATCAGGAGAGATTTGAGCTTCAGACCAGTTGCCTGCTAGCTCCCAACATTTTCATTGTATTATCGCTAAACCCAAACGTCGTTTTCTTACTCAATTCTCCTCCAATTCTACCCTTAAATAGACTGCAATTTTTCTCAGTCATGTTCCTCCAGACTATCTTCCTAAATTAACTTGTCATCTGTACAATTTTCAAATTAGTGCAATTTAACATTTCTTGATTCCATTCACATTATTCCTCAGGAATCTTCTGCTGCAGAATGTGACAGCAGTATCTGAGCTGTATATTAAAAGTGGATTAATGCTTTAGAGACAGATCAGTTCCTCTTAGGTTCCTATGCAGTGCTGTTACAGGATTTGATCAATTGTATTAAAAAAGCATTTGGAAATTTTTTCTTTCATAATTTTGTACTAAGCAAGTGAGAATGACCTCCAGGAAATATCAAACATAAGGGTTGTCTTTTTTCAGTTTTTCAATAGTTTTAAGTATTGGTAATGGGATGCCTTGATAAAAAGGTGATAAATGTCACAAATTCTTACAAAGAAAAATAAACAGGCAACTACTAAAAACACCGTTGAATCTAGTGAAGAAAAACCAGCACTATAATTAAAAGAATAACAGGAAATTACACTATGATTCAGCAATGTACACTGAAGATGTACATTGCCTTGAAGCCAGTGGTCTTCACAAGACCACTTTACTATGACTGAAATGAAGTATAAACCTATATACAGCTGATAATAGTCGTACACTCCTAGGTTGTACCACATCTATTACTTTGGATCACTCTCTAGAGGGGTGCAATGATTACCCAGATGTATTTCCAAAACTTCTGAAAATCTGTATTCCAACCAAGGCAATAATATTCTATTTTCTTCAGTTGTTCGCTGTTGGTCACAGGCTACTGTTCTTAACATGCTGCCCTTGTTATCATATAAAGTTATATTAGAAAGTTATATTATAGATGTTTCCTCAACCTTGAGATTTGTTTAAAATGTTTCCTCATTCCTCTAGAGAACATTAACTGGCTGGTAGTAATTTTAACATCGATTTTCACTTCCTCTTTACCTATGGATATTTTATTAACATTCAAAGATTGTCCTTGTATTTATACATTTTACAAGGCATTTTTCTCCTAAGTGATGCTTAACATCGTAAGATCCCTAAAGGTTTAAGGATTTGTGTTTAGAAGGCATTTAATCCTAGAACTTTTACTTTTGTAAGTAATTTCAAACAATATTATCTCTTTTATTCTTTTATATACAGTAAAAGGTTTTTCCTCATTTTTTTCCACTCCTGTTCGCACTTCACACCATAGAATGTGAATGCTCATAGCACAGATATAAACATAGACAAACACCAAAAGCATAGATACGAGTAGGTAAATTTTTAAGGTTTTTTACCTTGAGTATTCCCCTTTTAATAACCATTTCTTGACCTATTTATTATGAATCACAAGTTTTGAAGATTTTTTTGTTCCAAATATATTGTGCCTGCAGCTGAGTACATTGCAGTAACCTCATGGTTGCTTGAAAATTGACTTGTATTAGTACAGTTTGTTTTATTTGTTTCTGGTTTTGGGTTTTGTTTTTTGTTTGTCTTTTGGTTTTGGTTTTTTTTTTTTTTTTTTTTAATAATATATCAGTTGCTTTGCAACTTACATGAAGTTCTTTCTGTCTATGCTTTCAGTCTGGTTGTTTGCTTTAAGTCGCCTACCTTGACTTTCTCTACCTGAAACAATCATTGCTGAATAGCCATGTCTTTGTTGTTAGAAGCATCAAGCCAAAAATTTAGATCAAACATTACATCAGTACAAGAGTTTCCAAGAATCCAAAAGTTATAAAACAAACAACAGTAAGATCCAAGCTAACTTACACCTTTGCATATTGGGCTAAAAGCTTTTTATTAAAATATTTCTAAATCTTCAGATCTACTCTTGTAAATCCACATACAATGAATCACTCTGAATATCCAAAAAAACTGTTGATTTTGCACTGTTGAAATATATGAATCTAGAGTTCCATTCTCCTGATTGCACAGTTAAAATCTTCCAGTTCCAATATGTATTGCTGAAAACACATTTAATAGAGTCTTGAAATTAATTGAGTTTTTTCCTCAGCTGCTGTTCCTTCAACCTTTGACACCCGTCAAAAATACTTTAATTGCACCTCATCACCATCCTTTTCATTCATACTACAAATACCTGGAATAAACACAACAACAGACCACAATTGATTTCAGAGGGTCCTGGCTTTCCTCTGACTTTTCTCACTATTTCTGTATGCTGAGATTATTAATGGTTGTTCAAGTATTCATTTGCAAAATTTGCATTTCAGCTCTAAAAGAGAATGCAGTTGCTCCATTCATCTTTAAAACTCACTGCACTGCAAACAAACTTCCTAAGTACTCAAGATTCCCCTTCCCTAGAGTACTATGCTATGATAGTAGTTATACTGCAGGGGCATGCAAAATGTCCAGGGAGCTTTCAAACACAGAGTATAAAAACTCTTCCTTATGGAGAATAAGCTGGAGGTCAGGAAGATATGAGGCAGGGGGAAGTTTGAGCACTCAACATTTAGAAACTAAGCAGAAGGAAGAATCACTACTGTAAGCTGTTAAAAGAAATGGGACATAAACAATGGAGCTATTTCAGAGAGCCCAGTGTGGATGGGTAGGCTCTGAGAGTGGCTATGAGTGGAGGCTTAGGGAAAGAAGATAAGAATAGGGCAGATGTGGGGTGATACAACCCCTGTTATAAACTCCTGGTTGCAGCAGAGGAAGTCCTTATTTTGATTCCTAAAAGAAGCTGCAAGAATATACAATGATCTTTCACTAGCATGCAGTTAATTAGCATTACTATTATATTTGTATTACCTTACCATTGAGGTATCTCGTTATGGATCCCATTGTGCTACTCCCACACAAAAACTGAGCAAACTGAAAACTTTCTTCCCCAAAAGCTTACAAGCCAAGTGAAAAAAAAAAAAGCAGCTCAATCAAGCAGAGGCAGATGGGAAGCGCTGGGCCAGTTTCAGTCAGAATTCTGTCAAGTCCTCTGTAAGCATGTCAGAAACAAAGAGGACCATCAATGTCTTCCTTAAAGAAAATAAGGTTGCTTGTTCCCATAATGGTGAAGGTGGCACACTCAGCTAAAAAGACTTGGCAAAATAAAACATGGGAGAACAAACTTGCCATGGAAGAATCCACCTTGGCCACAAGATTTCCATCCAGCCTCTTATGGGATGTGAGGACGTGCCACAGGACACCAGCACCGGGTGCTGGAGAAAAACAGCAAAGTGGGAAGAAATATCATGATTAGAAAAAATGAGGGTTTACTCAGATTAGATCAGGGAGCAGATAGGAACTTGCTGGCAAAGTTGGGCTCAGCATCAAAGAAGAGACAAGGGAAGCCAGTGCTGAGTGGGAGCAAGTGATGGGCTAAGTGAAGGCGCTTGGCAGTGGAAAAAATAATCAGTAACAGGGTGTGATGAGGGCCAAATCAAGCAAAGAGCCCTGCCTTTGAGTGAGGCAGGTGAAGCCTCACTGCAGGTCAACTGAAGGGGTGACAGCAAAGACAGATGGAGTGAAGAAATAAGATGGGTCATCGGCATGGTGAGCTGAAATGACTAATAGTTATTGTGGGAGTCTCTGGTGAGAAAGGACATGACACACTCCTGACAGGAGGAACATACACACATAGTAACATGAAACAAACCTCATTGAACCTTCAACCGAAGTTCAGTGTTATCAGACCAATTTGAACTGAGTACATGTGGTAGTATCTAGTGAGTGCCTTCCTGACATGGACTTCAATAGATTCTGAATTCATTTTAAGACTAGCCAGGATGAAAGGCAGCAGCATTATAGTATATTTTTGTTATCGTTTTCCCATTGCTCTCTCTTTCAAGCTGAATTAACCATAGTTTAAGCTGACACCTTCCTCCTAGAGGCGGTTTTAGACTTTCAAAATTGTATAAAATCAGTGAAAGCAGGAGGTTGCAATGGCACAGGTTAGAGAGCTCTGGGGCAGGTAAAAGGTGTGGATACTGGTTATAGCTTTGGCAAAGTAAATACCTTGAAGCTGTAATGAGGTTATGTCAGATGAAAAAAGTCATTCAAAAGAATCTTTTCTACCACCTGAACTCCTGTAGTGAAAATTAAAATAATAAATCATTCTTTGACAGGAAGCAATTTTAAAAAGCGGTTTTAGATTTGGACTCTGACAACCACCATGAGCTTCTTGCCCACCTTTCACAACGCAATTTAGTAGAATGACACTTCATATAAACAACAGAAAAATTAAGGGGTTTGAGGTGTGCTACTTTCAATCCAGAAGAAGAGATCAGTGTGGTTACTAAGATTTTAAAATAGATTTGCTTGTCTGTTTCTGCTGAATTAACTACAAAACCAGAAGCACTTTCCATCATAAGCATACCTCTGTAGACTAGCTAGAAAATGAAACCTACAAATAGTTTGAAATGTACCCAATTAAATACAGATAGCTTGATTAGTAGCCAGGAAAACAAAGCACTACCCAATTTGCAGCTATTATAACTAAGCGCATTACAGATGCTCTTATTTACATATCAGTACAATACTAATAAACTCAGCTTGCAGCTTCCATCCTGCATTACGGGACATCAAACAAAAGAAAATACCAAACCTTGGCATGGTCATATGTTCCCTGGCAAATGTTCATACTTTTTTTTTTCCCCTAACCTGTTTCCGGACAGCAAGCCAAGTTATGAAAGAATTCAGAAAACAGCATCATAGGCCCTTGTAAAAAGGTAGCTTTAGTTTCAGGAAAAACCTGCACTGACAGAAACCTCTTTCTCAAACTATAGAGAGCAGTTTCATTAATCTCGGCAAGTTACTGCATTAACGTGTATCATTGCTTTACAGAAGTTTTTCTGCAACATTTGCAAATAGGTATGTCCCTGGTCTGCAGCAAATGCAAAATACTCAGCTTCACTTACCGCAAGAATAGGTTTAGTTTAAATTAAGCAATCATAGCATATGACAGTGGTAAATTGCTACAGTTCATCTTAGTGCTAAGTTGATGATGCACCTGACCATCTTTGTAGAATGCAGATACCATGGTATAGAAGAAAGACTTTGAGCATCAAACATCCCAGACCAGCTGTGGTAGCCAGCCATGCTGGGCAAGAACATGTCTGGTCTCGTTCAAGAGACAATGGTATGTGTGTCCAATTAGACAGTTTAGATTTTGGCTTCATCTAAAGTTTTAATGTACACTTTAATAGTGAATGTAAAGTCCTGTGCAGAGCCCAGACCCTGCTGAAGGATGTTGTGCAGCCAGAAGAGCAGGGGGTGAGACTTTTAAATCTCATTGAAGCAGAAAGGTTTTTTTTGCAACCAGTCCTGCTATAGTAAAGATGTGTTTAAATCTGTATGGAGGGGAAACAACTTCTATTCTGATAAGACACAGCCTTATGCTACTTAAAGGGAAAAGAGAGATAAGGATTAAACCTGCCGAGACCTTTGAGGACTCAAAAAGTGGAGACTGGTTATAAAATGGAGATATTCCACCAAGAGTAAGAGAGGCATGCACAAAGGCCAATGCCATTATAGCCACCTTATCCAGGGAATAACATCGGGCTGAATTGGGGAGGGGAAAAGCAAGCATGTTCTGGGGTTTTTTTTAATCTATTCACTTACTGGGTGTTATAAATAAATGCATGTATTTTCACTCCATCAAAGCCTTAAATGCCACTTAGCACAAACCTGTTAATTAGGTGACAACACTGAGGTCTTCTCCATCCAAGCACTCAGCAAACCTGTAAGCTAGGTCCTTGCAGATCCCTCGGCTGCCAGGCAGCAGTGGCAGGGCTACTCATGGCCAGCAACGGGGCCAGTGCTCAGCTCAGCTGCGTGGGCTGGAGGAAGAAGATGCTCCCCAAGAGCAACAACAGTGTCTCCCAGAGAGCGCTGGGGCTGGCTGGCATGCTGTAAGATTGGGGTACTCCTTGGGCCCCAAAGGCGAGTGCCATGTCACACAGGATCAACGTCTCAAGACATCTGAAAAGAGCTTTTTGAACGGATATTTATCTGAAAGCGGGAAGGGAGGGAATGACTTTTTGATTAAGGGACCCTCACCCCCACACCCCCCCAAAAAAAAAAAAAAAATTCCCAGGAAGGAGGGGAGCTGAGCAGAGAAATTGTAAGGAAAAGCAGGAAGGCAAGAGAGGTACAATAGAGAGGCTGCAGGAAAAGCTGGCAGGGGAGCAAAGTTTGCTTTGATCCCAAAAACCACAGAGGCGACTGGACCAAAGTCTGGAAGGAGGGACTGACCTGCAAGAATATCATGGATAGGGGGAGAGCTGGGTATTAATCCGTTGTATTATTCTGTCTTACCAAATCTGCTATTTAAAAAAAAGAAAAAAAAAAAGCTATTTATTCTAATGAGTAATCTTTAAGTATTCTCTGAATGGCTAAGAGTAAGGTCTAAATACATCTGCCTCAAAGGTTTAGCCAACTAAGAGGTCTGTCACAAATCCTAAAGTACGATCTAATACAAAATTTGAGAGGAAAAAAACCCAGCACTTATTCATTGGGCTCCCATGATCTTACATTCCTTTTCCTCAGCTACAACAGTTTCAGGACATTTCCCTTAATAAGCTGTCTTAATATGCTCCATTTAAAGTCTCTAACTCATTGGTTTTATTCTGCCATGAGTAAGGAAACATTTTCGTAAACATTATAAAACTGCCAGCAACATCAGCTCTTCTTTTACCTCAAACATTTAAAAAGTTTATGGGTTGTAGTTTTCTGCATATTATGAGTTAAAGATTTACTACTGTTATAGTCTGTGATATTGCCTAATAGCCCTTAGCCAGTTTGATACCGTAACTAATAGCCATAAAATTTGAGTTACATCACAGGAAAAAACTCTACACTCAACACATGGAGAGTCACAATTTTTAAAATAATGCAGAAGTGAATAAAGAGGAAGCAGGAGAGAAAACCTGCAACTCACTTTGTTATGAATAATGGGGACAAAAGGAGAGATTGGATTATTTCACACACTCTTTACATACAGTGCCTTATAGTACTATCAGAAAAAAACCTGCAGTTTTCCAGTGTTTTAAGAAACGGTTGCAGTTGCTTCAGTAATATGGTGAAATAACCGAAAGTACAAAATGCCCACGAAATATTCACTCTGGCACACATAACCCTGTGTTCAGCGCATGCTGTTGCATACTTATTCATCCATTTGGACGTGTAACTACACTCACACTTGCAGCCTTGGATATGTGTGAATTGTGGAAAGGATTTGGGGACATACCATTATTCCAGGCCCTTTCTTTCTTTGATGTTTATAGGCCACATTCATGCATAAGGTCTGGTTGTTTTGCTCTACTCCAGTGACGCAAAGCAACTGTAAACCTTGCTCAGCTGCTCAACTAAATTGGATTTACTGCACCTTTGAATCTCCAGAGCATGGGAAAGCATCTGGAGCCTACCAGTAAGCCTGGCCTTGCGCTTCCCATAAAAGCAGTATGCGCACCAAAGATGATCTGCTTACACTGTATGTTGTGTTCCTGCCATCGCTCTTCTCTCTCAAGTTGTCTTTATTAAAATGTCTTTACATTCTCTGGGCAATATTTTACTCATCATACAAGTGAAATCTTTTCTATCATTTTTGCTTCATCTAGAAGTCTTTCAGTTTATGACAAATAATATTTGTGAACTGATAGACAAATTCATGGCTATGAGTACTCAGTGAAATACCCTGGTGTACCACCTGGCAGCTCTTTAAATTATTACAATTATATTACAACTCTGAGCAGAACTACCTTGGGGGAACTTGCTTTTTCAGTGAGAATCAAATAGCAACTGCTAAAGCTGAGTTGTACCTGCGAACTTCAGTTAATATATTCTACTTGAAATTCACTATTTGCAATAGTTTACTCCAGCTGAAACCAGAAGAAAAAAAGAAAGATACAGTAATTAGGAGGGGAATATCCCATGCCATTTCTCCCTTGTTGTCTTCTGCATGACAATTCCTTGTCCACGTGCCCTTAAGGTGCAAAAGATACACATTCTCGCTGAGCATTGCATAGATATAGCAGCAGAGTAGCATGCCCACATCCTGAAGTGTTAGCACAAGTAGTCAAAGGCACAATGCCAAGAGAGACACATGTACAAGAACTTCCCTTATGCCCCTGCAGTTCATATCAATACAGAAGTTGACAAGGCTGAAGCATGGGCCAGGATATAATGAATTTTGGAGCACACCCCACCAGTACTCAAAATTTTTGTGCAGCAGCATTAATACATTTTGCTGCCATATTATTTCAAATCCATTTTTGATAAGTTTGTCTCTTGAGGGCCTTTTAATAGAGAGTTTTCATTCAATAAACATTTCTCCTACTCCCTGTGAAGATCAACTATGTTCAGTTAGAGCACCACATAAAATGCAACGTGCCAGGAAGAGAGAGTAGCCGAAGCTTTGAAGGAGGGCTGCCAGGTACTATCAGCCTTCTCGAGACACTAATATTTCATGTTTAAGGTGTGAAGCATTTTCAGTAACACCACTTACGTGCTTTTTTTACAAAATTAAACTACTAATTCTATTCATTTCAGTACTGGCTGTAGCTGCCCAGCCCCTCTTCAGTATTTAGCTATTATAAAATATTTACACAGTCAAGAGTCCCCCCGACTAAGAAATTACACCACTTAAAATGTCATCAGCCTCTACTGCTTTATACCCAACATTAAAAATAAAGGTAAGAATTGACACTGAGATACGGTGTTTATCCACAGCAGCTTACAGTTGAGGATTGGAACAATAACTCAAGACAGACAAAGTCCTTATACTTTAATTGAGAGCTTTGTTGCCAGACCAGAAGATGATGTTCAATGACAGTGTCAACAACCTCGTTGCTTATACATTCGGATGAAGAAATACAGAGGCAGCTCTGGAAAAGAACAAGGTGAGCCGAGTGGCAGAGTGATCTCACAATCTAAAATAACGGTCCTTGAAAAGGGCCACTTCTGAGAGCTTGAATAGCAAAGCACTCAACTCATTTTTGTCTTTTTTCTTTTTAAGCCATCCACACATCTTCAAGCATAATGCACATTATAAGAAGAAAGAAGGGTGTCAAGACTTAATAGAATTATAGAGGCTAGACCTACATGATAAAAAGAGAATACTTGGAAAAAACTTGATCTGCATTAAAAGTCATTACAGAAATATTTGGGAGTATTACATCTTGCCTCCCAAACCAATCAGACACCTGTCTGGAAATGATAACCCAAGGAGTCGCTTGCCATGTAAAGAAATGAGCTGTGCGTGAGGCCTTGCAATGATATTGGCACTATGACTGAGAATGCTCCCGCCGGGTAAGAAGCTCACTCTTTCTCTGCCCGTCTCCTCCTCATCTAGAGAAGCAGGTTACTATTAATAATAGCACTGAAGAATCATTCAGATTACTTTGTTTATAAGTTCATGATGCATTCTAGTAGAGTGGCAATACGCAGCCCTTCATTTAATACTGCTAGATCTTGAGCATTTGCATCGGCTTTTAACCATCTGACATACTGTGCTTCAAAGTACTCGTTGTTTTCATTTAGCATCTTTCCCCTTTCTAGCCACCAAAAATCCTCTGAATAGATCATCTTACCCGCTCTGCCACCCCTGCGAGCCAGAGTACGCAGCTCCCTCCAGGTCAGGTCATGTGCCTCCAACTCAGCATTTTGAAATAATGAGCTGTCCAATTAAAAAGGTGCCTTTGAGCAATGAATAGATGGTATAAAAGAAGTCAGCACCTGTACAGAAGAAAAACGAGATTCGCTGCGATGAAAACCCTTACTTTTTGCTACATCCTTAGAAAAATTAAAACCAGTACAGGCAAAGTAGAGAATCATGACTCTTCTGGATCTGCTTCAAATGTGGAAGAGTATAACAACATATCACATTTAGTTCAGGCTTGCTCTGGATCATTTATATAGTATCCTCAGTTACTCCCATCCCAGGCAGAATAAATATTTACACATAACATACACTGGCATATATAGCTTCTGGATATATATCAGCCATAATACTAACTTAAAAACAAAATTTTATAAGCAAGTTTTTATTTTATTACTTTATGCATCAAAACACAATATTTTCTGGAGGAAATAAAAGGCTCTGTCTTTGCTTTGGCATTCTGCAGTTGCATTCAGTTAGGAACATTATAATTGACAGAGAATGCATTTAAATACCCAGGGTTGGGCATTTTTTTTTGGAGACATCAAGTAGTTGGATTCATTGCAGATCAAGCTGAGCCAGCTACAGAGCATAAGACAAGACTCTCATTTATCCTCAACAGACTGAGGAATATCTTCAGGAACAGAAAGGACTTGTAATAGCATTCAGGCACAAGTAGCATGTTTAGAATCAAATGCTATCACACACTTCTCTAATGGGCTTTGTACCCTCCTATTACCACATACACTGAAGCATGAAGTGATCAAGCTAATTATTTTTCTTGCTTTACATCGTCCTATACTTTATACTGCTTTTTACAAGAACTGTTCAGAGATTAAAATCAGTACTCTGTGTACAATCACACCTTCCCAAATGTTCCTGCAGTCTGTCCAATCAACTTAAGCTTCACTTCTGTTCTGCCCAACAGCCTCAACCAGATAATCAGCACTGATTTCCTAACATCCTTGATGTAGTTCAAACATATTGGTTCTATCACCTCTGAGCCTTTTCTCAGAAATAAGTATAACTCCAGTCTTGTAAATGTATTAACATCTATGCACTTTCTTACTATATGCCATGTAAGCTTCCCTAAGCCAAAAATCGATGTCTTGTATTTATAATCTAAAGTAAAAAAATAAAGTCAACATTTTGAGAGACTTTTTCCTCTAAGTCCTTGGTACAATGTAAACGATAGATACACTGCTACAATTACATTTCCAATTCAAAGCCATATATGCATTGCTCTTTGCCTCCTCCTTATATCTGATCAGCAGCTGTACTTACACACTAAAATTCACAGCTCATATTTCAAAAAGCTTCAGTATATCCAGAAAGAATTCAGCTCAAACTATCTCCTTTCTATTAATGGCACAATGAGGACCTAACATCTGTCCTTTTTATCACCATGAATCTTACAAATGTGAATTTTTACAAACATTAACCTTTGGAGATGGAAAGTCTCAAACAAGATATCATCATCCTGAAATGTGTACAAAATACCAGTATGCACATTTGGAAATCTCATCACATATAATAAATCTCAGTAAGATATTATGGTTAGGACATCACATCAGATTAACAAAATCCTGTTGGTACCACAGCATACTTTTACATAACTCTATTAAAATACAAAAGTTGCTGTATTTCCACAGGCAGCTGTAATTTAGATTAGTGCCTTGATTAAAATACAAAGTCTTTCACTTGCAAAGATTGGGTAGAATTTATTTGTTATAGGCCAGAGCAGCAGCAGGTACCATAAGGCATTCTCCTGCTAGCGCTCTGCGATAATTGGTGTGGACCCCAATAATTGCCAATTTGTTATCTTATAAATGGAGGAAATTTATTAATCCAATACTGCAGAATGCTCCATAAAGGCAAGATGATGACACTAATTGGGATATCTGATCCTCAAATAACACAGCAGGGAGAGTGAAGGGAGGGAGATCAGGGCAGAAATTTGACAGAAAACTCTGAAAGGAGAAAAGAAACTGTTTTGGAAGTCCAGGGAGGACTTAAGAGGCTAAAAATCAGTAATTATTTTTATTCAAAACCCAGTGCTCCGTTCCTAATGACCTGCCTGTATTGTCATGCTGTGAGGACACTGCATGGAAAAAATAAAAATCTGCTTCAAAACTTTCCATAGAGGACGAGACAAAGTTCTTGAAGGTTTCCACTGACGTTGGGCAAGTCTGTGCTTGGTCTCTGGCCAGACTTGAGGACACATCAGCAGTTCCTACTGGACCACACAGCTAATAGTCGCTGATGCCTTTCCTCCCTGACCTACAAGCACCCTTGCTTTGCAGAACCAGTCTGGATTATGTTCTGCTTCAAACCTACCATCACAGGGCTGATGTTACTGAAAATGTTCCAAGATGAGGTTGCTCATTCCTCATCTCGCTCATTCCAAATTCAGGCAGCAGCACTGCTCTCTTCAAGGATTTATTTGTTCATGACCACATACATATCAGACACCTGAATATCTAAAATGAGAACAGTTCAAAACAAATCCCACATGCTGACCTCAAACTGACAGCAAAACCCTGCCCAGTGGATTTCTGTATGCATTGGAAAATTGCTTTTCACAATAAGCACCACAAATTTTAGAAGATGGCTGTCTCTGGCACTTGACTTGCTCTCTTCATTTTGGTTTCTATGACAAAAGGAACAGATTTTTGAAATTCTGACTTCACTCAAGCAGTTCCCCTGAAGTCACCAAGGTTCCAATACATATCGCAGCTGCAAGATTGTATCATGTAGCTTTGAAAAAATGTGGAAAGTAGTAGGAAATTTGAGAACTGAGCAGAAACAAAGACATATGTTTTTCAGCAGGCAAATGAAGGGACATGCAAAAAGCAGAAGCATTATAGTCAATCTATTACCATATGACAACTTCACAGTGATTTGTAACATTTTGAATTCAGCCAAAAAGCTGAATACTCCTTTTTGTTATTTATTTTAGATGATGATAGTTTCCTTACTGAAATGGAGCACGTAACCCTTTATATTCCTCTAAATCCTTTCTTAACACTCATCATTTCCACAGCACGTATACAATCCTTTTTTTATTACAAGTAATCAGCCCAGCTGATACCCATCGGCAGCTTCAGCTTCCTTTCCCCCCGGTCTACATTAAGGCCTAAGCAGTTTCTAGCATCGCCCCGCTCCTTTCACCAACAGCAACAACTTCCCAAAACCAGTTAAGACTTTTTGGACCTTCCACTATCCAACCAGTGGTATAGAAACAACCCCACCCCAGGAATGCGGTAGGGCTTCAGGACACAGCACACGAGGCTCCTGTGCCAGCCAACACAGGCAACTGGAGAGTGAAAGTGTAGAAAATGGGCAGTTTTGTCTTAATAAGAGGATGCCAACAGCTTATAACAACATTAAGGAACCTGCTAGCTGGTAGGTACACACTTCTGTCAGCAGACAATCCCCATATTGGAGAACATCATTTACAAAGTGTTGCTGGGTTTCTTCTTATTTGCCTTTTTAAAAAATAATAATTCTATTTGAATTGTTGTAACCTGTGTAATCTGCTTCAGGTGTGTTGTTTGATTTACACAACAGACATACACACCAGTTGCCAACAACCTATAGTGTTTGATATATTATTTGCACAAGGAGGTAAATTCAGCTCCATTACATCCATCTGAATTTTCTGAAGGGTTGAGTGGTGATAACGATGAAAAACTTGGAAGCTAATATAGTCAGAATAGCTTAAATTCTCCCCCTTTAAACTCAGTGCTGCATGGATGGAAGCTTAGGAACACAGACTTAGTTACAGCTTTTAGGAAAAAAAAAAAATTTTACAGGTTCACAAGAGTCTTCTGAAAACTAACATGCATTTTACGTTTTCCAAACAACAAATGAACAGAATTAGGGTATGTCATCTCATGCTGTGTTTGGTTTTTGCAGCCTGTCTTGAGCTCTGCACTGCCAGAGATGCTGCAGCAGTAGCCTCACTTCAGATAACTTGTTTTGTTTGTTTAGGTGACATCCACAAACATTGCAGGCTTTACTGTGCACAAGTTGTCTTTCCAAAATGCCGTGCTAGCCTCGTTGTTCACTGAAATCTGATGTAAACTCTCTGATTCCCAGTCAGGTAGACACAAAAGAAAAAAAAAAAAAACCCACAACCCAAAAAACCAACCCACAAGGTGAACTTGTACAATCTCCGTCAAAGCGAACTGGGGAGATTTATGCCCGCTGTATGCATGCTTATCCTCCGCTGACAGACAGATGAAGTTGGCCTGCAGCTTCCACTTTAACCAGCTAAAGCTGTTGTGGCAGATAACCAAAATGAAGGTAAATTAATTTTCCTCCTAGTTTTGCAGTCATATGGTGGCCCAGGTCATCCCCTCCCAGAAGCTTCACTGGTTACAAGCTTCATAATCTGTATTTGTGTATTCACAGGAAAATAATTAGATGGGAAAGGAACACTTTTCAGGCAATCAGATCACCATTTCCATGCAAACTTAACAATAAAAAACCCATTCATTTTGGTTTCATTCCCTGTGTCATGATGGGGACAAGCCCCTCAAGAAGGAAACTTCAGTTGGCAATGTCTAGGACAAATACTTTTGCTTTAATTCAATTAACATGAAATGTCACTGATTTCGGTGATGAAGCATCTGATGTCCTTCCCATTTCTTCATTATTAAAAGGTCTCAAAAGCTTCCTGTTAGCATACATTACCTCTTTTGTCTCAAACCTAAAACCCAGATTTTGAGGAACACAAACACCTCTTTTCTGTTATTTTAACTTCCATTTTACCCCTGTATACAAGAGGTGATTTAGAACAGCAAATCACTATAATTGCATCTGCTACTGTTGCATTTTTCTGCTTCTTCAAAGCTGATTTCAGCATTTTTCGATGGCACAGGGTATAACATTTTATTGACCAACAAAGAAACATCCTGAAACACATTTCCATCTCCCTCATATTGATTTAAGTCAAGCCTGGCAATCATTTAAAATCAAACATTTTACAGTCTGCCAGAACAACCTGAAACACAAGAAAAAATTGTTTTGTGCACAAGTGGATGCATGAAAGGCTTGAAAAGCCACAAAACAACAAGCAGGATTCTTTTACTGCAAGCTCAATAAACAGGGTCTCATCTCCAAAGCATGAAATCTCCGCAACCTGTCAAAGCACACAGATGAGTAAAAGGCTGGAAAACATGCCTTAAAGGAAAATATTTGAGATCAATCCATTTAGTTTATCAAATGAAAGGTTAAGTTGTGGCTTGATCACAGCCCCTTGCTATCTACAAAAAATTGACAATTCTTTAATCCAGCATTAAAAAGTATACAAGATTCAGGGCAGCTCAACAAACCAAATCTAGAAATAAAGGCCAGCTTTTAAACAGCAGGGCAATTGCCAACTAGAACAAGATGCCATGGGGTGAGGTGGATTCTCTGCAACTGGGATGGTCTCCAAAAAAAAGAAGTGCTCTGCGTCAGTGGCTTTCGAACTTCTTCAATTTGTGGAGTCCCAAAAAATTTCCAGAGAAGATGCAAACAACCCTATAGATAGTTAAGGCTGTTGACAATTGACAATACATTTGCTCTTTTTCTGTTACCTTTCTTTGGTAACTAAATGCAATATTTGGACCTACAAATGGTGCGCAGACCTCTGGAAAAAATACATTGGTCTTATTCAATAGTATTTAATTCAGAAAAGCTTAGGTGACATAAGAGCCCACACTCTCAGATCACAAGTGGTCTCTTACCATCTTATAGTTCTGCATCAAAAGGAGCTGCTAGAAAGAGCAAGAGGACGCAAACCCATGTCTCCAGAGACAAATCAGCCTCCAGGGATACTAAATACTTCAAAGGTCCTTTGGAGAGACCAGCAACTGGAGAGTTACAAAGAAGAAGATGCAGTGGGAGAAACCAGAGAGCAGAGAGTACTGACTCCCAACAGAAGGTCCCCAAATTTGCAAAGAAGTGGTAAGACCCGCTAAGATTAGGTACTTGCATATTTTCTCACTTACGTAAATGCTTTTCCCTGCTTGATTTGTACTTTGTATGACCTACCTCTCCCACTCCTGCTTTTACTGAATGGTAAAGAATGCACTAGGGAAAGATCATGCATTGAAATTTCTGTCATTCTTGTAAATGAAGTCACAAAGAAAAACATCTTGCACGTTAATAATTTTTGAAGCCTCGTAATTGTTTTCCAATGAAAGCGGATGATTGTGCGATAGCTCTCTGAAGACATATATTCAGCAAAATGACTCTTTCCTATTCCCTTATACATAAACTATAAGCCTGATGAACAGACCCATACCCTAGGAACTATTTTCCACACTACAAGTGAAAGTTTATATCTTAACAAAAAGTGACATTTATATCATGCAAAGCTCTAAGCATCACATAAGCACACACAAAGCTACACACTGAAGGGCAAACCCCGCTTCCTCCTTCAACATCTCCTGCCCAAAACTGATCAGTCCATACTAATGGCGATAGGGTTTGGCTCATCTCCGCAGGCATCACATACATCCAACCTGCAAAGGGCTAGAATTGACTACATGAAGATATTTGGTATTTATATGAAGGCATTTTACAGTAACAATTGTGTTCATGTAGAAACCATTTCTACCCTTAAGAGTTTCATCAAAAAATGCATTAATTTCTCTAATGGCCATAACAGTCTTTGGTTCTTATACACAAAATCGAAGCAAGTATCTAAAAGTTTACTTTGTACAGGAAAAGTTGCACGGAGTAGTAATAATGAATATCATAATACCCTAATGTTACTTTAATTGCTGAATGACATAGATTTAATTGCTTATGACATCAACTGTCATAAGATCACATTTGTGAAGTCAAGATACGCCACCAAATAACTTGAAAAGTTAATTTTTAAGCTGTGCTGCAACAGAGCTATTGTTAAAATTAATACATGTGTTAATGTTAACCAGCAGAATAAGGCATATTAAGTATAAGGTACATTACCAAGGTAGAGGGTATGAAATATACACATGGATTGGACAGTTTTTACCTCTAAAGCTTCAAGTGTAAGGGTTTTGTTCACTTAGGGGAGCAGGTCATTCATGAGATTTATTTGTCTTTCATCTGTCTATCTGTTATTGCCTTGCTTCTGCTAAGCCGTAAGGATTCTCACTGTGATAATGAACTATCAGGGACATCTTGTTAGATGCATATCTAACCTCAGTCATAAAGACTGTCAAACACACACTCTGCTGCTTCCACCACAAAAGCATAAAATATTTCCTATGATAGCTTCATGGGACTATTTCAAAGCACTTTTGAAAGGCCTAATTCAAGAACAGTTGTTCTTTTTAACTTGCAGCTTGTGCCCTACTCCCTTCCACAAGCATTTGAACCAGAGGTCTGCAGAAGAGGCTGTTACACTTCTCCCTCCCAAAGGAGATTTTTCTCCTGGCTCGCAGCTGGATCCCAGCACAGCACAAGCAGACTGCTCAGGGCCCACCTACACCACCCACCTGGACATCACGTTGTAGCAACGGCTACTAAATAAACCTCTAGCAGAGACATCATCAGCAGGAGCAGCTGATGGCGATGGCCGCCTCATCTTTGCCTTGACTGCTCAAATCACCCAAGGCTAAATGATTGCCCATAGATGCGCATCAGCAAATTGTTATTAATGACTGTAGCGTGCAGGGGTGTTGATTCCGTGGTGCCAGATGGTGCTTTGAAAATGGTGCTGACTCACAGAAGAAAGAGGAATAATGAGATACTAAGATACTAATAATTTAGCTTGACTCTAAATCCCAGAGTGCCATTGTCTTCCAGTAAATATCCCATAACAACCATCAAGTAAAGAACCAGCCGGCACAGAGCTGAGGAGCAGAAAAATGCCTCATGACTACCTAATGTTTTGTGCTTTTATATCAAAGGGATATTTCACATAACAGATGTGGGGAGAAAGGAAGCAACGTTACCAGGGATGAGGAAGAAACATTCACCCTCCTTTTGGGACAGCCCACAAACACAGGCAGATCTGGGCTGGGCAGCATGTGGCATTTTTGTGGTATTTTGCGGTATTTGTGGTAACACAGGTCCCTTACTCTCTCCACTGCAGCCACAGAGGCATCCATACAGACAATCAAATTGTGTTTGATTTTAGCAGCCTCTGAACAAACCAGCAGGTGCTGGTGTATCCAAAAAAAATTTTTTTTTTTAACCCAGATTTCAATCCCACGTCCATCTGCATGCGTTTAACTTTAAAGCGCAGCTTGGGATTTGCTACTGTTTCGCAAACAGGCTTTCACAGAACTAGAATACATTTTCTGAGCCAGTCCTCTTCTGCAGTGTCCATTTCATTCAAACACATTGAAAATTTTACTCAGAAGTTTTTGGCTGGATGACCTAGGTCATAACCTAACAATATTTTTACTTTGTTGGGCTTTCTTATAAATATCTACTTTAAATTTTAAACATTTAAATAACACATCCTGCACCAGCAGGAGTATTTCCAGTCTCTAGAAGTCATCCAACTGGCTGCAGTGCCAACGATGACCTTGTTTTTCTAAAGTTACAGGGAACCCAGTGACACATTCCTACAACTAGCTTTGAAATTAAGTTCAGTTTCAGCAGCGTGAGTAACTTTTTTCCTTCCAGCAGCTTTCAAAACCCCAGGAATGACACTTGTTTTCTATCTAAAACTGTGTCCAATTTAAATGAGTGATTTATTACAATTAATGCAAATGCCTTAAAGCAGATTTAAAAGACTATTAAGTATCTCTGCTAAGTCAAATGTACTAATTATTTGAAGACAATCTAATTATTTTGACATGCAAATAAAAGTTTGTGAACATATAGACTCAGGAAATTTAAAATCATCTTCCAGATACAACCAAGTACTTAATGATATTCCAGAACAGCCTTTTCAGTTTGAGAAAAATTAACTATTTAAAACTAAATAGATTTCTATTTAAATCTCAATTTCACTTTCTGATGGACTATATTATCAAAGAAATTGCTCACATTAACAATAAAGGAAGCACTTAGAGCAGAGAAGTATTCATAGGACAATTAGTAAATGTAATGATGGACTCAGTCTTGTAGAAAGCAAAGAAGGAATTTTGCCTAACAATGCCTGGGTTAGACATGGGATATTTCAGCTGCCTCTCCTCTGCTGGAGTAAATCCAGAGAAGCCCCAAAGTCACCTCACTGTCTACTTCTGTATCGCAATTGCTCAAAAGGAAAGCAGAGGGCAGTGAGAGGAGTCAAATTTGGCAAAAGTCAAGTTTTCCGATACCTCCACCGCAATTCGATGCAGGGAAAGGAGTGGGGGAAGAGGCCTCAAAAAGTGGGCTACTACAGAAATAACGTTCAACGTTCTCAACACAAAGTGTCAAAGAAATCATGAACGGCTGAGATGACTCCAGACTTCCGTGAGTACAGTTAGCCACATTAAGAATGCAGTTAAGTGCCTTGAAAAGTAATGAGCTCCTATCTGTAAAGTCCTCCAAAAACATCGTAAGTCTAGAAAACAATTACTCTGTTATGCAAGAGCAGTCTCTTCTGCAAGGGAAAGCATGCATCACTTGTGAGGAAATTTGAGAATTGTCCTCATCGGTGTTGCCCTACTTCTTCAGTCGCCTGGCACCATCAATAAAATCGTGACAGCAAGGAACACTCAGGAAGGTGGGCAAATTGCCTTTACCCAGAAGCCTCCCTCACAAGGGAAAAAAAAAAGTCTGTCTAGTTTTAAGAGTGAGCATATACCGACATCAAGTGGTGGAATCAATCTCCCTTCTCTATTCCCTGTAGGGTTTCCCTCGATTTGAAATGGCAGTTTGCAATTTGTGCCGTTTCTCTTCATCTCTCAGAAGGCAATGGCCGTTTACCGAGTACTTTACCCAGTGCTCCTCTGCTGAAGGCTTCACAGTTTGCTCTAATCAGGGGAAAAATAAAAATTAAAGGGTGCATTTATGTATTTACCAGGAGAAATGTGCTCATTCACAACAGCTGTCTGTCATAACTCATAACCACAACTGCAGTAATGGATAATGTGCATTTTGCTCACTTAGATAACAATGATTAGCTCTGATCATTAAGAACACAATGCTTTAGTTAGATATGAGAGTGGCTAATCAATCTGAGTCAAACCAGGTATATCAGAGATTTAGGAGCAGATCAAAGTGAAAGCTTCCAGGAAATAATAGCTTTTCCAACGCATTTCGATTTATACCATGGGTCCCAAACAGGGGCCATTCATGAGGCTCTTAGTTACTTGACAAAGATATAAAACAATCTCCAAAGCACCTGCTAAATATGCGGAGGAAGAGTGCCCTTTTAAATGTAAACCAGAGCCAATAGTCAAGACTAAAACACTCCTTAACTGTGAAAAGAATTCAAAACCCAAATTTGTATCCAAAATTACAAACTGTGCATCCCTTTTCTGCACGCACCAACACACACCTTCTTCCAACCTGTACATATCAATGTATACCAATAGACAGCTCTCTGTATACAGATGCACAGTATGTGGGCTACAAGTTAGGATGCAAATTTCTAGAAAAACAGCCTTGAACCTCAGCATCATTAACACCCTGGACCTTCATTATCAGGATCTGCATCTTGTATCGGAAAGGGATTGTTCCCCTCTATTTTCCACCAGTGAGGCCAGATCTGGGTTACTATGTCCAGTTTTGGGCTCCCAAGCATGGGAAAGACATTGATGCACTGGAGCGAGACCAGCAGAGGGTTACCAAGATGGTCAAGGGCTGCCATGACATGTATGAGTAGAGGCTGAGAGCTGGGTTTGTTTAACCATCAGAAGAGGAGGCTCAGGTAGGATCTTAAAGCTGTCAACCACCACACCAAAAAAAGTTCAGTGAGGGTCATCAGACACTGGAACCCCAAGAAGTTGTGAAATACCCCATCCTTGAAGATGGTCAAAACTCAGCTGGACAGGCCCTGAGCAACCTGATCTAATTTGGAAGTTGGAGCCAACTTTGAAGTCAGTCATGCTTTGAGAGGAGTGTCAGGCCAGACGACCTCCAGAGGCCCCTCCCAACAAAAATCATTCTGTGATTCTATTATCTGGGACACAAATTAGTTGTGGTGATAATTTAACACTTTCTACTACATTGCTCCTGCAGGTGTTTCCCTACAGAAAAGAAAAATAGTCTAATGCATAAAGAAGTTAACAAACAATCTGAAAATATGCTATTTTAGGTAATGTATGAAAATTACGATATACAGATCCCCAAATCCTCCAAGATGAGGCAGAAAGAGTCAACTAAACTGGAAGGAAATGTATTATACTGAAAATACAGTCCTCTCTCAAATGTGAGTTGCATTGTCTGTCATGTAGTCTGGCTTTCAGGGGTCTTTTCACTCCTTTTTTTCTCTGTGCTTACACTAGAGCTATAGATAAAATATGCCTCAGAGCTACATCAAAAATAAGTTTACACAGAATCCACAGTGAAACAAATTAATCTCTGACACTAATCTCCTGTGTGTAATGACAAAAGGGATGAATATAACCCAAGCACATATAATTGCTGCCAAGCCAGATGCAGCTCCCTTTTTTGAGTCCCCTATTCCCTGTTTTTCATGTCACCTTCCAGCTGTAGGACTCCTGGTCAGGCTCCAACTGTTCAATTATTGCATCTTCCCCAGAGCTCTGATTCTCTCTTATTTCATAGATTTTCAAGGTGATGCCCTGTGGACCATAGGAGTTGCCTGGCCTTAATTTCAGCTTTCACACTAAGTTTAGCTCACAAATTCTTGTTCTCCACTACTTGTATCACCTCAGCTGTGCTGAGTTTTTTTTATTACAAAGGAATCGACATCAAAGACTGTTTCAGTGGAAAGGACTGCAAAAGCCACAATTAATGGTAGTAGCCATGGACATGCATTGCCTGCTCTTACAACACATAATTTACCAATAGCTATGTGATTACAATTGACAGTTTCCTGCTCCAGAAACAAGATGCTTAACACCACGGCTACTACTACGGTCTTTGGTATGTGTGCTGACTCTTTAATGATGAGTACTTTTCAATACGCAATTGGTAATGCAAATAATGGCTTAGTTATAGGCAGAAAATCTTTTCAGCATAATAAAAATGTTCTCTCGTGTTCCCAGTGTAACAGATGTCCTGTTTAATTGCACTTGAAATGTGAATAAATATTTAAAGTTTTGCATAATAATCAAAATAGAGAATTGTCTAATAAACAAAGTAAATGCCATCTTCCAGAAACTGGGGAGGGGCCATGGACCCAAAAATACAGTAGAATGCTTTACATCAGAGCATGAAATAACTTAATTTTTCTTGTGATCATGAACAATACAATATATTATTTGCTAATAGAGGAACCTGAATGTCAGCACTTGTGAAAGAATACAGCAATATATTATGCTAAAATTACACTTACACAGTTTGTTTCTCAACTCACCCTCACCATAAAATAGTAATTAAAGCTACTAATACCTCTTATCAGGATTCTTAGACTGTTAGATAAACTTTCAACACAATCAGATCACTTACCCTTGTTATGCAGTTCTGCATTATATATTGGTACATGGCACTGTAGACAGAAAATATCATACAAGGGAATTCAAAGGACACTTGAATTTTGATCTCAAAATCACCCATTCTTCATTTCATTTCATAAATTACAATAAGTGATAGCTATACCATCCAGAATTCCCTACCATAATACTTTTATTTACTCCAAATAGGAGTTTCATTAAAAACTAGTAAAGAAATGCAGACAGAGTGGATAAAAAAAAAGGCAGTTTCTGTAAGAGGAATGCCCTTCCTTCTTCATAGCAAATATTTTTTTTATTATGCAGATTCCCAACCACATACTGTCGCTCGCTGCTTAAAGTGAACTTATTTTCCTTTCTGTATTATAATGAACTATTTGAAAACTTGAAGCCTGCACACCTTACTGAAACTGCTTGTTACAACCCCTTTACCTTCTTTTTTCACTTACCCAAGACACAAAATACAACTTTTGTTTTCGTTAATGACCCTTCACCTCTCATTTGAAATTCTTCACGTCCAATCTCTCAAACAACACAACACTGGGTTTTACTCCTCTGTGATGCTCAACTACCATCCCTGCTTTCACATGCCTTGAATAACATACATAGATCCACAGAGAAAATTCCTTGCTAATGACACATGGCTTTTAATAATTTTTTCTACACAATTCAACACACTGTTTAGCACTGTTTTCTCAACTTTCTTCACTTCTTCTCTTATCCCTGCCAAGACAGACACGCCAGAAGTATATATAGTGCCCCGACATTCTTCACCAGCTGAATAAGCTTTCTTCCCTTAGCCCAGATCCTCTTTTTGTCAAATAACATGATATTTGTATATGAAACCTCTAGAATATCAATAATTTCTTAGTAGTCCCTTATTACTGGTACCAGCAGAGCCCAAAACATTTTTCTTCAGCATTAAGGAAGAGGCCAATAACCACATAGGCTTCATTTCCACCAAAGACAATTAATGTCTGCACATCTGGTTCAGATGCCTCAAAAGACGGGCCATGGTTTACTTGCATTATGTTTGGATCACTTAGACTGAAGACCAAAAAACAAGCTACAGTTTCTATCAGACAGTGCAAAGCTATCGGCTGCAGGGAGTCCGGTGTCCACTTATCATTACTGGCTCAGCCACCTCTACGGTAGGCCACTGAAGAGGATGAGGAAGACCTGGGACCAGGGAGTAGGGCATGGCTGAGCAAGGACACCATGTGCCCTCCCTTCCAGGCAGGCAAATGGGCTGCCCTTTCTGCAGGGACTGCAGGCAGGTTCCAGCTGGCAGATAAAAAGAGGACGTGGGTAACACAGTGGGGATGGAGAGAGTCCTACAAAGCTACAGGGCTACACTTAAGCTTTTGTCAGAGGCAGCAATATGCCATTTTGCGGCTCAGTGCATAAAGACTAAATAGAAATAAAGAAAAGCCTTAACCTGCCAGAGCTGGTATGTTTTTGAGCTTTCTAATGACACATTTTTTTTCTGGCGTACCTTTGCAATCAGACCTGGAGGCTGCCTCAAGGGAGGTTACACTATGGCTGCAACACCTGCGTTTGTCATCTTACATGAAACACTGTCAGAGCCTGGACATGGCTTTGATAAAGCCGTCCATTTACAAGGCAGCTATGCTGTCACTACCACTTCTGCTAACTGTCCACCTTTAACCATCTTCCATTCCCAAGAGACTATTCCAATAATCTACATTTAGTAGAACAGCAGGGAGAGGATCCAGTCTTAAGCCACTACATGGTCATTTAGGGATGAAACTCGCAGGCATACCATGAGTTAACTACATAAATCTTTGCACAAACATAAAAAGAGAAAAATTTCAAGTCTGCTAGAGGAATCCTGATTCACTTAGCTGAAAAATGTAGCTTGGAGTGGAGGTAAAGTGCATGGGGGAATGGCTATCATTTTTTTTAAAGACGATATTCTGAAAACTGCCTTTAGGATTGATTAGCTCTCTGTATGTACGGAAGAAAATTGCTGGAAGCAGTTGGAAGAATTGTGAAAATTAACAAATTAGACTTGATCAAAGGCTTTGTTGTGGTTTAGCCCCGGTCAGCAACTAAGCACCACACAGCCGCTCGCTCACTCCCCCACCCTTGAGGGATGGGGGAGAGAATCGGAAGGGCCAAAGTAAGAAAACTCGTGGGTTGAGATAAGAACAGTTTAATAATTAGAATAAAACAGCAATAATACTAATATAATGAAAAGGAAAATAATGAGCGAGAGAGAGATGAAACACTGGAATAAGAGGGGAAAAAAAAAAAAACCAAAAAAAAACCCCAAAACTAAACAACAAGTGCTGCAACCGCTCACCACCCGCCGACCGACGCTGCCGGTCCCCGAGCCGCGATCGCTGCCTCCCCCAGCCAATTTCTCCCAGTTAATATACTGAGCATGACGTCACATGATATGGAATACCCTTTGGCCAATTCAAATCAGCTCTCCTGGTCGTATCCCCTCCCCTCCCAGCTTCTTGTGCACCTGGCAGAGCATGGGAAGCTAGAAAGTCCTTGACTAGTGTAAACACTACCCAGCAACAACTAAAACACCAGGGTGTTATCAACATTATTTACATACCAAGTCTAAAACACAGCACTATGCTAGCTACAGTGAAGAAAAATCAACTATCCCAGCTAAAACCATGACAGGCTTTCAGAACACAGAACCAAAATTTTGAAGGAGGCCCTTATCAGATTTTTCTCCTCATGACTCTTTAAAAATAGATAGTTCAAAGCAAGCTTGGGAATCTTCAAATAGTCGGGAACAACTGGTATTTGAGAAACTACCTACACCAGTCAAGGTGTTAACACTATTCTCAGTGCCTGAATACAAGTACCTGGTTACTACCCTTCTTTCAGAGCTTGTAAGCCACCTAGCATACTTGTAAAATCCCTTCTTGCTGCTTTTTCTGGCCTGTGTTTAGAGCTCCAGCTGGTCTCTGGCCTTTCTGATTTTCTCCCTTCGTGCCTGAGCAATGCTTTTCAACTCCTCTGTTACCTTTTATTGTTTCCATTTCTTGTACACTCTCTTTTTGCACTTTAGTTCATAGCGAAGCTCCTTGCTCAGCCAAACCTGCTGGAATTCCCAGTTGTCCTGCAAAACTTCAGCTCTCAGACAGTTTTCTTGAAAATCCAGCCATTTCTCCTGGGCACCATTCCCCCTCATTTTGCCTAGCAAATTCCTAAAAAAGCTCAAGTCTGCCTTCTTGAAAGCCAGGGTCCTACCTCTGCTGCTCACCTTCCCACCCTTCTTCCAAATCCTCAATCCAGTCATCACCTTATGGTCACTGCAGCTCAAGCAACTGTCTAGAGCCATACTCTTCCACTAGGTACTGTCTTCTGCTTGTGACCAGCAGGTCAAGCAGAGCATTACCCCTGGTTGCCTTTTACATTTGCATTAGAAAATTGTCACAGACACTTGTGCAGACAACTTGTACAGACACTACAAGAAGGTTTCTTCACACCCTGCCCTGAAATGGGAATATGCAGCTTTTGCCCTCACTGGCTCCATCTGCAACTCTCTGAGGGAACCTGGATTGAAGAAACACCATTTTAAATGTAAAAGCTATTTTGGCATGTAAAAAGTCTAAAAGGCTCCAGTTTCCCCTATTTTTGAAGCACCAGGTTGGGCCTTTGAACTGGAACTGTACAGCCTCTCCCATGTATGATTATCAGTGTATAAAGGGAAAACAGACCAGCACTAAATTAAGCTGCAGATTTCCTTTGCTCCAAGAGGGTTGCAGTCTGGCCCAGTAGCTTGCACTGCATTTGTCAGACAAAATCTCCCCATTTCAGAACTTTCAGTTCCCTTTACTAAGGCACAACAAAAATAAATCAGTCCTGTATGTCCTGTATTAAATAAATAAAAAAAAATAGAATTCAAGGAGTAGCCAGATTCTGGTTGGGGAAGATTTAAAAGTTTAGGATTTGTCCGCTTTTTCCCCTTCTCCAAATCCAAATGGACTCTTTCAGAGAAGTAACTAGATCTAAACATATCAAGGGGACTTGGGCTGCTGAATCATATTTCTGATGGATATTACACATTAAAAAAGCAGTTAAACAATTGCACACTGAAAACCATATTGTGTTTTCTCATTATATAAAGATAGATGCTGGAAATCTATTGTACCAAATTTCTTTTGTATATCAGTCTCCAAAATTGATAAAAAAATTCTGTAGCTCATCCACAAGGTTATTTGCATGCTATGTAGCAACTTGAACAAATTTTCACTACCGTTCATCCTTCAGAAAGGTAAGTTTAAAAAGAAATGGTGACAATACTTTTAACTGCAGCAGAGGTTTAATTATGAAGGATTTAAAGTATCATTGGAATAGGAGTTCATGAAGAAAAACATTTTTAAAATGTTAATGGAAAAACTTGAGAGTTTTCTTTACTATAACAAAAAATAACACGTTAGAGATCATGAAGTACCAGAGACCTTTTTTAATTGGCAGTAATCTTATATAAAGTCTTCATCCTGGTCTACAATAATTGGGCCCAAAGTCCCTTTAAGCTAATACCAGAAATGGTGTTTTTATGGTTTCTTACAAAATATGACACTTCTTTCTTATCTGAAGCTTCAGTAGTACTCTGCAGGGGAGTGAAACAGAGAAGATTCTCATTTAAAACCAATTAAAGATTAGTCACTCCATGTGATCCGTAATTGTACTCTATTGAGGTGGCATTTGTTTTCCATCCTCATACAACATCATGAATACGGAAAAGCTCCAAATTATACTTTGGTATAATGATAGGTTTTCTGCTACTGGTACACAAACGAAGCAACGTGATATACAAATCCTGATTGTCAAATAGCATTTCAATGTCTCTGAGCAGCCCCAAGTTAAGTAGGTTTCCAAAAGCTAGAGGACCTTGACAATTAGCAGAAGGATCACAACTTGCTTTCCTTTCTCCCTCTACATTACAAGATGTCAAGCCTGGATCAGTTGAAAAAAGGTAATTACCTTTCCCCCCACCCAAAGTAACAGGATTTTCAAAGGAAATAAAAAATAAATTTAAAAATTAAAAAAAAAAAAAAATCACTGCTAGTTCCAAGCTAATTAAACATTTAAAACTGCCTTGCTTGGCCTTGATGTTGTAGGAAAAGCACTTAACGCACAGGCTAATTTCATTCCTCCTTACGGACACCATTGTCTTTCTCCTCCCTCCCAACACACTCCAGAACGATATGAGTCTTGTGAAGCCTATGGGACTAAGCTGAAATGCAGCCAATGAATCAGCTATGTGAGGCTACATGCCGCCTTGGGCAGTCAGACTCCAAGACCACGAGGTCTCAGAGAGGGCCAATGGTGAGGGCTAAGTCCTGGTTTGGGATTCAAGTCTCTGGTCTTCAACAGATTCCTTGTCCTACCCTGGAAATGCTGTCTCATACCTCTGTATCTCAGGGTTTGCCATTGGACAGATGGGCACACCACAACTTTTCTTCATGGTGGATGTTAGGAGGATAAATATGTTCCTAACCTTGATGTACATTGATGTTTGGCAGCCAGGTATGAATGTGAAGCCTGGTCTAGGATGCTGGATACAACTTCAAAAATAAGAGACATTGGCAGAATTAGTGAATGTAAAGAAATAAGAATTTAGGTCATACAGTAATAAATCAAAATAGAAGTAAAACAAAATTTCTCATACTAAAAGCCTGTATATCAGTTGCCTCTGGGAAGACAAGAATCAATCCATCTAAAAAATTATTCCAGCTAAAGTTAACTACAAAACAGAACTTAGATGCATATCGCAAAAATATACAGGGGTAACAAGCACCACAGAAATCATCCCAACTTCTTGAAATACTGGAGACTCTCTTCCTGCAAAATCTGATAAAGGCAAAGCCTCAATTTTTGAAGGCACAGATAACAAGATCATCTGTATCACTAGATTTAAACCTTTTAAACAAGAGTCTGAATCACTGCAGAAGTAGCAAAAGCAAAACAAGTTTCAGCTGAAGAAGTAATGATTTACGGCACTGAGGTAGCTCTGTTAGCAGTTGCATTCCGATACAAAATAAAGTGAAATGGATTTGAAACTTATTTCTATTCAATCCAGTACATATTTTATTATTTCAGATAAAAAGTGTTTCAATAAAGCTAACAGAATTATAAAAGAAGAGTAGGGATGTTATTACCATGACTGTTCCTTTGCATATGAGGTGCTACACCTACACATGACCAACAAGGCTCACGCTAACCATTGATGCCATGCATCGCTACTTTCCAAAACTCCAAGAGACACTAGAAATTGTATCAGAGTAGATAATCACAGAGGTCCCTTTGGCCTTAAAATCAAATCACACTTGGGTGCAATTATTTTTTTTTCCTCCACAAGTCTTTTGCCATATGCACAAAACATTACAGACAGATAGCAGGCAAGCAAAGAAACCAAGAACTTGAAACAAAACAGGGTTAATTTCTGTAGCTTGAATGATAATTTCTACATCAACGCACTTTCTCCAACACATTCACCCCAGAACTCCTATCAAAAAAAAAAAAAAAAAGGCATGGGAGATGTGCATTGGATGAATCATTAGGCAGCGACACTGCAGAATCAGGTAATGATGGTGCAAAATAAAAGAGAGAAGCCAAATACTTCTTCACACCTCTTGTACCCTGATCTCCTCAGAAAGCCATGGGGATACCCTACACTTCCTGGCTAAACTCTGCCAGAGATGTCTCAGTTTTTCCGGATAGGGAATTTCACACCTACTTTGACATAAGAACTCCTCTGGGAGTAGGTTAAGTAAAAGACAAATGGGGATGAATCTGCTGAGACATCCTTGGTGAGATGCCACCACCTGGGTTTTGCTATCACCAGCAGTACAAATCTTGCTTCCTGCAGCGTGAAATGCAGCTCAGACTTTCCATTTGAAATTTACAGACCAAAGTCTCAAGACAGCTTTGTGCTTGGTAATTTATTTTTTTAGGACATCTGAGGGGAAAAAAAAAACAATGACTTTCCTTTTATGACTTTTTTCAGTAGTTCACTTCCCCTCCTGTGAATGCTTTTACTTTTTATTCTCGTTATACTCTAAGACATTACTGATTTTCTTCCTTTGGGTTAAAGCAATTAATAAGTCACATGAAAGGCAGAACTATGGAGGAAAACCCCACAGCCAAAAGACTCTGCTTGGAAAAAATGTTCTTCAGCTGGACAGTGTCTGGGGGCCTGGGGAGAAGACAGGAGCTGAAAATAAGCAAATCTCTCAGTATCTGCAGAGACAAAGGAATCCTGCTGCTTTCCAGGTGCTGGGAATCAGCGGGGCTATCCCCACAGGAGATACCTACCACAGCAATACCTTTGTGGGCCTTTCATGGTCTTTTGAAGGCAGATTTTCACAGAATTTCCTAAGGCCATACTTTCCTAGGTCTGCCTTAAAATACAAAACCTGCAAAAGTCAAACCGCACTGTGTGCAGCACTGCTGCAGCTCTCTGCAGTCATTAGTTACCTACAGCAGCTTTCACCAATGGGGACCAGGTGAGAACAGCTCATCTGAGCACCCCCCAACCAGAGGGACAATTAACTCCAAAGGCCTTCACAGACCCAAAAAAGAGACTTTGTACCCATGCCATGGACCCCCATCTGCACCCCTTGATCACCAGGATCCAGGGTGCACAAACACATGCACCCCCTTCAAGCACAGAATTGGTTCTTTGGATTATTTTTTCTCCTGGTTATTCATAATTTAGGAGTAGCTACACATTGCTCTCTCTGTGAGTCTGAGACTCTCTTTCTGGCTTTGCATTATTACTGACGATGTGGGTAATAATTCACACGACTTTGCATTTCACAAATATTAAATAACTAATTAGCAGTATTAATAAAATGGACCTTCTGCTTTCCATTTCTGCTAATGAATAGGTACATAAGTTTTGCATTAGGTAAGAAGTTATGCATAAAGTACATCTCCTGCCATATGCCTGGTTTAAATTATAGCTGTAGGGTAAATTGAATACCCCGGTCTAACCTCCCTGCATAGGCATTGCATCAGGCTTTAAGTAGTGCTGCATCAGCATTTTGACTTAAGTTTATTTGTTTTAAAACAACTGCTATAAAATACTGACTGCAAAGAGAAAAACAGCATTAGGGGAAAATATTTAAAAACAATGGCCCTGTTGAGATCACCAGAAAGGGTTCTATTTTAGCAGGCTCAAGAACAGTATTTTTCATATTTCAGCACATTTTTACCAAGCCACCCCATTATATTTCCTGAATTTATAGGCTATCCATGTCAAGAACAGAACAACAAAATCATTAAGACCATGATGATATGGAAAAGTTATCTGAATCAGAGAGACAGTTCAGCCCATTTGATGATTTGTTTGTAGAAGACATGCATTTTATCACATATCACATTAATGTAGAAATACCTGATTATACTTCCTGTTCATTCCTAAAATTCTACTGGTTTGCAAAGTTAATATGATTTTTTCCCCCCACTGAATAAATAAACTATTATATTAGCAATATTCTCACAAACCCTTGGTACTACCAGTTTCATATTTATTGGTATTTCCACTGGTACCTGATTGCTTGACTCCATAGTCATGAGCAGAACTGGGCCCAGAAAAAGTAACCTAATTTTACAGGAGTGACATAATTTTAATTAAAAGGGCCTTGATTGAAATTCAGCCAAGCCCAGGCCAATCCAGCTTAGTCAACCTTTAAGGCCTGTCCATTTTGACATATAAACAAGCTACATGTTGCACCTTTCATCCATATGTTGTTCTCTCTGTAGCTATTTGTTGCATGGACTGTTATCCGTCCCTCATGCACACAGGGGAACTGCTACATCTCATGCTTAATAAAACCTGACAAGACAACAAGGGACCTATTGCCTATGTCAGTGTTATGGATCTTCCTCATCAAGGTTCAAAAACAGGGCAATCCCTTCACATTATAATGCTGAAAGAAAACGGCACTAAACCAGCAACACCCCCCAAAAGTACTGACCCTTACGTCTAACTGCCTACACAAACTATTGCAAACAGCCACAACTGCACATAAGGTATGAATGGCTATTAGAGATACACAATCTTAGGGAGTCTCTGAGCAAGTATATTCTCATTTTTTGAGCTTTTTGATTTCAAAACCGGCTAAATCCTTACCAAACTATTGAATGCTTTTCAGTACAAACTTTGTCTGAATTGTAAGTTAGAGGAGGAGAGGAATTTTCATGGGGGAGTGGTTCCAGCCTTAGACAACAAAGCTGATGTTTCAAAGCAGGGGAGTGATAAGGACAAAGTACTCAAATCCTTCTCAGTCCACTCACCGAAAGAAACCTGAAACCAGGAGACCTCTGCAGTTCACCTCACTGGTACAGCAATGGTTTTCTGCTGCTATGAGTAGTGGTAACACACTGCTCTGCACTGCTAGAGGGAAGAAATTTGCCATTAACAAGTGGGACTGGAATAGCAAAACTTATCAGCCTTCTTTCCTAATGTCTACAGACAATAGTCAGGGGTCATATTAGGAACTCGCTGATCATCGCTCATTTTTAATTTGTTCTCTATCCCCAATACATTCCCTTTAATGAGTGTAACCACATGTCGAGATGAACTCATTCAACAACTACTGCAAGTAAGCACAGGCTGTAGAAGCCACCTGGCCCTAAAGCTGTATTGAAAAGCTGAGGTTTTCTAAGTATTCGCTGATATAATTAACGCACTGGATAGGCAGTTCCTGACCCAAGAGTGTAAACTCTATTATGGATTGGACAAGTGTAATAGCTTCTCACACCAAGAAGGTATTCTGCATGCTACCTAGTAATTAATCTATTTAAAATACAATAGGAGAATAATTAAACATGTCCTCTTAAAATTCAAAGAGATGAAGCCAACAGCAAGGTCAAATGTTGAAAGGAGAAATAAAAAACAGAAAGTCAGCCAGTATGGCTCCAGAATAATTTTAGGAACATCCTCTGTTGATTGAGACCTTATAAAAATGAACAGAGAAGGATCTCAGGGCAGAGCCATTTCTGTTCCCTGGGTGCTTGATGGGATCCCAGATCAGCAGGTAGGATGCAAATACAAGTTGACAGAAAGTGGCTGAGGAGTGGCTTGTATGTATTAAATATATTAAATTTTGAATACTGAAAGTTCAAAGTTCTCCATGTAATAAAACACACATAAATATTAGAAATGAAATATTACTTTAGACCAATAAAGTCCTCAGCAATTACCTCTCATCAGAGATGTACCTCACAAGTACCCAAAGGAACACAAGCAAACAGCAAAAAGAATAACAGAAGGTTCAGTTAATTTCCTAAACTTCTTTCTAAAAGCCCCTTACCTTTGTTTGAATCATATCATCCCAAACTCAGCAATCTAGGAGCGCACTATGAGCCCCTCTAGTGCCTTCCCTCTCCAAGCAGAGAGCTGTTTAAAGAAAAAACCCCATATCATCAGCAACACCATTCCTTCAATATCACATTAACACATATGGAAAATTGCATTAAGCTTAGCTTACAGCTTAGCTTAAGTGCTCAGCAATCTTCAGCTGCAGTTCACAAGTTACATAACTTTAAATACAAGCATTGATTTCAAGACAAAATACACAAACTGTAAATTGAATTACAACTGTAGGAGAAATATCAGTAGGTAAGACATTGCAGAAGTCATCCAGCCATTTAAGCACTTGAATGTGAGTGGTGGCTTGCATGCTTATACTGCAGCAAGAACTGGGCAGACCTTGTTTCTAAGCCCCTTAAAAACACCAGCAAAACCATACAAGAATATAAACAGAAACATCAGTTTGCAGCATGTTTTTCATTGTCACTCTTAGGGGATGTTGACAACCCAAGTTCTTGCATGGGATGTTTTTTTCAGTACAGTTGAAGATTGACAAAGAATAACAATCCCAGATCTGACACGCAGTCTTTTTGGCTATATTGAATTCTGAAGGTTTTCAGGACTTGAAAAATTACTACACCTGCCAACAGCATGTTATATTTATCAACTGTGTGTCTTCAGGAAAATGAACTTGCCGTTCTGTCAGAAATTGTCTGCTTTGGGAGGTGTGATTAGACTTTAACCATTGGCGTAGAAATGCCATTCTTTCTTCCAGTTCATTGCTTTCCAGCCCAAAGGTTTATTCACGGACTATAGGTTATATACTACCTTAAAATGAATTGTGGGTGTAACAATTGCTTATAAAAAAATCAAATCTGATTGCATGTTTTGAATAAAAATTCACTTTTGCATAAAAGTCTGTGTTGTGATGAATCTTTACCTCACTCAAGCCTTAAAAGGAGTACATGGCTGGTGAATAGCAAATGAATTGAGCCTCTTGGTTTGCATTTTTATGAGGCATAAGAAGTTTGCAATGTATAGGGAAGTCCATAGAGATGTCAGAACAGCAGAAACAATACAAACATTAGCAAGAGACACCCAATGGAGAAACCAGGGTCTAAGTAGGTCTCAGCCTAGGAGAGAAAGGCAGGCTTCAAAGCTCAGTGATCTCTATTTATACCTGCTCACTCAGCATAAAAGTTAAGAGCTGGGGCTGACTTAAAGGTCAAGGTGAACCTTTGCTCAAGAACAGCCAAGAGCAGCAAATAAAAGTACATTTGAAACCACTTAACATTTAAGATTGACCCAAGAGCAGCAAATAAAAGTACATTTGAAACCACTTAACATTTAAGATTGACCCATAATTACTGTTGCTTATTCTATCTTGGCAAAGGGAGCTCCCCATCCCTCCTGGGCATCATATGAATTGGAGGAGTCATCTGAGGAGACTCAGTATTTCCCTCCTCTGCAGAAAACAGTTAGAGGCCAGATCTGGGAAGAGTGATACAGACCATGAGATGCTGAACACCTCTGCAAATACTTGGGGAGCTCCTTTGGTACCACCTCGGGCAGTGCTCCATGCCCCAGTCAGCCTGTTGCCATCTGTTCAGGCCTTTAAAAAGTTGCTACGAGAATGTTAAGTGTTAGACATATAGAAGAAGCCCTCCCTATCACCAAGCTATATCAAAAGAGGTTAGTGCCATCCCCTATAAAGCCAGAACCTAGCTGAAAGATCCATATTTCCCTTGTTGGATGGCATTAATTTTTTATTTTTTTTTAATGAAAGTAGATGCTATGAATAAACATATAATAGGCCATTTTAAGAGATGCACCAGAAATACTCTAGAGGCAGAGGGTGGGCAGGAGGGAGCACAGCACAGGTGGCATCCCTGGGTCCCACCCTTACCTGGTGCAGAATTTATACTGGTCCGAGAAGCCAGGCAGGCCACCTACTACTCAGACTTTGCCAGAGATGGGTAACCACAGTGAGGAAACAGCTGCCAGCTTGTGACAGTCATAACTCTTCAGTACAGCTCAGATCTGGGGCTATGGAGTAAGAATATGCGTAAACACCAAATTGGCAGAGGTAGTCTTTGCCCTCATATAGTGCAAGAGAAGAAACGAGTGAAGGAAGCCAGAGGCAAGGAGGCTGGGACATGGAAAGGACACTGGGCTAAACCTTGCCTTGTCCACAGTGCAAGCAGCACTGCTACAGAGCAACTTTTTTGACAAACAATCCCCATTTTATGTGTGAAAGTACGTCCTGTGCCAACACAGGAGGAACACACTCACTGGGAGTGACCAGGGTGCCCTGAGGTGCAGCTGTGCAGGGTTGGCCCTGTTAGAAGTACCTTAATTCAGTTACCATGGAAAAAGCCCGGGTCCCAAAGCGATGAAAACTCCAGAAAAGGTAAAACTGCTTGGAAGAGCACATTTCTGTGAGAAACGCACCCTCAGAACAACAGTGCTACATCTCAGCTGTGTAACAGGCCAAGCTGCAGATGCCCTGCAAGTGCTCAGGGAGGGGAAAGGGTGCAAGGGGCCACCCCAGTCGCTCTTGGATATCTTTTTAGGAGACTGCCATGAAAAGCTTGAACTCCCATGGTCACACACTCCTCACGGGAATATGTTCTTCTTGTTTCATACATTTTTGCGGACATCCAAACAGGGACTTGCAATTCTTCTGTATTTGGCTTGTCATAAGCTCAGACAAGCTCTGGGAGGAGTTGTCACCATGTTTTTTTGCGACGGGTTGAGAGTTTTGCTTTTGAACTCACACCTTCAAGGGCTCCTAGAGACATCATGCCACTCTACAGTACAGCAGAGACTCTACCAGTGATCAGGCACACCACACTCCATGGCCGCCTGTACAAAAACAAGAGTATATCTTCCTTATTCTATGGAAAGTCATAAGAAATAAAACATTCTCTGCCGATCTGGGGAGTACAGATCCCAGTTATGATGGTGCCTATCTCAAATAACCAAAGAGTAAAATCTAAAAAGGCTGGAGTTACTAATCTGTCATACACTGTATGACAGCTCTTGAAGATATTGTAAAATAACTCATTTCCCATCACAACAGCTAATCTTTCATGAGGCTAATACCTAAACACTAACTTCTTTGTTAGGTAAAAAAAAAAAAAAAAAAAAAAAAAAAGACCGAGCCATGTATTACATAATCTCTACCTCGGGATGAAAGCAACGTGATTGTTTTCATTAACCTTTCATTCTTATAAAAGGGCAAAAATCAATAACAAATTTATTCAGGCAAGTGAAAGGCAATTTCAAGCAATTTCACAAGGGATTTCATTTCCATCGCTTTTTTCCTCTCACAAATTCTAATAAAAAAATAATACGATCTGTCCAAATGTAAGACAAATACAAAAAGCAAGATACTGTCAGCTCCTCAAAGACACGGAATGAAACCACCTTTTTACAGCTGGATAATTGCCTTACTAAAAATACTGCTTTCTTTTGAATCCTAAGCAAGTCTGCAACATCTTATTGACAGCCTGTGAAACATTTTGTTGCACACTACTGAGCTGGTCTCTTAAATAAAGCACCTACGATACATATTTTTTCCTATGACAAATTAAGCAATTTCTTTTTGGTGTACTTTGCCCTTTCGCACTATGAACAGAGGTTTAAATTACATGGATTTTGATGCACTTTCCAACTTTGCTATTCCTGTCATATGTTCCACAGCATTTCACCTTTTAAAGAGTTGGCTTTGAATTCATGGTCTGAAACATCTGACAAAAGCAATGATAAAAACCACAAAGTCATTTGTCGGCAGCTCCATTTTCTACAGAGGACAAAAAAAAGCTGAAAAAGCACAATACATTATTAATAACTGTTTAATTTAATCTGTGACGTTACTTCACACATCTTTCTGTGAGTCCTCTGCGTATCCTTCCACGTTTTCTGTCCTGGTGCCACGAAGCCAGTGGGATCCCCTCAGGGCTGGAGGGGGACCAGGGGCAGCCCCAGCCCGGAGTATTGGGCCCACTGGTTCCCTCACAGTCCCCAAAACTCCCTTCATGGTGTCTTTTTTCCTTTGTTAATATAGCCTTTAAAAATATCTTTAAAAGTAAAATTATAAATTATTTCTATAAGCACCATTCTTCTATAGGTGCATCTTTACTGCAGGTGTTCATTTACTATTGATTTTGGTTCCTTTGCCCACTGTGATGCCACTGGAGAGCCTGAGAAAAGTCACAATTCGTTATAAAATTTAAACATCTGGGAAACCTTGTGAATTATTTGCACTATTCAAAAAAGATCTAAGATATTACATAAAGTTTAAGGGAATTTGAATGCCAAACTACCACCCATCAGTGGGGGTGTTCAAGATAAGTGAGATCAGCTCCTTCTAGTGCTGCTTGTCCTTATCCAGTTACTTTAGAGGGGAACGTCATCCCACTTCCAGTGAATGAAATTAGGGGTGCTGAGTCCACTGGTGTGGCTTCCTAAAACCCTCTGCTGCCCTCTGAGCATTGCCATCCCCACGGCACTCATGCTGCACAGGGACACGCAACTTCTCTTCCAGCTTCTCTGTGCTGGCACAAAATAGCTTGATAAATTTGCCCAGTGTGTTTGCTTTGAGGATGATGGAGATATCTAGTTCCTTACTTCTTCCATCACGTTTTCCATGGGGGAATGCAGCTTGTGATGTTGGGAAATGTGCAGTTTTCCTGTGAATTATTAATGGAAGGACAAGCAAGCCAAAAACTGCAGTGTTGTGTTGAAGCCCTGAGTCGCAATGCATTTGGGCGCATGTTTCAGTAAGGCTATGCCCAAAAACAAACAAAAGAAAATGTAGAGATATACTTGCTTCTACAAGACAAAGAAGTCCAGAGAAAGGCTGCTCAAACTCAAGTGAGAAAGAGCAGAAGATTCATAAAATCTTCCAGAAACGTCTCTAGGCCTTTGTGGTTAGTGTTACAAGGCTACAAGGCAGCTACTCTATGCAAACTGGCAGCAGGAAACCTTTGAGAATACTTCATGTAAGATAATGGTGACCTTAACATGGCAGTAATATTGGAGAACCACCAGAAATGCTAATAATTCAGTTTGCACAGGAGCTCAAAAAAGCCCATAATCAGTATTTGGGTTTATTCACTATAAATTAAATTATAACACACAAGAAGATGAAAGAAATATTATAGGGCACAAAAAGCTGCCAGTTAAAAGGGATCTAATTCCAGTAAATGTCTTCTTTCATCAAAAAAATTACTGTATTATTATACTACCATGTTATTAGGATGCTATGTAATTCACCATCACCTAGAAGCAGAAAAAAAGTAGCAAGGGAATATTCTGAGGAAAACTGAAGAGATTCTGTTGTTTCTTCACAGAATTAAAAAAAGTAAGAAAACAGAAGTAAGTATCTGAAGGTGCAGAATACACTTAAAAGGTTTCTCATTTCCCTCAACAAAATGTGAGTTCCCGGGTGTGAAGGACCTGCCTTTGACAGGGCATTGATCTACAAGGATGAATCTACTGCTAATTGCAGTTAGCTAGGTTAATCATAGAAATGCGTTTTTTTATATTCTGATTTCAATTATTTACTGAGGAACTTCACAAAAACACACCAATATTCTCAAAGACTAATACTTTTACATACACAGTTACAAATTTATGCTCCTAGTGTTACGCAAGTCAAAGTTGTGGTCACATTATGGTTTTCCCATAAGATATGGCAACCCATTTCCTAGATGAAGAAGGCAAAGATCTCATCAGTCTATACATCAGTAAAGTCTGTGATCTGGTGTTTTGATACCATACGAAACAAGAAACAGAGATTAGCAGATCTGCAAGAGGGGTGAGGGGCTGGTACACAGGTACACCTCCTGAGTGGACTTTGGCCGGGGATTTCTAGAAGGGATTATACAAGCCAGGTTTCTGCCACAGAAAGGAACTGGGGGCACTCACCCATCCCATCCTCGGATGCGTTTGACAGCAACAACTGCTATCCAAGTTCATCCCAGAAAGACAGCTCTGAGCTTCAGCAGACTTGTACTTCCTGGGAGCAGCCGCAGCCCAGAAGATGGGTAGAAGTGTTCAGCAGGAGCTAAGCCAACATCCAAACCACTAATTTGTTCAACCCTCATTTCAGCTCCTAGATTTGTCACTTACATATCAGATAGCAATTTTTGAACCCAACTTTGCCAAAGCATCAGAAATATACCTTTTACCAATCATTTGAGACTAGTTAGATCTGTCCACTTTGAGCTTGTTTTCAGACTAGAAGGACTAAGGACTTACATTTAAACCAGCATCGTACAAACATAGGACTGGAAAGGATCACAGATGACCACCAAAGTCTTCCATGACCCCCTAGCAATGCAGGATTGATAGTATTTGTTGTCCATGACAGATGTTAATCTAGTTTATCCTCAAAGAATTCCACAGAGTGATGGAAATGCTACGTTTTTCCCTATCAGTCTATTCTACTGTCTAATTTCCTATACAGCCAAAAAACTTTTGCAAATAGCTAGCCAGAACTTCCCCCACTGCAGTTTAAGCCCTCTTTCTCCTTGTGCTACCCACCTTGACTTAGGAGAGCACACTGATATTTATGACCTTTTAAGACTATTCAATAGCCTTCCTAGCCCAAATAGATGTCTTCTCCCTCATCAATCACAGTAAACCCCAAACTCTATGTCCGGATCAACTACTTACTTTCTCGCTAGTGAAAGTTTTTCTTCTTCTAATGCAAGGAGAATTTTAAACTCCACTGGGAAATTCCACAGCTTTTGGGGTACCGATGCTCTTCCGGGCCTGATATTAATCAAACTCTCAAGTCCGTCTGGGTATCTGTGCAGATTACTGCTTATTTATCCTCGAGTTTTGTCATTATAGTTAACAAAAAACAAACAAACAAAAAAAATCATCTCCCCTGGTACTTTATGCAGGCTTTTGTCTTACTGGTTTTGCTCTTAGCAGTTCCCCAGCAAGCCAAAAATGCCAACTAGCTCCAGCCATGTCAAGAGCAACTGAGCTCAGCTCCTTTTCTGGGCTTACGTCCTGCTGCAGCATCCAAATCCTTATACTTCCAGTCTTCCACATATCCTCCAGCTGGCTCAGTTGTGCATTCAAGTGGCTGGCTTCCATTCTGCTTCATGGCATGCTGAATACATTATAAAAATTAGATTTGAGTTCCTCCAGACATTGCTGTGGCTAATTTCAGATTATCCAAGCTTCTCAAAAGCTCCTTTCTCATGTGCAAAACCTTCCAAGTGAATAGCAATGAAGCTGCTGCCATTCCCACCATTTGAGTCTCAGAGCTTCACAGACTGGCTTAAGGATATAAGAAATATTCCAGCAACTCAGCATCCCATTGCTCACGGCAGCTGAAGTGCCAGGGAGAGTGAGTGTAAAAGGCAGACCACATGTACCATGCTCTTTCCAGGCAAAATTCCAGCATTTCTGAGAACCTCACTTATGATTCACTGACACAAAGGGCAGTGTTTAAAACTGTAATTTTCAACAAGGTTTAACAAAAACTTTTTATTTAAACTAAATATGATGTGCTTACATTCTTTTCAACACAAAGCAGGACACTGGGACAAGGTGATTTATGGCCCCTCCCATCAGGCCTAGAGTATAAAGTTACTTTGCTTGCACTGTAGTCAGCTGAAGAAGATAGTGGGTTCTTCTTTAAATATAGAGAGCAATTAAATAAGTTTATGAGCAGAGCATAAGCTCGGCTTCTTGCCCCATGACAAAATGAATAATAGCTGGCATCCAAAATTAATCAATTATTCCTCCTCTTGCAGTTATTATTCCAATTAGTTTTCTTTTTTCATTTACAATTTTAGGGAGAAACTAAAGTCTTTAAACATCCCTCACATCATGTCCAGAAGCAAAGGCAGTTTAACACTGGCGTCCCCTTAGAGGTGGATATAAAAGAAGGGAAAAGGAGAGCAGGGGACCACATAAACCTCCTTTAGCTCGATGTCTGTCTCCATTCCTGACCCAGGAATAAATTAAACCACTGTAATATAATAAATTTAACCTGGCTGTATGGAAAACCTCTGGATGCCCACTTTTGCCATGCCTAGCCCACTTTTTGGTCCCAGTGGAGTTCTCCAGCTCATACAGCAAGGAGGTGGGTGAGCACAGTAGCAATACTCAGCTGCAGCACAGCCCCTCCTACAAAGGAGCTCCCCTTCAAAGGAAATTTTCACTTACAGACTTATGGAGAAATTAGACTCCCTTCCGTACAATAGGTCCATATATAATGCTCCAGAGTACATGAATTATAAACACCTGCCCTTAGCAATTCACAATAACACCTTTGAATAACATACAGCAGTCAGGCACATTAATTACGGTTAAGAGCCATATTTTATCAACAGAATTGCCTTTGGAGCTAATAGAGGTAGTTAGTAGCTATTCGGGGAGAAAAAGGCTATGTTTTTGGCTTACAGGTACTCCAAGAAGAAAGGTCAACTAAACAGCAGAGAAGCACATTTCACTAAACAGACACAGAAGACAGAGACTGAGCACTCTCCAAACTCCCCTGCATCAAAATGCCATCAATTAGAGGCCCAGGGCGTAAGCAAAAAGATACCACTCACCATTTATCATATACTCTTGAACATTGGCTTTCTTACCCAGCCAAGGAATTTGGGGCTTCAGGGGGTATGAACTTCATAAGATGGTGATGCATCAAGGCACTACCAGAATTCAGTACTATTGGCACTCTGATCTCTCCTCTTTAAGTTCATTCTTGTTGCAGATGACAAATATCTAAACTTTTACTTAGGATCTAAACTTCTGCCCATCTCCGTCTCCCATTCCTTGGATTAAAATTTCTTCCAATCCAAACGTGGTATAAAAAGGCAGATTTTGGGCTGCACCTCTTTTTCAACTGCTTTTACAAATGTATTTGTATTATATAAAATAGGAATATATATTTTACAATAAATATAATGCTGATTTATATACATCCTATGTACACTTCTATATGTAAAATCCCTGCAGAAATAAGAATACAATATACTTATGACTGCAGTGTGCAGAATTTTTGCATTAAATGGCCAGGTACAGGTAAAAACATTTAGCCACAGGGAACAACTAGCCTTCCCACAGGTGGGGGAAGAAGCAAGTATTCAGGAAAATTAATATATTTTGGAGCTAACACTAAACAAAACCTAATTAAAAAGGATTTGGAGGATACTTATGCACAACATGCTCCCAACAGAAAAAGGAAACATAAGTACATCCCCAAAGTGCTCCCTGACATGGGTGAGGATGATTTTCTCCTTTCACTGAAGTAGCAATGAAGACCAGGGTGCCCACAGTACAGGCTAGGTCAGCCATGTCCTGTATTCAAATCCTGCCCATCTCGGCAGACACTGTCCAGTTCACACACAATTTTGGAAACTGAGTGCAGTTCCCCTGCCTTTCACACCACCAACACCCTTTAGGGCCACCAGGTCCTAACATTTCACAGACATAAGCCACCTTGCCTTCAACTGCAACATGATACAAGGGCAGGAGGAAACCATGACTAAGGTGTCCTCCTGAGCAAGCAAAGCTCTGGCTGGCACATTCAGTAAAACTCTCGGCCACCTCCTTGGCAGTAATCCTGCCATTGAGACACAAAAGATGATAGATCTGCCCGTCAGCTGGACACAAAACACATCTGCAGGGCCGGCAGCTTGAGTCATTACCAGCACTGCAGGCAAGATGTGCCCTGCTCCAGTTCAAATGAAACGGGAGAGAGTTGGATGCCCACTGCCACCCAGAGAGGCCAAATCTTCTTTGCAGCTCTGCCGGGTCCAAAATATGCCAACAGAAGGGAGCTAAGCTGACCAAAGGTATTGTGTGATGCTTAATGCTGATTTTAACTTCAACCACTTTGCCATGGCTTCTGGACCATAAGCAGAGGTTAATTTTAAATCATATATAAGAATATAAACTACGCACAAAAAAAGACTAAGCAGCATTCTCCTCTCCTACCCCCAACACAAAGCAGAAAATACCAAGATTCAACCCAGTCTCTAGTCTGAGAGAAAAAAAAAAAAAAAAAGATCTTTTGGGTTACCAAATGTTCAATAGCCAAAAACCCATGTTTATTCATTTGCCAGTGTTCTCCACATCTTTTTCACTGTCTTGCATTGCGGCGTCTGCTCTCGTGGGAAATTCATTAGGAAATTAATCTTCTAAGAAGATATGCCTAAGGTGGCCCTTAATTTACTTCCAAATTATTTCATTACCCACAGCACCATGCCTTGTTTGCTTTTAAATAATCCCAGCTACAATCCAAGCATGCTGAATCTCACATGTAACAACATACGTGCTAAAGTGGAGATACGCTACAACATATATCACAGTGAAAGGGCCTTGCTCTGATTCGCTTTTCTTATGTGGATCAATTGCACTGTCACGCAGCATTTTTGAATTTATTACTTAACTGCCCATCTTCCACTGGAGGCTCTTAGCTGTCATGGTTTACCCCAGTCAGCAACTAAGCACCACACAGCCGCTCGCTCACTCCCCCACCCCTGTGGGATGGGGGAGAGAATCGGAAGAGCAAAAGCAAGAAAACTCGTGGGTTGAGATAAGAACAGTTTAATAATTAAAATAAAATAGTAATGGTAGTAATGGTAATTATGATGATTATGATAATAATAATAATTATAATGTAATATAATAAAAAAGGAAAATAACGAGAGAGAGAAATGAAACCCGGGGGAAGAGGGAAAAGAAAAAACCTTAAGTGATGCAACCACTCACTACCCACCGACTGACACCGCCAGTCCCCGAGCCGCGATCGCTGCTTCCCCCTGGCCAGTTCCCCCCAGTTAATATACTGGGCATGACATCACATGATATGGAATACCCCTTTGGCCAGTTTGGATCAGCTCTCTTGGCTGTGCCCCCTCCCCTCCCGGCTTCTTGTGCATCTGGCAGAGCACGGGAAGCTGGAAAAGTCCTTGACTAGTGTAAGCACTACCTAGCAACAACTCAAACATTAGTGTGTTATCAACATTATTTTCATACTAAGTCCAAAACGCAGCACTATACCAGCTGCGGTGAACAAAATTAACTATCCCAGCTAAAACCATGACAACATCTTACATCAGCAAATTTGCTACAGTCTGATAACATACCTGAATTCTCTCCATATTCAGCCACACGCATCTTCAACATATATTATACTTGTGAGCTTATACTAAGACACACTTTGAAATTGTCAGTGATATAAACCTAGAAAATTTTTAGCAAAAACCCTGACGTATGTATCCCTTTCTAGACAGTCGAACTGCTAAAAAGTGTTTCCTAATCCAGGATATTTTTAACAAAATGTTATTATTAGATAGCAGGAGGCACAGAAATCTATAATAGTCCTTTTAAAAAAAAAAATTAAAAGCATTTTTCTCCTCCCCCTTCAGGAAGTTAGGCTCTTTTATATCATGTAAACTTACATACAGAATATCCATTATCATTTACACATCTCTCTCCAGTGCCAGAATCAGGTCATTAGCTTGCTTTTTTTCTTTTAATTAGGAAGTTAGACAGATTTATTCTCTGCTTACTTTGAACAGGAAAGAGGCAAGTTACCAATTAACTCAGCATTCAGATTACATCACTGTCAGCGAGCTCAAAAACTTTTCCAGGCAGGAATGGTTGAAGCACGACTGACCATTTTTCCTTGCTCAGCTGAAGCCATCAAGGTACCCTGCAATGGGCATCCACACATGGAGGCACTTAAACTTTTTTCCTTATTTACAGCCAGCATTTTTACAAAGGAGAGTATCGGTTCAACTGATCTGTACTAAGTTACTCGGCATCAAGTTGCTCTATTTCCAAAGCAAAGCATTTGCTACAATTGTCAGGAGGAGAAAGTTTTGTCTGCTATATTTTCTTCATCTGGCACTCCACTAATCACATTTCAGCTTGTTCTGCTCTTCACTCATCAGTTATGTTGAATCTGAACTTTCCATTATTGTCAGTGGGGAAAAAAGCCCAATATACTACAGCACTAATACCCTTCCTTTTCATGTTATTTTTGATCTCTGCATCATAAAACATTCTGTAAATTTACTAAATACATTTCATTAAAAAATGTTATCTATTTTGGTATCAGATTTAAATACTTATGCGCCTTCCTTTTATTTTCACCAACTAGAATATTATTAGTAATTTCTTCTCCAAAGATGGGCGGGCAGCACCTCTCTAGAGCTATGTATTCTGTATATCCCTCCCCCCAAAAAAAAATTATCATTTAGATGAAAGGAAAGGCTCAGCAGCAGTATTTGAGTTTTGACTCCTACTGACTAGTGGCGCACAAGCTCAAAAAAGACTCTCCCAGCACAGTCTGAGCATTTTCCTGTGGGACTCATTACACAGAGCAGTTTGGTCCACTCATCTGCCAGACTGGCTTTTCCTCACCCAGAAATAATTTAATATTCCCAGGAAATTTTCTGTAATTTTTTATGATATGAGACCTTAACACCAAAGATCTCACATCAAGGTTGAGTGATATGCTGCTCCTTAGGGGCAAGAAAACACAGCCATTTTAAAGTTATCATAGACCACTGGGTTTGAACATTAATGCTGTCTTACAGGTTAACCATGGAGACACATGAGGACAGGGGTTCTGCCATTTCTGATGATAGTAACAGATCTCTAGGGAAGTCTTCAGGGGCTGCTTTGGGTCCTTCGAACACATCAGCAAAACCAAAAGTGGAACCTATCCTACCATAGCACTAAGAGAGGTAAATTTAACATCAGAGGGGAAAAGAAAAAAAAAAAGTGTAAGATCCCTGGTAATACTAAGGGAAAAAAAGAACCAAACACACCCACATGGTATGCACTTAATGTTCCAACCTTCTGCCAGCACGTTTGTACAATAGACTCTGAAAACATTCAGTCTTTAAGACTGCAAATAAGCCTTTAATCTTAACCGAGACCTTGAATAGCAGCTCCTCTCCCAGTCCACTCTCGCTGCTTTTCAGCAAAAGTCATTTGGGGTACAGGGGCAACAACATGTATAACCTTCGTCCTCTTCCTCCTAGAGTCCGAGTCCTCCTCCCCACAGCACTGTCCTAATGGTAACAACAGACACAGAGTAGTCCAGCAACATGTCAACATTTTCTTTCATGACTTATTTGTGTTACTGCCGAGATGCTGCTGTAAAGATACGCTTCAGTCCTTGGAAACAGCTTTCAGTGCTGCAGCAACAAGTCAGTAACAAGCCAAAGCCAATACATGCAAAGGCTAAATAAAAGGGATTTAAAAGAAGTGTTTGGAAGAACCAACCCATATAAACCCAGACCAGTCTTTGTTCTCCTCTGCATCTAACAAATACATTTTGGGGTACCAAATGACAAATCCCGTGGCCCTGATACCAGATTCTCTTATCTTTCTCTTTTTCTACCTCCTTAATGTGACTGACTACAGAGGTCTGCAATGATGCTCACACGTGTGAGATCTCCCATTCATGCATCTGCCTGCTGCAGAATTCAGGCAATGCCCAACAGGTGGATTAGAACATTAAAAGCAAGCTTTTCTGTGCACTGAAAACCATGGATAGGTTTTGCTAATGATTCCCATTTCTAGCCTGACTGTGTGTGAACAGAAACAGAAGCAGTGAAGCCTGCAGTGAGCTCAAGGAAATCAGGCAGCCTTTCTCCCCTGCCTCTGAAACTTCAGGTGCTGACAGGTGAGCTCACATAGCAGCTCCACTCCTGTAAATCCCTACAAGTACTGTGAAGGAACCATAGGATTTGAAGTCCAATCCCTCTGGTCAGCTTCAGCCACTGAACCCAACTGCCAGAGATAAAAAAAAAAATCTAAAGTAATCCTGGGAAGATGTAATAAGTGAACTGTGATGGCAAATTTGAGAAAAGACAATCAACTCCGATAATGGACCCCGTTAATCAACTCCCCCCTTCACAGATCATCAAGCAGAACTAACAGATGCATTATAACAGCTGAGACAACCAGCATTTTCCTGCATGAATTAGAGGATTTGTTCTCCAGGTCTGCCTTGCCTTGTCTTAAGTGACCACTTACCAAGTATTACCTGAGGTTTACATCTTCCACCTCTGTCAGAAGAAAATACCCTTCACTGAAGGCACACTAGGAAATACTGGTTTGGTTTTAGCACTATCCCAGCTAAATCTCTTTGGTCAGTTGAGGGTACAGCAATGTTCTGGTTGTAAAACAAGGGACTTTGATTTCTTAATACCGGATAATTTACACATTGGATACACAACTCGGCAACAAAGGCTTTTTTACATTCAGCTGATAGGTGCATAGGAACTTGCCTGCAAGGCATTCAAAGCCAGAAAGTAAGGCAAGAAATATGGCCAGAAACTGAAACCTACATGTTCTATTTCCCACTTCCTCCTTTTTCATTAAAAGAAATGTCACACTATCTTGATTGTGCTTGTTATTTAATCAATTACTCCATAAAAGAGTGAATTAAGCTAGGGTGTCAGGCTCGTAAATATCTAACAATCAATTAGTGCTTTAAAAAAATAGCCCAGATGTGCTCATTACTCAGCATCAAGAAATCCACCTTAACTGATAGAATGAAATCACTGCTGTCCTCCCTCAGCGATGCTTATGGCTCTATGTAGTCCTTTAAAACACAGTGGATACCCAGCTATTCCTCTGAAGGTTTGAGGAGTGAGACAATGCTAATCCCTGTAGACTTAAATACATGAAGGTATCTATTTGTGATATGGTTGCCAGAAAGAGACTGTTTAAAGTCAAAAGCATGCATGTAAAAGGTGGGAAACCATCCAAGCATCCCTTCAAATTCCCTGAGCTACGGTGTCATGTTAAGATATTCTATGACGCTCACAAGAAAAATTACAAAATTTAGTATAAAAAACATTTCATATTTCTCATAATATGATGTATCCTGTTTTAAAGTATGTCTTCAGAAACCTTGAGGTGGGAATGTATCAAGATATGCCATACTAATTGCAAACACAAGGCCCAAAGGAGAAAAGGGTACAAGAAGAGACATAATATAGCAACACATCACAACATGTCTCAGGTCTTAACGTCAAGAAAGGAGAAGGTGCTGTCTTGCAAAGCATTATTGGGCAGGGCATTTGTCCATGACAGTCTGCTTTACCATCCCTCAGGAAAAGGAGCATAGCTCATTTTGTATCCTCCCTTTCCCTTGAGAAGGCAGAAGGCACGATGTAAGGCTAGAAGGCAGCAACTTCCATAAGCAAAGCAAGAGACTCATTTCAAGTTAAAAGAGGAAGGTTCCAGTTAAACTGGAGTGAAGGAGAGGGGGAAAAGCTAGCTGAGGCACTGAAAGACCCAAAAATAATCTCAACTGTTGGGTTTTCTTTTAACAGTGTGCCTCCTTCCAGTGCTGTAGACTACACCTTAAGCAAACACTACTTTATCCTGAAATCTTAGTGATATACCCAACTCTAAACAGATACAACACACCGCTGGTCAATTCAGGGAAGCAGCCTTTAAACCTGTGCTCCCAGGGCATACCAGCAAGCCCCCAGCTCCCCATCGTATTGCTTCAGGGGACAAAGGACTGTGCCTCTGTAGACACTGGCTTGAGAGCAGATATCCCTGGTGGTAACAGCAGGAGATCTTGTCTTCTGGTGACCAGGGATAACCAAGGAAGCTCTCCAGGGCCGTCACGAAGACACTCAATCTGCAGGAATCTCAAAGTTGCACGTGAGAACTCTGAGACCAAGTAATTATCTCTTTCAATTTTAGCCTTTTGCAGGGCTTTGACTGAGCTGTATTTTGTTGTCTGTATCCTAATTACTGGAGAGGGCATTTTTTTTTTTTTAACTGTATCTTGTATAAGCCCCCAGAAAATGAAGTTGGTGGGTATTATCATCTGACCATCTTGCTGTGAAAATTGCCATCTAATGGCCTAGTCCTTTTACATCAGCTCATGAATATGACATCTCCTTGAAAATGACTGCCAAAAGCATGTCTGTCCTTGCATATTTACAACGGCCAAGTCCAAGAGCTTAATTAATGATGACAACATTCAAAAGGCTAAGTGTAAGCAATGGACAATTTAATACCATTCTTACTAAAGAAATAAATTTTCAGCCCAAACTTATCACTGGTTTTGTTGCTGTTGTGCAAGTGAAATACGCACTGATCAGAAGCATCTCTGCATACCATAGCACATTACAGCAAGTACATTACATGTCAGCATTTAGTACATTCTCAGATTTTTTTAACTGGGAAAACAACAGGACATGAGCCCAAGTGTACCTGATGAAATATCACTTTTCCACATGCAATTAAAAAAAAAACCCAATCAACTATAAACTTAACTGTCAATGCTTTCAGAGATATATCTATCTTCTCCCTCATTCTAAGCCATAAATTCTCCATAAATTTTATCACTTGACCTCCTTGTGGGGGATTTGTGGCATTTGAACAATAAATCAATACTGTGTTATGAAACACTGGCTCACTGCAGAGATTCTCTGAAATGACACATTCAAGAAAAATTGGATTTGCTAGAAAGACTCTCTATTTTCCCCTTTGGGTTAGACAGCATCTGACATTCAGCATCACTTTCAGTTTAACCAGAGCAAAGAAGCCACCTAAACTCTCAACAACAGCCACAGGAAAGCTGAATCTGAAAAGGAGGCTATGACAAAAATAGTGAAAAATTTAAGGACATGGACTTGGACTCCAGAAATATGGAGTTCAGTCTCTGTTGTTGCTGCCGAAGACACACCTTGCACTGAACAAGCCATTTACCCTTCCAGTGTCTCTGCTCCCCTCCACACAGAGGGACACACTCATTCTTCATCTTTCTTTTCTAAGACTGTAAAACTGGTGGGTGAAAGGGTAAAGTCTCTCTTGAAAGGAAAGTCTCTTTTTAAGGAGCATGCAGTGTTCTGCATGGGCCCTCAGGAATGTAATGCCATACAACTAGTACCGCTCACAAAGCCGCTTCCCCTCTCCTGTCTTTGCAATTTAAAGCTCTGACTGGTGGAACCACAACAGTATGCAGCTCACTCCTGGAAAAAAGATGTGAGAAGAGAATAATTTAGTAAATTGGGCCAAAAGAGAATTAGTGAATGTTTATTATTTATTCATATTTTGTCCTCACTATAGCAGCCATATTTTTCAAAGGGAAAACACCTATTAATGAGAAAGGGGATTTTGACTTTAGACTGAGAAGCATTTTTTGTATTAGTAGCAAAAGGTGTCACAAATACAGGGTGGTTCATGAGAAAGTTAGAAATAGTCTTATCAGATGCTATCTACAGCAAAAGCTGAACAATCTTTTGTTATTACACTTCTTTCTTGTAAATACCATGTTTGACATCCAAACAAAAACGCTGATGTAAAGTTTCAGTCAACTTTCCACTTAAACCTGAAAATCTGTCGCTAACTAGTACTGGTAGTGGTGAGATATTCTATACAAGATAAATTAGCAGCAGTAGAGCAGCCAAGAGCTCAGACAATTCTCATTAACAGATACGCTTGTTAAAAGACTTCTCAGGGAAGCTAAATAGCAAATAGGTACTAAGTTTTAATAGTCCAAGGCAGCAGCTGGCCAGGTAGGAATATGCTGGAGGTGACCCGAGGGTGTAGTAACGTCAAAGTTGACTCCACTTCACTTCAGTAAACAGACAGCCAGCAACTCAGCACCTTTCATGAGCAGTCAAGAAAACAAAACAAAACAAAACAAAACAAAAGAAACCACAACACACACATACAAAAAAACACAAAAAAACAAGAACCAGGTTAACAATGCCACTGGAGAGCTCATTACAGCATCTTTGCTTTGTCTTTTTTCATGGGGGGGAAAAGAGAAACTACGATGAAAATTCTGTTTTCTGAATTGATAATTGTTTTGTAGAGCAAGATCTTGCTTCAAAAAAACCAAAAACCCCTCCCCAGCTTGTTTCCTTCCTTGTTATTAGTAGCATCTCTGGTTCTTTTCTACTACATTTAAAATTTATTCAGTTGTTTGTCCTGTAAATTTGCATTAGGAGCTCTCCCAACTTGATCTCACCATGTACATCTATGCACTTAACATGTTGCAGACTGGGTCTTGCCAGTACTGTCAAACAACTAAACAAGAAGAAACATTCTCCAATGCTTTGCTTGGAGAGGGCGCAGTCGTCAATATAGCTTATATGCAATTTGCTGCTCCCATGGCTCCTCTCACCAAACCTTTGAAATACCGAGCTGTTGTTTCCTCAATCTCTTATATCATTTATGCTCCCTAACAAATGATTCACCCATTACTCATCATCCTTTCACTCTCATCCCTGTCTTTTTTTACCCAGACCCTCATCTATCTGTAATCTTCTCTCTTCTTCCATATGCCTAATTCATAATACTTCCCTCACGTTGTCAGTCCTGTTGCAGAGACAGCTGCCACATCACCTCCACAACTGCTCTCAGCTGGAACTGTCAGTCCAGTTGTCAGGACCAACAGGATGTCTTATGCTGATCCCTATGGAATTAAAAAAAAACAAAACAAAACAAAACAAAACACACCAAACCACAAACAAACACATCTTGCAGGAATGTATAACCTGAATGGAAAAGAATGAACTTCAGTAAGATAAACTTAAACCAGCAGAGAATTTAAACATTTTTTTATGGTAGCCTATCAATTTTGTTTTAAAGAACTCATTGCTTCCATTAGGCCTCCTCTCCCTACAAGGAATATTCACATCAAAAACTCTCCAGTAAATTGCTCATTATTTTCCACACTTCTGCTCAGTGCTAAAGCAATGAAATAACAGTCCATTTCAGCAAATAAGCATTTACTCGCCATAACAACAATGTGCTACAATTTGCCAGGGGCTGTACTACCAGATGGCAAACCTATATCTCCACATGCCAACCCTCCATTATTTATTCAGAGATTCCTCAAAAAAATCAATTTGCTTCTTTTCACATTTGGAGGCTTTTACTAATCGAAAATTCATAGGAGGTCCACAAAAATCCTACATTCTTCTTGGAAGGGAGTTGCCAACATTGGCCTGAGCTAAATACATGTTGCTGGCATAGCAGAGGAAGGAGCACAAGCCAAGAAAAGCCTGAGCCACCGAGAACATCCTGGCAGCTATTTCTGGCAGTTGTGGCAAGCTCGTGCATCGCTGCTGGATTTCCATTTCCATGTGCCTACCATCAGTACCACAGGCTCTGGCTTTTCTTCTCCACCCTCATCAACTTGGCACTGAGTGTAAAGTCAGACGTTAGAGCCTGGGCAATTTGCACCAGCTCCTCCAAACAAGTTGTAAGAGAACATGCAGCCTTAACGAGCATATTGCACAACTGATACTGTTAAAAGCACAATAATATACTAGGACTTTCTCTTGTTAATGCATAGACATGTGTCATACTTCTGCATCTGATAGAAACTCACCAATTTCTGAATGACATGAACCTGATCTTTCCCATATGTAAATAAAAACAAAGCCAATGACACACAAAGGTGCTTTTGCCCTCTACCAACAGGCTCTGGTAAATTGGGGTTTTTTGCTGCTTTGGAGTTTAGTGGGGTTTTGTTTTTTTCCCAAAACAATAAAACTAGAAGAATTGTTAAAATGAGTGGGAAAATAATTAGAATTTTTAAAAGGATGCGTGAACTGATTTGGATTTAGCAGTGTTGTAATCAGCAAGTTCGGCAGGCATCCAAATACATTCATTCATAGGCATTTCCAAATGAATAGAAGTGCAGAGTTAGAAAAGTATGATATAAGGCACAAAAGTTTTTTGGTTTTAATATATGTCTATACGTGGGTATACATATATGGCCAGATATGTGTATATAACATCCAATATGCAGGAATGCTCTGTGATTAAATGTTTTTAGTAGTCCAAACTTACACAACACATTAACTCAGTGACCCGTCAGTTATCTGCATAAATCTATAAAACAAACAAGGATATGAAACAACCACACACAGCTTTAAGCAACTTAACTGAATCTGCCTGGAAATTCCTTTCAGCCAAGAGAGAGCCCTTCATACTCTCAGCATTTTCCAAATTCATTTAAAGAGTCATAGAATCATACAATCATTAAGGTTGGAAAAGACCTCTAGGATCATCAAGTCCAACAACCCAGCACCCCCAGGCCTCCTAAACCATGTCCCCAAGTGCCACGTCTACATGTTTTTTGAACTCCTCCAGGGATGGTGACTCCACCACCTCTCTGGGCAGCCTGTTCCAGTGCCTGACCACTCCTGCAGTGAAGACATTTTTCCTAATATCCAATCTAAACCTCCCCTGATGCAGCTTGAGGCCATTTCCTCTCGTCCTGTCACTAGTGACTTGGGAGAAGAGACCAACCCCCACCTCGCTACAACCCCCTTTCAGGCAGTTGTAGAGAGCGATAAGGTCTCCCCTCGGCCTCCTCTTCTCCAGGCTAAACACCCCCAGCTCCCTCAACCTCTCCCCATCAGACCTGCTCTCCAGACCCTTCCCCAGCTCCGTTGCCCTTCTCTGGACACGCTCCAGCACCTCAATGTCCTCCTTGTCCTGAGGGGCCCAAAACCAAACACAGCATTCAAGGTGCAGCCTCACCAGTGCCGAGCACAGGGGCACCATCACTGCCCTGCTCCTGCTGGCCACACTATTCCTGATACAAGCCAGGATGCTGTTGGCCTCCTTGGCCACCTGGGCTCACTGCTGGCTCATGTTCAGCTGGCTGTCGACCAACACCCCCAGGTCCTTTTCCACCAGGCAGCTTTCCAGCCACTCTTCCCCAAGCCTGTGGCATTGCATGGGGTTGCTGTGACCCAAGTGCAGGACCTGGCACTTGGCCTTGTTAAAACTCAGTAAGCCATCCCAGACATAGCGTGGCCTGAAAACACCTCACAATTATAAAACAGGGGCAAGGTTTAGAAGGCACAGGGCAGCCCCTGTTTGATGCAGGACATAAAACACTGCACCGCAAGCGCTGCCACTCAGTGAGCTGCCACCAGCAATCTCACTGCACTGCAGACCCGAGTCACCCACAGCGGGTGCTCATCTCCACTTGCAAGTTATGAGGTTGCTGTACGCCTGCTTCTCACTCAGTGCAATTTCAATTTGTACCCCCAGGACCTTGTATACTGCTTTTAGTAGAGTTCATTGCACATTGACTTCTACCTCAGATAGGCTTTTTCACCCCTGGGCTGAGAAGGCAATAGCTCACTACGTCTAGTGCAAATGATCCTAGTATTCATACAATATAATAAAGACTTTAGCAGTGTCCTGAGATCCTCCATATACATAGAAATGTGTTTCCAGGAATGTGCCTCCCATTGGCTTCTATGGCTTGGAAGAGTTGTATGTAAAAATCCTCTTTCTGCACACAGGAAAACCTTGATATGACAGCTGTCATGGCTGCTTGTTCTTTAACTAAACCTCTTTTAAAGGATACTATACAGAAAACAGAGGCTTAGAGCCATTCAGGAACCCCAAAAGCTCCAAATATAGCATTTTAGTGTCCAAAAAATGCACACCATTTCCCAACTGTTTGATAGTCTAGAAGCCATCAGACCCACCATGCTAATCAAGACACTGTTGTCCCCCCGCCCACTGTCTATTAGATCCAAAAAGCTGTCCTGTTAGGTAGGTCCTTTGATAGCAAAGACCAACAAGAAGAGGGGTGGAGGAGACTAAAATAAGCATTCACCATGTGGATCTCAATTTTGCCTAAACTGCCAAGTATTACAGAAAAAAAATCATTGGCATGCTTCGAATCAAAGAAGGAAGAACATCAATGGAAGTTTTCTGGTCTTTATTTTGGATATAAGCTGTCAGAAAGTTTATCCTTTCTTGCTCCTATTTTGTTCCAATTCATGAGAAGGTTATCACCTTCATTACTGAAGAGCAAACATCACAACAAATACCTAACCCTGAACAGAAATATTTTCAAAGCTATGTCCTGACCAAATATCTCACAAGCACATTCATTGATTCCTCCTCTAGTTGCAAAAGTAGAAATAGGTCGCGTTGCGGTTTAGCCCACAGCATTTCACAGGGAAACCACGAAAAAAATCCTTACACTACAACCACACGCGTGACACAGGTTGTAAATGCAAGATGTTGGTACTGTGACAATGTGCTGGAAGCTGCAATATTGCAAGTTAGAGACTCCCATGATAAGAAGAGAAGGCTGACACCTCATAGCAGCATTAGGCCTCTGGAAATAAGCTGCCAAAGCCCGTGCACTAAAGCAAGCTGCCTCTCCCTCAGTGTTTCAAATACACAGCTTACAACAGCAAGATTCAACAGCTGTAAAGCACTGGAATTGACAGCGGCTCTTTTGTCAAGCTCTCCCCACAAAGAGGACAGCACTGATGCCAGCCAGATGGAGCTGGCACAGCCACAGCATCAGCATTGCCTAGAGAACATCCACTTTAGGAACTGTCTCCTCCTCACACAAAAAGCTCCAGGGATTGTCCAAAGGAGTCTACAACAGACAGGCAATTCCCAAACAAATACTGCAGCCATTCCAAGACAGGGAATATAGTGTATATACACTAAGCATGCACAGTAAATCAAGGCTCAACACCTGTTTGGGGGAATTTTGCTCTAATTTAGGCAAGGCATGTAAGTGATGTACATATTTGCATATACATTTGCTTAACATGGAGGTGTGCGTGCTTGGCAAATGCAGTATGAGCTGTGTCTGGGAATGGCCATCAGTGCACAGAGATCCCGGGGCCAGGACAACCCGCTCAACAGCAAAACTTACACCAGAGAGGAGGCAGGAGGAAAGAGAAAAGAACCAGGCAGGCCCACAGATTTGGTAAGAGAGCTGTGAGGTTGCATTTAGCACTCTGGGAATTTTGTAGAAGTTTGGCCCTTAGTGTGCAGCAGACCCTGCTGATGTACAGCACCCACCTCCCAGTGCCAGTGGGACTGACCAAAATCTCCATTTCCATCTCAAATGCTCTTTTACCCACCACTAATGTCCAATTTGCATTTTCAGGCTGGGCATGTGTCTATACAACATATACACTACGCCCGTGTACCATGCCTACCTGAATTTCAATTACAAGTATTGAATGCAACAAATTCAATCGGTCAGGCAAATAAAATAAATAACATTAACAATCCTTGTGCATGCGCCTGGCAAATGTCTCATGCTTTGGAAGAAAACCCAGGCTGCTGGGTGCATGAACCAAACACTTGTTCTTTGTGGGTTACCTGAAAATAGTTTTTGGACTGGACGGCAGTTTTAAATTAATTATATAGCCCATGTTAATTTGCGTTGATTTTGGCAAATAAGAACTTGCACAAACTCCAGGAGTAGAAAATAAATATTTTTCCGCTATTTAACTCATCCTGGCTCACTTATCTGCAGGATACAAAAATTAAAACCAGCTACAACAATAAATAGCTAAAGGCAATTTCTTGGCAGAACAAGGTTTGCATTCTCATTTGCAGCCAAGGGAAAAATTCAGGTGCAAGCCTGAAGACCAGCAGCATCCCTTATTCCCACTTTTGTAAGATGCAAGGAAAGTTTTCTCAGACATGAAATCTTTTGCAGAAAGTAACTGAGGTCATGGGCTTTCACTCTGAAATGTGACCCCACTGATAGCACAGGCAGTTTTAAGATACAATCACAACCCCAAGAGGAGGATGTGTATCACAGAATCACAGATGGGACTGGAAGAGATCAAAAGAGCTCATCTAGTCCACCATCCTGAACTGATCTAAATGTTAAATCGCTTACAGTTAGTCCAGGGGGAGTATCAGTCTCTTACGCTAACACCAACTCCATGGGAAGGTAGCTTAATGTTATTTGTTAACTTTGCATGTTAACAGATACTATGTTAACAGATATTTTGCTGCCTCTCAATGAACAAAATGCTCTTATCTCTACAGTTTTAAAACAGAACATTTGAAGCAATTTTTCCTGATCAATTATTCAAGTTTATACGGAAAACATAATTTTGCATAATATGAATGACCAAGAGAGTTTATTTTTTAAATTACCTACACAACTTTTCGCTAACAGAGCACACATATCTAATTAAGCATCTGCTTCCAGCCATGCTGCAATGTTACACCAGCCTGGTGCTTTCACATCCTTTTTACATCATTCTAAGATAACACTTGGGTGCAATTACTGGAGTTTGTAATACCATGCTACCGATTGCATACAGATTATCATTCTCTCCCTGTGCCAACAAAAGGATTACTCAGGAGGTTGAGATTGTTTTGAAATTAGTGCATCCCAAGAGCTATCACTGCAAATACAAGAGGAAAAAAATAGCATGGCAGGATCCTGACTTGTTCCAGGCTTTGAGATGGATTTCCCTGAAGTATCTCCTACAGTGAGCTCCCTACTGTGATTTATTTTGAATGAAAAAATAGAGTAGCTTTTTTAAACAGGGAAAACTCAAAGCAATAGCAAAGACAAAACAGAAAGAAGGTGTATGCACAGCCCTTGACCACTGCATTCCTGTAGGTGGGTCTGTGCTTCCACCCTTGGGTTCAATTAGCTAAGTGACCTGCAGAGCAGCACAACGTCTGCTCAGTCCTTGCAGGCTCCTCTTACCAGCCTGGAGGCCAGGCTGGCTGCTCCCAGCTTGTGGCTGTGATCTCCTGTTCATCACATCCTGCTGCCTCTCAAACTTCCTCAAACACACAGGAATGGGACTGTTACGAACACAAAGGAACAAAATGGGAGGAAGAACAAATGCTGTCTGCCACCGGGAGCATCAATGTTCCAGAACAACTGAAAGCTCTTTACTAACATGCACCAGAGCTTGGAAATAAAGCATAAAAGCTCATGAACTCATCTGCTTGGTTCCCCTGGGAGCTGTCTGCAGTTTTACATGAGGGTCTGTTTGTACACTGAAAGCATGACATTTGTGGATAGTCATGACTCCTCACACAAGTAGAAAATACTCACAGAAATAACTGTGAGCAAGAGAGTGATTCACAGCTCAGAAGAAAAAGCAGATGCCACTTTGGCAGAAATGTCTGCAGCAAATTCACTTATTATTCACTAATAGGCATGTTCATTATGGCCATGCACAGGCCAAAAAGGGGAACAGACACCACAGTGCTAAGTGTCAGAGAGTTGCTGCCCGTAAGCACTGGGTGGAGAGCAGGACCCAACAGGCAGACAGGGGAAACACTGGTACAGAACAAAACCCCCAGCTGTATAAAGGTTGCTCTATTAAAATCAGAAGCACAAGAGGGCCAGGACTGGGGTGTCACATGCCTGGCTTTGTCAAGCCCCGAACCCTCAGACAGCTAGCAGGGACTCAGCACGCCTCTCTGAGACACCATCTCCTGGATTTTGCAATGTTTCTGTTGGCACCGTGAACCTCTAGTTTTCAACACTGGCACACAGCATTGGAAAGCTTCTTTACATGAGCAGAGATGAGCCTTATCCTTCCCAGCACACATGCTTGCCCTTCTTCACAGCTAATACAGGGAGTGGCACCACAGCAAGAACAGAGTTTAATTTCTCCTTTACAGGCCGATCATGGGATGACTCTTTTTTGGCAATGTTTACAGGAAGCTTCACTCTCTCCAGAGGAATTAGCCCCATACCCAAAAATCAAAAGAATACAACCACAAGCTTTCAGTCTCCTTGCACGCACTCCTCTCCTAAAGTCATCCCCAGAAGCTAACTCACCCTTCTTGCATCTTCTACTGCTTCAGTAGTTTTACAGAAATAACTGTGCAGGCTATCGGTAAGTCTCAGTACCCCTTCTGTGGGGATTGGGCTCATACAATATTTACTATCCTATCACTAGTAAGAACTCTATTTTTCATCCAAAAAAATGAATTGCACGTTATGGATTTTAATGGAACAACTCAAATTATAGATTTCTTAAGTTATGTGAAATCTCCTACATACTCTGGAAATATCTAGGCTATCTATATTAGCTGTATCCCAAGTACTCTGGAGTGCAGTCCTTTGGCGACTCCCTAGCTAAAGCAGTAACTGTTTGGATTTATAAATTACATCACTTGATCTCTCTAGGAAAAGGGCAGATGAAGGAGATTGACCTGACAGGACAGCGCAGGGAGCAGGCTGTAGCGAGGCAGCTCAAGTTAATTCAGTCTGGACTTACCTTCTTTTCAGATCTATGAAGATAGACAGATTTGTAACTGTGTTCAATATCTTAAAATATCAGCAAGGGTAAAAACAAAGCCAAAAATGAGGCTGCAAGTTTGGCAGACTGTAAAACTTCCATGAGTTTCAGACTTTTCTTCTCAGAAAATACTGTCTTGTCAAGTGGAAATATTTTGAGAAAACAGCTTGGTAGATGGCTTTTTCCTTGAACATAAATAATAAAAATGAGGCATCTAGGTATGTCAAAATGGAGCCAGACACTTACCCCTAACCCCATCTCTACCTCACTGGTGAAGTCCCACTGCCCTCTGTCAGTGCAGAGCATCTCTGCATATCCTGGCTTTAACATGTAATTTTATTGAGAAGGAATCCAGGCCAAAACAGAAACTGTTTGCTGAGTCTGTTTTAGCATTTTACCTGCTTCATTTCTGTAAAATAAAAAACCAACAAGCTATCCACTACCTTTTCCTCTCAGTGACACTCGGACCAAACAGCTTCAGGAGACAAAACCCCCACTGATCCAAGCCCTGTTCGGGCTCCTCCAGCAGCACCAGTGCTCCACATCACTGCTCAGCTGTAGGCCAGTTTCTTTCCTCATTTATATCAGAGAAACCCCATTAAAGATGACAAATTTGTCAAGCTGCGAGGAAGGGAAAGCTCCTGCTTGCATAATCCCTATTACTATGATGAGTCATTTTAAAAGTTTCTTTCAAGAGGGTAAATGAAACAGAACAAAATACAGCAGAGAAATTACTGTAGCACAAAACAAACTCTCCCTGGTGTCTTCTCTCTGAGAGGAACATTTCTGAACAAAACTGCTTCTCTCCCTGATTACAAAACATATTTGCAAGTATGACTCATATTCGGAGAGGAAAACTCGTTCTCAAAATCTAGTGCATTAAGATCTGCAGACCAACGCTCCCTCAAGGATTAAGTTGGAATTAATGCCAAAAGACACTTCTGAGGACAGGCTCTGTTAATGTCGTGGCAGAGTCTGAGGAAGAGCTCCTGTTGGCTGGCCCAAAGTGCTGCTTCTTCCATTTCTTTAGTGCAGTTTGGAATTCCTCCTTCCAAAAGGAGTCAGCGCAGAAGAGACAGCTTAAACCCCCTACCCCCGGTGCAGAAACCTCTTGGAAACCCAGGAATTGTGAAGAGCAGCAAGACAGAGCACTTGCAGCCCTTGCTGCTCACGCCCATCTTGCTCTCAGAGATGGGCACACTTTCCCAGGGACACCAGCTCTTCCAGGAGGAGCCATCATAGACGCACACCTGATACACCCAACATAGGCTACAAATAACCCTTGAGTTAGATCATTTCTTTACCAGTGACAGCTACTGAAAAAAACCCAGACTTTAAAGCAAATCTATTATCATTACATTCTTATTACACAAAATAATACCACGGCAATTCAGACATCATGTAAATTACTCCAGAAAAGACAGTTACTTATTCAACTTGAGAAACAGCGACAAACAGGATCTTCACTAGCCTGTCCGGGTTAAGGCAACAATATAGATTTTGTCAGCTCCAGCAAAACAAGGGCAAGGCAAACACTGAGAGGACTCGGCAGCCCAGCACGCACGCTGTATGCTCACACTATTACGGCACTTTCACAGCCGTAGCATCCCTCCTCGCCTGTATTCAGACAACCGTACTACTGCATACTTTCATCTATGCTTTCTCAGTTTAAACACTTGCTACCGTTTAAGTTCACCAAAATGTGAGATAGCCAGCATTTTTAACCAAACTCTTCTGCCCCAACAAAGTTTGAGAGGCCTAAACTTACACTTCCATGCAAATGTGTTGGGATGTAGAGACTACTGCCTGCTTACTGTGCTGTTCCAAAGAAATGGAAATTGCAAATGTCTGCACAGAGCCTAAAACCCAGCTTTAGCCTTAAATCAACAAAACACTGCATTCAATACAATCATTTATACAACTATAAAAATAATGTATATTATAAATGATGGAAATGTGTATGCCATGCTTTGAGTTTTGAAAATGCTCTGTAGTTTTGTAGGGCAGCACAGGGAGAACAGTAATGGGAAAGATATAGCTTTATAACCCTTTTAAGTTTTGTTTGGTTGCAATCAGGAAAACATAAAACAACACATTAAGGTTTGGCCCAGAAAGAATATCAATTCAGACACAATAGCTGTTTGTACTGCTGAAAAGTTGCAATTCTTTTAAATGAAGTGTAACAGCAGTAATTGTGTTTCTCTGAGCAAGCTAAGAGGCAAATGGCGCATGAATCAATAATGATGTGGCTTGTACACCATTTATCTCTTTGCATGATCCACAGGAAATCCAATTGCATAGTTACATTATTCACAGCCTGTCGAGAGCACAGAATAACTGGATCTTGTTAGCATGTGCAGTTACCCCTATCTGCAAAGGACAGATACCCACAGAGGGGCATCTGGCGGACCATCAGCCAAAGCTTCCACTAATAATGGGATCCTACTCTCTGAAATGACCAGCGCTGCAAAAGGGGACTTAATTTCAGCTATCAGTGAAACAATATCTAGAAATAGCTTCAACATTTAGAAATTTTTTGAAACCTTCAGTCTTTACCTGCCACAAAGCTGTTAGAGTGAGTGCTACCAATATGTCTGCTGACTTCAGAAGTCAGATTGCTAGGAATGAATTAGGACACTCAGACACAGGTACTTTAACGCAATTATAAATTCCCTATTTAGACACCTGAGGAAGCTGCAGGTACAGAAGAAAGTTTGCAAGCCTAAGTGCTAAAGTAGCATTAAACACTGCTCACAAGAAGAGCCTCTAACAGATGAAATTTAATGCTGGTGCTCAAGAAAGGCATAGTTTCAATGGTTTACCTTCCATCATCACTGAAGCACACATTTGCAGTTTACCAATTTCTGCTGCGTTGTTTCTGAATTCCCATTTAGGCCAGTCTGGGAATGGGACAGCAGTGCCACACCGGGTGACAAGCCCAGGATGGCAGTGCACATTTTTAAAATTGCTTTTTCATTCCCCAGTTGCCTCCCAAACAGACAGGAGCCCAGGAGAGACTGCTAGTCCTGACCAAGCACACAGCCCCTTCCTCTGCTAGCTGGCCAGACAACCTCCCTGCTCCAATCTCTGCTGTAAAATATTAATCTCCTCCCAGTGTAATTTATCTTACTCAGCAAAATTCCGATATGAAACCACAAGGACCAATCCTGCTGACTCACTTAATTTAATAAACTGCAAGTTTCTACACATCTCTTATTGATTTGGAGAACACTAAACCCTAGCAGACTTGTGGCTGAGGCACAAGGAGTTTGCAGCTGCAATATAAAACTTGAGCTTTTTAAGCTCAAAAGAAAGTCTCTATTTCGTCTGGCTGTTTTCCAAAAGAAAAAAAAAAAAAAACCAACATTGAGAGAAAGAGATAACACACCTAAATATAAATTATTTAGGAATAAAAAAATTACTCCACACTGCAGTTTTACTGTTTGTTTTCTGTACAAATTGCCCACTTCTTTACAATCCAACCCAAATGAAGCAGTTACTGCCAGATGCATCTAAAACTCAAGAGAGTTTCTTAGCCCGAGGGACGCCGAGCACTCTGCCAGGCTACCCTCCCTCTCCCCCAAAGAAGTTTTCCAATCCTGCAGTCAGATTTTCAGAGGGCATCTGCAGTTCAAGCCTTTTTGCTGCACTGTGCTGCCTGCTGTCCCCTTGCTATGTCAGAATCAAATAAAAAGTAAGCCTGAAAAATTCATCGCAGATTATTTCCTTTATTCGTCATAGAATAAGAGAATCCCCAAAGAAGCTGCTGTACCACAGATGAGTAAATGTCTCCTCGAGGCACAAACAGATGGGTTACAGGACTCCATGTTTATGAAACAGGGAGAAATTTATTGCCTCATACATCCTCTTCTGCCACAGGATTATCACTTCAGTAGCTGACCTGCTTAAAAGCGATACTGCAGTTTGCTGTGGCTAAAGGTAGTTACTTTTATCAACAGGATGGATTAGAGTTACATGATATGAAACCAGGATAAGAACCAAACCTTATACTGTGACATTAACTTGGGTTTATTACTAGCCCTAAAGGAAAAATAGAAAATGGAAAAATTCAAATAAACAGTAAAAAAAAAACCAAACACCAACAACCCCAACAAGTGTTAATGGACAGATGAAGACTTGAAAAAATTTAAAAGCTTAAGACAGTAAATACTTTCTGAAGGTATCAAAATTATTTATACGTATTTTTAATACACTCCTAGTTTTACCACCATCATCACTTGCAAAAGAGGAGTTGAAATGCTTTACTATTCTGCATATTGTAAATAAAAACAGACCCAAGATTTTGGCATCACAAGCCTGCATGAGATACGGGAAGGAAGCAGGAATTTTGTTTTGAGGCCATATCAAGAATCAAATCCGAAAGATCATTTCCCACACAAGGACCCATTTCAAGATGAACTATTCTTTAAAATAATGCAAGTTCAGTGAGCATTTATCTATTGATACTGATGTCAAGACACTGCTGCTCTAGGCTCTCTCAGGATGCAACCTGAGATAACCTTTGTTAAAAGGATGCACAGGGAACTAGGAGGCATGTATAAGACAAATGTTTCTTTTTTTGATATCTAATGGTAGCGACATTAAGAGGAGGGGAGGAATATATAGCAGGCAACATTTTTCATTAAAGTCCTTTGAGGTTACAAAATAAAGTAGGAGACAAAAATATCAACAATGGATATTTTACACCACTCATACTAAAACACTTATTTTTAAAATAACCCAGTAGCCTTTTTGCCACAGACTCTGCTACCAAGTCCTTTATGCAGCTTTCTTAAAACAATAGAGTCCACCTTCATTACTAATGTACTATAATGTTTAAAGTGATCCAGATCAAGAAGTCCAAAAGTTGATATAGGAGGTCAAAATCTGACAAAATTCTCTATAGAGAGTAGTTTACAGAATTATTCAAATTTTATATGTAAAAGTACACACACCCTGTATTCCAGCACATGGGAACACAGACTGCAGCATAAGAAAGTCTGCAAAAATGAATGTTATGAGCTGCAAAGGAAGAGAGAAACACTACATAATACTTGTCTGTGGACATGTTCATCCTTCCCAGCATAATTTGAAATGCTGTCTTCCCCAAAGCATTCAACTGAAATGAAACCAAACAATTCCTCTCAGAAGGCTTACTCTGGGGCCAGACATTTGGATCAACTTTACAAAATTTCAACTCCCAAACAGCACCAGGCCCTCCCCTATTCACTGAGGGTGAGAAGGTACCCAGGGCTCCTGCGCTCCCCAAGCAACAGGCAAAAACCATTGTCCCAGAGTCAGGTCTTCTGTAATAAAAGCAACCAAAACATCCAGAAGAAATGGATACCAAGAAAGAATTGTTACTTCAAAGGAAGGAGACCAGAAAGACCAAACCGCAATCTACTGAGGAAGATGAGTGAAAGCACATTGCTGTGTTGGTAAATCCTGGCCAAAATATGTTTGTAATACGCTATGTTTTACCATAACAAGGACAATCATCACAGTTCTTGTTACGCTTGTCATGCCACTCTGGGTTGCATTAGTATTTAAAATAATATTTTGACAGTTGGCTATTACAAAAGCTCTAATTCAATCACAGACTTCTAAAACACTCTGAGAGCAAAAGTTTGCTAGATTTATTCATGCCACCACAGCTCCATTCAGCCACAGACTCAACTTTGGCCCAAGCATACTTATTTATAGTGCCCACTACACTTAGAGAAGTTAAAAATTTAAACAAGATGAATCCATATGTATAGAGAACTTACCACGTATCAGATGCACTGCTGTGTATAATACTCAACAGTAACACGTCTTCCTGGCACAAAGCCGGCTGAAATCATGGAAATCAGATTCTCCCCAAACTGTGAATATAAATAGGCTGCTATGCTGCTCGCTCTTTAGAATGAAATATTCAACGGGTGCAGAGTACTATCAGTATGAAAGCACTCAAGGACCGCTCCTCAAAGAAGTAACCCAGCACTAACACCAACCTCCTACATAACAGATGGATGAGGGCATCCTTCCTACCATCGAAGTATGGTTTGTGACAAGGATCATTCTGCTGAGAAAGGTGTGGAGTTGGAGGGGGGGTTCTTTGGGAAGGGGGGGGCACATTCTTTATTTTGGTCCCATGGGGTATAGGAGATTGTATCATAGGTTTTACTCCTACTTATATCCAGTATAACTTTTTTTTTTTAAACGATTTTAAATCCAAGACCTCTGGCTGTGATACAGAGCAAGTTGTATATGCAAAGACGAGATTCATGGGATTAAAGGAAGTACTCTCATGAGAAAGCTGAAATGGGTTTTGTATTCAAGAGCAACCCTCTGCTCTCTTAATTTTGTATACTTCTCAATCCCTTTATAAAGCCAAAAATAAATACATGGAATAATGCAGTCCCCTTCAAAGCGAAAGATTCTCCTTGCACCAAAGGAAGAAGCACCTGGCCAGCAGAAACTCAACAGTTCCCATAATCCTGAAAGTCCACAAGCTCCCAGTTGCTCCTGGCCACCATCGTAGGCAGGATATGAGGTTAGACAGACTTTTGGTCTCAGCCAGGAGAGTCATCCTTATTTTTGTATTCCAAGCAGAGGACATTGACATATGTAGGACTTGACTGCAAGTACACAAAAGACAGCATCGCTCAAGGCCTAAAGCTAATGTCAACATAACTCACTCAAGTGCGTATGCGTGTTGCAAATTCTGCGCTGCACCAATCCCCTTGTGCCGTGAATTGTTACAGCCCGTGGCTACAGAGCGTAGGCTTTGCAATGCAAGCTCTAGGAGCATGTCATTTTTCAGGTTATCGAAAACCCAGCTCAGCTAAAAGGTCATTTATATGTGGGTCTAAACACAATGAGGCTCAGTTGATCAGGACTAGAGACCTGTGAGAAAGATAACATTTTAAATTATTTAAATCAATGCAGAGGAAGGCTTAAAAGCGCCTGACTGAAAGAGTTACAAACAGCAGATGTCCAACTTGATTTCAGACATGCTAAGTAAGACTAATATAAAATACAATAAACAAAGCAGCAGAAGTGAAAGCTGCAAACATGAGTAGTTCCAGACAGAGACATACAAACGAGGACTTTTGCTAGCAGAGGTTAGCAAAACCAAGATGTACTTGTCCAATATAGACATAAGATTAAAATGTTCTGACACAGGACTCCCCTTACACTTGACTTGATTTTCACACTGAAGTTCCCCCCTACAGATCACCCAAGACCTCCTTTGCAGTTAGGATCCAAATCTCAGCACAGATAGATAAAAGCTCTTCCTTACAGACTACTCTTTGCTCACCCATACCGCACTGCTCTTCATCTGTTCATTGTGCCATGCCTAAGTTTTTAAATAAAGTTGTTTCTAAGCCCCCAGTGTAAGAGTCTGGTACCTCAGGAACAGATAGTTACCTGAAGTTTCTGGGTTCCCAGCTCATGTCTTCTTTAGCAGAAGCAGCATGCAGCCTATGGATTAGTGTGTTTAAAGTGCCCTTCCTTATTATCAAATACAGATTCAGCTGAAACTATGAAGTCCTTTTATTCTAAAGTCTTCTATAATTGCCAGTTCCATTTTCCTGGGTATTAGCCAAGCAGCAATCAGTACATAAAAAGCGGAGGAGGAGGAGGGACTTTTCCTTAATGAAAAATATCAAAAATTCCCTCAAACATCCTCATATCAAATTTTTTTACTTCATCAGGGAATTCCACAGCACAATTCCTCCCATCGCTGGTAACCTTGGCTCACCTACACTAGGACAAATGATACTGCAAGACACCTGGGATATTAGCAGCTGCTCTTTTAAAACAGCTTATTTAAACCCACGTGGACAACTTGTAATCCACCAAGATCAGACTCTTGCCTCTGCCTGCACTGACAGAAAGAAGAAGTGCTGGGGTAATTTTGGTTTTTGCAAAATTTCTCTAGCTGGAGATAAAAACTGAGAAAAATCCATTCCATTCATAGTTATGTTCGATGAACTGCAGAAAGCAAAATTGCACTTTGCACATACAATGCTCAGTTACTGAAGTACAAAGTTGGTTAATCAGAATAGGAAAAAATTTCCTGGTAAAAAAGAAAATAGAGGAAGGAGAAAATAAATATGGCATCTTGCCTTGTTCAACCCCGTGTACACATTTTCATCTTTTGTGAGTGTAACCACAAGTTTTCCAATGAAATCGGCGCTCATCACCTGACCTGGATTTTCCCACACCATGTGGTGAAAGGAAAGGGCCAATTGCATCATATACAGCCCCTTGGGATGATATCCTAGCCCACAGAAGACCTCCTGATTAATCACATCAGTGGAAGTGATAGAAAACAAAGTGACAGACCCTGAAGTCAATTACTTAACAGAATGTAGCAAAGCTACAAAAGCACTCTTCAGTGGAAAAAAAATCCCAATGTTACACCACGTAATAACATTTTGTGCTGAAGACGGTATTGCATTCTGTTTTCATTATGGGAACATCTGATAGGTATTTAAGGGATTTGAAAAACTCAGAAGAGCTCCTTGAAAAATAGGATGGTATTGTGGTCCTCAGTGTTATAATCAAATGCTGAAATTCAAGCAACAAAAAAAAAAAAAAAGCATATTCTGTCAGAGGTATCAGGTCAAGCTATTAATCTGCCCATCTGTATTGTAACAAAGCAGGAAATAAGTTTATCTTTCATCTGCTTAAGCTGTACCAAAGTGAGGAAGTAGGTGTGTTTATTTCTGTTTTATAAATATCCGGACAGTTAATGCTAAAAAGAAGTCCTTTTAAACACCAGAGGACAATTTGCCCAGAATACAATGAAAACCCCAAGGCAGAGTAGAGATATTTCTATTTGGAAGAGATAATCAGTGCTTTGTGCATTTTAATTCTTCCTTTCATCACTATATCTCCCTTTTGCTTTTGTTCCACATGCAGCAAATTTGTATGCTGAGCACAGTTCCAGCAGCACAGACACAGGTATTATGGTGCCAGGAAAAAAAATAAAAATTTACAAATCTACATTTATAACAAAAACACCTCTACACTTTTTTAAGCACACGTGTGTACACTAGTTGGCAGTAATCCCAAGCTACCAAGGCTCTCTCAAACTTGCCTTCGGCATACCCACATTTGAGTTCAGTGTCTGTCCATCCCCCTGGCATAGGTATGAGTTGAATTCCTGTCTCCACACAGAGATAGGCCCTGACTCACCAACAGCAGCTGTTGCAATAGGCGCTCACTACAAATCTCCCATTGCTGATCCACGTTACCATTTCTGCAGTGAGGACAACTACATGCCTCACAAAGCAGTCCATGAACTCCTGCAGTTTTCAGCCCAGCATGTTAAGCTAAAGATATGATTTCAGTTCACCATAACACACCAAGTGTACTGGGGTGGCGATTTCCATGACGGAGGCAGATGGGCCATGGGCTTGGCTGGGGAAAGGGCACCTTCAAGTCATCCAAGAGCTCTCATCCCAAACACTGGCAGCTTTCGCATCCTGTACAGCTGATTTAGGACTAACTTTGTGCTGCAGTATGTGGGTATGACACTGAATTTGTGTTACAGTAGCTTTTCTGCATGCCCATGAAAACCTTGGGGCATTCTGAATTATTTCTCAGTAATTTTATTGGTTATATGTACTGATGTCACCACATATGTTCATCTGTACTGCTTTTTAATTGTATACCTTTTGTGTCCAATCTCAGTTACTACTTACAGTAACTGTTAAAAAAAACAATCCAAGTGGACTGCAGAAGCTTTGCATCACTGTTTTTATTCCCACTTTAGCTTCTTAAGGCCAAATTGTATTTGAGATTAGAGGACTGAATTCATTTTCATTATGACTGTGGAAGAGAGGTTGTGACATAATGCTATTCTACTTTTAGCAAATTATCTTCCAGAAATCCACTTAACTGTCATGCTTCTTTAGCTTCCCTTACTAGGAACATCATTTGCTCTAGGATGTTGTGGATGCTGTTTACAAGGATTCGAGACGAAGCAGCCAAGGTCTGTAGAAGAGAAGTCCATGAGGCTTACAAAACACAGAGAAGCTTCTTCAGACTTGGAAAAACTTTACTCAGGAGTCAGAAAGCCGAAAATGGTTGGACACGTGGGGAAGGTGAGGGGACAGGGGAGACAAGGAGAGGAAGGAAAGCATTTTCATTGGGCTTTTTCTTACCCTCTTCCTGAGGTATCCACTTTTGATCACTGTTAGAGAAAGGATCTTAGACTGGACTTGGTCTAGTCCTGCTCAGACGCCCCACATTGTGTTATCTATCATGGAGGCACCACGTGTTTGGGAGAGTGAGGTAGAATCCATTTCCCATAACATTAAGGCAATTGTTAATTAAGACCCAGCTGCAGCCGTTACTTGGGATTGTACACAGGAGAGAAAAAAAGCCATGAACTAGGAAATGAAAGTTCAACCACATTTTCGGAGAACTAAATAGATTTACCTTGCGTAACTGAAGAAGTGACTTGGTTACACTCTTGCTACAGAGAGCAATGTTGCAAAGGTAAGTCCCTAGTTCAAATACTTAAACAGAAATTCATTCTCTTGAAATTCCTCTGCCAAGAATATCTCACATAGGCTGTTTTGATGCACATACCACATACAGATACATACTGGAACAATAAGTGCAAGCAGCATTGTCACTCAGATGTTAATTACAAGGCTGTATTATTGCACAGTTGCCCATCACAACCTTTCAAAGAGATCACTGCTACTGAATCAGAGGTTAAACATTCAGCTGATATTACATTAAAAAGCACTTTGTGAACTTGGGCAGGTGATACCAGTAACCCCCGGAAGATCTGCAAGGGTTAGATGTGCAAGTCTCACTACTGAAGAGGGGCCAGGCAGCTTCACAAAAAGGACCTATTCAATCTACACAGCACTGAGGCGATCAAAGGCAAACACACTGCCACTCCAGACCACCCTTATTTGACTGACTCGTGTATTTAACATTCATTTTTTATCTTTCCCTCCCGACTGCTTGTGAAAGAACACATTATATATATTAGCAAAGTGAGGTATGAGATTTCTCCTTTGGTTCTGAACACTCACGAAAAGTAAATGTCTCTGAAATCCCTGCGCATCAGCCTTGCCACAACTCCACTAATGAAACTGAAGGCTAAAACAAATTGGATACATTCACTGAGGAGGTATTTGTCCTGCCTAACGCAGGCATTCACTGCGTGTGATTCACAAGACAGCAGCGGGGAGTCCAAATGCCCTCACACTTTGGAAGAGGCAAAGGAGGAAGATTCAGCACACTTAAATTCTAAGAAAGTGGCTGAAAGCTACTGAAACCTTTGCTGAGATTGGGCGCTCTCATATCTCAAGAAGCTGACAGTTTAAGATGTTTAAAAATAATACTGATTTTTTGAAAAACAAAACAAAAAACCCCAAATAATGCAATATTTACAAACATTAGTAATACAGTAAGGTCAACACCCGCATTACTTCTAACATGGGCCATAAGGCATACTCCCAGAGAAAACACCTAGAAATCTGATAGTCAAAACCAGTGGTCAGCACCATACCCAGACACATTAGGGTGGGCATTAATGCCTGCCAAAACCACCTCCATAATCCTGTGAACTCCAGAGCATGCGTGCGTACAAGAGGAAGGCAATAGGAAAGATGTACACATATCTTGGTGTATAAACCTCAATCCTAGGGAGACCCTTGCAGAAATGAGGATTAACCCTTCTTAGGCTCAGGTAGATACTTGTCTGCCTCAAATAACCCTCATTACTCCTCAAAAATCACCTCCCGTCTGAATCTTGCAACTGCAAATTCAGAGGCTGGTCTGTTCTGTTTGGTCTTATTAATGAGGTAAAAGCACTTGCCCAGGAGCTGCTTACACCTTGTTCACTCTTCTCCTTTCCTTCAAGTGCATCAATACAAATGATAAATACAATCTTCAGGCAATATTTGGGAAAGAGCACATTAGGAGGGTAATATATCAGCACTTTTGACCTTCCACAGTGCCAAATATTTGTCACACTGCCTAAATCAACAGTTGGAAACAGAAAATTGCTAATAATGTTGCACATAGCTTCAGACCTCTGAAGAGCAATCATCACAAATACACAAGCCAAAAGAAAAGTCAGCCTCTGAAATTAAAAAAAAAAAAAAATAAATCACAGGCTATTCATCAGGAAGAAAAGGAAGGAGGAGCATGAGACACAGTATAATCACAAAATGCACAGTTACAAGCAGGAAGAATGGAGGGCAAGTAATCTTTCCCAAACTCCTACCTAACACTTCAAAAAGCTTTATGCATGCAAACTGAGAATAAAAAAAAATAAAATTGATTCCAGTGTTTATTATTTGTTTCTAAATCATTGCATGGATCTGTTAAGAAAACACTTATTTCCCAGCAAAATCTCATTAAAGTTATTCCATCTTCCCCATTTATTTACTGGATAAATCAAGTGACATCAGTGATAGATTTCAAGTGGAAGAGGTTGATACTCTACATTAGCACCAAGGATATGCAGATTTGTTCAGGTTTAAAAATGCTGACTGAAATGCAAATTAAAAGAAGTTCATATTTGTGTGCCTGACAGGCACTGAACTGATGGTAGGTATGCATTAGGTACATATAGATATACCAGGTATTCTTAAGTGACAACAGTTTGTTCCTCCTTGCTCTAGCCCAGCTATGCGGAACAGCTGGGAAATGGTGGAAAGCCACTGACACTTCCAGGGGTTGTTTTTTGTGATCCATCCAGTCACATTATTTTAATGACTAAGCTTTAAAGCTCATTTTTACACAGGCCTCCAAGCAGCCATCAGATAGTAATGACACGCATTCAAACACTAATGACCTCAGTTCATAAAATTCCAATTGCAATCCCAATGAGCGAGTTACTGCAGTCAGAAATACAAGTTTTTGTAAATGTCTACAAGGTGGTCATTTCCTGGTTTTATAAACTTGACAAGGAACATATCAAGTCATTCCATCAAGAAAGGCTATTCAGAGCCAGGGGGAAAAAAAAAAAAAAAACAACAACACACAAAAAAATCCACCAGCACCTAAGAAGAACAAGAGTTTTCACTGAGAAATAAATTTTGCTGAAACTTCTTTCTAAATTTTAAACTGTCCTAGAAGGGAATGCAGGGGGTTTTTTTTTAGAAGTTAAGATCTGAAATTTCAAATGCTTCTAAACACAGAAGTTGACTAAATATTTAGTTTCAGAAACTTCTTAAGAAATATTTATTTTATATATTCCCAAAGACAACATATATTAGGCAAAATGCAGGTCAGTTTTCACACACAGACACTTCACACTATCAAATTTACTTTTAACTAATATTTCATTTTCTCCTACCTGTGGAAGTAAATGCATTTCCATTTCCTATGATCAAGTATTTATGCATTAAAAAGAACAGAAGACCGCAATTACCGTTAACTAATTCTGTATGTTCATATCCAACCTGCTGCTGTATGTAGGGTTATTACAGATTCTGTGACCTTTCAGCTCATATCCCAACGGCTCTAGAACAAATGAGATTTGATCAATGCAATAAAGTCTTTCACCTTCCACATACGGCTAAAACTATTTTAGGGGGTGCTATAGCAGGAGGGCAGCTGAGCTGTAGGACTGACACACAAGTGCATACAGCACTCAAAACTAAATTCAATGGCAAAAATTCCCAACATCCCTAAGGATTGTTGGGAGAGAGAAGACCTAGAAGTTGGGTCAAAGCATATTGTTTAGCAGCAATATGCTCTGTGGGGCTGCTCGTTGAATATAGTTGTCCTGCCTCTGAAAACAGGAAAATAATGGCCTGCATTGTTCATTTACAGAGAATAATTATAGGTTTTTTTAAAGTGCTGAAAGGACACACCACTTCCCTCAGATCTGTATCTTGACATTTGCCGAGATTTAGATAACAATTCAGCTCAAATAACCAAAGACTGACAGTTGAGCAATCTGCAAACAGAATATTTCAGAAGAATCTGAAAAATTACACCATTCCCACAATGCAAGCTGGTGACTCCAGAAAAGTTTGAGACTAAAGATCAGTAAGAATATTTGTGAGCTGGCAGGAAAATAAAACCAGACTCTTAGAATAAAATCAGACAGTTACATTGCATGTCAGACTTCAAGGGCTCTTTTTGAAAGAATTATATGCATGTTCTTGTAATGACAGGGACTACATATCCTGAACTGAAACTAGGAAGCCCCTAGGCCTCTGTTATTTGCCATATCACTGGGGGTTTTTTCAGACATAAGCTTCCTGATAAGTGGTAATGTCATGTATTAGGTGTCAGAATTTTCAAAGCAAGATAATTTTTCCTGGATCCTCTGTCTCTATGAGCTGTTATCAGAGGCAATGATTACAAACTCAAAACATGAACTGATATTCATCTTACGACTACACGTTTTTTCTTCTTTCATCAGATTTCAAGGTGAATAAGGAATAACAGGATTTAACTACACAAGGTGTTTCATGAACGGCTTCTCCAAGGAGAACACAGATGTTTTCTTCAGTGCAGAAAGTCAGCAATAAACTTCCAACGCTGTGACGACTTCAGCTGCTGTTTTATGCAGTTTATGCCAGGTCATCATACAAAAACCATATCATACAAAACCAGAAGCAAGCAGGCCAAACAAAATAAAACTACACAACTTAAAAGGCTTAATATTCTTTGTCAGAGAGCTTCTAAGAAGTCGTGGGCTTTGGAGGAGCTCGTTTGGTGTTATTGGCATATTACTTGCAAAAAGGCATGGCTGGTTCTGAGAGACTTGTCTGTAAGAATCATTTCAAGAGCCACTTGTTCCAGATTAGACTCAAAAGGGATTTTGAATAAGCAACTCAACTGTTTAATAACCACAAAACCAATGAATGATATTCAAATCTACTATTGTCTGTTTACTTTGTGTTCCCTTGATTTCTCAGTGGCATTTTATCACTGTGAAAAGAAGAAAAGAAAACGAATTAAGCAAGCTTTAAATCTTAGGACATTGCCTGCTTCTGCACTGGTCAAAATCCACAGCAACCCTCGTGAGATCAGCAACATGCATATAAACAAGATTAATACTGGATGCTTTCAGACAGATTTAGCACTGTTCTGGGTGGGCAGAGGGTTTCATTTGCATAATATTTTCTTTTTTAGCCTTGAAGCAATGAGTGAAACCACAGACAAAGTGGTGATTGGGATGAAAATGCATTTGAACCTTTTGCTGTGTAATCAAAGAAAATAAAGGTCTAATTACAATTTAACAAAATTTGTGACAATCAAAATATGTCACATTCTAGCTACAGTACTTGCAGAGAAAACAGTCATTAAAATGCGCTAGAAGTCACACCCCTCTTCCTTCCATTTAGGAATCTGAAAACACAAATTAGGGATGCCATAATGAGGAAATATTTTATGGCCTTTATTATTAAATCTAACAGGCATTTGAAATTATGTTGGATCTCAGGATACGTATGCAATTCTGTTATTTATGCACAAGTGCTTGGTGGTTTCTGAAAGACCTAATCAGATTCAGATTTCTGGGGTGATTTTTTTATTCATTTATTTATTTTTCAAACTTGTACCTTCTTTAACAAGTTTAACACATATGCGCTTCCCAGTTGAACTGAAGATTTATTGCTGACATACCAGTCTCTGCCCTCAGCAGATTCAGAGACTTGCACCTTCGCTCAAGGTAGCCCACTTCAGAGAAGTTCCATACTGTAGCTAATATTATGCTTAAATGCAATTTTTTCCCCACTGAAGTTAATGAAAGCAGGCCACACTCTTTTTGTTGATGTCATTCAAGTTTCAAGGTGATTCTAATAGCTTTTATGGTAGCAAAGAACAATATATAGAAAAAGCCAAAAGAGAAGCCAGTCAGAGCACCCAGATACCACACTATCCAATCCCCAAAGTACATTTTGCATTGGCTATGTAAGTCCCTACATTGATTGACAAGTCCTGCGCTGTCAAACAAATAATCACCAAAGTTACTTTTTAAATTCCTGTAGAACACACACCTTCACACAAGCTTCCAGAGGGCTCTTATTAGTAAGTCATAGGATTTTCATCTCTATAAATGCAAGTCTGCAGTCAATGCCCTCAACCACGTACAACTATTTCACCAGACAGACCTGCCATCCAATGCAGCATTTGTAATGCAAAACCCAGAGAGTCTGAGAGTATACTCATTCAGTACACAAGGCATTAAACAAGGCATGCAGACTACACAGGATTAAGGTGGCATGTTTTGCTTCAGCAAAGCTTCTTGTTTATTCTATATCCATCTGAAATAAACCATTCAGCCTTGAGGTTCTTTACACAGCCCAGAACACATTATTCCTACGTAGGGCATATGGTTATTAATCTGCACGCTGTGTGAACTCCTACTTATGCTAGGAGGAAATAACAGCATCCAAGCACTGCAAGTTATTTTAGCTAGCAGTTTAATTATTTTGTACATTGCAATAATAATTTAGCAAATTATTTAGTAAAATCTGTGGCTGCCACACCCACAGAAGAATATATTAGTTTACTTGGCATCAGCATGAGTTTAAGACAAAAGCTGCTGTTTTCCTAGAAGTAGAAAAATAAAGGAGAGACATCAAATGATAAAACTGAAGCATATTAAGCTTATACCTTACAAGTTATCTCCTTAACCTTACTGCTTCTGTTAAAATGGCCCTATCTTCTCCACCTCCTTTCCAAGAAGCTAAAGGGAAAAGTCACAAACACAAGAAGCTACAAGTCTTCCTCCTCCTGTTTGAAGGTCCTTGCCTTGCCTGACCACCTCTTCCAACACCATTAACTCTCTTCTCCCCATTAACCACCGACCACAGACAGAATCTCTGTCCCCCTTGACACCTCCAACTAAGCACTCTTGCACTGAAACAATCAGGCTCGAGGCACCTCTACCTCCCACTAACTTTCCAGAAACAGTATACAAAGCATTACTGAGGAATTAGATGTACAGCCATCCTAGAAACATCACAGGGATACACCACCACAGGCAGTGAAACTGCAAAAGGAGCAACCTTTCCCCTGGCTACAAGAGGCTGCTGGTTTTGTAAGGCTGTTTTGGGGGAACTCTCACCAAGCACCCCATTTTGCTGGCTCAAAGCTTTACCAGCACAATCACGAATCTATCCAGCCCCTCCTTCCCTACATCCCCCAAAAACAGACTGGCAGCAAGGCGCATGCCTCCTGGCTTGCCACATATGCAACAGCAGCAGCTGGGGTGCTACTACCCTAACAGCTCATCATCTCCATCTCATCCATTGAAGCTCTTCTACATTGTATAATTTGATACGTATTTGTTGGGAAGAGAGATCAATTCAAAAGCCCCATCATTGGGTGCTTGTCTAGAACAGGGCAACCACCCATTCCAGCTTTCATCCCAGCAGTTGTTGCAGTTTCTTTTACAAAGAGCAGCTACAGAAGGAGAAACTTAGAGGCTTGTACCCTGAAAGAGCAATAGGTTACTGACAGGGACACCATGGTCATGGTTTGCATCCCTTCTTTGAATAAGTAAGCTGGCACAGACCAAGTAAAAATGCTATAATTTCTCTAAACGTGCTCCCTGTAGACTCTTACTCACGTGACAGCAGAAAGAACCCATAGCACATATTGACCATGTGTTTACAGGGGTGTTTTGGGTGTGGGTTTTCTTTTTGTTCATTTCAGTTGCCTGTCTTTCTGCTTAAAGAGTAGTTTATTTAGACAAAAAGCTTAGTAGGTCCTTTCAGGCAGGTAACTTGTGTGCTTCCAGTCAGGATATTGCTAGAGAAGGTGAGCTGCATAATCTCCATGCAGCCACAATTTCCCTGCCTTCACAGTAGCCATCTAGCCTGCACCCTGTAAACACAGGGGATAGGTAGTTTCATATTAATGAAAGCCAAAATACAATTAAAATAAAACAGGCATGGGACTTCAGTGTTACAGTTAACATTTTGGGGATATACACAGTTTAACATCAGTCAGAGATTAAAGTCTTTCACAGATGAAACAAATATCACTTACTCATATTGCAAAAATTTAATATTGAGCATCCCTCTCTCCTAATATCCTAAATAAAACTGTTTCAACATTACACAGTGGAAATGTCAGGGGAAAAAAAAAAAACAAAACCCAACCATATGATGTATTTTCACCTTCCAAAAATTAATAAACTCTTTTTCAACATACCTGTTTACTGATGTTAAAACAAGTTCAATCAGTAATATGCAGGAATTTGAACCTCAGATTAATCTTTTCAATTACATTCATTAACTCAGACTCTTGATTCTGTCTTCTTGCTAGCTTAGCAAGAATGTCAGCTTCTAGACTTAAAGTCCCAATAAATCTAATTTTGACAATGCATACCATTGCTTCAAGCTTTCATTTTTGTTCACTTTTAACCTTACAATTGCCAGATTTACAATACTTCTGAAATTCTGCCTGTTGCAGCAGGACTCATACAAGTAGGGCTTTGAGATTTGGTCTGCCACCTCCCAGCACCTGTACCCCACAAACCCTTTCCAGCTTCCTCTTATCTCAGATTACTTCCCAGTCCCGCCTGCCCAGCTAGCATCTGCCCTTGGGGGATCCTAAACTGCACACGATTTTCAACAAGTAATTCAAGTCTCCCAGAAAAGTGAAGTTAAACTGGCTTCTTTCCGTACAGAAGAAGTCAGTAGCCAAGAAAATAGTCAGGGCTGCAACCTATGCTTAAAAATGCTTCTTCACATTATTAGAACAATCTGACTGCTGGAAAACCCTGGTTATGGAAAAAAATTTTAAGTTTTGAAATGTCATGGCTAGCAACAAGAAAAGTTCTGTAAACAGTTCTTGCAGTTTCATCTGTCTTAATGCTGAGCTTAAGGAATCATCAGTATTTTCTGCTTAACATGTGATGCAGGATGCCACTCATGTTTTCTCTTCCAAAAGCTGGAAACAACAATCCCACTCTGATTAGACATAAGGTAAAAAACAGCTGAAAGGGAACAAGATTTTCTGACATGCTGGAAGCGTTTAAAGCTATAAGGAAAAGGTTTCCAAATGCACCACCCTAATCAGCTGAGTGCCATCCCCAGTATGGTCTGAAGCCTCTCTACAAGGAACAAGGGAAGTGCCAGGGGACCTACCCGAATTGGGCATGGGACTAGGAAGAGGGTGGAAGCAAGCATCCTCCTGCGATCACTTACGTTTCCAGTGTGAGAATAGTGAAATTGCAAGCTCAAAACTGACACTGCCATACTCGTATCACTGCAAAGATCCAGAAATCTCAGTCACTTTACCATTATCAGGAGGCCAGTGAAGTGGAACTCATGACTTAAATAGAGGGGAAACATTCACAAGATAAAGCAAAGGTCAAGCGTGCTGAAGAGGTGAAGTGTATTTCCTTCTTCAGTGAGCCAAATAAAACTACTGGAGTTGGCCAAGTAAGAGGTTCCTGAAAAAAAGTATGTTTGAATAAACCATGCTTGGTGTTTAATTTGAAGGCACAAGTTTAGTAGGAAAGAACAACCTCGGAACTGCAGCTTAAGGTGCCGTGCTGCTACAGCCAAGATTTACTTCAGGCTCTAGAAGATATTTCATTGGAATAGACTTGAAAGACTGAGACATATTGCTTGTAAATATGTAAAAGGGGAGAGACACACGAAGAAAAAAGTGCAATAGGCTAGAAAGAAAAGAACCAAACCAGCTGCTTTTGCAGGTACAATCCACCCCTGAAGTCCCCCAAAGCTTTGGGGGACCCAGAGGTAACTTGCAACCTGGGGCAGATGGGCTACCAGGAGAGGTGGGAGCACACCAGTATAAACAACACGTGGATTACATACACGAAAATGTGAGAATCATGCCTTGAAAATCACTAAGGACTGAATTCTGCTTGTATTCTGGATTCTCCATGCGCAAATGCCAAGACCAAGAAACTTGAAGAGTTAGTAACAAAGGCACATTCTGTAAAATTATTTTACCCCAAGAAAAAGAACAAAAAAAAAACCAGCCACCAGCAAACCCAATGGAACTAGGTACCTGGAAAATGTAAGCATATTTAAATAGAAAAAAACCCAAAACCCAAAGCAAAAACACCCGTAAGCATCTGCAAGGTAACAGAATCACCAAGAAACAGCATAGAGTCATAAATCCTGACAGATAACATTTTAGAGTTATAAAACTAAAGTCTGAGGGGAAAGAAGTAACTGTCTCATTTAGCTACATTGGGTAGTGTCAAGAAGTCATGCTTGAAAATTAATTCAAGTTGATGGGAGTGAAACACAGGCATTATAATCTAAAAGCTACATGGAAAACTACAAATAGAGTGTTATAATAAATGAAAAGTGCAGGAAAAGGGAAATTTTAAAGCTAGTGTTTTTTAAAATCCTAATTAATCGCCAAAAACAGAAAGTAATGGAACTTGATGCTAAATTAGTAGGCAAGGTGAGTCAAAGATGGGAGAGAGAGACTTAGCAATAGAAACATTGCCTGAAATAAAATAAAGCCATCATTGGAAAGATGCAGAAATGCTGTTTCTCGGAAATCAACATGAGTTTTGCCAGAATCAAGATTATGTCAGTACAGAGTAGACAATAATTCATTGTGACTTTGCAGCGTTGCTTACTTTAGAGATGAAAATAAGTTAATCAAAGTCAGGCTGCATCTGCACAGGCGTTGAAGAACACTAAAAAGAGATAACAGACTGTCACACTGTCCCGGTACAGCCAAACCAAGACCATTTTGTAATTCTCAGCGCTATTTGCAGGATCACAACAGCAACAGACAAAGAGTTGTGACATAAGCAACACAGCAGAGCTTATTGCAGGAAACATTTCAGAGAGCTCACTTCAGTTTGACACTGCTCTGCAAGGCAATGATCACACAGCGGAGACTGTAGCATCCACTAACGCTTGAAAGATTTTGTTGCTTCCTGGTGAACTAATATCATTTTAGGGGCCATCAAATGAAGACAACACAGGAAACGTTTGGGACTCCAGGGAAAGCTTCGTGATTATATCATCTATCAGGCAGCAGGAAAGTCTCATGAGGAAAAGCTGTTGAAGTCTCAACACTTACATTTTCTGTCCCAATCGTTTCAAATGCTGCAAGAAAGGACGATATATTCTCATTTTTCTTAGAGGCTTGTTGGCCTAAGTACACTCTGGTGTCCTTCTACATCTTTAATTTGCACAATTCTTCAAGAAGAGGCAGAGTGAGACACAGGGAGAAGACAGCTGGGAAACACCACAGGAAGGAAGGGCATGGGGGAGCAAGAATAAGAAAGAAGCAACTAAATTAAAGAGATAAAAAAGAAAGAAAATTGAAATACTTGTTTGAAGTCAGATCTCCATCTATCCTACACCACTGCACTGCCATTCACAGCCCAACTGAATTATGCGTTGCTTGGTGCTTAAAACTTGCAGACCTTTTCTTCACGAACAACCATGTTTTTGAAGCATTTTTGAGAGTTGCCTTGAAAATTTATGACGCACTCAGCAGTTTGTCTGAATCCGCAAGATGAGAGCTAGGGGACAGAAAGGGGACTTAACTAAACTAAATGTCACAAGGCAGATCTGCTTTTCTGGGGGATAAATAGAGTTTCTAATTTATTAGTACCATGTTCAGACCTGTAGGTAAGACCTTAGAGAAACAGAGAAAGCCCGGACAGCTGCACTTTTCACAACTGCAGTGATGCCGAGTGCAATTACTTTTCTCCCTGTCTTGAGCACCTTGCAATAAAGGAGCTTGCATAGAAAAGTGCAGGCAAATTTCACAGGAATTTATAAAACCTAATTAATTTTAAGAGAAAAACATGCTGCCTAAGAGTAGAAAGAGAATTAAGAGTTCTTTACCATTAATTGTTTCATTGCTAGAGTCCCCTTAAAGTCTGTACAACTGGAAACCCACTCAGCTCATACAGAGAAGTCTGCAGGACAGCATCCATCTCCAGATTTTTGCGCTCGAAAATGCATTGATGAGCCAAATGAATGAATGCACCCTACCGTCAATATATGCCTCCCCCGAAGCAAAGTTTTGAGCTCCTATCAAACTTAAAATACACTTCTTGGCCGAGACACCTATCCAGATGAGCTTCCCAAGTCTAATAAATACCTTCAAGTTATGAAGCTGAAAGGAAACAGCATGATCTTTCCATCTGACATGCTGCACATTGGATTTCCCAGAGTTAAATCCTGTTCGCATTAGAATCATATCTTGTAGAAAAACAGGGCAATTAGTTTCTAGAATAACCAGTGTCAGAAAATCCTCTACAGTGAAGAGTTGTCCCAAATCTTAATTATTCACCCAGTAGGAAAAAAGCCAATTCTTATCTGCTGAACTGTCAAATATCTGTTCCCTTAGAGACAGTTATAGACTATCATCAAGTCATCCCTCAAATTCTTCTTTATCAATCCAAGACTGAGCTGCTAGAGCCTTTTAAGGCAATCCTTGCCAGTTCTCCAAGCAACCCTCCTGACTGTGCTCAGAGCTCTCTCCAGTTTCCAGCTTCCCCCCAAATCAGCAGGGCGCAGGGCAGGCTCACAGGCACTGCGCTGGGTGACACACAGGGCAGCAAAGCCTTCCCATTCCCATCCCACATGCTGTACACGCAGCGATGGATCACATCAGCTCATCTTTTCTTCATTTCACATTTAGTCCTATTACAAGGTATATTATACTCAATTTACCAACCAACCCAGGTGGCACTGAACCAATCATCTCATCTTCTCATTATTTATCACTGCAACTTCCCCCAATCCCCAGATTAGAAGTTTACAGATAGTGGTTATTTGTGCCATCTGAAAATTTCTATTGCTAGTGATCCTACCAGGATTTTCTTCCTCCTCACATCACTGATTTAACAACAAAATAGCATGGAGACAAGGCACAAATTGTGTGAAACCCTGCCAGGAAAAGCACTCCACACCTACGGGTGGACAATGATTGTATTTAATCATGACCTCTGCAGTTGCACCGGTTAGTTGGTTTTTACTGTGTTTGGTATTGGATGGTTAGTTTCTTAATCAAAATACCATGACAGCCGAGCCGGCATCCCACAGAAAAGTATACTATATCAACATTATTAGTTTTATTATCTGTGATATCATCAGTTTTACAAGATGTATTTTCTACACCTTTGTTTTGTATGAGATCAACTACTTTCTGATCTTGTATTTGTCATTCAAAACCTGTATCAGTGTTTCAGAGTCATAACCAAGATCAGGGTAAATCACACCTACAGCAACTTAAATCACCTACTCTCTCTGTTCCGCTACATTCACAATATTAACGTTCAGCCTTTTTCTATTTCCCCCATTTCAACATACACTAATCAAACAAAATTCAAGTCAATTCAAGCCAAAAGTGTTTTCACCCACGCTCATATAATGCAAGTCATCAGCTTACAAATGACTACCTGTTACTTAGTGTCCTTCTGGTATCTGGCTGTACAATAAATGACAGAGGCAAGCTACTGTGTGAGGCTTAAGTAATCAGCTGATCTGCATTAAGTGCTCAAATACCTCAACCCCTCCTGATATATGTGAGGTGATTTACCTCTAAAGAAAAGACTAGTCAAATGCAGAAAATCACCACTCAGCAGCTCCCACCATCCAGGCTCTCCAGAGGTGAGGCCAGCTCACAGTAACTCATCCATGGGCCCATAATATTGGTACAGCCAGACTGGAAAGGAGTTAATCACCACCTTCATTTACCATGACCACATCACCTGGCTGTTTCCCAGATACAGCTGAGAAGTATTAAGCACATGCTTCTGCATAAAGCTGCCCAAAAACATTGTTGCTATCTAATAATACAACAAGTAGTTTTGCTAGTGGTAGTTTTCTCTAAACTTAAACATTTCATTACATTCAGTGCTGACAAGTACAGTTACTTCTTGTATCCTACTTCTTTCTTGACCAGCTTCTGCTCCTATTATCTATAAAACACCTCTTACTATTCATTTCTCTCCTTGCTGTTTTGGATATTTGAGAATTTGTCAGTGTGCTTTATATTAGATGCAGGTGTAGCAATGCATTTATTTTATGAGTAGTTCCTTTTCCTCTTGACTGTGGGATTCAGGGTATATGGTGAGATACTCCTGGCAGTTCCAAAATATCATTTATTTTTTCCATTTAGACATCATCTTCCTACCTGCTTGGCTAATAATCTTTGCAGCTTTTAGAATGGGCCTTTTAAAGCACTAAAAAATGTAATTGGTTGGATTTTATTCTACGCACATCACACATACAATCGAGTTATGATCATTGTATCTAACCTAGCCTCAATTTTCAATTCCATGTTTCATTTTTAACCTGCCAGAACAAGGTCTAATGTAGGGTTCACCCTTGTAAGGCATAGGAGGAAATTTTGCAGCTCAAAACATGCTGTGTAAGTTTTTTATCTTAAGACTGCTCCTGCCTTGCACAAAGAAAACCATTAGCAGGGGCTTTGGGAGAACTGGGTACTGCAGCCCCTGCCCTCCCACCCAGGGATCCGTTCCCCAAAGCAGCTCAGCCTCTTCCTCGAGGAAGAGTCACCTGGCTTCTTCTGGGGTCCTGCCACAAGGGGAAAGACAAAGACAGACTCAAACCCACTACTGAAAGGGTGCTGGCTGCTCTGTAGTTAAAGCCAATAATTCATTTCTGATCAGAGCCTCAGAAGTGGCAATGCCTTTCCTGACAGCGGCACTCACATTCCTCTCTCTCACTGAAACTTTGCAAAACAGGTCAGTCCCTGGAGTTTTAATATTCTAACCATGCAAATTTTGCCGTCAGGTTTCAGCAATGCAGCACAGTCATGGCTAAGCTCAGAAATGAGCTATTCCAGGCCTTCCTGCCTATTTTTCCAGGTTCCTAGCACTGACATGGAGATAATTACAAATTTTCTTCTCTCCATACCCTTTTGTGTCTCAACTATTTTTGTTCGTAACATCTTAATTTTGAACTAAACAAACACTCATTTGTTCCCTGTTTCACCCTTTCTTTCTGTTCAAATATAACACTCTCCTGTCTATTTCCTTCCTCAGCTGCAAAAGTTTGCTTTCTGACATGAGCCAGGGGCCAAACTCACCATCCTCTTCCCTGGGGTAACTTGTGACCATAGCATAAAACCCCCTCTGAAGACTAACATGCTCCTTGTCATAAGGAATTGCCAGATGTTTCCTATCTAAAATTGCTGATACATCTCAGAGATTTAGAGATCTTTCACAACATCCCGAGCAGCTCCTCAGTCAGTGGCTGTCCTCAAGAACACAAGGGAAATCACAAGCTTCATGACTTTATCTAGCTCTTGAGCTGCATAAAGGACTTTTCATGTATTTATACCTACAAAAGCCCAGAGACAACTTTGCCAGGATTAGACTCAACGTTTCCCTTTTATTCAGGGCTAACTAAGGAGAAATGGAGTGTTCACCCAGAGCCATCTTCCCTTAGATGGACACTTTCCGCCTCCGTGAAAGTAATCCCTATATTGAGCACCCTGATTCATCGTCTGTTTGAGAGCAGATGATTTTCTTCTGAATTTATGACTGATGTTTCATGAAAGTAAGATTTGTGTGAAATGTCAATCCAAGTTTCAAAACAGATCTGACCTTTCCCAAATATAGAAAATTTCTGGATCTAGAAAACTGAAAACTGTTCTGTATGTAATTTGCCATAAAGGAATCCAAAATAGTTGAGGAGTCCTGTATGAAGCTGCATCCTTATTAGCATTTACTTTCAGATCTTCACCATTAAGCCACAATACAGTTGGGGAAAGGTCACTGAAGTGTTTCTGCAAAGCACACTTTCAAAGTGGTTTTATGTAGATGAGCCTTATTCTTGACCTAAGTTGCTTAGAAAAGCAAAAATTTAACTTTGATAATGAATGTTGAATTAGAAGACAAAACCCATAAGGGTGGCCAGCATTTTGCCACAGGAGCTGCCCCAAGCCGAGACATGGGGCAGCCTGGGGGAACTGCGCTGTTATTCATGCACTAACTGCACTGAGAGCAAAGAAAGCAATGAACCTCGTGAGCATACCTGGGGGCTCCAATTTCACATGTCTCACCAGATGGTGGGGAAATTGAACAAAAGTGCAGAATTTGATCTAAACAAGTGATGGACAAGTGTCTCAAGGTGCCCTGGGGTAACCTGGCAGCTTTCACCAACCCCAGAGGGAGAATAGGGACACCCAGCCACCTCTCTGCCCTCATTTCAGACAAGGACTATAAATCCCCCATGCTGCTGTTCAAAGAGATTTATTGTCCAACAGGGTCTTGTGCAAACTGAAAAACTGGAAAATGCTGACTTCTTCCTTGCAGTTTGATTTAACTTACTTCCAAGGAGGAGACGTGTCCAAGGCATTCACATCTTAACACAGAAATAAAGGGTAGCCCCAGTATCACAGTGACAGGAAAAATAACACACTGCTAGCATCCTGGCTAAGTATATACTGTAAACTCTGACAATGAACCTTCGATGCCTAAACCTGCCCGAATTCACATTCTGCTCTTATAAATAAACTAAAAATTTACTAGTGTATTCAGGTGACCTTGTCTTTCTTCAACATAGAGATTTCGGAGAACAAAAAGCTAATGAAGCCTAGAAAGAGAGATAAACCATAAGCAGTAACAATGTGGAAATACAACAGTAATCTGGTCTCAGAACCGAACATATATAGGCTGAAAATAAGTTAACGGGCTCTGGTAAAAGTGGCAGTCTATAGCTGAGAAAGGGAAAGAGAGATGGAAAGAAAGAAAAAAAGTTTTACAGCATATAAAGAACTATACTGTTATTTCTTTACTGCAATATACCAGGGGACCGAAGGAGGAAGATGAACTACATATGAAGAGACAAAGGCACATTTCTGATGTCACTGAGACTGTAATAAAAGATGAATAGTTTCAGCAAAGATGACAGAAATAGCAAAGAAAAAAACATAAAATTAGTAACATGCACAGGTTGTTTTTTTTTTTAAATGAAAAGCTGTCTTTAGGCACTGATAGTAGATACCACTGCGTAAAACGTATAGGAACACACAGATGAAAAAATTAACCCAACTGCTGAAGCTTAGTTCCTCTCCTTCAGTGTTCCAATACACTCCGAGCCACCAGAGACTGGCAGACTCCCCTGTCGCAGGGAATTAAAGGCAGATTTGATGAAAAGCCTGAGCATTGTTAGTAGCTGCCGCTGAGGCTGACAGATTACTTCTTGGGTTGCTGAACTTAAAACAGGAGCAGCTGGAGATGCTGGGCTTGCTGCACTGCCTCTCACAAGCTGCTGTGTTATATGCAGAGCAGGAGGACAAAGTCAGTCTTGCTCACTGAGGTATCCCACTATGCTAATTAGGAAGCACAATAAAAATTAAATTGCTTGTACATTACACTGTTATGTGAGTCTGGAGAGGAAGAGGTCTTTCATTTAAGAAAAGGAGGAGGGAAGAGGGAAAATTAAGTTATTTTTTCTTTACCTTATTTGTGTTAAAACATTCTACCAGTATGAATTAATAATGCATATGTAAATCAGGCTTCATGATTTCTTATTGCATTAAGCTGCCAGTGTGCTGCTAGTAATAGATTCAGAGCATTCATTTATTTTGCGCTGAACTTCATTATTGGCATTGTAAGGGAATATCCATTTTTATCAGGAAGAAAGATAGCATATTGTTCAGCAGAGGAGGAAAATTTATTTTATTCTCTTTGCATGAGCCATATTGGAACAGACTCAATTTGTTTCCTTGGAGTACATCAAAATCCCATATGGATTTCAGATCCTCTTCACAGCGGTACAGAGTTAGGGCCCAATCCTTGTGAAGCTTTCCTCCACATGGACTGACCCTCTTCTGAATTTCAACTGCAAGATGTAAACACTGTAACACCCACACACTTTTGACAGTACAAAATACTTCTGGGAAAAAATTAAAAAAAAAAAAAGTAGCTTTTAAAAAAAATTTAGCAATAACCTTTCTGGTGACCATTAACCCCTACCACTTTTATCATCTAGGACAACATTTTGTGAACTTTTTAAGCCTAAGAGCCGTCTAATGTTTTTGACAAAGGTATTAAAACACTTTTCTGAAGTTTCATGGTTTGCCCTCTGCTGTTGATGGTGCATGACTCATCAGGCTGAAGAACAATTTAGATCACTGCATCAAGCTGGGCATCCCTTCATCATTTCAATTAATTAGGATTTACTGAGCTGACCCCCTCACTTTTGCTGAGCACAGCTTTCAAAAGTTTATATTACCCTAGAGATGATAGATAGAAACTTCAAACCTTTTTCCAGCCTATACTTGAAGAAAAGTTTTGGTTTCTTAAAAAAAAAAAAAAAAATCCATGAGACAGAGAAAACATAGGGTAGAAAGAAAACTTTTAAGGCACTCCTGATCCTCCGAGGGAAAGCCAAGCAGGCAAAGGCCAAATACCAGAAACATCCCACAACCCTATGAAAGGGCTATTCAGGACAATTCCCTGCTCACAGTGGCTGAATGAAGTGCAGCTCACATTACCATTTATACAGTTTCTGGACAGATAACAGTTCAAACAAGGCCCCAAAGTGCCCAAACCTACAGATGTGCTCAACTTTATTGCCATGGGTAAAACGTGAAATTAATGGAACAATTTTTAGAAATAAAGTACTCACTTCAAGATCAAGGGTCTTAACTGAAGTCAGCCCAAAGTTAGGATGTGGGTCCTATCTACCCCCAGGTGATGACTGCTGATTTCCTTAGCCTTTCTTGACATGTAAGTGGATGCACTACTCAAATTTCTGAACCCTGCTTTAGACACTCATTAATTTGCTACCATAACATGCAGCACTAACTTTCCTGCATTTCTGTGTGGTATTTCATATGCTGGGCTTTTTTTCTTAGAATAAAAGAAAAAAGGGTATTATACTACCTGAATTATTTTTGAAGTCTTTTTTGCATTCTTAAACTGGCTATTGGCTAGTCATCCATGCTGCATACCAGCTTCTTTCACAGCTGGCAGGAGGCAACACTCCTGCTCCTCTCCCCACCACAGCATTTGCCCAGCGCACCCCTATGCACTAAAGGGAAGGGCAGGGTCTGAGACAAGCTGAACCATCTCTCAGGAACAGGAGATATCCATCTCAATCTGCTTTGCCTGTAGAACAAGTGGATCAGATTTGGAGTATAACTCAAGTTGTGGAAAACTTTTTATCAGTTTCACAGCAATTAAAACTGATAATTGCACTCAACTCCTCCTTTCCCACTTCATTTAACACATCGCTGCCTGAGGTGACCTACCTGTGTACCCCAATTAATACCCGAGGAAGTCCATCACAACAAACCTCTTCAAAGCTGTTATGTCTTTATTGCACAAGACCAGATTATTGTTTGATTGGGGTTTTTTGTTTTGGTTTTGGTTTAAACCACTGTTCTTCTCTACACCTTGCTTGGAAATAAATTAAAGATTTGGCTAAAGAAGCAGAGGAGCCAATAGGGCAGCAGCAGAAGAGAATGTGAGAGGCAGGTTCTTGATGACAAAGGAATAAGATACTCCTGACTTTCTTTTTTTGGTTGATTGCTGACTTGATTACAGTGTTTAAGTTAGCAGGGGGGTCTTTTCAGGGTCCAAGCTTTAGGAAGAGGCAGAGGCTTTTTAGCTGACTGTGTGGCAGAAGGTTTGCTTTCAATCACTGCCAGATGACAGTCAACTGCCAAGCCTCATCACAAGCCCAACCTCACGTAAAAGCTTTAAAAGCCCGAGGAGCTGACCAACAGACGTAGTGAGATGGAGAGGCTATGCTGGAGCCTTTAAATGGTTGTTTTGGGGATTAACTGTTGGCACTGGGACAAAAGAGGAGATGAGTTTTAAAGACACAATGGATGTGGCTTAAAGAAGGGTAGAGGTAAGAAACAGCATTTCATGGTTTCCACAGAAGTTGTAAATTTGTATTACTTTGTAATGAATACTTCATATTAATACCTGAAGAGCGGGGAATGAGAACAAGTGAAGCAGCAGACAGAGATGGTGCCCTGAGGTGCCTGGAAAGTCAGGAGAGTGATGCAAGTTCTAAACTTATTAAATGCACAAGATGATGAAAATCAGATAAAGATGGGAAGGGACAAAGTGCAGGAGGGTAAGACTGTAAGGAGAGGAACTGTTAGTGCTAATAAGGTGCTCATGGGTTGGCAGTGCCATCAGTGGGCAGACTCTGCTTAATCCTGTGGAGCCCCAGGTTGGCACACAGGAGAGCGAGGGCTGCCGTCTTCATTACAGCTTCTCCACAGCCTCTAAGGTGTAACACAAGTTTGTCACCAGTGTCCACCACAGGACAGCTGGGCAAGCAACATCGCTTGGCTGGCCGCACGCAAACAGGCACATACCCAACCCCTACATAGAAAGAAGGGCTCAAAGAATACGGATGTAAAGATGTAGAGACTACCTAAAACATTAGTAACAGTGTGCTGCAAAGCTTGAGATGACAAAGCAGCAACAGCATAAAGAAAACAGAACTGGTCCATTCAAAAGCACTTTGAGAAGAGGTGGTGAAAGACATGGTGCAGTGCCAAGGGTTGGCATGGGCCACCAGCGCTGAGGCAAATGAGGACTGAGACTGTGGTGCACGTGCCTCCCAGAGACAGCCAAGGGAACAAGTGTGATTGCCCCACCTGGTTATTTCCAGAGGAAAATGGGAGTGTTGAAGTAGAGTGAGGAAATTTTCTCAGAAGGTCCCTAATCCACGTCTAAACCTACCACTTCAAAACAAAGCTGACAATTTGGCACTTCACAGGAATGGTCAAAATCTATTCCCTTAAAGATTCACCCACAAAGGCATCCACTTAACAAGCCCCATACAAAGCAAAAGACAGACATAGCAAAAGATATTTGTAACACAGGTACAGCTAAACAGCAGAATGCAAAGCTATATACACTGAAATACCAGTTTGAAACTTGTACTGCCAAGGTATCTTTTGACGATTGAATGACGTATGTTAAAGTTGGCATTAAAATGCACAGCATTTTTCTGAATAAAACAGAAAAGTCTTGTCCCTGTTACATATCTTCTGTAAGTATTAAGCCAGTCTTCTGATCACACAATATAAAAATCAGGGTTTTCAAGCCTGCATGTGGGGAAGAAAACCAAAGTCCCACATTCTTTACAGATATTTCCAGGCACCTGTCAAACCTCCACCAGCAATTTGGATACATGCAACTTTGCCTATCACTTTTCTTATCTCAAGGCATCAATTACAGGGCTTACATTTTTTAGACTAGCAAAGAGCTCTACTCCACAGCTCCGCTTTCAGCAAAGCATGCACGTTTTGTTTGCTACAACAAATCGTTTTGCATAGCAAGATCAACGACTGACAATATACAAGTAACACTGTTCTGACATGACTTCAAATGCCAGCTGGAACCTGTGTTTTACTGTTTGACACCATATACAGTACCTGGAGAAAATCAATACTTCCAAGCAATGGTTAGCAAGCATGAGGCAAAGTAGAAATGCAAAATAAATACAAGCATCATTAAAAAATGGCAAGTACTAGTTTTTTTTAGAAGACTGCTTGCTATTTGGAGTAGGTTTTTTCTTTACTTTTTAAAAAGTAGTATATGCCGAGTTTCATGTACCGTGGGTCAAATTACTGCCTGCAATTTCATTGCAACTTGGACACCATCATTAAAACACACAATAAAATGGTAAAATACCTTCACTTAAGAATTTAATTTCAGGTTGAAATTTCCAGCCGCTGCAGACACGACGAGTCTGGGTCACTGCCATGCATTGCTTGGGCAAGTGCCCAGGCCACTTTACCTCGGACTTACAGGGCTGGGAGCTGATCTCAGTTACCTGCTGGGAAAGCTTCACAAACCAGAGGATGATGCCAGATTTTCCCAAAGATAATAAGGGTCACAAGGATAACCACACTGCTATAGACAGCAAATATTTATATACTCAGATATTTATTCAGAATATGCATGCCCTCACAGACCTGTCTGTGGGAACATCCCTCTGAGCCAGGAATACTGCTACTATTTTTTTGCAGCAAATAGCAACGATCATATCCTACCATCAGGTGATGCTGCACTTTTTGTGAGTACCAGTGTTACATGCTTTTTCTAGTTGCACACCACGATAGAGCTCAGAAGTGATGGTCTTTCTTCTCACCAGTGGTTTAGCCCTTCTCTACCAGTTCACTGGGCCCTTGGTCATAGCTCTAAATCATGGGGCTATAACAAATTAGAGCAAGAAAAGCAACGAGCTCACTACAGTGTCTCATTTGCCCCTACCCCACTTGATTTGTGCAAAAGAAACCCCAGATATTTTTATTATGGTAGGACTATTTGATGTAATTATTTCTTAAAGAGAACAATGGTGAGGCATTATTAAAAAGATATTTATTTTCCACAAGATCCTTGAGAGCTTACAGAAAAGGCTGAATTAATTCAGAAAGAGAAGCCACAGCAGCACTCAAATAAGACCAGAACTTGTAGGCTATTAGGGAAAAAGATTTTAAAGAGTTGAGATTTTTTTTTTTCCCCTTTGTAATTTCTTATACTTTTCAGGAATTGTGCACAAGTGTTGTGGGTTTAGGGTTGGGGTTTTTTGTGGTTTTTTGTTCGTTTGTTTTTGTTTCTGTTTTAGGTTGGTTTTGTTTTTTGTTTTGGCTTTTTGTTGTTGTTCAGTTTTTGTTTGGTTGGTTTTTTACAATCGTTTGTTATCCAGATATCTTTTTATTTTTGTTAAAATTAGCACTTGAAGGCTGTGGTCTGATAACATACAGAACTGTTTCCCATCTCAGTAGATACAGCTATGAGTGTAAGGAATTCTGAACTCTGGGAAACACAGAAGATTTAAAAGCATCTGTAGCTCCTTGAAACCATGAACCCTGGCTAGGGGTATATCACTAGCATGTAGGTGACACGTAGAAAGCCAGAGGTAACACATCTTTCCTAGAAAGCAGAAGTAGGATAGAGAGGGCCAGAGAAATCCTATTAACAGTCTTTTCACAATGTAGAGAAACACACATAGAGTAAGGCTTCTTTAAGTGTAGCTGAAGAAAACAGAAGACTGTTTTGGACCGATTTTTGTACTACATTGAAAAACTTCCTATTTTTTGTCTGCTGATAAACTTGTCAAGGAAGAAATTCTGGAACCTAGCTCAAATATTTGACCTAAACCAGTAAATCTGCCTTCTGGATTTCAGTGGATTCAGAGGAAACGCCATTGCCTACTTCTGTTTCTTTTATACCTACACACTGCCACAAAGGTTGTACTCAGTAACTTCTCTTAAAATTGGTTCTCCATAATGCAGTGCAGACTTCATTTATGGAGGGTGTTAAAACCCACTTCAATTCAAGACATTTCATAAACAAGTAGTAAAAGACATGTGCATATCCCTTAATATTTGCAGTGGTACCCCGACTTCTTGCTAACGCTCTCCAGATAGCCGCTGCCTTACACAAGATTTTCCTTCATTTACCCTTGCTACAATACTTAAAGATGCCAAAAATGGACTAATATTCTGAAATACCTTTCTAATCCACTACAGATATCACAGAAACATTATCGCAAATACAGAAGGAAAGTTGCTGTCAGGACAGAATTCACATTTTAACAAATAGCTGAAAAAACTAGCACAGAAACTCAATACAGTTTAATAAATCACATATTAACACCTGCTTCTAGCTGGCTGGCTAGTCAGACTGTACTCCTGATAGCTACCAGGCACAACTCAGTATGGAGTTGGCTGATTGCAACCAGGGACTGAGTATTTCTCAAAAACACACACACTCATCTTGATGATCACTACAGACTACATTAAATATCCAAGTTGAACCTCTGCAAGCATCCTACAGAGCCAGTTGCGCAGGGGCAGTTCGTATCCCTGCTCATGTTAACTTTCTTTTGCTTAAAATCGATATTGAATTGAGAGTCCTTAAGTAACAGCTCCTTCAGTTCTGCAGGTAGCTTCAGGATCATACAGGGAATACATAACATGCCCCAGCAACACCGTTAGAATGCCTTCACCACCCCGTGGACAAATTAATAAAGACAGAAGGGGAAATTTTGCACAGCCTAGAAGAATTTCCTTTGTCTTTCTGGTTAAGAGTCTCAAAATGGACCAGGTTTGCTCCTTCTGTTCCCCTGGAAATCCTGCTGAAATCCTTCAAAAAGACTGAGCTGGTTTGGGGATCAAAGGAGAATAAAAATCTCAATTTCTGTTACTTCTGTTATGCACAGGAGTATAATGACACAATATTTCCTCTAACTGGGATAATGCAACGATGAATTTGGGCCAGACTACAGTTCATGTTAATAATTTGACCGTAACAAGTAGATATTACTTCTGCCAACCAAAAATTACAACAGAAATCTACAGAAACTCTCATGTTTTCTCTTTAGTTCTTCATCTAACAAGCGGATCAGTTGGGGGAAAAAAAAAACCAAACCCACACATAATTTCGAAACAACCACTTTCACAAACCACAAAGACCACTTCTGAATACTGCTACAAAATACGAAGTCTAGTTTGACTTATCATAGTATCTTTAACCTTGAATTATAAAGACCCTCAAAACATTCTAAAGAATGTTTTATTGCAGCAGGAGACATTATTACTACACAATATCTTGGTCACTGTTATAAATGAAAAAGTCTCATTATTTTTGAACGTTAACCTTTCTAAAAGCATTTATAAGCAGCATTGGAGCAGACTGAAAAGGAAGACATTGATAATAAAGGTTTTGAAGAATGAGGTGGAAAAAAAGCAACTTCTGGGCTTCCACTTACTGCAAGTCATTTGGATTAAGCCATATCAAGAAACTGCACGAGACAATTCCATTTAGGAAGGTAGAGTGAAATATTTCATTATAAAAAAATATCAAAACCAGCATGTACCTAATTATGGATTACTTACAGAAGCAGCACTGGGAAAGCCATGTGTGCAGCCACAGTCACAGACAGCAGGAGGGGTGGGAGCCCCTCGTGACACAGGGATGGAGGACCAAAGGCAGTGGGAACTAAGACCTATAAGATCACCTCCTTAAACACTTTCCCTGCATATATTTGGGTTGTTTCTCTAAGAGCAATTCAAGCTTTTCCCCCCCCTCCAAATCCTTAATCCAAACTGCTCTAAACTTCATGGCAAGTTCCTACTCCTGCAGCACGCATCTACGCAAAAATACTTTTAGGAAGACGATTACCCCTATAACACTTAGGAGTTTTTTGGGTTGTTTTAATAAGCTAGCTTTTAAAAAGCAATTTGAAATGCAGAATAAAGCAAGCACTGCAGAAGTGGCTGATGATTGCTCCAGTTCTTTGAGCTACCTGGTGGATAAGTGGATCTAATAACACCACCTGAGTTATAAGTTTCTGTAAAGGATTTCCAAAGTATATCCTCCCATGGAGCTTCAAATCACATTCCAATTTGATGCTAAATAAAAACACATACAAAAATACTGCAGATAAATCTTCACTGCAGGTATAACCACCAAAATGCCACTATGCAGAGATAAGTTTGTATAGAACTTTTTTTTTAAATAAGCTATACATGAAATATTATTTGAAATATTTCAACTGAAATGTACTTTTTCCCTTTGGAGGTGTTTAAAAAAATTGCATAGGAGGAGAGATTGAATAATTTGGCATTGCTTAGCCCCAAGAAAAGGAGATGAAAGAGGAACAAAGGGACAGACTACAAAAAAGGCTGTTGCACAAAGGCAAGGAAAAATCTGTTCTGCGTCCTTGTGGATAGGGACAGAGATAACCCACTTCAACTGGGGCAAACAAAATTAAGTCAGGTAAGAGGTTAAACTTTTTAAAAGTAAGGACAGGGCAGTACTGGGTTAGGCTTCCTGAGCAAGCCTTGAAATCTCTGAGCAGCAGGGCAAACATTTATCATAGACGTACAGGGGTGCAGCTGATCCTGGAAAGGACACAAAAGCTGGCATCTATTTTTGCTGCTATGGATTTCTACAGTTGTCTTCATAACCAGTGATACCAGCACCATGAAGCAGCAGTCCCTTAGCATGTCCTATCACCCCCCCTAAGAAATCCCAGCACACAATACAAATGAAACAATGGTTAGGAGGAAATCACTCATTCAAACCTCTCTTGAAAAGTAGCAGCTACATAACAAGGGTTTTTAAACCTTATCCAGTCTCCGAAAGTACTGCAGGAGAGGGATTGACACTGCAGTTCAGAGGTGTGATTAGCAGCATCAGCAGATCTACCCAGTCTTGCCTGAGACTGAGAAGTACAGAAACATGAGTTTCAGCACATGCACAGGCTGAAAACCCAAGTATTCCCTGACTTGACAGCAAAAGCCCCCACTAATAGCATTCCCCACGCTGGAAAAGTGAGCATCAGCTCAGAAATATCCCTTTCGACAGCTGTAACAGCCCCAGCGCTCACATGCATGAGGAGCCAGAAGTCACAGAGGGCAAAAGTCAGCCAGAAATTTCCCTGCTGGCACTCACTGGGGGTTGTCAAGGCAGGTGGGCAGGGCAGGGCTGCTCCTTACCCAAGTAACTGGTTCTGTTATCCTTCTAAGTGCACACATCATACCTATTTTAGTGGGACTTACGATTTCAAGTCCCAAAATCCCCCCATGTGCTTTTCAAAAATCTCGAAGTACACTTTCAGGATAAAAAGTGGGGCAGAAAACAAAGAAAAGAGAAGGGGAGCAGACAAAAGGCACACCCCTTTCATCACCCCAGTTTATAGATTAACCCCCACCAGTGGTATGAATCCTTCCTGACCATTCAGTACCCGTGACCACAAAACCTTCCAATTTTCCTGTCAAAATTTTTTCCAGCATAACAGAACTTGTATCTTCTTTCTATTCATTCTGGAAAATAATTAAGATATTTCCTCTTTGATTTGGTTCTAAAAATAAAAGTATGAAGCTGTATCCTAAAGACATTTTTAGCTGTAGATGCTTTTTGGTGCACTACTTAAAATGAAGTAGTTTCCTCCTATCTCCAAGTGCTTCTTGCTGCTGAAGAGGAACATGGTGACTTGACACCTTCACAGCACACGATACCCCGGTTAGGACTGCCGTCTGCCATCACCCTATTTACAATTAATATAAAATGCTTGTGTTTAGTTTAGGAAATTAAACCACTGTCCCCCACTGCTGCCTCTCAGTATAGTAGCAAAAGTAGCTCTTTTAGCAAGGATGAGAAAGTCTAGGCAGACTCACAGAAGTGACGGTGCTGTAATTTTTTTTTTTTTTTGTCCCATAAAGCTTTGACAGATAAAGCCGGATCTCCAGGAGCTAAGTATAACAGAGATGGCTAGACCCCTTGTATTTTTTTGGCTCCCACAGTACACAAAAATCAGTAACAACAGTACTGTATTTCAAAACCTTATATTACACGAAAAATAGCCATTAGAAATGTAAAGTCAAACCCAAATTACACATCTCTTACATACCCTCTTCTCTGAGAGGGGAAAGAAAATAATTGAAGCAGAAGACAGCGCAAAGGAGCATCTAAATTGCCACTGAAAAGGGATTTAGAGCTTGGCTAACAGTGGAAGTCCCTCCCACTAGAGGCTGCTAATGGAAGATGTGCAGCGCCATAGTAATAGAGACACAGCTGAAAAATGAAGATTTTTAAAGAAACACCTGAGGCAGGAAGACTTGCACAGCTCAAAACCAATTAAGCAAGAACAACATCTGGAGCCTGACACAGTATGTCAGTCCATCCCCATCAGTACACTACCTGGAACAGATAAAGAGACAAAAAAAATGCAACAGACCACACGATGCAAAAGGGCATTCAGGCAGAGCAAAGCGTCCTTCGTCCCCAGCGTGCACAATCATGGCACAGCAAGGCCGGAGCACCACACTGTCAGCACCACAGGGCACAATAAACAGATTATCCATCAGAGGAAATTGGACATTAATTACCTTGAAGCTGTATGCAAAAGGCAGTGGGCTGCTGGGCACTGTGCCTGGCCTTAAAAGGAAAGGCACTAAGCAGTGGGATGTAGGTAGGCAACATCCTGGACTCCACAGTTCAGCTCCAGAAAGAAATATGTGATTTGGCTATAGGGGTAAACATTCCCTTAATTTCATACACCTTTTAGAGAAGCAAGAGACTAAAAAGCAGCTGAGGAAGCACTTACAAACATCTTCCAGGGCACAGATAAAACAGAGGAGAGAGATCCCAGCCTCTCCAAGACTCATGCCCAGGGGAAAGCTGTCTTCTTCCTCCAGCAGCAGCCAGAAGAAGGGCTGAAAAAGGCCATTTCCATGGGGAATCAAGAAGTAAAAACAAACAAGGTGAGCAGACTCACTGGTCAAAGCAGGAGAAACATCATCCTCAGCATAGCCAATTGTTAAATGAGGAAAAAGGGGGTTTCCCAAGGTTCTACAGAGGAGGAAACTGCCGAGAAGAGCAGCTGACGCCAGATATTTTCTGCACTTTGTGTTGCTCAAGTACTCTGAGAAAGCCAGAGAGCGTGTCTGTGCACACCCTGCTCTCCCTTTCAGATGGACTCCCTCCATCAACTGCCACTCACATTCAAGCAACTACAGCATTTTGCCCCCAGAGATGTATTTTTAATAGCAGAGGGAGCAGAAGGTCTCCAGCAATTGCCTCATACAGATGCTGTACCTAGAGACACCTAACTCAAGGGACAGGCCCACTTCTGGAGAGTGCAGAGTACATTTGCCTTTTGTGATGTACTTTTCCATTTGAGATGTAAATAACTTCTGTGATACTCAACATTTCACAGAGGAAGCTCCAGATATTATTTCTTTTTACCACATCTCTCATCAGTCCCCTGTCAGTGATACGATTCACATTTATATCCTGGACTCTAAAGGCAGGGATGGGGCAGAGCTGACAAGAGCCAATCCAATGTTTTTTGTTTTCTTCCAAAATGGTTCTGTTCAATTTTTAAAGTGTAGAATCATACCATTTGTGGTTCACAGAGTTAAAGAAAATGTTTCACCTGATCCAAAAGTCTACCTTTCACAGTCAGTGCTTTAGAACTTGCTTTCTTAGAAAAGACTTTGAGAGTCAGATTCATTTCCATATTGGAATTTAAAAAAAACAAACAAACAAAAAATCCCTGAAACCTTAAATCTCTAAAATCAAAATTTAATGGTCTGAGAAACAAAATTTCTACTTCCTCCTCTCTTCTGCTTCCACTGACTTCAACAAGTCCAGAACACTAAGTCACATCTTATATGGGTGGACTTTTTCTTCTCACTGTAAGCAAAATGCATCAACTGGATCATGACCTACAAACTTACACCATAAATATTCTTAATTTACAAAATCTGGCCTAGGTACTGTGCAGAAAATTCATGCCTAATGAATATATCCAGCAACTTGCTTGCAATTTTTATTCTTGAATGCAGGGCTTGCGCTCCTTCCAAATGTCTCAAAAAATACGCAAATGTTAAAATCACTGTAATAAAAGTGTAAAACGGGCTGCCTAAAATATACCGTCCCTGTAAGTTCATGCTTCAACTTACATTTGTTATCCTTGTTAATGTAAAATAATGGTAAAAAATATAATAACCTCTTGTCTTTCTAGTGCAGACTAGAGAGTGATTCTGACTATACCTTGTTGCATTTCTCTATCAGAAAACTCACTCGTGTGTATTTGATTTATAGGAGAAAGCTGAACTCCGAAGAAATAAAGGACATTTTTCAAAGTAGGAAGCAAGACAGAAGAGAACGTTATCTTCCATCAACAAATGTTATTAAACATATTATCTGACATTGAACCTGAAGATGGTCACGATGCTTCTAAGGATAAAAATCAGACATTTATGTTGCTTCTGCAATTTCAAGATTCATATTTAGCAGTACTAAAGCAGACTATGTAATTTAACTTGAATAACATAATATTAGATAACAAAAGAATCTGAGCTGCATAAGCAAGAAGTTGTGTCCCTGCTGTTGCCTCCAAACTCAGAGGCTCAATAGCTCTATCTAAATCTGGTGGCTAATACAGGAGGGTTGAGGAATAACCCAAAGGTGACATTTGGTGAAAATCAGCAGGGCTAAAACTAACCATAAAGCAGATGCAGGCCCCAACTTGGCAACAGTTGGCAGCAATTTCAACATACCTATGAAAAGCACCATTAGCTTCAAGTCTCCACAGGAGGCTGCTACCTAAGGACCTCCCCAGCTTCGCATTTACCTTCATATTCTGCTTTCCAAAGCAAATCTTACCCCCTCTGGATTCAGGGACAAGAAATACTTTTACAATGAGATGAGAGCCCAAAGTCCAGTGCCCCAGATAAGAAAACTCCAGGTGAGATTTTACCACCATTGCCTAGCAATGCATCAGAGTTGCGAAGTGTATCATCATTATTTTAGTAAAGAAACTGATCTAAAATATGCAGCTAATAAAATGTGATGTTGTATCAAATAATAACATAAACAGGGGATATTTTATTTAATATATCCAACCCCAACAGTATGCAAAATCCCCTCCCTGACTGGGTTCCTAATGAGGAATTTTCTAAGGCCCTTTCAGAATAAGGGCAACTAGACAAGACAAAAGCTCATCTGTTAACAATATCTTTGTGTAAGGAGAAATTTATTTTACATTATTTGCATGCACGTCTATTCCCTTCCTTGTGTGCACATGTATTTAACCTGTGCAACAAATGCCTGGGTTTGTGGACATGCTCATTTTTGCCATATCCATTCACGGTAAGGCAGCTGAAATCAGGACTCAAATGCATGTGTAGTCCATCTTTTTGTTACAGTAACATTTTTCTTCCACAATTCACTATCCTCTATTTTTCTTCAGAGCCCCCTCACCATACCTCTCTGCAATTTTATTTTCCAAACTTATTTTAAACAGCATTGACTTAATACTTAAAATATGAAGTGTTTCCTTCTAAACTGTAACTATAGGCCCAACCAACAGGTCATAAAATGACGTTGGAGTCATTCTGCACATACCAAGCAACAGCATTGTCCGCTGGTACCATGCCAGCATTTTCTCTTTCACTGAGCTACGACAGGCCTCATAGAAAATTTAATGCATACAAATTGCTAGTGTTGCTATTTCTGCACTAATGCCTCTTATTATATTTATCACCACCAGCTAATGATTCTCTGGCACCATTTACATGTTTATTTCTTTTTCAACAGGCTTTCACTGCAGCCACAAAGGTTTCTCTTTTGTCTGCTAATAGTAATAATCATCTCTTCTTTCCCGTTACTCACAAAATTAATGTAATTTATTGCTAGTAACTCATTGACTATCACTTGTACACAAACATAATCCCATCGGGTTTTTTCTTTCCTGATACACATTTTTTGCCAGATACTGATTATATATTAATAAACTTGAGTATTTGTGCTGGATTAAAATCAGCAAAAGATTCCCTTGTCTTTTTTCCACATTCACAGAATGACAGGTACACCTACTTCATTAAGTTTTCCTTTTATCTGAGGCCTCTACTACCCCTAGGGCATCTTCACTAATCAACTACTTCTTTCCTCCCCATTGAGCAACTTCTTTGCATCATCCCTTGAAGAAGGTCACCACCTCAGTGGGCTACAGAGAGATTAACCTGGACCCCAACTGACTCACTTCCTATCAATCTAGAAATGCCTTCCCCAGCCGAGGCAGCCTTCCTGAGGAGAGGCGCAGAAGAACAGGGGTGCTTCTGTGAAGTGTTTTGGCACTGATAAAAAAGCCCTTAAGGAGATCAGTCTTGGTGGAGTTCACAGCAAAAGCACACCAAACCCCACAGCACCATGAGACAACAAAACCCCAACCACAGCAGATGCTTCCAGCGCCTTGCACTTAGAAGTGGAGTGCAGAGACAGTAAATCAGCTTAGTGCCATTAAAAGAAACCCAAACATGCACATACTTATTTTCTTCTTTTTATTTTCAACAGGCATATGGGAAAGGGACAGACAGAAGAGCAAGACACACAGAGCCTGCTCGCTGTCAGCTTGCAAGGCAGCATCTGCTCTTCAGGTGATATGAAGCCCTGTACTCACGTGGGCTTCATGCTAACTTCTATGATACTTAGTGCTTACCTGTTGTGGCCTTAACAAGGATTAAAAACTTAATGTATGACACTGTAGGAAAGGCAAGCCAGCCACATGAGCAAATTACAAACATTGCATGTTGTCAGACTTAGGTAGGTAAATAAACTCAGGCTATGTGCATTGGAAGTAATTTAGCAAGCCAGATGCCAGAAAAATGAACGTCTGCATGTGCTCCAAATGAGGTGAAAAACTGTCAGGCGTGTGAAGCCCAGATAATGCAGGGATGGGGCCAACAGAAAGAAGTACTGAATCCAGGGCTCCCTTGGCAAGGCAACATAGAGAGAAAGTACTATATTAGCAAATTTGCTACTAATGATCTTGAAAGACCAAATTAGAGATGGATGTGGTTTAGAAGATAATAGAAAGGTGGCTATTATATACAGGTTACTGTTCTTAGGTGCCAGAGCAGAAAAAGGGCATCCCCAAATGTCCACTTTTGCTTGAAGCAGAGTTTTGGTAATGGAGGAGAGGAGGCAGCTGTGGGGCGAGAGGAGGGCTTCAGGCTCCTCCACTGCAGCATACCCAAAGCTGCCTGCAACAATCCACATCATGGAACTCTGAGTTTGTTGCGCAGGGGTGAAACGAGGATAGCAGCACGTCTATTCCCTCATTATGCGCAGGCTTGATAAAAGGAGAAGATACGCTATTATCCAAACCTAGCCTTAAAAACTGCAGAAGGTGATTTTTTTTGTTTTGGCTATTAATTCACAGAATCACAGAGTGGTAGGGGTTGGAAGGGACCTCTGGAGGTCACCTCGTCCAATCCCCTTGCTTGAGCAGCTACACCCAGAGTGGGGGCACAGGACCACGTCCAGGCAGGTTTTGAATGTCTCCAGGGAAGGAGATTCCACAACCTCTCTGGGCAGGCAGCCTGTTCCAGTGCTCTGGCACCCTCACAGGAAAGAAGCTTTTCCTCGTATTTAGGCAGAACCCCCTGTGTTCCAATTTGTGCCCACTGCCCCTTGTCCTGTTGTTGGGCACCACTGAAAAGAGTCTGGCCCCATCCTCTTGACACCCACCCTTCAGATATTTATAACCACTGATAAGATTCCCCCCCTCAGTCTTCTCTTCTCCAGGCTGAACAAACCCAGGTGTCTCTGCCTTTCCTCATAAGAGAGATGCTCCAGTCCCCTGATCATGTTTGTAGCTCCCCGCTGGACTCTCTCCAGCAGTTCCCTGTCTTTCTTGAACTGGGGAGCCCAGAACTGGACACAGGACTCCAGATGTGGCCTCACTAGGGCAGAGTAGAGGGGGAGGATAACCTCCCTCGACCTGCTGGTCACACTCCTTTTCATGCACCCCAGGAAACCGTTGGCCTTCTTGGCCGCAAGGGCACGGTGCTGGCTCCTGGTCACCTTGATGTCCACCAGCGCTCCCAGTCCTTCTCAGCAGAGCTGCTTTCCAGCAGGTCAACCCCCAGCCTCTACTGGTGCATGGGGTTCTTCCTCCCCAGGTGCAGGACCTTACACTTGTTTTTGTTGAATTTCATGAGGTTCCCCTCAGCCCAGCTCTCCAGCCTGTCCAGGTCTCGTTGGATGGCAGCACAGCCTTCCAGCGTACCAGCCGCTCCTCCCGGTTTTGTATCATCAGCAAACTTGCTGAGGGCACGCTCTGTCCCTTTGTCCGGGTCATTGATGAATATGTTGAACAGGACTGGACCCACCACAGACCCCTGGGGAACACCGCCAGTTACGGGCCTCCAACCAGACTCTGCGCCATTGATCGCGACCCTCTGAGCTCTGTTGTTCAGCCGGTTCTCAATCCACCTCGCTGTCCGCTCACCTATCCCACGCTTCCTCAGCTTACCTATGAGGAGGGTGTTATGGGAGACAGTGTCAAAAGCCTTGCTGAAGTCGAGGTAAACAACATCCGCGGCTCTCCCTTCATCTACCCAGCCAGTCGTGCCATCGGGGAAGGCTGTCGGGTTGGTCAAGCGTGATCTCCCCTTGGTGAATCCCTGGTGGCTGCTTCTGATAACCTTCTTTTCCTCTACATGCCTGGAGATGACCTCCAGGATGAACCGTTCCATCACCTTTCTGGGGATGGAGGCGAGGCTGACTGGCCTATAGTTTCCTGGGTCCTCTTTCTTGCCCTTTTTGAAGATTGGAGTGACGCTGGCTCCCCTCCAGTCCTTGGGCACCTCTCCTGTCCTCCGTGACCTCTCAAAGATGATGGAGAGTGGCTTGGCAAGAACATCCGCCAGCTCTCTCGGCACTCCTGGGCGCATCCTGTTGGGGGCCTATGGATTTTTGAGGATCCAGTTTGCCCGAACGATCGCTAACCCAATGCTCCTCAGCCGAGGGGAAGTCTTCCTTTCTCCAGATTTTCTCTCTCCTCTAGGGGCTGAGATGCCTGAGGGCCAGCCTTAGCAGTGAAGACTGAAGCAAAGAAGGCATTCAGCAACTCTGCTTTCTCTGCGTCCTGCGTCACCGAGGCACCCACCTCGTTCGGCAGCGGGCCCGCAGTTTCCCCAGTCTTCTTTCTACTGCTGATGTATTTGAAGAAGCCCTTCTTGTTATCCTTGCCATCCCTTGCTGGATTTAGTTCCGAGTGGGCCTTGGCCTTCCTCGTTGCATCTCTGCGTAACCTGACAACATTCCTATATTCCTCCCAAGCGGCCAGTCCCTTTTTCCACATACTGTAAACCTCTGCCTTCCATCTGAGTTTTTACAGAAGCTCCTCTATGCAGAAAAGACACTTTGTCAATATTTTCTTTTCCGTCCTGAGCTATAAGCACTTTTTCCAGAGAAGTGCTTGAGGGAACACTAATGAAGAGGATGCCATATGGTCTCCTTAGGGGTGTATTTTAGATAAAGGATGCTTTAAGTTTAGTCTTCAAAATGTGCTGCATATGCTGTTGGTGTACAAGTTATCTTCTACACAGTGGGAGGGAAACCCACTTGGTGTTTGCTTGCAGGGTGTTCAGGTAACGTGGGATGCGAGAGGCCAAAGAGGGACCTGTGGGCATGACTACTGCTGATGCAGGCTGCCCCGGCTCAGAGCTAGGGTGGTTTTGCTCTGCCTGTCACTGCAAGGGTAACATATTTTCCCCTATAACTGTGGTGCCACAAGCCCTAAGCATAACAGTCCTATGTCCAATACATCTTCTGAGCTCCTCCGTCTCTGCCCTGACTCCTTGTGTTCCTGTAAAATTCCCCTGAAGGAGAATCTAGTTCTAAAATTGGGATTGCTCATGTTTTCCCTGTGAACTTTTTCCTTTGGAAAAGAGAAAACAGCAATATTTGCTTGTTTCCTTGGGGTTTGTTTTTTTTTTTTTGGTTTGGTTTTGGGTTTGGTTTTTTGCTTTAACAAAATTTTGGTTTGGGTGGTTGACTGCCTGAGTTGGGTTGTTGTGGCTGAGTTGTATTTCACACACACCCCCCCGCAAAGACTTTAATGTTTTAATAAACAGTGGGTTCTTCTCCTGTGGGAAAACAGAAATGCTCTTTTTTACTGTATCTGAATTTATTAAAAAACAGTTTTATGCTCCAAGAGATGACTCAAGCACGTAAAAAAACTCTGCAATGTCAGAAGTTCTCCTCCCCACGCTCTGTCCTCCCTGGAGCCTTTTCCTGGGTTGCAGCAGCAGGGAAAATCCCTCCCCCTGCTGAAGGGGAAGAGACTGATGGAACAAAGCTGGATGTTGTCTGCTGTATTGCTGATCCCTCCTCAGCCAGCTGGTTCTGAACATGAGCTGGTTTCAAGTTTGTATTTCAAGAAGCAAATTATGCTGCAATTTGCAGATGGCTATAGGTGAGAAATGTGAGAATTCTCAGTAGAAATTCCAAAATAAGTGTTTACTGCATTGCTTTGTATTTGCTTTCACTTGTGTAAGATGCACTGGACTTGCATAAAAAAAAGGTGGAGGGATGTTTTAAATTAATTGGGGAGGAGGTTGGGGTGGTAGTTTTCTGAAAAACCCTTCCAGACATTCAGGAACAAATAAATTCAAACTTAGTGAAAATAGTTTAATGTGTTTCACCCCTCATAAGGCAGAAGTGGCAAAATGCACATCCTTGGTATGGAGCCTGTTCATCTGCAGGATCTACTATATTCCAATTAAGGGCTCTGTGAGGAACTTGACCCGCAGTTCAGAGTTGCTTATTAAATTCCTTTGGTTTCAGCCGCTTGCTGTGATAATACAGGATAAAAATTTTACTTAGAGGCTAATAAGAAACCATTCTTGTTGGAGACTTTGATGTGATATCTTCAGAGCAGATATGAAATTTCTAATGTAATGCATAATGAATAATCTAGTTACTTGTTTGAAACTTCAGATCTTCCTTCAGTACCATGTCATTCGCTAGCTGCCTGTGATGCCTCTCTTGTGGCAAATACAAAAAAAAATGTCTATCAGTAGTTGAGGAAGATTAAGAAATGCCAAGGAGAAGGTCAGGGGACAGCCAACATGGGTAATGAATAAAATCTGGAAGGTGAGAGGGTAGACAGAATATCAAATGTCTTACAGAAGGCTGAAGTGGAAATTTCGTCGTTAAAATGAGCTGGGATAAGATCAGGTCCTCTGTGAAGAGGGTTGATAGAGGTTGGTACCTCCATCGGGGATGCAGGGAAGAGTGGAAGAGGCTGTAGGGCAAGGAGGGAAATCCCTACAGGCAGGGTTGCAAGGGCGGTGTGTCAGTAGGATGCTGTGAATAAACTGCTATGTCGAGTTTGGCAAAACAGGAATAAACAGATTGTAGGCTGAGGTAAGTGAACAGGAATAAAAAATATTTCTATTTTAAAAGTGCTAGCATTTCAAATTTTGAGGTGAGATGCAATTTTAAATGAAAAAAGTGTTTTGTTTAGGCAAACATAGTGAATATTTTTAGAAATGGAAGAACATTTTATTTTTAATTCTCATGTTTTAAAACGCACAATGTGATCTCTTCTTCTCAAACAATTCAATTAAATGTAAAAGAATACAATTGTTCTGTGAACAATTTCAGTTGACCTGATTTCTTCTGTAAGGATCTGATCAAAATGTTTTTGCTCATCTGCCTCAGTGAATCACATCGGGTCAAATATGTTACTGTGCCTAAATGTGGACTTAGGATGGTGTTTTGCTGCACAGTTAATGAAATTCTTTACATGTTTGTCATCTTGATATTGTGTGCAACCCAGTTCCTCCCACCCCCAGGGAAGGAGAACTCCTGACTATTTTGAGTGAATTAATTAGTGCATCAGTGATGATTATTTCTACCACCTCTGGACAGTACAAAGTTTTTGTTATTTTTCACATAGATAGGAAAAAAACAGAAGAAATTATTGGAAAATAATTTCTGAAATGAGCATGATAATGAATCATTAACAGCTCAAATAGCAGTGTCAGGGATACTTATTTCAATGGGCATGTAGTAAAATTAATTCTCTACATTTAAGAGAAGAATTAATGGTGTGAACTGCTGTAATAATGATGTTTTAATGGCCAGAACAAACTTACTAACAGTTATGTTACCGAGTGTGGTCCAAACCGAACAGGAGATTGAATACAGCCCTCAAGACTAAACGTGTTAGGAAAGCTGTGGCATTTAGCTTTTATCTTTGAACTAACATTTTAATTGAATTATCGATAAATATTAGATTAAAACTCCCTTGCGCAAAATACATTATCACTTCAGGTTAGCTGAACTGTGAATAAAACCTCCAGTGAAATGGTCACTGTGTACTTGCAGGTTTGCCCACTGACATATAAGATTCTTGTTGGAGTTTTTTAGGACCAGAAGGACTTTGCACAGCAAGTGGTTCACTTTGGGTTTCATACACTGCTTCTCAACTCTACACATTATAGAAGTGCAGTCTGCTTGCTGAGAATCTGAGAAGCAAAAAGCTGTTTAAATCAGATCAATGGCATAATAGATATGCCCAGCTTTTTTAGGTGCTTGCTGTAGTCTTCAGATTAAATAGTACAGATACACAATTTATAAAGAAACTGCTGAACAAGCACAGGAACTACTTACTGTAAAGCTTCTTACTGCTACTATTGTTAATCTATAATGTGCAACCTAATGGTGTAGATCCATAACAGCAAATTTACAGGTGAGTGATTCGTGGTATGGCAGGCGCAGTACTACAGCAGTTCCTCATAAGGAAACAGACTTGATATTTATTTAATCCTTTCTGTCCCCAAAGCATTTCATTTAACTGGGGGGGAAAAAGTATGAACGAAGTGCTTAAATTCTCATTAATGGGCAAGTAAACTAAATCATCCCTAGAATTTCAGTTCAATAAGCTACTTAACCTCTGCGCCTCAAATTCACATGGAAAGTAGTTGATAAAATGACTTTGATTCAGCATCTCGCCAGCTAGCGGTATTGTGGTTATGGGGAGGAGTACTGCATTCGGGAGCGGTTCTGCCTCTCGCTCCAGGCATATTGATACACTGTATGAGTATATGAAAGTGCAAAATCATATCACAGAACAGCATCAATCTGGGTAAGATAAAGGTATCTAACTTGTAGTAATGTTTCAGGCACTGCTTCTTTGTCATGCATGATGTATGGAAACAGAATAAAGTCCACTCTCCTTATATTTTAAGGATAGTAATAGTGGTTTTAGGCAGTGCTGTGTAGTCTGGTCTAATATAATCTTCATTGCACCTACTAAACTTGACCTGCTTTTTGAATACTAATGTGAAACAGGAACAAAAAAAGGACTAAAACTGGAGCTTGGCTCTTGTTTTCATTGTTTAAATGGTAGGAAGTGATTGAGAATATCTACACAGTAAACTATGAGATCACTTTAAGGACTTCAGTGGCTTATGGCTAGGATTTTATTACTCTGTATTTAGAAGAGAGAAGGGGAAAGGGGTTCAGCAACCCCTAAAAGCATTGCCACCACAAAGTGGTTAAATACCACTGCGTCCAACCTTATGTTGAAGCCAGTAATGTGCCAAACACATCAATCCTGTTCAGTTGCCCATGTGCAGTGTGTTCGCTAATGCATGAGCTAACACAGAGCGTAAAGTTTTAGCAAAGAGACCTTGGCTTTAAATGGGGGCAGAGTGCTGTCCTTGCTGTCCACTGGGCTGCCCAGCACTAGGGGTGGCATGTGGTTTAATGATGAGTCTTTATGTTTCCAAGGAAAGCTGGGTGCTCCTCTGGATAAGAGGAAATAAAATACATGTCAGTAGAAGGGTTATAATCTGTCCAGACTCCACAGGTCTGGGGGAGTTTGGCACCAAAAATCTTGCATGTGTGGCCAAAATAAAAAGCTTTAAGAGCTTCAACCTGCAGCCCAAGGTATGAAAGAGGAGACTTGAGACAGGAATCTGCCCCAAAGAAAAGCTTGCAGAAAACCCGTCTCAGAAAATAATGTGGGAGAGAGAAGTATCTGATTCCACCCTAAGTTAGGCTTATTTCTCTTATTTAACAGATCTTTTGCAAACAGTTATAATGACACAATCCGGTTTGGATGTTGTGAGTAAAAGCTTTCTGTTCATGTATAGCTAACTCAATGAGATTATTAAGTTTAAGGTCACACTTAAGCAAACTCAGTGTCAAGAAGGCATTTTTCACCCCATGTGGTGATAAATCTGGAAACAGGGTGTCTGTGTTTCTCTCAGCCCACATCCAACATAGCAGGGTCAGATCATGCAGGGAAGTCCCTCCCTATACCAGAAGGGAAGGAGACAGGCCAGGAATGGAACATTCTGCCTTTATTAGGGATTTAAGAGCTTTAAAACCTCTTCTTGCATAGTTAATATGATTCTGAATCATTTAATAAGGGTAAACAAAATCTACATATGTCTGGGCAGCATCTTTTGCATTGCTGTCTGCTAATGACCTGTAATTATATAGCCATGAGATGACTGTCAGGAAGTAAGACGAGCCAGCCATTTCTGATGTTAATTGCACATAACACATTGTTTTTGAGGGCTCTGACTTACTTAAGTGGTTGCAGTGGCCCTCATCTCTCAGGTTTCACTCTTTATTGCTGGTAGCAAGCATTGTCAATAATTCCCTCTAAAGGCAATTGGGGAAAAGGGAGCTGGCAGCAGCATCTCTGCCTGTAGGTCCTCCCCAGTGGGCGTAGTTCCAGTGTCACCCATCACTCCCAAAGCGTGGCCAACACATGCACTGCATTACTGCAGTTGACTCTTAATAGTGAACGTATCTTAATGACCTGCTGTGGCCTTTTGTGTCTCTGGTGCCCAAAGCCATGAATCAGCAAAAAGGGGAAAGATGGATTGTATTATAGGGAGTGATCCTACTGTTGTTATCATCTTGTTATGGCACAGTAAATAAAAGGCTTTAGGGAGTCTGTTTCTGGAATCTTTTTGATACAAATTTATGGCAGATTTAAAACTTCTCTGGGTCCCAGAAATCCCATGTTTAGAAGCCTGGTGCCAGAGGTATTCTAAAGACATGTGTGTTGACATTGTTTAGGTTTTAACTGTGTCAGAAACCTAAATCTCAATTTATTCTTGAGTATGAACTGGCCTGACTGCATGCAGCTTCTGAGCCAAGCTCTTCTTTCAGTGCTTAGCAACTCTTTTCTATTTATATCAGGCAGCAGCTCCAAGGCTTTACTTTTCAGACCTGGATTAGCTATTCATTAACATGGCAAAGTCCAAGTCATTCAGCACAAAGTTCTTTTTATTTCATGTGTCAAACTGAGAAGAAATCATTTCCCGCATTGCAGAGGTTCTTTTAAAACAGCAGCATTGAATAACCGTTAAATCACAGCTAATAGAGGCTTTACAGGAAACATTTTTGTACATGAATGCAACACTGAAGGGTAAGAGACCTCCACTGAGCCAGCAAATTCTGCACAGGTAAGAGAGGTGTTTTACCAAGACAGACAAGAGCTGCCAGAACATCATTTTGAAAGGGAAAACAACAGAAATAACTTTGACAATACAGCACAGAGACTATAGCATTGCAGGGATCCTTGATGTGACAGAGAATGAGAAGGCAGGTCAGCTTCACAGCGCTGTGCTGTTGCAACACAGCACCACATCACTGTGACACAAGATGGGACATTCAGTCCCTGATGTGGTCTTGCTGAAGAGCCATATTACCAAGTGCCAACCTGACCCCGTTGATTGCCACCTCCTCACAAAGGACTGCGAGAGCCACTCAGGTGAGAGCTCTGCATAACCACCGGACAGATAATTTTAACATTTTTATATCAGTGAAGGAAACCAGTATTTTTTTCCCCCCATACTTTTAGCCAAGCTGAGCTCTGCTGGCCCTAACGCTACAAGAAGAGACAACTCTTCCTAGTCAACAGATAGGCAGAAGAGGAAACTCCCACAATCAAGCTGTTGTTAATGTCTGATGTTAATTATAGAGACAGTTTTAATAATACAGCATGAAACAAGAGCCAATGCAAAATGGCTTTAAGTAGTGAGGACTCCAGAAAATACTACTTCTATGTATTCATCCTGATACAATTCAGTAAGACACTATTTTAAATTGCCATTTCTGATTTTTACTACTCTGAATTTAATTACGTCAGGTAAAAATCATAATCTAACCATTTTCTATTTAAGTTATTTACAGGAAAAACACAAAATTAAGGGGACACATGAACTCAATTTTCACTTCATGACCCAGAATTCTAGACTGACCAATAATAAAATACTTCCATTAAAAAAAAGCCATTAGTGACATCCTTGTTTTTTCTACTGAGTGCTCTCAGAAAAAAAATGAGTTTCACTTCTGAGGGTTATAATTCAGCATTGCCTCAAGAAAACAAGAGTTAAGAGCTTAAGTTTTCCCTCCTATGCCTGCCTTACCTTTTTAACTCACTTCCATTATCTTCCAGTGTGGAGACAACTTAACTTACCAATTTCCTCCGAGTACTCTTACAATCACTTGATGTTTTATTCACTTCCTACAGATCATACACTTCTTAAAATAATTTTATTTGCACTGTTTTAGTATATTTGTAGCTTTGCTACATTTTCTCCTTTATTATGCATTCATCTTCTCAACACCTGTCTCAACTCCAAAAAAGATCTAAAGCCAGAGAGAAAGAAGTATTTTACAAAGGGACTGGAGTGACTGGGGCTGCCTTGGGGAAAATTAAATCAGTGTCTCTGCAGTGATCAAAAATACCATGGTAGTTATAGTTGCCCAGTGCAAAGCAATTGGATTTTCCCTGCTGAGCAGCTGCTATTGCATTTGCTTTACTGCAGCCTTTTGTGTCTAATACCTCCATGTGAGGAGTTGCACAAGAATATGTTACTGGCAGCATAAGGAGGGAGCACATGCTTTCAGAGAGCTAAAGACCGCTGGTTTTTGTTTGATTTCAGCAGTACTGCAGAGAGCATTAGCTACATCAAGCCTATGCAATATGATTAGACGAGTGTAGAAACTGGAACTTGGCAGAAAGCTGCTGAAATTCCCCACAAAAAACAAAGTGTCACTAGAAGAGTGAGGAGAGTATCAATCAACCCTGAAAGCAGTAAGGATCAGCCCCCAGATAACAAAAACATGAGCTATTTTCTACATTATAAGGTTGTTCCATCAGTTTACTTTCCCAAATCTCCCGTGAAGACTGGGTCACACTGTGCTCATTGTTGTACAGAAAACCTCAGCAGAGAAACATAGTCCCTCTTCCAAATAATTAATAATCTTGATTGACTGAATACCATAAGCAAATATCAGAAGAGTTGACAGCAGAAAGATTAACATGTAGTGGCAGTGGTTACCCGCACTACCTGCTCATGGGGTTGGATGGTTCCATAATATCATTTGGAAAGTAGTGTTAACATGAAAGTATAAAAAGCGTTGCCTTAACTTTAATGAAAGAATGGCCTTAGAAAGTCAGAAATCGTAGAATGACCCTGCCATTTTATAGCTTTAAATTGTTACCTAATGTCTGAGCTTTCAAAGATAAAAATGTCATGGCTGTTATATTCCACTACAGGCAGAGGCCCTGGGAAAAAAAAAAAAAACCAAAACCCCAAACCTTAAAATATTTAAAAGAGGGGGAAAAAAAGAAAAAAGAAAAAAAGCAGGAAAAGTGAAATCGTTTCCCATGCAAACATTCTTTTTCCTTTAGTGGTAAATGATGGTGTTTTGCAGATATCTTTCTTCTGCTTTTATGGAGCAGGCAACAGACCCACTCAATAATCTTCAAGACAGTAAGAGATGGCAGCAGCAGCTGTCATTTTTTTTTGAAGGAAGGCAAAAATGCAGTTGAGATGGAATGAATCTGCTGTCATGACAGTCCACCCCTGCTTCTTGAAAGACACGACAAATGAAAAGCAAAAAGAAAAGCAAAAGAAAATTGAGTTTTTGCTTAAGGTAAGCTGCTTTCTTACATGCTGCCTCCTTTCCAGAGGATAGCAAGTACAGTGCCTGGGCTTAAACCCACTCTGAAACCTGGACAACTTGTACCAAACAAGAGCATTTGAGGCACTGTTTCTAGCTGCTTTTTTGTCACGAGCTCATAGCAGTGTTAAAAGAAACTGCCTGAACGTTTTTGGCAAGAAGTGAAAAAAAGAGAGACTGAAGGGAAAAAGAAATAAAGTGGAGAAGTATGAGGAGGTAGGCAAGAGTCAGAGGATGAGAGGCAGCAGGTCTCAAGCAAGTTCCCTGCTGCTGATTAATGTTACACAACCACCACCTTTTCAGCCGCAGGGGAAGACAGAAAAAGGGCAGATTGCAGAAGGGTTAGAGAAGAAGGAATAGGATTAAGCAGCAGCTTATGTATCCACAGAGGACAACAGGAAGGAACACAAGTGACCCATGGCTTGCCAGCCTGATGACCCATGAGATAGCAGTGATGTCAGCTGTGCCAGAGAGCAGGAGGGAGCTTCAGGTGGTCAGCCTTATCTATATTTAAATTTAATCTGACAGAGAAGTATCCAAGGAGAAAGTGCAGAGATGGATGAACTAGTGGAAGAGGACAGGCAAGAAATAGATCAAAGTGCAAATAAACCTTCCCTAGAGGTCAGCTGAAGCCACACCAGATCTGTTCCGCTATCCTTACCCTCAAGAACATTTTCCCAACACCTACGCTTAGCAGCTCTGTCTGTAGCTCAAAGCCATCACTTTTTCCCGCTTTTAAAGCCTGTTGCCATGCCTCATCCCCATGCTCCTGCCCTCTCACATGCTGAGGGTGGGCTGGCCAGCTCTGCCAGTAAGCACAGGCACCCACTCTATTCTGCAATGCCTGCAAGGCACACCACGGAGTAGAAACCCTGCACTCCAACTGCAGCTTTGCACTATTATATATGAATAAATAAATAAAAGTTTTGTTTCAAAACTCCATGGGGAGTTTACAGCTGTTACATGCAACAAGGCTGATGCAGTCCTAACAACGTCACAGCACCTCACAGCCTTCAACTCCTCTTGTCACTGTACAAATTGGTGTCCTAAACCCAACATTATATTAAGATAATTCCTCAGCCAGATGTTTTTTGTTTTAAATGATGGCATAGCCAGTCTAGTGATGCAAAAATCAGTTAAATTCAGATTTGCACTGAATCTATTATCCTACAATAGTGATTTTGCATTGTAATAGCTTCATTAGCACAGCCTCCAAAGAATCGCTCAAATACTTCAGTGTAATTTCAAATTGTAACAGAATTGTAATGATATTGGAATAGGCTGTCCATATATTAGCATTGAAATTGGACTGATGTAATAATTACCATTCATCAAGCCATTTACACTAAGTCTCTACAGACTTACACAGAAAATTTTGCCACTGAACTCCAGCGCCATACAGCTTTATAACACCATTTTTCATCCTGGATTCCTTTTTAAACCTATATTTATTCCCTCACCATAATCCAGATGGAAATCTGGGTAAGACTGTTCAATACAGAAGTTATGTTTCCAGTTCCAGTAGCAAGGAAATATATATTGTAAAGTAATCATAACAAAGCCACTATGTTTCTCACCTGCTCATTATAATTTCAGCTTTTATATGTCATTCAAGACCACTGAGTTCTTTCTCCACCCTAATATCCTCTTCAAGAAACCTCCATTATTATTTAGGTTAACTTTTATCAAGAAGCTAAAGGAAAAGACTAGATCTATATAAATGTTATGATATGGTTAGTTTAGTAACCTCTACTGTTCACTTATCTAAAAATACTACATAAGCAAAGAAATTCTAAGCCATAGCAGCTGCAAATGCCTGACCACTGCACTGCAAATATCCAACCTGCAGCTTTTCATAATAACAACATACTAAGAGCAACTGCATTAGCCTCCAAAATGTTACTAGCAGATGGGAAAAGTCATAAGGGCAGCAGTTTAAGCAAACACCACCAAACAAATCTTTGCTCCAAACTGCCAAAAATTTACTACTGAAAAAGTTCAGCTCATTTGCTTGAGAAATTTTCAGTTATGCAGGTACAAATTGGGCTCAGTGGGTCCCAGACAAAGTCACTGGGCTTAGATGGCTGTAAGGCAGTGGGTCTGGACGGAGCCACGTTTCAGAGAGGCTGGCAAAAATAACCACCCTGAGATACCACTGCAGAATGGCAGCAAGGTTTGCTCCATCGCCTCATGGCTTCAGTCAACTGCACTGATGAGATCGTTTAAATGCACCATTAGCCCCAAACCAGAGAATATTATTTGGTTAGCATCACACATTCACATTCAAAAGCATACAGTTAAAATTCACAATATGTAGTTTATGCCAAATACAGGCTGCTAATTCAGTTTTCAGCTTGGGGAATGATACACAAGTTATTCCTTGTGCCCAAGGAACAGAGACCAAGAGCAAAGAAAGGTCCACTGCACGGAGGTAGATGGTAACCAGCCTCCTTCCCGCAATCTTACTTGCAATAGCATTTGTTGAAGAACTTCTGCATTTTGTCGCACAAACAGCAAGCCACAAGTACCTGGGAAGATCAGTGCCATAAAACCAGCCTTCCTCACATGATTTCCAAACTATTTGCCATTTTTCTAATGGGATTCATTTGCTACCTACCACCAGCTGCTTTTCCAGAGATACAGCATCCTTATTCTTCTGACAGATCAGAGCTGGAAATATGTCTGCAGCATGAGAGCAAGCTCTGGCACCTTCAGAGACCACAGAAGGTGGCACAGCCATCAAACACTGAGGGAACCAGGGAACACCTGAAAATCCTCCACTGCCTCTCACAGTTTGCTCTGATTAACACAGGGTGAGCAACAGCCTCCAACACTTAATTTAGCTGTCTGATACACCGTTATTTCCTAGTGACCATATAGTCACAAGTGAAGCACTGTTCCTAGCTGAACCAGGTATCACCTGCCTGGGAAGAGGGCTATGACTGCCCATCCTCAATGGCAGAAATCAGGGAAATCCCCAAAAGGCAAGAGAAGAGAGAGGAAAGTAACTTTAGCATATAACTTGAGGCTAAGCTTTGTTCCATCCCAATCAGAAAGGGAAAGCAAAAGCAATGGGAAGAGAGATTTGCTGGTTGAGGGAAGAAGAAATGTAGGGGTTTCCTGTCTGCAGGTGCTGCCAGCTACAAGCAGACTCAGTAGGAGTCTGCAGATCACAACGGCTAAATTAGGGACCACCCAGTTATATCCAGCTAATGGCTTTTATACTAAGAAATGGGTGACATTCGCATATTCACATCTAGGCTAACACCTTTATCATTTATAATAAAACAATGATTTTCCTTAAATTTCATTTTTATCCTCCCAGTTCCAATTTTATTTATGAAAACTGTGATCAAATGAATCATTAGCTAACAGACAGAAATGGGAACTGCAAGCCAGCACTCCTGGATTTTATTCCCAGCCCTGTCACTGCCTCACTACATGACTTCCGGCAGTCAATAAATTTAACTGTGCTTTAATTTAATAATCTATCAAGTGGATGTATGACTCGCTTAGCTTCACTGTCACCCAGTGAAATTAGTTAGCATTCAAAAAAGTACTTTAAGATTCACAGATAACAGGATATGTACTTCGAGGGGTCTCATTTGATTATTTAAACTGGAGTTCTACCAGTGATATTTTCTAGAGTAACAAACCCTGTCCTACCTGATCGTGACTAAATCTGATACAGATTAAAAAGCCTTACACACTGCCAAATGAATTAGTGAGAATGGCACAAGCACTCTGTGACGCCCATGTAGATACGGAGTAACATTTAGTGTCACATAGAACTCGTCTATCTCCCATCCCTGTGCCCCTCCGTAGCAATATTTCTGTTTTCCTTTATTTGTATCATGGTAACAGCCAGGGAGCTAGATAAGAACCTGATCATTTTGGATACTTGGCTAACGTGTAGCAAATGTCTTCCTTGAATGTATCTCAGTGAATGAAAATATTTTCAAGGGCAAAGTTGCTAGGTTACTCATTCAATTCATTTTGCAGAGAACTGTCCTGAAATCTGTTTTTGATCAACTCCAATCAGAAAATAGTTACAGATTTCAAAGGAGTTTTCTGCTTCTTCCCTACACATACATGCACAAATATACCCACCACAAACACCAAAGAAAGAAAACATGATAACATGGCGCGGGGGGGGAGGGAGGGAGATAACATTAGACCCCTTCGAACAAAAGCCTCTCCTACAACAACATACCAGGGTAGCACATTAGAAGTGAGGCGCTAATACACCTCCATGGCAGAGGAGGCCGTGCAGAAGAGCCAACGCGCCACATCCTGAAGTGGCAGCTCTGCCCCAGACAAACAGTGCCAATTACAGCTTCTTCCCACAGCAGGAAAAGGCGAGTGCCCAGTCTGTTTGCACCAGGCACAAAATTCGCAAGACATCACTTCTGTGCTGGTGTATTTACACCCATCCTTCCCAGAGCAAGGCCACGTCTCACCCTGATGCTTGCAAGCTAACAGGAAGGGTATGGTGGGAACAAGAGAGGACTCCCTGCATCTTCCTCCAAGTCGCCAAAAGAATAAGAGAGCAACAACAACAACAAAAAAATCAGAAGGCAGTGCAAGGAGGAAAGCTCAAGGAACTGATTTAACAGGTGTTGCAAATGTCTCAAAGCTGAGATACTAAGGGGCTGAAAAGCTTCAGCTGTCAAAAAAGATTATCAAACAGTTTCCAAGAGACAAGTAACTTGATTACAACATATATGTACTTTTATAAGACACTGGTTACTAAATTAATCTTTAATCTGACAGAGAAAGGTTGAGAACCAGCAAGTAGAAGTTGAAGCCAAATTCAAAGTGAGGCCACATACTTTAAAACAACTAGCAATTAGCCAAGAAGGGTGGAAAAACACTGTCCAAGGAATTTGTATATTCTCCAGCTCTTTGTGTTTTCAAATAAAGTCTCAACCTTTTTAATATGCTTTCATCAAACGCCCGTCCCTGAGGCTCAGTGCAGAGAGTAGGGAGGTTAAATGCAATGACTTGCGTTCACACAACAAAATGAATAGGGTGAACCAGGAGCTCCCCCAGCAGAAACAATGCTCAGTCGCTGAAAATATTATCTAGGCTAATATTGCAATGAAGTGCCATTTTGCCCATCTCCCGGTGACGTGCTTCATAACTCTGCAGCCCAGAAACACTCCTGAAGAACACCCTGGCAGCCCAGCCATCTCATTCCTCCTGGGTCTCATCTGCACTGTTTCAGCTCTGGCAGCTCTTCTGCTGAGCTAACCACTAAACATTGAAGAAAACAAGCTGAAACAGGCAAGCTTCATGTCTTGAGATTAAAAAAAAATCACTTTGCTCAGTTGAAGCACAGTGCTAAGCTCAGCATGTTGAATTTTACAAGGATTTTCAATTGGCACTTTGCATTGTTTTAATATTGAGCCCCTTCTTTCACATACAGGTCACAAAAACATTAGGGTTCAGCAGGAATCAATACTTCCAAGGAGATCATACTTTCTTTCCATTGTTTTAACAAGCTCTCATAAAAGCTAGCAAAATGAGAATAGGCATTACCAAAGGTCTGCCAACATGACACCTCCATGCAGCCTTCTCACGCTAAGACAGATGCATGGAGCCCATTTGATGGAAGTCACGTCTTTTCGAAAGGAGCCTCTCAATTTATCACATTTGCAATGTCAAAATGGCTGTCCCTATCACTGCTACCCCTTTACAGGCTACTTAATTTTTCTGCCAGTCATCAGCTTAGTTAGGAGACATGGCTGCGTGCTCCTCGGTACACAGAGCTCCCCCATGTACTGAGCACAGCCTACAAGAGACATAATCACAGCAAGCCAGAGCTCCAGCAACATGTCTAACTTGACCACGGGACACTAAAATGAAACACCACAGAGGAAAATGAAGAACTGTTTTTCAGAGATTTGGTTCCACAAGCACTTCTCATTCAGCAGAGCCTTACAGGCATGCAGGAGCACGTGTGCACACAGCCACGTGCAACAGAGTGCATGCTCCACATGCAAAAGGCATCAGCATAACAAAGATGGACTTTCAGGCCTTGTCCATGGACTGTCAGGGAAGGGAGAAGTCTGCAAAAGGGGGTTTTCACTAAGGAACAGAGAGGCCTTCAGCTGCTGTAACCAAGGCAACTTTATGCCATCACAACAGCCATTTTCCACCTGAAAGCGTTTGGTCAATTCAGCCACAATATGCAAATACCAGGGTAAGCAACAGCGTGGATGGGAGTATTAAATTGTCTACACATGTAAGTCACACTTTGGATTGCCTGCATGCCTGTGAAGGGCTGTGCAAGTGGAAACATGGGAAATCAGGGAAGAGAGAGGCTGGAAATCCTCATGCACATACATATGGAACAGGGAAAGCCCAGATGGGGGGGCAACCCCTGACACTTTATATCTGACACCCCTTCTCCTACAGTCACCACAGGAAGGAGGTGGGAGTGGGACTCCTTGCTGTCCCCACTTGCAAAGCCACAGTGCCACAAATATCATTTAAAGTAACCTTCATGGAAAAATATAGTCACTGAAGAAAGAAATCTATCAGGCTGTGATGTGTAACAGTGTTCCAGCCCCAAATTTTACCTTTCGGCACTCCAGCAAGAGAAATAGTTTCTAACACCAGGACTGCTCTAAGAGCAGGATCCCAAATTTATGAGATTATTAGGCATCAGCAAGTCCTACAAGAGATTATCCTACAAATAAAAAGCTCTCAGTCTTAATACCTCAGCATCACATAAATATTTAGTCCTGGATGTTAGATTAAACATCAAGAAGTGAGAGAAAAATAGTCAATTATTCCTATTCCAGCCTCCATAACACATTCGGCTCTTGAATCCCTTTTCTGTTTTTTTTAACCCATCAAATGAATTATTGAACTTATGAGAGTTAGGCTAAGCAAAAGCTAGTGATCAGTGAAATTAAGTGCAACTGGGTATAGGCCCTGCACTGTAGAGAAGTCTAGCAAAAGGCAGCATTGCTCAAAGACTATAGAAATCTGCTGTGATAACATTGCCGAATGACATGCACTCGGATGCATCAAGTGCAAGGGGACAGGCTATTTTAGGAAAAGAGCAAGATTTCTATGATACAGAGCACAGTGACACACACAAAAAAAAAAAAAAGATGGGTTTGTCGGGCAGTTTAGGGCCTTTTTTAAAGACTCATCTGTACAGTTATCTCTATGTTAAAGACCTGATCTCAAAGACACTTTATGCCATTTTATTCTGTCACAGTAAGTGTTGCCTGCTGTTTTAATATTCTTACAGTTTCACACTCTTTACATACAGCACTGTAAGAATATGAAGTCTGAATCTGGCTACCTCAATATTGATCAGCATTTATATATTCTCATTTTTAGTTCAAGGGGCATTTTTGTTAGCTTGCTCCATGTGGTAGAAGGGATGGTTTTGTGCTTGTTTTAAGGCAGATAAGCAAGAGCTAGTGTTTCAAGAGATTCCTAACTAGGCTGTGTATGCCTCAGGTAAGGTATAATAAGGACCTAAGTGTGCATGGCCAGGTTGGATGGAGTTTTGAGCAACCTGGGCTAGCAGAAGGTGTCCCTGACCATGGTAGGGGGGCTGGAACTACATGATATTTAAGGTCCCTCTCCCAACACAAACCATTCTATGATTCTATGGCACATACATCTGTGGCTTCTGAGCAGCATGAAGCCAATGCAAACCTGCGGCTCAGTAACAGCCCTTCCAGGGTTTATTTCAAATATTCAAACACGCAGAATGCTCCGTTAGCTGCCTGCACCAAACCACTGCCCTGGAGAAGAGAAGGGCACACATGATCTCCCAGAAAAGATCACAGCACACATCAGGGAGGAGGTCATCCCTTAAAACACAATTAGAGGCGGCAAAGCCACAAACACAAGCCTTCAGGAGTGCTAAAGTCTCACTGCAGCGAGCAGAGATACTCAGTCCTCTTCTTGCTGCAGCAGCTATGCATGCAGCACGACCCTTATGCCGCCTTAAACCAGGAAATTGTCCAAGATGTGCAGGGCCTTCACTCTAAGGGCCACAAACTTTCTGACAGCAACCCTGGGCTAGCTCACAGAATAGCATGCTTGGTACTCACGCAGGCAACTCCTCCATTTGCATGAGCTTTAACAAATCTTTCCAATCTAATTTCAGCTTAGGACAATTTCAAAGCAGGTCTGAATTTTCGGGGGGCATGCAGCTGGGCAGGACTCACACTTCTGATTTTCAGAAGGAGAAGTGAACCAACATAGCTACTCAAAAAGTGAATAACAAAACGTGAATTTCAGAAATCAAGAAGGAAAAACCCCACAGTTACTAGCCTTTCAATCTTAGGAAATCAGATCTTTTTTGTTGCAGCCTGGAATGGATGAGAATTATTGAAGGGTTTTCAACGCTCTGGAAGTACACAGTTTGGGTGTTAGTACAATTGGAATATAACAAGGAAATTCTGGCCCCCAGACAAAGTGCCTGTAACAACGTGGTAAAATTTCTAATGCATGCACAGAAGCTACCCTATATCAGTTTTCCACTTATACTTAATACACGAAGCACTTCGATCTCCTCACGTTAAAATAGAGTACTTGAGCATAGCAGTATATCTGATATAGTCTACCAGCACAATGATAAGAGGGTAAAATCTGACATTTCAGGATAACATTCTTTTAAAATTTAGTCTGGCACAAACACTAAGTGCTAGCCACAATCCCACCCTGGTACGGCCTAGCTTTCTAGCAACAAAATGACTGAAAATACTTGTAGCAGAAAAAGTCTTCAACAGTTCTTTTGAGCATCTTGATTTTTTTGTGGTTCTTTGTGAGGCAAAGAACAGTTCAAGCCAGATTCTGCTGACAAGTTATTCTGAGGTTGCCTACATCTACACAGAACCACAAGTCTTTCTATTAGTATAAAAATGGTGCTCTCTGGTACTAAGTATCTCCCCTGCTGCATGCATTGGTAGTTTCTTCATCTACTCCCAGCCTTAATGCATTGGAGGGACACTCCCCAACTTCCACCCAAACTCAATGAGATTTTAGGACGTGTAAATAATGAAACACTAATGCAAAGAAAAGTGTTCAGATACAGCCATGGTATGGGGAATAAAACCCACTCAAGCTCAGGGTAAGACAAGACACAGACATGTTGCTTATGGAACTTCATTTATCAAAATATGAACTTTCAGAATGATGTTATTCCTATTCCACTGATATTCTCATAGTCTTTTTTTAAGTAGTTCTTTGAACTTCCTACCAAGTTGTTAGAGGAGCTGTACTCAAGATTATTCAATATTACAGCAGTATTTTTCCTTACAAAGTTACCTACCTTCTTGTATCTATCCAAATATTGGAGTGATTCCTACCGTTAAATACTTCATTATAGTTATTCTTTCAGTGAAAAGTTCTGTGAGAACAACAACTACAACAACAAATTCTCTGACGTCTGACATGTAGCTAACATGAGATGCACCAAGATACAGGCAGCAGTAGCGTGCATACCCAGAAGAAACACACTACAGAAGCAGCTATAATATGTATCCAAGTTTTAAGGAACAATGTAAGATTGTCTGCAAGGTACTGACTTGTAATTCTTTTTCTCCTAACAGGCAATTTTCCTTTAAACAACTAAAGCCACAGCAGCCATAATAGCATTCACTTCACATCCATTACTGCCTGCTTTAAGAACCAAATGATACCAAAGGTAAGACCCTCACTGCAACACTCCCAGGATACTAAACCGTCAAACGCAACAGGTCCTCAGAGGCAGGCAAAGGCTAAGCACACCAGGTTGCAGACACCGCTTTTTCCTCAGCATAAGGGGAAACCTGGAGTTGTTATTCACAGGAGGACAAGTAGCTCAGGGGACTCAAGCACCCAGAGTTGTTCAATGCCCCCAAAAGTAATTCGATTCCTGGGTACGCTCATGCATAGTACAAAGGTGGCTGAGAAGAAATTCATCGGCCTGTGGTATCCAGAGAAGGAAAACCTTGCTCTATAGCATCCTCTCTTTACATGTAAGGTCATAGGGTGAATCTGCCACCCAGTCATCCTTTTTACCTGGTAAGGGTAGCAGATGATGCAGCCCTAAGATGCTATTCCTCTGAAATGTGTATTCACCATCCCTATTTCATTCCAACAGTATTTTTCACTATGACTTCTGCTGAGGCAGTTTGTGGAACAGATATTCTGATGGTTTATATACCCAGCAGCTGCAACGCTGAAAATCACTACGATTTACCTGTGGGGTTTAGGTATTTTCAGTACCTAAACAGCTCCTAGGGCAATACAAATCTTGCGAAACACAGAAGCATCTGAAGTATACATGCACCTTTACAGGAAACGGTCTCAGTGAGCTACATTTACATATCTGAGAAACTTTAACTCACCACAGAAAAATCCCTCTGACTTACTGCCATTGTCTTCACTAGTGAGCACAGACCTGTGTCAAAGGGAAGACTCTATTGTGCTCATAGTTTTGGAAGCAGATAGAGATTCATTCAGGCAATCACACAAACTGAATAACTATCCCAAGTGTTGGGACTCAGATGGGATATAACATCTTCCATCACGACATACAGCTAACACAATGCTGTTCAGGAAGCACTTTCAGTACTTTGCTACTGCTGTTGAGAGACTCAGATTTATAATAAAAACTGGTTAGAGGGAACACCAATTTTGCTTCTCTCTAAAGGGCCACTCCATAATTTTGGAGTGAATCATCTCTCTGCACTTTATGTGCAAACAGGATCCCACATTGCTACCAAGAGCCACAGTGAATACGTGTAATGGCTCACTCTGAAAGAGTTAGAATACCAATTTAACTGGCTTTGTTAACCAAGGGAAATAGATATCTAGTCCACCAGCATGACAGGTTGGAAAAAGCTTTACTGAAAGAAGGCAGGGGCTTCTGATAAATGTATTCTAGACTGTCACAGTCTCATTAATTCCTTTCAGTTTGTACTTAACCAGATAACTCTCTGAAGCTACCTGGTGAATACTTCATGTAAATATGCCTTGAGGTCGCTATTTGTGAGCAATGGAACAATCCCAGGTTGACCTCTGAAGTCTCATTACCCTTTCACAACATCCTGCATTCAATATACACCACTTTGGGATTTCATATTCTTTGGACCAAAAATCTGCTAGGGAGTTCTTCAAGACTTGGAGATTTTTTTTTTCCCCAAAGACCGAATGCTTACTTGTTATCAATAAAATGATGAAAAATATTATCTCCTGTTAGCAGTGTTGCAATAAGTGGATATGGTTAGAGCTATAGTGGACATTGCAAGTCCACACTCTCCTGTAACAGCTAGAGACATCTCCAGGGACACTTGGCTTTGGCTGCAGCTCCTTAACCTTGCACAGGCTGTCAGTTACCACCTTTGCTTAAGAGCAGTTACATATGAAAACAGCCTGCACTCAAAAAAAACAAACACAGGCCAGCTCATCCCAAACACTTCTTCCTCCAGACAGAGAGGGACCCAGAGGACCATCAGAATAGGCTCAAGAGCAGCATTTTTGCAGCAAGGAAAGCATCTCTTCTATCCTCTTGCTGCTGCAAAACAGTTTCACTGAATTTGGAGCATCAGAAGATGACAATGGCTCACCCACCAAATCAACAGGATCAGCAAAAGACAGCAGGAGCTGCAGAGGCGCATAGGAATACAGTGAGCAAAAAGCAGCGTCCAATGGTCCAGCACACATTATAGCAGGCTGAAGGGCCAACAACTTGGTTTTCGACCCAACTCCAAGGACAGAAGCGACTGCTGTTGTTAAACCCTATGCATTTACTCCTCTCTAAAAGGGGCTCTCACTAAAAATGTATTTTGTATTAAGATCATGTCATATTTAAGTAAACAGCATACACATCCTTTAGAAATAATGAATATGTTGCACACATTCAGCAGAGTTTGTGGCTTGATGTTTGTACAGTTCTCCACAGGTCTGTAGAACAATACCAGTGACTTCCATATTCGCACTAACGACTTAAAAGCTAAGCGCCCACCACTAAAATGAAAACCAGCTTGATTCAAGCAGTGAAGACATAACCTTGTGCGAAGTTCAAGACACAAGTCTTAAAATAGTTTCATTGCTTCAGGTTGTGGTTTTCTTATGGATTGCTGCCCACATTTCTACGCGGATTAAAAAAGGCAAAAGGACAACAGGAAAAAAGCAAGCCCACAAAAGGACACTGTGCATGGCCTTTCCTTAACACACTCTGCCACACAGACTGACTTAAAATCAGTAGGTGAAGCCCACAAGGGCAGACAGAGAGCTGCACTTTTCTGGTAATCAGCCCCAGCTGCCCTGACAGCTCCAGCACAGTCCTTTCACATCTGTCAGGACGCTCACAGAAAGCTGGAAATGAAAAAGTTTGCACAAGAAGAAATTGTAAATGTTGTAGGGAAAAAAAAAAAAGCTGGTTTCCTCTCCTGCTCATGGAGCTCCAAATGCCTTTTATTCCTTCTTCCCAAGCAGGGTTACATTTCCACCCACTGACACCCCCGACGCATCCTTCATCAGGGACTTTACAGTGGGATTTCCTTACTGCCATCCTCAGCAGCTTCACTGCTGATGCTTCATTTCTCAGCTGTTCCTCCCTTCAAGCTGAGGTGGTCAGGCTGGGTAAAGAGCAGGCAGCTCCACCACCTCATCACTACCTCTCTGCTCTGTCTTACCTTTTTTGCAGTCCTCTCAGGTTTTCCCCACCAACCTTTCTTACCTTTCTCTTATTTAATAGCACAAATTTCAAGGCACAAAATCTGCCTAACAAACATGAGCAGTCAAGAGCCAAAATTAGTAGCTTTATTCTGGAAATAAACACTGTTACAAAAAACTCCCAGAGTACTCAGACCTTCAGGCTACATTTCCTAGTGATGTTTCCTACAGTAGCTGTCAAAAAGGCTGCTCTGTGCTTTATGGAGAGCCTGTTCTGCTGTACAGAAAGACCCCAGCAGTAAAATGGCTTTTAAATCTCAGGCTCCCACAGCAGGAAAGGGCTGGTAACAAACAGCAGATGACAGCTAGCTGCTGGATGAGCATCTTCTCTCTTAGCATAAGAAGTTGCATTAGTTTTTCCGGGAACATTTTCTCTCCTCTAAGCTGGAGGCAAGACAATACCACTTATGTCTTGGTATAATATGAATTTCACAGAGGCTGGGGAATCACTGACATGCCCAAGTCACACAGCCATTGATAAAACCCCATCCTCTGCATGTGCTGGTAAGGAGGCTCCATCTGGCCCACCTCACCACCAGGACACGGATGTACATCTGCCTGCAGGAGATGGCAACACCATACTGGTCCCATTCTCCCTTGTCCTGTTCCAAATAAAGCATTCTTTTCAAGTTAAAAGTCTCTGCTTCAAGGAACTTGGATTTCAATTTTCTTTTTGCAACAGCACATAAGCTTGCTTCATTCCTTACCCACAGGTATTTTTTACTTTTTAAGTTACAACAAACCAGCTTTTAAAACTTTTCTTTTCAAAAACCACTTCTGATGAGGTAGCTAGTTTTCTCTTGTCTATAACACAAAAGTCTCCAGGTTTAGTTATGTCAGTATATCACTGTGGAGAGGCAGGCTTGAATCTAACAAAGACTCCCCTCTGCTTCACTCATATCTAGCAATTAGCAGATCTAGAACTGCTAAAAACAGCATCTTTTTTGAGTGAGCCTTACCACACCTGCATTCATCCACAGGATGCTGCAGCACAGCTGAGCTTAATAACTATTAAACTTCTCTGTTAGCACAGCCCCATAGCTCTCCTGGCTAATACCTGGTTAGTCCTGGATGCAGGAACACTGAGGCTGGTTCACAAATGCTCTTTTGCTAAACACCACACCACCAAGCCTCTTCCAAATCTCTGCAGCTGCTGCCCTCGCTTCCCCCACTGCATAGTAGGCTGCTTTTCAAAAAATAATTCTTTATATGCAGAATACTGCTGCCAGCTTATCAAAAATGGGCAGAGTGTCACCTCCATCTTATCCTCTATACAGCTTCCCTGTGCTTTTTAAAGATTATTTAATTTCTATGACAAGTGTCTGCAGTCCCCGGCCAAGGTCTTGAATGAAGGTGCACTCTCCAGCAGGCTGGCCCTAATGCAAAGAAACACAGTCTAAATACACAAGTCAGAGGATGAAAGGAGAAAGAAACAGAGGTGTGAGGTCAACAGCAAAACCAGGGACAAAGCCATCTCTCCTGAGTCATGCATGAGTGCCCTTATCAGCACAGCACTCCTTTGCCTCATGAATCAAAGGCCTCTCTGGACTGCATGTGTCCTGCTCAGGGAATTTACTTACTTGTTTCTATACTCCATTCTGCCACAATTTGTGTATCGCTAACCTCTTCCTACCCTTCACTTCAAAACAAGCACAATTCTCATGGTACAGATGTTTCCTCCTCCCCCACCCACATGATTTCTTCCTGTGAGGACAGTGACCTCTTCTCTCCGTCTCTATTGATAGAGCATCCTCCTTCAGGAGGATTTACATCTATTTTGTTTCTCTTCCAGCAATTTTACTTCAACATTGCAGTTTATTTAATTCCATATTGAATATTGGAATACTTTATGACTGAGTTAAAGTGAATATTCACAATAAAATTTGTAAATACTATTTGAAGGCTAATGGAAGGTTTCAGATACTTAGAAATTTCTATAGATTTGAGAACCAGCATTCATAAACAGTCCTACCTGAGACCAGTCACAAGAGAAGGTTCCTGAAACTCTCAGCCCCTTACCAAGAAAACTCCTCCAGGTTTGAGAACGAGCACGCCATGGCATGTATTGACACCATGCTTAATCTTTCATCAGCATTAAGTTTGACCAGACAACGATTTACTGCTTGGTGTGAACCTACCCCCTGCCTCTTGGGGTACAGCAGAGCCTTCTTGGAGCAGGCTGGGTATGCTGATGGATTATTTCTGGGACACCATTGGAAACTCATCTCTGAAACTACATGCAGGAAGTCACTGGCAAATTCACCACCTGTGGTGAAAGACTCACTCCTCCGAGGACAGAGATCCTGCAGCTTCTTGTGCAAGCAGAAGTGATGATGGAGCTTTTTTGCAGCCCTTCTTGAGAAGAGTCCCAAGCAGAGCCAGGGGAAGGTCCTATTACTTGAGGACCTGCTCTTACCTCCGGTGTGGCTACAGGAAAGCCCACCAGAAGCTCTACCAGGAGAGGAGAAGCTGATGTATAACAACACAGGAAGAACGGGGTACAGACAAAACAGCTGTCCCCAGAAATGCCAGGGGGGCCTAGGAATGACATTGGAAATCACTGCCTGCGGTGCCAATGCAAGCCCAAACGCAGACGGGTAATATTTAACTTCACCGGCCCTATCTTCTTATCACAGAACATACATCAGGCCAACATCAGGAAGACCTCAGTGGTGCCTAATGCCCCTGCCTAGACCACGGTGGGTCCACAGTGGCCAGACCCGCCCAAGACAGGGTTAAGTTTTACCATCACAGAACTGAAAAGGTTCTTACCTTTGCAGTTATTTTTCTGAAAAACAGAAACAGTTTCTCTGAGAAAACAGAAACTAGAACTAATCACAATTCATTAAGAGATTTGAAATGAGAAAATTTAATCCTTTAAGATTCATAATCCTATTTTGGAGGACAGGATGAAGCTCAGCTTTCAGGGAGCGATTTAAGAAATTGTACAGGATCTCTACCTTAATTTTCTGTTTTAAAAATTCAGCTGTCTGGCTGCTTCAACTCAGGTTTGGGGTTTAATATATGGAGAGACATTGAGGGGAAAAAAATGAGAAGAATAATTGAATAATTTCACTGAAATCACTTTCAAGTACATTAAATCCTTACTTACATAGCTACATTGAATCTACTTTGTTAGCATCAAGCAACCAGATAGTCACGCCAGCAACCCATACAGCTAACAGTGTCTTATTGTAAAATACAATTTTACATGACTCAATTACAAAGCTGTTTGCACAGATTAATTCAAGTATATGATATCGCCTTCATATCTGCAATGCTGGTCTGTCTTCATAAGCTTTTAACACCAATATCGTCCACATTATCATTTCACAACACTTTCTACTGTTATTAACTAAAAGTGCTGCTATTTATTTTTGGGAAGGATAGAGCCAGTCACCTTTATCTGTCTTCATTTCCTTAGAAGGAAGGCAAAGCTGGGAAGCCTTAGCTTAACAGTAACACCTGACCCAATATATGGAAATAATCACACAGAAAAAGCAAATTGTACTTGTTTTAGAGAACGTCTGCGTACACGGAGTACCTACAGAGTTTTTAAAAAAAAATTACTTTCCTGTCCTTTAGCTGCAAAACTCAGTTCAGCTGATGCCACCACGCAGAGCCACAGAATACGCTCAGGTTTTCATGAGAGCACCTTAAACAGAGCAACACCAGATGACATTAAAAACAGTGGGATCACAAAGTGGACACTCCCTTGCAGAGACTCACATTTGGGCAGGCTTTTCTAACCTTCTTCTTTCATTTTGATTAGTCTTTGACAGTAGTTTGCAGAGGCTGGACAGCAATGTTCACTGCCAGGTGGACAGTAAGATTGCACAAGTGTTCCCATCAACCAAATACAGCTATCTGTCAAAGTGACAACACACAACTCACGCATTGATTAGGAGTACCCACCTTTGCTGCTGGGCAATAACAGAGTATATCACTCCCCTGGTATAAACCTGAACCTTTTGCAGACTGATGGTCACAGTTGTTCTCAGATCGGGACAGGACAGTGACTCTGGGTAATAGCTGCTTCTCCTACGTACACCTATTTGAATTGCAACAGATTGTGCATACAACATATAGAAACATACATATGCATTCTTATGTCACATGCATGTGTTACATACACCTGTCTGTAATGGACAACAGGCCTCATATTTCATTTAAGGTCATTTAATGCCTAGTTTATTCCAGCGACCTTACACAATTTATACTTTGTACTTATCTTGTTTCTCAGCTCTTCTCCACTACAAAAAAATACTTACTGTCTGCATGATCAGTATGTCTACCTATAGACTCCTATAAACACAAGAAGTGTCCAGCTTCCTATGAACTGCACCCAGCAACATCACAAGTTGCCTTGTCTGCCCCCCAGGAAACAGACTTTGTATAAGGGTTCAACACAGAGAACGAAGCTAAAAGCTTCTCTTCTATATAACAGGGTTTGTTCGTCTTAAAAGCAACAGCAGCTACAAACAGTTTGTCACACTGAATTTTGCAAGCATGGGGCTTCCCTCTGCTTTGCAGGCTACTGTGAGAGAAGTAAAACAAGGATTAAGAATACTGATGTGTGTTTAGAAAGTAAAGGTGATGGGCAGAGGACGTACAAGAAAACTTCTTTCCTGGGGGAATCCCTGAGCAGGCTAGAGAAGCTTGGCAAAGGCTGTGTTTTATGGTTGGAAGAATCCAGAGAAAGTTAACAGGGAAGAGAGAAAAGGCTTTTTAAAATATTCCTGCCCTCTCTATTCAGGAGCAGAGTGAAAGACTGCGCTATGTGTAGCCTTGGGGGTATAGTGTCCCCCTCCCCTCTGCGTGGGATCCCTGAGGGTGGGGTGGTGGTTGGTGGCTCCCCAGACTGTCCCTATGTGTGCCTACCAGGTGGGTGAGCAATTTGGGAGCTGTAATTTTTGTTTTTTCCTTTTCTTTTCCTGTTTTCTCTCCCTAAAGAGGTCATGGGTGTGGTATGGGTGCTCAGATCTGCATCTTCGCGTCAGAGCTATGTAACCATTGGAGGACTTACAAGGGCTTACAAAAAATTATGCTTTAAAACATTAAAATCTTGCTGCTGCCTGCTTGCACTGCAGTTGTACAGCAGCTCTGCCGGGCTTTATGCCAGCCGGTAACAAAAGGGTGACTCTGCCCAGTCTAAACTGCAGGCCAACGTTTGTGTCTCTTGGCAAAGACACATCTGCATTCTTAATCCTTGCTTTACTTCTCCCACAGTAGCCTGCAAAGCAGAGGGAAGCCCCATGCTGGCAAAATTCAATGCCACACCATCTCCTGCAAAACAATACCAGCTGAGCACATTTTTGTAATATTACTTGACACAGCCACACTCATAAACCAACAGAGTAGTCTAAAAGTAAATTAAAAAAAAAAATAGAAGTCACCTCTGTTAGGTTTTTCTTGTTTTGTCTTGGAGCAACTGGAACAGCTGAATTTTGTCCCCAGAAACTGTCTCATACCCTCGTGATCAAGTACTGAAAAAAATTTTAGGCACTAAAGTTGCTAAAAGAGTAAGTTAATCTGTTGTTAAGGGGCTTCTGCAGACATTTTGCATCATGTTCACATGAATTATTTCTTTTTTTAATAAAATATTTCCTGAGGATGCTTTAAGCTGCTTGGTGAAGGAGAAACACCCACCCCCAGATCAATTACTCTTTAACCCGAGGCTGCAGTGGAGAACACTATGCTGTCCCACAACACCACAAATATCCTAGTGGTTTTCCACAACTCTTACTCTGTACAGACTGTAACAGATGCCAACCCAGAATAAACACAAAGAAATTATCCTACACAGTTGGAAGACCAGTACACAGAAACACCATTAAAAAAAAAAAATCTCAGAAACAGAGATAAATGGATTAAAAGGTCATATTCTTATCACACATTTCAGCAGAAGGAAACTTGCTCACCAGGCTAGCTGACTTGGAGTGACAGCTATAGCTGACCACAGTAACACAACTCCCAAAGGGAAGGCAAAGAGATGCCACGAAAGTAAATATTACAGCTCTTGTCTCCAGTGGATTCTTTATCTTAAAACTGATAGCATAAGGAGTGTAGATAAAGATGTGCATACCTACACTGCACAGGTAAGGAATATATGATGATAACGATTACTTAAAATGCAGCATTCCCTCACACAGAACCATTATTTTCTTCTTGGTTTGTTTTAGCATTAAGGATACTAACACTATTAAAAATAAGAAGCTCCTCACACAGGACAGCTTCCCCTGGAGTTGTGTGCAGGGCTGCCGGTTTTTGGATCTACAGTAAGGATGGGGATAACTTGTTTTTCCCAGCAGAATTCTCTTCCCAAATGCCTATTCTCACAAAATTCCTACTTTTACATTACATGAAGACACAAAGTAGGACAAGCAGTAGGGACAGAGGGACCTGTGCCTCACCTCCCAGGCTTGATACCCCCACACATATCAGCCAAACATCTGCTTATCCCCACACACAGTCTCTGCCAAGGCCTTTGCACACTGTCCCCTGTTCCATGGATCAGCAATACCTGGACTCCTTGTCCCTGATCTGGTTCTATTTAATAGGTCTCAGCTGAGTTGCCATCAATTTTTATTCCCCTTTTCAGCTCACTTAAACTTTTACTGTTTGCAGTCCCCTATGGGAATGTATTCTCCAATTTCAAACTTCATGTAAAAGACTTTTTTTTTTTTTTCCCCTGAACCTGCCAGCCAACTATTTCATGTCGCATTCCCAGCTCTTGTATTAGAAGAAATGAGGAATGTCCTTCCTTCTCATTAAATCCAACGCATACACGAGGAGTGTGGACTATTGGAAAGATTGCTGGTTTTCGTGTCTTGGGAAAATTAGCAATTTTCAAAGTTTCATTCTGTGATTGACATTCCTCTGGCACATTTGATGAGCTTCGCAAACTCCCTCTATACACAGCTTCCTTTTTTTCTAAGATTACATCTCTCCTCCCCATACTCTGTAAGTGCTGCATCCAAGAGGCACAGCTGAGATCTGAACCCCGTACGTTGCTGAGCATCTAACCACACAAGGACAGCACCTGCCTTAAGAGGCTACAGTGACTTCAAAGGAAGAAAACAGGAGTAAACATAAGACATACTCACATTTTTAACTTCATCCTGAGGTCAAACAGCATAACGATTTTAATTTTTACAACAGCACACCCTTGAGAAATAACTACAATCTCCAGAAACTCTTCCCATAACAGAAATTTGGTTTCAGAAACTTTATGTTAACATATTAAATATTTCTTAGGAAGAAGAAGCAATAAGTAGCTGTACTATCTGGCTTCTGTCACAACACTAGCTGCAGTATTTTTTATTGAGTATTATGAACCAGGAAACAGCCTAGGACCACCACAGAAGTGTCTTCTGCTTTATAGCATTTTAGGAAGAGAAATCAGAGTCCTTCAGCCAATTATGCTACCTCCCTTCCACGTCTGCTTTCCTGAAGTGTGATAAGGGACACTTCATTAAAGCATGTGGTTGATAGTGGTCTAGTTTAAGTTTACTAGAGGCATGCAGCTAAACCAGAGCTTTTAGACCTAGGGTATCTTTTTACAAACAAAAAGTTCTTTGGTAGTGTTTGAACTGCTTTTGAACCTTTCACACCTGAATTTTAATGAGTCACTGCAACAAGAGTGATATCTGCCAAGTTACAAGCCCAGATGCAACTTTTAGATTGACCGCTAACAACAAAAAAAGCCTATGAATGACCTACTGAAATGTCAGAACACACATCCTTTCTGGAAGATGGCGACCTAAGATGGTTATTCACCAAGGACAGCAAAGTAAGAGAAAATGTATTTTTGAAGGACAACGTATTTGTATGTGCTTATTCTGGAAAATGCGGAATAAGAAGAGGGCATCCATGTGCCAAAAGCTAGCAGCAAATAAAGCCTGTAAGGTCTGACACAGAAACTGGTGAAGCACTACTGACATCTAGTGCTACACCGCTGTTTGTTATCCTTGAACTGCACTGCACTGCAAAAACGCGTATTTCTTTATAATCCAAAAAAAGAACTCAAACTAGATTTGAGACAACGGTAAAATAGAATCTTAAGGTTTAAGATTTTTAAGAACAAAAGGTCAGGGCTCTTCTTTTCCCATCTTGGTACAGACCTGAAGCGTCATTTCATAATCACGCACTATAAAGGAGTTGCAGTGCCCACTAATATTTGGAAATCTTTGCTTCTGCAAGATGTTGTCTCACCTGACATTGTTTCAGCAAGAAAGGTCATGAGGACAGCAGGCAGCAGCTTGCTCAAAGTCCTGAACCCTAATTTTACCTGTTCTTGACCCTCCTCAGTCTCCAGCGACAGATGATAGCCAGGAAGAAGGTGACGAAGTGCAGGCAAAGCCTGCCAGATCAACACCAGGAATTGAACGCTCGACTTATCAAAGTCAACAGCATCGTTCCCACTGGTGGCAGTGGGTCCAGGACTTGAAATTAGATCTGAGCTTGGATGAAGGCTGGCTTTGCTAATAGGACACTGATGTGATGAGCTCCAGGCTCTACCTTTTTGATCACTGCACTTTCATAACAGCAAACAAAGCAATATTCCCTCCCACATACACAAAAAAGAAACCCTTGCATGTAAAAAAAACTGTACTGTAATGTAATGTAAATGTAATTTTCATTGTTCACACAATGTTTATTTTTGCAGAGTAGTATTACATCACCAGCATCCTTGCTAGCCTTGCTCTTGCCCTGCTCTTGCTTGCTATCCAGTGGGGTAACAATAAGTAACTTAAAAACACCAAATTTGAGCTGTCTTGCCCCTGCCATCAAGTTTGCTATCCCCCAAAACAACTGGATAAAGCCTTAAAAACTTGTTTGCTTTGGAACTAATTTGGGTCAGACTTGGTTCCCCCACACCCCAACAGGTCCTGTTCCATCAAATTTTTGGACAAGAAGATTTTTTTAATTTTTTCTTTGAATGGGTATATATCACTTTGTTCACAGTGACTCATAGGAGACATTACTATTCCTCCTACAGCTTTCACATTATTACACATAATAGATGTAGAGCAGACTGCTGTCTGGGAACTTTTTTCCTTTTCTTTTTTTAATTGTGTGTGGCACATGCCACCACTGGACATGTGCCAAATGGCATTGGCTCAACTAGTTCTGACTGAAAACATGGGAATAGGTGGCTTCTTCTCAAGGAGAGCCAGTGCTGAGGGCCCACAGAGGAAGCAGGAGGAGGCATCAGGAGTGCAGGTACACAACTGCCCAAATAACAGCGGAGCCAGTGCGACCCTTCAGCAGCAGCCGGTGCTCACCTGGCATGGAGGCCTCAGGATAATTTCTTGTGTGTGGTTCCAGCGTGACTTGGCACATTCTCAGCTTTTGCAGACCTAAAGGCATCAGATATCCCAAAGGTTACATATTTAATGGTGCACGGTCCCGTTTCCAGTTTAGGACCAGTTTTCTGCCACATAGGCCAAGATGACCCGTGCACACAGCATGCAACATACTATTTAATACAGCAAATTACCCCTGCTGCTGCTCCCAGAGTGGGATCCCTCAGATCCCGAGGGTGGTTTGCCCGCCAAAACCCCTGCACGCATGACCCTGCTGGCTGGAGATAGCCATTCCCTGTCATGCTTCAGCTCGGCCCACGGTTCCCCTCAGCCAGGGAGAAATGAACTCTCCCGAAGCCAGCCTCGAAGGCTGCGGTGAAGGCATGGCCGAGCTTCGAATTGACCTCCTTGGCCGCAAGGCCGCGCCCTGAGGAAGGCCGCGCCCTGAGGAAGGCCGCGCCCTGAGGAAGGCCGCGCCCTGAGGAAGGCCGCGCCCTGAGGAAGGCCGCGCCCTGAGGAAGGCCGCGCCGCGGCTCACGCTTACCGCAGGCACGACCGCTGGCGGTGTTCCCCCGAGACGTTCTCCTCGCACGCACACCTCACAGGCAGCACGCGGTTTTAAACTAGTAAGGTTTGGCTTACCGGCAGCGTGAGCTTTGCCCACACCGGGAACGCTGCCTGCCCCCCGCCCAGGGCCGGAGCTCGCAGCCAGGGTCCCGCTCAGCGCCCCGGCGGGAGCGGGGCAGCCCCCGCCCGGGGCACCTCTGTGAGGAGGGGGCGGCCCGCCGGCTGGCGACTGCCGCCGGCGGGAGCCCGCCATCCCGCGGCGTCGCCGGGGCGGGACACAGGGCCCGACCGCTGCGCCTTGGTTTACAAAACAAAACAAACAAAAAAAAAAAACCCACAACCCAAATCTGCATGTTTTAGTGGTATATACAGCACTAAAGAGCCGCCAGCGGGTCGTTCAGGCGGGGGGGGGCCCTGGGGCCCAGCAAGGGGTTGGTAACGCCCGCCAGCAGCATCTCCGGGTGCAAAAACCTTCCTCAAAAGCCTATTTTCCCTCAAAAAAAACCGGTAGCAATTTTTACTGGAAAGGTCTTTGGTGAAAACGAGCATTACTTCACCAGAAGAAATAGCATATTTCTTACCATGAGACATTTCTGACCTGAATCAGGACTCCTAAGCCCAGCCCCGCTCCTCACACAGGCTCAGGCGTGACAACCAACCTAAATTGTTCCCTCACTCACGAGGAAAGAGCAGACAGGACACCTTGGAAGAAACAGAGCTGTCCCAAAACCAGTGCAAAATAGGAGCTGCTGATCAGGCTCTCCTTACACGATACCTAAAATACCAGCAGAGAGCAGGATGAGACAGCAGCCTCCAGGGCCAGGATAACTCACACAGGTGAGGAAAACCACACAAACTCTAGCTCAGCCTCTGACAAGGCTTTTTTTTTTTTTTTTTTTAAATGTTTCTCACCCTACATTTGAGGTTGTATGACTTCTCAGCAGTCATTTGCCAACAAAAAAAATTCTCCCAGTAGTTCATTACACAGCTAAGTGCTGACTTTTGTCAGCTTTGTTTTTAAATACACATAATCTCAGGGTTTTGTGTCTAAATTTACCCATCCCCCTCTGTAATCACCATCTCAACAACACCAATAACACTCAAAAGCCCTGAAAATCCTTTGCCAAAAAAAAGTCCACACCTGCTGTCTGTATTTTGTAGTTTTACCTACCCTTTTTTTTCTCTATTCCAGAGAAAGTTGATACCCGGTACAGAAAACAGAGCTGGTGTCATACACAAATGAAAACCACTTGAATTTGACCAGCAAAGGCACAGGTGAATACTGCTTGCAAAGCCTTCAGTAACTACATTTGCAGCTTATAGAAGCAGGGGTAAGTGAAACAATTTCTTTTCACATCACTCAAAAATACATCCACTTTCAAATGCCCAACACACCACCTCTTTAAAGGTCAATTTTGGCCGAGAGGACAAGGGAAAAAAAAAAAAAAAAAAAAAAACCAAAACCAAAAACAACCTGTGCTGAAACACTGCTCTGACAGCTTCCGCCAGACTTCCTGTTGCTGGAGGCAGCTTGGAAATCCTGCTGCAAGCACTAGCAGAGCTCTAAGTAACTCCCTCAACTTTTCACCAGGAAGCAGAAGCTCATCCCAACAATTCCCAGCTTTGCTGATCCCTTACTCACTTTATTGACATATTTAATCCTGAAGGCTGACACTGGCTCTTTCAACTCTTCTCATCCAAGAAGCAGAACAAGGTGATGGCATTTTGCAAGGGAAGACCCACATCAGCTTTTCACCTGTGCACTGTCCAATCCCCACAGACTTTCTCTAGGTGGATTTTAAAGATAAATCCGCACACTAAATGCTTAAAAAAGTTAAAACACGTTGTAAAGCATTAATCACCTTGATGTTTCCAACTCCACCAGGAAAGCCAAAAGAAAATTGTGTTTGTCACAGGATGAAAAATAAATAACATGAAATAGAAAAGGAAGTATTAGAGCTTTTCTTTTGTGTTTTACTGTTTCCCAACAAAAACAAAGACAAGGAAGACTTTGATGAGGCAGCTGGAGTGTGGAGGGCAGATGGGCAGGATGTGGGAAGATCTCACCTTTGCCCAACAGCACACATCTGTGCCAGGGCACTTTCTTATTTCAGCACTGCATTTTGTGCATCGTGGAGCTGCTTTCCCAATGAATTTGGACACTCCACTGCAACATGTCCCCTACACAGGACTTGGCCAGAGGATGGCTGTCCAGCAGCAGGGCATGCTCAGGTCCCCTGTAAACCAATGTGAAGGACTGAAGCAAGGAGAGGAACTTACTTCATATTTTCCACAGACTTCCAGCAACTTCTTCCCAATAGACTAATAAACACTAAAGAGCCAAACTGCAGTGCCTGCCTGGTTGAGGGCTCTGGGGCTCTTAAAGGAGGGGGATTGCTGCTGGTTGCTGGGTGGGCCATTTGCAGCTGGACCTGAAGCAGCTGTAGCCAGTATTTCTGCCAAAATCAACTAAATTACCCTAATGCAATTCACTCACCCAAAAGGAGCTGTCTCCCTACCCTAGCTGGGAGAGCAGCTGGCACTGCATGCTCAGTGAAGGCAGTTACTGCCTAACCAGTTATTTAGCTGCTTCCAGAAAAATCCTGGACAACAGTTTTGTGCACGTAGGGCAGGAACAGGCTCTCCTGTCATTGGGAGCTGTATGACTCCTGGCACTGACACAGATAGGTGCTCTGGAGAGTCTTTGCCTCTCCTCTATTTAATAAAAAACAGGTGCTGTGGCCATTTCAAGAGCAATCAGGAAGGAGTGGTGGGAGGGAAAACAAGAGAGGATCAGAGAAGGAAAGAAAATCAGAATGACTTTCAACAGTCTCATGTTTTCCACAAATAGTTGTTTTATTTTGCACCTTTCTTAATGATCCTAAGTACTGCGAAACAGCCAGAAGGCCTGCAATTGCATTACTGTTTTCCTTCCTTTTACTACCTTCTGGATTTCCTTAAAATACAAGCCGCTTTCCTTCCATAGTCGGGTGTTCCGGCAGCCTTGTGCCTGCATGAGCGGCCATGAGCTAGGGATTACCAGCCACGGAAACCTTCCAGGCACCTGCTTGGTGGTGGGAGCAGGAAGTGTTGTATCCAGAGTCAGGACCCACCTGAAGAGACTCAAAAAAAACTTGAGCAGCTTCATTTTAAGCTCTATGTACCTGTAGGTGAACTGTCTTAAAGCTCGGACTCTGCCCCGCCCAGAGGAGATGAAGATGGGCTCCTCTGGCCACCTTACGTCTGCCTGTAGAGCACCTTGTTGCTGTGATTAATCACTTGTAGGTACCTTGGGGAGGAAAATGCCTTCTCCCCAAGCAGTGGTAGGGGTGGGAAGCTCCCTGCAAGCCCATCAATTGGGAGTGATGAAGACGGGGTCTCTGATAAAAGGGAAAAAGGCAGAAAGCCCTCGCAAACTTCACTCTGTCTTTCCAACCCCCATCCTGATACCGTAAGGCGGCAGATATGAGAACCCTCTAAAACTCAATTTGTAGTTTTAGAAAGCAAGCATTCTTTATTGTGGCGCCAGGAGCACAGGGGATTGCTCCACTTCGTGCGCACGCAGAGTTGCTCTACTACAGGGATTATATGCAATCAAAAAATATACTTATTCATTAGATTTCTAGGAAATTATTACCATATTCATACTAATCTTGGAACTCATTAATATATGCAAATGTCCTTAACACATATGCATTCATGCTCATAGGTGGTCTTCCAGGGTCCTCTGGTGGTCGTCTATAGTCTTCCTCACTGTGTCCTTACAGCGTATTGCATCCCACATACGAGATGGCCAGGCAAGGGCTGCATGTGGAGCCCCTAACATCCGTGCTGCTACACAGATGTGCACCAGCTTTAGGGCAGCATCTTCAACCAAGAACATGCAAAGAGCTACAAAAGCAATTATTGTTCCCTCTCCCAGAGGGTAAAACCCAGAGCAACTCCCTAAATGAGCTGTCCCAGAATAAGAAGGAAAATTATTCCAAGGCTGCTTCCAAAAGTGGTCGTATCCCCGCCCAGGCTGCTGTAAATAAAGAAGATAATCAGTCTTGTTATTTCAACTTCCACTGACTATTACACTACTAAATAAATAGAGGGATTTTGAAAAAAACAGCATTTTCTTTCTTTTTCCATAAGTCAGCAGGTTAACATGATGTTCCCAGGCACTCCAGCGAGGATTCTGGTTGAAGTCACTCTGCACGGCCGGGCTGCTGTGCACGCTGCTGGCAAAGATCATTGCCACTGTCCTCGGGGGCAGGAGAATCCACAGCAGGGAGCAGCTGGTGCCCTCTAGCTCAACACCCTCTCTCTCTTGACTCTGGCAGGGCTGCTGGTTATAAGCTCATCCCTAACCTACTTTCAAAGGCCAATTTGCTAAGGAAACTGTGATTAAGGAGCTTTAACTGGAGGGGTGAGAGGATGAAGGCTCAACCACAGGCAAAACCTGGGATCTCTCCTATATCCCAGCTGCTAACCATGTCCCCCTCCCTTGCCATTGTCCCCTTATTGCCTGACACCTCGTGAGGCTGCACGGAGGAGCTTGGGATTTTATTCCCATCCATTTCTCATTCAAAGCCAGCAGCACTTCCTCCTGGAGGAGCTGGTATTTCCCATATACATACCTTTATCTTTTGGAGGGTCTCTGTTTTAGTTATGCTATTTTGCAAGGTAGCATAACCCTCACAGATTTTCATTTTAAAATACGTACCTATTACAGTCATGCAGCTGAGGGAATCATAGACTGATGCTCTTAAAACCACATTTTTTAAGATAACACATCAATATTTGTCAGTAACACATTGCACTAAGCATGTGCAACAGCTTCCCTTGGGAAAGTGCTCCTGCTTATTATCAGTAATTAATAATTAGTTCTAAGACTATTTACCACAACTCCACTGATGTAAGAGCGCTATTGCTTCACTGCATCTTGCAAAATAATCCCATTAATGTATAGAATGGTTTCTCTAATACACTCTTATAAAGCCAAGAGATATGCAGTAGTAAACCTGTCTTGGTCAGGTTTAATGCACTGCCTCTGGCATTTTATTGGGGCAGAGCAGCTCTCTTTATTGTTGGCAGTATCTCAGCTGCTACCACCAAAGAAAATAGTTGTAGATCTTCAAGCAGGGGAAGGAAATTTGGGGAAGTTTTCAACAGCTCCCCCTAAATCCCCCCCTCATCCTGACCTGCCTCTGGCCCAAGACACAGAGCATCTCCAGCAGCACAGGAGCTCCAGTCCTCTACAAAATACTCTCACAACTGACAGTCCAAAATTTTATCCTTATTTAACTATATCTCCACTTTAACCCAATTGCCATGCACAGGACTGTCAAGGGTTGTCAATCCCTTCCCAGGTAACTGGAACACTGATTTTGGGATGTCTCACTTGGCAGCTAAAGGTATCACACAGCTGAAACACAAATACATAGTGTTTTCCAAAGGCTCCTGAATTATGCAGAGCCCAGCTCATGCTCTATGCATCTGAGTAAAAAAAAAATAACAAAAAGCAATCATCACCAACAGATGATCCTGGTGTGGAACAAAAATCAAGTCTGATCAGCCTTTGATGACAAAAAATGCCTTTAAATTATTTTTAATTAAAAGAATTGCAGGGCAAAAGCTAAAAGCCCCTTGGGGAGTAGCCATCTCTGCCATGAGTTTCACAGGTGTTCATCCAGAACCATCCCAGGGTTTATCTTCCCATGCTGGTGAGATATTCACATTCTCGGTAGGAGCAGGGACACAGCAGTGCCACAAAGTGCACAGGGACCTGGGAGGCTCCAGGGCCTCCCCACTGCGATGGGGACCTGCACCCAGGGAAAATGCAAAAGGTGCTCTCTGCCAAAAAAATCCCAGTCATTCTCCATGTGTAAGAAAGCTGCATGGGATATTTGATATGTTTAAGACAGATGGTGGTGCACAAGCCAGAATCACCATTACATGTTTTGGAAAAAAAAATGTGCCAATGGTGGAATTAAACACTGTCTGTTGCTGGTGGGTTTATCTCCTGCTAAAGGAAAGGCAGGGAAAGAGAAAACCCCCCTGAAGCAATGAAAGAGTCTCAGGAGGGTCACTAGGAACTCTGGAACCAGACGAGTTGAGGGGCATGGTGCCGAAACAGGACCAGAATTCAGGACACTCTCCACAAACAAACAAGATACTTATCCTGAGGCATGGAAAAATAGAACTAAAAAGACTTCAGCTCTTGAGAAATAGGAAGAGTGCGTGCAAAGCCGAGCTGCGGCCCACGGAGGGCATCAGTGACACGTGTGCAGATACCACCAAAACAAGCGGTGGGGACCCACGCTGGGCTGCCAGCACAGAGCGCAGCAGTCCCATGAACCAGCCTCCCCTGTTCAACCCCACCCTGGTCACACGAGCCCATTTCCCCTGGTCTGTCCCCTGCAAAGTCCTCCTGGGAGGAAGGACGCAGACAGAGAATAAATCAGCAGTGTGGCCTAATACCAAATGGCACCGTCCTTGCTGGGTACAAGGGGCGCAACCCAAATCAGCACCTAGCATCACCCAGAGAAGCAGCTGGTTTGGGAGGACGCTGCAGACCGTTGTATCAGCCTCCAAACTCGCAGGATACTTGGCAGTACTCTGTAGTTGGGTGCAGCGTGCAACTGGAAACGGCACTGAATTCGATCAGAGGAGCAAAAGGGTGGTTTCCAAATGTACTCCGAGAGGAAAGCTCCTGCTGACATCCCCAAGAAAAGCAGACTCAAACATTCTTCATTCAGTAACACCAACCAAAATGCAAGAGCTCGAGTGTTCTGTACCAAATGATAGAGCCACTTACAGGCAAAAACTGAGCTCAGTTTTCCACTTTATCAAAGGTCACGTGGACTATGCACAGTGGCCCCCATGGGGCAAGCCGGCATTGCGATTTAGGGATAACATAGATGAGGTTAAGGAGCCGTTCTGCAATTCCCAGGCTCCGTTTCAGTGTGAATAAATCAATGATTTCTATTACTAGCCCATTACACTGGTATGCTTCACAAGCAACAAACTCTTATTTTTGTTAAACTTCTTTCATTTCAATGCACTTTTCTTTAACAGAAAACTCCCAGTTCCCTGCGAGTGCGTTCCTCCTCTTCTGCCTGGTTCTCTGCCCCCGTCCTTTCTTTAATTGATTGTCCATTCTGTCTTGATTTCTGTACTCTGGGAGCTACTTTCATTTAGACATAGCTAACATAATCGAGGACTAAAAGCGGTACCTTCCTTTCCTGCTGGCAAAAAAGTTTTGCATTATAAAGACCTTCTGATTCACTTCTGAGACTTTCCAGTCCAGCTGCTCCAACACACAGTGCAGTTGCTTTTGTATTGGCAAGGACCAGGTGAGATGGAAGCTCTGAAAATGAAAAAGGGTCAATAAAGAAGCATAAATCAAGGGCATACTCAGGACTTCTGTGTCTTCACTATTTTCCCAGAGGCACACTGGCTTTTACGAATCAAGCGATTCATCATTTTACTTCTCTGGACAGAGTTTTAATAGTGTTAAAACACTACTGCTTGTGGTCTTGCCGTAAGTGGATGTCAGAGATGAGCCATGACAGAGCCTGGCTGGTTATCGGCCCCTTCGAGGCACCACTATGGCAGGAAAGAGACCTGGAACCTCCTTGCTCCAGTTATTGGGGTACCAATGTTGAAAACAGACCCAAAAAGCTGCCACGCAGGGGAAGAAGAAGAAATCAATTCAAGCTGATTAAATGCCAGTGTGTGGTTGCAGTCAGAGGGCCGAATTCTGTAAAAGCCCTGGCTGAGGAGGGGTGCAGGGGCAGCGTAGCACTGGAGACTTGCCGCCTTCTTCCACTCTTGTCCTTTTTTACAATCGTATTTCCCTCTATACAATTAATTTGAAAAGGGCCACTGAACAAAATGTTGCCAGCCCCGGAAAGGAGCGTGTTCGACACTCCCCAAGGATACCTCTCCTTCAGTGGCTGCACAAAGGTCTAACATGATAAAGGCTTCGCAGTTATATTACTCTCAGTGATGAGTAAGCGAACGCTAAACTTAGGTCAAACTTAGGACCTGCCATTAGTACCAAAATTACTTATGTCAGAGGCAAGATTTCAGAGAGTTCAATCTAGGCTGCTGAAAACCTTCAGGTTGTTTCAGAAGCACCTCCCACAAACCTGTGTGAGCTGCTGGGCTTTAATTAGACCCAAAAATCCAGTTGCATGCATTTTGGTTAGCTTTAAGGATAACTGTAATTTAACGAAAAGGATGCGTATGGCGCATGATTTCGCTTTAATTTGTTTAACAACACAAAAGCAAAGAGAAGGGCCTGTGCAAACTGCTCAGCTCTCAAGGCTCTTTATAATGCAGTACATTTTTCTAATTTGCAATGATGATTACAAACTCATAAAAATACATCTGTTGACCCAGACAGATCGTAACTGTTGCTTTGATGCCTGGACTGCTCTTTTTCCATTTTATTGCTTCCATTTTCCTCATAGAGACCACAAAACCAGTTTAACTGGTAAAAGCAATGATGATATGTCTCTTAGTTCATTTTAAAACTATGGGTTTAATACTCAGGTTTAGTAAAAATCAGATTTAAAAGAGAAGCAAGCAGGCAGGCTGAAGCCACACTGTCTATTTACAAGAACATTATTTCTCTTTACGAAGAAGGCTGCACAACACACTATTAATAATTATTACTCAAGCCTGTGGCAACAAGTGTAGTTTACTGGGGTATTCTGGGCTTCTACTATATGCTAAGGAGAGCAGCATACTGCAGGAAGAAGGCTCTGATAACCAACCCAGCTGCCTATGATCCAGAGCATCACGTGGCACTTTACAGGTCAAAAATACTGCTTTTTTTTTTTCCCCAGGTGAGTTTCAGCAAAAAAAAAAAAAAAAAAAAAAGAAACAGTAAAGAATAAACCCTGGAAAGAGGGTAGGGAATTCCTGAGCTCAGCATCTTGTGGCATAGGCAGAGGAGAAAGGAGGAAGATGCTCTGACCGCCAGAGCTGGAGAGGAGACATGCCCTGGGTGACCTGAGCAGGGTCCCAGGGCATGCGTTGTCCCCAGCTACATGAGAGCACGGTGACTTTAAACAGGGTAAGACCTAACAAAAGGCTGTGTGATTCTGCATGAGGGTCCATCCAGCTCCACGTTCCACCAGTATTTTGAAAACCACGCGGAGTATTCAGGCTATTGGAGGACCATTGCTCACACAGTAGTATAACACCGTTTTCTGCCTGGGTTGATTAGAGATCCAATACAAATTCCCAAAGGTTTTTGATTGCTACTGAACATGTTTTTCTGGAATTACCTCTCCTACCCACAAACTCACATGAACAGGTTCTGGAGAAGCCCGAGGCCATAGGGATGGCTTTTTGTGTGCAAAAAGGATGCCAGTACATCCTAGAGGAGACGCTACTCCAGCTGCAGACTCACGGTATTTGAGAACAAATGGTTTGTGTTGACCAAAGTCCAAGAAGTCCGTATTTTCTTGGTAGCTGTTCCTGGTTTGTTTCTGGCTTTTCTTTTAAAAAGTAATTTTGCAAAATCGGTACTTTGGCACAGTATCTATTTGATAGCTTCCCATCTGCTTGCCCAATTTATATCCACTGAATTTGCTAACAAAATCAAGTTTTTATTGCTAGCCACATTGCAAAGCTTATGTAGCTGTGGGAAAAATGGGCTGCACTCAATTTCTCCTTACGCTTCATCGACTAACGCGTGTGCTGACGCTGATTCTTTACTGCCAGTGGTGGGGACATAGAGCGCAGGGGGCTGCAGGCTGCCCTACAGCTGCACTGCACAATACAGACGTAGATTCATTTGCTCTGCTGAGGGTCAAAGTAAATGTAGAGATGACCCGAGGAAAGCGTGTTCCGACTGCAGGTATTTTACAGGTTCTATTCTAGATTACATTCATCATCAAATCTTGTGATAACCTAATGCACAAACTAAAATAAGTTACATTTAGTGGAAGTATATGTTTGGGCATGGCCAGAAGGACAAGAAGTACAAGCAAAGATAGCAGAGCAGCGACAGGAGATGAAGAAAAATGTCTGATATTAAAGGTAAGCCTTCTTAACGGCTCTCTAGCAATCCCATTCCCCTTCCACAGCCACGATCTTTCACCGCTTCCACTGCACCCAGAAGAGGCACTTGTCTCCCCCAAAATGAGCCAAATCGAGGAAGTCAGGACAGCAGAAAATTAGTAATTTATGTGTCAGACTGGTTTCCAGTGAAACCCACTCGCTGCAGAAAGCCTCGGCTGAGCTGGAGAGGGCACAGAACAGATGGCCCAGGGCGAGGCGAGAGCAGGACCGTAACGTTTAGGATCTGTCAGCCATTAGTCACGCTTTGTGCAACAGAGAGGCGGGGGGGAAATAAACCCAATAGCTGTGCTCGTACCCACCAGTAGGTCTTTATGATAAGAGAGTAGTAGGTTCGGTCTCCACACAGGGCTGTATCCAAACAGCCTGAACTCTGAGTCCATCCTGGATGGGATTTCCTTGCAGAGGGGCTCTGTGCAGTTCCCCGGTTCCCCTCTGCACCTCCCCACGTGTAATTTTGTCCAAGTCAGTTTTCAGCCACGCCAGCTCCCTGACACATTTCACCGTGCAGCCATTCCATCCCTCACGTCAGCACAAGGATGGAGACAGCCAAGAGACGGGGCAAGCCCCAGCTGCTGAAACCCCGCTGACAAGTGATTTGAGCAGGCAAGGAAGGAGCATGGCTCCTCCTTCACTCTAAAGCAATAAGGAAATGGAGTTTTCTTTAGTGGATTCTTCAATGCATAGCCACCATTCAGATTTTTTAAATTTACTAAAAAAAAAAAAACCCTATGCTTCTTGCCACAGTTGTAGCCTCACCCCATTTTTAACTATTCCTTCAATTCTGGAGTATGGGAATGAAAGCTGCACAGACCCACAGGACCATATTAAGACTACTGAACGCATTTAGAAAGCTCTTGGTATACAAGCAAGATGACACATAAAAAAAAAGCCAAACAAAAAAACCCAAAACAAACCCCAACCAAAAAAAACCCCAAACACCAAAACCAAACAGATTTACAATGAAACTAGAAGGCTGCTCCTGCAGGCTTTCGGAATTAGGGACCTGATCATGGATGCAAAAAAGGCTTGTGATTAACAACATGCACAGCCTCTCATGGACCCGTCAAGTGTTTTCCAGGGTGAGTTCAAAGGACTATGGAAATTTTAGATACAGATATCCTGCCTAAACAATTTAATTCATTTACTCGAAAGCATGGTGTAAAATACGACTGCTATGCTCTACATTCCGAAGTAACTGTCTGCAAGTATCCGCAAGGCATTGTCCGCAAGTATCCCTTAGCTGGAAACTACTATTAATTGGCACCAACTGTTCCAATATAATTACACCCATGATGCCCATCAGTTGATTAATTTAATTTAGTTTTTGCATCTGCAAAGCAGTAACTCTGTTGCCTACCTGTACATAGGCAGTAAATCCTTTTGTACACAGCTCAGATTACGTCCTCTTTGAGGACAACTCACAGGATCCCACTTCACAACCCAGAGCACAAAGGAAAAGTGTAACTTTTCCACATTTTCATCTCCGCCTTCCTTTCACTGCCCAACTACTCATCCTCTTCTGAAAGGACAAGGAGAAAAAGTCAGCTTTAACAACCTTAAGCCGTGATATTCAGAGCTTTCAATCAAACGCTAAAGGTAACCATGAGGTTCGACTATTCTGGAGTAAAACAGCCATTTCCCAGTTGCTCATCGAGGCCTGAACTGTCCCAAATTTCTGAAAAATCCCCCCCCCCCCTTTTTTTTCCTGTGTCTCAGTTAGGGGGCTGGCTTTGTCTTTTCCAATCCTCTTTCCATTCAGGGAAGCACTTCCTAGCAGGGAAGGAGTATTTAGGAAGAAGACTGGCAGACTGCTATGGAAATCGAATACAACGCTGACCAACAATTCACATGCAACACAGCAAAGCATGGACGTTTGCTCAAAAACCAAGTCCTGGTTTGGGGTTTTTTTGTGTGTGGATTTGGATTTTTTTTTTTGTTTTGTTTGTTTGTTTGTTTGTTTTCTTATTTTATCAAAGTGACTCTTGTATACCAAGGCAGGTATTCCCAACAAATAACGGCAACGAATGCCATGACAAAAATATGGTGGTACAGCGAAACTGGTAAAGGCAAGGTAAACACCCACTAATGAGCGCACAGAAAAGAGGAGAAAGAAAGAGGGATTAATCAGTGCAGGTAGAGTCAAGAAAACTTTTTCTGAACAATCTTCCTGTATTAAAAAGAAACCAATTATACTTGCACATCACTTGCAGAAAATTTTAATAATTTGCCAAATATACAGCTATTAGAATTACCCTAAATATCACTTATAATTAAGTTACAAAAGTTGGTAGATAGCATAGTACAACGTTCTATAAAATAAACGCATGTAATATTAACAATACCCCCTGCGGTCCGATCATGGCAAAAAAATAGCAAATGAAATTACAAACACATACAAATTAGAAGAGATGGAGTGACAGCTTTAGACACTTGAATCAAAGAAACTGAGACCAGACTAGACCAGATACATTCATCCATCGAGCATAATTAATGCAGAATTTTAGATTTTAAAAACAATTAACAACACAACATCAGGCGCAATTTCACATGCTTTCAGTTATCTTCCAGTACAGTTCCCAGAGTAATAAAGTGCCTTTGTGCACTCTAGTTCCATTTACAGTCAGGTGCAACACACATCATATTTGGAAGTTACTTTGTAAGTCACTTTTTTTAAAAAATAAAGGAACTATTTGAACCAATGTAGACAATTCAAACTAAGGTGGTTTTAAAGTACCTTTGTTCCGACTATTTCCTGTTGAATGTTGTATAACAAATTAAACTCCAAATACACGGGGCCCTTCTCCACTAAACAAGACTACAGTAAGATATTTATTGAAGTGTGTTTTCCACTGTACAATCCTTTGCTTTTCTCATCTTCCCCCTTTCAAACACTGCTCAGTTACATTTGTCCTTTGGATGACCACCTGCTCTGCAGCTTGCATTCGTAGATTGCCGTGAACATGGAAAATGGGCAGTATTTTGCCTGTGGCTACAGAGAGGAACGTACTTCACAGACAACATCCTACAGCGGTCTGTTGTAACCTGATGAATATGCATGGCATATTCTCCCTGCGAGACACCCGAAGACTTGCAGCCTCTGGATCTTGCCAGTAGCCGTTACCTGCACTGCAGAACTGACCGATGTCCTGCTCAGGGCTCCTTATGGACTTTCACCGCTTCCCGCCACACTACCTTCTTAAACTCAAACCTCAATATTAACTTGCAGTAAGAAAAGGAGACCTTCAGGCAGTTTGGCTGTCACTCACCGTGCCCCCGAATCGTCCTCTTCCAAACACAGCTGAAGAAGTTTCATAAAGCCTATGACCCAGTCCCCCACCGAAGCATGCTCTCCACTAACATTCTGCTCCTGCTCTTTCATGGGAAAGAGCGCAAAAAGGAAACCCCATTTCCCATAGTATACGAGGCTTTGACGGTGTTTTCCAATACCTGCAGGTACTATAAGTAAAAGCAGTTACGGGGCACATAAGTTTTTTAAGAACTAAAAATTTCACTTTAAATCATTCCACAATGATGCTACAGCAGGTTACCAGTGGCAAGGGCCGAAGAAGGCACTCGGGAGGAAAGCTTTCTTAGAGAAAAAAAATTAGGAGGGAGAATGAACAACTGATCATAACTTTAAACAGCAGGTGCGGATGCGAGTGTCTGCCCTTCCGCTGTCGTCCTATACTTGCTAGTACTTCACACCATGAAGGGAGAAAACAACTACAATGATTTTAAGTTCAGGCTGTGAACACCCCCGCCTGACACGGCCAGCACAGGCGATGCCTTCCCTTCGCCCACGGCTGCTGTTAGATCTGAAAAAGCCCGTTTAAAATACTGCATAATCCAGACTCGGATCAGCAGGAGCTCTCTGCAGGTGAGGAATTTTTACTGGGGCTCTAGCTGTACAATACACTGACATTACTTAAAATATCACGTGCACTGAAGTATTTCAAGAGCGTATGCACTCTGTTAATCAAACCAAAGGGAATTAGTGATTCCCTAATCTACCGAGTACTTTAAAAGTTCTCCATGAAACTGTAGGGTTATGGACAAGAGCGGTCTGACTATGCCTTACAGCAGGAAAAAAAATGGAAAACGGTACAAGTTTCATGTGAATCACAACTATATGTAAAGTCTCCGGTTTAGTTCATAAAATAATTTGATTAAAATATTTTAAACATCTCATAATGGTATAATAATTTCCAATGTAATTTATGCAACAAATTCCACCCATATCCAAAAATACCATATATGTAAATGCTTTTTTATAAACCTTTATACAATTCAAGCTCTCATTAGGTAAGCCTATACACAATCCTCACAATCGCCTAGGCAGAAAGTCTTCAGAAAAGTATATCCTCAGCGGGTGCATGAACGACAACGCTTCCATGAATCTTCCCTTTTGACAATCGATGCTGCTAAATCAACCTCTTATTGCTTAAAATCAAAACGGACGGGTTTCTTCAATGGCAACAGCGCCCAGATATACCACACCAGCCTGGGGAAGGGACCTGCTCGCAGCTTCATGGGACACAAACACCTGTAAGCCTTGTTACCATTTCTGTGAAGATTTCCACGTAACTGGCACCTGTCCTGTACGCTTCGTACAGAGAACAAAAGAGGCATCGCAGGGCGGGAGGGAGATCGATGGCAACGCATACGTTTAGTGACCAGCGTCTCCCTCTTCATCTTCTAATTAATCCAGTAATACGTTTAATGATTTCTGTGACATTTCTGACATCTCCAACCACAACTGCCACCAATCTGATCAGACACAAGACAATACAAACACCAGATCTAAAATGTGCAAGAACAATGTGAATGTAACACCTTTGCAGGCTTAAATTCACAGCTGGTACTACGCCAACACACCTCTACAGCAAGCTTTATTTATACAACTTCCAATTAAAAATACTGTTATCTCTCAAGCTACATTTTAAATTAACAGAAATACATCCATAATAACTACCGGTAAAAAAACATGATAAAATTACTTTTTTTTATTCAAAATATTCTGACAGTTTAACAATATTCCAGGTGCATTACAAACACTGCCATAGTCAACACAACAATCAATACTTAAAGAGCATTCAAACACTGAAGACGTATATCTCAAAGCAGAGACAGGAGAATGCACTTATACTAAGAGCACACAGGTCATTTTCCAATAACTGACTTCTTTGAGGCAGATTTCTGATTTCTCCGGCACAGAATGGATTAAAATCCAGAAGAGATGAATTACAGAGGACAAAAATTCAGATGTATAAATGTTTCCCCAATATTTTCTATAAAACATTGTGAATTTATCATACCAGGCCACTACAAGCCTAGACTACTCTAGTGTTGACTATTTACGGGACAGAACAAAATCATAACAGAGAAGCCAGCGCCAAAGCAAACAAAACGACAAACTCTTCCTAGAATATGGCTTAAATTAGTTCACAGAGAGTTGGGAATATATTAACTATATGATGCAATGAAAATACCAGGTAGAAAAAATACTTTATCTTCCTGATATTTCCCCCCTCAGCCTTCACCATAATTTGCATAAAAATTACAACAAAATTATACTGCCCCTCCTGCAAGCGTCTTTTCCCATGCTTCAAAAACATGATGTTACTAACAGATTGGTTTCGTTCTTGAATGTGTCGGCCAATATTAGCTCTAAAGTTTAAACAACGTAGTTCTACACATAATACCCTGTTTCTTCCAATTAACCCAGGTTCTCAAAGAGCTAAAATTTTGGCTTTATTTAAAACGGCGTATTTGTTTGAAAAAGTATGTCTCTCTTTCTGATATAGAAAACACGTGCCAAATCGAGAACTTGCAAAGCCGTGTGCACAGTGCAGAACATCATAGAGAGCAGCAAGGCCAGTGCCACACTGAATCCACATCGAAAAGATGTACATTTCCAGTGACCAAATGCATTCTGAAAGTTTTACTTCTGAGGCTTGCTTAAAGCATTAGAATCCTGCTCTATGGATGGCAAGACTCCTCCCTCCCGATTTTTCATATAGCTGACTATTTAGGCATGGTAGGACAGCCACGTACACGGCATACAGCAGAGACACACCAAAAATGCTTTGGATACATCAACCTGATCTCAAATATTCCATACGAAAGCTTTAAAAAAGAAGGAAGTGGGACAACTTTCAAATTACACAGCTTGCCTGGGTGTCATTAAAAAAAAAAAAAACAAAAACAAAAATAATAATAATAAAAAAAAAACAACAAAAAACAAACCAGAGAGCCGGCTTTAGCCCAGGGTAAGAGAACCACAACTCCATTGCGACAGCCAAACGGAGGTACGTCTGGTTGCTCCAGGGCTGAACTGGATCTTCTCGCAGTAAAGGGTCCTTCACCTGTATCGCTCCTCGTCATTTCCAGTCGGTGCTCCCCAGCGGTGGAAATGTGAAACACTTGTTGCAAAAATACAAGCGGGCAAACGGCTAGAGGAAATCTGTGTATGTTTACTCAAAATGCTTTGTTTCCCCATTCAATTAGTTTGCTTTTAAAAGCAATGTTTTTGGAGAAGGGCCATCAGAACAAAGGAGTGAGGCATTTTCCCTTAGTCACAACATCAAACACTCCATTAACAGATTGACTTAATCTCCTAAACCAATTAGTTCCTGGAACATCTCACATTCTTTTACTCTTCCTTAGAAACAAACAGTTTCTCTAGCAGTTGTGCAGTTTAAGCCTGTTACCATATTTTACTCCAGCGTTTTCTTAGCACCTCAACGCAAACTATGTCGTAGCTTGTCTGTGGTGAACATCAGCTACCGTCAACCACCATGCGGGGAAGCGCCCACACCAACACTGAGATAACAGCAATATCCTCCCATGACATTGAAAAGCACTTTTTGATACGCTGGCTTCCAGGTTAGCCTACTGACTCAGAACGGGGTTTCTCTCCAAGTAGGGTGAACTCCAGTTATTTAAATACAGTAAACACAAGAGGGCAGTACCGAGGACGTCAATCCTGCACTTCATAGTTTTCAGTCCATTTTCTAAAAACCTGTTAATGGAGATACGGCTCAGTGTCAAGGCTAAGTGGGCAAATGTTATCTACGCTAAAGTCGTTATGGGAACTAACATAACCCTTGCTTTTTGTACAACTGTACTCCTTGGATTTAGGCCAACCATATGCATTTCATCCTCCTAATTTACCTATCCTGCTTAATCTCAAGTATCTTCATCCTTTCACACTCCCTAATTAACTATCAATTATTTTCCTGAGTGAGATTATAAAAAGTTAAACCCTTCTACCAAAAGTACAAAGACAAATAAAATATAGAACAATACAAACCCAGTTATACAGCATTACAAGTGCAGAAATTCTTCATGTTGTTGCTCTTCTTTATCATTGGCCCCCAGTAAAAACCATAGCAAAGAATTTAGTTATCCAAAATATTTTGAAGTACTGTGATTAAATTCTTCAGACCATAAATGTAGCCCTCATCCTTTGTGTTGCTAGGAAACACATGAGCAAAATCTATCATTCGGACTTCTACGTTTGCGCTTTCCTTGATCTCCGCTGGCATGTGACAGAAAACTTTTTCCAGTTGGGGTATAACGTTTCCGTTCAGATGCTCTTGTGTAATGCACGTGCTGCTTTTCCACATGTTGTCTTGCTCCAAGTTTTCAACTTTTAGTGAGAGTTGACTGTGGTGCCTCTTAGAGTATGCCTTTTTGTGAAGTGCATAAAATTTGGACAAGCCTTTACTTACAGAGGCCTCAATTTTTCCATTCTCTGTAGAATTTATTACGTGAATATTATTATTATACTCCAGTATGTCTCCTCCTGATAACAGTCTTTTGGGCACTACTCTCTTCTCTGCCAAGGTGACATCACTCAACCGCACGGTTGTTGCCTGACATGAACCTTCATAAACAAACAGTAACGAGCTTGCATAAAAGTTGAGCTGCTTCTGGCCCTCGAACCACTCCAAAATTTTTTCAATCTTTTGGATGCTGGCAGCTATTGCGTCTTTTCTCAAGCAGTACCCATTGTGGAAAAACTTTGAGATGCCTGCAAGAAATGGGCACATTTGGGGATTATTTTCACCTCTGAAGAGAAGAAATCAAATAGTTTTCATTTCTTTCAGGACAAGACCAGTTCTTGATTTGAAGAAACAGACAGCATTCACATAGGTTCCTTTCAGGCAATTATTAACTAAATCAGAAGTGAACCGAGGAACTCTGATACCTTCAGTCACCTCCCCCGTATAAGGCCGGCTGTGTAATACTACAAATTGAGCTTGGATTGTAAAGAAAATTAATTAATCGATGTATCAATCAAACCGTTGACGAACACAGTTCCTGCTCCCCATATCATTTTAGCAAGCATCTGGACAGTTTTGAGCAGGGACCCATTAAATTCTCCACGGATAAAGCAGCTCAAGCAGCAATTTATCATGAGTGACAGAGCTGACAAGTTGGTGCCAGCTCAAGAGGGGTGTGTTTGTGCATGTGTCCTTCTGTCTCTCGGTGGGGGGGAGATGAACTAGTTTGAAATAGTTACCACCACCAAGCAGACGTACAATGGTAGCATTTTTATTTATTGCTGATGTAGAGCAACATATGGATTGACTTCGACCAAGAAGGTCTTTAACTGGAAGATGCATTTGCAGTAGCCTTCTAACTAATTCAGTTACTTTCTAACTAAAGATAGGATATATTCACAAAAGACAACTAGAGATAAAAATATATATATTACAAAAACATTTTAATAGGTCTAAAAGTTTTCTATTTCATCACATTCTCAAAGCTACAAAGAATTTGAATTCTACCACTATCACCCCTTTATTAGAGTAAAAGACATGTGATGAGGCAATTCCTACAGACTACACCGCTGTTAAAGTCAACTGCACACTGAATTTAGGATCAACAGGTAGTTCAAATGATACAGGAGACTGGTAAAGACCCATCCGGCAAGAGGAGAAAAAGGGACCTTTAAAATGGGAAGACACAGACTACTTTTTCCATACAGTTCTATAAATGAGTAAAGAAATGAAAAACACCCAAGAGCACCAAGTTCTGACACAGAAATTCCCTTACCGTCCTTTACTGTTTCCTTTGTCAAGCTCCTTCCGTAGTGCTGGTTTTGCGTCTCATAGCTGTCAGAAGAGACATGGTAAACCTGCAAGAAACAAGGAGGTAGCTCTGTGCTTATTTCAAACCACCAGTATTTCTGCAGAGCTCTGAGACACCTTGCAGACAGGCAACAAAAATCCTTGGTACCATTTATCCCTCGCATAGCTGTAAGTCACTTGCAGCGGTCAGCACTGCCCTCTAGTGCTCTGATCTGCAAAATCCTCCCCCTTCACATCTCGGGGTCCAAGCTACAGCTTTCCTGCATTGGAAAGACATCATTATGTTGGCAAAAAGCACTGTAGGCATTAGGGGAAAGCATCTTAAATGGCACCTGCCTTACAAATCAGTGCTAAGACTTGAAACTGTCGTACTCCTACCATAGTTACTTTGCAGCATATTAAATCGGTAAAACGTAACAGGCTCAAAAATTCAATGCAATGATTTTGTGGTTCTTAAAACTATAAAAATATTAAGCACAGCAGCAAAACAATAAGAAATACTATGATGTGACCAGGAAGGCCCAGCTCCATGAGAACCATCTGAAACTATAATCGTTGGCACAAATGAGGTTATACTAAATAAATGACAGCAGTCGAGTGAAAGCTTGGTTCCAGCACTGATAGTGGTATATCAGCTCTCGCCTGAAAGGGAGGCAACTCAAACGGGTGCAGTTTTGTCCATATCAGGAATCGCACAAGCTTAACAACTTAATTCAAAAATGTTTTACAGAGAGACACATTTTCTCTCTAACTGAAATAATTTCCATAGCAGAAACGTGCCAGCCAGCCAGGCCCAAGTCTAATTTGTTTATGAGAGTGTAGACAATTCTTATTTGCAGAAATAATGGTGTTACCAAGCAGGCAGTTGCCTCTGGCAGAAACTCTGCGCTTGGCACTCGTTCAGACCACCCAACCCTGCGGCACCCATCCTGGCTGTGGCGCTCTGCCCTCCCTTCACCCGCCGTAAAAAGAGAGGATCCCACGGAAAGCAAGCTGGGGCGCACCAGCGAGGTGCCTGCCCCTGCCCCCCTCCTTTGGGGACTTTTTCTTGCTGTAGCCCACAGAGAAAGCCCAGGACACGGACACATCAGCGCACAAGAAAGAGTGGTACCTGAGCAAGAATTAAAAAAAAAATAAGAATTCTATTTCCATTGCAGCCCCCCACCCCAAAACCTCTCTCCCCCATCCAAACCACAATGAGCACAGTATGAAAACACGGGTCCAGAGCTCCTGCAAAGTAGCTGGGAAGAAAAGTCTCAAATAGCTCTTATTTTGACAAAAAGATAGAATTAATTAAATTCAGGTTCCCCAAGGAACTTATAGTGTGTGGAAATTGATTTAAGTCATCAACCATGAATTGAAGGGGCAGTAAATAATTCTGGTTATACTAAAGAAATAACAGTTGTAAGCCTGAATGTTTAAATTCACTTGGTAGCAGAGGCACTCCCCACTGTTATGATTCCTATTCCCACTGTTATGATAGTTACAGAAACTGAGGCCCTGATACCTACAAATTGCATAGGAGAGGTAAGGTATTCTAAAACAGCATCTGGCAAGTGTGATCTTGGTCTCATGAAAACAATAATTTTTCCCCACTTTTTTTTTTTTTTTTTTTTCCCCAAAGCACATAAAAGAAGTACAGCGTACAACAAATGAACCCAGAGGTTACTTATATAAATATTTCAGGTACCGCAGGGACTTTCAAAAACATACAAAAAGTTTCAAAAACTTTTTAAATTTAAACAGCCACAAGCCAAAGGTAATTAAATAAAGCAAGAATTAAAAAAAAAAAAATTGCTTAGGAAGAGGATCAAGAGTCCAACGACTACAGCTAAGTTTTCATTAGCTGAGTCTTCGTTTTAATAATATGAAATGTTCTCGTTTAGTCGGTCTAGGGGCAGCTTCCACCACACACCAGCACTGCAGCACACATTTCTGAACGAATTATCTTGTTTACCAGAACCTCATCTCCTCCCCCGTAGGAGCTAACAGTTTTTGTGACATGGGCACTTGCTCAAAAATGCTGATTAAGATCTGCAAGCTCATTTTGTTTTCCAAAGAAATGCTGGAGCAGCACATAAGCCCCCTGTGCTTCTGAGCCAGGTTTCCTGTGAAGCCACCCTACCTCTTCTCATAATTTGCACAAAATCATTCCCCGCAAATGGCTTTCTGCATAGTTTAAAAGTACCCAGCCAGATGTGCATGTTTTGCATTAACAGTGCGTTTTTAACTATACAAAATGGTCGACGACAAACTACCAAGTCCCACACGCATACCAACAGCATAATGCATATATTTAACTATCTCGCAAACAAGGAAAGACTCAGAATACCCTTGGTTACCAGTGGGCTTGGCTGCAGACAATAGCATTGAAGGGTAACATAGATCGGTAATCATGAAAGTATTCTCCATGGTAGCCAAAGAGCTGTCTCTTAATACTGCTTCAAGCCTTTTCTCAACTGCAAGGAAGTGACTCTTTGAAACAATCCAGGAAAACCTCAACCAAATCCAAATACACTAAGCCCCACGCTGAAAGCAGAAGAACAGAAAGCCAAGTTCAAACAGAAATAATCTTTCACCAGTTCTTGCTTCACCCTCACCTACCCCCCAGAACACAGGGGTGGCTGTGCTGTAGTAGCAGAAGACTAAGGTCAACTTCCTCGTTTATGGACCTCTTGCTTCACTGTGCTTTTGTTCATGCTGTCACCACTACTAATCTACTACTAACCCTTCCCAAAAGGATATCTGCCTTTGAACCACCTCTTCCTGCATCCCTGCTGATGCAGCTGTCTGTACTAGCCCATTTCTGTCAAAACGACAAGTCCAATAAGTCACCTCTGTAACCTTAACAACGGCCAAGACATTATGAGTGCAAGACAAAGAAAAAGGCAAAGAAACATTCTTACTAGGCAAGATCAGAGCTGTTTTTACTGACACTGCGGAGGCTCCTCCTTGTGCCTACAAGCAGCTCCCATTTGGGGAGGTTTCTGCATAAACAGAACTGGAATCCAGCATGCTATCCAGCATTTTTTTAATTATTAGTAGTAGGGACTCTGTGTGGGCAGCACATCAGAAAATACAGATTAACTGTCGAGCAAAATCTTTGGACTTTCTCAACTTGCACTTGGCTTTTGTTTCCCCACAAGGTGTTAAGTTCTTGCTGCTTGCATACACACACGTGTTTTTGTACCCTTTTTTCAATTACGGTTAGTTCTTCTGACGTTCTTCAACTGAGGGAAACTTTGAACTAAAATAAAACGTTGGTCCAGTGTGGCCTTCAAAAAAGCAAAACCCTTGCAAGATCTCAACAGTGAGATACAGAGTTTGAAAACCTTGCAACTGCAGCTTCAGGACATGAAGCTGAAGACCAGATTGAGGAAAACGAGTATCAAATGTTACGTAATGTTATTTACAGTAATTCAGTACGGAATTCCACGGTGAGGCAGAAGAATATACACTGTTCAAACACTTATCTGTGGCAACTCCCCAACTTGCAGAAAGTAAAATTTAAATATATATTAATTAAGACTAGCCTGTTTGGTGGCGATACTGCTAGCACAAAAAAATATCTCTATTAAATAACTTGCAGAGCTCTTTCACATCTGCATAAACATATTAACTAATCTGTATCACTGAAACTCAGGGAAAAAAATATTTTGAGCAGGCGCGCGCAGTACTCTGCAGTCCTGCTGCAGAGCAAAGGCCAACTCGACTGCACGCACGGTACGGACTCATGCGCCGCAGGCACTGCTACGCACTAGGAGGTGCCTGGGAAGCAGTCTCCCGCGGAGCTCCTGGTGCCCATCCTGGCTCCCTCACATGCCCCGCGAGGGCAGCCTGGGACCTGCTGCTCTTCTAAGCAAGGACACGGAGATTAGATACACACACTCCGATGCTGAGACATCCAGACTTCAAAGGGCCAAGGGCTGAGCTGTCCACCCCTTGTATTTTTTCCATAAATACAGGAAATAGAGTCACCCCTATTTTACACTCATGCAGGTAAGAGCAAGCAAGCGTTTAAATATTACACAGAGTTTTCTGTTTACAGCGCTCGTAACTGGCACCTGAAGGTCAGTACCCAGCCTGCTGCCAAAACTGGAGCCAAGCCAAAAGCAGGGGGTAAGCAGGCAGCACCCCAGCTAGCCCGAGGACATCCAACAACAGCATCAGCCCACCACCTTCATGGGGGCAACTCCAGCGCCAGGCCAAGACCCATAACCGGGTACCTTTTGCCTGGACCTCACAATTGTCCCTATATAAATATATGTTTCCTCACAATTGTCCCTATATAAATATACATTTCCTTCATCTCTGAAGATGCCAGGTTTCTCTGCAGTCCTGTGATCTCTCAGGGACTGATCCTGCCACAGTGGAAGACTTAAACACGGAGTTTTAAGAAGCCTTATTTTTTTCTTTTACCAAAAGAAAGTAAAAGAAGGATTTGAAGAAAAAAATAAAAAAGGGAGACATTTTTTAAAACACATTCTCTTATTTGATACTACTGCTTTATATGCTAGATATATTTTAATGCTATAACACTATTACTGCTGCTGAGAGCATGCCCATTTATCTAAATCCATTTATCTAAACACTTCCTCCCCCCTTTTAAAAAAAAAAAAAAAAAAAAACACCACAAAAAAGACCCTTATGTTGTTGCTGCTAGACCACAAGTGACGAAAGTACACACATCCCTGCTTGCTGCTGGCTTGAAAATTCAGCACAGGAAGGATGCATCCCTGCTCCCCCATTTCTGAGACTATACTTATATATTATTCTATCTGTTTTGCCTCTTTGTCCTTCTGGTATTTGACAGAGTGCTTTACATGATTAAGTATACCAAATGCTCTGTCAAACAATATAAAGTTTTAGTAAGGTCCTTAGGTAAGTAAGTTGTAGAATGAAATGATGTTGAAACTAATTCAGTGAAAAAGCAGACTAATAATCTCCTAAATAAAAGAAACGACGACACTGCAGTTCAATCATGAACTGTTTTAAAAATAGCTTAATACATAATTTTGGACTCCCAGAACTTCTAGGGAGCCCCTCATTAGAAAAAATTTCTTTTATGCCTCCTTTTTGTGTAATAGGGGGGAAAAAAAGAGGCCATCTCTCATCTCATCCATCATCAGCTTTTTCTTAACATCCAGGAAATCTTATCAGCCATAAGGACACGAGTGGACCAGCTGTCATATACATGACAAGTCTTTTGTGTAAGGAAAAATTGCTGGGAAAAAACTGCCAGGGTACCCATCTGCTAGAACTCTCCCCAGAGGATGACAGATGAATCTCCTGAACTAAACAAATGAAGTGCTTCTGAAACACACCCTTCAATCCACTAGCACATACCGGACTCTGAGGAATTGCTGCGTTCAGTTCTGCAGCGTGGATTCGGCACTGTCAGACTGAGAGACAGATGAGCCGAACTCAACTGCAAGAACCGGGGAGTGAAAGTGGAAGGAGAGAAAAGCAGAGGCGGCCGCGGTGGAGCACAAAGATAACAAAGCCAGCACAGAGAAGCTAGCCAGAGCCCTGGTTTACAGCACATTTCAACCACTGCAGACATCTACTTCCAGACTTTTTAGGGGCTTGCTTGGTTGGAGAGGCTTTTTTTCAGGGCTTTTGGTTGGTTTCTTTGGTTTGCTGTGGGGTTTTTGTTTTGGTTTGGTTTTTTTTGTTTTAGTTTTTGTTTTGTTTTGTCTTCCTGTTTTCTTAAACATCAAAGCTTGAATTAGACTTATAAATGTAAAAAAAACCAGTTCTGGTCATTTTTTGCCATGGAAGAATATGAACACTAGATGCAGGATTTAATAGATTTATTATTCCTCCCTTCCTAAATCTTGTTATTAACACATCAGAGCTTATGAAAATCATGATACTAGAAAGGGTTCATAAAGAACTCATAAAATGGACCCAGCTACAGTCAGTTTTAAAATATCTTGCAGGAACATGTGCTGTAGATTAGGAAATTCACTTGTAAAAACAGCTTTGATGAGGTATCTGCATTACTGCATGCAATATAGTTCATCGGCACAAACAGTAAAAGTAAATGATGGATTATACTGGTAAAGTTACATAATCACCAGTTTGTGCCTTTAAAACGTGCTTCAGAAATGTTACAGGCTACGTGACATTGCAATCGAGATGTTCTGGAAGAAAAAGAAAACCAGCAGAAATCGGGAATTGTGGATTCTGAACAGATCGTGAATCCAAAATGAGATCACAACCCACACATTCTGCTTGTATTCAACAGCATACAAAATACTCTGGTTTTAATATTGCAGGCGCTGCAAAGATATTTCTTATATATTTATATGTCTACTAGTGAAACCATATTGCAACTTGTATTTTTGCTATTGGAACCGTACCTTAGTTTTCCAACTTATATTTAAACTCTCACTACTGTCATAACAAATCTACATCCTCATCTGCTAAAGAAAGGAACCTCTCCACTAGATATGAAATTGGGGGTTCAACCAATGTTATTGAAATGACTGTATTTTCTAAACGTGTTTCCATGCATTTATTCTGTCTATTCAGAGCATTAAGATGAATATAGTTTAGCACATGCCAATGCCAGAACTATGTACGTAAATCAAAGCTCTGCCAGATAGGAGACTTGCTTCTTTTAAGGACAAACCATACATATTTTATATATAAACAGATGACTGCTTATTTACCAGTGCATAAAAAAAAGCTGTATCAACGGCTTTTGGGGAAAAAACCCACTATAAATAAATTTGGGGGTAAAAACCCCCACCTATTACACATTTTTGCTTGTGTCTCTTCATGACAGCTTCTATGATACGTGCTTTAAAAACCAGATAACTCCATTTTCTATTTTTCCTGGCCCTCTCTTACTCTTCTAAAATAGAAACTTAATAAGCAAGCCCACCTCCATGTTAAAAATAACACTGAATGGAGAGATTAAAAACAAACCCCTCTGCTTTCTGAATCGTGCTGTACCATGCTTTGTCCAGCAAACACTAGCAACCCTTACCCAGCACGCTAGCTGTTACAGGCAGTAAACGCCCGTACAGGAGAGTGTTTTACGTTACGGCCAGAATCTTGCAAAAATAAAGCAAGCAGACAGGCAGAGAGCACCCCATAATCAAGAGCAAGCTGAGCAAAGAAAATGCCATGTGAATTTAGACTTTGCTAAGTGCGGTGTGAGGGGAGGAGGAACCTTTTGAATTCTTTTCGGAAAAATAACTTCCAACGTGCAATTTGGTACCAAAGGCACAAAACAAATCTCATCTAGTTAAACACCAAATGGGAAACTGCAATGCTTGGGGGGAACCATTGTTATACATACAGTTTGAATGAGGGAATCGGAAGAATTTCTGCAACGGGATAAAGGTCCCAATCAATGACAATGTTAGAAACAATAGTCACAAGCCAAAATACCGTGGAAGCAAGCATTCATTCCTTTTGCACCGCCATGAAACAAAGGATGTGAAGTACATTGTTTTACACATGAGATAAGAAAGGTTATGTAACGACATAAGCCAAATCCAAAGCTATAATCTCCAGCCTTCCTTCTCGATCTAAACTGTTTGACTGGTTTTTGACTTGACTCCCACGTTCTTTCTCATAGGCTTACATAATTACTACTCCTCCTGACCACTATAATTTATAGCTGTAAAAGCTTATCTCAAGACAGAGTTAAGGCTGAGAGCCTAGGCAATTAAGTACTAAACATTACAGAGATATTAGAATTATTTCAAACAATGGTGCAATCTGTGTGCTGCTGCTATCTAACAGCAAAGGGGAAGCTTATCAAAGTCTTCAGCTATTTATGCCTGTTGATGCAGAGCTTGAGAAGCCCTGGCTTTGCGTATGCAAGAAGGAAAACAAAAATCACATCGAAAGAAAATTATTCCTGTGCCAATCATAGCAGAAAAAAGTACTTTAAATGCATTGCACCAGGAATTCGTTACTGACATCAACACGTTTATGTTACTGATCCATAAATGTTCTGTATGGCTTTTCTTTACATGGAAGTTTTAGAGTAGCCAATACACAAACACTGAATATTCATCCTTCTCCTCACCTACGTAAGGCAAGTTAGTACAGACATCCGCAGGGCCTTATCCATCTCCCGCTAACCTTCAACTGACAGTTGTTCCTCGAGCGTGTAAGCATCAAAGAGGTTTTCTTCTAGCGGAATGCTTTTTTAAATGCAGAACGTAAGCAGCTATTTATGGCTACATGCATCACCTCTGAGAGCTAACTTACTCTTCCCTAAACAGAAAAGTTACATAAAAATTATTTTTATTAAAAAAATCCAGATGAAAAATTTGGAAAGGATACAGCTCCTTGTTAAATTATTACAAAGACTGGTTCGATATGTAAATCTCTGATAGAAGTCTAGAAGTCAAAAAAATACTTTGATAATTTGAAATATCTGCTACGGGAGAAGAATTAATTGCAACTACACTCACTTTTAAATAACTGTTTAAACATGGTCTGTCCCAACCCCTTTCTGGTATACATACCCAGAACCCAGGTTGCAAATAGATTCCCCAGAAGGGACACAGCCAAGTTAAACACTTCTGAACCAGAGCATTGTTTTGGAACATATTTCACACAACAGTTGATACCAGTACTACCAACATATTCAGATAACGCTTTATTTATGTAAGACTCAAGAGGATTGTCATTTGCCAGAAAAACTAGCCTCTGTATCTGGCATGGGACAACAGGCCAGAGCATAAGCTGAATTTGAAAACAAAACAAGTTCTTACCCTCATGCCAAGTACCAGAAAGCCAATCTCCTCCATCAGCGGGTACTTGCTGACCTGCTGCTGTATCTTCTCAGCTGAAGCATACGGATCATAGCTTTTCTGCCCTATTTTTACATCCATTATGCAAGGCTTATTAAACTTACAGGTCACATCTTCCAGTTTTAGATATGTATCTGTCAAAAAGATAAAACTTTAATAAACAGTAGGTCAAAGCAAAATAATCACATAGTTTCTGCTAAGCTTCTGTGGAGGAAAAAGAACAGTTTAAGGCTTAACATCACGTTTTTTTCAGAGTCAAATTTGTCTCTGAATGCAGACTAAATCGTGGTCATTGACACCCACAAATTCTGTTGGCATTAAATTCTAAATGCCTTATTGTTTAGAAAATTGTATACAATTAAAGCGTGCTAACCTAGCACTCAAATTCCAATTATTGCCCAGATGAAATTCATGAGTAGCTTTTATTAAGCCATTAACATACTTCAAATAGCATTAATAAGCACATACAAATGCAGGTTGCTACATGGCTGGTTTTGCAACGGAAATGGTGTTCTCCTTCTCTGTGTGAAAGGGCTAGAATTAAACCAGTGATTTTTCTTTGTGTCATTTTAAAAATGAAATTAACATTTCAGAGTCCTACCCTACAGGGGCCGAAATGCATCTCATTTTTCTTCTTTTTATCCCACTCCCATCTGTACTCATTTCTCATGGCACACCTTTTGGTGAAAACCCTCTTCAAATCTTAGGCTGCCTTTCATCCTTTTCCAAAAGTCCCTTTGGGAGGGTGGGTGGACCAAAAAACCCCAAGCCTTTGGAGTGCCTGAAGATTTCAAGGAGTATCTAAAACCCGGTCAAACTGGTTTATGCTTTTCTGCAGTGCAGGTAAGAGACTATTACCAACATGATCTGCAGCACCGACTGTCAGAACACAACAAGAAAACAACCTTCGGTAACTGCGTGACGCACAGACAGCTCTGCTTGGAGGAAGCTTGCACAGGTCTCCAGCCCTTGCCAGGGCACGGTATGCACCAAGACAACACACAGCATTAACACGTCTCATTCTTCACATCAGATTCTGCAAATCCACCTGTTATCGCTCACAAACTTCACATTAAGTTTGTTTTTCTTTCAAGCATAGCCTATTCCATTGGTGTATTTCTCTGGCTTTAAGGCAATCTGAATACACAAAACTATCGCATTATGCCCCATTCCTGCAGCATAATCTAAAATGGGATTGCCAAAGAAAGCAAAAACAGTTCAAGAGAGAAGAGGGACAAAGTGCCTTGTTTTGATAGCTGTACAGACAGGTAACGAAACCCATTAGAGTCAAGATAAAGGGAACAAGCAATGTTCCATTTCCACTTAGTAAGTAGAAACGCTTTCTTAAAGATAAGAACTGAAAGGGACTTTTTCTACTTTAGTAAGTCCTACTTAGAGCTTCAATTCTTACACCATCATGATCGAATGTCCCAATTACCTGAAGTACGTACGTATCAATCTGAAATAGGTTTGATTTAATCCTTAGATGCCTGCTTTATGTATAAATGGGTCTAAGCATATTGTTAATGTAAAGTCATTCTCAGGAAAGCATGTCAAACCACTACACTACTTAAAAAATCCAGTCTTCTACTAACTCACTGTATCAGCTTACAGTACTTTTCAATGTCCTTTGGGCTGAAGAATCAATCTAGCTACAGCAAAAAGTGTTTAATTAAAGACTAGCTCATGCATAAACCAGGTTTGTTAACTACAACTGCAGGGATATCCAACCTAAAACAACTCATGCTTAATTCTGAGAAGCCACAGGCAACAAACATACGTGGTATTTGCTCACTAGATATCCCCTGAGGAGAAGCAGGACAAATACTTTCCTTACCAGGAAGAGTATTCTGTATCACCTGAACTGCTTCTTCTATTCAAAGTTTTTATGCACAGGTCTAATTCAGTCAGTTATTAGCACAGCTTTTGCGGGGCTTTGGGGAACCACTACTGAATCCCAGGGAGTCCATATAACCTGTTAGCCTTCTGTTATTAGAACACAAACTGTAAAAATCTAAGCGTCATCCTTTGCACCTATCCTTTTTGCATATTATGGATATCACTATAATCAACAGATTCATATCACCACTCTAAAACAATCCAGAAAACGACAATTAAATGAAATTCAAAGTTTTCAGTACTTAGGTCTCAAATGCACTGAGCCAGAGGTATGCCATGGGAGGTGGGGAAAGAAAATCAATACAAAAACATCTCAGAAAATGGCTGCAGTCCTTCACCACCAACTCCAAAATGCTTTGCATTATGTTGTGAGCATCTTCAGACTCAAACTGTTACAAATACAAAATTATACAAATTGCAAGTTATCACAAATTATCCAAATTGTTTAGATGCAATATTTTTATCAACCCTAAAATATAACTGTATATAAAGTAGTGTAAAACATCTATTTCCGTAATGCAACAAAAAGTGAACCCATAAAAATAACTAGCTTAAAACGCAGAACTTGTATCTCCCAAAACCTAGCATGCTTCCCTTCAGACAACAGGCAGGCAAGATAGTCCTGCTCTTTCCATCAAAGGCATTTGTAGAGCACTCGCGGTTATCCGCTGTCCTCTACTCCCTCTGTTTAAGCACAGAGCACCAACATTCAGCACCTCCAAAATATTTAAAAGTTCTAAATATCTGTCGCTTTTTAGTTCCCCATCCATTTCAGATCTGTTAAGCTAGAATATCTCCCTTACTGACCTCCTAAAAATGTAACAATTACTATTTTTAAAAAATTAAGCATTAAAATAACATAGGCGCTAACACTGACCCTGGGAAATATTAATTACTTGGCAAAGCCTGTGAATTATCCGAAAATTACTCATCTCTCTCACACCTTTTGGAATTATTATTTAAGTCTTCATCGTTACCTAACTGCTAGCTCAGAATTAAGACTATGTTACATCTGTTCAATGCACACCCCCACTCTCAAAAAGCTTTTTGTCCTTGCGGGCAGAGTGTTACCGCCACAGAGAAAGCATTACACCATGTTCTTTTTTTTCTCATTACAGCTTCAGAAAAATGCATCAAGTGTTTATGCTTCATTTTTCCTGGCACTGTTCAGTTCCTATTTGCATTGTGTTCAAGATCTATGGTCTACTGAAACAGACCCCAAACCCACGGTATCAGAACGTATCGCAACTTTCAACAGTTACCCCTACAATATCTAGGAGCATTAAGAATAAGGCAAAGGAAGTAAGCTTCAGATTCAGATAATCGTTAGGTATCACTGCTCTACCTTTTCCAGTCAGGTGCTCTCATACTCTTTGAGGATCTGACCCCAAGTGTCCTTCTCAAGGTCATCAACAAGTCTGCAACTGAGCCCAGATAACTAGAGCGCTCTCCCTCCTCTCCTTGTTTTGTTAAACAAAAAAATTGCAGATTTTTCAAGCAGTTCAGATTTTCTAAATTATGTAGTACACGGCTAACACAACGTGCTTCTGAAAATCGTGCATCCGCCATCTAAAAATAGGTGTGCTGGTTTGGGCTCGGGTAAATTTTCTCCATGGTAGCTAGTACTGGGCTGTGTTTTGGATTTGTGCTGGAAACACTGTTGATAACCCAGGGATGTTTTCGTTCCTGCTGAGCAGGGCTTACATAGAGCCAAGGCCTTTTCTGCCTCTCAGCCCACCCCACCAGCGAGTGGGCTGGGGGGGCACAAGGGGTTGGGAGGGGACACGGCTGGGACAGCTGACCCCAACTGGCCCAAGGGATGTCCCACACCATATGGCGTCGTGCTCAGCATAGAAAGCTGGGGGAAGAAGAAGGAAGGGGGGGCCATTTGGAGTGATGGCATTTGACTTCCCAAGTCACCGTTAGGCATGATGGTGGGGCCCTGCTTTCCTGGGGATGGCTGAACACCTGCCTGCCCATGGGAAGGAGTGAATGAATTCCTTGGTTTGCTTTGCTTGCGTGTGTGGCTTTTGCTTTACCTATTAACCTGTCTTTATCAAAAAACACAAGTTTTCTCACTTTTACACTACCGATTCTCTCCCCCATCCCACCAGGGGGGAGGGAGCGAGCGGCTGCGTGGGACTGAGTTGTTGGCTGGGGTTAAACCACAACAACAGGTTAAACTAAAATCCCCTGCAGAGAAAATAATTCATAAGGATTTTTGTATCTTAGCTTTGGTAGATAATCCTGACTATATATTTCACGGATTTAAACAAATCATTCCTCAGAGACTTGCCTTCCCCCTTTCTATTTTTCAGTGGCAGGGAAGGAGGCAGGAAGATGTGGCCTGACATATTATTTACATATTTTATTACAGTCCCAAAGGAGACAAACCAAAAGACCACCAAAGTTCAGCAAGTATGCATGGCATGAACCACTGCAGACTTCAGCACATATATGTTGATGCATTCAGTCCTCACTGGAATCAGAAATGACAAAATAACTTCAGGCATCTGATTTCTTCTCATAACTTAAAAGACACCTCTCAAAACATATGAATAAGGAGGGAAAAGCCTCAGTTGCTCCCAGCAACAAGGGAAGAAAAGAAAGGTTTGAAGCTGGCCTATATTTATCTCCCCTGTTCTCAGTTTAGGCAACAAAAATTAGAGCACAGTATGAAATGAGCAGCACTAAAGCTATGTAACAAAAATATGCAGGGGCAAAAAGTAGGCAGCAAAAAGCAGAACTCTCAGCAGGAGACACAAAAAGCTTAACATGGCTTCTACATCTTTATAACAACTTTTCCACTTCCTTTTTAATAAACTCCAAATGGCCACAATGCCAGTTAACCTGAAGTTCAAATCAAGTTGTCTCATTCCATTTTTAGATTAGCTTAGGGAGATGGAGAGTCATCCACCTCTAACTTCATCTCCTGTGCAGTAGTACTAGGTATGCGTTTTCAGCGCAACAGGACAGTTATTTTACAAATTTTATTGATACTGTGGATATCAGTCCATCTCTTCTGTCACACTTCCTATATTCTCATTTACACTTAATACATCCCTTTAGCTAGCAATTTCACCCACTCACCTACGTTTTCAGCATAGAAGACTGATGCTTCTCCCTAAATATTTCTCTGAGAAAATACACCCCTTGTGTTCTCCACCTTACTCACCGCAGTTCCTGCTTACCTGTCACATGGTAACTCAGAGACGGTCACAGATCAAGTTCCGAGTGGTCCCAAATTAAGTTACTCTCGTTTTTTTCCTACCACAAGCCTACAATTCTCTTCATGTCTGTATGAACCTACTCAAAGTCTCAACCCTCTACCCAGGGTAACAATATGATGCTACACATATAAGACAGCATTCACCGAAGAGCCCTCCTTCTTCCTTATCTCTTAAATAAAAGAACTTCGTATGAAACAAGGACACCAATGGCCATCCTCTCTCTGCCCTGGCAAACCAGGAAAGCTGTTGCTCCTGCACACACACACTCATAAAAAAAATCTGTATGTTTCAGAACATGCAGCAAGCACAGTTTGGTAACTGATGGATTGTTTAATTTAATTTTTGGCTTTTTAGAAGTCACCTATGCCCGGTTCAGCAACAATAAGGAATTATTGGGTTCACTACTCAGAGGCTGTATGGAGCTGTGTCCTCAAAGTCTGTAGAGCAGTGACTGCCAGAGGAAAGGTCAGGCTTCCAATGTTAAGACTGCAAAAACCTACAAATACATCCTCAATCTACATTTAAGAACTAGATACCTTTCTAGCACCTAGATTCCCTCATCTAATGTCACTAGGACATATGACAGCAGCCAAGCATATTGTTCAATCTTGTGAACCAGAGCTTAATCCGCAGCTAATATGGGGGGACAGGTAACAAACCCATCCCCAATTTCCCCAAAATAGCCTCTCCAAGTCCCTCCCTCCCTGTGGTTACTTCCCCTCTTCCTATTTTTCTAAACTTGTTTTCCTACTTTTTATGCGGTCTAAATGCAACACTGCTGGTTCTTTCCACCTCTGGCACCAAGTACCGCTGCACACACACAAATGCATTTTCTGCATGTACAAAACAGAGGTTTTCCTTCGCATCTGGCATTAGCAAAACTGCATTTGCAAATGCCTGCTAAACAACAGATGACTTCCAACATGAACGGCTCACTCCTTAGCTTTGGACGTACCCAGCACACTTACGTTCTGTTACGTTCCATCATCTCCAATGTATTTGATTTCTGTCAAGACTACACAAAACTCATTACTTTACAGATAACAGAGCTGGCAATGGAGTGTTTTATTTGAAGCCCCACCATAGCTTTCTATGAAGAGGGCTCCTGATAGTGCACAGTCTTCTCAAGAAGCAAAACAAACAAAGTCGTAAGTTACTCTTCCTTTAAACAGTTATTCCTATGTCAGGACTACTGGTGGAGACCTGCCAAAATTCAGCCCCATGGTGCACAGTGCTAGTGAATTCCCAAAGTAAACTAGGGATGTGTTGAATTACTGTATCTTGGCTAGACCACATATTTTTACGTGTTAAGATCCTACTGTGAGTAGAAAAAATTGATTTGCAATTTGGAGGGGACATTAAGTGAGCTCCATGACACACACAAAATTATGAGGGAAAGAAAAAGATAGCTCTGGTAGAGCTATTTGAGTTAGTGCCAAATATGAATGTGTGAAGGCAAATCTGAGCCAAGAAAGTGCTGGGTACTATCACAATCCTCCCTGCATTTCTTTTCACAGAGTTTAGATGGTGTCTTTGGACACTGTCTCACCACTCTCTTTGGAAAACAAGTCTATCAAGTGACAGCATAAGCAAAAGAAGACAGAGTTATATTAAAGGAGCACAGCATCTGGTTTTGGTGCTCATGTATTTAAACAGACTCAACAGCATCCTTCAGTTTCTGTATGTTCCAGAAGCTCCATTTCCCCAGTGTGAATAAGAAAAGTCCCCACAAGAAAAACTAGTTTCTGTTTTAAATACATCAATAATATCTATTCTCTCTTGAAGAGACAGTCTTCCAATTGTCCTCCCAAAATACCTTTTTCTTCCTGACTCCTGACATGTTATACAAACACAAAGTTAAGATACCAGAGCTTTGTTCCACTCAAACCGGTAACAGAGGGTGGCAAGCAGAGCTCCCCAGCAAGGCACCTGCTGAAATAACTGCTTTGTATGATATGGCATAGTGATGAGATCCAACCTCTGGAGATGCAGCAGCAGATTCCAGTTTGAACGCCTCCCCTTAGGCCCCAACCTATCCATTTTTTCTTCCTTTCATACCCACACAGCACCTGCCTCTTGCTCTGATGGCCTGACCAGACATAAACATGCAACAAGCCCGCTGCTCTGACATGACCCAGACCAGAGCAGCACCTCTGCGGCAATACACATCACATCCAGCTACTCAGGAATGTGTCCTCTATAAAGGACCGTGCCCATCTGCCCTGGGAGGAAGACCCCAGAGACTTAATCCAGCCAGAGGACTGCAAACTGAAACCAGTTGTTACAGGGAACATTAGTGGTTTACAAAACAACTCAAAAACACCCTACAGAGCTCGCAACTGCCAAAAATCAGTCTCCAGAAGATTTTTCCAGGAGGTTTGGATTAACAGATAAAATTAGAACAGTACCATTTGGTGCAGTAGGTGGTGACCAGACACCGAAGTATTTTGGCAGATATTCCCGCAGCTCCAGAAGAATGCTGTCGCAACAGTCAGAGTCATAAACCTGAAATAAATTAGGGAGGGGTGGAGAGATCAGTTTAAAACATTCGTTTTATACTTCCAGTTGTCCCATAATTATAATTTCTTACAGTCTTTGTTTTCATATGTTTAAGATCTCTACTTTATATTTAAAAACATACACGATGAAGATGATAATTATCACAGTCCAACATGAATGAATTGTATCCTTTCTTTCAAATTTTAAAGTGGAAAAGATGCACCAACTCTAACTAAGAATAATTTAGGGTGTAACTCGAATAAAAATCTAAACTATAATTGTTAGCATCAAAGCCTATTTAGCAAAAAGGGCGTTCTCCCATCCTGGACCCAGGACTGTATAGGATCACTACATTGTATCATATATCCTAAGCTTTTTAAGTTATATCAGGTAAAGTATGCACAAACCCAGACTGGATAGTATTTCCTCATTTCCTCCAAAACAACTCATCCTGTAACTACATCACACAGACAATGCACAGTTCAAATATATTTCTTTTTATTTGCTTTAATGCTTTCAACATTTTTTTCAACTTCTGCAAGAAAAACACAGATTGGGAAGAGCAGCTGGCTGATACTCCTGAAGGAGTAATTCTTTGCAGAGTTAAAACGAAGCCTTGGATGCTATCTGCTATGGAATTGCATGACTGTCACCAGCTTGCGGTGACAGTGGTGGTGTTAAGAGGGTTTCAAAACCATTCCCTTGACCAGAGTCCCCACAGCCCACCTGAAGATCTAGTTACAGACACACGGGATAGCCTACAGCATGGTTCAACATGCTTTGCAGGCTAAAAGATCCATATCCACACAAGTACAGGTTACAATGATTATTATTGCATTTAGGAACCAGCTCACCCTAATCCCCTTGCAGCTGTCCCAGGTCTGACGCTATCGGACTCGTGTCCTGTCCCTCAGCCCTGCAGCGGCTGCACAGCAATGCCCACAGACGCTGCACACGAGTGACCAAGGCAAGCTAACAATTCTGCTTTTACTTCAGTACGCAATGCACGGGAGTGCAGCAAGAGCCCGCTGCAAAGTCGGAAGCAATGCAAAAAATTATTTAAGGTGTTAACAGAGCTCTACAGAGCTGGCTCAGCTCGTTGCTTCAAGATCCACATTTAACCACGGTGGGAGAATATCTTGCAATGGAAACTACAAAGGGTAGGTATGGCAAAATACAGGCCCTTAGCGCTGTCGTATTAATACATCTAGGGAGGAAAAAAAACCCAGACCTGAAGTCCAGCTACTATTTTCGAGCATCACGGCAAGCCTCGGCTATGATCACCGATGCCGTGTAACTCTAGACAGAGCCTCATGCAGCAGCATAATGTTAAAATTAGTGCGGGTTTGTGCTAAATTTAGGTTTCATCGCAGAAACCTCAAACTGGGCAAACTGAAATCCCCAGTGTGCTTCAAATGCACGGCGTTGTTCCATAGCCCTTTAGGCACATCTAACACGGGGCTCTCTTGGACTTGTACCAGCCACAATTCTGACACCTTTATGCCAGCACTGTTACTGGGCAGTGACCAAGACAGTGATACAACCAAATCCACACCAACTTTACACTAGAGCATTTAATTTGACCCATTCCTTTAACTAGCTCACGCTATGAGCCCCATTTTAAAGATGCTAAGGAGGGGGCTGAATCCTCAAAGCTCAAACCACACAAATATGTGCACAGCGTGATGCAAGACACCGACGTACACCTACCACCGCACCCTCTCCTGCTGCTGTTGCTATCTTAAGCATACAAAGTTGCTGGGTGCGTATCTTACAAGTCACAGCGTCACATCACAGGGCATTGATCTCTTTCCAGAGATGTCCTGGTTTGTCAAGCTGGCATGACCTCTGGGGACTACAGGTAATTGTACGTCTAGGCCTGTTTTTCCTCCATGTCAACGCAAGCTGATATGCTGATATTCTTGTGTTCCAAGACAAAACACCTTGCTTGTCCCTGGGATCAGCGGCTGCTGTTTATTTTTATTTATGCAACATTTCTTTGCTGAGCCTCAGCTGTTGCCAGCAGAAGACGGTGCTTTCCCCAGAATGTAGCTTGATCTTACTAGCTTAAGGAAGGAAAAAAACCTAAGGGCGGGAGAGAAGAGAGAAAGATTAGCACCACGCAGATGCTGAGGCACAGACCCATCCACCACCATCTTTTGTAAGAGAGTTTACTGTTCTCCACCATACAGAGGGCTGTTTCTGGGCCAGGACTCCAAGCACTGACTGGTGGAATTACTTCATGCTGTGGGTATTTTCAGACAAGTAATACAATCCCAATTTTTTTTTACTGCGATAGTTTATTATCACAGCACCTCAGAGCCAAGACAGGGAATTGCCTTGCACCCAGCACAAATACTCTTTTCCCAGGTGAATTTAAACAAATCTGAGAGGCAGCGACCCTCATGCAGTATCACAGCCTTTACATGGGAGCAAGTATCTATATTTAGGACAGGACGAAGAGGAGAGAGATGGAAGCAAAAAGTGCAGCAGACAAGGAGGAGAAACACTGAACGCAACTGAAAAAACAGGCGAACGTAATAAGAATTCGTTTGCTTCAACAAGAATTTATTGGCAAAAAGATTCTGAGAGAGTGCAATATCAGGAGACCACTTCATTTTTTTTAAAGAGAGACAGTACTCTTTGACTTTTTAGTCACCAACATTAGGTGATTAAACTCATCAACTTAGCAAGTAACTACAAGTATGCTCCTCTGTATTTCAAATAGAAGCATACAATAAAGATATTCAGATAATTTATAATGGGGTGTAATAGCCCAAAGTCAAGACCAAATGGGGAAAAATGCTCCAAGAGTGATATCTTCCAAGTAGTCTATCCTTTAATACACTGATATAGGACATTTTAAATGGAGACAAAACTCAGAGTAATGCATCATTCAGTATCATTACTTCAGCATAAGAGAACTAAGTGCATTATTTCTGTCTCTCAAGAAGTTATCTTGCTCCCAGAAACAGTAATAAACTCCCCTCATAAGTTTGACGTAACATATACAAAGCACTTATTTGACCTTAATATAGACCTCAATCTCAGCCTGTAATGTATCTGCATGTCAAACAAGAATAAACATTCAGTTAATAAAGATCAGAGGAAATAATTCAGTGTAGGCAAAGCAACAAAACCAGACATTTCAGGAATTACGCTGATTCCTAAGCAGGAAAGGACCACTTCTGCTCATTAGAGAGGGCCCTTGTGAACAGCACCCTTGCCATGGACATGTCTTCTCATTTCGTACAACCTGGTAGCAAGCTACACATTTAGAAGTCATTCAGAATGCCAAACAGAAATGTCTACTTGACAAAACCATCCCTAAAACTACACAGGAAATAAATTAAGCACCTCATGCCCCAAAAGGTATCGCTACAGATATCGCTGGAAAACGCATGGAAGAGACAGGTTATCACATACCACAGAACAACCTTTAGAAATAAACCATTATATTTTTACTTATATCAGTAATATTCAATTTCATTTCAAGCAGCTGCATTATTTTTAATGTAACAACAGATCCATTTCTCCAGCATACACTGACAAACAGAAGTTATTTCTGCTTTACTGGTAACCGTACATAATGTCTTCATCCAACACATCAAGAACTGTCAGCTCAGCCAGGGGAGGTATCCGTTCTACATATCACACGCTACATTCTTCCAATAGCACAAACCAGAGACATAAAATGTAACAACTGTTGGGCTTAAAAGCAAGTAAATAGGATGCTGACATTTGGAGGGCTCACAACATGACCATTAAAAATCACAGCAACCAACTCATAGGAAGAATATGCCCCAGCTATATCCTGTGGCAGCTCAGATAGTCTAATAGACACCATGAAGTCATAATTTCCAGTTATTCGGGACTTCTTAATTCCGAAGCAAATTTACCATCCCTTAATTTTTAATCCAAAGTACACTCTGTTTGTTTTAAGTCTGATCCAAATAGATTCATCTGTTTTTTAATGCAAACAGGGGCTGCTTGGGAGAATGGGAATGTTCTTTTCCTTATTTAAAGCAGCGTGACATTCGGGTTTTTTTGTTTTCTAAAGACTAGCTAATCACATAAACGACAGAGGGAGGGTAAAACAAATGTTTATATTTCAACAGGAAACTAATTCTGGCAGTACAGACCTGTCTTCAATTGTCCTGATGAACACATACCACTTTGACAGAAAGGTAGTCTAAAGAGAATCTTCTAAAGTATGTAAACGAGTTGATTTAAAAGAATATATATTTTAAATTTGCATTTATTTAAACACTATTTGAATAGGAAACTTTAAATGCCAGAGTAGGCATGTCAGTCTGAAGCATTACCTTTTCTTGTTGCCAGGTGTCATAAACTGTCCCTAAAGGCAGTAGCACTCTAGCTCGCAGAGCCTCAGGATACACACCCAGCTGCCAACATCAGGCAGAGAGTTCAGTTTCTAATGCATTTTTTGGGGGGTTCCTGAGGCGTGGGGGGCAGTTAAGAAGTCATGCGCTCAAATTAGCAAATGCAAGATTTACAGATGATAGTGCAACCTTAATTCTGTCTGCCAGTGTGTATGCATTATATCACAGACTTTAATTACCTGAGTGCACACTGTGTTTCCCTCCAGAGTCCTACATCGCCCAGTTACACCAGGCAAGTAAAAGGTCCAAAAAATTGAGGTTGAAATAGCAGCTGTGATTTTATCAATTTGTAACTGCTTGGCTTTACAACCCAGATAGCCTTTGCTTTTTTTTTGAAGTAGTACCACAATGTTTTGACTTGCAAGCGCCTGCAGTATTTGTTTCCACAAATGTGACTGGAATTGAGCCAGCTCTGCTTATACTCGAAATATCTGATACCAGAGTAATTCCAAAAGTTAAATATTTGTGAATGCTGTTATACTAAATGCTACTACGTTGAATTGCTTATTTTGCTACCCAATATATAGCTGTAATATACATGAGATCATAATCGTTATTCTCACTGAAGATACCTACAGAAAGACAAAAAAAAGCTTAAAACAAATCAGGACATATTCCCACAATCCAATCACCTAAATGGATTTTCAAACAAGAATGGTGCACGCTTGTGACAATCATATCCTTCTTCTAGGAATCAGGGAAAAAAAAATTATAGCAAGGAGCTAGCCATCTTACCTTCCAAAAAATGAAGACTGTGAAAATAAGCTTCAAAAATCTCCCAAAGAGATACTTATTTGGTCATGTTTATCAACCAGTCATTCTCTAACAATGCCAGAAAAACAGTAGGTCTTATTTTATCCACTTCCACATGTTTTATATAGTCAAATTTAGGCTGACCCTAGCAAGATTTGCAGCCCCAGGCAAGGAATCATCTTTACAAGAGGCAAAGCAAACCCTAACCCATTTCTGAGGATGTGGCAGAGCTTCAAAACTTCAGCAGACAGAAGAAGAAACCAAAAGGCAGCAGTCAGGCACAGCCACCGGCCGCAAAGCTAACAAATACCACGGTGGAACTGTGAGTGAAGAGCCGCAGACACCATACACAGCAAGTCGCTCTGACACAGTCAGAGGTAAATTGGGTAGAGACAGATCACCCAGTCCCTCTTTCTTTCCAATAACCACTTACTGCAGATGCAAGGTAGTAAAGTATTTTGAAAGACATAGGCAGGCACCTGACGCTACCCCATCACAGGCAGAAAAGGGTTGTGTCCCTCTTCACAAGGCAGCAAACTCCCATCTCATCTTTCACCCCACAACATTCCTGGGCAACTAGAGAGTATCAACAAAAAATTATTTACTTTACCCACACACCCCTACAATTGCTGCAAGCCACCCAACAGAGCACGGAGCAGGCTAGTGGGCATCAGGGCCTTCTTAGTCAAAATTGCAAAATTAGAGGTCATGTTTCATCACAAATCTCTTGCCCCAGACCTGAGCTTCCTCTTGCCCTTCAGTCTCTCCTAGGCTCACAACTCGCTACCACCATCAGATGTTACATTCAGCATCAACTGCATAGGAGCTGGAGTCTTCCATGAACTTGAGAGCTCTCTGAAGTCAAAGATAATTCTTCTTTCAGGATGTGCAACAAAGCCTGATCCCTCAGGCACCACACTCCGATTCATCCTTTTCTTAAAAAAAAAAATAAGTTCTTAAAGGAGATACCCAGGAAAGTGTAGGCGATTGTATTTACATTAACAGCACAAACACCTGTTAAGCAGCCTCCTAAGTAGGTTACAAGACTCTTAGGTGAATATAGTCCAAAAGTACACGGCAAATTGCACATCAAGGTCTCTACTGCAGAATCTACATTCCTTTGCTTCAGTTTTGTCAATGTGCGCGTACAGCAGACTGGAGCAGAGTTCACATTAGGTACTCTCCACTAGAGGCCAAAATGAAAAGAACGTAGCCTAAAAAAAAATGGTTATGACATGCTACCGTTGGTCATCTGATAAGGAAGTTTCAATTTTAACACCCTACTTCTCCCATTCTTACTTACTCTTACTCTTCCTTCTTAGTTTGACGACACTTACCATTCACCCAACAGAGCTGTAGTGACGCTGTCCTGAGGTGTCGCACTGCAAAAACTCAAGCTACCAGCAGCCAGAGAGATCCAGCAAATTTCAAGGCAAAAAGTCAACTCACTTTGCCAACTCACACCTCCCTTGAAGAAGTACGGTACAACCAGTTTTCTCATCTATCTTTACAACTATTGTGCCAAAAGACAGCTCTGTTACTGCAATGTGTGAAGTGGTGCAACATGAATACTGCTTAGCATTTTAAGGGAGGGCACAGACCTGGTCAGAGACCACCACCTTGACACATCCAAATCCTCACAGATGCGAAAGCAAGCTGAACAAAGGCAGGAGCCAGAGTGCTTTCATAGAAACTTTCTGGTCCAAGGAGATTTTTTTCAAGCAACTCCAACTATTCAAGAGTTCAAGCTTAAATTATCACTGAAATTACTGAAAGAAAAGTGAAATGGTAGAACAATAGGACAAAAGGGAAAATAAGCCGGTATGGCTGTCCCACTTTCCGAGAACATTAATAAGCATTACCCTTTGCTTCTGGAAAGCTATCTGATCACAGCTGAAGATTCAAGCTAGGGAGTTAGAGAGAACAAGGGGTGGGAGAAACCCTGAAGCAGTTATACTTAAATAGGCAAAATTTAATTTTACATTTCAAAGAGACAGAAAGGGGAACCAAGTCCTGACAGACATATGTTGGGTTGGGTTTTTTTCCTAATACTGCAAGAGGCACCCCTCACAAAGAATTTACTGCAGCATTACCCTAAAGGTGCAGTTTCACAGTAGTTTTAAGTCAATCCAAGCCAGGGCTACCACAGTCCCACACACATTTTCATCCCCTCCCTTGCAGCAATGTCGGCATCCAGCTGGTCCCACAGCCTGCTGAGCACCTTGAGTTGGCTCACTGCCTAAGTGCCAGCCCAAGGCACTCTGTTTAAAATGCCATTTAAGTACATCTACCACCAATACCCCTGAAAAAAAATTATGTCTTTACCCTCCTTTAAAAAAAACACCTGTTTGTGCTCCCCTTAATTTTGACAATTTTATTAATCTAAATTATTTTTATTTTACCAGCAACTACGTATTTTACCATGTCCTAGTACACCCTACCCCTTATTCCAGAATACTCAACTCCCACCTGCAGCGAGGCATCCAAAATGATCATTTCAAGGTCTACCCCACAAATGTTACGTCAGACTTAGTCTCAGTTTCTCCATCTAAAGCTCCCCTGCCAGCAACAGGCAAACCTACTTTACGATCAGAACACTTGCAATATAGAGGCAGCTAGTAATAATCTTTTTATTTTATTATTTTTATTTATTTTTTAAATGGACAGAGAAGAATGGGATCTACTAATAGGAATTTTAGTTGATGGCTTATGATTCTGGGAAAGTATGCGATGGCTCCTTCCACAAGGACTATAAATAACAGCCCAAAAGCTATTCTGATGTTTTCTGCCCAAGTAGAGGGGTTTTCAGTTGTTAGAGAAGATACGCTAACATCAAAATAGCAAGTTTATAGTTACTAGGGGTATTTTTTTGCTTGCTTTGAATAATTAGCTCCTTGGATTCGCACCTACAGGTTTGCCTGTGCAAAACTGGAAGTTACAGATTCAGCTACGAGCCTGCATCTTCCTGTCACTCACCAGTCTGCTGGACAAGCACACTGGCTGCTGCTTCCCAAACCTGCAAACAAGCTCCTTGCTCACCATTGGCAAGAAAGGAAAGAAGCAGTCCTGACTTGTGCCAGAACACGGGGTAGGTGGGAGAAACCAAAAAGGAAGAACAGTAATAACACCACTAAGAAACCTTAGGAAGCCTTTGATCAGAGTCTGCTCCAGTAAGGCAGAGAAAAAAATCTGGGTAAGTGGATTCCATTACACTCAGGCATGGTGAGCCAAGTAATTTGTTTTGCTTTGTCACAAAGATTTTTTATATATATATATAAAAATATATATATATGTGTGTGTGTGTGTTTGTATATACACATACACATATATATATTTATATGTGTGTGTATATACACACACACATATAAATATATATAATACACACACACTCTCAGAAAAAACAAATACTCAAAGACTGAAAAATAATTGCTACCAAATTGCTCCCTAAGTATCGGATATTAAAGGAATTTTAACAAGCAGGTTATATACACAGTGGGACAGTCAACATAATATTTAAGGGGTTTTTCATTTACTTATGGTTAATCTGGTGCCTGGATGACCAAGAACATACCAAAACGTTACATTATTTTCCATCATATGCACTGGTGATTCACGTGTCTTTCTATACATACACAGTCCTGGCCTTATGCAATATTCTCATATTACAAGCCTCTTTTTTTTCTTTTTAATCTGAAAACTGGAATTCTTGTTTTCAGAGACTGAATTTATAGTCCTTTTCTTTCAAGGAGGCAACCTACACTTTCCTCAATCCCATACTGGCAGCCAACCAACCATATCTGACTTTTAAATAAACTTCTAATGCACAAAGTACTGTATTTTCTCTATAATACCAACATACCTTTAGTAAGTTTATCCATATTCTGAAACATTCTTAACTGAAGTTTAAACAATATTTGAACCAGTCTGAAAAAGTTAGCGCTTGCATGACTCTAGCACAGCAGGAGCACTGTACTATAACTTAACCCAATTTAATATACTGTAGGTATGCACATGAAAAAAAATGCACTTTTGCTTTATTTTCAGCCAGATCTACTCTTGGGAAGGAATAATTCCTGAAAATCAGGCTGGTAAGAGAACTGGATTTTTTTCCTGCTTACTTACATAGCATGGACTGTAGACTACTCAGCCTGTTACCAACTCCACCCAGTAGTTCCCCGATAGCATCAAATTGCAATAACAGCCTTTTACTGTCTCCTTTTATGAGGTTTTCTTAGATTTATTAAAGCAGGTTGTAGTTTATTCTGTAGCACACAATATACAAGGAGCACGGGGAACAGATGCTTACCAGACCCTGCTAGGTTAACCTTCTACTGCACTGTGCATCCCTTCCGAACTTGTTTTTGCTACAGTGTGAGAATCACAAAAATCTGCCATACTTTGTAAGACTTACTGTCCTGGTACAGTAGGCTTTCAGTCATTTTATAGTGACCTGAAGTGCAAAAAATGTGTTTATAGGACAGTAGTAGGAACTCAGCAGATTCTTAGACCTACACTTCATCCTTCATCTCTCTTAGACAACTCCCAACATGAAAGAGATCTGAATACAAGCTGCCCGTATTTCACAATTTGGTCAAAAAGCCATTTTGTTCTCATTAGCTGAGGAGTACTGCATGTCCTTCCTTTTATTACAATACTTCTGTCCAGGCTCGTGGTTTAAAGTATAGAGTGTGAGGCAATTTCACACACTGGTTTGGGAACTTAAATTTGCTTATTTCCCCAGCAAAACAGAATCCCTCCCAGACAGTTTCTCAGCAGGAGGAATGACGCCAAGGGCAGAAATGGACTGTATCAGAATGTGCTCGCTATGTTTGCAAACAGGTAATTTGTCTATTTCAGTACCGCTACCTCTTCTGGAGATGCAGCAGATCTGGATGTACCAGAATGAGGCATGGCCAAAGATAACCTTTCAGGATGTTGAGCTACAGCTCCAAATGCTGTAGTAATGAAAGGTTTGGGCAAGGTATTACATCCCCAAAATAAGATGTTAAGAGAACCATGCATCCTATTTCTCCAAGCTTTGTCCATACAAGACTGAAAATTAGAACCTTAGCTGGAGACTTGATCACGGGATAAGGATATTTTAGTACACAATAGCAGCACAATGGCCACCATCCACTCCTTTTTCAGTCAAGATAATCATCTAAATCAAGGCTATAAAACCAGTTAACTGCGTTTACAAAAGAGGATAATTCATCCTGAAGCAAGACATACTTTGCCTCCCCAATCCCTTTCCTTTTCCATCACTAGCAGAGACAGTTTACAGAACACAGGCTGCCTTATCGTGATTTGTGCTATATAGGCTGAAAGGGGGCCGAGCCTTATGAGTCAGTTCTTGCAACTCTATGCAAAAGCTTCCAGGCCAAAACACAACGTTCAGGCTGCTGGCTTGATGTTATGCCATGGAGGGGGAGGGAAGTCACCAGAAAGAAGTCTTCTGCACTGCCTGAAGGCTAATTAAAATTAGACAATGCAAAAAAAGAAGAAAGCATCAAGCAGTAATGAAAAGCCATGGCATCGGAGTAGTGGCAGGTTATTGAGAATGAAATAAATGAAACGGTAAGGAGAAGATTATTGATAATTGTCCAAACAGGCATACTTCCTGCATGTTTCTTCTCTGTAACCACAGAAGCACAAGGAACTATGGCTTCAGGAATATTAACGTAATTGGGTCTTCACTAACACATTATCCTCTGGTCACAAACGCAAAGACTAACTGTTATAAGAGAGACAGCAAAAATTGCACAAACAATATTAATTCTTGCTTATGTCAGGTTGTAAAATGAGTCAGTAAGTTCTTCAGGGGAAACAAAACAGAAAGACAGGTCATTGCCCTATTGAAAGCTGCTTTATAACACGTCCAACAAAAGTTCAGAACAATTGTGCGGGCAACCATGAAACCATTACTTCCTAGCTTTCAAGTGCCTGACTCTCACCTAACTAATGTAAATCTCTTTTACACGCGGGAGCTATTTGTGTCTCTTACATCCTGGCTTTGTTTTCAGGACTTGTAACAAGAGTGAAAAACAATTTCTATTATCTACAGTGGTAACAGCTTCCTTGCATTCATATTATATGTCAGCAGGGCTTGAACCCTGAACTTTCAGACTACTGCTACAGCAGTTAACAAAGCCGTCATTAATTGGCAATGGGTGGAAGATCTGTTATCCAGAAGGGCCAGATGACTAGCCCGATTATCTTTTCCCAACGCTACGTGGGGTGAATCAGCTCCCTTGGTTCCCAAACATTGGGACAGAGGTAGAAGATTGCCAGAGCTGAGCTGGCACTGGGAGAACCCTGTCCACCTTTTCATTCCAACTCCCCAAAATTACCCTTGCACTGTGGGACAAGGGTATCTGAAAATTTGGGTAAGACTTATGTTACAACAGCCTGAGAAACCTTAGAGTACTGCAGGTATGTTATTTGGAGACATGACTTGGCAACATCATGAGAACCAGCTATGACAATCCTGACATGCAGCCACTAGCAAACAGGAAAAAAAACAAAAACGGTAAGTGCTAGAAGTTGTTCGTGCTGCAGGAGCTTTCTCAGGACAGTTTTTGGCAGGCAGGATAAGGCGGGGGGAAGGTACGCTACTCATACCCCAAGCATCACCCAGTCACCGTAGGAGAGCAGAGGGCAATTCAAATAAAAGTTTACAGGAACATTTATCGATCCGTAAAGCACAAAATCCCAGTTTATTAGCAACCTTCAAAACTTCAGTATGTCATGCTCAGAACAGGTATACACAGTAAGAGGTTTACAGCCCCGCCAAGAGAATGCCGGAAATCAGAAGTGAAAGAGCTGCCACTTCAAAACAGGTCAGCGACCTTCTCTTGTTCTGTTGAACGTAAGAAACACTCCATCTCTTAGTGCTAAACACACAGCTCATAGGAAACTGTAGTCATGAAGGTAACCTCAACAACTGTAAGTTCTCTCTCTTCCTCAGTTTTAAATACTTGCAGCCCAAGCTCTATCCTTTTCTGCCCGCAAAAGCAGCTGCGCTATTTAAAGCCTGACATTCCAGCTTCCTCCCCCTCTTCAGGGCACCAACAAGACAGTAGTTTCTGCAACACTACATTCTAGACGTGACAAATTAAGAAAAACCCTGTGCTGAAGAGGACGGGTCTTAAATAGGAAGAGAATGTTAGGCTAGCATACAGTGCTTTTGGGTACAGCCTGGCATGTTTGACACAAGAGCTCTGTACCCAGCTAAGCAGGGAGGTTTTACCTCATACAGTGACTGCACTAACCTTTTCAAAAGATGCTTTTCTCACTCAACTCATCTGCCAGAAGAGATCACCGTAGGAGGGCTGATAGGCTTCCTCCCTTCCCTCTCCCAACACTGCTGAATTAAATCAGACTGTTCCAGCGTGTATAAATGTGCCCTGGCATAAAGCAGGCTGAAGCCAAATACTGAAACACACCAAGTAGTAGCCTGCTTTTGTGGATTTCTTTGCATGCGTGTGTAGGCAGCCTACCATAAACACACACTGCCTTTCACCAACTTACTTTCTTTAATGGAAATAGGTCACTACTACATAATATATCATACTGCATTTCAAACAACACTATTTTCCTGTTTCCACATCTCTGTATACCGCTCCCTCCTGAAGCTCCTTTAAAAGCAGTCCTTTAGAGTGCCTTCCGCCTACAGGTTCTCACGGAGCATTTCCATTAGATGGAAACAACTGATCATCAGCGTAGATAGTCCTTAAAAAACCACAACCCTTCTACTTCAATTCTTTTCATTCTCTTGCTGCTCATACCTATTGAAAACAAAGCATTTTGTAGCTATTCAAGGTTAAAAAACTCCAAATTTTTTACCCACATAAGAGAACCTGGTAAAACACTCCATGGTTATGCAGCCTATGTTTGTAAGTTCATGCTCTCAGGTACAGGAAGGGAGCTTGCATGAACAAAATGTTATTTTGATTTGATAATTAATCATATTTACAGAACTCAGTAGAAAGTGGACGTTACCACTGGAAAGTCACACTCCAATGATAAGTTAAGCAATACATAACATGTTATTAACAATTACCACAAACAGCTCATTGTTCTACTACATTTTTTCATAGAAAGTATTCACAATTATCTTGTCATACTCTATTTTTCCCCTCCCTCCTAACACAGAATCATGGCAAGCCTTTTCCCCCTCAGTAGAGAATGACACATATTACTGTAGCAGAGATCAATGTTTGGTTTACTTGGTGAAGCAATCTCTTAAGAACACTTGTATTTAGAAGGTGGGATGTTTGTTTTGTTTTTTTTTTTTTAAACTGCTAAACTGAAAATATACTATCAGGAAAACAGAAACATAACTTAATGGCAGTCTGAGTAGGAATTACCTGAGAGATTTTCTAGTTTTCCACTTTGACAGAGACCTGTGAAATTCTTCAAAACTTCCAGTTGCCACCCACTTTCAAGCAGGTTGCAGATCACTATTAGTATTTTGCACTACAGCACCTTGCTCAAGTTTCCATTCCAAAATGGAAGCCCATTTTGTTTGGGCTCTACTAGTCAGCACTCAGCTTCGTGCTCCATAGAAAATAACCCAACAATAACCGGGGAAAAAACTTCTGGCGATTTGCTGACGCAGACTATGGCCCTCTGTCACGTTCACGTATCCAGCTGAAGGCAAACCCAGCAGTTTCAGAAGACTGTCTTGTCCATATAGAAGAAAATATCTACCTGGTATCAGGTTAAATATATCAGAGTTATAGTCAAACTTGTCTCTTAATGCCTCCTTATCCTCTATCATGACACATTCCCTGCAACCTTCAGCTCACCAGCACTCAGACTGCACGCTGAAATACCACTTCCTGGTCACTGCTGGTTATTCAAAGACACTTCTGCCTCAGATCTGTGATAGCTGCTCTCCAGCTGACCTGTGCAGCTGAAACTGAGACATGCTCATCTTCCTGCTACCATAAACTACAGAAGTTCTCAATTACTTCAGCCAAGGAGGTTTGCCTTACCCATAAGTGAAAAACTCCACTTGTTTCTGGCCCAGGTACTGGCGTACTACTCTTAATTCAGGCCAGGGTTAAAGCAGCTCACAAAGGGAGCAATAACTGATCTAATAACTGACAAAACAGTTATAAGCACATATGAAAAAATAGGTGCAGAAATGAAAGGAAGAAAGTCATGACTAATCCACATATACTAATGGGTAACCTTCTGGTTTGGTCTTATCAACGGACTTGCTGTCTAGTCCTGACAAAGTGTCAGCTTGGGATTCATCAGTCATTTCACTTCTGCACTGTTTCTCACCATCTCCCGTACCTGACTGCCTTTTAAACAAGCCCTTGCCTCAAGGAGTGGTAAAATTCTCCTTCCCCCATTCTCTGGAGGCTCATTAGCCTACTCCAAGGTCATAACATCTCTTTGATTACAGATCACAAGATGCGTTGAGCTCAGTCACCAAAACAGGGCAGTCTTGCTGTTGTTCCCACTGCTTATCAGTTTAATCACTAAAACAGACAGACTACCAACAGAAGGAAGTTTTGCCGTCTTTTAAACAAGTCAAATCAGTTCATCGATGTCCAAAAAAGCACCAGCATGGCACAAGGTAAATGGCAAGAATGGGAAGAAAGGCCTTTCCCTCTTGGCAGCAAGGAGCTATTTTATCAGCCCAAGCTGTACATGAAACTGTACCTTACACTGAACCTCACAATCCGCCGTAATCCTCATCTTGTAACAACCATATATAGTGCTTAGGTGTCTATATCCTGCATCACGTGGTTCTCACCTGAGAGCAAACATGATAGCAGTTAATCATTGAGAAGCAACAAATGCCCAAGACCTCTCTCCTGTACTTTCACCTAAATAATGTACATGCATTTGGTCTCCTTCCTTCCTCCCACAAAAAAGCATTCTAGTCCACACACAACTAACTGTGTATACACCTTTCCTTTTCTCCATTGTTTTTCAAGAATTGTCCAACCCCTTTCCCAAATAGCTTATAACCAAAAAAATTCAGTGTCAGAAGCAACCCAGCAAGGCCCTGGAAGACATAATTGAAGCTAATTTTGCAAGTTACTATCATTGAGACCTGACTTCTTCCACTGTGACATGGCATAGTAACAAGGGCACTAATACAGACTTCTTTCTCAAAGATTTTGCCCAGGCTCTTGCTCACAGCTTGTCACGTGAGTCTAAGCATCAGGCAAAATGATAAAGCCTGTGCTGTGAATGGTTAACATCTAAGCAGTGTGCAAGCTCACCCCTCTTACCTGCTGCCTTTAGACAATGATAGCATGTTACTGCCCATACCTCTGGATTTCACAGAAGAGGAAGTAAGTACATAGCCTGACACTCAAAGGAGTCTGTTCAAGCTTTCTCCTTCCCCTGAAGGATTACCCCTCAGGCTGGACTGCATCTTAACCTCATGTAAATGACAGTCACTGAAAAACCTCAGAAAAATATTTACATTTAGATTTAACTGGCTCCTGCTGAGCTCCTACTAACTCAAGAGCTGCTGTTTTGTCTAGCAGTCCCATCATGAGAATTATGGAGTAATGCTAGTATGCAAACACACTGCTCATTTAGAGCAAGTTGCTTAGTCTGTTTTAATGTGAGATGTTTCCACAAAATACTTAAGATCTTTTGGTAACTTTAATTAATACCCTTCTAGGAAAAAAAAGAAAAAAGAAAAACAAATCAAACAACAAAAAGAGGGTCTCAAGACTCCTCTCTCATCCTGCATGAAGATTTCTACAGTTCTTTGTACCTAATAAGCCATGGAAAGGGATGACATATCAAGCTGATATAGAAAAAAACACATGATGGACTATCACGGGCAGGTAGGTTGGTAAACGAAAGAGGCTCTAAAAACAGTTTACCCTCATAAGACAACAAGCAACAGCTTCCCTGGTTTGTGTTATTAAAGTTACTGATAAAGCAAACTGAAGATGAGAGACAGGAAAAATACAACAAACTAAAGTTAAAACAACTGGAGAGTTTCACTTTTTATTGACTTTTTTTAAGGAGCTGAGTTTTAATACAGTGAACCGTTTTAACACAGTGAACAGAGCAATACTTCTAGCAATAAACCAGACTAGACAAAAGCGTAAGACACGCTAAATTTAGATGCAACCAATTCGGAGACACTCAGCAACATGAGAAAGATGGGATCAAACATACCATCCTTTAATCATAGATGGAGATAATACAAGGCGTTTCAATAAAATATTAGATGCTGTGAAAACCCCACTGTCCCATGAGCAAACAAGCAAACTTAAATCCTGTGAGTGAAGTAGGTCTGGCATGGGGACATTCAAAGAGGAGAAAGTCCTAGACAGCACACAGATACCACGACAGGGCGGTCAGCAACCTACCGTTCCGATATTTAGGTTGCATTTTCCCCAACTGCAACAATAAGGATGTACTTTTACAGGAAGCACACCCATCATGTCACCCACAGCGAGCCAACTCCCTCCACGCTGCAGGACCCTCACCTTGCTGTAGAACTCCTGCTCCCTAGGACCACGAGGTGGTGGCTGCAACTGCTTCAGGACAGTCCCATCTGGATGCTGCAGTATGCCTAGAAGAGAAGCATTTCCTTCAGGGCTTAGTTTTAAGAGATAGAGCTTCCCCCCCCCCAAAAAAAAAAAAAAAAAATCACAAATACACCGTCAGGGACAGCCTATTTGCAAAGTTGTACTGCTTTCAGTATGTGCCCAGTAGAGTCAAAATTGGCAGCTCCTACACAAAACATTTAGCAGAGGTTTGCTTGCATTCCTCTTCTTCTAGCCACAAGATGATTTCCTGGGTCTAATTCTGTTCAAGGCCAACATAGTACTGGGATTTTACATTAAAAGTTCCACCCAAAAAACCCATTCATTCAACTATGGAAGATTACATAGACACTCCCTTTTTAAATAACTGATAAGCTGTTTTTCCAACAATTCAAAGAAGTTAAAGGAGTTAGTACCAAGTTCAATGCATTTCTCACTAGCTAAAATAGAAATATATGTCCTGTGAATGTATTTCTATATTAGTGGCATAGAAAGAGCACTTCTATATTACTAAAAGTAGCACCCCTATAGCACTCCGTGCTAATCAGATGCTACTCTTTGTATCAGCCATAACTACAATACAGAATTTCACCTCAGCCAGGCAACCACCTTCTTCATGCCTGCACCAAAAAAACCCAAAATATCCTCCCAAAACAGCCTTACTGACTCTCCAGTCGGCAATATTGCTGAGTAGCTGCATAAGAAATGAAACTGAGTATCTGAGGGTACTCAAGAGATAGATATGGGCAAGAACAGAGAAAAGTAACTGCATCCCTGTGAAATGCACTCTAAATTTCAAGATCATTAGTTGCAAGGGAAAATGAAAAACCCAATTACGGAAAAGAGGTTTTCTCCTATGATTTATTCATAGCTTTTCAGATAGTAATTTATTTTGCTTAGAAGGGAAGCAAAAATGTGAACTATATCCAAAATAGGTTCCATCTTCAGCTTACCACTTGAGGAAACATGGCAAAACGAGCCAGGAGCTTTGTGTCCCAAAAAGAGTTTGCAGTTGTAACAGCAATTGTGTTTTTACCTTTTACAAAGCATTATCTCTGAATGGGCTCTGTTGTGCAGTCTTGGAAACTGAACAAAATCTTTAGAGCCTAAGATATTTACTTTAAAACAACCACCAGACTTAGAAAAGTTGTTTCATTAGTTGGCTGTGCGAATGAACAAAGAGTGGTTTTAAAAATTTGCGTAAAACAGCTCTCAAGTCATGTTGCTTGCTGAAAGTTGCATTTTGTATACTTTCCAGAACTAGAAACATATTGCCACGCAACAATGCACAGAATACCACATCTTCAAGACACAACAGCTTCTCCCCCGCCCGCCTCCCGGTACCCTTTTACGTGCGCTGGAAACCACTTCGCCAGGTCCATGAAGTATGTGAATGGCATGTTTTGAATGTGAATTCCTAATGATCACAACATTAAAAAAGGTTTTATAACACATACTTTTCAAAATCTGCATGTTGGCTTTGATGATAAGACAAGTAGACAATCTGCAAGATAGAAAGACCAGACAAATATTCCTGGAAGTAGAACCCATACACTATGGGATTGGTACATATTACTTGAAAAGTTTAATGTAACCTGTCGTTGCCTAAAGCTCCCTCAACCTCTGGATTTCTTGACAGACTAGAGCACCTACTCTGCGACTGAGGCAAGGCAGGCCTGGAAACCAAAGACTCATGTTTCAACATTCACCGAGAAGATGAAAACTCCCTCTGATCTACACCAACCACCAGAGATACCATCACCTGCAGATCGCATTAACATGTGGACGTTGGTTTTGTTCTAGGGTTCCTGGGGTTTTTCAGCACAGACAGGGAGTAGTATTGTTTTAATATACGAATAAGCAATTTAACATTTCTGAAGCAGCAGCAGAACTATACCAAAATTAAAATTCTGAAATATCTCACAAACATTTCTCTATGGCTCTGCATGCAAAGCTTGCTAGCATTCTGAAACTCAAATCTACCGCAAAAATAACTAATACAGATGTACGCACTCTTCTAAAAAAAAAAAACACCAAAAAAAAAAAACAAACAAACAAAAAAAAAATCACATCCAATCCACATGCTTCACTGAACTATAGACATAGCCTGTTCTGCACAAACACACCAAACATTTACTTTAGAAAAGATCCTCTGTCCTCTGAGAGTATCTAATAAGGACTGACCAGAATGTATGTGCCACCCTAACCTTTGCATTGGGAAAAGAGCAGCCACAGTTAGAAGTTTTGTGATTTGTGTGACCGAGCAAGTCACACTGAAAGAGGACAGCTCCTTCAGCTACAGGATCCCACTGACAGCTTGGGACTGCCAGCACTTTGTGGGTCCAGGCACCAAACCACAGCCAGGTGAGGGAGGCTCTATAGGGCGGCATATCCCATCAGTTCCTGTCTCTCGCCACCTGCCTATGGAATTAAACCACAACCCAAGGTGGTTACCTTACTTACTGCATATGACTCACTCTGTTCTGGGGGAAGCACTACTGAACACAGCATTCAACAAAAGGTCAATTGTAATGCCCAGGAGCCAATGGTCTTGACGTGCGCGCAGGGAGACTGCTAGAGTCCTTTCTTTGCCAAGCGGCAACGGTCACAGGGAGCAAAGGGAAAATGGGAAGGTTATTCAGGAGGGAGGGAACCCTACAGCAAAGAAATTTTAAGGCGTACTTTAACAAAAAAAAAAAGTTAAAAAATACTCTGGATACCTTCAAGTCCTCTCTGTGTTTGTACGTGGGGACAGAAAGGAAGTCGAGTGCAGAGGACAGCAGTAACATGCAGGAGGAAGCTGGGCAAAACAAGGAAGGCTCTGCGCTCGAATCAGTAAACAGCTCCAACACTAACACCATCCGGGTACTATCTTCAAGGTACGTTTACCATGTTGTATGCGTAGCAATAGAGGTATCCCGACAAAAAAAGCTTACTGGTTTTATAGCTTTAGGCTTTTAAAATGCTAAAGGTTCCATGGGGTAGAAAAGGGCAGAATGGAGAATAGCAGGAAGGGCGACTACTGTAGGAAAGTGCAGAAAAGGCAACGGAGAAGGTAGAAGACACACTGGTCTCCTCATACACGCTTAAAGTTCTCACAGATTCTGGCACACAGATCGTCTGTGATATTCCTTACCAGTGCTATTAGCAACTACATACATCCAAACACCTGGCCACTAGCTTCACAACAAAGACACCATGGGGAGCAGCACTGCAGCATTATACATGACCCTGTATCTTTAGCATCTCAACTGCCTGCACTCCTACATACAACATCTGTAAAGAAATAAAACGAGAAGATTCAGTTACAAAAATGAGAGAGCTGTGAGTGCCAGAGCAGCTCTGGTCTTCACTTCAATGTAAAACTCAGTTGCTAAGACGAGATCATCAACCATGATGGCACCTCGGCAGGAAAATCTTGGTCTTGCTCGTTAGATGTAGTGGAGCTAGCTTTACCTAATCCATTTGAGCTGCACCCACAATACAGATGGTGTATCACCCGTGTTGTCTCGAACGAACTGTGATAAAATTGACGTGCCAAAGGTGAGGCTCGCCCTGAAGTAAACCTTTTTTGCCTGATCCCACCCCATGATACGATATAAGAACAACGAGGAAGATGTACAGCTCCAAGGATCCAATCCACCTCCCTCGACATTTTATTGCACTGGTTGCAGCAGAGGCAAAGGACAAGAATTACTTTGCTGTGGAGATTATCAGCAGCAAGACAGGCCATGGATGCAGACTGTAGATAAGACAAACTCACAGTGCTATTAGTGCTGTAATTCCACGCACTGACAGTTGAAGGGGTTCCGAAGTTCAGCCCTCGGCCCATTCGGCTGAGGCAGCTCCTACCGACAGGGTTCAAAGGCAATATGACGGCAGGTACTCACTATAGCTGCTCTCAAAGGGCGCGCTGCGAGTTGAACGGATCTATACCTTACGTTTGGCTCAGAGGCAGGAGTTATACCAAATGTGGTGTCTGGAAGGGTGAGAAATGCCATCTAGCAACGGTAACTCGGCCGCTTGCTCTGGCACTGACCACTGCCAATGTTAACAGGCACCTTCATCAGAAGGGCCAACCCCTCACTCCTCAACCTGGAATTAAAATAGAAATTTAAAGCTAGCGGCAGCACGCTTCAAAAATGCTGTATCCTCACGATATCTGTACGATTAGACTGCTTACTGGCCGTCGGTTCGGACTTACTCTTACCATGAAATAAACAAGCAACTGAGAAGTTACTCCGGGTTGGTAAACCGCTTACTAGTATTTTGCTGAAGTTTCTGGTGGCCACAGGTTTGGGGTTCCCTTTAGATAAGGCGTAGTTTCAACATCTGACCTGAGGGTACCAGCACGCCATTACCTAAATCCCCACTTTTTTTAAGAGGCACCTGTTAAAACGAAGCCGAACTGCAGAGGCCCTTTAGCTTAAAGGTGCCTGTTAACCTCCCGTCCCGAGGCGCCGGGGCTCTCTATGAAACGAGGAGGAGGAGGATGCCGGGCAGCGCCATGCCGCCCCGTCCGCAGGCTGAGCTGAGGGGCTGAGCCCCGCCAGCCCCGGGGGGCACAGCCCGCACCCCTCGGCGCGGGGTGACGGCCGGAGCCCGGCACTGACTGCCCCGCCTCGAGGCGGGCAGCCGGGGGCTCCGAGGAGCCCTTCCCGCCGCCCCTGAGGAGCCCTTCCCGCCCGCCGCCCCTGAGGAGCCCTTCCCGCCGCCCCTGAGGAGCCCTTCCCGCCGCCCCTGAGGAGCCCTTCCCGCCCGCCGCCGGTGAGCGCCTCACGCCTGTCACCGACGCCCCCCGCCGGTGCCCGCCACAGCGCAGCCGCCGCCCGCCGCCAGCGGGACGGGAGGAGAACCGAGGCGAAACCCGCGCCGCCGCAGCCAGGTTTGGGGGAATTAAACGGGAAAAGGGGGGTGAGGGGGGACCCCCTCACGGCCGGCCCGCCCCGCCGCTCCCCCGCCCGCCCCGCGCCCCGCCGCCGCTCACCGCCTTTATCCTTGCCGTACATGTGCCCGGCCACCTGGTGCGACAGCGGCACGCAGCCGTTCAGCCCCCGCCGCCGGCCGCCCCCCGCCGCCACCGCCGCGGGGCCCGGGGAGGCGCCGAGCGCCGGCTGGGCCGCGGCCTCCTCCGCCTCGCCGCCCGCGCAGCGCCCGCACCCGCCCTCGGGGCGCCCCGCCGCGGGCGGCGCCGGCCGCGGGGGCTCGGTGGCCATTTCCCGGGGGTGGGCGGGCGGCGGGAGGCGGCGAGGGGCGGCCACGCTGCGGCGGCGGCGGCGGCGGCCGGGCCTCAGCGGGCGCTGCGTACCGGGGCGCGGGCGGCGAGGGCCCGCGGCTCCATCACCCCGCGCCGCGCCGCGCCGCTCCGCACCGCGCCGCCCACCCCGCCGCTGAGGCGGCGACTGGCCGCCGCGCCGCGCCGCCCCGACCCGCCCCGGACGCGGCTCCGCCTCCGCCGCCGAGGCCCGGCCCGGCCCGCGGCGGGGAGGCGGCGGCGCCGAGGGACGCGCGGCCGCGGGGGTTAGGCCGCGCCCAGGCCCCGGCGACGTTCAGCGGCCGGTTTACGGGGGCAGCCGGGCCTGGCCCACCCCAAAGCGGCCCCGGCCCGCGGAGGGGCCGGTGACTCCCGCCCCCCTGGGCGTCCCCACGCCGCCCCAGGCCCCCCTTCGCCCCGTCGGGTCGCCCCGGAGAGCCTGCCGTCGAGAGCCGGGTGTCGGCGGGCAGAGCCCGCTCCGCCTCCGCCGGCTCCCGGCAGCCAGAAATACGCTCAACATCCTCTTCGCTTTTATAGCAATTCGCCATCACCCCGAGGTTTGCTTATTTTCTCTCCAGCGGATCGGAGGGACTACAAGGGAGAGCACACTGAAGCGTGTACATAGTACCGGAGCTCTGAAGTGGGCGAGGACCTTCAAAGCAGTCCAAAACAGAGCCTTATCAAGCTTTGTAGGTGCTGGTCTTCCATTAGAGGTGGGCGCACCTGGCCTGACAGCAGATCAAAATTGGATAAGGGGTTAATCTCTAATCTGAATTTTAACTCCCCATGGGTAGAGGAAGGTGTGCACAAGCCCTGCATTCATTCACAGCACCCCAAAGCCCGCTGCCTGCCTGGGAGACTTTATTAAGCATCTCTTTTCACTAGGGCATATATCAGCTCTATTTGTCAGCCTCTAATTACTACCTTTTCGTTTTGCTGTTTCTTCCCTTTATAAAATCAGCTGAACTCTCTGAATATTAGATCTGCGCTTTTGCTGCAGTATCTGCCGGTATCAAGTCGCGTTTGGCGTTAGTAGGACATGGGAATGGGAAAACAAGGCCGGAGATAGGAAAATGAATTTTAGCAGATCTATGCCGTTCCCCCAGGTTTTATAAAAATGGGCTGATGTACATCAGGAATCAGCGTTGACATTAGAGGAACGACGATGCGGTGAGCTCAGCTATTACTTGCTGCCTCTTCCCTGTCCTGTAGTTGGGAGGCGTGGCTGGTGGTTGGGAGAACTGGATGGCAATTTGGGGGATTTACTGGGGAAATTGAAGTATTGAAGAAATGGGAAGGTCACAGGGGAAATGAGAGTATTGAGGAGTGAGAGGAAGGAGCATAGCGTATAAATCTATCAAACGTGAGTTTCATTAGTTCATTGTTCATGGAACAATTTGTTTCGCTCTCTTGATTGGGTAAGATGGGGAAGACAGCAGTAACAACTCAGCAAGATCCTTTCTGAAGTAACAAGGCTGGTCAGAAAAGTTACGTTTCTCCCTCCTGAATACCCCCTTCTCATCAGTCGTTACTGTCCAGCCCTGAAGATTAGGAAGGAGTCAGATGGTTTCAAGCGTAAGCTCCTATCTTCAGTTCCCCAACGCTGAATTTTGCCAGGGGGGTGCTGACACAGGAGAGGAATACCACAGATTGGTCAACCCTTGCACAAAAAAATTACCAAGGAGTACAGTGAAAAAAAAGACAAGTGATACGTGTCTGGCAGAGAGAAGACTCCCAGTCTCAGCAGCAGCAGCTGCTGCAAGGTTCGGATGCCAGCCTGAGCCTTGCGGAAAGATATTTCCCCCTGCGGAGATGTGACACGCTTCGGCTGATCTGGGTCTAAACACAGAGAGAAAAACATAGATGGCATTTCAGACTTGCATGAGTGCCCATTTAACACTGCGACCTACCTGAGCTCAAAATCTTAATGGAAAAAAAAATTGAATTAAAAGGCAAAAAATTGGAATTTAAAGGCTATATTCAACTACCTAGTCCTGAACAAATAGCTTCTAGATATCCTTAGAGCTAACAGAAGTGGGCCTGGAGGGGATTAAAAGAAATACGAAAGCATGAGTAATGGGAATAAGTAAACACTGACTATTTCCTTTTCCCTGATATTTGCTTTAGTCAGATTTATGCATATAGAAATCAAGTGACGCGAGACTCTATCTTCCGCTCCCTCATTCCACCCTCACGCTTCAGCACACAGAGTTCACTGATCTTATCTGGGAGCTTCTCCTAAAATAAAACAAGCGAAACTGAGAGAATACCAGAAATGAGAAATAATTAATTTCTCCACAGAGTGTGATACTGTAAGACTTTGCACTGAAGGCTGAACCTACCAGCAAGATTCCCAAGGAAACTTCTCGTCTCCGGGCTGTGCAATTGCACTTGAAGAGAAAGCGAAAGAGGCTGCAAACAGCTCCTGAAGAAGGGGCAGGTGGTTGGGAATCCGCCCCACTCCCGGCAACAAAATGCATGTGGCAAAATTATGCTTAATTCTGGATTACTCGTTGTTGCTGGAAAACAATCTTGCCTCACTCTGTCTGATGAAAATGGAAACACTAACAATATAATCAAAATAATAGATATTACACACTCCTTTATTTCGCACAAACTGCTTTGCACTGCAAGAGGATGTTTCACCGGCGGATTGCAAAGCTCCCCTGAACTGAGCGAGGATTACAAAAGAATCACTTTCTGCTGAAAAAAAGCCCTTTTTCAAACACAACAGCCAGTTAATAACTAACCGCAAGACGCAGGGTAGTTTAGTACAGGAAATAAGCTCATACTTCAGTGGAAGTGCAGGGGGACATTAGGTAAACAGATTAGTGGGGCTGGGAGTTGGCCAAAATATCGGTACTCTAGAAGTGTGCTGACAACTAGTACCGCTGTTTTTTTGACTATCCCTTTGGATGGTTCACAGCCACTTCTTCCCCATCTCGCAAAAAATACCGCTCCTCTGCCAGAGCCGTGCCTTCTGCACGAGGTCTGTGCGAGAGACGTGGATCCTGCTGCCCACAGAGCCACTTCCTGCAGCAGGCGGCCGTGTTTGCGTAGCCTCTGCCGGACGAACAGATTGCAACAGAGCTGACCTGGACCATGCGTGTGGTCCTGATAAGAAACATCAATCAGTGAAACCAATAATTGCTGGACGGGTGAGAACATTTGCAGCGGTGCTTCTGTGGGCAGGAGGGCCTGTCCTGCTCATTCAGCGTACAGCAGACATTGTCACAGCGGTGTGGAAGTTGTAGCCGTGTTGCAGTTCTTTTTTTCTTGCTGTTTCACAGCAGAAGGGTTCCTGTATCACACCCTCTTAAAATAGCTCAGGGCTTTTAATCCTTTGATAAATGCACAGAAGTTCTGTGCTGTCTTTTTTGTTCTCGTTAAGTACAAGAAAATCTAAACTACTCTTGTCCATTGTAGCTGTAAAACTCAACGGTGCTGCTATGCCACTTTCTTTGTCACTTAGGCATCAGGTCCCACAATGATTAATATTTTACTTGGCTCTGACTGATGCAAACTCTTTGACACTACTCTCCTCCCTGGCAACCAGGTACATCTGGGGTTTGCCAGGATGAAAACAAAGGGACGGTGTCAAAAGCCAACCTACGTTCTCCAGGGATAGTACAGTACATTTTGAAAATGACTGTGAGGTTAATTCATGGCAGTTGCGTATTTTCTGAATCACCTTTTCTACAAACAGAACTACAGCTGTAGATTTTGGGAAGTCTTTTGTATTAGAAAGCTACAAGGACTGTGAAGGGGAGAAGTGCATTTCCATAGTTTCTTCCTTACGGTCCTTGGACCTTTTTTTTATCATTAAAGGAACTAAGCAAAGAATTTGGAGGAAAGCTTCATTTTTGGACTGAGAGGAGGTTAAGGGGTGGGAAGCAAATGGAAGGGCTTTCAGGGTGGAGAGGAGGCAGTGGTGGGTGGCTGCTGAGACTGGTTTTCTTCAACATCTTCATTCACGACCCGCAGAAGGGAGAGTGCACAAAGTCTCCGGGTCTGCGGACACTCATGACCTCCTTAGGGCAGTAAAACATCATGCTGATGGCAAAGAAGTCCCACAGAGTCTCACAAAACTGAATGAAAGGCACAACGTTGGCATAGGAGCTTCAGTGTGGATAAACATAAGGTAATGCATGTAGAGCATGGTAGAGGAAAATAATCCAAACCAAAAGCTCCTCAGTGCTGATCCTAGAACCAGCTGTCACAGCCCAGGAAAGAGATCCTGAAGTCACTGTTGACAGTTGGCTGAGATCATCAGCCCAGTGTGCATCTGCAGCCAAAAAAGAGCCAACAAAATGTTGGGCAACATCAGGAAGAGCATTGAGAAGAAGACAAAAGGCATCACTTTGCTGCTACATGTAGCCTCAGCGTGCCACGTATTGAGTCTGGCTTCCATGCCTGGTCTCTCACAGAGAATAGGAACATATCATTAATTAATCAGTGCAGAAGATGGAATTAAACCATGATTTGTGGAGAGTCTGAATATATGAAACGTATTTTAGCTACCTCCAGCCCTAGAAAATGGCAACGAGAGATGTGTGTGCTTTGACATCCTTGGGCAAGAAGTTGTGGTTCTTTCTGAAACAGAGGCATTAGAGCAAAGTCTTTAGTAGCATTTCCTGATCTTGTGGCTTACAGGTAGATAAAGATTACTCCCTTCATCCTTCTAAACAAAGATTTTCCAAGTACAGTGTTGTATCTCTATCAGGGGGTTGCTCAGGGTTTACAAATGCATGATGGCATTTTACTAGTCACATCCTAACGCTTTAGGATAACCCCGGTACTTGATTTAAGATGATTAACATGCCAAGAGGTTTATTTAAAATGTTTCTTCGTCTCTCCCTAGAGGCTGCTTACATTGCCTCCACTTGCAGTAGAATCAAACACCTATTTATTGACTAAGCCCACTGCCAACTGGCATTAAGAAAAGGCTCTTCTATTAAACTCCTGGACTTTATCTGCAAAGCAAGAGTTTCAACCCTTAAAAAGTAATTTAACCCGTGCAGATGTTGGAGCCAAGAATGAGATGGAAAGAGCAAGATCATACTGTTTGAAAAGAGCAACAAATTTAATAATTACTGAACCCTAAGTCTGTTTTGGCCGTTGTTTTGGTACCCGAGCCTCGAGCAAGAGTCACGGCAGTGAACAGACAGTGCGTCTTGACGACGTCTTAGCCATGTATGGTTATATTTGCTAGCTGCAGAAAAGTATTTGAGAAAAGTTACGCAGTCAGTGACCTTATCATTCATTTCGCTGTGTTTCTGTTGCCAGCTGACTTGACTGAACGGCACAAACATTCCAGCTACTGAGCAGATCCTTGCAGCGGGCTGAATTTTGAATGCTTCACACATTAAAGCTATAATTTCTGGCACGCTCAGGAAGCTCCTCTTTTCTGCACAGGCTTCTGCCAGAGAGCAGAAGGCACTTTTTTGGTATAAATGTACCATGCATTCAAAAACACCAAAACTGCAGGCTGCATGACAAAAAGGATGCAGAGCAGAGCGGATTAAGGGCAGTGCAATGTCAAATCGGAGAGGAGGGATGGTTCAGTCTTCAGCTAGGAAAAAAATGAGAGAAATGATCTCTCTGTGCTTACATGAGACGTTTGCAACTTCTATGTAGCAAAGAAAACAGAAGTTGCTTGAGAACCCCTATAACCCTTTCTTACCAGTCCAAACTGCACTTGAGAAAGGTGGACTGAATTCTGCTTTGCTACAATCACATAAACCTACTGTGATTTTACTGACTTCAGGAAGCATACCAGTAAATACTCCTTCTGTTTATTATAATTGCACATCTAATTAAACAGTTTACAAAGGTGGGTGTGGAGGAACATTAGGCTGCTAACAGGGGACCCACGGCATGACTGCATGCTGCTTTCTGCCCAGTACTGTGGGATTTCACAAACAGTTCAGGAAGAAAAAACACAGTAACAGATGTCTGCTTGAGGCACATAACCCCTTCGGCTCCAAGGGGTATGTTTTTGGCTAACAGAACCGCTTAGTCCCAAAAGCTAACGAACAGCCACTTTGTACATCTTATGCTTCGCTCTATTCAGAGGTGTAATGAAATGCAAAACATCATTTTCTGTACTTCGATTTATCCCTTTTGCTACCACCTAGCAATGTTGCACAGTGTTAAATCTTCTCTTCCAGCTTATGCTCTCCTCCCATCTGCCATTTTATTTCTTCTTTTTCCCCTTCTTGTTTCTCTCTGCACATTTATTTATTTTTATGTTACTTAGTTTTTGTTCAGCTCCTCTCTGCCTTAGCCTCAGCATTAGGCAGCCTGGATATCATCCTGCTGAGAACCACGCTATGCACCGCCAGCAGCGCAGCTACAACACCGCTACAGTAGAAAACAAGCAGCAGAGAGCTTCAAGCAGCAGCCCCCGGTACCCATCCTAAATTAACGATGGTTCTAGGAAAATGATCATTCTCCTGCCGGTGCAGAGAAGCCACTCATCTGCGCAGGAAAACCAGGGCAGAGCAAGCCCGGGTGCACAGAGCAATTGGGGGAGCACGTATCCAACACTGCTGGGCTTAATGTGCACCAGTGATGATGCAAAAGGCATTTGGTCTTCTCAGCAGGTCCACGTGAGATGTTCTGACCAGGCTGAAACAGAGATGCTGAGCACCGATAAACTCAAGTCTGCGGGCAGCCGAGGCAGGGCACCCCTCCGCCCACGCGCTACGGGGAAGTCGTGCTTTGCCACCTAACCCAGCAAGGGCTCAGGGTGAGTTTGTCAGCCTTCAAGCTTCAGGAGTTGAAACAAAAGCCAAACTTAGTAAGAGGCCTCCATGCTCGGGATGGCTAAAGAGAAGCCAGCTGACACAGAGGCTTCTTTGCAATACCAATGTTTAGTTTCACGCGTACGTTCTTATCCTTCCTGCTATTATAAAATGTTCTTCCATTATTAGAGTGAGCAACTGTGATACTGCAGTGACTCACATTTCCACGTCTTTATCAGGCTGTATTACACTTAAAGGAAAATCCCACTCCAACTGCTGTGCAACTGTGCAAAGTAATTTTTACAGGCCACGACAGCACCAGAACAAGGTCCCGACTGCAAGAATATGGGGAAAACGTTAGTAGGGCCTGCGGTCAGCTGTGCTGCTGGCTGTCGGGGAACTGGCGATACAACTCCTAGATTCAAAGTGCATGAGCCTCCGTGCATGAAAAGCTCCTTAGTTCCAAACATGTTTATGCAGCACTTCTAAATGCCTGTGCTCAGACAGACAGCAATGCTGCTGAAACACCACCCCCCCACCCCCCCATAAATACATGCATGCATTAAAAAAACCCACAAGAGCTCCTTGCCCACATCAAGGAGTATCCATCGCACAGCGTTTGTTTCCTCCTAGTGGACCAGCATGCAATTGCAACGCTGGCCTCCACCGTTTGAAATTACCCATTACATTGACAGTGCTTGAATTAAATGTGCAGAAAACACCTGCAACTTACAGCCATCTCCTTTTCAGGAATGCTGATGCTAGGAGCACTGGAATATTTGACATTCAGGCTATTTTGATGAGTCACAATAAATTACTGCAGAATCAGTACTTTAATATGTTCACCTTCCTAATGAACACTTACATGTTGAAAACTAACAATGCAGAACAGAAACACAGTTTTACTCTGGGACAGGAATCCTTCACTACTTTAATACGAAGGATTTGTACCACGCTTTCATGTAGGAGTTTCAACATGATGTGAAAATTGCAGAATTTCTTTATGGTTAAAAATTTGGCAAAGATATAACCAATTTGCTTCATATTCTAGAGATTGAGGAAAGCACTAAAGAACAGAGATTTCAGGAAACACTGGAGCAGGCACGCAGTCAGACTATCAGAACATGACAACCTATTACGGCACTAAGGAAAAAAAAAATGAAGTGTTCTCTGTGACGCTCATCAGGACCGCTGGCAAGTTTGTTTACTCAAATTTAAGTATCTCTCTTCGTTATCACATTCAAACGGCTCACATACATGAATAACAGGAACTTTTAGGTACAGTACAGAAAACTGTACATGCATCAAAATAAAATTTAACCACTTTGTGTCAACATTTATAAATATGACACTTGTCCCAAACAAACGCACCAGGATGTAAGTCAGCAAAGACTCAGCTCTTGCATCTGTGCTTCCCAGGAACAAAAACTTCGCAGGGAGCCCACTTCCCTGATGCCCGAACTCCAGGAAATGTTTTATTGGCAAACTCCAAGAAATAGTTTTATGACTCGGGGAGACTCATCTGAAACTTCAGGGCTTCATCTCTCAGAACACGAATGCAGTTTTCAGTGAACTTTTATTCCCTCAAGAGCAGCCAGGCTTTGCTGCTAACAGGAAAAGAAGTCTCAGAAGGAAAACCCAACCCAGACACAGGTTTATGATTACAGCAGCGTTGGCATACAGCACTACTCACAGTGTAACTCTCCCTTGAAAGAAACAGCACACCCATGAGATAACACAGACGTCACAACCTCAAGATTAAGATAAGCTCAAATGTGTACTTGACAAAAATACAGAATACTCAGTGTCGTGTTCTAATAATACAGAAATAACTTTGTTTTGGATAAAAGCAATGTATTTGATAATTTAAGGTTAAAACAACTTTCCATATGCATCAGTACTCGGCCAAGTAAAAAATATCAAGTACCTGTACAGTCGAAACAGGAAGAAAAGACAGAAACTAAATGTATTTGACTGCAACTTCTAACAAGCAGAGGTCTCTCTCAGATTGTAGTTGCCCCCACTGTAGCACTCCACCTGCAAACCCTCTTTCTCTACCTCTGTGCCACCTTCTCTACTTTTTGAGCCTTCTGCCAAAGTTCAGACCACTCAGCCAAGACCTCAGCCTCTGAAAGTCTCACATAGATATTATGCAAAACATTTTCTTCAATCTTAACCTGTCATATCAACCACACCCTTGAAAGAAAAATGAAATGAAACCTCTACTGCCCCGATCATCTGGAAGAGTCCTTAAGGGTGCAAGTTAAAAAAATGTCAGCTTCTTGAAAAGGCTTTTCCTCTAGCTCTGAGGTAGTCTCTCTGTCCCAGGTCATTGAGAGCTCCATCTGACACAAGCTGCAATTACGCTAATGGACTGGGTTTAATACAAAACTGCCCTCTGCCACCCCACTCTTTGGGTTTTGCTTTGTAGTCATTTGCATGTTAATAAATCAAAGCTAATTTATGGAAACCAACACGATAGCCATTAACTCAACCATGTCAGACAAGGCAGACAAGTGCCATACAGAAGGCGGATAAGAGCTCTCCTCTCAGCCTTCCTTCCCCCCTTGTTTCTAGCTGTCCCCCAAGCCTTTCCTTGCCCCTGTCAGTTCTTTTGGTAAAATTAGCTGAACCACATTAACAGTTAGCCCAGGGAGGCAGGAGTTATTTAAGACACATAGAGCCTAAGGCCACTTAGTAAGAAAGGTGTGCCTCCTCCCTCCGAAGTGGGGAGAGTCCTCCGGAACCAGCCAGAGCAACGATGAAGCCGACAGTAATGATGGGTGGGTTTTAGTTTTTATTTTAGCTTCTGGAATAAATCAGCATAGCCTCCCCCACAGAAGTGTCCTCTCGTCTGGGGAAGTTAGCTTCACTGCTAGAGATTGCAACTAAGGCTTTCTAGCAGCAAAGACAACCCTGCCCACCCCTGCCCATCACTCTGAGAATTTTGTATCATTCCACTTGTCTATTAGGAAAGCCCTCACACAGACCATCTTCCTAATCCTACTCTAAATACAGGTCTGCAGTTCCAGTAGTATGTTCTTGATACCAGATGGTAGTAGGGTCAAGTTTCAACACTGCTGTAAAATCAAAGGTAAAGTTGCTCTTTAGCCCCATCTTGCTATAAGCCTTTTATGTTGTCTGTTCATAGTTTGCTGCTTTAAATTTAGTTTGGGTTTTTTTGGTAGATTTTTTGTTTGTTTGTTTTTTTTAAACAGAAGCCACACAGAATGGTGATGTAACAGGCCAAAAGTGACACCTGCAGAAAATGCAGCATAATCAGAGGTTAAGCTGCATTTTGGCACCATGATTTCTTTCCTGCCACTGCCTTTTACGCAGAAATTTACCCAGACCTGTGACTTCAGAACCTCTCCAGAATTTTAAGATCCACATTTTGAACACACTTTCTACTGAATAGCCTCAGAGTAGTACACATGTATTTGAAAATAATTTAATACCTATTTTCTGACGAAGAACATTCTGTGCATCATTTTAGTTTCATACTCAATGAGAGGGTACACACACTTTACAGGACAAAAGATTTAAACCATGACTATTTAGTAAATTATGCATTGTAGTGATCAAAACAAGACAAGCACCAGAGAAAATACACATGCTGAAGCCTGATGTATGTACTACACTGGAAAGTCTTCAGTGACATGACAAAGAATTTGTGGTTTTTCCCCCAATTACAAGTGAGCAGAGGATTTGTCAGACATTCATTTTGTAGCTTCTACTGTCCGCTCTATGCCTCCTTCCTCTTGATGATCAGAGGCCCAACGTTGTCGCCAGTTTCCTCGTTGTGCTTTGTGTGAGAGCCATCACACAGCGGGAACTGAAAAGAGAAAGAATAAAACACGTCTAAAGTACATCCAGAGTCAGAATTAAGAACCTAGGTTGAAAGTTCATTAGAATGTCTTCTCATTAAATCCACTGTGACTGCAGACCGTAACTCTTGTGCTGGCATCTCAGGGCTCCCTGAATTTTGGCTGAACACCAGTTTTGTCCATGCGAGTGCAGAGTGGACAACAGGCTTGTTAAGAAAAAGCAGCAACTCAGCTCCACTCTATCTGGTGTTCCTGCCTCAGGCCAGCATGAGGAAAATGCAGCCCGTGCTGACCTTCAGCCATAACCTACCTGGAGTATCTTGCTCTCAACCTTGCCCCACACTCCTTTTTCCCAGGCAACAGCCAGAGCTGAGTGCAGTTACAGAAGAAAAGCAGGGTGAGGAAGAGAAACAGGAGATCCTTTACTGAATTTTTTTCCTGGTTTTCCATAGCATGTGATGAGAAAAACGACAGTTTCCCTAGCTCATTTCTTATTTAAGAGAGACACCTATATATTAGTCCTGCCTCCAGACAGCTAGAGTGGCAAGCTGCCTTTGCGGCATCCTCACACAGCTAGCTTATCTCATCGACACAAAGGTCCCTTTGCGCAAGGTGGCTTCGACATTAGGATTTTGACCTGCTAATGGAAATAAACTGCACTTCCAACTGACATGGCTATTCAGCAGGGGTAGCACTGAGGAAGTAATTTGAAGAAATGTTTGTTCCATAAAAAACTTCCTAGAACAGCCTGGTCAGAGAAAGACCCACAGGGACTCCTTTAGCCAGCAGTAACTGCCCAGCTCCCAGACCAGTCACAACCACTCTGCTCCTGGGCAGTTCTTTGCATGTGCAAGAGCCAAAGGACACTCCATGAAGCAACAAGAGTGAGGTTAGATCCCATCACCTCTCAGGGATGCACTTTCAGGGCTGCGCCTCCTCTGCAGAAGAAACTCTGGAAGTGATCACAGAAATCACGCACCACTATTTTGCATTCAGTTACTATTTTGTTTGCTTAGAAATAATGGGAATCAAAGTTGGGCATTACTCAGCTGTTGCCTCTGCAACAGCAACATTCCCTTCACAGTACGGTCACAATCAAACAGTCTTCAACACCGCACTGATCCCAATGTTCATGTCTCAGTCATAGCCCCTGAAAAAAATTAACACCCTATCACCCACTCTCAGAATAAAAGATTTCAAAGTACTGCATGAAAACAATATAATGAAGACAATATACTTGCAAAAAAAATTCCCAGAACTCTAAAAATAACGCCATATGCCCCATAGGGTAGCATGTTGCGGGGGGAGAGAGGTGAGGTGGGGATTTTTTGTTTTTCACAGTTACAAAATGTCAAAACTGACACTATAAACAGCAGGTGACATTTCCAAACAAAGAAAACCTGAATTCAGAGAATACTTGTGTAAGCTGATTCATGCAGGAACTTTATCATCACATCATTCATTTGTAACTCAGTGAGTAGGTACTGACAGATACTCGGGAAAAATCTGAGCAAACCAGAACATATGTTCATGGGATGCCGACCAGCTTCCAACCCAGATGTTGCTGGGCCAGTTGTTTTTCTGTGCAACACCACAGTCCACTGGCCTTCACAGAAGCGTCAACCCAGCTTCCATCAGACATTAACATCTTGCATGCCCCAAGGAAGCAAGCCCAAGGTCCAGCTACGGCAACGTCATCGCTTCAAGTTTGCAAGTGACAAAAATGGTGGGATTCATAGGCTTCAGATAGCATCGAGACATCTTTAACAGCTACCAACTCTGACTGCTCTGACTTCATCCTCTGGGTCAGCTGGTCTCAGAACCACTGGCTCCCAGAGGTTGGGACACTAGACTTGAGCTCCTCAGAAAAAAAATAAAAAACCCTAAACACCACCACTTTTCCAGAGCAGCCACTTGGTCACCTTGAAGACCAGATACTGAATAGATGGATCCTGGACCTGACACAACATGTTCATCCTTGATTGAGATAAAAGCAGACTAGCAGTAGCAGCCAAAGCTCAAACCCTGAGGCAATTGTGCAGTGATCTGGACAGCTCAGCTTACTTCCCTTGACAATGAACAAGTTTAGATTCGCTACCACTACTACTTCTGATGTTCCGCAGCAGTATTCCTTGACCCGCAGCCTGGGGACTAATACTTCTCTGGAGGACACAGAGGTTGCAGGTCATTGCAAAAGAAAGCAAATTTATCTTTTTTCCCCCCAGCTCACACACTTAAAAATGCAGAAGGGTAAGAAAACAAATGTTCTAACTTTAGACTACTTACAGTTTGGTTTTAACACAAAACTCTTGCCTTCACACTGGTAAATTTGAACACTGGGTTTTTCCACCAAACTTGACAAGCAGTGCTATGAAGTGCCTGCAGAGCACAACACTGAATAGGAAAAGGGCCATTTAAAGAACAACCTACCACCTCCTTTAACAGATAATTACATTCCAAGACAGACTTACTTGAAGATACCATGTGTGGATTTTTTTAAACACATGCACTCCACAAAGACTTTGGCCAGCGAAAACAAACAAACAAGCCTTTGAAGTATATATTATTTCAGAAAACAAAACCAACTGAAAATAATCCTCCCCCTTTTTTAAGGGTTACTCCTAAACACCCTGGTATAGTCCAACTGTTTTGTTATTCCCCGTACAGGAGGAACACCATGTGAAGCCAGCTGTAGTGCATGCAGACCATCAGTATGCACAGAAATATCCTCTGGTTCATAACGCTGCTGGTTCGATTAACAGCCTCCTGCCTCAGATGAGGCTAAATCTGATGGGAAGTGCTCACGCAATCATACAAGAGGACATTTCCTCTAACCTGTGTATGGAATAGAGATCCCCATACACCACTTATTTAACAAAAACTCAGCGGGTACTTATTGCTTTTGAAGTAATTGGAATTCCCTGCATTGGAAGCACACACGTTCTACCATTTTAACCATCATATAAACATTATCATACAAATTTTAACAGGATCTTAGTTTGAGAACTATAAGAAACAGATAATGCTAGCTTACTACTTCCAAAGACGACAAGCATGTAAGAATGATGAAGAATGTCTCTGTATTTTATTATTGCTTGGCAATAACTGAACGTGAGAAGAAGCACGCACACCATCTTAAAGATCATGCTACCCACCATACAAGGTCAACCGATCAGGGCAAGAGGAAGGCAGCAAAACTGGAAAATGCAGTCTTTGAAGCACAACATGCTGATTAAAATACTCATTATTAAGCATCAGTAAAAGCAAACAAATGCCTTCAAAATTTTCCACGTCCTTAATGCCTTTACAAGACCTTTCAGATCAGAGTTCTAATAATGGACTCATTATAAGGTAGCCCCATCTACTTCCTTCTACTGTGTGATTACAGAGCCCTAACTCAGTAGGACAGTACTTTCTAAACTGTCAACACCCCTGCAATATATGCCAAAATGTACTACTTAAGATTTTTATTTCACACAAAAAAAAGATAGTATCAAACAATAGCTAGAATATTGTCAGGAGCTGCAATGCAACCGCTAAACCCAGACACTATCTTCCACGTCCCTTTAGAAAACAGAGCAGCAAGCAGAAAGCACGAACGCCAAGGTTCAAGTTAGGTTTTTTTGGTGGTTTTGTTTTGGTTTTTTTGGGGTTTTTTTTTTTTTTTTTTTGTTTGGTTGTTGGGTTTTTTTGGTTTTGTTTTTGTTTGCGGGTGGTTGTGGTTTGTTTTTTTTTGTTTGGTTTTTTTTTTTTTTTTTTCCCAGAAGCACTGAAGGAGGTGCCTACACTATTGCAACCCAAGGTAAATTCAAATTAAAATATTAAAATGAAGTGTAGATACTTAGAGCAGTCTTTCTCCTCCCCCTTTTTCTTTTCTGGAGCAGCTTGCAACACCTTGCGGCAGCTTGCGACGCTGGATTCTGGCTGTCAGCTGAGACTTACCACAAAGATTTAGCAGCAATGGTGCTATACAGACGCACGATACCTGCATGCTGTAGAGCCATCAGGACTGCATATAAAAGCATGTATGCAGTTACGATACGTAACTTAGTCCACGGAGCACCCTGTGGCAATGGCGGGGGGTGGAGAATTTTGTTTTTCAGTTCAGACTCTGGACATACAGTAGCTCTCCTTTCTCTGCTTCTTCAGAGCTACAGAAACATTTTGTTCACTATTAGCACTGAGCTGCAGGCTTTACTCTGAGTGACAGCATAAATCTACATAGTTTTATGGATTAAAATACTGCTACATCTCACTGCAGAATAGTTTAGGTGAAAAGAAGCTAGTGTCCTCTAAATAAAGCAGCTTGAAAATAGCTTTGTTGAAAGATGCATGCACATGAACAAAACTGAACCATTTATTCTTCTCTTACCTTCTTAGATCTCCAACAACGACAGTACACAGCCTTGTCTCCCAGATCTTCCATATCAAATGCATGGACTACCTTGGGGTTATCCTTCTGGATATGGAGATTCACCATTGCTTTGCAGCATTTGTCTTTAGAGAGAAATTTTTTGTAAGCTAGATACCCAACAGCAGCTGCTCCAGCAGCTAAGGAGACTGCAGCAATCCATTCAACTGGAATAAAAGAGAAGAAGAGAAAAGAGAATATCACTTTTTGACCACACCATTCTATTAAAACTACTCAGTGGTAAGTGTCTTCATGCTTGTGGCAACACCTCTACTTTCCAAAGGACCTTTTTGTTCTGTAGTGATAATGCAGTACTTCAGAAGAATATATTCTTTTGACACTCACCTACTTAATCTACTCCTTTCTTCTGATCCCAGTTCTCCTTCACCCCAATCCCTTCTACACAAGGGTGATGATTAACCTGGCAGGGTTTGTGGGGTTTTTTTAAGCTTTTATTTGGGAACCTGTGATACCAACATCGGTAGTAGAGTGATTCCAAGTTCAACACATTAAACCAGCTGTAAGTAACACCCTGTAGCAGCAAAAAACCCTGTTGTTTGTTTCAGTTGCAGGAAAGTAACTAAAGAAGAACACTCATCATCAACAACTCAAGCAGGATTCCCCCCAACATACGGGTACTAAGTAGCATTTAATATAATGCATCTTGCAACTAAAAATGTTAACAGGTGTATGGCAATGAGGAAATTATTTAATAGACTGCCACTTCAGAACAATAACAAAAGCCAGCTTAGATTAAATCCCTACTGTGATGTACAGGAAAGAATATGGATCCAAAAAGATTACATTTAAGAAGCACAAGTTTATTTTAACTGGATTAGGTTCTGGCTCTCTGAAAGACAACTTGCATTAAAAAAATCCTCTTTTCACCACCTCCCATCCTCACTTCCCCCCCACCTCTAGATACCTCTAAAATCTCTGCAGTCTCGCTCACTTGATATAATTTCCTTTTCTGCAAGGAGCTTTCCTACTTTTTTGTGGCTCTATTGTTTCCTCTCTGCCTCATGAATGTGCTGGACTTTGGCCCAAAGGTTCTGGTTGCGGCAACAGTCCCGGATGTTTCTCTCAGAGCTGCAGGCAGCTGCTCCTTTTTTGATTTTTATCCACCACTTCTACTCACACATGTACTCCTAACGAGTACATACAGAGTTTGGCTGACTCTACAGACAAATAAATCAAACAGGAATTTAAGTTTTAGCACATCTACATAACGTAAGAAAACTAAAACCGTCTCCAGTTGGGAATTTCTATCTTGCCCTTCAATGTGTGCATTGGATTTCAAAGGCGCCAAGCCACATGGCATCTTTGGGGCAAGAAATGTTACCGCATTAACTCTAAAGCATAAGAAACAAAAAGCCTTTGTTAGTTCTTGCTGCTTTCCACGGCTAACTGACTTGCTGTATTGCCACCATGAGCTTGCACTAAAAGGACCAAGAAGGTTTTCTGCCCTGTCCCACAGCCTTTTCTAAAATCCATACCTTGAGGCCTTTCCTCTGCTAAAATACTGTGTTAGCTCATACGCACCATGCTGATCCACAAGGTCTGGATGTAGCAATATGTGGAATTAGACAAATATTTGTACAATGGCTGCAGCCCTGTAAGATCAGGGAAGGCAGGCACTCCTTTAGAGTCTTACTGAAGGAGTAGAAGATGCAACAATCCTTCAGAGTTCAGTTTCTTAGTAAATGAAGCAGAAGAGACCAACATACACCGAGACCTGCGCTGCAAATGAGTGACAAGCCCTCCCTGTAACAACAGGGTGATATTAAGATACAGAAAACCATCTTTAACATCAAAGAATTTAGGGCATGTTTCCCTGCTCCCAAACTTCTTAAAACAATAAAAGCCCCAGAAAGCATGTTGTGAATTCAGTGGTTTATATCCATCTAGTGAGTTTTCACCTCTTTTATCTCCCCATTACAAACTAGCCAGAGTAATGCATTAATTTTAATGTGGTAAAGAAGCAAGGAGGTGAAATTAAAGAAGGCATTCTATGAAAATCTGCTTTAGTTTAGCAAAACAGCCCAAACTAATCCAAAGAACAGCCCCAGCTTAAATCAGAGGCAGCAGGTTCTTCCAAGGAAAGCCACCGCAGAGAGTCTGCAGCACCCTTCCCCCTTGTCGCTTGAGCACGTTTCCCCAAGAAGAGCAGGGCTGTGGCAAGGGAGGGAGGTACCCAGCCAGTTCAGGGACAAGCTGGGTCTGACAAGTTCAAAGTGATTTCTGGCAGCCACAATAGCGCCAGGCAAAACAAAATGATCGCCCATCCTGGGGAGTTCAGAAAAGCAGCAGTTGCAAGGATTGCCCAAGCCACTAGCTGGTGTGTTGCCGGTAGATCAAATCTTAACCAATGCTTTTAAATAACTGATGAGGGGACAGCGATAGACTGTATCCATTCCATCAAGGAAACTAAGGGGAAAGAGTGACTTTAATGAAGACCAAGGATGATTCCTCTCTCTGAACCACCCTTTAAAGTGCTGCACCTTAAGGAGGCTGATCTTCTATTGCACCTACCCAAAAGTCCAGGTCAGCTAAACAAACCAGCAGAAGAAAAGATTCTGATTATAAAAATACTTCTACAACTCGCACCACGAGATGGGAAGTCCGCACTACAATTCAGGAGCCTTGCAGTGCATTCAGAAGAGCTGTTCTGCACATCTACAGCTAACCCAGATCTCTCTGACCATCCCTCAGGCCACCTACCACATAACCACGCACAGCACATCCAGCTCAACGAGCAGAGATCATTAATTTAAAGTAATTGTCATCTCGTATTTCAATGACCCTCTACTTCTTCTCCTGAGGGCCAGATTCATCTATTACACACATGGGCAGATCGTATACATAGAAACAGCTTAACATATTTTTTTCTTGTAATAGATCATAGTGTCTTTTTTACTCTATTAGCTTTTTTCCATCACTTCTCTGGAGCTGCATCAGGGTGGAAAATGGTATCAACCAACAACACAAGAAATCCAAACATTTAAAGCAGTCTATTCTTTAAATTTTTATATTGCTCGAATAAACATCATGTAAATTTATGAAAGATATTTGAATTTAACAAATGGACTCTCTCTCTCTTATGATGATATCAGCCTGCAAGGTTTCAGAGTTAATAACTTTCGTTGTCAACTGTGGTTTTGTTTCAGAAACAAGATTTGCAAGAGCTGGAATGTCCATTTCATCTTTCAAACTAAGTTAATCATAAAACCACACCTGTAAGGAAAACCCTTTTCAGAGGTTTTTAAATACTTTAAACTCTGTTTCAAGAGGCCTCTGCGGTGCCAATTGAACAGTGCTCTGCCAAACTCTTAAGGTCATGCACGTATTGCTTGACGAGGCGTCTGTAAACAGAGTGACATTGATGTGGAATGTCAAGGTTTTTTATTTCTTTTTAAAATGAAAACACTAAGAGCAACTTTTGCATGATTATTAAACAAATCCCAATTCTGGTATAATACCAAAACACAGTGTTATGAGTCACTACAGGACAAGACACTACAGGCCACACACAGCAGAAAAATTCTTTCAGTGTCGTAAGCACTATACAATGGAAAAGGTCCGGCTAAAACTCCAGAAAAATTAACACACAAAGGGAAGAAGAGAAGGGAAGAGAGATGGAAAGAAGGACACAGAAGCCCAAAGAATGCAATCCCAGGAGAGCAGGCAGTGCACAGAAGTAAACAAACAAAAAAAAAAAATCAGAACACGAGAACAGCAACAAGCCAATGGTGGGAACTGATTTTCTTCTATATTCTTTGGACATATCCTAATGAACAAGAGATTTGGATCACAAAGTTTCCTTCCCTTCTCTCCCTGAACGGCTAGAAAATTGCTCTGGATGTTTCCAGATCTAGGCGACAGAGGTACTTTAGGATCTACCAGAGAGCTCAGACAGATTTTATCTGCAGGAAGAACACGCATTTACCATCTGCACTGACACGCGCATGAAGAAACTGAGATGGTCTTGGCTCCACCAGGACTACACGATCCTCGTTACGACACATATCAATTTACTTTCCAGGAACTGGAAAAATCATGGGGGATAGCTGTACCCCTACAAAGTTAGTCCAACACAGTCCTAAGAAGTAATTTTCAAGTTACCTCTGCTGCTTAAAAAATGTTCATGTTATTTGAAAGTCAGCTACAGAGTAATAACTCCAGACATGAAAATCCGTATTTTTTGTCTTCAGAAGTGCTTATAACTTTCAAGCGTTGTTCTCCTCCTTTTGTTGCCAGTGAAGAGGCTATTATTGTCCAAGAGTTGTTTATGACAGTCCAGCAACTGCCCACCACAACAGGCTACCTTCTGCAGGCCATGCTTGGAGAAACATGTGGCAATTGCTTACTGAGGAGTCGTCCAGGATAGCTAGCTGCACCGAAAGCCTAATAGTAAAAGCCAACCAGTCAAGCAGATAAAGTCACTTCCATCTCCTCATAGCATCCATGAGGAATGGAATTATGACTGGACAGACTTAATTTAACTGAAACCAGTAAGGTAAAGAGGCCACCTGAGGTAGAAAGACTGTTGGATCTGGCCAGTAAGCAGCAAAAGACAAGTCACCATGATCAGATCTGTGGTCAGTGTGGGGTCACACCTGCAAACAACCACATTACTCACAACAAAAAAGACTAGCTGCACTATTCACTGCCTTCCAAAGGTACATACGCACACCAATACATACAGAAGCAATTAACTCCCCAATTACTACCAGGAATTAAATCCCACAAAAATATGGGAAGTTTCTGGTGTCTAGCTTTCAGCAGGGAATAAGGCATTATTATGATTTCCAAAATTCATCAGCCTGAGACACGCACAAGCTGAAGACAGAGCTGTGACCTGCCAGGCGGCAATTGAGTTTAATCTTGACAGAAATCACATTAACCATATGCCACCTCCTCCTAAACAAAGCACCCTCCAGACTGCTCTGATCGGCTGTTCCCCTGCTTTCCTGGGATAAGGAGGGTATTTTCAGTTTGCTTAGGAGCCTATTCTTCTCCCTCCCCCACAAACTAAGTTTTCTTCCCAATTCCTAATGTATAGGAACTGTTCTAATTCTTGCAAGCTTATAAGTGACAGCAAGGTGCCGTTGGGAATGCAGCCTGGCTGCAAGCCATTAGCAAGTCATCCTCAGGGCTTTGGTTTGATTATTTTAATAAGCACAGCCTTCCATCACTACAACCCATTTTAGAATATAGCAATGCCTTTGCCAACATCCTCTGTACCAGCAGTCTATCCCCCACCCGAAAAAAAAAAAAAATCATCTTGATGGAGCCCCCTGACTTAAGGGCATAACCCATCAGCAGCTCTGCAACTGGAAACCACAGCCACACAGACGAAGCTCGGTTTTTATGTAAGAAATCAGAAAATTCAGCTCTCTGCTCTCTCCTCCATCTATCCGAACCCTTTCATCCTGCCCGGTTGCCCAACCGCATTTAAAACCCAGAACGCGACTTCAGGCATGGTTTAGGTGAATCACCACACAGCGTCAAGTATCACTGATACCCCTATTGTACAGTATCGGGCTTTGAGAATAAGTTAAAACCCAGAAATTCACAGATTTTCCTGAAATTTACAGCCGGTTGTCTTGACATAAACTACGGCGCCTGAGCAAAGCCGCAGGGGGAAAGGCAGAAATAACAGAGCGGTGCCTGAAACGGGCTGTCCCCCATGACAGACCGGACCCGGCGCCGAGGCGGGGGCGAAGCCCACACACAGGGGGCGGCCGCGCCGCCATTTTGTCCCCGGGGGTCTGAGGGGCGCAAAACGCGGGGCGGGGCGGGGCCGCGTCCCCCTGCCCTGCCCTGCCCTGCCCTGCCCTGCCCTGCCCAGCCCAGCCCAGCCCCTCCCCGCACCCCCTTTCCCTGCCCCCCCCGCACCCCCCCGCACCCCTACCCCGCACAGCAGAGTTCTGCCCCGGCCCCATCGCTCCCGCGCCGTAGAGGGCAGGCACGGCTCCCCGCCCCAGCGCGCAGGCGCCGCCGACCGCCCTCCCGCAAGATGGCGGCGGGGCCCGCCCTCTTAAAGGCCTCCGGGCGAAGGAGAGGGGCTCTGCGGTTAGGCTGGGGCCGGTGCCTGGGGCCTTGCCCTTGGCCCGGCACCCGGCACAAGACCCTCAGTGAGGCTAAAGTGAGCTCTGAGGCCTGCGGCGTGTAAAGAGAAAGTGTAAAACAGGCGGTGGGCGTCATTGTGTCCTGAGGAGACCCTGGCTTGGCCTGGCCTTGCGGTTGTCCTCTGCTGGTAACGCTGTTGAGCGCCTTCGGTCAGCAGGGCTTGGCAAACCACTTAGAACGAACCGTTGCGTGAGCCCTCTGCGGCGTAGCTGTGGGGAGATGGACTAAAGGGCGATATGCTCCGAGCGATAGCTGCCTTAAACCTCACAAGCTCGGGTACTGACGTGAGAATTACTAGTCTTGACTTAAAGTAGTATCAGAGTCCTATACCTGATTAAGGACTTGCTAGTCTGGGACCTACTCAACAGCCTTTTCAACTAGCAAACCTCTCCTGTTCCTTTCATACGGCATGGAGAATGTGACATCTGGCTTTTTAATATATATATATAAAATACATACATCATATACCTGCATAGTATATATGCAGGTACTATATATCTATCTACTGCACAGTATATACACAGGTGCTATATACCTATCTACTATCTACTGAGGAGTATATACGCAGGTGATATACATCTATATCTCTATACCTGCGTATATAGGTACGCAGGTGCTGTAACTCCCAAGCTCCATGCGGTTGGTTCCCTCTTCACGTCTCGCTGCACCCGCAAAGGATGTGTCCTTCAAACACCTTCTGTTCCTCGGACACAAGCAGCCCCGCAGTACTTTCGTTTCCCAGTCACCCACAGAATTCCCGCGGGGAGAGGACAGGACCAAAACAAAGCCGGCTCACAGAACACCAGTAAATTTTAAGTGCCGGTATAAAGAATGAGCGTATTCCAGCGGCGGACCCGGGGCGGGGGGCGCGCCGCCGGCCGCCGGGGGGCGGCAGCAGCGCCGCCGCCGCCGCCGCTCTCCCCACGGACACAAAGGGCCCCGCCCCGCCCCGCCCCGCCCCCGCGGCGCGCGCGGATGCCGTTCCCCGCCGGCCCCGCCCCGCCGGCCGCGCTCCCCCCAGCCGCCGCCGCCGCCGCCGGTGCCGCCGCCCCGCGTTCCCATGGCGCTGAAGCGGATACAGAAGGTGAGTGGGGCCCCGGGGGCGGCGGCGGCGGCCCGGCCGGGCCCGCGGCTCGGCGGGAGGCGCCGCGGCGAGCCGTTGCCCCGCGCTGTCCCCGCTCGGGGCCCGTCCCTTCGCCGCCCTCCCCCGGCCGTGGGGTCGCCTCCGGGGGCGGAGGGGCCCGGCGGGCGTGAGGCGGGGCAGGGGGGCTCCTGTGGGTGCCCCCGCGGTTTGGGGGCTCCCCCCCGTGGGGGAAGCCCCCTCTCCCCAGGCCGCTGCGCCGCACAGCCGTTACTGACGGCTGGGGTGTTTCCCCAGGGCAGGGCCGTGGGGGTGCGAGGCCGCGGGGGTGAGGCGGCGTTGTGCCGGCGCGTTACCTCGAGCGGGCGCGTAACTCGACTCCCTCCTGCCGAAACACGGCGCTCCCGCCGCGCACAGCTCGGCTCGCTCTCCCCAGGAGGGGTTTTTTCCACATTAGGAAGTGCTGTCAGCCCAGTACTTCGTATGACCTTTGAATGTATCCCAGTGGTAGAGTTTTTGGATAATATTTGTAAACAGCCAGATTTTGCTTGTGGAGTAAACTCCTAGAATCCCGTTGTTTGGCAAGACCTAACCGGTCGTCCTACAGTACAGACAAAAAAAGCCTTATGGATGGTAAACACAGACGTTTAGTCAAATGGTAGCGTGTTGGCCGCGTTATAGAATACGTGGTATTTTGTTGCTGTTGGCGCACCGTGTCCGGTCAGTGTTTGTGCTATCCTAGTTTAGCGACTGTGATGTAATTTCTTGTTCTGGATCCCCCTTGCTATTGGAAAATGTTGGTGTTACAGAAATAGAATTCTGTAATGACCAGTTGGCCCTGCAGCCAGGAGGTTTGGGATGCCCTACAATAGATACAAAGTTATTTGGATGGATTTGTACCAAAAGTTGCTAGTTAGGTCTCATGCTACAAATCTTTTTATGCTTTTACAGATAATTAGGGGAGATTTTTGTAACTTCATGTCACATATTTGTTATGAATGTTGCATTTGAACATTATATAAAATATTAATAAATTACTACAGTGATTTATAAATTACTACAGTGATTTTTCTCTATCAGTAACTCTGTCATGTTTCTATGTATTATAGGAGTGCTTTGCCTTTTCTTGGCTTTTTAATTTTCCAGCTTTTTTTGAATATCTCCTTACCCTTGTGTTGTAAGAAGAAGATTGTTCTGAATGCCTTCCCTTTCCTCTTCATGTTCAGTTTCATTCTGCTACCATGAACAGACAAAATGGAAAGTCTGGTAGTCTTCTGGTATTCTTGAGATGGAGACTATTTATGAAAGAGTACCTTTCATCCTGTTAGCCTTTTTAGATTCTCCTTCTACTCTTTGAAAATGAAGAAATGCTTACTAGGATGCTGACTAGTATAAGATTTCCTGATTACGCAGTAACTTCTGTCTGAAACATGAAGAGATGTTGGGGAAGGAGTGGCCAGAAGAGGTGAGGTTAGATTCAGAACTAATTGCCTCTTGCTTCTAGTTTGCAGCAGAAGTGACTATTGCTGGTTTTCTTTTTTTTTTTTTTTTCATTAACTACCCTCATCACTATCTGCCTTTCCAAGGTAAGAAAAAAAAAGTACTGCTAGAGGGATTTAGCTGAGAGCCTGTAGCTGCAGCAATAGAAAAGTGGGAAGGAAATAGGGTTGCTTCAAGTGGAAAGTTAAAATGAAGGGAGAAAGTATAAAAAGACAAACTATCTTGATGTCACTGTAATATGGAGAGCTTTCCTGAAAATTATGGAAGGTATTTGTATGATGGTGTGTTTATCCCGTCTAACTTCCTGATGTTTCAGACTGGCTATAAAGGTTGATAGCTATGTTGTATCTCAAGGGTGGGATAAGAGCTGGAGTAGAGGAAATGCTGTAAGGACTTCATAGTCTCAGAAAGTGCCTAGAGGAGCTCTTTGGAGAACAAAGCGCTGTCAGAAAACACAATGGTATTACTTGGAAGCTTGTCAGTGTAGACATACTGTCTCAAGTTCAGCTTGGGTGGTTTTGGGGTGGTTCGGAACTGTACTTTAACACAGTTAAGGGATTTTGATGGCAAGCTTGAGTGTTCACAATAATTTTGATAATATGTGTGTTCAGGATGATAGTGCCTGCAGAGGAAGCAAAGCTGTAATATGTAGAAATGTTACTAAGCATTTTTCTGTCTCATACCGGTTGGGACTCCAATTTCTAAATAGCATTGCCATCATGATCTCTGTGTGGTTTCATCCTGTCTTTCATGGATCTAACTTAAGGGACTCCTCAAAGGAGGACAGCCTGCAGACTTCAAGACTATACACAAATAATGGAAAGATGTATTCTGCTTGGGAGCTTTCTTAAAATACGAGCAACGGAATAATGAATGAAGAAGCTGATCATCCCACATCAAAGTGTATCAACTTAGTGCTGAGGGTGGAAGAGCTGTGAGGACGGGAAGCCCTGCCGTGTAAGCACAGCCATCAGTGCCACCTCTGTGACAGGTTAATCTCAGAATTCTTGGAAGGATGGGGAATTCTTATTCATCTTCAGCTGGGGAGCCTGTGTTAGTTCACCTTGTCAGTGCTTTACTCTGCTGTAGCGTGAAAGAGAGGCGGTATGTTTCTATGCTGTCAAAAACTTTTGTCCGCACTCTGTGTGTGAGGTTGAATAAATGTTCTTCGGGGCTGGAGTTGCTTCTCTGTCGTCTGTGACGCACCAGCAAAAGAATAACCCACGTTTTAGTGGGCATTGTAAATGCCAAGTGTTGCAGATTATGAAAACAAAGCAAATAGTGTAGGTTTTAATCAGGAAGGAATATTCTGCAAAGAAGCCTTTATTGTTACTGCCTCTGGAAATTGCAGCACCGTGGCTTTTGTGCAAGGTAGAAAGTAGTTCAGGCTGACAGATTCTGTGAGTTAGTGTATAGGTCAGTTCTCCCCATCCACCCTGCACAGAACCATTTTTCTGAGATTCCTGTTCTGAAACCCTTGTTTACATATCTAATTGCATCTCTGCTGTCCTGTCAGTTCAGTATTACAGTAGAGGAGATTGTTTTCATCATAACTCCTATACTTCTGGGCGCTCCTCTAGTGTTAACGAGGGGCTGATGTTATGCTTGTTGATGGCTCAGGCTATTTTGAAATACGTACAAAACTATTATTTACTTTTTTTTTTACTTTTTTTAAAAATTGATTTAGAAGAGATTTTGAAACCAGAGACAAACTATTTTGTGACACGTTTGAAGACTGGTTTAAAAATAGCTGCTGTTTTTTATCTTGTTGGTGCATAGTGCTTGATTGTTTTTCTCCCACAACTCAGTAAGAATAGAAGCATTCAAACATTTAGATACGTCAATGAACTATATGTTTGTCTGTTTCAGTATGTGTTTCCTATATGCGTAGACTAATAGGACATACTGACTTGAATATTTATCTTGAAAATAACTTTTGTTACTGTAAATGGATTCAAGTAAATAAGATTTTATCAATATTTGTTGTTTAGATTTTGACTTTAAACTGAGTCGCATGCTTCCTTTGGATGGTAATAAACATACTAAGGAAACTTCTTTTTTTGATTTGTAATAGAAAATGTTTTCATTAGCTTCCAAAACATCAGCTGTGATATCACAATTTTTTTTGCATTAAAACCATGTAAAAAAAATAGAATATTACTGAGACTTACCTTTATGTCAAGAAATGGTATAATAAATATTTGCTTGACGTTTACCGAATTTATGAACAACAAAAAATCCTTTAACTAGTCTAAGTATGATCACTGTGGGTTTTTTTGGACAGATGGTTCCAAACAGCATTAATATAATAGCAGCAGCATATGCATGGAGTTGGTAGGAAGTGAGTCTGTGGTCTACAGTGCATTTTGTGCAAGAAATGAAGAACATCACTCGCAAATATGAAAACCTATATTTTAAGTAATGGTGTGGAAGAAAGCTCTGGTTGTGGTTTTGTGTCACTTAGAGAATTAAAATAGCTTTTAGTGATGCTGCCTGCAGTTTATTTTGGTCTTCTGATAGTCTGCAGTCTTTTTTTCTGACTACTTTTTTTTTTTAAACTGAAAAAAAAGGAGACATTTTTAGGGCTTTTTTTTTGTTACTACTCATGCTCATAGCCATTGAGTGTCCACAAGTACTGTGCTGAGAATCTTCCTTCTTGTTATCAAAGTATCCTTTACAATCTCGTCCCAGTAGCTTTATAGGAGAGAAGCCCAACTGCTAATGAAGCATGTAAATGTTAAACTGGCCTTCCAGTCTTCCCCAACTTTATACTTCTATGAAATATATCCTGTATTATGTATACTTTGATGAAGAGCACTGGCCTGCATATTCAGAAATATTTCCAGCATGTACAGCTTGCCATAGTGTGTGTTTTACGTCTGTTAAACTTGATTTTAAAATTTTTGTCTCAATGCTGCCCACAGAGCTCTTCATTCTGCAGTGTGTGTGGTGCAGCCTGAAAGGTGATAATTTGGAGGCTTTGTTGTGTCCATCTCTAGTAATTGTCATTTAGTGTTTTTAGCATCACGTTAATATTACTTTATTAGCCACACCTGGTCATGGATCCTGCTTACTTTTGTGCTCTGCTGCTGTTCTGCAGTTACAAACAGAAGAAATGGTTTACTGTTGCAACCAGCTAGAGGCATAGAACTAACAGTATTCTATTCTACTCTGTAATATTTCCTATGTTTGAGAGGATTAGATTTATTCCTACCACTGTCCTGAGCTTAGCTGTTTTCTCTGTACACGTTTATCCTGGCTGTATTGGGATAATGTGGCATGTGTTGGAGCTCTTGATAGATGCTTTTGTGTTGTGACATTCACCAGTGTTTGAAATAACTGATACTTCTGTTTGTATCCCTTGCAGACAAAATTGCAGTTTTGTGTATTCTCATAAAAGACGTTGCACTGGTGTACCCTGTAATTTGTAGTGTTGACTTTCTCTTTTGAAACGGAATCTGCACTGCGTTGGGTAATAGATCCTGATTGTTAGTTTACGTACATTGAAGTCTTGCACCAGCATTTTCTATACTGGTAACTAAAAATATTGGTGTAGACAAGGCCTTGAAGTAAGGAGACCTGTATCATGCAGCTACACAGTGATAATCCATAAAACATGGACAAAACTGCTGGAATTAACATAAAATTACAGAGAAACCTGTAGTGTTGACTGTGTCATGCCTTACATGCAGTTCTCTTGAGCCTCTTGATTGAGGTATCGGCACACTGTGCTTTGTAACTCTTCAGCCTTGTCTCTTGACACAGCGAAGTTTTGGGCTTCTTGTGAAAAGCATCTTTGCTGCTTTGTATAGAGAATTCTTGTATTCAGCATCTCATTCTTTTGTGAATATGTAAGGTCGTGAAGCAGTTTTTCTACATCTACTTCAGAGAATCATCACAACTGCTCTGCAGTGTTCCGCTCTGGACACTGGCAAGTCAGTCTGACGCATGGGGGACATTCTGACTATCTCTTTGCACCATTTCAAAAGATGTAGGAAAGCTTGAAGCCTAAATCTTCCAGCTCTCCACATAATTTTCCTTTGAATATGAAGCTTAAACAGCAAAATTAATGGTATAAGGCCGAATAGTTCTTTGTTTTTATCACAGCTTGATCTGAGCTTCTGTGTGTAAAGGCTCAAAGCCTCAACCCTGTCAAACTCAATTTACGAAGTTTCATCATGTTATCGTTTGTATTTTTAAACCACATTACCTTCAATACATTATTCCTTATGATTGGAAAATATGGCTTGAATTTGCTCTATCAGGATTTTGAAGTTTGGACTGGCTTTATGTTTCCTAGCTGCAGAAGCTGTCTCAATGTATCCGTGATCATTGCTCTCATGTAGTGAAGTTGGTTGAAGAGAACCTTTTCTTCTTCATTATTAGGGAAATATTAATAACAGGAGTTGAAAGTTCTGGGTCTCATCAAGGTATGATTAAAAGCATGTTTGGTTTTTTTTGTCATGGACAAATTTCAGTGCCTTTTAGCCTGAACAAATTGGAAGTGTATACCTGAGGAGCATTCCCCAGTTCCTGCCAATTCTGAAGAGCATGTGTACCCATGAATGAAAACCAATTTGTGTGGTTTTGGGGTATGTAAAGATCTTGAGGAAAGCATCTTACAAATGAGAGTACTGTTACAGACTTGTGACTCCAAAATCAAGTGCTTGCCTAGCAGTTCACATGTGCATAAAGGAATGTTTGCATATATTTAAGAGACTTTCTGAAGAGTTAAGCTACATATTTTTCCTGTCATTGCCTTTAATTTAGTAGTCAGCCATGACTGCTATAAAACATGATTTCTAGGCTTTGAGTTCTCTGTTTTGGCGAACGTTCTCATGTAGCTGGCTCTCTTTTAGTGGGCGTACAAGACTTAATCTCTTGTTGGGTTAGATCTTGAGTTGCAAATTAGAGTAGACAGTGGCTGTAACTGCTCTGCCGCTGGTAAGGCTTGTTACAACTCTCGTGACTCCCGGAAATTTGAGACTTGTTGACTCCCTTCGTATACTGGCAAGGACTTAGCTTTACATAGATTACTGGTTCTCTGTATCACTCCCTTAGTGAAATTTGAATCCTCCGATTAAAACGGGACCTGCACTTTTAAATGGTTTTGCTGTTGCCTTTATTAGTCAAAGTCTAGCACGGAGTGTTTTTTCTGCACCAGCATACAATTTCACCAACAGAATAACGTTGGCAACCTGAGATATTTCAGTATATATCAAAGAACTCTTATTTTAAATCACAAAGATTGTGAGGAGTGACTTCAGAGCAAGTGGTAATATTACTACTCTGTTACCTGGCTGAAGATAAGTTGCAGTCCCTTTCTTCAAATTCGGGGCCAAGCGTGGACCTGTAAGAAGTGTGCCTGAATTTAGGTGCCAGGTCCATGGTAAATTGGGCCCCTTGAAGAGACAACTGTGTAAGTTCAAATGTTTACTGTATGTCGTAAATGGATAAATATATCACAGCAGTTGAGAAGTGCAGTTTTAACCCTTCAAATTGTACGTACAGTCTGATCACGCTATGTACACAAATTCCACACTTGACTTAAACTTAGTTCCAATTTAAACCTTGATTTTGGAAGTAGTTGCCTTGACTAATGATTTTTGGGTAGAAATGTTTCCACTGTTACTCCTTACGCTAAAATCAAGGCGATATTTGCAGACCTGCTTATGTCTATTGTTGACTTAAATGTGTATATTTTAAGTAATTAGTTGACTGACTTATGATCAGTGGCTTAGCACACATCTTTTAGCTTATTTCAATGGAAGTATTTACATATAATTGTTAAACTTGCCGCAGCACAGTTCCTAGTGGCTTAGAATCGGAGAAGTTGTTTGTTATTAGTACAGTAAAACTTCAGACGTCAAAAGTGGTATATTAAATTAAACAAGGAAAATGAACCAACGTTAATGCCTGGCTTGTTTTGCATTTGATATAGTGATGATATATCAGATGAAAAACTGAGCTGGTTTTGTGTAATTAGATAATAATTTAAATTTTTTGGAACTGTGTGGCCTTCTGTAAGAGAAATAAATCAGCTGACCTGCAAAAGCTCTGAATGCCTCCCTTAAATTTCAACTTTCTTGGGGGTTTTTTTAGTAGTCACTTAGGAAAACAAACAAAGGGGGGAAAAAAACAAACAAACACGCAGGCAATTAAATCAAGGTATGTTAAACAAGGTGCAGAGCTAACATTTTTCCTTTGTTTTCTAGTTTACTTAGGAACCTTTATGTTATCTTTATATATCATCTCTAGGCAAACCACAAGCATTTTATGAGCTAGTTTAACTCAGCTAATGTATGTAGATTAGGCCAGTACAAGAAGCTTTTGTAAAATCAAAAGCTAAAGGAACAGTCAGATTAGCACATACATTGCTAAATTAAGCAGCGAGTTTACAGAGAAATCAAGGAACCCTTCATTTTCTTCATTTTTTTTTTCTGTCTCTACTTCAGTATATCTGGCTTCTTATGAACTTGACTATAACTTCTAAATACTTTCAGGTATTAATTTATAGCACAATGTTGTCTTTAGCTGCAGACCTGTATTGCAAAAAACCCTTTCGATATCAATGGGCATTTCAAGTGTTGATTTCTTTAAAAATATCACAGGTCTATTTAATAATATAGTAATCATGTTATCAAATATATCCGTATCAAATAATAATTTGTGTTCTTACTTTTGAAATTATGCTGCTGAACGGTGTATATTTTCTTGTAGATGTCTTTCAAATATTTGTGTGTTTCTTACAGGAGCTAAGTGACCTGCAGCGAGACCCGCCGGCCCACTGTTCTGCTGGACCTGTTGGAGATGACCGTAAGCTCTTTGTAGTACATTGTCACAGTTGACCTTTTTTCAGTTAAGAAAAAGGTTGGAAAATATCTAATTCTTGTATGTTTTTGACTTTCAGTGTTTCACTGGCAAGCAACAATTATGGGACCTGTAAGTATATAATTCGTGCCCCTTAGAAAGTAGACCTTGTTTTCTTTTCTGTTATGGAATGATTCATTTGGGTTTCTCTAAACATGGCAGTCAAATTCAGCTGTGCTGTGTACAGATTAAAGATTTAGGGTGACATTGTTGTTCTTAGTAGTCTGGTACCAGTTTCTTTCTGTAACTGTTCAAAAATCTGTCCTCTTCATGAAGTTAGCTGCAATGTTTGAATTGGTGATGTGGACTGCAAAGCGAAAAGCTTGCTTTTCAAAGATGATCATTTCAATTCTGGCAGATTCATCCATCTGAAAGGAGGAAGAGTGGGCATAATCCAGTGTTAAAGTTGGTGACCATAAACAGGAGTGATGTTGCACAGGGTGATTTTGGGGCTTTCAGATAGAGCTTATTTGACAGCTGTGATGTGGCTCTGGCAAAAACAGATGGCTTTTGCAAACTGTAGACCAGCAATTGTGGGTACTTTGGGTTTCTGTGTGAGAAAGGCCTGCTAGCCTTGGATTGAGAGAGATCTCGAAAGACCCCATTTATGACCCTTGTCAAGGAAATGACGTAAGAAAGGACAATAAAGCTTAAGAACAGAAAGTTTTAAAGAAAAACTGAAAAGGGTTTCAGTATAAAAATAAAGAACAAGACCTGAGGGAAGGGGTGTTTATTAGTATCATGGTAAGGAGCTTGTATTCCTAGTGGTTTTGCTTTGGACTGACTGATTTGGAAAGAAGAGTTGCTGGTTCAGATGATGAGCTGAACCACTGTGTGAGTTGAAATTTTGAGACCATACTTAATCCATTAAGATGCAGCATCACATGGTGGAGAAAAAGTGGAATTGTGACTGCTTGGAGGCTATTTCTGCATTTTCGGCACAGCTGCTCTGGAGCAGTGAAAGATCAGTTACTAATTTGCCAGTGGTATGCTGGAGTCTGTTGTCCAGCTTGTCAGCGGCCCAGCAGCAACTGAAATGATTGCGGCAAGTTTTTCTGTAGGATTCTAATGCTTTTGCCATTTTGCTTTAACAACTGCATTCTTTCACATACAAAATCATTCTGACCCTTGCCCTTTTGCGCTGCTTAAAGGTGAGTGGCAAAACAGCAAAGAAGGAAACAAAAGCTTGTGTGCCACCAATAACGTCACTGTCCTGAATGACTCTGATGACCTGAGTTAGGAAAATACTAGCACATAAATCCCAACTTAAATTCCTTTTTTTTTTCCCCTTCGAGCTTGCAATTCACCTTCTATATTCTGTAGTGGAAAATACTGTTTTCTTCACTTCAGGTTCCTCAGATTTCTCTAGTTAAAGATAAGAATGAGCATCTCTTGCCAACCGTTCTCAGCCGTATCTGCCAACAAGAAAAGAACACAGTCAGCATGTTAATCCTTTGTCTTGATAACATAAGGAAGTAGGGATGCACATCCTGTCTTGTTTCCTGATGGCCTGAGGGAAACACAGGAGTAAAGTTTACCTTCAGAATTCACTTCCTACGTGTGGAAGTAGGGTAACCTTTTCTCCTGTCTATGGGCATCATCAGTTTGTTTTATGTACTTTACACACAAAACATTCTGTGACTTCACGTTGCCTTCCGTCTGACACTGAACTTGTCTTCAGCTTATTTTAACTTTGACAAATCCATTTAGTATGCATGCGAGCAGTCCTTTCAAACCTAATTGGAAGTACAGCGGCAATCTCTTGTGATGTTACTTAATGCTGACTTCTTAGCAATACTATATATAACCTGCCTCACATCGCAACGCTGTCTGCATTTTGAGTGTGTAAGACATGTCTTAATGGACCATTTGACTTTACCTCTTATATTCATCTCAAACTGTAATTTTTGCTCATTTCCAAGGTAAACATTTTATTCAAAAAACAGTCTGCCTCTGCTTCCGTAAGAAAACCCAAAAACTTGATCTTCTGCAGCTTTGCTGAGATTGAGTTCCTCTGTTGCTGTTTTAAACTTACCAAGTAATGAGAGAGGTTTTCTTCTCCTTCCCTTAATCAGACATGGCAGCACTGCTCTCTGCCATCTAGCATTGAGACTTTTCCCCTCACTTTTCTAGTTAATAAAAATGAAAGATTTCCACAACAGATGACTGCAACAAAGTTATTTCTATCTATTAACTATGTGCAACCTGGACATAAACCTGTGCACATGTTCTCTAACAAAATGCATGTTCACAGATTTGTACAGGTCACAAAGATGTTGTGTGTTTTAAAACTCCCTGATGTCATCATGATCAACTGAATTATGTTGGAAAATCCTACTCTTTGCATCTGCAAAGAGAAACCACTTCTTAAGGTAAGTATATTTGTAGCCTAAGGATGGAGGAGGATCAGAGCAGCTGTGGTGTTGCACAGAGACAGGATCTGGAAGACCTCCTCTGGGTTTTGTATTCCCCTTGATGCGGTGGAGCTGATGGATCAGCAGTTTTGTAGCTCCACCAGTCAAACACTGCTCCCTCCCGTTCTCTCCCCAAGAAGGGCAGCACTCAGTAGTCGTGTTGCACCACTGCAGTAGTACCCATGGTTGGCTCTCCTGTAGCTCCGCAGGCCAGTGGGAGGATTCAATTCCCTCTGTGCCTTCCCAGTACACAGCCCGTGGTGGGCTGTGGCCCACAGCATGGGCTGTGTACTATGGAAAAAAAATTGATTTTCTGAGATATTCACAGCTTTGGGAGGTTATCTGCATTCAGAAGGGAAGCTCCAAAATAACTGAAATATATTAATGTGTTTTGTTTGGTTTTGTTTTTTTCCCCAGCCTGACAGTGCATATCAAGGGGGAGTATTTTTTCTCACAGTACATTTTCCAACAGACTATCCATTCAAACCACCAAAGGTAAGTCCTGTCTCTCAAAACTTGTGCAATTTTTTTGGTCAAAGCTTTGTTTCTGTGTCTTAGCTCTTTGAGGCTTAATTTTGGAAGTTAAAACCAGAAGGGCCATCAACAGGATGCATGTTCATAGTGGGTGAACAGATGATGAGACTGTACAATATTGTGTTGGCAGATCTGGTATGACTGAAACTGAAGGGACAATGTTAAGGGTTCCAAATGTAATAAACAGAATTTGATGTCACTTGGTTTTTATTTTTTTATTCCAGATTGCTTTTACAACAAAAATATACCACCCAAACATAAACAGTAATGGGAGTATTTGTCTTGATATCCTGAGGTCGCAATGGTCACCAGCTCTGACTGTATCTAAAGGTAAACTCGCAGATTTGCTAAGGGATTTATGAGATTGCATACACTGTCGTGGTGTTTTTTTGTGTATTACTACACTGACTAAGGGTGGCAGTGGGAACTCAATTATCCTGCATGTTACAGAAGCAGCAAATTCCGTTGGAATTCTTATGATCCAAGGTCTTGCTCAGTTTATTTGGAGTGCCACGTTACATGAAATATTATGTGCATGGTGAAGTAGTGTTCTAAAACAAGTTGTGTAAGATAATGTCCCATTAGCCTGAAATGCAACTTCTGTATTATAGCTGACTGTGCATGTAGAACTGAGGAGAAACTGGTGAAGAGAGCTTAAAAATTAAATTAATTTGGAGGTAACTGGAAAACCTTGATACTGACATGTGTGGGCTTATCTGATTGCTTATTGATGACTCTTTGGGTTGCTTGAGCATCCGTGTGTAGGCTAAGGTCTTAATTGCACTTTATTTTAAAATGAGATAAATTGTTCTGGTTTGCATTCCTCTGTAAGATGAATATTTTAAAATGTAGCTGCTTTCAAAGTAATCAGTAAAAGATTTATTAAAATATTCTAGTCCTGTAGTTAAACTTTCTCAAGCTGAACCCTGTAGATTTTTGGAACATTGAGGGTACAGTTAAGCTGTTCTTTTGTTGTAGGCATTTTGTGTCACTTCAAAAGCTGCTTAAAGTGTGGGTGCTATCATTGTTTTTTCTCACCCATCTTCAAAATGCTTAGGCACACTCTTAGTCATGTTACAGAAAGTTCTCATGTGACTCAAAAGGTTAAACAGTATCACATCTTGCTTATGTGCTTGAGAGCTCTAAACCACGTGTCTTTTTTTAGAACAGTGTCATTGGAATTGGTGTACAAGTAAGGAAAAAAATTTTTAGTCCTTGTCCAATGGAAATTGCTCTATGCAAGTGCAATTGCTATAGCTCCTCTGCTCATGTGTAGCAGCACTGTTCAGTAATGTCACAAGCTAAATAAAATTCTAAGTTTAATACTACTAAAACAGTAGTTGATGTAGTTGCTGAAGACATGAATTACTATTGTGTGTAGTTGGTATTAACTTTCCACAGAAATTGGTTGATTGTTTTATGGCTGAGAAAAAATTCTCTTGTTTCTAGTTATTTAGAAGGTATTTAGCAAATGAGAGTTGGCACTTCTATCATGTTTAACAGTTGGCATCTACAGCTGAAAACTGTTTAAGTTTTTAGATCATCAGCACTTTTCTGTGTCTTTACTTGTTGAGCATTCCCTCAGTTACAAAGAGGAGCAGACTGCTCCTCTTTATATGTTCTGATTTGACGTGCTTTTAATGTGCTTGCACATTATTTAATAAATTGGAAATTAGCTCAGTGGCTCATGGAAGTTTCTCCTTTATAGTTCTTGTGTTACTGAATCAAAGGATTGCTACATACCGATAGCACCTCTGATTGGTGTGACCAAGTATTCTAACTTATTTTCTAATATTACTGCTGTATTTGGCACTTAATAAAATGAAGTATGTTGGTATGAAGTGGTCAAACTTGCTACAGCTGACAATAGGTGTTAGTCCTGGCTCTTTTGTAACAAGACAAAGCAAGGAAGAAAATCCCATTCTACAGCAGATTCTCATTGTAGCATCAAATTCCCTTTCACTGCATGTTTAGAATTGTTTAACTGGGTACTTTTGTATTCATATCAGCTCTGAGTATAAAAACAGAAATTTCCTGAAAAGTATGGACTGAAAATGTTAGAAAAATCAAATATCCTTGGTTCAATACCAGGAAATGAATATGGAATTATAAATGAATACCTGCATGTAATACTGATGAAGTATTTTCCCAAAATGGAATTCACACTTCTATCAAATTAAGTGAAATGTTCATGGGAAGGAGAGAATAACTGTCAGCACAGAAGTGGAGAAGGATATGCACAGAGTATTCCATGGCAGTGTAATATTAACAATATTATCTTAAATAATTGTAGATGGAAGAGCTTAGTTTGAGCAAATATTTATGGGTAACTCTGTAGTCTGTAGTTTGTTTAATGTTCATAAGTTAAAACATGGGATCATTACAAAAGGTAGAGGTCCATGACTTGCAAATTCTGTAGGCTAGTATCAGGTGGTGTTTACTTAGGACCTAGAAAAATGATGCTGTATAAACATTTCTGCTCAGAAATGTTTATGTGAAAGCTTAATACTAATATGCATTCTCTTTCCAATCTCCCTTCCATCACCCTCTTTCAGCGTACTGGAATATATTAAAGGATTATAGAAATAAAGCAAACTAACTTGTTTAATCTAGTGTCTCTTTTATTTAGTTTTATTGTCCATATGCTCCTTACTTTGTGATCCTAATCCAGATGATCCTTTAGTACCGGATATTGCACAGATCTACAAGTCAGATAAAGAAAAGTAAGTATAACATATACATATTGGTGTGTGTGGTACGTGCAGATGGCTTTCTGCTATGCACCTTCTAGCTTGACTTTTAAAGATACTCTTTTCATAGATTTCTACAGAATTAGATTTTTAAGTTTTGAAAGTATTGATCAGTGGAATGGCAAGCAGGAAACTGTAGGCATACACAGCGGTTGGATACTTACTATTTTTTTTCATACTCAGTTGTATAAAACCTTCACACTTTTGTGTTGTGTGTTTTATATTCATTGCATGAAAAATCATTTCCCAAAATATGCATTATTTGTTGCTACTGTGATCCTCTGGTTGTAAAGTCTGTGCCTTTAGTAAGATGTTAGGTATGAATAACAAACGCGTTTGACACAATTCTGTAAATGTAGGATAGACTAATATTCAGCTCTGTTTTGCACCAAGAACCATTGTCACATTTATTGAAATTTGCAGCGTTTTGCAGAGAAAAAGAACCTCTCATTTTTTGGAAGAGCTGTACAACTTGCAGGAAGTTTCTGGTCTTGGGTAGGTAACATGGACAGCACATAACTGAAGCATTACATGCTTCTGGACCAAATCTGATTTTGAATTGAGGAGTTATAACTCTAAAAGTACTATACTGACTGAAACATCTATGCTGGGGTCTCTTACTTATGGTGCAGAGTGACCTGGATTTCCCAAAGTTCAGTTTTAAGGCTTGCTGACTCCTTGTTGTATGTCGCTCCTAAGGAGGGTTTTAACTCAATACATGGCTGACCCCTCACAATACCAGATAACGGGATTAAGAGGTCACTAGCAAGCCCAATGCTTGGCATAGCAGAGTTGTTTTTTCTAGAGCAGTACCTCTCTAGAGTGACCCCCTTTGTCACTCAAACTTTGAATAGTGAAATTTATGGTTATATAAGCAATAATGCATTGATTTCTTAAGAGTTTGTTGCAGTTGTGGGTGGCAGGAAGCTCGGGCCCTTTATTCCACAGACGAGACTGCATGATTTCCAAAGGGTTCCGTGGAGGAAATACTACCAGTGTGAGATTTTCCATCTTTGCTGCTTTCTGCTGATATATTAGCTACCTGCTTCTCCTGGCCTTACAAACTTTAAAAACCTTTATGCATGGAAAAGGTTACAGAATCGGTGATCCAGGAAGGGCAGTATTTTGCTCACCACTGGGAGATTCTGTTGAGCTCTGCTGCTATAGGTATTTTGAGCACAATCCAGGAGGTAGTCTGCAGTCTCTCAGCATGGCCTGAGCTGTCTTCTGGAACAGGGTTTTAGCACCTGTGGATTTTTTAGGTGTCTGGGATTAAGAAAGACAGAAACACAAGATCAATTTAGGATAGTAACAAGGAGTACGAGCCTCTAAGGTTCTCCGAATACATCCAGTCCTAATTTGCCAAGAATGGAATAAACTTCCCCAAAATTAATCTGTCACAAATTTTCTGGTGGCCTTGACAATAAATTGTCATAGCCGTGTAGCACGTTCATAGACAGCCTAACCACCGCTGTTTATCCGACGACTTCAAGCTGCGGAAAAAGTTAAGGATTTAGTTTGGGGCAGGCTTTTTCTCCTTTGTACTTAAGCTGCTTTTTGGTATTCTTGCTGTTACCCATTTTAATTGTTAGACTCTTTGCTTCAGATTCTGTGGAATGTTTGTGATACCCAGAAGAATTTTTGACTTTGTGGTTGACTGAGAAATTGTTTGGTACCTATTTTTTAGTACTGAGCCACTGAAGACTTCTTGCAAATGCATGCTAATGGCCTGTGGTTCACCACATATCACAGGTCCATGAAGATTTGAGTATTGCTTTTACCTTGAGGACTGGATAGAGGAGGAGTGATGTAGAAGTTACATGGAAGCCTATGGTCTATTAGTTCTCTCTCTAGAGTAAGAATTACTAAAATGGCCTTTTGCTGACATACAGTCAAATCACATAACCCACTTTCGAAGTGCTTGACCTCTGTGGCTTGTACTGCAAAGCAGAGAGTGTTCAAGTTGAGGATGTCGTGCCTCAGCTTCTGCCCATTTGTGTCTCAGCTTTTGTCCATCCCCTTACTTTAATAGTGATTTCAGTTGTCGTGCCTCCTGTTTTTGAAGGAAGTTAACAAGGGATATTTCTCTATCTCCAAAACTTGAAATTTAATAATTGCTGGAGTAAGTGAGAGAACATGTAGTCTTGACTACAGCTTTATCTTCTTAACGCTGATCACCTATTACATTTTTTTTCATCTCGGCTTGGATTTAGGAAATTAAAGATATGGCTGGTTACCCCTGAGCATTTATTGAATCCAAATACTTGCATGGTAGCATATTCTTAAGAACAAAACCAGTTAGTACATGAGTTGCTATACTGATCTTAAGAGAAGGATTTAAAAACTTGTTACTGTTTTCTCTGGAGGACCCAGAAGAAAGTGAATCTAGTCTGAAGAGTGAAATGTAACAAATGTGAGGACCAGAGGGCGGCTTATTGAATCTCAAAGGACATTGACTTTTGGGAGTGCTGGTCAGCTTCGTAGCAGAAGGAAAAGACCCAAGACTTAAAATCTAGTAAAAAAATGCTTTTCAGGAAATTTTCCTGTCAGGTTCTGGAACGCAGAATGGAGAATAAAAAAATCCCTGTGCCTTCTATCCCCACCCTTTCCAAACCCAGTTAATCATACTGAATTTTATGCAACTAAAATGTGTGAACTTTGTCAGACTGTTAATCGCATACACATTCAGGAATAATTGACAACAAATTCCTGTTAAGGTACAAATAAGGGAAGCAGTTGTGAAATGCAAATTAAGTATGCACAATGATATGCATTTTAATACAAACCTGTGGGACTGGTTTTGAGTTTGAGTCTAAATAGCTTTGATAGGTAGCCTTAGAAACCGAACATGCTGTGGGTATATGTTTCTTGGCTTTTAGACTATTTTAACATTATTTGAATCAATGCTAAGGGGTGAAAAGCTCAATAACATCTGTTTTAAGTAAATATGTGGCCATTGTCAATGTATCACTAACAGCTCTTCACTGTAATGCCTTCTTTCTGCACGTACAGATACAACAGACATGCAAGAGAATGGACTCAGAAATATGCAATGTAAACTTGTGAAGACTTTTTCGTATACCACAGAGTACTGTAAATTCTAGAGTTTTCAAAACTAGAAGGAAATGGAGCACAGTTTACTGTTTCAATGTATCATGATGCCCCTCGAATTTTTTTCACCCATATAAGTGTGTTTCTGGAGCAAGGGAGAACAAACTTCCAAAAATAACCTTTTGACTGTGATAAGAATATTTATCCTCTTTGTATGCTCTGCAGAAGACATTTATTACGGTTTTTAAGAGTTGGACATCTGCATCTTCAGACTACAAGATCAATAATGCAGTTGTAAAGCAACCAAATTATTTTTGCTGGAAAACGTAGCTGGTTTTATGTGATGAATACTGTATGTGTGCCCTTAAAGTATGTTGTCCGTTTCATAAGTGTGTTCAAATTTCATTTTGTTAGTTCACTTATATAATTTGTATTTTTTTTACTGTATAGACTAAATATTTTATTTACCATATAAGTAATTTCATTTTAGACTTGCTCGCTTGTGCACAGTATTGACAAGATACAACTGCTAGTAATGAAAATAATGGGAGTATCCCACCCGGTAGGATATTCTAAAGACTGACTGCAGATTTCTTAAAACCTAAAATGATCTTTGCACTGTAATTCTTTGTATGCTGATTATGGAGAAACACTTGGTTTTGATTCTGTTGCATACTTGACTTAATTTTATTGCAATGTGAACTAATTGCACTGCTACATAGAAAGATATGTAACCGTTTTGTTACTATTCACAAATGATTTTTGACATGTGGGCAACATAACACTATCACAGACCTTTTACAAATCTAAATGTAGCCTTTTCCATATAAATAAAATGCATTTTCTACTACTTGTCTAGGCTTTTTTTTTTAAATCATGCCTATCCTTGAAGTGCTTGTTCTAACATTAGAGAATCGAAATATTAAGTGTGCATGTGTCTTGTAGACAAAAGGGAAAATAAAGCCATGCATCATGTACTACTTAGAACTGTTGCAATTAACTTCTATGCTAGCTTTAGCCTAATTTATTTAGCATGCTATGCCCATTGTTTTATATAGGATTTCAACTAGTTTAATGACATGTTACATCTATATTCATTTATGGAGGAAAAAACCACAAATGTTTGAACATCAAACACTTCAGTTAAGCTGGTGTATTTGCAGTATCAGAATGTTCCAGTAAGCTTCTCACCCTTGAAGCTAACTTTTCCATTAACTGGCACTTCAGTTGCTTCAGACTATGCATGTGGAAAAACAGTAGTGCTGGAGTAGATTAAAAGCAGAAGAATTTTGATTTCCTACCGTACATTCTTCTTGGGTATCTGAAAATAAAAATGCGTGACTAATGTTTTTCTCTGTACCTTGCACATGAAAGAAAAGTGACTTGCAGTCGGGAAATTTGTGATCATAAAATACATTTTTAAAACTATTAAAAATATCGGGGTGTTTTTTGCTGTAATGAATGCCAAACTGGAATTTGGGTTGTGTGTGGGGAGTGTGGACAGTAGGAGCTTTTATTCCTACCAGTGGAATGTTGTTCTCTTCATGTTTGCTGACTTACAGACCCAAATGGCGTAAGTTGGTCACGTATGGGAAAATGTCGCTTCTGTGCTACAGTTTTGTCTATGATGTGATGATGACTTTTGAAACAAAAGCTTGATGGAGAGTGGCTGTATTGATCTTAGAATATCCTTGTTCACTTCAGATTGTAAGATGAATAAATGTAGGGGGTTTTGTTACAAAATGAGTGCTTCATTATACTTGAACTAGGACAATGTAGCTTGGAAGGCAAAGCCGTTGTTTATACTTATTGCTAAAATGGTGGTAGAAAACTTTGACCATCAGAATGTTTTACTTTTTCTACATCAGTAGCAATATGTTTGTACTGGAAGTTTTTTAAATGTTTGCAATATCCGTATGGAACTGTGTGAAACTGGAAGTTTGACTTGCATCTCCGAATACTCACTTCCTTCGTATTAGGGATGGTTTGAAAACACTTGTCCTTTGGCTGGTAATTTTTCTGCTGTGCGCCGTAGAGGCAAGAGTGACGTTCCATCGCGGGCAAGACCAGCAGCATAGTAAAAGAAAAAACCAAAGACCAACAAACATGCGTAAGGTGTTCTGCATCCAGCCTATTTATGCACTAAAACAATAATTCTGTCTTATGAATGTATGGTTTTAGAGGCATGAAAGTAAGTTTTTGATTCTCGTGCTTCTCCTAGCATTTCAGAAGCAGAAAGTCTAAAATACTATGTTGAAAAAGTCATACAAATGACTATAACTATGACAATAAAGAGTCTAAAATGCAAAATATGTTATGATAAGGTCATTCTTTCAAAGAGTTGGTCAGATGTCATTTATGGAGATAAAACAGCTCCTCTGTTAATGCTTTTTACAGTACGTGCTATTGTAAGGGGGGGCGGGAGGGGAAACCACTACAGCTGAAACTTTGCTCCATCCTGTGGTGTTTACTGTGGTGGAGAAAAATTCCCTCATGGTGAATGAGAGAAAAGGCGGGAGAAAAGCCCCGCCTCTGCCTCCCCTCTCCCCCGGGGGCCGCGCGCCCTGTGCGCGGGGGGCGTGGCCGGCCGGGGGGCGTGGCCGCCCCGCCGCCCCTCGCCTCGCTCTCCCAGCGTGCCGCGCGGCCCCCCCCCCCCCCCCCCCCCCCCGTGCGCAGGCGCGGCGGGCCGAGGCGGCCGGAGGGCGGCATGGCGGCGGCGCTGTCGCTGCTGGGCCGGGCCGCGGCCCTCCTCACCGGCGCTCAGCGGCTCCTCAGGTGCGGGCGGGGGGCGAGGCGGGGCGGCGGGGGGCGCCTCCTCGGCGGGGCCGGGGCGTGCCGCGGGGCCTGGCGGCGGTAACCGGCGGTGCCGTTGTGTGCAGGGGCGGCGGCGCGGCCGAGAGGTGCCTGTGCAGGGGCAGCGGCACGAAGGAGCGCCCGAAGCGGCCCCTGACGGCCTATTTCCGCTTCCTGAAGGAAAACCATTCTGCTTTTCGGCAGAGGAACCCAGGTACGGGGCCTGAAGGGCAGGAGGCGCCGGAGGGCTCGCGGCTCGCTCCGGTTTGCTTTTGGAAATGCCGGAGAGCCTGAACGCGCCAGGTCTGCCGGAGGCTTTGCTGTAAGGCGGCCGTCACGGTAGATGCATACGCTGTTTTCCCTCCGGAATGTGTCACTTAAAACTGGAACAAAGGGTTGTGTAAAACTAAACGCCCTGAAGCAACTAAAGGACATTACCTGGATTTCAGGAGAGCAAAACCGTCTCTTTACCCCCGGCACACCACAAGTAAACTCAGCATTGCCATACTTGCTGCCCCCCCATGTATTGGCGTACTTAATAACTCAAAAAAAGTGAACGTTTGTGTGTAACGTCAAAAATATTTGCAGAAAGAGCTCACCTGGGCAATACATGTTAACAACGATTAGTGTTTTTTCATTATTTTTAAAACTGAGCGTAGTGGAAGTACGCTATTATTGATACAACGAGCTCCATCTGTTTTTATTTTGATGCCTAGTAATTTAAAGACTGCATGTACCTGATTGCCTCAGTATATATGGGAGTAAAGGTACATGTATTTAGAGGAAAATGTTTTTCTGTGAATATGTTAATTTATTATCAAAAGCTTCATTTATAAGCAGTGCAGTCATTCTTGTCAGAGAGCAGCAAAATGGAAAGCTGTGCTGGTTTTGAAAATACCATTGAAATGAACGTTAAAATGTTTAAAGGAGTATGGTTGTATTGGGCAAGTCACCAGGTAAATTTAAGTAGGGAAAACCATTTGATACCCTGTTTTGCTCAGTAATTCGAGAGTTCGACAGTCTGGAGGGTTGAGAACTGAACTTGCAGAGCTTATTGTAGTCATGTGCCACACCAGTGTTTTCCACGTGTTTCCAAAATTCATATAATCTGCAAATAAATGTGCTGTATCTCATATGCAAATTGAGAATTTTGGGCTTTTCTTGTTCCACTAGAAGCGATGTTCAAAAATAACCTGATAATTTATTTGTTTTCTTTTATCATTGGCAAAGCATCGTATTTTCAAAGGTTTTAAGGTTGGTATACTTGGACTAAAAACTCCCCATCTGTCTTGTTTTTCCACAATTCTGGAAGTCAGGTTACTGGTAAGAGCTTAGTTCTGCTTTTCCACTCTTGAGATGGCTGAACTTTACATTTGAGGTGGGAGAGAGGAAGATCTACTTTTTCTTTTACTGTGAAGCAGAGGGACAGCCTGTAAAGGATTTTTCAAGAAAAGGAAAGCTTATATCCTCTTTCCACCACCTTCGAGTTTTTTTATTTGGGGTTTTTGGGTTTTTTTCCCTCGTCACAAATTCAGGTCTGGCTGAAACCTCATCAAATGACCATAGTGCAAGGGTCAGAGTCAAAGGCAGTCAACTGAAAACCAAAGCAGATTCAAGTCATTGTAATTTTGTTTGTGGGAGAAGGAAATTACTTTTTCTTTAACCTTACTTCTGTTGAATAATATTGTAAATAAAGGACTTTATTTTAATAAAGATCAAGCACATGTGCTATATCATGTGGATAAGGTCACGTTAGACTTGCTTTGAAGAATCCAGTAGATTCTTTTTGCCAAAAAACTGAGAACTGGAAATTTTACTTTTGGTTTCTTCCCCAGCCCCCCTCCCAAGTTCAGACCGTCTTCCATTGTGTAGAAAAGGATCCAGCAAAAAAGAAAAAAAATGAAACTTGTGATCATAGCTGTCTGTCTTGAAATGCTGCTTCAGTTTATAACTGCATGTTTCATTCGAGTTTGAACCAAGAGCAGGGACTCTTCACACCCCACCCCCCTGCCCAATATTACGGTTCCCTTTAACTGCCACAATAAGTTAGTGAGTTTTATGAAAGGAGGAAAATATATTTGTACAGGAAAAAGATACTAGTGACAGCTTTCCTTGGGAAAAATTGAAGCAGCTTACTAAAGGTACAATATTGATCTTTATTTTCTTGCTTTCTAATTTTAATGTACAGAAATAAGCAACATGGAGCTGGTTAAAAAAATAGCAGGTGCTTGGAAGGAGTTACCTGCATCCCAGAAGCAGGTAAGTTTGTATCATTGCCTGGTGTTCTTTGAACTCTATGAAGTCTTTGTGGTTGTTTTACTTGGCTTGGTGTCCTCTGTGTTTTTTTGTTTTGTGTTGGTTTTTTTTTGTTGTTGGTTGGGGGTTTTTTTTGTTTGTTTTTGGTTTGGTTTTGTTTTGTTTTTTTAAACAACAACAAAAAAGCACTTGTGTGCAAGGGTTCAGACATAAAAACAATTCTGAAGAGAATTGGGAGCTTTGAAATACTCAGGGGGTAGATACTTTGATACTTCTGCACATTACCTTATTTTTAGTATTTTTAATCTGTTGCTAGAGAAACAAGTGAGGCAGATCTCGCTCTGTGTGGCTGTAGGGCTGGGAACCAATATAATTTCTTTATGAATGGTAATTATATATATTTGCATTACATGTCTAATAACATAAGTATTGTAAAGTTGTTCTCCTTTCATATGCACAAGCTAGGTGAAACCTCAGTTAGTTTTGATGAAAGGACCAACTTTTTTTTTTTCTACAGATTAGATAGTAACCAGAGACCTAACTTACAGGTAACTTTCTTTAAGTTTTGTCTAATACTTACTTTTTGTCACAGGTAGTGAAGTTCCTGTAAGAGTGGCAGTTTCAAGAGATGATGTAAAAAACAACTCTATGAATTGCTAATCATTGCTGAATATAAGTGCCGTTTATGGCAAAGTAATGATTGTTCTTCCTTGATTGCAGTTAGCAATCAGATCCAGTTAGAAACTAATTGCAGTTTTCTAGCTAAAGTAATATCTTTGTTCAGTAGCATTCAAGGGCCCTTACATCCCTGCTGGACTTCTGGCTCTATGTGCCTTAGTATAAAATAGGCCTTTTCATTTGTATGTCTGAAACGGAGAAGAGGATGGTGATTTTTCAGGTCTACCTGGACGCGTGGTAGCCTGGTTCAGCTCTTCTTGGTGCCTTGGTACCAAGGCCATGATTTTATGATGCTTCTGTACCTGGTATTGGCTGCTGTAGGAATGTGTTTGGTGACTGGAGCACTTGTGTGCTGCAATGGGTGTACGTGCTTGAAGAGTAGTCATTTCAGCCAAGCTTCAGCTTTTCCTTCTTGTATGGAAGATTGTTATTGCTTTGGGCTGCATCTGAAGGTTTGTCCGATGTTGCCAGATGAACTAAGATAATTCATGGGAGGAGCCCAGGGTTTGAATCTTGAGTTCTTCTGAATCCATTCTGCTGATCAGACAGATCTGAAACTGCTACTTTACTTTAAAAATCTTATGTTCCTGAGGGTAGTCTGTATTTTTTTTTTTTATTAGCAGGTTAGAAGTGTGAGCTTGTTTAACTATCAAGTGCTTCTGACTGAAAGCATCTGTTCAAGGCTGGTGATTGTTTGCATTGTAGGTTTATGAGGAAGCTAGAAAGACAGACTGGCAAAGATATGAAGAGCAGTTGGCTGCATATAAAGCACAGCTAACTCCAGCCCAGGCTGCGGCTTTGAAAGAAGAAAGGAGAAAACAACTGGCAAAAAGAAGATCATTCAAGGCAAAAAGAGTAAGTATTTTGAAGTTCAAACTTCTTTTCTCTCAAGTGTATTTGTCTAGTATACAGAGCATGTTTAGAAATATAAAAGCAACTCTCAGAATAAAAAAAAAAAAAAACTAGAATAAAACCCAAAAAACCCCATGGACTAAAATAATGCTGGTGTTAGCAGTTATTTTAGTGGCTTTCCTGTGCTTGAAGACCAGAACTAGCACATACCTTTGTGCTCACAGGTAGCTGCTCTATGCTTCTTTCTTCCTATTCTTAAAGCTGCGTGAGGAATGTTAGGTAGTAAAAGACGTTTGAACCAGCAACACTTTCTTTGACTGGGAAGACATCCAGAAATAGCTTTTCACAAAGGCCTTGTATGTGTTACTCCAGTGGCCCCTACAAGGTAGTAGCTGTTTGAAATAGCCTTTTTTTTCCTTCCATTCTTTGGATGCTGCCACTTTGCTACCTGTGTAGCTGCTGATGTGTTGAATTAGGCCTACGTAGAGGCACGTCTGTTAGCGTCCTTTATTGACTTATTCATACAGATCATCTTCCTGATTCCCTTTTAGCTGGTTTGTATATAAATCCTGAGAGACAGAACCATCTATAAAGGTACAATATTATGGTTTGTCCAGTGGCAAAATCAGTTGAAGGGGTTGCTTGTTGCTCGGTCATTTCTGTGAATTAAACTGCTGGTGTGATGTTGCTCTACTTGACAAAAGCGAAATTAATTTGGTTTAAAAGACCAATCCTGCTTATGGGAAGGTTTTAATCCAAATGATTCCACTGGTCCTTTTATAAAAGAGTATGACACCACAAGGAATTTAGCTGGCATACCCAACACCTAAGCAGATGGTAATTTGCAGCACCCAGGCCGTAGCGGGAATGTCTTAGGGCTGGGGAAAACAAGAAGTGTAATTGCATCCGTAACTTGCTATACTTTCCCTCTCTCACCATCATCCCTGTAGGCAGAGCGTTCTGATAGCAGAAACCTAGTTCTGTTTCCCCGGAAATCTGCTGGTTCTGTTCCACCTTCTCACCTCCCACAGTTAGGTGTCTGCCCTCCTCTCTGCAAGCGTCGAGTATTTCATGCCAGAGACCAAAGCCTTATGAAGAGAATAGAAAACCTGTCGCCATGACTTTCTTACTGAGTGGAATTTAGTAACAGTCTTTGGTTTCTGGAAGATTTAGCTGAAGTGGGAATCAGTTTTAAATGCTTTTTTTGTGTCTGTGAAAATTTAAATTGTTAGCTTTTCTTAATTTAGTTTATCATTAGTCTTGACAAGTGATGACAGTATCTTGGCATACAGTCCAGTTTACAGAATAAAACACCAAAAAATGAATTTGAGTCTGTTTTTTGTATAACATATAAAGACAAATGGTAAGTTTAGTTTTGGAAAAAATGCATGCTTGGTAGGTTGAATAACTTTTCTTGTTGTTTTTAAAGGAATTGACTGTGCTTGGAAAACCTAAAAGACCTCGTAGCGGCTTCAACATTTTTGTGTCAGAAAACTTTCAAGAAAGCGAGGGACTTTCACCTGTGGTAAGCCAGGAAATATTGTTCTTTAAAATAGACCTGTTGTATTCGGAGAATCTGTTTTAGGTTCTGTCATTTTCAAAGAAACTGTTCAATAGTTCAGTATCTGGATTTCGCTTTGCTTAGGTCATTTTTTTTAGGCTGTGGTGATCTGGCCATACTGCTGGTGGCGTGTCCTATATAAACTGCTGTGTGGGTATACAGAATTAAAATATTTGTGCTATTTTCTGCACTTCAGTGTTACAGACTTCTGTAAGGAGAGAATTCTATTTTTCTTTGTTTTGGTGTAGAAATACATTAGTTTTTCAAATGGTTGTGGCAGTCTGCTACCATTTCTGTAGTAGTGGTTATCGTACCTGCTGTAGCGCAGTCAGTGTTACGGAATGTGCAAGAGTTCCTCAGCAAAGTCACAAGTTCTACACCAAACTGCGCTTTGGGGTGATTTAAGTTGTGCTGGTGGATTACAGCACTTGAAGCGCTGGAGACCTAGCTCCCTGTATGCCTAATATGTTCCTTAGCCTGTGCATTAGTCAGTAAATCAGCATGGTGGAAATGGTTTGTTCCTCAGTTTTCTATGTACAAGGCAGGCAGCTCCAGTCAGCTGAGGCCTGGTTTGACACACATGTGGCAAAATACTCCTGAAGTGGAAAAGTTTCCTGTGAACATGGTTAATACTTGTGTGGGCTTGGCTTAAGTTAGGGCTTGGTTTAAATGAAACCAATATGCAGGGTGAGGTGTAGTCATGTTGCTATAAATCAGCTCAGCTGTTCGGCCTGCCCATGTTCGCGGCAGGCTGAGTAACTTGAACTGCTTCGTGCTTGTATTGTTTGTAAATGCTGGGCATCATCTGAGCCACAACTTGTTGAACCGTATCGTTTGTTTATTATTTACCTACGTTAAGAGGGTGGGATATTAAGCCCGTGTGACTTTGTGCTTTTTCGCATTGGTTTATACTTGGCTTTCATTACTGTGGCATTCATCTGTGGCCAGCCTGCTGTTAAAATAATCCTAATGTATTGTGTGTTCTATATCCTGTAGGCAAAGCTGAAGCAATTATTTGATGTGTGGCAAAAACTGTCCAGTTCTCAAAAGCAGGTAGGTCAGTGGATTTTGATGAGTCTCTGATCTAATCGCAAAATGGCAACTTGAGTCAAGATTAATAAATTCATACAAAATCTTGAACTTGGTTGTTCAAAATATAATGCTGAGGAAAACACTCTGAGATCGTATTTATGTGTCTTGAAAAAGACTGTCATTGCTTTTTTTCCAGTAGTGACCATTTCTTTCACAGTGTTGATGCAGTGTGAGTGAGTGGGATAGGATGGAAGTCCTGTATGCCTGGAAATGAACATTGAGTGGCATCTGGGGAGGAAGGTGGAATGATTTGTAACAATTTGATTTTTTTTTCTAATAATCTGTAATATTTTTAAATGCCAGCATAGTAATTTGCTGCTCGTGGGAAGACTTTTGACAGGTAAAAGCAACAGAAATCTACAAGTGATGTGCACACAGTAATTTATTAACCTTGGTTGTCTTGAGGATAGTTTTTGGCCAGCTTTCTCAGTGTATTGAAATACGAACCTGCAGATGGGTTTATGAAAATAGGAGTGGTGCTGTACTGGTACGTAATCTAAACCTCCCGATTTTCAAGTATTCTGTACCTTACCATCCTTCCTCCTGAATGCCCTTCTTCCAGATTGTTTTGAATGTGTACTTAGAACATGCACTAGGTTCATGTTTTTTCTGTAGAAAAAGAAGTTGAAATAGTTGTGCCGAAATATCTATTCCTGTTGTTTGCATAAGCCAGCTCTCTCAAACTAGTACTCAGATAAAAAGTTAGTAGTAATGCTGAATAAACTTCCTCGTCAGGAATGGCTGGCTGTTGACATAACCGTAATTCAGTGCTAAGGCTTTGTGTTTTTGTGCAAGTTTGATGTCTCTTGAATTTTCTGGAGGCGAAAGTGAACGCCTGGGATGTGCACTGTGCAGGTCTTGTAGTGAGTCACATTTGTGTCGAAGGGGAGGATGTGACATGGCGGTTATCCTGACAAAGCTCCTTCCCTAACTGCTGATACCTAATTTTCTTCCAGCCATACCTGCAGCTTGCTGAAGATGATAAGGTTCGGTACGAGAATGAAATGAAGTCGTGGGAAGGAAAAATGGTTGAACTTGGACGTGAAGACCTGATACGTTCCAAAAATCAAAGGCCAAAAAAGAAGACTGCTGAAACTGCAAAGAAATCTGGAATAGCCAAAGCTTCCTCAAATGAAAACAAGGCAAAATTAAAGTTGAAAAAATCGGAAGAATAAAATGGTTAAGTATTTTATATTTATTGCCCTTTGGTTGTCATGTCTTTATCCTGCTGTGTTAATGCTGCAGTCAGCATTAGCACTGAAATTTGGAAAACCCATAAAGGGCCCATTGGAGAAGTAGAAAAGCCGATCTGGTAAGAGAGGATTCGGTGTCTCTCGGAACTGACTGAAATAATCACTGCAGGTGTAGCCTGAACTGTACGACAGTAACCGGTTAATCAAGCTGTGAATAGTGATACTCACTGACATCAGCAGAGCTCTCCAGTAACGGTAGATATCAGCTAGCTTTTGTAAGATATTTTGTATGAAAGCGAGAATATTCTACAATGTTACCATCTAAATTCTTTAAGTAAGAGCTGAAATCTGAGTTAACGCTGCTGTGTTTTATTCCCTCCATGGTATTGGTAGTGAAGAGAAATGTTCTACATTTCAACAAAAGGCACAAGAAATGTAAAATACTAACTTTTATTTTATGCATCTGTCTTTTTGTACGTCTCAATCTATGTATACCACTTACGTTGCATTTAATTAAAGACCCTATGAGTTTTGTATAAACCTATCTTTATTGGACTTTTATTCCATGGTTTCGTTTGGATACGTGCAAACACTTTTGCCTTCCTGTGGTCACATCTGGGACAGCCTGGAAGGAAGAGATGGGTGAACTGTTAGAACTCTGGGTTTTGATGTAATAAATACAGGTACTTTGAAGAGCTGCTTGGGTTTTTTTCCTGGGGTCTAACAAAAGTCTCCCAGGTATTTTGGAGCGTCTGTATTTTCAGAGGGAAGGCAAGCTTCTTCGGTAGTCGGATTTCATCCAGCCTGCAAGAACCGCGTGACCCACAAAGCTTGTTGTTTACCAGTGGGAAGTGGAAAGCCAAATAGAAGCCCTTTGCCTTTTTTTTTTTATTATTTGTTTTGTGTTTTGTTTTTAAACTTACTGATGGCCGAGCGCCCCTGCCTGCCCTTCGCAGGACACCTTCTGAGCTCACAGGCAGGAGCGGAGGCTCCCGCTCAGAAGCGGGCTCCCAGCACGCCCCCGAGGGAGCGGCGTGAGCCCGCGCCGCCGCGGCTCCTTCCCCACGCGTGTGCGGGGAGCCGGGCCGGGCGCAGCTCCCGCGCCGTCCCGGGGCCGCCCCCGTGGCGGGCGGGGCCGCCCGCGCGCGCTGCGGTTAACCCCAGCCCTCCGCACCGCGCGTGCGCCGCGCGCCTCCCGCCCAGCTCTCGCGAGAGGCGGGCGGGCGCGGCGGCGGTTTGGCGCGCGCGGCCTGGGCGGGATGGGGCTGCTGGAGCAGTGCGAGGCCGCCTTCGGCTCCCCGGACCTCTACCGCGTCCTGGGCGTCCGCCGGCAGGCCTCGCCCGAGGAGATCCGCCGCGGCTACCACCGCGCCTCGCTCCGCGTACACCCCGACCGCGCCCAGCCCGAGGACAAGGAGGAGGCGACGCGGCGGTTCCAGGTGAGCGCGGGACGGACGGAGGGAGAGAGGGAGGGAAGGGCGGGCGGCGGCGGCGGCCCACGACTGACCGGCCGGCTCCCCCCGCTTCCCTCCCTCCCTCCCTGACTGACTGACCGACCGGCCGGCCGGCTCCCCCCGCAAATCCCTCCCTGACTGACCGACCGGCCGGCTCCCCCCGCTTCCCTCCCTGACTGACTGACCGACCGGCCGGCCGGCCGGCTCCCCCCGCAAATCCCTCCCTGACTGACCGACCGGCCGGCTCCCCCCGCTTCCCTCCCTGACTGACCGACCGGCCGGCTCCCCCCGCAGATCCCTCCCTGACTGACTGACTGACCGGCCGGCTCCCCCCGCTTCCCTCCCTGACTAACTGACTGACCGGCCGGCCGGCTCCCCCCGCTTCCCTCCCTGACTGACCGACCGGCCGGCTCCCCCCGCTTCCCTCCCTGACTGACTGACTGACCGGCCGGCTCCCCCCGCTTCCCTCCCTCCCTGACTGACTGACCGACCGGCCGGCTCCCCCCGCTTCCCTCCCTGACTGACCGACCGGCCGGCTCCCCCCGCAGATCCCTCCCTGACTGACTGACTGACCGGCCGGCTCCCCCCGCTTCCCTCCCTGACTGACTGACTGACCGGCCGGCTCCCCCCGCTTCCCTCCCTGACTGACTGACCGACCGGCTCCCCCCGCTTCCCTCCCTGACTGACTGACTGACCGGCCGGCTCCCCCCGCTTCCCTCCCTCCCTGACTGACTGACTGACCGGCTGGCTCCCCCCGCTTCCCTCCCTGACTGACTGACCGGCCGGCCGGCTCCCCCCGCTTCCCTCCCTGACTGACTGACTGACTGACTGACCGGCCGGCTCCCCCCGCTTCCCTCCCTGACTGACTGACTGACTGACTGACCGGCCGGCTCCCCCCGCTTCCCTCCCTGACTAACTGACTGGCCGGCCGGCCGGCTCCCTCCCTGACTGACTGACTGACGGACAGGCCCGCTCCCTCCCTGACTGACCGGCCGGCCGGCTGGCTCCCTCCCTGACTGTCTTCGCCCCCTGACTGACTGACCGACCGGCCGGCTCCCTCCCCGACTGACCGGCCGGCCCCCGTGTCCCCGCAGATCCTGGGCAAGGCGTACGCCGTCCTGAGCGACGCAGAGCAGCGTGCTGTGTACGATGAGCAGGGCACGGTGGACGAGGAGGGCGAGGCGCTGAGGGGCGAGCGGGACTGGCAGGAGTACTGGCGGCTGCTCTTCAAGAAGGTGAGAGCTGGGCTGGGGTCTGGGAACCGGCGGCAGGGCTCTGCAGGGCTCACCTCAGTGGGACAGCAAGCCCTCTGGGAAGGGGATGCCCGCTGCTTCAGGGCTGTAGCCGTGTCTCCCCTATGAGCTTTGTGTAAAACACTGGGGTTTTTTTTACACAGTCCCTTAAATCCTTCTGGTGAATAAATCCTGTACCTCAAGAAGTGTCCACCTCTTTCCTTCAGATCACAGTGAAGGATATTGAAGACTTCGAAAAGAGCTATAAGGATTCAGAAGAAGAGCTAGCTGATATTAAAGCGGCCTACATGGATTTTGAGGGCGACATGGACAGAATAATGGAGTCTGTGTTGTGTGTGGATTATACAGATGAACCAAGGATACGGAAAATCATAGAAAAAGCCATTGACTCTGGAGAAGTCCCATCCTACAAAGGTTTTGTAAAAGAGCCTAAGCAGAAAATGATGGCAAGAAAAAGGCGGGTAGGTTATATCAGTCAGGGACCAAAGGGAAACATTATTTATTACAAGCTTTTCATCTCCCTTGGTAGAAATAAATGAAACTGTTCTTAAGACAAACGTTTGCCACAGGATTGCTGGGTTACAGATCTTGCTCAGTATCTTTGAATTTCACATTTAGTCACCTGTGTTCTCCACCCCCACCCCCCAAATTGCTGTGAAAGGCTTTTGAGTTGTAATAGACTATTGCCTATTACTTCTTTATTTCATTATTATACACAATGGCTTATTACAGTTTAGTGCATCCCTGCCTTTATTTACAAAGCCATGAGTTGCTGGAGTTAAGAAGCATACGTGGCATAGAAATATATTATGCTTCCCTTTTGGCAAGTGTGAAATAACGTTCTGGACTAAATGGACCTCTTCTCCAACCTGGAATTTTTTTTTTTTTTTTGACGCTTTGTAGAATATGTTATATGCACATTACAGTAACTTTTCTCCAATATAAGAAAATGTAATAGCTGCTAAAAGAACAGGGTGCAGGGAACAGCGATGGGGATGGACATCTCGTCACATTCAGCATTGTGAAACAGCAAAAAACTGTCCTGCTCGGCTACACTGCAGAACCAGAGCGGGCTTTCTCTTTGACTGAACTCTCATCTGTGGCCAGATTTGGAAACTGTTTGTGTTTCCTTGCAGCTATTTATATATAGATGCAAAATAAAGGTTTGGTAACTACTGTAAGACTTTGTCAAATAACATGCAAAATACTTTTTAAAAAGACTAGTTTGCTATTTTTAGGCAGAAAAAGAAGCTAGAGAGGCAGAAAAGACTAAAGATGAACTGGGCCTTGGTGGAGAAGATGACTTGAAAGCACTGATTCAAGTAAGGCTCTTAGTAACAATTATCTTCAACAGATACAGGCTTATAATTCTGTTTTCCCTGAGCATCTTTGTATTTTGGATCCTTGCAAATATTCTGAGTTCCTGAGGTTAAAATCTGACCTTAATGGTAACTATCTACGTACTTTAATAGTCCGAGTATGCTATGGATTTTATTACCTGTGTCTCTTTAAAAATTAACAGTTATTCTAATATGCTTATCCTTACTGCATACACAATCAAAATATTTAACTTCTAGTTTTAGGCAGTTAGACAGGGAGTGTTAATAATTCCTTCTTTCTGAGGGACTCCACAAGGACGTAGAAGTTGATAGGTGTTAACTATTTTTTTTTTTAACTTGGGGAACAAGGAAAGAAACATACTGCTTATGTTCTGTTTTTCAGAATGTTTTGTTTCTTCTTTCTTACTGTCTAGTGAGTTTTCTAGAATGTTCACGCTTTCTCATTCCTCAAATTGTAATAGAGTTTTGGGTCTAAATTGCTTTGCTTTTCCTAGCCTTATGTTGTGATTATTTTTTTTTTTAATAGCCACTCTTTAACTCTGTCTTGATACTTCTGGAAGTTAGGTGTAGAGCCTAGAGTATAAAAGCAGGCTTTTGCTTGACGATAGTGTAGCTTGTATTCCCTGTTTAATCTATTCTGAGACTTTATGTAGCTCCCTATCTTCAAGAGAATAATCTGTGTTGGGAAGTAGTAAAAGGTTTTGAGTTTGGTTTTCTGGTTTTTTTCCCCCCCAGAGCAGAAATAAAGATCGAAAAAAGGAAATGGATAACCTTTTGGCCCAACTGGAAGCAAAATATGGGAATAATGCTAAAAAAGGAGGAAAGAAGACTGCAGCCAAGAAGGGAAAGAAATAAAGAATTGTGTAGGCTAAAATATTGGGTATGATTTTGTATGGGAACATGTGGATTTGGGAGAATTTCATAGTTTTTCTGGACTACTGTTTCGGAGCGTGTGTGCGTCAACTTGCTGTGACGGGGAGTACGATAACAGAACAAGGCAGACAAAGCATTCTGGTGCTACTGTTTAAAGTCCTTCGGGTGCTCTTTGGTTAAGATCAACCAGACTCTTGACTAAAAGTTTGGTTACCGTAAGGAAGCTGTACGTTTGGGATGGCGGTGTGTTTGTTAAACTTGTGTGGAAGCACCTTCCTTCCAAACACCTACGGGGTTTCAGTACAGCTGATGGTTCAAGAGTGTAATCCCACACCTTGGAGAGTCTTCAATGCTGATCCCTCTGGCTTCCGAGTTGGAAACCTTAGCTTTTTGCTATTCGCATGGTTCTTCTGTAACAAACCTTCTCCCATTTTTAAAGGTCTCTGCACTTCAGCTCAACAGGGGGGTTTTCAGATACACCATTGGTTTTTATAAAGATACTTTGGAAAATTGCAGATGTAATAAATGAGAAGTTTTTGCAGAATTCTGTGCTATGTTGCTTCCCCAGCCCTCTACATAGTCTAAATAACTGCTCAAAACGAACTGATGACATTGACTCTTCTGACTGATGTAAGTAAATACAACGTACTTGTAGAGCAGCTGCAAATACAGCTCTATTGTTAATTGTGGCATCAGAGCTGGTGATGCTCCGTTAGGTGAAAGGGCTGCCTACTGTTTGGCCTTTTCCTGCAGCAGGTGCCTCAGGAAAAATAGGAGACTGCACCCTGTGTGTGGCTGTGCAGAAATTCTCTAGCATGCTGAGGTAATAGGCTTAAAAATCCACAGAGCAGAGTCAGTTCTGTGTATTTCTAGGGTTCATGATGTCCTATGACAAGGCATTCCAAAGCTTGGAAATGTCCTGCCTGTTATTTCAACAGCATCACAGTCAAGTCTGCTGTAGGATGGTAGTGATCAGCTACTTCATTGTGTTTGTCAACACTTCTCTTACTTCAGAAGTGAGGTACTTCTGTAAGATGTGCAAATACTTTGAAGGTTTTTACTTCAGCTGATTTTAACCCTTTGATGTAGTGTACAGGGGTGTGAATTTGAAGGGTAAGTAGTTTTCAATTTGCTGTAGCTCAAAGGAATGAGGCTGGCTTTATTTTGTGGATCACTTTTCAAAAGCTTATGAGCCACAAGGTGAACACTTACATTTGAGTTGCAGGTCCTCATGGCTTCAGCGATAGCAAGTCAGGAACTGACTATTTAATGGAGCTTTAGCGGGGGGCAGGGGCGAAGTAGAATGTAAAGCTGTTCCCTGGTACTTGGCTGCTTTCAGAAATTATCCTGATTCCAAGGGAGTACAGCATATCATTACGTTGCGTAACACATGACTTGAACTTGACTTTTACTATACAAAACTGATATCTAACAGCCTGGGAGAAGTCTCTGGGGTCAACCATTTGTACAGAAACCAAAAATTACCTTATGATGAGGCTACTTTCACTTTTTTAGCACACTGATGCCTCTGGGATATAAAATACTACACTATGTTACTAGAAATCTGTTCAAGTTCATTTGTTTATTTTTGTAATTCTTACACACTAGGGCTACAGAACACTAACTTGGTCCCTGAGGAATGGCAGAGATATAAATGGGATGCTTCTCTCTAGTTAGCTTGAGGTAAATAAACGACACACTGTAGAATGTTCCAGTAGTCTTAACAGTTAAGAGAAAATTGTATTTTGAAAGGGTTTAGTGAATAGAGGCCTCTCTTTAGCATCAATTTATCTCTCTGCAAACTTGAGATTTAGACTGAGACCAGAGCTTTTTTCCCCCCCCTCTAGAAATGCAAAGGAAAGTTAACCCAGTTACATTTGCAGCGTTCTGCTTTGCTTTCTTTTCCCTTCTTTTTGATTAGAGCATGCTTGGATCGACTGGACTCAAGAACTTCAATATGGATTAAAGCTGTTCTGTAGGTACCATAACAGTTGCTAGATTGCATATCTTGGAGTGGGGAAGTAGCAGCCACTTCATAAAGAACAGTGACAAGTTTTTCCTCTTATGAACTGTAATTTGGAAAACATTAATAAGGAAATTTAGAAAAAAGCGCTCTTTAATTGGATTATAAAGGAACAACTGTTTTCGTGCAGTGTCCTAACTTTGTTAAAATACAGTAACTGGTTATCCTTACCTTCTCTTTACGCTTGTTTGTAGCCTGGCGCTTGCTGCTTGGGAGTAAGACCTTCAACTAATCATTTATTTTGAGAAGCCTGTATTTCATGTTTTTGTCTTACTTGGAGCCACAAGGGCAACTACAGCTAATACCTCTGGTATGTCTGTCGCACGGCGCAGAACACATCTACTAAAAGCTACGCTGCATCTGTGGGTCGTGGAACTTCATGGCGGAGTGCCAAAATCTTGTATAATCGCAGGTATTTTTAGAAAGGGAGACTGACCTCTCCTGTGAAATTACCATAAAATATCTCACCAGGAAGACAGTGTACTTTCTCTGAACGCTGTCTGGAACTGCTTGCAGTAAGAGACGCCTTTTTGCCTCTTCAACTTTCTTCCGTCACTGAGGAAGAGGTATAAGTACATAGCAGAGGAAGAGTCAGCAGTGTGCTACCCTTAAAGCTGTCAATTCTGTTCACCTGGTTTGCTACCTTATTTTTACATGACTGTGTTAATATCTGCTGCAAGTAATTCAAGTGCAAGTAATGCAAGTACAGGACTCGTAACGTGGCTAAGCTGAGTTGTAGAAGCAGTATCATGTGCAGCACTTGCTTTTGGTGGTATAATATTGCTTTACACAAAAATATAGCTTTAAAAATTTAAATTATTACTGCTATGGAAAACCTGATTAATCTTCTGTGACGCTAACAGAAAAATCAGCAGGTTCTGCAGTACCTGCCTCTAACAACATGGACCAGTAACAAGCCAGTAATGGGAAAACAGCAACGACCGAGAGTGTTTGCTAGCTTTCTGGGAGTTAGGCTTTACTGCCTGCTGGAGTATATTCACCCTTCCATTGGAGTATAACTTCTTCTACTGGTAGAAAATGGAATGTTCAAGTATACCCCTTCTAATCTTTGGCAGCTGCTTCTTAGATTTATATAAAAATAACTATTCATTAAGGAAGGGTGTTTGAAAACTCTCTGTAAACAATGCTGACATTGCTGAGAACGTGAGGTGGTTCAGGACTCCCTGGAGACGGGTGGATACTCCTTCGTGGCACCTTAGAACCCCTGCTTGCTTTTTGTGACTGATCCACTTCGACTGTGGGCTTTCACAGAACCATGCAGCTGAAGACCTAATAAACAGAGATCATGTACAACTTTAAGACTTCTGGAAGTTATTAAAACTAAGTACCACATACATCTCCTTTAGGTTAAAACTAAAACGCTCTTTTTTTTTTGGCTTTTTATTCTAATATGTGGCTGTCAACTGCATTATTATAACCAAGTTTGAGACAAGTGACTGGCCTTCGAAAAGGGGCAAAGTTTGTGCTTTCATAATTGCTGCAGTGCAGGGAACTACTGCATTTCTTGATATTTCATGAAGTATTCAAGTCTACAACGTTCTGCTGATTTCAATTTTTTTTTTTTGTTAATACAGCAGTCATAAGACTCATCTTGCATTTAAAGGTACTGCAAGGGGTTTTTTGGAGCTGGGGAGCAGATATTTATTTTAATTTCAGTAGGAACCCCTCCTTTCTTATTTAAAACCAAGTTACTTATGTCTAGTGCCTTTGTTAAACTCAAGTTGCCTCATGTAAGTGGTAGTAGGCCATTTACTGAACTAGCTAAAAGACCCCTCCTGTCCTCTACTAATCACCCGTGTACTTGGTACCTAAACCTCTGCAGCTTCCATTAACTTTTGTGGCTTCAATCCTGTCTTGTTAGTATATTTTTATGTGGAAAATTGTGAGAACTCCGTAAGGAATCCCAAAACACTGCAATGAATCCAATGTAACTTGTCCCGACAGACCTAGTTTTCAGAAAGTGCATCCAATCCCCTGCTCTGTGCCAGCCTTTCCAGGTGGAGGTGGTACTTAGCACCAACATGAAGTTAACAGGGAGTGCTCAAGGTGAACTCAGGTGAGAGTTTTAAAGACGCCATTCAGAAAAGCTCTTCCAGGGCACAAAAGTCAACGTTCTCTCTACTGTAATCTCTGAACAAACTCCCTTTCAACCAACTAGACTAGACCTTGTGTGCACCATGAGGTGAAAAACCTAAATCTCTGAAGGTAAAGTTGAAGTAAGTGAGGTTTATCAATCTACCATAACAGTTGCGTACACACGTGCAACTTAGTCGTGTAGCTTCCCGCTATTAAAAAAGAACCGCAGCCCTGGCTGTGACTGTGTAGCTATTCTGAAGCATATGTGAAGACTACTTTCAAAGTGTATTAACCATAAACAATTTAAGGAGATGACTTTGCAGTGAAGGAAGGGAAACTGGAGGAAGAGTATGCATTACCTTCACAACGAAGATGCCTTCCTCCTGCCTTAATACTTTGATCAATTAAAAATAGGTAATTTTAGATGAGATTCATTTTAGGTTATGCCACGTAACTCCATAAAGTTAACCCAATTGTTACAAATAAGCAGTACAAGCATGCTCTGATTTCAGAGTATGCACGTGGATTGTACTGGTGTGGTTATTGGCTTTAAAATATACTTGGAGTTGATCTAGCGCAATTCTAGTACAATCTCTTCCAGATACAGCGCAAATAAGCTTCTTTTGGACATAATGCAATTTCTTTCAGTTGTATAGTTGAGCAGAAGAAAAACCCTTGGACAGAAAGTAGGTGCTGCTAGTTCCTGTTTAAATTGGCAACTCCTGCTCTTAATTTTGACGAGAGGCATTGGGGCTGGTTACATTAAGCTTCCCTAAATTGATTTAAAATACTAGGTGGTAATAAAAAAAAACAACCCATACCCAAACAAACTCTATATGCAGGTATAAAACTTGTATAATGGAAAATTTAAAATATAGAACTTTGAAAAAAACCTCCTCACTGTAATTACCTCTGTAGGAAATGCATCCTTGTCCCAAAAGGCTACCTCTTGCTTAATCTTATTAAATTCCGTGACCGATAAGCATACCTGAACCTGTTGATCCTCGGCTTGTCCAAGACTGATTACTGTAATCAATAACAGTGCAAGAGCGGCGGTGCCGTGCATCTGGCTGGAAAGACAGTTCAAGTTATTTATCTCTGCATGAAAAATTCTGAACATCAAGATTATAATACAAACTACTTAAATGTATGTATTTCCTAATTTGCAAGATGTAAAGGTCTAAGTAGAGCTTTTACAAGTTTAAGGAGGGTTAAATCAACCTGAAGTGCAAGTGCTACGGAGTAGAAAATATACTTTTATAACACTCTTGCTTAGAGTGATCACTGGGCCAGTTAAAGGCATTCTCACCAGTTCTGGAAATGGTTCTGTTTCAAAATAGATTTTAAAAAGTTTGTACACTCAACTGCTAAGTCAAGGATGTTGAAATTTTAGATGCAGAAACCAAACCAGCGGCTATTTAAAAGCTATCGTTAAAATTATAGCTTTTAAAGCTTAGATAAAAATACTTTGTTAGAGAGGACAAGATACTGGTAGAGTAGACGTTTCAATAAATTAAACCAAGAGCATTTGGTACTGAAACAGACTGGACGTTAATAGTACAGCAAACCTGTGCAAGAAAGCAATGAAGACTCTCCTACCCTCGTGTTTCTGAATACAGCTGTAGGAATGACCTCCCACTGTCTATGCAGAACTCCAAAGCATCCTCTCCTACCTTCCAGTTCTTCCTAAGCCTTCACAGAAGATGCCAGATTGAATGTTACAGGTCGAGTAACACTGAGCTTTTTCCACAAGCATCTCAAACTTGGATTCTTCACAAAAAGTGTAGTACCACCAGCCCCTTACAGGTGTGGTTAGGAGCTGGCTGGGGGGAGCATTGTGAGATTGTTATCCATGAACAAACTTGTCCCGTTTGTTTCAGAATTGCCCAGCAATGATGCTTCTGTTAACCTGTGAGTATCTGATCAAGTGGCCATCTTGATGAATTCCCTGGCACTGACCACCTGTGACATTTGGTTCTCCAGCAATCACAGAATCATTAAGGTTGGAAAAGACCTCTAGGATCATCAAGTCCAACTGCCAACCCAACACCCCCAGGCCTCCTAAACCATGTCCCCAGGTGCCACGTCTACACGTTTTTTGAACTCCTCCAGGGATGGTGACTCCACCACCTCTCTGGGCAGCCTGTTCCAGTGCCTGACCACTCCTGCAGTGAAGACATTTTTCCTAATATCCAATCTAAACCTCCCCTGGCACAGCTTTAAGCCATTTCCTCTCGTCCTGTCACTAGTGACTTGGGAGAAGAGACCAACCCCCACCTCTCTACACCCTCCTTTCAGGCAGTTGTAGAGAGCGATAAGGTCTCCCCTCAGCCTCCTCTTCTCCAGACTAAACACCCCCAGCTCCCTCAGCCGCTCCTCAGCAGACCTGCTCTCCAGACCCTTCCCCAGCTTCGTTGCCCTTCTCTGGACACGCTCCAGCACCTCAATGTCCTTCTTGTCCCGAGGGGCCCAAAACTGAACACAGCATTTGAGGTGTGGCCTCACCAGTGCCGAGCACAGGGGCACCATCACTGCCCTGCTCCTGCTGGTCACACTATTCCTGATACAAGCACTGTTCCTGATACATGTCTACTTATGTTAATTGTCAAAGCATCCTATTGAGTAACTAAGGATGATTTGGTATAATTTGCCATACTTTACCAAGAACACGTTGGTTGTGGTGGGCCTGGAGAAATCATCAGGTAAGAAAAGCCATTCCTGTAGCTGCTGGTGGGTATCTTCAGATGTTGTTACACTGTGAGCTCGACTTGAGTTCCCTCGAGATTTCTGCATTGAAGAATAACAGTTATGGCTACTTCTTAGTGTAGCAGTACATTTAAAAAAATTAGCCTAGGAATTAAGCTAATTTTCCAAGTCAATCATTCTACACCTAGTTATGGGGTGGAAAAAAATTCTGGCATTAATTGGACCGAAAGCATTCAACTCTGGGTGATGCTGTTAGTCAAAGCTGATACGGCATTTTTTTGTGCATCTATTTCGGTGGCTGTCACAGCATAACAAACAGATTTGAACTCTTGGGTAGGTAATTTGATCAGCAGCGACTACAGTTTTAGACTATCCAATAATAAAATCGTTGTGCCCGTTACCGTTTGCCTCTGGTATCCTGCAGCGCTCGCGTGCTCTGCCACATCGGTGGCAGTAATAGGCGGTAGGAGATTATTTCGGCTTAGCGGCAGTGGAGAGGGCGAGGTCCGCTGCTCACGTGCAGTCAGACTGAAACGCACAGAAAAAACATACAGTTTATGTGGTTGGCATTGTGTAAACATACAACATGGTCAGTTTGTTTGGCATTATGCAGACAAACAATGTAAAAACTAAGAGCAACACCTGCAGAATTTTGCTACAAGACGCTGGTGTCAGGGCTGACTGTTGGAGAGTATTTAAAAGAGGAGTTCTGCAGCAAATAAAGTTTGGCAGAAATCTTTTTCATCTATTAACAAGAACTTCTAGTTTTCAGAATGTCTAATATGAAGGACGTAGGCAAAGCGGGTCCGAGTATCCCAGCAGAACCCCTGGTAATGGGTATATATAAAAGCTAGCTGGTGGTTACAGCGCACCTCGTCCGGTGCATTTTGAAGGCGCGTGCTGTGCAGCTGGCGCTGCAGAATAAAAGTGCGTCTGTATAACGGTGTCTTCGCGGGCAGTTGCTGTACAACGGTAGGATCTCGTCTGCCTGTTCCCAGGCACAGCACTATGTTCTGCTCCTCGTTCATACCCTTTGGGATGAAGTACTGCTTACTGCTAACTTCAGCCTAGCAACTAAAGATCAACAGCGAGCCAAGAAAACAGCCGGGGCACACCTTTTAAGCAGAGCAAGTAAAGCAAACGCGATGCAAATGCATATTGTAGCTCTTTCACTTATTACAAGCATCAAATAAAATGTCGGGGTAAAACAAGGATTCTACTTTCTCCATATTTTGTTTGAATATTTGAAGGAACAGGGGCAAGAGGCGCTTAGAAGCCTTCTAAAAGGAGCTAAACCAATCTCATGGCACAAAATACAAAAGGAATTAAACATTAGTCGCAGGAGGAATGTAAAAGAATAAGTAATCTATTTTCTAGATACAGCCTTTTCACATGAAAGGTGTCTTTATATTATTGTATGTTTGAGAAGCGCTAGAAATGACCAAGAGCCCTAAGCTGTATATGCAGTCTGGAGTTGACTGAAGGAAGGATGCTCTGTAAGAATACATTAGAAACACTTCAAACTATAATCGGCATTTTTAAGAAGACTTTCCTAGTGTTATCTACATACATTTAAACATATATGGCAATAAAGGGGAGACGTTAACAATTGTTAAATTGATCGAAGCCTGTGGAACGGGAACAGAAGCATAAAATATTGCATGTAGAAACATCAGTTGTTCTCTAAACGGTACGTGACAAAAAGTAACAGGCTGGATGAGTTTATACGTAAAACTAAAAGGAAACCATGTCAATCTACAACACGTGGAATATAAAAGTATATTGAACCCTGCGTTGTTTCCTAATACCCTGTAGTCCCTGTAAATGACTACATTCAGTCAGATCCTTATGCCAAACAAAAACAAGATATCTGAGATGCAGATGAGGGTTCACCGAGTTCATGCGGGGCCTTTGGGCAGTCAGATAACCTAGCTAAGATGGGCACCTTCCTTATAGCCCAGTCTGGGCTAGGATAGCGACAGGCAGTTTGCCCTCCAAAAACTGTAGACTTGTAAGTTCGTCTTGAAAATAGGCTACAGAAAAAGTAAAGCTGATGTCAAGAAAGAGATGGTGGCATCTGCTTTGCTTGTACTGGACAGCCTGAGGTCTACAGCTTGTGTGCAAAACTACCTAAATATCCATGTGATTCACTGAGCCGCAGCTTGTAGCACAGCAAACATCAACTTTAGCAACTCGGCTTTCTCAGGAGAGATTGCGCTTTAATGAGCAGTTAATTTCTTTAATCAGAGAATTCATGTTCTTTCTGTTCAACTGAATGCTTTTTGTATAAGCTGGGTTCTCTAAACACGGTAACTTGCAGTGAGAAACTGGTTTTGAAACGTACAATCGAGTTACCCTGAAGACATCGTCCACAGACCCTGGGGTCCCAGTACGAGAGTGGCTTGTGTTGATGGGATGCAGGGTACGTGGTGGCGGGTTTCGCCTTCTTGTGGAACGTGACAGGGATGAAGCACTGAGCTCTAGAGGACGATTTGGCCACGCTCTGGTAGAGAGGATGGAACTGGAGCCTGGCCGTTTGTCATCCAGGTCCCTAACAAAAGAATTATAAAACCAAAAGTGATATGGTCAATGTGACTGATAACTACCCTGTACCAAGTACTCATCTACATGTAACGTTCATAGTATTACGTGTAGATAGGGATGATGTGTCTTCATTTTTTTTACATAACTATGTAAAGTAATTTACAGCCAAGAATTTACAGAAAAGAATAGGGGATGGAAAAGAAAGAAGAAGCCTATCTTTATTTTTTCTTTACTGAAATATGAACTTTCTGATTCATGATTCCAGTCTGAAAAGTAAAAATTAGTCACAGAACAGATTAAAAAAAACCATACTGTAAACACCAGTTTTCACACTCATAGCTTAGATCTAACGCAAGTCCACTTCTAGGAACTGAGCAAATCAGTTTCTCCACCCCATTCTGAGCTTCATCTCTTTTCAGGATGTCAGTTAGTGCCAACAGTAACACCACAGCTGTTCACTAAGTGGTAAACCAGCAGCAGGTAAATCAAACAGAAACCTCTAGTAGAAGTATGATATTCCACAGAGGACAAATAAACAACCAAACAAGCAGGAAAATAATTGAGAATTGCTTTCTCCAGTGTAGAAAGTCCTCTCCCAATGTTTTGGGTTGGATCCCTCTCCGCATGAGAGCGCTCTACTTTACAACAGATGATCTACAGTTCTTACAGTGTTTTCTCCATTACAGGCAGATTCCTTTGCTGTAGCTGGATCCCATGTATCACCATCAAGCCATTCAGGTTACATTGAGAGCCACTACTTGACCCTTGAGAGAGATTTACCTGAAAGTTAAAAAAAATAAGTAAATTACTGTTTGGCAGAGACATAAGTGTATATTTACAGATTTTGTCCTTGTAACTGATTTTGTAGGAAAGAAGTCAATTTCTTCCATGACGTACAGATCTATACTCAGTCATATTATTTTCCCATCTAAGACAGGCATCTCGGCATTCCATTTTTCTTGCAAAGAGTAGTACTTAGAAAATGTACCCTACCATGCTATGTCATACTTAATATTTTCCACCTGAGCTTCTCATTTGCATGACAGGCTCTTCCAACAATGGCTATGATCAGAAGCTTTATGAAACTAATTTTCAGTATACATTGACGTTTTCTGTCAAGAACAGAACTGCAAACTCCTTTCCTAGAATACAGACTGATCTGGAAAAACATCAAATTCCACCCACCATAACGACAGGAAATAGAAAATACCAGAGCTTTAATCTCTCCAACATACATACTTGAGGTGGTTTTCTCCTCTTTTTGCTTTTGCGGCCACATCTGGTTTTTGGGCACTACACATACAGTAAAGGGAACACGAGGAAGAGGCAGGCGTAGAAATAAAGGAGAAAGAAATAAGAAGGAAAGAGTTGAATTAAAATGGAATGAACAGATAACACTTTGGTGCTCACCACTATAGGAGCAGATCATCTAAAGCAGATTATACAGACAAATTCAGTGTCTGAGAAAAAAAACCCTGTTTTACAACTGCACTGAGATTTGTCCTCTATTGCCTGATGCGTTAGCTACAGATAAGCTAGTGAGAATAGGATCTCACACGCACAATCCTCGATCTCAAAATTTAGTTCAAACATTATTGAAATGCAGAAAGAACTACATCATTAATGAACAGTCACCACATGGTTCTCCAATACGTATACAGAATATGAAGTTTTAAAGAGAAAAGTAGGAATTAAAACCTGTAACTGAGGAATAACAGAACTTAAGTGTTAGAAAGGACAGTCAGCATTCATACAAACCCCAAACTAGTTATGTATCTAAACAGTCCCCTGACGTACCCGACTCTGTTTGCTTAGGTAGCGCTGTATTGATTTGTCCCTACACAAACCAGCTGGCTAAAAATACTTACCAGATTTGATGTCACTGAGGGCGTTTTAGTTTGTGGCACACGAGGTAACAACACTGGCAGAGGATCAAACTGCAAAGGGCTTCCAGCATCTGCTCTGATCGATTCTACTGTTATGATATTTTTCTCATCATCTATGCAAAGCAACAGAGAATTCCTGTAAATACAGACTACTGGCATTGTTAGTTGTGGACAGTGCTACACATCCAAATTTTTTTAGAGAGAGTCCTCTTGGATGCTAAGCTCTATTAAAGCTTTTGAAGGCATGGCTTACACTGTTAGCAAAATAACCTTTTTTCCCCCCCCCGAAGAGATTATTCCCAATTATTCCCAATACATCTCTTTCTCATTGCATCCTTGCAAAATTAAGTAACTGAAATCCCCTTTTGAATCTTCAGTTTAACTGTGATCCTTACCAGAGGCTGACCCTTCCCAGTGTCTGCAGATTAATTCTTCCATGCAGCCTAGGACTTCACTCCACACATCATCAAACACAAATGCGAGCACAGAATCCTTCATGCAGGAATATGGAGAGATAGGAGGAAACCCCAATTTCCGTCTACCAGAGGACAGTCCCATTTTCCTCTCATGCAACTCCTCCTCCCTGTAAAAATATAACTGTTACCTGTACCATAAACACCTTTTCTTTGTCGCCTACATTTTGTTGCATTTATTTAATAGGATTAAAACATCAGCTAAGGCTGCATTTCTGTTCTATTTTCGCTTAAACTGAAATCCGTCAAAGCAGCTGCCCCAATAGCTTGAAGACTTCAGGAGAAGTTTTGTATTTATCACACAATATTATTTTCTGAGAGCTGATAGTTTAATAAACAGCAACATCTTATAACAGTCTAATACTGAAAGAAGCAAGCTTCTGTACATTGGGCACTTGAACTCTTATTTCTTCCAGAATCTACTGCTGACCTAAATGAGAAATGACTGAGACAATCACCTCATTACTGCACACCTTGGTTTCCCCGTGCGGAATGGCTATAAATGATACTTCATGAATAATAAATAATTTACCAAGGAGATCAAAGTTCCATTTAAAAATAAATATTAATAGTTACAGTGATATTTGTTCACCACATGGTTAGGCCCCATATCTAACGTCGCTACAGAATTCTGAAGACAAGAGAGAGGACCGTTACTACTCATGACTGTTTAATGCCACTCTCAGCCCACGGCTCTAACAGCCAGGAGGTGTTCAGGGCACACGCTTAATTCAGTTTTAGACAATTAGATGCAACCAATGAGAGGGGAGAAAAACCATAATTCACAGCAGCAAGCAGCCTTTGCTGCAGACTCTTCCACAATGTACGAGGTATTCTGAAGCACGAAACCCGGAAGACAACTGCTCAGAAAAGTTCCTGATGTTCACCTGCCAAAAGAAACTTCATAAAAGGGAAAAAATAACACTGATGCAAGCACATTTATTATGGCTTTCATATCTGCTCCCTGAATTTGTACTTAACATCAAAAAGCTACAAACCTTGGGGGGGAAAAAAAAAAAAAAAGGAGATACCACTAGAAAAAGCTATCATACTTCTAAGCATTATTTCACAGAGACAGCAATATTGTTTGCTGCAGCAATATCTCTCTGGCCCGGTCCAAGCAAGTCACCTACCAATTTGAATCTCGTGGTCCGTGCAGCTAAGTGGCTTTATTTATTAAAACCAATTAAGTAGTCAGCAACTGACAGCACCAGCCAGAGTCCTCACCCAGGCCATATGTCCATATTCCTCGGTTGAATAAAGTTAAGGGGCAGAAAGAATCCTCTTTATGCCACCCTTAATCCTTTCTTCTTAAGATAAAAATAGCAGTAATTATTTCTTGGCAAGCATCAAATCCACTCTAATTCTTAAATTACCGCTGAAAACCTGGGAAGGTACAATTCCACCCAAAATGCTAGCACAAAACCAAAGCAGAACACTACTGATGCATAACAAACAACAATGAATTTGATTTAGTATAAAAAACAAACGGCATTTAAACAAGTTTTATTAAATATGTCAATACATAGCAGGCTCTTAGTTATGATGGAATGAACTATTTAAACCAGGCACAAAAACAGCTAGTATGAAAAATTACAAAAAATTCAGAAAAATAATTTAGCAAAATAAATTGTTCTAGGAAATGGACTGGGAGAATTCCCAGTGCCCAGCAACCTCAGGCTTTTGAAAGTTCTCCAGAGGAAAGCTATAAAAAAAAATAAATTAATCAAATACTTTACCAACTAACATCAAAACCAAATATATATATATATCTTAACAGCAGGAATTCCAGGACTAGTTGCTATCTTAATATTCAATACCTACACGTCTCTGCAGTCAAATGCTAAATATTCCTCCATTATGCCTTCAGAGACAATTACTCCATCTTCACCTTCTTCGCTCTCTGGAGAACACAAGGTCGGAGACTTGGAACGGTTGGCCTTTTTGTGAACGGGAGTAACAGAAAGGGGTACCTTCTTGCCAAAAACACTAAATCTGAACAGGTGACGGTTTTCAGAAAGCAGAAATGAAAATAAGTGTTATTCCACTTCAAATAGCAGCATTTGGTGAGCTGAGAGGCTGACACACAACATGGTAATTAAGGCCAAGCAGTAGGGAGGCCAACAAATTACGCACTACAGCAGAAACTCTTTTGGTTTGGATATTTTTAATTCTTGCTAAGGACCTTGAAACTTCAGAAAAAAAATCAAAGCTAATTAAAAAGCATTCTAAATCATTAAATAATAAAAGTAGTACTAATGTAGCACTTTGTAATTTCAAAGTTCTATACAAATTTAATAGATGGTTAACAATAAAACCAGCTACAATACATACCTATTCTTAAGAAGTCAGCAGCAGCAAAGGTATTTCTATTTACTGACCAGTTTACTGTACTTAGCAACAAGCACAGCTACGTAGTCTTGCTCTTCTGAATGTACTACTTTTTGTTAAAAAGAAAAAAAAAAAGTGTGCTGTGTTCAAAACAGCCTAACAGAACGGAATTAGGCTTCACATTTTAAGCAGCCCACCACTGCAGTCCACTGAGAACAGAATTACCTTCACACCTTGGTACGGTCTGGATTAACCACTGGTACTTACTCATTAGAATCTTCTTCTCGTGGTGAACTTACTTCTGAGGAACCTAGACTGCCAGAAGGTGAACTTGAGTACCATCCGTACCCTTCGTCTGTGGGGATCACCATCTGCTTCCCCACAACCCTGCCATGGCAAAACCAAAGGATAAATAAATCAGAAAATATTGAAAGTAAGATTACTGAAGTGTGTAAGAACACACAGCAGCAAATTCTAGAAATTCTGTATGGAAGCTTTGGGGTCTACTGCGTGAGAGTTAAACGTGCTTTCATTTGTTTTCCCTGCTACACATTGCTTCAAGTCAGGCAAAGAAATTAAGAAAATTTTGCTTGGTTTTTTATGCTCTGCTAATTTTAAGACTTTTGAATCTGGACAAAACTGTTCAAGTACACATAATGAAGATTTAAAATGTAAGTTTCCAGATAGCCAGAAGAACTGCTGAACTAGGGTAGGAGGATTTTTAAATTATTTTAAGCACCTGTCTTTTAGCTATACCATACATCTTTTCTAAGAGAATTTTGCTATGTTAAAGCCAAGCCAGTTGCAAATAGCAATAATCCTCTGGCAAGGAACCAAATGTGAGACAGCAGAATGCCTATTAATGACAATGGCAGGCAGACTACCAGAGTCATCTTTTTATCTCTATCTACTATATAATTGCATAAAACCACCCCGCTACTAACGTTGTTTTAAAAGCAACTGTTCCCATCCCTGCCCCTTTATAACTCTGTGATGGTACTACCATTAGTCTATTCATAAAATACCTGAGATGAGGAAAGTTGGACGTCCACTGGTGGCATTCTTCCCGCAGTCCCTCAACATGCACGTTTTCTTTCTGCTCATAGAGAAGCTCATCAATTTCTCTGAACATTTGCTGAACTTGTTCTGTGGCAGCTTTGTCAAATTCCTAGAAAGGAAAGTTATCCAATAAATACCTAGTGAATACCATTTGGAGGGGGGTTTTAACTGAGTTTTTTTTATAATTGAAAAAGACAACTATTTGTTTAAAGCTTAGTGGGACTGATTTAAACAGTTCTATTTCTTTTGCATGGAAATACATTAACTTTAAATAACTTCCCCCGGATATGATGCAGACTGCTGTTAAGCCTTATGGTAGCTACATAAAAAGCTTACATTGACAGAACAGAAAAACTATTAAAACGTTTTGAAATATCTGTATTATGATATTAAGTTAAAGGCACAGTAATTTACATAAAAGAAATCAGAAGAGGAAGGATAAAATTCAGCAACATTTTAAGGAAATGGAAAATCTGTTGCTTGCAATGTCCGCATACAACAGCAAAACAAAAAGCAATGCAGACCGGTGTGCGACACTGTGAAAGTGAAGGATGTTCAGGACCTTTGTTACATGTTCTCGTGTAGCCAGAAAATGGGGTCGGTTCTTGGGTAATTTAAATCTAACCAGTTCCATCTCACCACACAGAAAGCAATAGCACACTTTGTTTTGGTAGATGGGGAATAAAACAAATATTTTTAAATGAAAATAATACTTTAGGGGCTTACTGTATTTTGAGAAACATACAAGTATGCAGAAGTTAAAGAAGATAAACTCACACCAAGCGTCTGAAAGTCATCCACTCACGTTGGGATTCCACAATAACAGTGTTTATTATGTTGTACAGATACACTTATGCATTAAATGATTTGCATTCCAAAGTTGTAGATGGAAATGCAGACTATTAACTGAATAATATGAGCCTAATATGTTTTCATCTGAGAGAAAGGAAAGATGGGGAAGAAGTAAAAAAGATGTTCTTTCTATAACCACTACCCTGATGTATTGACAGATCCAGTCCTCATCCCGAAATGTATTTGCAATAGTATTTCAAATGCCCTTCTACCCACTGTGCTACGTTTGGTTTGCACGATTACTTTCTACTCACATCATAGACCCAAGAGAAGACTGAGCCATCTTCGGTGGAGGTGTCGGCGTAACTCTGACGAGCAGACTGTGAATTCCCATGATCAGCTGGAGTAACAGAAGGGTGATCTGGTCCCTTCCAGATTTCAGGCTCCCTGAAATGCACACGTTGAGTTAAAAAAGGAAGAAAAAAACCCCAACAATACACAATGACAAATAAAGTGGGTAAGTAAACTTTTCTTCCTGCACAAAAAAGCACAGAAATATCAGAAGAGGTCTTAGCAATGACAGAGTTTGCATAAGGCAAATATGTACTTCAGAGGCATTTAAGCAGAAGCCATAGTACACAAATAATTACAACAACTGTAACTCCTAATAATCTCAATGACATAGGAAGTCTAGACATCAAGCAAAACATAGATCTTTCCAAAAACCATCTCAGTTAAGCTGCAGACTAGTTCTAGTCCTGGTTCTACAGCACTCAGGAATTATTTTTATCTTTTCTCCTCTTGTTTCTGCTATAAAATTAGATGACCCGGGCTATTTGCGAGCTGGGAACAGAAGACAGCTACACACCTTTTATTGTTTCCAAAATAGGAAGGACATGTTCTGAAATGACACAGATCTGAGGTAAAGCCTAAACCTACCGACTGGATTACTGCTGCAAAGGTAGCTCAACACAAAGGTGCCCGATTTTGCCATTGTCTCCAGACAAAGATTCATTTCATGTCATGACAGGTACCTTGAGACCTCGCCGTGGTTTTCCGCCGTGGCTGTGGCTGGGCACACCGAAGCTCGTGGTTCTGGCAGCGGATGGTGCCGCAAGGCATCTTTTGGGAGTCCCTGTCTGAAACAAGAAGTGGAACTTGACATTACTTACAAGAATAAACATCTACAGAGCTCCCAAGCTTTAAGCTGGTTTTTTTTTTTTTCCCTGCTTTTCAAGGAATGCACTAATTGGCATAGCAGAGCTCATTTATTATTAGAAGGCTAATTCTTGTTACCAAAGCTTTAGAATTAAGGCATCAAAACTAACTCTAGGCTAAACATGGAGTTAAAGGTCTTTGCTCAGAAATCGGTGTCTTCCTTCAAATTTAAAATGCTTTAGTGAATTGGTCTACAGCTCTCTAAAAGCAGATACAATGGCATCGTCCTGCAGGAGATTTTTAATCAAATAGAACAAGAGTAGCCACCAAACCATGCAGAGACAAGTTAGGAGAAATAGCGTTTGGTAGTTTTGTGTTTTGTCACTGCTTAGAAGTCTAGGAAAGAGGGACAAGAAAAGTCACTGCACTTGGAGACAGAGACAGGTAGCAACGCAGGAACAAAACGCAGCTAACTACCAAAACCTACGTATTTGTTTAAACCTCTCACCCCCTCGAAAAAGCGCCTAGACACCGGTTGCCTCGTGGGTCAAAAACACCAGACAAGAAGGGGGATTTAACCAGGCTCCCTCACAGCCGCGTTCCTCAAGCGAGGAGCACAGCCCGCGGCCGCCCCCCGAGGCAGCAGGGCCGGCAGCAGGGCCGGCCGCGGGGCGCCAGCGGCGGGGCAGCCCCACGGCTCCGCGCCCGCCCCGGCGCTACGGGCAAGCGCCGCCCGCCGCGCCGCGCTCCCTGCCCGGGGACGGGCCCGGTGCTCGGCCGAGGGACGGGGCGGGGGGGGGGGGGGGGGAGGCGGCGGGCACTCACGTCTCCAGAGCACCGGCGGGCACCGGCTTCCGCGCGTATCGCGAGATCATCGCCGGCTCCGCCGCGCCGCCGCCGCCCGCCGCCGTCCCGCCGCCGCCATGCCCTTGTCCCACCCCCGGGGAGGCGGAGCGTCGCCGCTCCGGCTCGGCCCCGCTCGGCCCGGCCCGGCGCCATGGAGGCCACGCGGCGGGCCGCGCTGGCGGAGGACGCCGTGCGCTACCGCCTCTTCGCGGCGGGGGCGGCGGGGGCGGGCGGCCAGGCGCTGCTGCGCCGCTGCGCCGAGGCGGTCGTGGTGCGCTTCGCGCCGCTCCTGGCCGCCTACATCTGGCAGCGGCAGCCCTTCCGCCTGCGCTACCTGCCGCCGCGGGGTGAGCGCCGGGGCTGCGAGGGGACGCGGAGCTGTGTGAGGGGGACGCGGGGGGTGTGTGAGGGGATGCGGAGCTGTGTGAGGGGGACGCGGGGGGTGTGTGAGGGGACGCGGGGGGTGTGTGAGGGGACGCGGGGGGTGTGTGAGGGGGACGCGGGGGGCTGCGTGAGGGGGACGCGGGGGGCTGTGTGAGGGGACGCGGGGGCTGTGAGGGGGACGCGGGGGGTGTGTGAGGGGACGCGGGGGGCTGTGTGAGGGGGACGCGGGGGGCTGCGAGGGGACGCGGGGGGTGTGTGAGGGGACGCGGGGGCTGTGTGAGGGGATGCGGAGCTGTGTGAGGGGGACGCGGGGGGCTGTGAGGGGACGCGGGGGGTGTGTGAGGGGGACGCGGGGGGTGTGTGAGGGGACGCGGGAGTGTGTGAGGGGGACGCGGGGGGTGTGTGAGGGGGACGCGGGGGGTGTGTGAGGGGGACGCGGGGGGCTGCGTGAGGGGGACGCGGGGCTGCGTGAGGGGGACGCGGGGCTGCGTGAGGGGGACGCGGGGGGCTGCGTGAGGGGGACGCGGGGGGTGTGTGAGGGGGACGCGGGGGGCTGTGAGGAGAGCCCGGCGGGCGGGACGGGGGGCTGTGTGAGGGAGAGCTTGGCGGGGCGCAGAGCCGCTTCTCCTCTCTCTGCCCCCCGGCCAGGCGAGACCCCGGCGCACCTCGGCGGCACCACGCTGTTCGGGGATAACGTGGAGGACGAGTGGTTCATCGTCTACCTCCTCCGGGAGATCACCAGGGAGTTCCCGGGGCTGGCGGCCAGGTAACGGCCCCGACCGAGGCGGTGGGGCCCGGCGGGGCAGCGCCTTTCCTGACAGGGGCTGGCGGAAAGTCGTGTCTTCGTATTAAAAAAAATGCAGACATGCATTTAGAAGCGTGCGTTACTGTGCTGTGCGAGACTTGCCCTAGTAAGAAACCACTTTCTCCTTGGCTAGGATTGATGACAACGATGGGGAGTTTCTCTTGATAGAAGCAGCTGATTTTCTCCCAAAGTGGCTGAATCCTGAGAATAGTGACAACAGGGTGAGTAAAACTTATGTATCAATTGGTAAGAGGCTCACAGTGGCCTTTTACTTAGCGGTTTTGAGCTTCCTCCTGCACCTCTATCTAGCCAAGTGGTCTGCCTGCCACTGAAAATCCAGAGTGCTGTCTATCCCTTACTAGTGAAGGAACTTCTAGTCAGGGCTTAAGACTTGTTTTAATTAACAGCATGGTTTTTTCCAGCACAGTCTGTTTTCATTCTGGTTTTAATCAGCTTCTTTATGCTTGCTGTGGATGTTGAATGAGAGACGTAACCACTAGGAAACCTCTGATACTCGATTGTGCTTTGCCTGCTCTTGCAGAATGCTATGTAAAGTGAGCGAGTCCTGAGAAACTGCTGTAGGGATATCTGGAAATTGTTACAGTTACCATGTGGTTCTTCTAGAATTGGTTTGTTGATGGAAGAAAGAGAACGTTCTTATACTAATATGTTCTTATACTAATGGCAAAACTATGGAGACTATGGCAAAAATATGGAGACTACAAACCTGCCTGCTAGGCTGTGAGTCTGTGTTGTGCAGCTAGATCTGACTCTTGCACATAAACCATTCTTTAAGAGTCGTTCCATAATGCAGAGCTGACTGAACTTTTTAAAACTTGCTGCTCATGGTGGCAAATGTGAAGGCAGTGAAGCTGTCGTGCTATTGACTGATCTATAAAGTCAGTAAGTTTGGCCAGCTTTCCATTTTCTAGGTTATTGGAGTGCAAGGAAAGCTTGGATAACATGGGAACTGTGGAATATTTGGCAGTGTAATACAAGCATACCATATTGCTCTCCTCAGGAGTGCTCTTGGATCCACCTGAGCTTTCTAGCTCTGTGATAGCCACTTGGATTTTTTCTGCCATGTTCTCGGGTGCTTGGGCATGAGGGATTGCTGCTCTCCGACTGGGGAATGCTCAAGACTGGACCGTTGCTGACTCTACACGGGGACAGACTGGGTCTGGCATAGGTGAATTAATCAGCGGACTCCTTCACCCGGAGTCTGCAGCCAGATCACCTCGCTGTGCATGGCTGCTAGTAGTTATGACACTGAGTTTCTTGGCAATGGATTTAAATGGAGAGAACTTATTTTTTCATTAGCAAAGATTTGTTGAATTTTTTCTTTTCCCTACCACAAAACTCATAAAAAGAAAAGGGGTGGAAAACAGCACAAAAATTAATCGCAAACCTGTGTCTGGACTATAAGCACTATATTTTCCTTCCATTTGAAAGAACGGACAGAGTGAGAGAGTTGGTAATGTTAAATTTGGTTCTTTTCATAGGATCAGGAACCAACAAAGGTCATGTGTAGCCCCTGAAATAATGCTTTTTAGTCTCTGTCCTATTCTTCAGCAGTGAGGTTATGTTCTCTGATTCTCCTGAAGCAAATCTCCAGTTGAAGAGAAACTTTTGGTATTAGTGTTAATAAGGAAACAAGATATGTTTGACCAAACTTGTTGCAGTAAAAATAGGGGGTTTTATTTACTGGTTAGATCATGGTCTCTGGCATCTTTATTTACCTTATCTCCCATTTAAAAAAACAACAACAACAACAAAAACCCAGCAAAACACAAAGCCCCACACCCCAGCTGTTTCCTCTATTATTTTTCTATTTGTACTTCAGTATTTTCTGTGTTTAAATAAATACATTCATATATGAAATGAAATTTTGCATTGCTTAGTGTGTGACTGTTCTTATCCTGTCTGATGAGAATGTTACTGTCTGCCAGGTGTTCTTTTACAAAGGAGAACTGCACATCATTCCGCTGTCAGAGAATCAGGAGCGGGAATGCGACCTCTCTGCTGCCAGTCTAACCATCTCGCAGGCATTAACGCTGTTATCCAGCCACTCGGAGGAGTTCCTGGCTGCAGAACCCATTAGAACAGCAGTGTACAAACGTATCAGTGGGTATGTGGGTGTTTTATTTTGGTCTTCTGCAACAGTTAAGTTTTGATTCTGGGCTGCCTGGGGTACTTTCTTGTAGTCAATTGTTTTCCTGTTAGATTTGATAAAGTTGCTTCCTTTTCACGAGCTAGAGGTTTTTCTGCGGCATTCTTTTAAAGAGGGGGGCCAATGTCCTGTATGCTCTGCTGTGATCTGGGGGCTCTGAAAGTGACTCATTGCTACGATGCCACACCTGACAGCAACGAGTTATTCTTCCTTCACATCCTTCTTGTACTGAAAATCTGAAAGTTTTGTAAGCCTTTCGGAGCCCTTTGCGGGGATGGTGGGGAGGAAGAGGATTGTGAACTAAAATGTAGAACCAGCATGCTTTTCAGAGCATCAGCTTGACACAGGTGTGTTCAGCACTGTACATTATTTTTTGCAAGGATTTGACAGCGTGAGCCAGATGACTTCTACGCTGAGTGTGGTGAAGGGTACTGTATAGCTGGACATGTTAGTCAAGTTCACAGTGATCCATTTTACCAATGTGGGGATTAAATTTTTATTAGCCACGAATATTTATATATGTGTGTATATATATATAAATAAACAGACATTCCAGGTGTTAGGTTAGCTGAGTTTTAACTTTAGTTTAGAATAATCTTCTGGCACTTGGCCCATAACATAGGTTAATATTAAAGTGAAAATGGGAATAATAATTAAAAAGGAGTGGTTTGGGCTTGCAATACACTTAATACACTATGTTGCTATTGTATGATACAGGTATCCTGAGAAAATTCAGGCCTCGTTTCACCGAGCCCACTGCTACCTTCCGGCAGGCATTGTGGCAGTGCTGAGGCAGCGCCCTTCATTGGTGGCTGCGGCAGTCCAGGCATTTTACCTGCGAGATCCTGTAGATTTACGAGCATGTCGCTCTTTTCAAACTTTCCCTCCAGATGAGCGTGTGATGACTGTAGTAAGTGATCTTTCTGATGCAACTTGTCACTTAATTAGGTTCTGTAACTGATGGAGGTTCTGTGGTCAAGTGATACAAATATGTGGATCTAATTTTTAAAATAGCATGTTTTCTGATTTATTTTTTTCTTTTGACGCTAGACGTGAATTTCCAGTTCATTACGTTAATAGCTTTTCTGCCTTCAGGTTGACGTGGCTAGACTTTCAAATGGCTAATCATGAGATAAAGTGTTTCTGAAATCAGAGGTTACTGCTAATAGTTCCTCCGTTGAAATGCTTGCTAAGTAAATTGATCTAGTTTTGTGATCAGAGCAGTTTGACAGCATTGCCAGCCAACATAAGAAGTTGCTCCTAACTACCCTTAGCTGTTCATTCCAAGGCTTTTCACTTTCTCAGGTGTGTGTACACAGCTCTGTGAAAGCTATTTTATGAAGTGTTTTATGAGTGTTGTCCAAGCAACGTTGTATCTGATACGTCTGCATTGCAGATTTATGCCCTGAGGCTCCTGAAAATAAGCTTCGGAGTCAAATTGTAGACTTCCAGACTGTTTTTGAAATCTCAGCTTTGGTTTCGTTAATTGAAAAGAGCCCTTACATTTTTCAAAATATACCTTGTTGACATGAATACTGAGGATTTTTTTAATGTATTTAGACTGAACAAAGTTCGTGTTTATTAGAGATGTCAACTTGGAATATACTTGGTAAGAGCTGAAAAGCAACATGTATCTAAGATGTATTTTAAGTACAGTCTCAGGTATTGTCCGTAATATGGGTGCTTTACAACAAAATTTAGATGCGACTTGTGGAAAGTTGATGCCTGTCCCCAACACAGTCACACTGCAGTGAGTGTTTTTCTTTTGCTCTGGCTCTTTCAGGTTACTTTCACAAAGTGCTTATATGCACAACTGGTGCAGCAGAAGTTTGTTCCGGATAGACGCAGTGGATACGTGCTGCCCCCGCCATCTCACCCTCAATACAAAGCCTACGAACTGGGCATGAAACTGGTAATTATTTTTTATTCATTTTGTACTCAGTCTTTAGTTTGCTTGTTTATGTATGTCCGAGAAATAACTCTCTGCTTATAAGTTGCCTGCTTGTACAGAAAAAAGCGAGTAAATTCACAGTTAACCGTTCTTCTGGAAGTACAGTAACATGGGGAGTTTTACAGAATAGAGCACTCTTGTACTTCTGTAGATTATAAATACAGGTAAAGTCTTCATGCTTATGTGAGGAGTGGCTTGTGCACTATAGATCTGTCTTCTAGGTTGCTTTGCCCATGTAGAGAAAGTTTGCAAAGTCAAAATGATCCATTATTGCTGCAGAAAGACAGATTCCAACTTCCAAAGCGAGATATTGCTACCTGACGTATAATTGGGTTTGGCATCTAATTCTCAAATGGCAGCAGCAGGAGCTCGATGATAGTCAGCTCTTTATGCAGTCATTTAAAGGTGCGCTTAAATTTGTCACATCTTGAGAACCTCTTGTTGTTGCATCTCTCATACAGGCTCACGGCTTTGAAATTTTGTGCTCCAAGTGCAGTAAAGTATCTCCTGATTCCAAGAGAAATGTGTTAAGCGGTCCCCTGTGGGAGAGATTCCTCAGCAGCCTGAAGGAAAAAAATTATTTCAAGGTGAAGTTGTGTGTCTCTGCGTGTGTGCATGTGTGTCTTTTAAACGTTCTGGGAAAAATATGTTTTAGCTCTTGAGCTTGTGTAAGTAGTTACAGCAGGGCAAGAAATCTAATGCTTCTGCCTATGGAAAATAAATGAATGTCTTCAAAGGAGATGTGTGCAGTTTGTTCCCCTTTGAAATTAATTGATTTCTTTTGGAAATTAAAAAGGAAAAAGCAGGATTTGGAGGTGAATTCATTCATCTAAAGAAAGGGGAAATACACTTGAATAAAGGAAACCACAGTGCGGTTGGGTGTCAGGATAACTGTTTTCACTGTTTTACATTTCATTTGCATGCCTCTAGAATTAAATATACTTAAAGATCTATACTTAACACCCATGGAGCCATTTGGGCCCACGTAAGTGTATTTTTTCTCTGTGTGGATTTTGTGGGGTTTGTTTTTCTGTTGGTTTGGTTTTTGTTGTTTTTTTTAAAGATGCCTTTGACTACTTATTTGGAGTTTATAAATTGGACATAAATCAACTATTTATTTGAAGGTTATAAAATTGGACCACTCAGTCAGAATGGTTAGGTTAACATCTTTTAAATACAGGAAAAGGGGAATATTCTTACAGTACTGTGATGTCGCTTCTGTGGATAAGTCCCAAACACCAGGAGATTCATGCACAATTCCTGTGCAATTGTAACTTGGGCATGGTAAATCCACCATGTTGTGGGAATCGTAGCAGTGTCTTCGATTGGTTTTAGTGTACGCCATATGATATTGCAGCATAAGACTTCAATTTGGGTTTGACTGTGACAACACCTTATGCCCATTTCCTATAGTCTGTTCCAAGAATACGTGGCAAAGCGGTATTACTTGTTTTGATTTTCTCAGCACTAAATTCCTGTGTGACAAATAGCTATCGTTATGAAGCCTGACCATGAAAAAGAAGGGAAGGGAGAATTGTTTAGATTTATACTTGAGATTTACATTACACAGGGAGAAATGGAAGGATCTGCTAAGTACTCGGAACTGTTGCATATGGCAGAAGATTACTTCCAGCAATCTGTTACCAAGCCAGAAAGGTAAGAGCTACTTGAAATTCATGAGTAATCACACACAGTACCTACAAGCACTTTAACTTACCTTTTTTAATACCTGTTACAAAAAACCTGAATCCTTTTCTCCGTTGTACACTTTACATAGGTGCTGTGACTAGGACATATGGGTATTAATTCCTCCAGAATACTCTCTCAATAACTAGTAGAAGTTATTGCTTGAGTAACTATTTATCTTGGTTTTTTGAAATGCTAAGCTATTCCAAGTGGGTTAAGAGGTGACTGAAAAGCATCATTTGGTTGGTTGGCTATAGAAATTGTTTAAAAGTTCCATTGAAAAGCAATCCCAGTGAATAATGAATACAGAGTAGTATGTCTCCTTTACTCAAGACAGGCAGCTGCCTGTAGATTTCTCCAAAAGATCAAATCCAAAAAATAAATAATTACAAAAATATCTGAGGGTTTGCCAGCTCATAATATCTTGAATGTTAGTTGCTTGAATTTCCAGTCTGTGCTGTTTGGGATCTGGCAGTCCTAATGTTTACCAAGACAAAATGAGTATAAAGAACAAAGGAAACATGAGAAATGGGCTTGGGAGACATCAACAAGGAATTACAGTAATTGGCTGTGTCTTGTTTTGGCTAATACTATCAGTGTAGTATTCTGGTACTGCCCCCAAATTCACTTATCTTTTTGACATATTTGCACAGAAGGAGTAATGAGGAATTTGAGTGAAAACCTCCGTGTGGAGTGTGTGATGCTGTTGGCATTGTAATGCTAGGAAAAATCCGTTTCAGTAAATTGAATTTTTTTTCCTTCTAGCTCTGTTGAAGTGAGCCCAGGTGATGAAATCTTGACATTACTACAGGCAACAACCATTGATTTGAAGGAACTTGAGAGAGAAGCAGCTTGTCTTCCTCCAGAGGATGGTGAGCAGGATAAGGGGGGTGGGCTGTTTCTATCACAAATGGTTATTTGTGGGGGGAGAGGGTGAATATTCACAGCACTGTACCACTCTCTGTACCTACTTAGTCCGTCTCCTATCCTGTGACTGCCAGAGGTGTGATTCACGGGCCGTCATTTAAGATTGAGGCAACCAGTTCATTTGTATAAGCCACAAAGCTTGGGGCTGTGAATTGACAAGATATGCAATCCAGTTTCCGGTTTGATGCCACTTGATCAGTAACACCATGTACACTTACCCCAGATCAAGGACTTGGTGTCAACTGTCTACCAGACAACTTATTTAAACGTTTTATAATAATAAACCAATTCCAATACTGAAATACAAAGTGAATTACTATCTGGTCTACTCTGATGGCCAATATAAGGCCAGCATAAACTTTATATAATAGGGTTTCTTCACTCGTTTGACAGAGATGTAGTTGTTGCCAGTGTGCATTGCAGGTCACACCTCTATTTCTGAATGACGCAGTAGCACACAAATGCAACATTCAGTGTTAATAATCATAGTTGAAGGTTAGTTTGGCGCTCCCTTTATAGTGTAAGTGTTTTCTTCCTTCATTTAGTGGCAGAAGGATTATCTGTGACTAGAACAATATCTGCTAGTTTGAAGCCTATAAAGCAGAGTTTTAAAGTAGTAAAATGAAATCTGAACTCTGTTCTTCTCAGCCTCTCCCTGCCTTATACCCTGTGTCATCTAGTACCAGCATGAAAACTTAGTAGTGCAAAAATAAGCTACAAAACGTTAGCGGTACTCTCGACCATCTGGATTGGGCCTTGCAGAATAACAAGTGTGTCCTATATTCTTTCAGATGACAGTTGGCTGGAGATTACACCAGATGATCTAGATCAGATGCTGAAGGAAGCAAGAAATGAGTCCATTCCTTCCTCAAATGAGGAAGAGCAGAAATATGACTTGGAAGCAGTTGCTGAAAGTATGAAGGCTTTTGTATCCAAAGTCTCAACACATGAAGGAGCAGAAATGCCATGGTAGTAGTATTTTTAAGATTGGTGTCTGGTGTAGAATGTGTTTTCATTCTGCTGTAGCCCTTTGGTTGAGTCTGTAATGCAGAGAAGCAAAGTTTGAAAGTGTTCTACTTAGCAGAGGCCTGAAACAAGCCCATTAGTAGTGAATATGTAGTTGCTTTTAAACCAGCTTGGAGACCACTCTGACACTGGTGCAGGTAAGAATGCTGGAAGTTGTGCTATTTTCCAGCACTCTTACTTAGTTTGGTTTTGTGGGTTTTAAATTTTTTTTTAATCCTTTTAAGTTGAAGGCTTACTGTTGTGCGTTACCGTAGTTCTTAGTACTGTTGTTTAAATGTACATCTCAAGTTCCTTTGTGCTGAAATTTTTCTGCCACGAAGGACTAACTGTTCAGGCTGCTAAGAGTCTTCTGATGAGGCTGAGTAGAAATAAAAATGAAACTTATGTTGAGGGAGCCTGTCTCTGTGAATTAAGACTGTTGATTTTTTGTGGTACAGCTGTATTAAGATTTCCTGTAGATTAGTATTTTGAATATGCTGGGCCTGTTTTGCACTGCTGAAGTACATACTGTACACCTAGAAGCAGGGAAAAGAATCACTGTGGATCCCTCTTATTGTTGCCAAGGGTAGAAGAGAAGCGCTAACCGAGGATACTTACCTCTTTGGGCAAGAGCAGAATGCCACTAGATTAATTGTTGGAGTTAAGAAAGTGTGTGTGAATGTTGTGTGGACAGGCCTTTCATTTTAAAAACCAAGGAGTTAGGTAGTACATATTGTCCAGAGTCTTTTTAATAGCTTTAATACTGAGAAAATAATGCTGTGTAAGCTGTATCAAGCATATAAGGGTCTACTCAATTTATGCTCTTAACTATTTGAGCCTTTTTAATTAGCATTAGTGTCAATGTCTCTGTTATAATGTAGGTTTTTTCAGTTATTTAAAAAAAAAAAAAAGCAGCAAAGCACTGAGCCTTAAGAGAGACCAGAATGAAGCCTTTAGTGTTCTTTCTAGGCAGGAGACCTCAGAGATTCCCAGCTTTCTAAACCTTTGTCTGAGGTATAACACCACCACTTTGTTCCAGAAGGATTCAGGCATGCACGTTTTGGTCGCCTTCAGTGCAATTTTTGTTTGACCACGACAAACGATTAAAGTTGTTCGTTTTATTTTCTCTTTAATGCCAGGAGTTTCTCCACTTGCTGTTTCATTTCTAATTCACACAGGCCTCAGACTTCTAAGCACTTCCAAGACCATCAGTTCAAATATCCCAACTTTAATCTAGGCTTGAGAGAAATCAGTATGCCTGTGTCAGGCTTTTGCAAGCATAAAAGCTTTATTTATTTTAAAATATTTTTATATTTCAGGTCAACTGATGAATCCCATGTTACCTTTGATGTAGATTCTTTTACAAAAGCGCTAGACAGAATTTTAGGTGAGATGGCTTCTTTGTTTCTTTTGTCAGAATATCTCATGTTATTTGGCTTCCCTGGGTTTTCTGATTACCCATGGGCACTGCGCTGGTTTGTTTGCTATCTGTACTGACACAAAATAATACATAGGGGCAGACTCAGAAGAGCTGGATTCTGATGATCTCGATGAAGAGGAGGAGTTTGACTTCTCAGATGAGGATGATGAAGACTTAGATGCTGAAAATGAAATGCAAGACCAGAAGGTATCGCCTAATGAGCTTATAGGCAGTCTCAAGTCATATATGAATGAGATGGACCGTGAACTGGCACATACCAATGTTGGTAAAAGTTTCAGCACCCAAAAGAAAGGGGTAAGTATGCCTTGAGTTCTAGTTTGTAGCGTAATAGTTTTGAAAGCTTTAGTGGGAAACAGGAAATATGCTAAAATCAGTCATTCTGAGTAACATTTGATCAAAAACTTCTGTCTTCTGATCATGTGCTAACTAATTATTAAAAAAGAAAATAATCCCACATGCAAGCAAAATGTGCTGCAGTTGCACCATGGTATATTTTTTGGAAAAAAAAAAAACAAACAAAAAAAAAAAAAAAAACAAAAAAAAAAAAAAAAAAAAAAAAAAACCACAACACCACAAAAAACCCCCAACCAACCAAATCAAACCCAAACAAACTTAGCCAAGCTTTAACTTGCACATTGTTTCCAAGACTTAGGTTCATTTCCCTGCTTTACCCTGCTTTAGTTGTAAGGCAAGCAGCTGCAGCTTGACTTCTTGAGTTCCTGTAGTAGATTCCTCCCATAGGAAGCTGAGCCAGGACTCAGTAACCCTCTCTGTCCTTCTCTTGGAACTTAATCTGTGTAATGGAAAGTGATGATTTTTAACTGGCATGAGCATTTGGTGACTAAATTCCTGTGTGTCAAGACAGTGTGGAATGTAGTGAACTTTGTTGGCTGCAGAACTGTTTCCTTGTTTCTTTTTTCTTGTGGTTTGTCTTTTTTTTTTTTTTAAACCCATTTATACAATTTGATAAAACTTTCTCTTTATGCTTACTCTAGGCAAGTTCTGTTAATGCAGCTATGTCTCAAAATGCTGGCCCTGATTCTGGAGCTGAAGACACTGAGTTGACGCCAGTTGATGTGGATATGAACCTAGTAGCTAACCTGCTTGAATCCTACAGTGCTCAGTCTGGACTGGCAGGACCCACCTCTAACATTTTACAGAGCATGGGAGTGTATTTACCTGAAAATGCAGATCACACTGCCTCTAAAAAGGGAGCAACAGAATAAAAGACTGTCTTAATTCAGAAGACGTTACTGATTGAGAAATGAAGCACAGAAAGACTAGCAGTATTTGGCAGACAAAAGGGTTGAATTTAAAGTATTTTATGCATTAGTTATGTGTTACTTTAAAGATGCAAAGTGAATTTACCTGCAAAAGCTGTCTGTTGGGATACTATCTTGGACAGAAATCGGATTTTTCCAGTGCTAACATGTTTTCAGAAAACTGAAAAGTAGTATTGTGACTTGAATGGAACTTCTGCTATAAAACCTGTCTTCAGTTTTTCAAATCAAGGATCCAATTTGCTGTATTTCTAAAATGCCCTTTTACCCGTTACTAGGTGATTTCAATATCTGGAAAGCAGTTCATGTTCTGAAAATGCTCCTGCCTTCAGGGGGAGATAGAGGAATAGCATGTCGTAGGAACAGTGTTCTCTTGTGGATTTGGGAACGCTGGTGAAATGTTCAGCAGGCACTTAATCGCTTTTCCAAAAGTATAATGCTTCATTGTAAGAACTTCTGATAATTACTGTTAGAATCTGTTCTTCATTGACCAGGAGGATTTGAAGAGTAATTGGATTGAATATGTAAATATTGGCTATAAGTATTTTTTAAATTTATGTAAATAAAAGCAGAAATACAACTTGATTACTGGAGATGTTTTGGGTTTTTTTCCTTTGAAGGTATGCCTGACTTCCTCAGTGCAGTATCGGAACTTCTTGGAGTTAAAGCATTTTCATAATTGGGCATTTTTTGAATTCCATTATTGCTGAATGCTGGTATTGTGCCAGCAGTAGCTGTATGTGGGCCCAGTCTGAACAGTTTAGTTTTGTTTTTCAACGAAAATGCAGCTAGGTGGTGTTCAGCGTGTTGCTTTCACATGGAATGAAAAACCTATTCTACATGTGAAGACTTACTTTTAACAAGATAAATTTGAAATAAAGTATGTAGAAGTTCTTGATTTACAGACAGCAGGAATGCAGTCCTGCCAGATCTGAATTGGTTTCTATGAGTCTTTTCTTTGTTTTTTTTTTCTTCCACCCAACAATTAATCAAGTGTCTTAACTGGTAGGAGAGAAGCTCATTGGTTGAGTTTTTGGGGTTTGTTTGGTTGGTTTTTTTAAACATATTCAGAAAAATAGTTTTCAATGACAGAAAAGCCTGATTGATCCTGAAAGCATACCTAATTGCTTTAAAGGGATCGTTGTTGTTGTTGTTGTTGTTAGTCTTCAGGTTTGGAGTCCATTTAGTTGAAATCTTTGTTTTAATTTTTTTGCATGTTAAATGTTGGCATTATTTTAACTGGCAAAGCGGAATGTAGCAAAAGTTGTTTCCACGTGGGGCTTGGACACTTGTTGGGTGATGAGTTTCGGTGTCTGACTGCCGTGCCAACGGAGTTTGACCAACGCACAGAAAATTCTTTGGAAGTCACACACATTGGCATGGTTTTACTGAAATTCATGAGACCTTGACAACGTACAGGGAGTGCTTGCTTGCTGACTTCCCTACTGATCTATGCTCATGGGGGGGTTTTTTCCCCCCCAAAATTTTTTGTTTGTTTTTGCAAATGATAAATACCTTGTAAAATGCTCCAGTACAGTATCATAAATATGGAGATGCTGTACATGACTGCATGGAATGAATGTGGATGAAGGGTATGATGGCTGTGCTACCTCCGCATTTGTCCTCCGCAGTCGTGTAAGTTATTTTGTCAACAGTTCAGGGAGAGTACTGGCAAGCTGGATAGGGATTAGAGATGGACAACAAGAATTGAGAATTATAAAGGTGCTGCTGAAGTTCAAGGACTTTGGATTGCAGAGAGCTGAGGTAGAATGGGATTGAGTTAGACAAATCTACACTGGAAGAATTCGGGTAACAAGTTCTTGAATCTAGTAGACAAGGATAACCAGCAGTTAGTGGCGAAAGACAGATGTACTTGAACCTTAAAAAGGGTTGATGTTTTAACAGAGAAGGTGATTAACACTGAAGTTACATAAAATTCTCCACTGATGAGTAGCTAGATCAAGTTTACATACTTCAAAAAATAATTCATTTTCAAGAACATGATCACGTTTAAACTCTCTTATGGTCTGTGCTATACAAAAGGTCAAAGTAGATCAAACGACTCCTCTAACGTAGTACATGAAGAAAACTTCTAAGCTAATGTTCAGAACAAAGCTGCTCTTTTGGAAGCACTTCAGCTGACATTGCTTCTTGGATAATCTTACTTTTCCATCAGTTGGACTGTTATTTCTGTGGGGCTGCACTTTTTCCAACTATTTGCATTTGTTTAGCAGCTTCACGGTGGAGACCTTCAGGACTCTGGAATTGCTCACAAGAGAATTTGCCATCGAAGAATAAGCGTTTCCATGCAGCGCCTTCCACTGCTTTGAAGTAACATATGAGACGTTTCTGCTTTTAATTTTGAAAGAGAGTGTTTTTAGTGAAGGAAGCCTGATGGAACTAATTAGGGAAGACAAGTGCAGTGTGGTTCCCTTTCAATGGATTGCTATCAAAGTGTCCATTATATTCTAAATTAGTTTAACTAGAACTGCATTCCAACACAATTTATTCACTTTGCTTGCTTGAGCATCTGCCTTTCGTACAGCCTTGTTCATCCTAGAACTTCTGACCCTTCCCAGAAATGTAGTTTGCTTGTTTGTGGCTTGACCCCTGTAGCCCCAGTTCGGAATGGCGTAGTTGTTGACTGGTATGTGTCAAGCAAGAAAACAAATAATGGATCTTTCATCTTCCATGCATGAGCTCAAAACTAATCCCAGGGGACAGCAGCGACCTTTAACTGGTTAAAACTCTTCTAAACACCGGGCAGTTCGGCTGTTGCCACTCTTTCCACCGACTGGCTTTATGGAATAGCGAGGAGCCTAAGAAAGAGGGTTTTTATTTGCTCCGTGTGCAGTTCCTCTCAGGAGTCAGCAGCCCACAGGCTAGCAATGTTTTCAGCATGAGCCCAGCTCCTGTCTGGGCAGCGGGGAGGAGGTGTGGCTCTGGAGGAATGGTATTTAACGACAGCTAGCTGTGTTCCAGTGCAGTTTGGTGTCAGTGACTCTGCCTGCTATTTGAAGTCCCTGTCCTTGCATCAATCTCCTGCAAATAAACTGTTTTCTGCTTCCTTGCCATCTAAGTGGATGTCAGCCTCCTCTGTTGCCCTGAGAGATCACCTCCCTGCACGACATTTGCCTCCTGCCTTTCCTTTCTAACACTGCAGTATAGGAGTAACAGTTATCTCCAGCGCACGTGTTAGTTGCAGTGGTGGAAAAGCGTTTTTTATGACTGTTTGCACAGCTCCTGCTGCAGCTACTTCTCTAACTTGTATGAGAAACTGGAGTTTGTTTTTAATAGCAGCGGGAGTCAGGGCAGGCCCTTTGTACCACCTTGGGATCCCCTGGGATGCTGCAAAAGCTGCAGCAACAGCTGCCCTCCCTCTTGCCATTTGCGTCTCTGGAATGGAACACGAGAGCATCTGTTCTGTCAGGTCTAAGCTGGAAATTTATTTCTTTTTCCAACTTTGTTTATTCCCCTAAGAAAATATCCCCGTGGAGGGCAGTTGGGGTTCTCGGCTTAAACAGCAGAATACAGAGCTATTGGAAAACGTTGATTGCTTAAGAATATGGAAAGTCAGGGGCGTGAAGCCTAAAACATCACCTTAGTTGATGTGCATCAAGTGTGTTCCTCAGCCACCAGCTGAGGAACCTGATTACCACCTCGTGAGGATGGAGAGCGTCTCCTATTACGGATTGCAGGTGCCAACAGTGGATAATAAATTGAACAGGAAAACGGCGCTTTCAGGGCGATTGCTGTTGTGGTCATGATTCAGTTTACTTTGTGTTTGAATTCTTACAGTAACAACTTGTCCTGTTGAAATAGGATAGAAACAACAGGCAGATGTAGGAACACGTGCCGGCTTGTGGAGTGCAGTGTCACAGAAAAGGGTATCGTGAACAACTTACAGGTTTCTGGTGTGAAACTGTAGCTAAGAAGCGAAGTAATTGATGGAGGCGGAAGAGTATCGCATTGCGTGTTACTCCTGTGTAAAGTGTGCGTTGCTGCTTGGGATAGAGCCTATATGTAAGTGGGTCAACGCTCCCAGATGGATATTCACAATTTTGCAAGCATGCAAGGGCAGGAAGTGAAGAGCAAAGCTAATGTGAAGGTAGAGCTCAGTTTATTCAGAAAAAAATACGTAGGTGATATGACCACTGTTGCAGGTAGGAGGCAGAAAATGAAATATTTCCAGTAAAGACTTTATAATTTGATGGGAAAAAGGAGTAATGATATCCAATGACTGCGGTGATGTTAATCTAAATTAGTTCAGACCAGACCTTTGGATTCTTTTTTTATTGGTGAGGGTTATTAACCTTCCCTGCGGTTATAAGGCCATACAGTTATAGTGTCGGAATACAACCTAGTTTAATCTAGGCATTCTCCATGCTGCCTACTGACAGCAGCCATATTTCACTATCGTATTTCCTCAGATCATTACTATGTGCCCCTTGTGACTGGAGACATGTTTTCTTTCACCAACAAAATTTTCCAGGTTTTTGTTGTTCAGACAGATTACAGTTACTACATTTTGTGCAGTATCTATTTGCTTTTGCTGTGTTCCTGTTACACAAACAATGTTTCAGAGGTAAAGCTGTGTAGCTGCTCTTGTCCTAGTCCGACAGACATTTGTTTAGTACCCTGACTGCAGTGTCCAGCTTACCATTTATGAATTTTCAGCCTCCCAGTCCTTAAAAGATCTTGTTGAGATTCTTAGACTTTTATTAATAAAAGTGATGTGCGAATTTGCTTCTGTCCCTATCCCAAACCTCATCTTTCTTCTTTTTCTGCTTCTATTAATATTCTAGTAAATCTTCTGGGTCCCTCTGCAATATTTCCACTCATAGAAATAAGCCCTTCTTTGCATTTCCTGCCATTAGAATGACCTTACTGTGTGTCACTCTTTTTCCCCAATCAATTCAAATCTTACTGAAAAATCTCTTCCTTGCCTCACGTCCTAACTTCTGCTCTTTCTCTCTGAAGCTGTATTGTGTTTAGATGTGAAGTTTTGCGGAGAATGCTATATAAAAAGGTGCTACGTGCAGCTGAGCACAAGGGCCAGTGGAGAAAGACGTTGTATCGGTATTTTCTGTTCCTGCGCCAATACTGCTCTCCCTGTGAGGCAGCTGGGAGGCTTTGTGTTTCTGCCTCTGCGATCTCTCATGTTTGTGACAGCTGATGCCAACTCCGGTTTCTCCATGTAATGATGATTCTGGACATCGCTGAGTTGATGCACCTGGTTGTCTACAAAATACCACTGATGGCTCTTAAAGAAAACACGAGTCACACCATTTCCAGGTTGGCAACTTGGCCTTTTCTTTTAACAGAAGTAGGTTTGGTGGTGCTCAGTCGTTCCCAGGTGTATGCGTTGTTGCATGAATGACATCTGGCAGTATTTTCTTCCCTTACACAGCTGCTGGCCATCTGTTGCTAAGTTGAAAAGTGAACAAGTTTTAAAGGGGAGCTGAAGGCTGGGGCTGCTGAATTCCTTTCAGCAGTGCTTCAGACTGAAGGAGAGGAATTGTATTTGTGTAACTACAAGTTTTTCTGACAACCTGTCCTTTGCAGCTGCCGGACTAGAACTGTTCATGGTGACTTGAAAAATGATTACCTGAAAAATGACTTTAACACTGTCACGTTGTCAGGGCGTTCCACTAAGTGCTCCTGTCCTCTCGGGCCAAACATCAAATTCAGCACGTGTCCACTGTGTCTTAGAGTTTGTTTTAAGGTGAAGTAATTTCTTGATCTAAGAGCTTCCTCCTTGACCTGTAACGCTGATGTCAGACTTTCTGCCATTCACAACGGATGAGTACCCCCTGGGTAGGAAAATGTGACCTGTCCACGCAGCAGCAGGGCAGGCCAAGGTGATGAGAGAGCATGTGGTAAGTGAAACAAATATTCTCAGGCCGCACCATTTCCAGGTAAGATTTTTCTAAGCTCCCTCAGTCAGAGATGGACAAGGTGTTATGTGGTTTGGTTACTTCAATCCTCTGCTGGCACTTGTTGGAGATAAACATAACTTTTATGCTCTGCTGCTTTTGGTAGGTAGGTGGAATGCTGCTCTGAACCTGCCTGCATTGCTCTCCAAAAAGCTATTTCAAATAAATCAGATGAATGTTATTACTTTATAGCTGCCCATGTGTCCTGCTGACCGGTAATACTTGTAAACAACTGGGTCGTAATGCCACGGGCTGACTGCTTTTCAGTGGTAGATCTTGCTGAAAGTCCCAAGCCCTTGCAGTCTCTGAAAGCAGTGGAGTCTCAGGGATTTATACAAGCCAAGTGTCCCCAAAGAGGATTCATTTAACAGATGTGGTTTTTGTTGCTACATCCCTTTTGCCTGCTTGATATCTTTTACATGGAAAAGCCCTGCTGTGTTTTGTTGAAGAAGCGACTGTCAGGAATTGCCTGTTTCTTTTTCCAGGTCACCTGCATTTAGGGAGCATGTTCTGTCTTGACTGCAGTGAATATTATTCATGCTTCAGCCAGATCTCTGGGGCAAATGCAAGTGAGAACAAAGTCTCTCTCATCTTGTTTTTCTGTCCTGTTCATAGCTGCGAATTGCCTGTAGTCATTCCTGCTTTTTTAATGTCAGGAATAGAGGCCACCGTTATGGCTCCATACCTAGGTCAGAAGGGTATGGATTAAGCATTTTTTAAAAACAGTTTAAAATTTGAGGACCTTTAAAAGATTTGACAGGAATACTGCTTTGGAGTTGTTCTTGCTCTACAAAAAAAAAAGTATTTGAGTAGAATGAAAAGACTTTTTTCCTAATTGATAATTAAAAGGAACATACAGACATTTAAAACTGTTTTTCAAAAGGCAAGTCACAGAAGCAAACAAATGAGAAAATAGCTTTGCTTCTCCTCTTAAATTTCTTCTTGTAGAAAACAGGCAGTAACTGATGAAATCTGAAAAAGGCTGGTATAGTCGGAGCATGAGATGGACTGCAGCTCTGAGAGTTGTCCTGAAGTCTACGGTGCCCACCAGCACCAAGCAAGGGGCAGCAGTAATGATCACATCTCCTGTGACCAGCCTGCCTTATGCTGCGTTGCAGAATCTTGGTGGTGCCCACATCGCCACACAGGGACACCCTACCAAGGCGGGCCTGTGTCAGCAATGCGGAAGGGACTGAAGGAGCTGGTGTCAGTCAGTACTTGCTCTCTTTCAGTTAGTGCAAACTGGTAGCCTGCATGGTGATGTTAAAAACCACCATTTTATAAGCAGAGTAACCCAGTGTTTCCCGAACACAGGTGAGTTTTCTCTGGTGTTGAATCTGATCACACTGTAGCTCGTTTGACTGAGACATACACTGCAAATATGTACTGTGAAAGTACAAAACCAAAACACACAAAGCTCAGATACTGCAGAAATCACACAGCCGTTCCTCCTATGTACTACTTTTTGCTGCTTTTACTACTTAGTCCTTCTTCTGCCACTACGAGAACAGATCATGCGTGGATACTAAAAAGTGCTAAGTACATCGAGCTGGGTGCTGTACGCTGGAAGCAAGCTGGGGGCACATTAATGAACTACATAAGGGTGAGCTGGGAAGGCATTAAGGAGAAGTAGGAAGGGCGATGAGAAGCAGGAATACCTTGCTGGCGGGTATCTAACTCTTCAATATCTTCTACTGCAGAGAAGGGGAAGAAAGGAGTGAGGCTGAAAATGAAAATGGCAGGTTCCAGAGATGAGAGAAGAAGAGGTAAATACTGGGGAGTTAAAATGGTGAGAAAGCAGGAGGAACTAATATGAAGAGAGGCAGTGACACATGTTTCAAAGGAAACTGGATGCAGGAGTGTTGCAGGTAAGTTCAGTGGTGTGGGGGTTCCTGTGGTGTGTCTGGGTGGGCTGGAGGGGAGGAAGCAATGCCCTCGGCTGTAGCAGAGCACATTCTTACCGGGATGACTGACAGATCGAGTTCACAAACATGAAAGATATGCTCTGACACGTGGGTTTTATTGACTGAGAGTTAGTGAGGGTAGGAAATGTGTTTGCACATGCCGCTGTGGCCTGAAAGAATCCCCTCCCAACCTCCTAAAGTAAAATTAACCTGAGGAAACAAAGCATGTCTCAACAGTGTGAAAAAGCCTTCTTTTTTACTTGTTGCTTAGGTGTCATGGCTCCAGATTTTTACCATTGCTCAAAAGGTCTTTCACCTGCAGTGAATCCTAATGGTGGCAGTCAGTGATACATTCCTGTTCCCCCTTCAGGTATCTGTACTGACAGCTTTGCAATCTTGGCATTTGAACTCTGACCAAGTAGGCAGAAATGACTGTCAGCCTGAATCAGCAGCAGATCAAACATCCTTCCATCTGTCTCTTTTACTAAGCTTTCCTTGCCCAGACTGTCTCTGTCGCTCTCCCTCCAGAGAAGTGATATCATTTCATCAATAAAACGAGACCAGCTCTCCAGCCAAGCCACAGACTTTTGGCCCAGGGTAAGAGGCATTGTGCCTTTCAGGACTTTTCTCTGTCGGAAGTGCAGTCCTTTCTTGCGGCTGTTCCTCTCACCTTTGTATTATCCGTGTTCTTCTAATATGCTTATATGTAGGTTTTGCTCTTCCACTCTCTACCACCAGATAGCTCTGTTCTCTCTTCTCTCTGGGAGGGAAGTAACACTGTCTTACTGGTGGGGAAGATGGTGCCTCTAGAGATATTTTTAGTTGCTCAGATATCGCAACGAAGTAGAAGCCCACTTAAGATTTGCAAAAAAAAATAGGATGTTTTATATGAAACTGAAAGATTGAATGGGAAGGGAAGCTGAAAAAGGGGAGAGCGTACAGGCAGTGGCTTTTTTTTCTGTTTTTTTGATAGTTCTTCCAATCCATATTAATGCGCCACTGTCCCTTTATTTTTTTCAGGAAAAATTTTGCATTTGATATCCATCCAAGATGGATAAAAAGGAGGAGAATGGGACATAGGTGCCAGGGGCGCACTGTTCTGTTGTTTGCTGGGCAACAGCAGCAGCTGGTCACAATAAGTTTGATGCTTTGGGACTAAGAATTTTATTGTACATTCACTGCAAGTCATGGGATCTCAAAGGTGATCCACTCTACATGGAATTGTCTGAGGATGATCAGTTTAGAAATGGCTTTGCAGGTCTACGTATCTGAGCGCAAGACTGCCGTTCAGTCTGGTACTATCCTCACTGGTACACAGACTTTCCCTTCAGTAACTCTGGAAGCTTTTGTATCAAGCTTTCATAGTTCTCGTAGAATTGCAGACTTGATGAAGTCATGCCTAAGCTGGCTGGGAAGTTTGCTGCTTAACCCACTCACAAATCAACTGGTGAGCAATGGCCTGTTTGGGAGGGAACCAGGGTAATAAAATACTATTGGCTTGCTTTGAAGATCTGGGCTCTCTCTTGAGACCCTCCATGATTTCCTCCAGGCCAAACCAACGGGCTTCTTCTAGTTCCAGGCTGTTCATACTGATCTGGAAAGAATTGAGAGAGTACCAGTTCATTACATTAGATTTAAATGTGGGCAGCAGTACCTGGCTTGTTCTTGCACCCACAAACATCCTATGCTAGAACGCCCAGAGTGCTTTATCCATGCCTGAATTAAGTGCTGATGCCAATAAAGGAAAAGACATCACTATCCACCAGTGCTTTGTTGTCTGGGTTTCCTTAGGGAAGCCACAAATCATGTAGCCCTATTCCATCATGGAGTCATGGCCTGCAAAGTACCAGTGGCTGAGCACAGTAATTAACATGGCAGAATCTGCATGTTCTACGGCAAATAGATATTAATACTAGAGAGTACCTCCTCTGCAGAGGTCAGAGGAAAAAATATAGCGGTGTTGGGCTCTGGGCTTGTATATACACAGTGACCAGTGCAAAATCTGGCACGTTGCAACAGAAGATATGATTATTTTGAAGCTTGTTCTTCACTTGTAGAGAAAGCTGATGGAAAACTCCATCTAGACAGTCTGATGCTCTCCAAACTGAAGTCTGTGGACTGAAAGAGATTTTGCTACATAAGGCGGGCAGTGAAATGCCTCAGGGGAACCCGAGTCTGCTCACCTCAGCCTGCTGTGCTCTCACCAACGCGTGACAAGCTATCATTAAGCAGCTGCTGGGAAAGGGCCAATGCTGAGAAGCCGAGTACCAGAGTGAGTCCACCTCCAGGCCCACCTCTTCTGCCACCTCTCGCCGGACTGCCTCCTCCACGCTTTCACCTAGAAGCAACCAAAGTTAGGTAAGGACAGCCTGGCCTCAGGGCAGCAAACCGTGGCAAAGAAAATGCAGGCACACTCATTTCTGAGGTGTGCCTGAGGTGTTCCAGCCCTGACCGCTCAGGCGCACCAGGAGCTCCAGCTGTGCTGACCTGGAAACACTTGTCAGCAGGATGCTCGATTAAATCCATCAAGATTGCTTACCTCCCTTAAACAGAGGCATCAGAGACATTTTTGGCTTTGTCTATATACAGCTGATGGACAGAACAATGCTGCCTGTCTTCATCATTTCCCTTTTTAAGCCATTTTCCCTCCTGTAACAAGAGGTCTGTAGTTTTTCTTCTGAGCCAGACTGCACTAGACACAAAATGGACTAAAAATGTATCCAGGGTTCTAACTTGGGGAGTTTTATATTTATCATCAGGGACTAGAGCAACTGACACACACCCGTAATTCCCATTCTCTTCAGATACATACAGCTATTTTGAATTCTGTCTGAATGGGAATACCGATCTATTTAGATCCAATATGTTTTTCCCTGATATCACCTACGTGTCCACCCTTCTCTGTGAACAGGCGTTTGGTTGATGCCCCCCCATTCTGCCCCCGCACCCTGCATGTCCGAGGCCACTGCGCTGGATCAGAGACCACCTTACCCACGTCACAGAAGCCTGACAGAGCAGTGTACATCCCCTGGGGAAATGAGGGCTGTCGTGCGAGGAGGCACCGGCTCCCATCAGACACCAGGGTGATAACCACTGGAGACATCTAGCAAATGCATCAAAAAGCAAAGCAAGAAGTTCAGTAAGTGCAAATTGTTGTTTTTCCTAGCCAGTTGAGGGTCGCTGGATGAACACTAAAGAAACAGTACCCAGCTACATGCAAAGCACTCCTGCTGCCTTTTACAGGTTCCCTTCCATGCGACCCAGCAGCATTGGCTTGCCGCCACAGAGACCCTGTGTTGCTTACCTTTGCTCTTCAGGTGCTCACCTGTGGATAGTAAATTATTCCGCTGGCATGGCAGACACGCTTGCTGCCAGCTACGTTCTTCTGAGTGGGCTGCCCGGTTTTGCTACAGTACTGGTGGGAATCGTGCCACTGGAGAAGGGACTGGGCCTGCGAACAGCAAGAGAGAAACACAAATCTCATTTATACCTGGGGCAAAGAGATGATTCAGAGCAGTATCCCTGAATGATACTTTGCTGTCTTCTCCCCAGCATGCACATAAACTCTGATTATGTTTGGAAGCCTCATAAAGGTAAATTAAGCACAGGCACTGCTTTGAAAAATGGCAGATTCTGCAATCGATGTTTCATGCTTCTTGCTTTAGCATCCAAATTTGAGCATGTTCAGGGGAGGTGGGGAAGAGTTGTTCTTTACTGGAATATAATGAGAGTAGTAATGGGAAATGAACTATTCTAAGGAGTCTCCAACTCTGAATACCTTCCTGAAAAATAGCCCAAGCACCACAAACATTACAGAGCAGGAAAAGAAACACGAGCTATTTCTACTTATGGGTCAGGACAGCTGATTTTCACACACAGGTCCTTTCTTAGGACTTCCAAACATATGGCATCTGCAGAGTAACAGCTTATAAGTGAGTAGTTTTAAAAGAGCAGCTCTGAGAAAAAAATCTAGAAGTTCATTCATGAAATTCAGTTTGCCCGGAAGATTACAGAAAACTAGCACGCGATAGTTATTAAGGTGAGGACAAACTGGGATTGCTGTGACTACTGAGAAGATCAGTATGTTTCACACTGGACATACAGCAGGTTGATGCTAAATGGCTAATTACTGCGGTCACTTTTAAGCCACTTGTCTGTTTCTCTTTCCGCTGCAGCTTGCTTTTGGGATTGCAGATTTGGGAAGGCTGCTGTAATTTATAGTGTGTTTGTACCTAGGTCACTGAAAGTGTACAGTAGGTACTTCCACAATATGTATTAAATCATGAGACAATACAGGAGTCAAGGAGAAGGGCTGACATTAGAAATCGCAACCCTTAAAGTAAAAAATCCTGTACAATACCGAAGCCAGCAAAGAAGAATCTTTCTCATCCAGCACGAAGAGAGCCTTTCGTAAGTCAGTAAACAATCCCGTGAGTTCAGACTCAACGACTGACTTCTCCAAGGCTCCTGTTTAAAACAACAACAACAACAACAAATAATCTTTGATCTCATAAATTGCGGTTATTATCCCAACTTTACGCCCTTTATTGTTCCGGTACACAATTTCTGGAAGTTCCCGTGGAAGTGACATCACCTCAGTGGTAATATTGCCAAATGTTAAGTGACCTGCCAACAGCCCACCTTTACTAACACACACACAGGAACAGCAGTGCAGTTCTGTGGCTCTGACCCACCACGCTCACAACAGCTCCTACAGAGACTCAACTGAGTCCTCTTTGGCAGTGAATGTTCACCCAGCAAGGACTAGGGATGCTGCCTAGGCAGCTTCTTCATCGCAGTGCATCAAACGTGATGCTGACACAGATGGAAGAGGAGTCATCCCAACCTAAATCCAGGGCAAAGTGTGGTACGTGCTCGTCTGAACAACCGATCAGCACCGACTTCTCTATCCACTGTTCAGTCTTTCTGAATTTCTCCAGGATCCTTTTCATCTCTAAACAGCAAGGAAAAGGGGAAGAAAAAGCTGTGATGAAATCAAATTCATACAACCATGATGTTCTCTCTGGATCTTCAAGGCACACACAATCTTGGCTCAAGGCAGGGTGCTCATGTGAGAGAGGGGACCAGATAGGTGGTCCCATCCGGATAGAGACCAAACTGTTGGAAGTTTTGACTACATCAAGCTAAAGATGCAAATGTTGTAATGCCTGGGGAGCAGCTGCCCATTCTGTTTCTGTCCTACACCAGCCAATACCTTTCTCTCAAAGAAAACTTCTCCTGCGTTACACCAAATAACCTTTATCAGTTAGACCTTGCTTGTTTTCCTGCCAGCCCTTTCTCTTCAAAAGGTGTTGTCCCAAATGTTTAAAACTGATCCTCTAAAAACAGATCAGGTATATGCTGATACCGTATGTGTGTGAAGAACGTGAGCTTGCATCCGCATGCCAAGGTTTTAACTCTAAATAGTCTTTGGTTGTTAACAAATAGTGTGCTGCACATAGCAGGATGTTCCTGCACAGCTTGATAGATTTTTCAACGCCCATGTAAGGGGTTGCTTATTGCAAATGACTCTGTATCATTTCCGCTGTGTGATCCAGAAGGTGGTTCTTTCCAGACACCTGCTTACCTGCTGCACTGAGCTGTGGTACCAAATATTTCTTCCCAACTTTCTGCAGGAAGGGGGAGAGATTGTGAAAGAGGTAGAAAGTTCCTGACGTCTGGGCTTGTCTACAAAGGCTATCATCTTCCTTTAGTTCATTTAAGTATCTGCAGTGAGAAAAGAATTGGGAAGATGAATTCAAGATCATGTTGAGATTACCTGTGTTATGCTTATTTGGATGTGGTTATTTTGCACAGAGCGGGGGGCTGGACGGACAGTACAGATTTTATGTATTCCACGTGCTTCTAGAGCTTTTGACAGCTGAGTCTGCTCTTTGGTGGGCTGTAATCTCTAGCAAAGGTGCTGTGTGGCAGAAAATACTGCAATTCTTACTACCACACAAGTAGCCTCAAGTCTTGGACATCCGAGAAGATCAGTAACACAGTCTCTTAATCCAAGAGATCTGCTTTATAGGCATGATCATTTGTGTGCAGGAAACCTTGATCTTCCCTTTTATCCCCCCAATCCGGAAGGCTCCAAGTCCTGTTTGGCAAGGCTACTGAGCACTTCAGGTGTGGAATACGCTTCCCATCAGGCTACATGCATCGCTGCAGGGTATGTTCTACCTGTCACACTGACATGAGGAGTAAAGACCAAGCTGAAGTCTTAGGGCGCAGGTGGCCAGGGCCTGAGTTAGGAAAAGCAGTCATTGGAAAAAGGGTGTCAGGATGTGCTTCGTTCAGTCTGTTTGCAGTAGTATTTAAAGCAAGGTGAGCAGCATCACTTCAAGTCTGCCTTGTATTTTAAGAGAACTTTAGTTAGGACAGCAAGCATAGGCATTCATTAACAGAGCTTCAGCCTGAGAGAACCAGTTCTTATCAGTGGTGAAGGGAGTGGAGAGATTTGCACTGTTACCAGTTACAGAGCTCACATAGCATTACGATATTCTTGCTGAACTGTTAGATTAACCCCCGGGTTAGATTCAGGTAGGGTTGCTTGTGGCAGTGGACGCAAGAGTGCCAAACTCCGGTATTCTCACTGTACGTAAGAATTAGATGAGAAGTTACCTCATTTTTCTAACGTAGGTAGAGTGTAACCTGCAGAGGAGAGAGGAAGCTCTTCTGTACACTGCTTGATAAATCGCAGCCATAACCAACACCTACAGGTAGCTGTCTCTGCCTAAAAAGAGAAGCATAGAATATAATGCAGCGGCCCTACAAAGTTAAGTGTGATTTAAAAAGTGCAATAACCCACTGCTACCAGAAATCTCCCTCTTGCAGAGTCTGCAGAATGCTGGCATCTGCTTTCTAAAATTATCACTTTGGTCTTAGTCTCCAGTCACACATCAAACCCAGTTTCAGGCAATTTTTAAGACGATTTAAAGATGCCTCCGTTTGTTTCCATCTGTGAGCGTGCACAGAAGGTCTTACAGAAATTGCTGTGAGACTAGGTTCAATGTTCCCATCCTAAACTCCTGTATCCCTGGGGAAAAGAGCAGTGAAGGTGGCTGCTCTCTTGTTTGTTTCCTACACAGTTGTAATGGCCTTGATCCAACTGAACATCCTATTGCAGCACACAGTAGATCTGTGGGAAAGGCACTGATGCCAGAAGAGAATGAAAGACAAAATATCAGCTGTGGAAGAGAATTCCCCGAGTTAGTCAAGAGACAGCAGTTGCAGCTGAATTGGATCATCTCCAGCTATGAATGTTTTTTGTGCCAAAGGATCCTACCACATTTTCAGCTCAGGCAGTCACAGACTGCAGTTTGAACTCAGCTTCAGGATGTCAGAAAATAGCCAGAAATGCTACCATCTCTGGCATTCATCCAAAACAAAAATGAACTATATGAGTCATAATTGTAACGATTATTTTGAATATTTCACTTTTCAACCATAGAACTCGAAGCCCTGTAAGGAGGAAGTTATGTTTGCTTTGATTTACAGACACATAAGCAGTGCCAAAGAGTCTGCGAGTCCTTCCTTTTGGTAAAGGTCAGCGATGGCTCCTGAGCCCGAGTGGTGCCTGAGCAGAGGCTCCTATGAGGGGACAGTTTCTGTAGCCAGTGGTGTGGAAGCTTTGCCTTGCGGCTTCTGACATCTCTGCCCCGGATCCTTCTTTCCCACTGTCTCAGCTGAGGGTGGTCTTCACCACGATGATCCCTGGGGAGACGGGGGAGCCAAGCCTGCTGCAGAAGCCGCTGGGGAGAGCATCGGCATCCCTGCTCGGGGCTTCAGCCGCAGCAGTGGGAACTCGGCACGCTGCCGGCAGCCTCGGGCAGGCACATGCGGGGATGGCGGCTGTCACAGAGACTGTGTCTGAAACAATTTAGTGGTGCGACGATTACGTGTCCCTCGCTTCTCCACCCCCACGTCTCGCGGAGCCTGACGTGTGAAAATCTCCTGCACAGCAGCCAGCATTGAACGGAGGAGTTTACAAAGAGCTCTGCACTTTGCTCTGGAGTGAGCAGTGGGATGTGACCACTGGGGACAAGAGGAATAGCTTGTACCTGGAAGATTAAATGCAATGTCTGCAGGCGTTTAACCCCTTCCTTCCTAGGAACCACAATGCTAGATTTTGGTTACGACCACTGAAAACTCAGAGATGGTAAAAACATGACCTCGGGAGGGCAGCCCAAACTCCCCCGCCTTGCCTGTAAAGCTCACCTACGCTGTACAGCCGGCAGGAGGTGGATCTAGGCCTGCGTTCCCCACGCGTTCGTTCTTCCCACTTACTGCACTCTGCGCAGGAGTGCTGTCTCCAGCAGCAGGGATCAGCTATGAGAGTCCCACCTTGACCTCAGTCAGAAGCGCTGCTCCTACAGCAAACAGCGGAGCGGCTGTCTTGCTGGGTCTGAGTCGCTCTTCCCCAACGGTGAGCGCTGGGAAATGTAGTTCTGCACAGGCTGCTCGCAAGCCCGTGGCAAAGCTGGATGGCTGACTCTGCTCCGGGTTTTGATTGACTCCTAGAGTTAGTGAGGCTGCCTGAGAGTAAACTCTCCTCTTTCCTCCCCCACCCCCCCCCACCTGCTTCATTCTATCAAAAATCCACATGCTGTATTTTACCAAGCAGAAGTTAAGAGAACAATGCTACTGCTGTAATTTGAGCTGTTCTTAGCAGAGGAGTTTGCTCCTGTTAGTTTCTTTCTCTTTTTTTCTTTTTCTTTTCCTCCAAGCTTCTCTGTTTTTTATATCAGTAACGTAAGAGCATTGTTTTAAAGTTAAGGACCTTATGTCCTCAAACAGGAAAATATGCCAAGAGCTGTATATATCTAAAGGACGGAGCTGTTCAGTGTTCAAGCACCCAAACTGGCAGCTGAATTTGCAAGTGAATAGCCCTGATTAGAAAGCCTGCTTTGCCAAGACAGATGTCAGAATAATGACAAATATTTTTCATGCCTTTATAACTGAAGAAACAGATTCCTCTCAAGTACTGAAAACATTATTCTGGGCTGGAACCCACCTGCCTATATTTAGCACAAAGAGAATTTTATAAACATATGAAAGTAAATATTTTCAGGGCAGCCTTTTGCTTTTTGGTCATGAATTGAGACATTCTTAATCAAGAATTCACATTATGTAATTTGAGAGCATAGCTTGTAAAAATAATAAATAGAATATGCAGGGAAATAGCACTCTTCTTACTAGTATTACTTACAAGTTTAGGTTTAATTACGCTTGACTGCTATTTGTGTGCTTCCTGAAACACAGCAAGCCCAATCTTATTAATCCACTAGGCTAATTGGATTAATGGACAAAACACATCTTCCCTTAATAAGATAAAGGATTGAAATATAACCTCTAAGGGAAGTATCCACCCTGCTGTTAAAACAAACTAACAGATTTATTGACCCTAACTGCCCCCCAAAATGGATCTTGCAAGAAGAGCAGGCTTTAGAGGGAAGCAGTTTGGGGAGATACTTTGGACCTCAAACCCTGGGACAGCTTCTCAACCTTATTCAGCCTAAAGCACTAGGGCATTTGGTAAGTGCATTCCTACCCACGTGAAGGATTAAATGCCAGAGCACTACGCTGCAGCATAAAGACTCCTTTGAAGGCAGTGCAGTGCTGTAGCCTCTTGCTGCTATACGCAGCTGAAAAAAATCATGGATTAGCCCAATTGTGTATACCTGGCATCTGTGCTGTGCGATGATATGCAGAGAAGATAAGATCGGAGTCACTTCAGTGACTGATCTGACCGGTGGGAAGCCATGCAGTCTATGAGGGATTCCTTGTGCCTTCTCCAAGGGTCCATACGCTTGCCTGTGATTGCACGTTGCCCAAATAAATATTTCTGCAGCACATAAGCAGGGGAGATGATTTTCAAAATAAGAGGGGTTTGTGTCATTTATTTCCATAATTAAAGAGCAGAAATATCCATTGTCATTTCAGCACTGAGTTGCTTCTTTATAAGTGTTTTTGAGCTGGGCTCCGAGTTGTGTGAATTGCGTCTATAAACTGTTATTTGTCCCCTGTAGATACTGTACTCCATGCAAGATGCAGTCCTGTGAGTGAAGTGAAGGCCTGGCCGTACAAATGCATCTCTGACAGCTTCCTGTAGCTTACTAATTTGAGCTTTGGCAGGCCACCAGAGGAAGTGAATCCCTGAGACTCTCCTGATGCAAGAAGAGCAATCACAAGAAGCAGGCGAGGCGGACAGAAGCAGGGGGAACAAATACTTGTGATCTCTTACATGGGCAAGATTGCAAAGTAGGCAAATCTTTGGTCCTGTGTTGCTAAGATTTTTTTTTTTTTAATCTGGGTTTGTAAAATACTCATACTGGTAGCAGCAGTAGGTAAAAGATTTTTCAAGTCAAAGAAGTGGCTGGAAAATGTAACTCTAGGCTAATAATGGTTATACTAATAAGCTTGCTTTTCTTGCTGTTCTGTTTTGTGTCTCTCCAGCTGCCCCCAATAAGCAGAAACAAGCATTAGAATTGCTAACAGCTGGCCCTTGCAAAACAACTGTTAATTGCTTTAAATACATAAAACCAGCAAACTGGCATTGAAAGCTTATGGGCAAGCCACACGAAAGTTCTTGGTAAAAATTATTTCTTTTTTAGGAAGAGCCCAAGGAAAGGCAAACCACTTCTTTAAAGGGAAAGTTAATGAGTAGTCTTTCCCTCTATTGTTAAATTTTAGATGAAAACTAACCAAATCTGGTTTTTCTCTAAAGTTAGACTTGTAGCATATATTATGTATGTGAGGAACTCCTACAGTTTCTCGTACTCAGGGTGGGGACCTTGAAAGACAGAAACAGTCTAATTCAATACTGTTGATTACATTCTGTGCTCCTAACACTTGCACAGGTGTAGGGGAGACACTTCAACATCTGAATGACATTTTAGTAGGATTTGCTCATTTCAGCTTATTGGGGTAGCATGTTGTCTTTTCCCCTCCCTGCTGCTGTTGGTTAGGGAAGATCCTCAAACTCTGGTGCTGATTTGCTGCAGTGCACAAAATAACTGACGATACACGATCCAGGCTCTTGACTGCAGGTAATGACTTCATTCTGGGAGCAGGCTAGTATTGACACACGAGCACCGTTTGATGAACACGTGTGAAACTAGGTGAGGCTTCACCTCTTTACAAAGGGTAAATCTAAGTTGTTAATAGACTTTAAAAAGCTAAGCAGTACTGTGAGCTAGCTCAGTATGATACAAAGATGATTCACCTGTATCTTAAAATACTGCATGCAGTTCATAGCCCATTGTCTCTAAAAGGCTACTGAAGAACTGAAAAGGTTCAAAGAGGACAACAAGCATGATCAAAGTCTTGGAATACAACTTTCTCTACAACTACCTGAAAGGAGGTTGTAGCGAGGTGGGGGTTGATCTCTTTTCCCAAGTCACTAGTGATAGGACGCAAGGAAATGGCCTCAAGCTGCGCCAGGGGAGGTTTAGATTGGATATTAGGAAAAATGTCTTTACTGCAGGAGTGGTCAGGCACTGGAACAGGCTGCCCAGAGAGGTGGTGGAGTCACCATCCCTGGAGGAGTTCAAAAAACGTGTAGACGTGGCACTTGGGGACATGGTTTAGGAGGCCTGGGGGTGCTGGTTTGGCAGTTGGACTTGATGATTCTAGAGGTCTTTTCCAACCTTAATGATTCTATGATTCTATAATATGGCCACTGTAAGGAAATAGGTAGGCTCTGATACTCAGCTTGCATAAGGGGTAGGTACCAACTGTTTTGTGCCTCTTCCCATGCAGGAACCTGGTTAATCAAATCCAACTAGCTGGAGCCACGTTCCGAATGAACAGACAGAGGTAGTTTTCCATGCCCTGGCTGAGGGATGGTGCAATTGCTAGGAAAAGGATGTTGTGGATGCAAAACAATTCTAGTTCAAGAGAGAAGAAATACTTAACAGAGGTCTCCATTGAGTGTTACTAAGTAGATGGACCACATCAGGCTGAGAACATCCCTAAGTTAAAAGTGTTTGGAGGCTATAACAGTATTCGAGGCAGTATGGGCTAAAAGAAAGCTTTGGTGTGAGCCACTACAATTGCATTCTTATGAGGCCTCTTGTGCTTCATTCTTGTTTTAGATGGACCTTTCTTTTTGCATCCTTCAGCTTAGGGCCCACGGAGTGCTTCTACAGGATTGCTTAGAAAAGGAGGCACGTTGTGAGGCTTGTGCTTGCTACAAAGGAGTCAGCGTTTCTGCCAGAAAACACGCTGGGCTCTGCAGATCCTAAAGAAACTATGGAAGGCGCTTGGGCTGCTGCGGTTCTCTCTCAAGAAGCGTTCCTGTTGCACTTGTTCTTAGAGATAGCAAGTGCTTCTTAACAAGGTGCCGACATAACAAAGTGCTCTGTGAAGGCCTGCTTGAAGCTGCCCAAGCCCATCAGCATTTGACAGCAGGTAATAATGCACAAGTCCAGCATAGAGCAATTTACAAACAATCTTTTAATGCAACTGGAACGTCAGTGACTATGCCAGAATTGAGGAAGGCAGGAGTAAATGAGTAAGTACTCTCTACCTAACTGGCAGAAAGCACCGATAAAGGGCAGAAACAGATTCATGGAGCAAGACGATGCCATGACTATTGGAAACAACCCTCGTTTTGGCTGCTTGGTAGATGCCAAAATCCTGGGCTCCTTTTAGGAGAAATGTCTTTGCCTTCAGCCCCATGCTGACAAATACAAGCGAGCCCACTACTAAAAATGCTAATAAACATGTTAATAAACATGTTGTTGTTGTTCTCCGCTGTCTGCCTTACTTTCTAAAAATATCTGAATAGTGCAAAAGATGAAAGAGTAAATCTCGCTAGAAAGAATCTGAAATGCCTCTACAGTGTGTGAGGTTTTGCTAAATCTCTAGAAGCTGCTGTTAAATCTCTGGCTAGATATTATGGACTCTTTGGATAATAGAGCTTTAACTAGATGCCTCAGCTAGAAGCTTGGATATCATTCCACTATTTCCTGCTAGTTGCAGGAGTTGTATTTCTGTTGGAAGACGACCAAAATGAGAGGAAAGGAAAGCTTATTTTTTGACGGATAGTTCCACTAAAAACTGGCCTTCTTCCTGCTCTGGCGCAGCAGCACTCGCAGTACTGGCGATGTAGTTGGCTGTGTGGACGCATCTGAGTCCACTTCTGGATAAGAAATGACTAAATTCACTTAATGTTGTTGTTTGTTTCTCGCATGAGATATGTCGTATCTCATAGTCTTCCCCCAAATGGGGCATAACACCCGATGTTGTGATGTTTGCTCTTCAAAAGACATTGCTGAGGGAGTTTAAGCTCGGGTAACAGTTTAGGTATAGGGAAGAAATTGTAGTTATGGATCATGCTGCAACCTCCAGTCGCCTCTTATGAATGAGGTGGTTTTAAGCCAGCTGAAAGTAACCCTGCTAAAGAATGTGTGTTAGAAAGGGATTTTGACCCACTACGCCTTTGCCAGCACTCTGTAATTGTTGTTGTGAAAGCTTTCCAGCTAGGGGTGGCCAAAAATGTCTGTCTTAGAAGAAGGAAGATCACAGGCTTGCTGAGCTAGTAAGGAGAGCATTTTTTTATTTGAAGCCCACAGCTAAAAGGAAAGGAAAAATTGCTTATCAATGTCCCTGATGCTAACGTAATTGCTGGAACTACAATGAACAAATAACTAGTTTATTTATGAACTCCTAGGAAACAAAGAATAGTCAGCGTAGATCTGTCATGGCAAGACACATCCAAGCAGCTTCATGTCTTTCTGCAAGAGCCGAGAGCTCTTGCACACCAGAGGGAGGTGAGAGGTGATACACTTTGTGAGACAGCTTTTGATACTGCCTTGCAAGATGCCTTTGTGATCAGCAAAGTTTAGATGAAAGCCCTGGGAGGAGGGGAGGCAGCTTCAGAAAGGGCATTTGAAGGTACTGTCAGTCTGGAAACATCTTCACCTGGGCTTTGCGGGAGAAGACTAGCGAAAGCAGTGGCTACCAGCAAGGATGATGGAGCAGAAGGCATGCTGTGAAATACAGGAGCTGACAGCGGTAGAAAGACCAGCTGGGGAGTGGGAGGTGCAAGGTTGGTTTAGAATCAAAATTATCAATAGGAATTAAGGCACCAGTCAGAGATAAATGAGGCGAGAGTCAGTGTTAGCTGTGCGAGTAGAGGAGAGCTGCCTAGCCAGCCTGCTCCAGAAATGAGCCTGGGCAGATTATACTAAATTATGCATCCAGCATGAATCACCGACGACACGCCGTTGTGGTCAGAAAGCAAATGCCGACTGGAATGTCTATGTGGAAGCGTCAGCCGGGGAGCGGTGGGAGCCATCCCTCGTCGCCGGGGCTGGCGGGAGGGAGCGGGGGGGGGGGCGCGGGCCTGGGCTCCGCACCCCGGCAAGGGGGCGCAGAGAGCGCTGCTGCACGCAGCCCCCCCGCGGCTCCCGGCGGTTTAGGCCCTTTTTCTGGGAATTTTAACTCAAAAAAAAAAACAAAACAAAAAAAAAAAAAAAAAAAAAACCGTCGCTTTCGGTGGCGGGGGGAACCCCGCGGCCCACGTGGAGCACCAGCGGCGCCGACGGCGCGTGCGCAGTGCGGCGGCCGCCGCTGTGAGCCGGCGCACGTAGCGCGCGCCGCCCGCCCCGCCCCTCCCCGCGCGGGGCGGGAGGGGGGGGGGCGTGGCCTGGGCGCCTATAAAAGGCTCGGCGGGGCCGGCGGCGCGCGGTGGGTCAGGCCCGCGGGCAGCGCGCGCGTCCCGCCGTTCCCGCCGCCGTCGCTCCCTCCGTCCCGCCGCGCCCCCCCCTCAGCCGCCGCCGCTCAGGTGAGGCCCGGCCGCCCGCGCCGCTCACCGGGTGCGGGGGGGGGGGGGGGGGGGTGGGGGGGCCGGGGCGACCGTGCGCGCCCTGAGGGGGAGCGTCGGGGTCCGGGCGCCGCCGCCGCTACGTGGGCGGGGGCGATACGTGGCAGCGCTCCGCCGCCGGCCCTCCCGGCGAGGGGCCGGTGTCCCGCCGCCCCTCCCGGCCGCCTTACGCAACGGGAGCCGGCGGCCTCCGGAGGGGGGCGGGAGGGCAGGGCCGCGCCGCCCGCCGGAGCTTCCCCGCGGTGGGGGGCTGGAGGGTGCCGCTCCTCCTCCTCACGCGGAGCCTCGCGGCCCGGGGGCAGCGCCGAGACCCCCGAGCCCCGCACCCCCCCCCCGCCCGGCTCGGCTCCCCTCCCGGCGGTGCGGGGGGGCTCCCGCCCCGGCTCTGTGGCACCTCCCGGGCACGGGAGCCGGCCGGCGGCCCCCCAGCCGGGGGCTGAGTAAGAAGGAGCCGCGTTCGTGCTGCCTCTTGGAGTCTAGGAGCGCTCGGGCACCGACACGACTTGGTGCGTGAATAGGCGGAAAGTTCCTTTGCCCAAGGACCGAAGGGGCCGCGCCGCTTGTCACAGGCTGTGTTTGTAACCACGGCCGCTGCGTGTAGTGTGGTTACGTCGTGAGGAATAAGGTTTATCGTGACTTCATCCTCTTCCTACTCCTTTGGGTTGGATTCGGCCAACTGCGTTACGTAAAACCTGCCTCGCACCTAACTTTGCCGTAAGCTGTACCTTTGAGCTGGATGGCTGGAAGGAGAAACTCCAGTGTGGAGTCTTGTGCATGCTGTTGAACGAAAAGAAAAGAAAAAAAAAAAAGTCAGATAGGCTGAGACTAAATCTTCCAGTTTACCTGAAAAGTTGGGGGGTTCTTAGAGGAAAGATACTTCAGGCTTACAGAGAGAAGGTAGCAAAAGGGTTTTGCACGTTTTTTTTCTGCTGAATTCAGTAAGAGGAGTTGCAGAGGCGCTTGAGTGCTTAAGCGTTCACCTACTTTGGGTACATAAAGGTTACATGCTCAAGGCTTTAGTAAATGAAAGAAGCTGTCTGTTACAACAAGTAGATAAATGTTAAATGCAGCTTCTTACGACGCTAAAGACTTTTCAGCTAAGCATGCAAACAGTACGCTGGTAGGGGTGGAAAATAACAATAACGAGTTCCCAGTTCGGGAAGCGGAGGCCGGCTTTTGGGGTGAGAGGTGTTCTCTGTCCGACTGTTCTGCACCCATTACTACTTGTGGTTCATTGTTGGATACGTTTGAATGTCTTGAACCATGCTACAAAGCATTTGATTTGACCTAGAGTACTCTGAGCTGCTTCTTATGTGCTGACAGAACTGATTTTTTTTTTCTCCTTTTATTTTTTCCCCTCCTGGGACTCAAAGTAACAGGAATATGCCTAAATCTTGCTATGCTGTGAGTGTTAATGTTGCCATTTAAGCAGTGGTTGTGGCATAGGAAGGCATCTCTCTTCTAGCTGTTAATTCATTTGGAAGCTGAAGAAGCAGCACCATTTCATGAACTGCTGTCCAGTGGCAGTGCTGTCCTAAGCAGTTCCTCTGTGCTTTTCGCACAGGCTGGTACATCTGATATGACCAAATCAGAAATGAGGGTATGGGGGGGAAATCACTACCTCGCCTCCCAGTAGAAAATACCTGGTGTGGATTAGCTCCCTTTGCTAGTTCACTGTGTAGCCCTGCACAGGACAGGTCATCTGCTGGCACAGCTGAGGTGGTGGTGTGGAGATGGGAGCTGCTGAAGAAAATTTGGTTGAACAGGGTTAATATATGCATTAAGAGCTATGCATCAAGCCAGAAGAGAGAGCGGAGCTCTGACCTGTAAGGATTTAAACATTGTTGCAAAGTGAGTGGTTTTAAAATCTAGCATTTAAAGCTATGATTTTGAGGTGTGCACATAGAATGTACCCAGTGCGGTTTGAAAAACATAAAGGATAGATAATGAGTAACACTGTGGGAGGAGTGAAGATAAATAGAGGTTCATGGGAGGAAAACTCTACCTCCATGCTGAGGTTGATATAGATTAGGAAACTTTTCTTTTGGACCACTTTCTTAAAAAAAAAAAATCCTTGTTGAAAAAACCTTACTTGATAAATTGTGTCTGTTTAACTGAGGAAAGACTGCAAAGAAAGTCTGTGCTGAAACAGCATCTTTGCTCTCACTTGTGCTGTGCGTTTCTAGGCAGCGTTCTTGCAGTAACTTCAGAATGACTTGCTGTTCCCCTCAAGAGAAGCAGGCTTTCTCCTACCGCAGAACCACCTGCGGGGCTACGGCTTCAGCCTAAAAGAGCTCTTATCTGTTACTATTTTAAAGCTGTTGATCACTGGGATTGTCCTGCTTTCTTTATAATCACTCTTAATATCTGAAAACATTCTGTATATCTCTATAGATATTCTGCTAATCCTTGAGCAGAAGGATAAATAGAAGGATAGCCTCCTGCTTGTTGTGTCTAATAAGATAAGTGCTCCGCTCCATCGCCAGTGTTCTTTGTCTTGGCTTAGAAAGCTAAAACAAGTGGGCTCTGAGAGGGCTGTGTCCATTCAGTCTTAGTCTGGAAGAAACCAAGCTAAAACCTGCTTCAGTTCATTGGGTACAAATGTCTGTATGAACATGCCTGTTCTATAGTCAGACTCACGAATGTTGTTTTCGTGTTGGCAATAAATTATACTTAAAACCTGTTACCTGCTTGACTCTAAAATTGATTCTCATCTCTTAATAGATTATTATATTACATATATATGCGTAAGATTATTTATATTACAACTTTGTCATTAAAAAGAGACCTAAAACATGCCATGTTCTTTTGTTAGCAGCAATTGTAGAAAATCTTTGTTCTCTCACTGATTGGATCTTAATTTTAAAACAGCCTTTAAATATAACGTGCTGGAGAACTTAGGGAACTAGATTCTAATGTGTTTGTCCTGTGAGACTGTTGAGCAATGATGACAGCTAAAAGTTTTTGGTGGCATTTCCAGTCACATTGTGACATGTGACTATAACTTGAGTTTTTCTTGAGACAGGAGAGGTTTAGTGCAGTGAGCAGCTATAGTTTCTGCTGCTATCCACATCCCCCCCCCCCCCCCCCCCCAGCACAACTCAGCTCAGTTTCACTGATTTTTTTGGGTTTGTTGGGTTTTTTTGTCTGTTTTTAATACATACAGTGGGATACAGTAAGGATTGTGAGAGTGGACCAGTATTTAAATCAAATGTTGAGGATCTTGGTGATACAGTTTTGACTCCTGGCCTTGCAGCAGACTTAATTTTGAGTAGGTCACTTATTTCTTACCCGCATAAAGAAGCTGTTTTAGAATTAAGTTAGAATTATTTCAGAATAATTCCATGTTGAAGTACAGTTTCCATTTTCTGTCTTGTTTTCTGGATCCTGGTAAGCACCTGGAAGCTTGGAATTGGCAGTGAGACTTGTATAATAAGCATCTCCAGTTACATGCATCAATCTTTGGTCACCAATTAGCGTGACCTTGATTGTTGTGAGGTTATATCACTCTCCATAGTTTGTCTTAACTTTGCTTTTCCTTCTGCTTGCATGGATGCTACATGCACGTCCACTCTCCTATGACTCTTGCAGGTTGTTTCTACTTGTAGGGCAGAGCTGAACTCTTTAAAAAGTCCTCAAAAAACACACCTCCGAGTTTCATAATTTGAACTGGCATTTGTTGTGGATCCCTACTGTTTGGGGAATCCTGTGCTGTGCTTGGCGGTATCATTCCTCTAACTGCTGCTTTGTTTTACTTGTATCTTCATGTTTGTTTGTTCTTTGCTATTTTTTCCCATTTGGTTTTTTTCTGCTCTGCCATGTTTTACAGTTTTCAAGCTTAGCAAATATACTTACGGAAAGTTGGGAAGCTCCTGTGTTAAAGCTGTCAGCTGGACTCCCACTCCTGTACGTGGGTGGCGGATTCTCTCCTCTCTGAGATGCTCAGTTGCCATCTTTGTGTTTGCCCGAGGGACATGGCTGAGGAGGAGAGTCAGACTGACAGGAATAATGTAGAGAGGATTTTCATCTTGTTTTACTTCATGTCACCGACAGGAAGAAATTAAGCCTACTTATTTGGCAGCTTGTGAGTCTAAGAGATTTCCAGCATCTATCTTAACTGAGCTTTATTTTCTTTGATTTGGGAACCTGTAGCTGATCCTTCTGCAGTAGTTTTGAAAGCTGTGCTACTTAGCAACTGCTGTGAGGGCAGTGAAAGCTTGGCTGGCCGCTGCCTTGGGCTCTGTTTCCAGCTCTCTGAATTCCGTCTGGGAGGGAAGTAATCTTGAGTGGCTGAAAGCTATTATGGGAGTCTGAGTCCTTGCAAATGACAGAAAATTGAGAGACTGCGAAAGGAAAGAAAAATGAAGTTGGAAGTGACCTCTGGACATCATCGAGCCTAACCTGTTTAAAGCTGGGTGAGCCTGGAGGTTAGGTTAGGCTGCACGCAGGCTGGTCCCATTTAGTTCTGAAATTCTTCCAAGAATGGGAAATCCAGTTTCTCTGGGCAACCCTTTCTAGTGCCTAACTGCTGTCACCGTGAGAAACTTTTTCTTTTTACCTACTTAGAATTTCCTTTGTTGCAAATTGTGACCATTGCCACTCGCTCTGCTGTATGCCTGTGAAAGGTGTGAGGAAGGAACAGGGTTGCAGCTGCGTTCGGAGTCAGTCCAGTATTGGAGCAGGCTGTAAAGGCAGGTAGAGAAGAGGAAAAACTGTTCCTAATGTGTGCTACTTAAACAGGCTTTAAGGCATCATTCTATCGTGCGAGGTGGAAGATTGTCACCGAGAGCCGCTGGTGGAGAGGAGACATTGTTTTCATCGCCTTTTTGGTGTGTTCTTGTTTTGTTTGTGCTTTAGAAAAGATTCATATTGATTAATAGTAAAAAAGTAAACTTTCTGAAGCTTTCCTTGTGTTTCACTGAGTGCAGTAAACAAATAGGTCGATGAATTCTGAGTATTGATAATGTTAGCAAATATTTATCATGTAGTAGAACTGTTTGTGCTTTGTAATTGGTTCACAGATGTATTAGCTTGAGTGCTGAATGAGCAGGAGGCGCTTGGCTTTCTGCAGAGCAAAATATGAATTGAGCAGTGTTTTTCATAGGAGTGCGGGTACCCATCAGTGTCCTTGAGCATGTGGATACAGTTTCTTTTAAGTAAAGAGTGAAACTTGCTTCCAGGTGTGACCCATTAATTTACAGCAATGACTTAATTGGAGCTCCTGTTTAATGAGACTGACATTAGTCAGAGAAGAGGGAGGTACAGTTGTATAGAAGTTGCCACGATCCCTGGTTTATGTTGAAAACTAGGTAAGTGTTACAGGCTGGCTGAAGGGTTGTATGTTTGTTCATTGTGTTTAGGGCTGGAGTTTCACAAACGGATTAAACCTGTGCTGCTACCAGAAACAACAGTTTTACCTTCCTTTGCTGTCTTTGGCTGCCGATTCCTGCCTCCAGATTGCCCTTTTGTCCTGGCATAGATGTTGCTTGGCTATATAGTGAACTGTATCAGAACTGAACCAGGGTGAAATGAGCATTTGCGGGGGATTTTTTTGATTAGTTATGTTTGAAATAGTCTGACGTAGCTGGTTGCCTGGCTGCCTGTGGAGGGGATGAGCAGGCGAGGAGGAGGTGAGGAAAGCTGCTGTGGACAGCAGGGCTGATTTAGAGCACTGGTGAGACTGAGGCGCCTGACTGGACTGGGGAAAAAGCAGGGCTCCAGCCTTCCCTCCAGATTTTTACTTTACAACTTACTTTCTGCTGGTGAATGCGTCAGAATGGTTCAGCCCTTCAGTTTTGGTCGTACAGATTTCGGATGATTTACAAGAGTTGGAGATTGCGCTGCTTTTCTAGGCTCGTACGAGTTTCCTGTTGTTCCCATTAGTGCCAGTGAAACTGTGCTTGCGCTGTCCAAGAGGCAGTCAGTAAATCTAAACCCAAGCACCGCTCTTCATGTAGTGCTAGAGGTGGAAAGGAAAGGAGGGAACTGCTTCCTGACCCTTCAGGTGCAATATGAGAAGAAATCCTGCACTCTGGAGTCGAGGGAATGTTTCCTGTTAATGCCGCCACTTCTGGGTGGGATGGTTTTTCTTTGGGTGTGACTTTTGTGCTTTCCTGATTTTGTGTACCCCTTGTGTGAATGGCACACCTGGTTTTATGTTGTTGACTACCAATACTGTCAACATGATCAAAAGCGTTTTGCTTTCTTCCCTAAATAGGCCAAGCCACTTTAGTAGCTGGGCTTGCTTTGTGATGTTTCTTTTTTCTTTTTTTTTTCCATTAGTTAACTTGCTGTTGGAAGAGTTGTAAAACAGTTTCTGTTAGTACATGTGGTTGTTTTAATTTTTCTGAGCAGATAGACTACATGAGAGTTTAAGCTTTCATGTTTGGAAGAAAGTAAATCTTGTGAATTCCAGGACAGCATAATTACTTATAAAGTATGCAGTAGTGAGGAAATCCTAGTCTGTTAAAAGGGTTCAGGATCTTGAAAGGCTGAGAGCTTGGCAGCTGTTCGTGGGAGAAAGCACTGCCTGTAAGCCTGCTGTGGACTTATCCAAGGACTGACTATGACCCAGCCGACAGCAATCTTTTCTATCAGGTACGGAGGCTGGCTTCATGATGGTGGCAGCTGAAGAGCAGGAGCGTGCAAGTAACTTACTCTGTGGGCTGGTTGTATAGGGTTTTCATTTAGACCTGTTCCTCTGGCAGCTTTTTGACTGATCAAAGGAAACTTCTTGTTTTCCATTGGGTGGATGAACTTAACAGTACGTATTTTTACTTGGTATTTTGGGTTTTTTCAGTGTTTGGTCTTGGGTTTCTTGGTACTTTTTGTGAAGCAGCTCTGTCTGCAGTGTGTCTTAGATGTGGAAAAGATGAAGAGTGCTTGTGAAGACTCTTGTCTCCAATCTAGTCTTTCTTCTCTTACCATGCAAGACAAAACTATAAGAAAGTCTGCAGAATGGTGTCAGTCCTCTGTGAGAGCTGCTTGAGCTTATTGAGAGTAGAACTGTTAATGAAATTCTGCTGCCTCAAGAACTAGTGGCAGCCCCAAGAGAATAAGCTGTCTCTCGTGAAGGTAGATTCAACACTCTGGTGAAGAGGGATGTTTTACCTCCTTTATGTTTTTTTTGTAGGTACGTGGTGAGGTGACAGCTATTAAACTATGGCATTCAACAAGATATGGTATACCGTAGCCCTTGGACTTCTGCTGCCTTTTTCTTACGCCCATACGGACTTCTTCACTTCCATTGGTGAGACGTGCTTTGGTATATATGCTGTGTAGCTGAAAGAATTTCTTGACGACTCTCAAAACTGATTCTGCAATGATGTGTTAATGGCGTGCAAGGCTTTAATTGGTACAGAACTAAATCCACTTACTAGTGGTTCTTATGATCTTGCTCACTTTTGGGAGAAACATGCTTTGAGTTAAGTCAGTCCAGTTAGTCTGATGACCCAGGCTAGGCTTTGTATTTGTTATGTATTCTTATCGGTATTGCATTTTAAACAGAATTTTTATGTGGACTGTTGCACGATGGTAGAAGCAAGCAAAACAGCTCTGGAGGGTACATAATGATACCAGTATGTCAGCGTACTCTTTCTTGGGTTCTGATGGCCTGTGACACAGCTGAAGATGTGGACTGTATCACTTTGTGATGAACCAGTTCAGCTGCCTCCTTGCAGGAAATGAAGTGATTATTAATTAATAAGAGTCTGTTAGAAGAACCATTGAAGTCATGCAAGTAATCTTAAAGATAAAACGCTGGATTAGTACTGTATATCAAACACGAAGTCTTTGTATATTTCTGTAGCTTTGTCTTTATTTGCTCTAAATTATATATACTTGGATGAAAGATTACTCTGTTGCAACCTACTTCCTTTTCCAAATGAATCCTAAATTAGTTCTAATAATAAATATGGGATAGTACTTTAATTTCCATGGCAACAAGCTTGGTCCAACATGAGATTTTCTCCTTCAGAAAAAAAAAAGGGAAGAAGCCTTACTCAAATGCTCCTTCAGGATTATTTAAGCAAATGCAGAAGGACTTTGGGGAAGAAAGAGTTGAAGAGGGGAAGAAAGTAGAAGAGAGGAGGAACACCTCTGGTTCTCGGTTCTCAGTTTTTTTGTTTCTCTTTAACTAACTGAACTTATTTGTTTTCTAGGTCATATGACAGACTTAATTAATACAGAAAAAGACCTGGTGGTGTCACTGAAGGATTACATCAAGGCAGAAGAAAGCAAGCTGGAACAGATCAAAAAGTAAGCAGCTCGTTTCATAATGCTAATAGTTAACAATTTGAGTCCACTCTTACGTAAAAAGTGCTTCCCAAGGCTGATTAAATTTGTGGAATTTTTCCTCTGAGGCAAAGCTTAAACTAGCAGTTTTTGCCAGGTTTTTGTCCTAAGTTGTTATCTCTGAGCCATTGGTTTGTTTTACACCGCTTTCTAATGATGAAATCTAATCAACCCACTTTCTGTACGATACCTTCACTTTAGGACTCCTGCTTGCACGTAACTCCCAAGGGGAGGTAGTTCTCTGAACAACAATCTGCTTAGTGGAAACTAAAACCTGAGAAGTCTCCAAATGAGCATTACAAGGACTGCAGTGATACACTAGATATAAAAGCACTAAAATGTGTTGGTGTGGCTGTATCACTCCTGAGTGGCTAACCAAGGAATAGTAATAACCCACTGCAAAAGCAGAGTCTCCTTCTATGTGCTATATTTAGATTTAAAAGTAAAATAACAAAAGCTATTTTATTTTGCTTTATGTTTAAAAATAACAAGAGACCTGACTGTTGCCATTACTATGTTGCTCTGCTCTATAGGTGCGAGGACCAGAGCCCAATATGTCAGATTTTATCAGAGGTAGAAATAAAAATTTTTGTATCACTGAACAGGATGGTTTCCTGGCTTTCAAAAATGTGTATAAATCTGCCATGAGGATGTTTAAACAGTTTTTAGATAGAAGCATGAATTTTATTTTAGCCTTTGTGTACTACAGTCTGCCGTCCAGGAAGAAAGATTCTTCTGTCAGGCTGTATTTATTTTTATCACTTAAAATACAGAGTTGCAATTGCTCACAGGTTTGGAATGTTGTAAGTATATTCTTTACAGCTACAAATTAAGATGGGAGCATGCCAGTTGAACATCCAATAATGTGTAGATGTGGCTTATCATACAAGCATTGCAGCACTGCTCTTAATATATTAGAGGTGCCTGCTGTCAGGTCAGAAAAGTTAAAATAACTGTTGCAGAGAGATAGAAGAACCTGGAAGAAATGCTGGCATCACTTGAGTTTTTTGGGCTCTGTACTTTGGCTGAAGGATATCAGTAGCTGGTGTTGACTTAAACTCAGTGAAAGTTGGTAATTCACTGAAATACAGAGGATGGCTCACACCTTGTGGGTGGCTTGCAGTGCAGGCTTTTATGAAACAAACTACTTGAAAGAAATCCTGGCCTTGTGGTTGTGGCTTACGGTTGCAGTGGCTTTCAGCTACTCATTAGGTTTGACAGTCATGCAGTGGGAAATATACGACAGATTTGACCACGTGCAACGTGAATCCACAATTTGTTGAAACTGGTTTCTTCCGTCTTTAGCTTGCTAGAAGCTGGAGTTGGTCCACAGGACTACTTTGGGCACTCCGTTTGGGAGGGAACCCCATCAGTTGCTTTGCTGTTGGCAAGAACCCAGGCAGGGACTGTCAGAGTGTAGGAAAATGACTAAAGACAGTGCGGGAAGACTTGAATGTGAACAGCAGCGCCTTTAGCAGTTATAAACATCTACCTGTCTCAGGTAGGGCAAGCAAACTTAATTCAGGCCTACCAAATTCTGGAACAAGCTGAATGCTGGCTAATGTACAGAGTTCCCTCCAGGCTACAGATTTTGTATTTGCTTTATATTGGTGTGGGTGTTTGGTATTCTCTGTGGGGTGTGGCTTTTTTAATGTTAATTTATCCTGTTTTCAGGGCGTTGTTGCATGTCTCCATGTTCTAGATGTGCATTGTTTTGGACAGAGAGGGGAAGTTTGGTTGTTTTGCAGATGTGCAGTAGCATAGCGCTGGTGCTTATAACATGACTGATGTGCTTGCTGACTTGAGCAGACTCCTTGGATGTTTCCATTAAAATGACAGATAAATGACAGTAGTTGTTGAAAGGTTTGCTTGTTTCAGAGTGCGTTGGAGTTGTGAATGGCTTATGTCACTGACAGCGTTAGAGAGGTTTGTGGAGTCAGAACTGTAGCACCAGAATGTTGATCTAGGCTCCTTGTTTGAGAGCATGAGAACTACGTGTTTCTTCATACGAGCTTACAGTACGGAAGGCAGTTTTGTGGTGGGCAGCAAGGGGCTTATTGTAGATTTAAGAGTGTATGTCTAAATGTAAAAAAATTTGAGACAAATGTTCTGTATTTGAACTACGTTATTGTAAACTTTAGAAAAAAGAGCACTTAAAAACAAAAGCTCAAAAATGTGGGTAAAGCTTTGTTTTTGATTAGTCCTGCATGAAAACTCATAATGGAACTGCTGGCATGCTGCATTTGGTAGTTGTAGGAAGGAGTTTGTTCAACAGTGTTCCAACAAAGACTGTAAGAGCAACACAAGATTTAGGCTGCAGCTGAGGAAGATGATTTTAAAAAAAAAAAAAGCCTCTTTTGTTCCTTCTAGGAGAGCTTTATATATAGATAATGTAAAAGCTTGCAATTCATGTTGGGTTTTTAATTAGCAAGGACTGAGAGCTTGAAATCAGTTTTACAGTGTATTGGCAGACTTTTACAAGAGACTTTAATGAATGTATATTTTCACTATAGATGGGCAGAGAAATTGGATCAGCTGACAGATACTGCTACGAAAGACCCAGAGGGGTTTTTGGGACATCCTGTAAATGCATTTAAGTTGATGAAACGGCTTAACACAGAGTGGGGTGAGCTGGAGAGCCTGGTTCTGAAGGACATGTCAGATGGTAAGTGCGCCTGTAGGAAGAACAAGGATCACATTATAATTGTATTTACTTGACTGTGTCTTTCACATGTCATGGTTTGAATTAGATTTGTAAGTCTGCTTTTGAGGTGCTTTCATTAAAAAAAAATCATAAAAAACCTGCCATTTTGCTGTCGGTGTGCTATAATTTGAGCTTTACAAAAATTTAGGAGAAGCGTGATGTTTAAACTGAGTAATCTCACAGAATCAGAATCGGTTAGGTTGGAAAAGACCTCTAGGATCATCAAGTCCAACTGCCAACCCAACACCCCCAGGCCTCCTAAACCATGTCCCCAAGTGCCACGTCTACACGGTTTTTGAAACTCCTCCAGGGATGGTGACTCCACCACCTCTCGGGGCAGCCTGTTCCAGTGCCTGACCACTCCTGTAGTAAAGACATTTTTCCTAATATCCAATCTAAACCTCCCCTGGCGCAACTTGAGGCCATTTCCTCTCGTCCTGTCACTAGTGACTTGGGAGAAGAGACCAACACCCACCTCACTGCAACCTCCTTTCAGGTAGTTGTAGAGAGCGATAAGGTCTCCCCTCAGCCTCCTCTTCTCCAGACTAAACACCCCCAGCTCCCTCAACCTCTCCCCATCAGACCTGCTCCCCAGACCCTTCCCCAGCTCCGTTGCCCTTCTCTGGACACGCTCCTGCACCTCAATGTCCTTCTTGTCCTGAGGGGCCCAAAACTGAACACAGCATTTGAGGTGCGGCCTCACCAGTGCCAAGTACAGGGGCACCATCACTGCCCTGCTCCTGCTGGCCACACTGTTCCTGATACAAGCCAGGATGCCGTTGGCCTCGTTGGCCACCTGGGCACACTGCTGGCTCATGTTCAGCCGGCTGTCAGCCAGCACCCCCAGGTCCTTCTCTGCTGGGCAGCTTTCCAGCCACTCTTCCCCAGGCCTGTAGCATTGCCTGGGGTTGCTGTGACCCAAGTGCAAGACCTGGCACTTGGCCTTGTTAAGCCTTATACAATTAACCTCAGCCTGTCCAGATCCCTCTGCAGAGCCTTCCTACCCTCGAGCAGATTGACACTCCCACCCAATTTGGTGTCATCTGCAAACTTATTGAGGCTGCACTTGATCCCCTCATCTAGAACATTGATAAAGATATTAAACAAGACTGGCCCCAACACTGAGCCCTGGGGAACACTGCTTGTGACTGGCCGCCAACTGGATTTACCTCCGTTCACCACAACTCTCTGGGCTTGGCCATCCAGCCAGTTTTTTACCCAGCAAAGAGTACACCTGTCTAAGCCATGAGCCGCCAGCTTCTCTAGGAGGATGCTGTGGGAGACAGTGTGAAAGGCCTTGCTAAAGTCCAGGTAGACAACATCCACAGCCTTTTCCTTATCCACTAGGCGGGTCACCTGCCTGTCATCATCTCCTTGGATGCTTTAAATTTTGCAAGGGATTGGGGCTTGCTTCATGTACTGTCCCACTTCTTGCAAACTAATATTTTTAGGAAATTTCACCTCTAAGTGTGATGACTCCATTGAACAGAAAAAAGGGAGCAAAACTCTTCAGAGTGCAAGATGTGCCGGGCTGTCTTTGAGTACAGTCAAGTGCTGTTGCTGCTGATGTGCCCAGCATTCTTAAGGTGTGACGGTTCGAAACCTGAATGTTGGCAGAGACTGAGTGTTTGTGGAACTGATCTGAATTAGTGTAGTAAACACTTTGCTGCCTCTTTTCCTCTGCAAAAGTGTAAGCTCTTCAGTAGGGAGTAGGATACAAAATAGTTGACTGTGAAAGAGACTTTTAGCAGCAAGGAAGCCAGGACAATTACATTTGACCTGTTAGACTCTGTCTCAACAACTAACCAATGCCAGGTGTAGGTCTGTAGCTTTCAAAAAAGACCCGGGGTTAGTCTCAGGTAAGGATTCAGTACGTTCAGCTTCCCGCTTGTTCCTGTGAGGGACTGAATATGCCAACAGAAAAGGTTCTTCACCTGCTAGCCAGAAATCTGGACCGGTACATCTTAAGCCCTTCTTCTGAAAGGGTGGGGAAGACAAAGAAAAAAGTGGACTGTTTTCTTCTTAGAAAATTTTCAGGAAGAACAAAAATATTGGGGGAAGCATAGTGTAGTAAAAGAAAGGATAGGAGAGAGTGAAAGGATATGGTATCTTTTTAAAGCAGGAATACCCCTCCATAAACTGATAGTGTTAACAGGTCTGAGTAGTTAAAAAGGACTACTGAAGTGTGGCAAAAATGACAAATTTGGCCAGTTCATTATTTTTTGGGTGGTTTTGCAGCTGAGCATTGGATACTACACTTTGTCTGGTTTTGGGTCATGCTGCTTAGTTTTCTGCTGGTGGATATTAGATGAACTTAACAAACATCATATTGGCACTGTCCTTAGTTAACACTGTGAAGCTTGTTGTGCTTCTGGATCTTGGGCTGAAAGACTTTGTTGAGTAGAAAAGTTACTTTTCTGAAAATGCCAGAGTAGCTGTCAGTTTGTTCAAACTGAGGTCCTCGTGGCAGACTTTGATGCTGTTCCTTTTGGTGGCTGCACGTACCAGGATGCCGGTTCTGCCCTCCTCGGGCATGGATGCTGGTTCTGCCCTCCTCAGCTGCCCTCCTGGCTTTCTGGAGTTCTGTTTCCTCCATCAGTGCAAGCAGCCCATGAGCCTCTTGACTGTGCGGAAGCAGAAGGGGATGAGTAGCGTCAGCTCTCCTACTGAAGAGAGGATAATGCACTAGCTCTGCAGGAGGGCCCTTCAAATACGAGCAATAGCAGTGGTTTTGTGTGTGTGTTCGCTGGAGAGGAGTAGGAACCTTTCATAATGGGGGAGATGATTATGTGTGACGCTAATGACTAGGGAGCAGTTCCTAGAGAGAATATTTTTTTACTTCATAGAACCTGGTTGTCTTCTGTTCCATAAACATCACCCTGATGCTTCTTTAAAAAGCCCCCAAGTTTTTCTTTTTGATTGTTCCTTTGCTTTCTTTTCATAAAAAAAAAAAAAAAAAAAATTGCTAACTTTTCAACATGCGCCGTGATTTCCATTCAGAGTTGTGTGAAGGTGGATCTTGAGAAACCTTTTTAACTTTGTGTGTTTCTCAAGTTTCTATGTCAATATGTTAATGCCCATGTCCACAGAAAGCAGCTAGGTTCATAGTGGCCACTTAGTTGCCTAAAGTCTTGCCAAAAGCTGTTTGCAGTTAGACATCAGCATTTTTGATTTTCATCTTTTTATTGACTGGCCTTAATCTTTACACTGCTATTCTTAGCACTGTTTGGGTTTTTTCCTTTCTAAATTATTTGTAAATTCCATGTTGCTAAATGAAGTTACTAAAGGGAAGGTGGATTGAGTGGAATGGTTGCAAAAAATACCAGTGTATTATCTGTAATGTTCTCTGTGTCGGGGTGGTCTCTTTGTTCTGTGTAACTTATTTTTGTCTTAAGAGGTTAAAAAAAGTTTCTGTGTGAAACCGAAGGGGTACTCCTGTCCTTTAGAAACAAACTTGCGGTGTTCGCTGGTGCTCCGCAGGGCTAATAGCTTTTCCTGACTTAACGGCCTTTCCTGAAATGCTAGCTTTCCCCGGAGTAGGGAGCGGAGAATTTCATGCATAGAGTTTATTAAATTCGTGGGACGAAGGAGGCCAAGTGTTTCCATGTTTTCCCAGGCTTTATCTCCAACATGACTATCCAGCGGCAGTTTTTCCCAAATGATGAAGATCAGACTGGTGCAGCAAAAGCCCTCCTGCGGCTTCAAGACACGTATAATTTGGATACGGACACCCTCTCAAGAGGCAATCTTCCGGGTAAGTCATTGGTGTTATTTTCAGAAGACACTGAACTTTTACTAAATGTCTTGATTACAAATCATTTGATTCTGTTCTGTCTTGTTTAACTGTGTAGTGTGAAGGTAACAGTAGGAAAATACTTGAGCTAGCTAAGAATTTATGAAAAGTGGCGTGATGTGGGTTGTTGAACATAGGTTGACATAGGTGTCAGTTTTAATTCTGCCTCACCTCAAGAGAGGAACCTGTTGCTTCAGCTGTGCTGGTGAAGAGGAACCCAGGAAGAGCTGACCCCCTCTGGCATATTGTCGGGTCTGTTGCTGTGGTGGTTCTGTTTAGAAACTGCATCCGCTGTGCTTCGCTGCCTGGTGGGCTTTCTTCTGCCAGCACGCTGCCTGAGTGCATGTGGATAATATGCACTGCACAGAATGCAAGTTTCTTTCTGAACTGAGACTCTCCTTTGTCCTGTCATTCTCCTCACTCTACTCACATGTTCATTTTCTGCTTGTGCTAGAACTTGAAAATTTCTTTTTAGTTGAAGTCTTCATCTTCTAGTTATGGTAAGATAATTTAGGGGTAATAGTTTTTACTAAAAAAATGATTAGCAATAAAATCTTGCCTAGGTGAGGATTTTCCTTGTGTTGAAGTAGTCGTGGACTGGCAGATAGATACCTATTTTTACTGCACAACATAATGCATTTTAACAAAACAGTTATATCGTGTATTATCCCTTTCCCTCTCATGGATAAGGTGGACCTTTCAGATTGGGAGTGACTGAAGTTTCTTTGAGTTTAAACTTCATGGAGTGTATAAACTGAAAAACAAAAGACAGTGCGCATACACAGACTTGAGCTTATGTGGCACTACCTGAGGTGATCTTTAATAGGTTTATATGCAGGAGAAGACACACTTCTGTCTTGTTAGAAGAATCTTTCTCTGAGTTTTCCTTGTTTCCTCTGTTGGAAAATAGTACTGTGCCAACTGGCAAAAAATCAACTCTGTACAATCCATCTGTGTTTTTGCAAGCACTCGTTGTGGTCGGATGCCTAATAAAATTAAGGGTAATTGGCTTTATATGTTATGATGTATAACCTCGGTTTTGGGTTTCGTTCAAGACTGTCTCAAAGACCTACAGATTTGTTCTAATACAATAAGCAGTTCATTATTGTTTTCTTAAAACAGCACAAAAATACAAGACAAAGTGCTTCGGGTGGACTGTAGTTTATTGCTTCTTTTGAAGCAATAAGCTGTCCAGACTGTGTGTAATAAAGTGTAACTGCAGAACCTGGAAGTTCTGGAGTGTACAAGGGAATAGGCTGGTCTCTTCAGAGGTCCAGAGAGGAATATCCCATGCAGTCCCTTGTTTGTGCTCCTTGTCTTCCTTCCCAGGAAATTTGTTTGGCCAGGTTGCTAAGTTTTGATTAGAATCTTAACTACTTTCATATTGCTTATTAATTCTCTTTCCTGCACTACAGGCTGTGTTGTTTCTTTATATTAACTATCAACCCTATTTGATGATTGCTGTCTTAAGCACCCTGTTAAGAGTTGCCTTTTCATGTGTGGATGTTGTATTGCTTCTAAATGTACCAGGCTGTGGCCCTGCCACCTGTTATCAATTCCAGAGGATCTCTCTGTCTGAGAGCACTCCACCACCGCTGCACCAGATTCCTTAATCTTTGTGTGGTTTCAGAGTTTGCAGCTTCAGGCTCAGAAAACCGAAATCACTGGCCATCACAGGATGGACTACGAGGCGCTTAATTAGTGAGCGGAAACAAAGTTGTTCTGTGGGATACTGCTTTACATGGACTGTCTCTTCAGCTATTTAATCTCATAATGCATGTCTTCAACAGAAGAATTCCCCTGTTTGAACACAGCTGTGGGAGCTGCTATTAGAAATTCAATCGGGAATGTAATTTGGACTGTAAAACTGGCAGTCCTGTTTCCTTTTTACAAGATGAAATATGGTTTTTCATTGGGCCTTAATTTACAGTTGCAAAAATATGAATCTGTAATTTGCTTACTAGTACTTTAATCTTTCGGAGGTCTCTTCAGATGTTTCTAAAAATGACTGACTTCAAAAAAATCTTGAGCAGCTGGGAATTTACTGACTGTTTTCTTTTTCCTCCCCCACTAAGTTGTCGCTAACAAGATGTGCTTCAGTAATGTTTGAAAGCGATAATGCAGCGTCTTTGAAACCAGATTTCTGAAACTTCGTATTTGGCTTACTATTGCTCTTGCTCAAAGTCTTTGGGGTTTTGAAGAAGGAAGGTTTATTTTATTTTATTTTATTTTCCACTAATGGTAAAGACATTTGGCTAGTTGCTGGCATTCTGGCAATGGAAAACTGCATCTAACCGCTTACGTGTTCTGCCAAGGATTTACAGGCTTTAGATACTTAAACTGAGTCTTCAACAAATAGCCACCACAGAAGGGAGAGGCTGAAGAACAGAAATAAACTGTGCTGTGAAGAATAAGAAATAACTGAATGTTACTCTGAAGACTGGTTGGAATTCTGTGTAAATTCTGTTGTGGTTTGTTATCTTTTAAACACAGGTGTGAAGCACAAATCCTTTTTAACAGCTGAAGATTGCTTTGAGCTGGGAAAGATTGCCTACACTGAAGCTGACTACTACCACACGGAGCTCTGGATGGAACAAGCTCTGAAACAGCTGGATGAGGGAGAAGTCTCTTCTGCAGATAAAGTCTACATTCTGGACTACCTGAGTTATGCTGTGTATCAGCAGGGGGACCTGAGCAAAGCCATGACGCTCACCAAACGCCTTCTGGAACTGGGTATGTGAAAGAGGGATCCGCAGCTCACCACAGTCTAGCTCTGTGTTTGAGCAGGTGCTAGCTATGGATTTGCACTGAGTGTGGTCTTGCCTGCATTCTGACATGTAAATGGGTTTTTAAAATGGATTGTTACTGATACTACCGTTAACATCTTGATGTGTAGTTTTCAGTAAAATAGACTTGTATTACCATAAATCATATTGTGCTACTGTATTTTTAGATGGACAATTATAGTCTCAACTCTCATGTCGGAAAGTGTCATGGTTAAGGACTGCTCCTTTCTGTCGAAGTAGTTTCTGCCTCCTGTCTCTGTTGGCTTCTAACCACTTAACCGCCTTAGTCATTACTGCCTGAAATTTGGTCCTCTTACTAGGTCTTCCTTTCCTGTGTTGAGATTGCTTCCCCTTAGGTACAGACAAGAACAAAATTAATGAAATTGAAACTAACTTGGTGATGCCAAAACCTCTGCAGATTATTTAAAGGCAGATTAAGCGTACTTAAGATGAAAATCTTGGGAAAATAAGAAATACAGAATGCTATACAGCAAACTAAGATTCTGTCAGTTTTACGAAATATGAAAAATATTTATGCTTCTTTAAATATTCCACTGATTGACTATGTAAAGGATGCCATGCGAAGTTCAGAACTAAACCTAATGTAGCAAAGGCTAGTGAGAAACATTTGTTAATGAACTGAAGCAAATTCTGTAAGTTTAGTGATGATTAAAAGCTTTGTCACCAGAAACCTTAATTCCCAGCAGGGAGATTTTTAGGTTTAAAGTCAGTCATGCTGTCCCAGCTCTCTCCCTTTCCCTTTTCTCTCCCTCTCTGGTGGGATTGGCTGGAATGACCAAACCCTTACAGTGCTTGGACCCCTGTGCCTGCTGAGGATCCCGGCCTCAAAGTAAGCAGTTTTTTAACTGCGAATGAGTTGAGCTTAACTCTGAAAACTCCTTGTGTTTTTTCCTGCAGATGAGTAAGGATATGTGCGTGCTGCAGGCTAGCGTCGGTTCCAGCTTAGCTCGGAGTTCTAGCTGTCCTGTGAATGCTCTCAAACCAGAGTAGATGCTTCTACTTTACTGTTTTTTGTAAATAGCCTCTTCTGGATACTTCTTCACAAGTTGGAAACTTGCCAGTGATACTTGTCTGTTTCTTTGCCAATAGATCCTGAACACCAAAGAGCAAATGGGAACATGAAATATTTTGAATATATCATGGCTAAAGAAAAAGAAGCAAATAAGTCCAGTACAGATTCAGAAGACCAGATGGAGAAGGAAACTGAAGTTAAGAAAAAGGATTACCTGCCTGAGAGAAGGAAGTACGAAATGCTGTGCCGTGGGGAGGGTCTCAAAATGGTAAAGTGGAGTAGACTGTTTTCAAATGTATGAAACTGACCGTAACAAAACAATGTCAAGAATTTGTACATGGCCTGAAAGCAAGGAAGTTGTTGTAGCAGTTGGCTGAGTGTGTAGGACTGACTATTAGTGTGTGTTGGATTTTTTGCCCATTTCATGCTGTCCAGTAGACAAAAAGTAATACTGCCACAGATGCCACTGACTAACTTGGATGCACTACGTAATAAATTGAATAAGGATGCTGGAAGTCTAGGTTTACATATGGAATTGAATGAGGGTGTTTTTTTGTGATAAAATTATTTTTAATAGGACCATTACAGTACTGCTTGTTGCAGTATTACAGAGTAACATTAATGTGCTGAAAGTACTAGTATCTCAAACTTAAAGCATCTTTTTAACTTGTAACATAACATTAAGGTAGGGAAAGTGAATCGTTCCCATTTCTTGTTCTCAGGACATCTTCTGTTTCTTAGAAATGTAGCGTCACATGGAAGTTCTCTGATTATCTCTTGCTCCACCTTGCTTTCAGACTCCTCGGAGACAAAAAAGACTGTTCTGCCGCTACTACGACGGAAACAGGAATCCTAGATACATTCTGGGCCCTGTCAAGCAGGAAGATGAGTGGGACAAACCTCGGATTGTTCGCTTCCTTGACATCATCTCCGATGAAGAGATCGAGACTGTGAAAGAACTAGCAAAGCCAAGGGTAAATGCCTTACGCTTCTTTGCCTTTTGGAATCTTAAATTTCGTGTGTAGTTTTCTGTGTGAGCGTGTGCAATTCTTCTCCTCTTGAATGCAGATGTGTGTGCAGTGCACTCACACGTTGCTTTTCTCACCTTGTAGCTCTTGGTGACGCACTCTTTGAAGGAGACAGTGGGGAAACTGGAAGTTCTGTGTAACTAAGAGAGCCAGGTAACAGCAGTGCAGGATTGTCAGACTCCTCCGGCCGACACAATTTCAGCATACACTGTTTCAGATGAGGAGAATGTTCTCCAACAGAAAACAAACGTAGTGCAGCTAGGTTGCCTTGAAGTATACCTGTCATCTGGTTTTTGTTTGGTTTTCTGGTTTTTGTTTTTTCTTTTTTAAGTCTGTATTTGCCAAAGTTGTGACATGGAGAAGAGTGCCGTCCAGGGAAAGGCAGTCATTCCTCTGGTCCTGGAATGCCGTGTTATTGTCTTACAGACAAGAATGAATGGTTGTATTCTCCCTTCAGTATAAAACTGACATCTGTCTCCCAGGCTTTGAAGCTGCCTGCAGATGAAAGAGCTTTAAGAGGGGGCAGCACTTAATCTGCGGTACTCAGCTTCTTATTTACAATGCCAGCTCATCACATCCTATTTCAGAAACTGGATCCTGACCTTCTTGTTTCTGAATGCAGAATAATGCAGGGCAGCTCAGCCGTCAGAGTAAACAGGAGTGTCCAAGACAAACAGCAACCCGATGGAGTTGCCTTCTGTACCCAGTTGGTGCGACTCTGCATCTCAAGATGTGCATTGAAGGTCTAGTTTTTAGTGTAATTGATTTATTTTTCCATCAATTACCAGTTACTTCTAAAGTAAGATTTGAACTTGTGGAAATACAATTTTCCTGCTTTTTTTGCTTTGTTTTAAGCCTAAATGGCTTTTCGTCCAGAGAGAGCTGAGCAAATGGAGGTTAGGGGGATAAGTGCATTAAGTGTAGGACAAATGGTTAGCTTGGTCTGTTGCCAAGTAAGCTAGCTGTGGGTTGTACATGGGCACATTGAGGATGAGGCTGTCCTTGGCCACTGTACTGAGTACTAGGTAGCCTGAAGGTGATTTTAAAGCTTCCTAAAGGCTGATGCGTTGTATTTCTGAGGTAACATTCTGAACTGTAAGCAGGAAGTACAAGCAATTCTCTTCACTTACCTGTAAAACATCTCTTCCTGCTCTCCTGTCAGGCAGCCTTGCTGCAGGTCTAAAAATCAGAGCCCTGGTTGTTTGTCTGTTAATGATTAAGCCTCTTGGCTGCTACAGAAGTTCTGGCATTATGTCTGTGGAATATGACCAAATCACTTCTTTATGGCGTAGAAATAAGCCTTAGCACTGAGAATAAAAATCTGTATGGATCTCTGAAATGTGGCTATTTTAACTTCTAAACTTGCTGAGATAATTGTTTTCCTATCAAACATTTGGCTCGTGGTAAAGACTTGCAGATTCATATAGCTCATTAATGTAGAAGCATCTGTACGCTGTTCGAGTTCCATATATTTCCTATGGCTGAGGCCTTGTAGGGCTCAGTAACAAGTGTAGCAAAGAGGATTGCGTGTTTTGAGACTGAAAGGTCATCTCCTTCCTGATGCTCGGGGTGTTAGCATCACTGCCTCTCCGAAGACAGCGCTGTCTGACCTGTGCCCAGCCTTCTGCTGCTGTGGTGGCATAAGCTGGCAGGATGAAGCCTTACTATTCAGCTTTGGGAGTCTCACTGGAATCGGAGTTTGTGCCTTGATTCTTACACGTGGCTGCATGGAATGAGAGGAGAGGCAGCGTATTAAGAGCTCCCAGTACCTTTTCTTGTTAGTAGGCATGGAAAGGCCTTGATTTCTTTAGTTTATTTTAACAATAGAAAAATACTTCTTCTAATTGTTTGGGACTTGGTGTGCCATTTTGTGCCTCTTCCAAAATTTGGGCTCTGCAACTCAACCTTTCCAGTTATGAATGATGGAGAGCATCTGATAATACACGAACGAAGTTAAAGGGTGCACAGAAGGCTCTCAATCACGGTATTGACATAGATGGGATTGCGTCAAGGAAATGGATCACAGTGGAGGGAAAGGAAGGCCTTGAACCGAGAGTTCTCACTCTGTGTAACTTGGGAATACAGTGTAAAGGTGTCCATGGACTAAGCAGTTAGTTTGTGTTAGCAGTCAGTGCTAAAGGAGTTCATTTGAGTGCTGCTTTGGGTATAGAAAGAATCGGAAGGGTAGGGTTTTATTCACCTTTCGCTTATACAAGATCACAGTGTTGCCTGGATTCAATTTAACTGTAAAACTCATCACACATCCGCAGGACAGAGTGCTAACAAAGGACCAGTTGTACACGTGCCATATTTTACCGCTTCCAGCAGTTGTTGCAATATGAAGGAAATGAAAGCTTCTAGTTTACTTTATTTGGACAACTGTTCTTCTTGCTACAGAAATGGAAACGTTACTTCCTGGAATATTTGATCTTCTCTAACACTCCATTTAAAAAAAAAAAAAAACAAAACCACAAACCAAAAAACCCTAAAAAACTCTTTTACTAAAATTGGAGACTCCCCCTCCTTCCCCATCACTGCTTTATGCATTTCCACCCGCTCCATAAAAGAAAAACTACTGCAAAAGGTGACCGGGTGGCTTGCGTGGCGGCTTGCGTGACATTTCCCCTTAGGCTTCTGAATGGTCGGATTGCTGTGATGCAGTATGTGCTTTGTAATGCAACTATTCTGATGGTTCGCTTCACAGCTGAGGCGAGCCACCATTTCAAACCCCATAACAGGAGCCTTGGAGACGGCACATTACAGAATTAGCAAAAGGTAAGAGAGCTCTATGCCAGATGTTTTGGGCCTGTAATGAGTGTGTAGATTCTGCTCATTATGGGGAAAAAAGAGGTGGTCTAAAAAGACAACTTCGGCTTTGTAGCCCACCGCTTTAGTACATGCAGATTTGTAACAGGCTGTTACTGCTGAGTTTCTCAGTCTTTTCCTTCAGCTAGAAGTTCTGGGGGCGTATTTTGATGGTTTCTTTTTCTTTTGTTGGTCACCTTCTCGGTGCATGTTCTCAGATGATGATCTGTACAAGAAGCAGGTCTCTACAATCGGTGTAAAAAATTCATGATGCTACAAAACCTTCAGTAGAACCTAGATTTTTTTTTTTTTAATATTCCTTCCCCTTCCTCTTCTTGCCAACCAAAAATTGTCCTCCCTTTCCTTGTGAAATCTAGCAGACCACCTGAAGTGCCTTTACATGTGTAAGAGATGCTTCAAGTCCTTACTGTGCACGACAGCTGGAGCAGCATGCAAAACACATGTTCGTTACTCACGCAGCATTTTGTTGTCGGAGATGATCTCGTGCTCCTGCCTGGGCTCTTTTACCTCCTGCTGACACAAATCTGGCAGAAAGAGTGATAAGTTTTTTTTCACTGGGCTCAGGGTTCTTTCCAGCTTGTCAGTTAAGTACTACAAGTCTTGAATTTAGCCAATGTGTTCCAAAATTGGAAGGCTATAAAAGAAACCACCTGCCCGCCCACCCTGGTTTTAGTAGCGGTGATTAAAGATTGGCTGTGCATTCCATCAACTTTAAGCCGAAATTCTGAAAAGAGTTAAACTTCTGGGTGAAGAGGAATTGTCTGTGAAACTCAGCATCATAAATTATTTGCAGAAAGTTGATAGTTGAAAACCAAAAAAAAGGAAAAAAGAAAAAAAAAAAGGAGGAAAAAAGTGAAAGGACAATCTAACCAAATTTTTCCAACCAATTTGTTTTGATTTGGACATGGCAGCTACAGCTTCTGTTGCCCTTCTAACATTGCTAATTTAAGAGCATTGCATACCATCCAGACCAATCGGAACCCTTTCAAACACCTGTGGCTTGGCAAAAAAGCAGCCTACTAGGTGGGTAAGCCCTTGTCCTTTCTCTTTTTGTAGCTGAGCCGTGCTACTGTTCATGACCCTGAGACTGGGAAACTGACCACAGCACATTACAGAGTCTCTAAGAGGTAAGGGAAATGTCTTCCAAAGGTATACCCAGTCCGAGGAAGTCTGTTCTGGGGCTGTACTGCTTCGTCTCTAAATGTGGGGCAAATAAGGATTTTGCATAACTTTTATATTCTTAGTCTCTCTTTAGAAGAAAGAGAATGGCCTAAAGCAAACTGAGCTGTCGTATAACAAAGCAAGCAGTCTGCTGAAATAGAAAATAGTTTCTGCTGAAATAGAAAATAGTTCTATGTGTTAGTGGTAGCCAAGACAGAAGAGCCCTCTTTGGCTTAGCATGGCTTGTCTAGTGCAACTAACATACTAAAACGTTCACACCGCGTGGTGTTCTGCTTATGCTAACAAAGAGCAGAAAAGGCTGCCTGAGAAGCTCACCTCTACCACTTAAGTTTCGGTATTGATACTTGCTGCTTAAAACTAGGCACTGATGAGCTGCTGTAATTCATGGGAACAGTACAAATCCAAGCCAGTTGATAACTGTAAAGAACTTCCTTGTTTAAATGATTGAAAGTAGTTGCTGCTTTAATAGAAAATGAGTATTCTTTCAGCTTCTTTGAACAAAAACCCTGAAATTAGAATGGCTAGTAGCTTAAGGGTCTTTATTTAGCTATGAATTTCTTTAAAAAGATAAAAGTGCTTCAAAATACTGGATCATGAGAAGTTGATTGATTTAGGAATCATACAGTCATAGAATTATTAAGGTTGGAAAAGACCTCTAGGATCATCAAGTCCAACCGCCAACCCAGCACCCCCAGGCCTCCTAAACCATGTCCCCAAGTGCCGCGTCTACATGTTTTTTGAACTCCTCCAGGGATGGTGACTCCACCACCTCTCTGGGCAGCCTGTTCCAATGCCTGACCACTCTTGCAGTGAAGACATTTTTCCTACTATCCAATCTAAACCTCCCCTGGCACAGCTTTAAGCCATTTCCTCTCATCCTGTCACTAGTGACTTGGGAGAAGAGACCAACCCCCACCTCACTGCAACCTCCTTTCAGGTAGTTGTAGAGAGCGATAAGGTCTCCCCTCAGCCTCCTCTTCTCCAGACTAATGATTATATCTCTCACAGAAACTAGAAGACCATTGTAACTGAAGTCTGATCCTTAAAGCCATGCTTGTTACAAGTAGTGGCAAGGTGAAAACTTTTATTTTTATACATTGAAAACTGCCTTGCACCTTCAGCGGCATGCAGGTCTACTTACTCATCAGAGCACGTGCAGGTAGCGGGATTCCTTTGGAAATTGTCTGGTGAGCTCTTGTGTGTTTGCTCCTTAAAAGTACCTCCACAGGCCACCTCCAGAATGACATTAGGAACATACCTCTTTCTGTTGGACATGTGTTACGTTTAGTTTTTATTTTTTGTTTTTAAATTTTAAAGTCTGTCCATGTCCTATCTTGGTTATCTGTGACTGCGTATTATAAAGAAAGAATTTATTCAGTCCTGGGATTTGTCCCCTGTGTCACAGACCAGTCTGGGGCATTCACTGAAGAAACTTGTTAATCCGTTTGAACGTACCCTCGCAGTTTCTGTCAAACGTGATGTGCTAATAATAGGAATTAGAGAAGGTGACCAGATCGCTAATTGAAACCGAGATGCATAATTGGCCCCTGTTCAAATAGGTGATCCTTAGTAAAAGAACTTTTTATTTGGAGTTTTGATTTTTCATTAGTGCGAAATGAATGCCTTGAGACTATCACAGATGCGGCAGTCAGGAAAAAAATAGCGCTAGACAATACCCTTTGTGAAAAGCCGATTCCCTCATGAATGTTTGCGGCTCGTGGTGCAGTCAGATCCCATTTGCCATCACCTTGTTATTGGCTTTGTGACAAAATAACTGTTTCTTCTAGGACTTTAATCTGGAAATAACCGTGTGCTGTACCTTGCCTAGGGACTCTGTGATAAAGTATAAGGGCAGCTGTTGCCTGTGAAGTGCTGCTACCTCCTTGGTGTGGTGTGGTGTGCTGCAAGCCCGGAATAAATAGAGCCTCGAGTCTAGTATGCGTTGAATGAGACCCTGAAACATTTAAGGTTTGGTGCTCAAAAAGGTGACGCTCTGGGACTTCCATCCAACATGCCTAAGGAACTCAAAGAATTAGATTTTACTGAGCTAAGATGTTTAATTCCATATATCACTGGAAACTGGAATTAGAATGGCAAAGAAACCTACAAGTAAATGGGGCACAGCACGTTGTGAAGTTAGCGGAGTCAATTTTTTGAGGGTAGAAATGGACTTTTGAGGGTGGAGGGGGCCTTCCCTTTTCATGCTTCCCCTTGCCTTTGCATTCCTCCGTGGGCAGATTGTTTAGGATGTATATACTTCAAAAGAGAACTTGGCACCTAAAGCTATAGGAGGAGGTAAAAGCCACCCCCAAAAACCCCAAACCCTAAGCCAGGCTGCTTTAGAAGGATCACTTTATTAATGCTGGATAACTGAATTTCTCGTGCAGAACTACTGGTAGAAACATCTTTCTATTAGAGCTGTTTGAGCTGGTTTGGATTCCAGATGAATCATTGCTCCTGAAAACCAAAATATGCTTGCTTTATTTTTTTAATAGATGACTGCTTTCCCCCTTCAAACATTCTTTCCTAGCAAATGTGCTTCTAAATTACAGCATTCCTCTCAGTGAGAGGACTACTGTTCCCTGTGCAGTACGTGGCAGGCTGTATAAAAGGGGGCACCTTGCCAGCAGAACGAGGAGCACCATCAAGCCGTGCTGTGTGCGGCACCAGAATAAACTCAGCCACCCTCACACTGCTTTTAAAGAAGCTGCTTTTTTTTTTCCTCTCTCCTCCCAGCAGCCAGTTGGAGCTTGTAGCAGATGATGTTAAAGTTTCCACTTCAGAAATACCAATCTGTGCTTTTATTTGCTCCCTGTTGCGTCTCTACTAGTACTTTTTACATACTCAGTACATTTTAGAAAGTTTTTAAACACAAATGCCAGTATTTCGTGTGACTGATCACTGTAACAAAAGCAGTGTTGAAATAGGCTGGTGCAGTGCTAGCGTCGCTGGGACTAAGGACGTAGCCGTTGGACCGACTGGTGCAGTTGGAGGAGATAAGCTTTTGGGCATATAAGCCCTTGTATGTCATGTAGCTCTGGACAGTTGTCTGGTTTGCTTTCCTAATATACTGCTTAGTCTAAAATTATTTCTGCATGTAAGTATTGTGCTATTAAAAAAAAAAACTCTAAGAAGACACCCGATACAGAATTCTAAGAGGGAGGAGTAACTGTAATTACTGCTAGCTGTTTGCAATTAATATAAAAAGTTGTTAAAAGCCATATTTTGGTGTGAGGAAGAAGAAAAGCAATCCCCCAGCATGAATTCAGCACACTGAAATTCTTTCAATTTCTATAACATACTAGTTTGTGGGTGTCTTTTTACAAAACCAAGTGGGTCACCAAAATGCCTTTGTAGTCAGGGAATTTTGGGCTTTGGGATGGTAGTTATTAAGGAAATATCAAATTCTCCTGCAAGGAAAGTTAACCATGTCTTAAACGGCCACGCTTATGACTTCCCAGAAAAAAATTTGTCCCTTTTTGTGGTGAAGTTTTCTGCCCGTAGTGGACTCGGAGGTGTCAGCTGGTCAAAAACATGATGGAATGCTGTTTATGCAAGGTAACTTGTCAGATGAGCAACTTAATTTAACAAATGTATATTGATGAATAGAGCTGTGTGCATTTACTGACTCACGCTGAACCTTGGCCTGTGCATATATTAAAAGAAAAAAGTTTGAGCACAGTTTAAAGCTGTTAATTCTGTATCACATACACCGCTGGTGAGGGAGTCTTTTTTTTTTTTTTTTTTTGATGGACAAGAGCAGGAAAAAAAGATTCCTTTGCATGAAGGAATACATACCTGCTATAAATGGTCTTAAGGATGCTTCCTTTGATGGCAGCAGAGGACCAAGGCTGAGAGCAGCCACAAAAGAGGAGGATGTGGGACAGATTGCTACATTCTGCGAAGGCCGCTAGGCAAAGCCTGCAGTAACGACAGAAGGCCCTTGCTGTACTTCCTAAACGCCGCAGGCACAGAGACCTCCCGATGCTGGATAATCGGTACAGGGTGCTGCAGGCCCTCCAGAGCTCTCTGCCCTCATGGAAACAGATTTCATGACACTTACAGGGTTAAATCATGCCGTAACTCCTCACATGAAACTGTTCAGCACTACATGCCTCCCCCTAAGTTTTGCTCAGCAACCAGCAGACAGGCTGGCACTTGAAATATGGTTTCAGTTCCCTGTTTCTTCTACCTTTCATAGACTTTCTTTGTATCCTTGGGCAATTAATTTTATTTCTGAAATACATAAAGTACTTTCTCCTTCATGAAAGGATGTAGTATTCTCCCTGTTGAAAGCATTCATTGCAATTCTAAATAACCACTATGGTAAGAATGCTTGCTTTTTTCTTTCTTTGGGGTTTGTGGTGGGTTGTGGGGTTTTTTTTCCTCCCTCCCTTAAAGCCTTTGTGCATAGTCTGGACAGAGGTAGCTAAAGCCTATGCTTTGAAGATGATGGCTGTGTCGGAGCTTTTCTTGTGCATAAAGCGTGAGGTTGGGATTGCTTGTGTTTCCTTTTCAACATGGCTGCATAGCATGTGGCGGCATAGCTGCCTTTTTTTTTTTTTTTTCCGGGATGGGGGGAATGCTTCATATAAGTAGTCTTTGCTCTCTCCTACCACCTTAAATCAAAGAAGGTTGCATTGTAACACTTCCTTATACTAACAGTGTTCAGAAGTGTATGAATCTTGGTATGTGTTTGTGCAAGTCTGTCTTGAGAGATCTTATTTCTTTTATCTGTAGTTCATTTGTCATTTAAAAAAAATGCTCGTAGAGATTCTGTAACCTGTGTCAGTGCCTTGTGTCATGTGTCATGCTACTGTTCCTCCCATGCAAAGCGTTTTGGTGTGTTGTTGTTTTTTTAAAACAATTGTTTCATGAAAAACCCAACGCTAATTTAGTATAGATGTGAAAGTTCATTTGAGTAGAAACAAAACTATGATGTACTTGCCAGCTAGGCTCTGGGCATAGGTATTTCTATCAAATAGTCTTTAAAAGCAGCAGGAACTATAATGAGCCCAAAAGGCTGAATCAGATGCTAGAAAAAAAGGTAGAACTAGCTGGCTCCATTTTCCTGCAAAAAGGGGAAAACATGGGCCCCAAATCATCAATATTGTCATCCATTTTAGTGATTAGTAGGGGACTGTCAAGGTAACTAGAGAGGAGGACTAGGGAGGGTAGTGAGCCTGCCAAGAGAGGGAAAAGAGGAGCAGGTAAAATGAAGGTGCATTGGCTAGAAGGGGTCAAGTAAAGCAGCAAGAAAAATGAAGCAGTATGTGAGCAGATGAGAGGTTTTTAAAATAAGGTGGTGGTGGTAGAAGACAGTGGGTAGATGATATTTTTTCCAAAGGAACAAAGCGTTTATCTTATAAAGAGATGAAAATTGCTTGTGTGTTTGTTTCTATCTAAGGAACTGGATGTATTCATGGCTGGTAAGGGTCCAGCAGAGCTGTGGTTACACTAAGCTTGTGCCCTTTTCTGCCAAACACCGCTATTCTGGGTATGTGGCTGCTTCCGGATGACATAGGTGCTTCCCAGTCATGCAGCCTTCAAGAATGAGCAACTACTTAGAGTAGAAAATGCTACCCTGGGTCTGGGTGAAGGCAGTAATTCTTGTGTAGAACTGCTTCTGTACCTGTTCATGCTTTTCTCGCTGACTCATTTGCCAATTACTTTAAATGCAGTATTTCTACCTGAAAAGTTCAAATTTACAGTAGGAGACAGACATTTTGAAGATGCCTTTGGAACTGTGAGGCTGGCCTTTCACATGTATATTAAAAAAAAAAAAAGTTGGGTTTTTTTTTTTATTTTTTCCAACTTAAATATCATTGTGTACCTGAAATGTGTGCTAAACACCAAATTTGTAATAGGTTGTTTTGGCAGAAATTGTTGAACAGGGAAAAATGGTAAAGAGTTTTATGCATTACTTAATTGTTTTCATAATGATTTTTATTACCATTGCACAGGTAAGTAATGTGAAGGGACAGATCACAGAGCGCTTGCCTGTAAGTGCATGACATGTGGAAAAGCTGAGTTACAATCACTTTACTTAGCATACATAGAGCCTATGTAACTCACCTGTTCCTTTCCCAAGTGTTGCTTCAAAATGCATCAAATGCGGGGTCTAAATTAGCTGTTTGGAATGCGTAAGAGGAAAAGTAGTTTGTGCCTGTTTTAGAGAACAGCTTCAAAGCAGATTGCACTGTTTGCAACATTTTCTTCAGTCGTGTGGCAGTCCATTATGGGAATTAAGGCACTTAGTTTTAGAGCTTCCTTAAACCAATGCTGCAAGTGTTCTTTCCAGAAGACATGTTTCTTAAATACAGGCCCTCATAATGTCCTGGAAGTATTTCTGATCACCCTCCCACATTCTTGAGAAGTACAAAAAAAAAAATAAAATCTCAAATTCAAAGTAATTCCAAACGTTGTATTTGTACTGCTAGCTTACTGCCTAGTACTATGATATTTTATTAATTTTTATTCCCCCCCCCCCCCCTTAGTGCTTGGTTGTCTGGATATGAAAGCCCTGTGGTGTCTCGCATTAACACAAGGATACAGGACCTAACAGGACTTGATGTCTCCACAGCAGAGGAGCTACAGGTAAACTGTTAGGACAAGTATGATGGTGAAGGTCAGTGGCCATTTCATTTTAGATGGCTTTGTGTGCGTCACTGTGCTCACTCAGGTAGTGTTGGTGAGGTGGCCACAAAAGCTCATTCAACCCAGGGGCAGCTGATGTGATGGCGGGTTTGATTCCAGGCCCTGGGAAGAATGAGTGGGGTTTTTACAGGGAGGAAAAAACAAAGTTGTCTTTGCAGAGTAGTGCTTACTGTAGTGTGAAATGGCTTTCTGTTGCTAGAGGGAAACAGTAATAACTGAAACTCCTGTTCTTCGGTGAAGTGGATCACAGAATCACAGAATGGTGGAGGTTGGACGGGACTTCTGGAGATCACCTCGTCCAACCCCACTGCTTGAGCAGGCACACCCAGAGCAGGGGGCACAGGACCGCATCCAGGTGGGTTTTGAATGCCTCCAAAGAAGGAGACTCCACAACCTCTCTGGGCAGGCAGCCTGTTCCAGTGCTCTGGCACCCTCACAGGAAAGAAGCTTTTCCTCGTATTTAGGCAGAACCCCCTGTGTTCCAATTTGTGCCCACTGCCCCTTGTCCTGTCGTTGGGCACCACTGAAAGGAGTCTGGCCCCATCCTCTTGACACCCACCCTTCAGATATTTATAACCACTGATAAGATTCCCCCCCTCAGTCTTCTCTTCTCCAGGCTGAAGAAACCCAGGTGTCTCTGCCTTTCCTCATAACAGAGATGCTCCAGTCCCCTGATCATGTTTGTAGCTCCCCGCTGGACTCTCTCCAGCAGTTCCCTGTCTTTCTTGAACTGGGGAGCCCAGAACTGGATGCAGGACTCCAGATGTGGCCTCACTAGGGCAGAGTAGAGGGGGAGGATAACCTCCCTCGACCTGCTGGCCACACTCCTTTTCATGCACCCCAGGAAACCGTTGGCCTTCTTGGCCGCAAGGGCACGGTGCTGGCTCCTGGTCACCTTGATGTCCACCAGCGCTCCCAGTCCTTCTCAGCAGAGCTGCTTTCCAGCAGGTCAACCCCCAGCCTCTACTGGTGCATGGGGTTCTTCCTCCCCAGGTGCAGGACCTTACACTTGTTTTTGTTGAATTTCATGAGGTTCCCCTCAGCCCAGCTCTCCAGCCTGTCCAGGTCTCGTTGGATGGCAGCACAGCCTTCCAGCGTACCAGCCGCTCCTCCCGGTTTTGTATCATCAGCAAACTTGCTGAGGGCACGCTCTGTCCCTTTGTCCGGGTCATTGATGAATATGTTGAACAGGACTGGACCCACCACAGACCCCTGGGGAACACCGCCAGTTACGGGCCTCCAACCAGACTCTGCGCCATTGATCGCGACCCTCTGAGCTCTGTTGTTCAGCCGGTTCTCAATCCACCTCGCTGTCCGCTCACCTATCCCACGCTTCCTCAGCTTACCTATGAGGAGGGTGTTATGGGAGACAGTGTCAAAAGCCTTGCTGAAGTCGAGGTAAACAACATCCGCGGCTCTCCCTTCATCTACCCAGCCAGTCGTGCCATCGGGGAAGGCTCTCGGGTTGGTCAAGCGTGATCTCCCCTTGGTGAATCCCTGGTGGCTGCTTCTGATAACCTTCTTTTCCTCTACATGCCTGGAGATGACCTCCAGGATGAACCGTTCCATCACCTTTCTGGGGATGGAGGCGAGGCTGACTGGCCTATAGTTTCCTGGGTCCTCTTTCTTGCCCTTTTTGAAGATTGGAGTGACGCTGGCTCCCCTCCAGTCCTCGGGCACCTCTCCTGTCCTCCGTGACCTCTCAAAGATGATGGAGAGTGGCTTGGCAAGAACATCCGCCAGCTCTCTCGGCACTCCTGGGCGCATCCTGTTGGGGGCCTATGGATTTGTGAGGATCCAGTTTGCCCGAACGATCGCTAACCCAATGCTCCTCAGCCGAGGGGAAGTCTTCCTTTCTCCAGATTTTCTCTCTCCTCTAGGGGCTGAGATGCCTGAGGGCCAGCCTTAGCAGTGAAGACTGAAGCAAAGAAGGCATTCAGCAACTCTGCTTTCTCTGCGTTCTGCGTCACTGAGGCACCCACCTCGTTCGGCAGCGGGCCCGCAGTTTCCCCAGTCTTCTTTTTACTGCTGATGTATTTGAAGAAGCCCTTCTTGTTATCCTTGCCATCCCTTGCCGGATTTAGTTCCGAGTGGGCCTTGGCCTTCCTCGTTGCATCTCTGCGTAACCTGACAACATTCCTATATTCCTCCCAAGCGGCCAGTCCCTTTTTCCACATACTATAAACCTCTGCCTTCCATCTGAGTTTTTACAGAAGCTCTTTGCTTAGCCATGCAGGTCTCCTGGCTCCTCTGCTTGATTCCTTCCTCACAGGGATGCACCAATCTTCAGCTTGGAGGAAGTGGTCCTTGAACACTGACCAGCTCTCTGGGACCCCCTACCTTCTGGAGCCCTAACCTATGGGATTCCTCGAAGCAGGTCTTTGAAGAGGTCAAAGTTAGCTCTCCTGAAGTCCAGGGTTGTAATCCTCCTTGTTGCCCTGCTTCTTCCATGCAGGATCTGGAATGCCACCATCTCATGGTCAATGCAGCCAAGGCTACCCCCAACCCTCACATCCTCAACCAGACCTTCTTTGTTAGTATAAGGTCCAGCAGCACATCTCACCTCATTGGCTCTTTCGCCACCTCTGTCAAAAAGTTATCTTCGATGCTCTTCAGGAACCTCATGGATTGTACGTGCCTTGCTGTGTTGCTTTTCCAGCAAATATCAGGGTGATTGAAGTCCCCCATGAGAACTAGGGCCTGCCACTGTGAGGCTACTTCCAGCTGTCCGTAGAAGGCTTCCTCAACTACTTCTTCCTGATCAGGTGGCCAGTAGTGAAGGCCAACAACAGTGTCACCCATATTTGCTGGCTCCTTAATTTTTACCCATAAGCTCTCAATGTGTTGTTCCTCCACCCCCTAGGTGGAGCTTGATACATTCCAGCTGCTCCTTCACATAAAGAGCAACTCCCCACCTCATCTTGCTTGCCTGTCTTTCCTAAAAGCAATGTAGTCATCCCTGACAGCATTCCAGTCATGTAAGCTATCCCACCATGTTTCTGTCATTGGAATGACATTGTGGCCCTGCAGCTGTACACAGATCACTAGTTCCTCCTGGTTATTTCCCATGCTGCATGCATTTGAGTACAGGCATTTCAGAGAGGTAGCACACAGCTTTCCCTGGAGGAGTGCATGAGGACTCACTGCAGCCACACACATGGTTGAGGGTGGTTGGTCTCCTGATTGTCATCTCATGAGGCAGCTAAGGCACCCTTCTCACTGCTCTGGTTGGCCTGGCTTATCCCCCATTGGATGTGATGGCACAACCATTGCCACTTCGGACCCTACACACGCACCACCCACCCACCCCACCCCACCCCCTGCCCCAGTCCTTCAGTGTAAAGCCTGCCTCACCAAGTTGGCCAGCCTGCTGCCAAAAATTCCCTTGCACCTTCTAGACAGGTGGATTCCATCCCTCCCTAAGAGGCTGTGGTTCCCAGGAAAAGTCCTATTGTCATAAAAGCCAATACTCTGGCTACAGCACCAGCCACATAGCCAAGAGTTGATTTGCATTATTTGTCTATTACTGGCTGCCCATTTTCTCCAACTGGTAAAATGGAGAACATGACTTGGGCACCAGTTTTTTTTCACTTGCTCCACCAGGGCTTTATAGGCATCCATGGTTCTGTCCAGGCTCAGGCTTATAGCATCATTTGTGCACACATGGACGAGTAACAGCAGATAGAAGTCTGTGCTCTTGACAACTTGTGGCACCCTCTCAGCAATGTCTCGGATCTTAGCTCCTGGAAGGGAGCAAACCTTTCGTGACTCCCTGTCAGGTCCACCAGATGGGCACCTCAGTGCCTTTGGACAGAGTCACCCACTACAAGCACTTGTCTCTTCTTTTTATGATATCCACTCTGTGCTGCTGGTAGTACAGTTGCACCTTGCAGACCTCACTCGTGAGTGTCTACAGCTGTTAAAGCTTCGTATCTATTGTTAGTAGTGATGCTGGAGGGTGGGGACTGAAGTGGAGCCCTGCTTTGTGTGGGTCACCAGGGTCCAAGGTGCATCGTTCTGAGAGGTGTCTGCTACAGGAACAAGATTCTGAAACCACCTCTCTCTCTCTCCCCGCCTCAGCTCCACTAATACTGTGCAGCCTTTTGTTTCATGCAACTCGGCCACCTGATGCAACAGATCATCAACACAGGCACACTTTGTGCACGTATTTACCTTTTCTCCAGGAAAAGGGTCTGGGTGCTCACTGCACCCTCCTGCCTGTCCTGAAGCCTCCTTCCGTACCAGTTCCATCTGGGTGGATGCATGAGACATCTCCGGGGCTTTCTCCTTAGGGACAGCGGCTTTAGCGCTGAGGCAGGTGCCCACCATTTTGGCAGGGACCTAGAGCACTTCCCTGGGCTGTGGGCCTACGAGCAGGGTGCAGCACCCTTCTGCGCAAACTTCAGCACCATGCCCTGTTTGCCCGCCTGTTGGCAGTGCTCATGGTTGCTCACGCTCCACTGCACTGTTCAAATCTCCCATGGTTGCTTTTGGCAATGCTCAAGCTGTGTCAGCCTGGCTCGCGAGAGCTGCTAGGATCTGGTGGCCACTCTGCTCTTCCTCGGGCTTCCCTGGCACCAGGAACCCCCTTGTTCACCCCAAGCTAGTGCCCAGATGTGGAACTTAGTGTTGCTGCTGCTACATTCCATGCTGACTTTGCAAAATCTGCAATTCCTTCTATTAGTATAAATAGTAATGGCATTTCTTTGCTGCTGGGTCAAATGTTGCTGCTGTCATAATAGTGAAAAACTTACCTTTAAGGAAAGAGGGAGAGAATCGTTGTTTAGATTTGCCATCCCATCCTTGGTCGTAGAAGGCCAACAGTGTGTCCAGTGTCTCTGTAATGGGGGAAAGACTGACTGTACATGTAGCTTGAGTAAATTTTGTTTTAGAAATACTTATTTGATTCATTGGCTTGAGGCCTTTAAATGAACAGCCACTTCACTGATTCTGAGAAAGCATTAATACCTAGAAAGCAGGACACCTAGAAAGTGGGTCCTGAAAGCTGTTGTGCCACTGTGGTATTCCATCAAGACTCCTGCTGATAAAGTGCTGTCATGGTTTTAGCTGGGGATTGTGGGTTCGGGTCCCATCTGGGTTGCCAAAAAGGACTGTCGTGGTTTAGCCCTGGTCAGCAACTAAGCACCACACAGCCGCTCGCTCACTCCCCCCACCCCTGTGGGATGGGGGAGAGAGAATCAGAAGGGCCAAAGTAAGAAAACTCGTGGGTTGAGATAAGAACAGTTTAATTATTAAGATAAACAGCAATAATAATAATAATATAATGAAAAGAGAGATGAAACCTTGGAAGAAGGAAAACAAACAAACAAAAAAAAAAAAAACCCACCAAACAACAAGTGCTGCAACCGCTCACCACACACCAACCAACGCTGCCAGTCCCCAAGCTGCGATCGCTGCTTCCCCCGGCCAACTCCCGCCAGTTAATATACTGGGCATGACATCACATGATATGGAATACCCCTTTGGCCAGTTTGGATCAGCTCTCCTGGTTGTATCCCCTCCCCTCCCGGCTTCTTGTGCACCTGGCAGAGCATGGGAAGCTGGAAAAGTCCTTGACTAGTGTAAGCACTACCTAGCAACAACTCAAACATTAGTGTGTTATCAACATTATTTTCATACTAAGTCTAAAACGCAGCACTATACCAGCTACGGTGAAGAAAATCAACTATCCCAGCTAAAACCATGACAAATGCCCAAGCATCAGGTTGAAATTTGAGGTTCTGAATATATAGAAGAGATGAAAAAAAAATCCAATCAGCAAAAAGAACAGTGGATCCTCTTTATTGACACAGAGATTAAGAAGTGATTTAAACTTAAATGATGTAAAAGTGCCATGACCAATTTTGAGGAGAATAGAGCCTGTGAAGCTTCTGTAGAAGAAAAATATTTTTCTACCGTGGGGAAGTACCAGGTTCCTTACCCGGAGTACAGTGCCTCTTGCAGTGCCAGTCTTGGATGTGCTGCCGCTCTTGTAGCCAAACGTCTTGGGGCTTCTTGGAGCCTGGCGCTGTCCAGAAGTGTCAAAAGTTTCATGGTCAGGTTCTATCCCTGAGTCGTTAGGTCAGACAGTGGCAGGCACTCAGAAACGGGAGAATGTCTGTACCATTCAGCAGGGGGGCGGGCAGCAGAGCTTTCAAGGAAAGCTGACCCTGGGGAAGGGAAGGTTCAGCTGCAGCTTTGCTGGGAGCTGGTGTCCAGTCGAGAACTGTAAATGCACAGTGAAGGGCTGAGATCCTAAAGCTCGGAGTCAGGTTCTGGCTCGGCCCTGATGAGGAGTCTGGGTGAAGTCAGCGCTATCTGTGAATAAACCCAGAAGGACTTCGCTGCATACAGGACGGTTTAGCTGGCAGAGACTTACACTTTCCTTTGGCTTGATTTTTAAATGTCATCAATTGAAAGGTTGTAGATAATGGTCAAATTCTTGTCTGGATAAAATACTGCTTTACTAGATTTTGTGCTTCTCCTTTCACTGTAGGTAGCCAACTACGGAGTAGGAGGCCAGTATGAGCCTCATTTTGATTTTGGAAGGGTAAGTCCTGTTTTCCATCTCCACCTCTTTCTGCTTCACAAGCACTGTGTTTCTCTCTTTCAGGTGGCAAATTATGGAGTGGGAGGACAGTATGAACCCCACTTTGACTTTGCACGGGCAAGTAAAGAGATGGAGGAGAGATAGTCACATGGTGAAGCCTGGGCCTCTTGGCTGTGGCACAGTTTATATTCTTTGATGTCTATTAAATTTTGTAGCTCTTCAACTTTTCTAATCCATGTTAGCGGAGAAAGCCCTCTAAACCACCAGCTGAACTGATAAACATTTTAGGCATTACAGAGCAACAAGGCTGTTCTTCAAAAATGGAACTAAAACAAAAGAATTATTCTAAGGGGATGACTGATAGTTCTTAACAGAGCAAAGGGCATTAGCTTTACTCTAAAGCTGGAGAAACATTTACAGATATTCTAGCTGGCCAGGGTACTGGTCATGTAAAGCCATTTTGTTTAAAATCACTGAAGGTTATACAGCTGAACTGTATAAAACCTCAGTGTATATCCTGTGCTCCTGACACGCACAGCAGATGATGGTGGCATCAGCTAACGTGCATCCATGCACTGACGCTACCCCAGCTGCATCCGCAGTGCAGAGCACTGCTGAGTAAGGCAGACGTGGCTGCATGGGTGAGAGCTTAATGCCCTCTTCTATGCGAAAGGCTTTGTAGGCAGCATAGGAATACTTGCATTGCAGCTTACTGTGCAGGCCTGCGATGCGGAGAGAACTTCTTTCCCCAGAGCTGAGATGCCGGTGTCGTGCATGCTGTTGAAGAAATTTTGAAAATATAAAGTGCTCTGTTACTGTAGTTTACATGTTGATTGTTAGCGCAGTCCTGAAACTGGAAAAAGCCTACCAAGGTCTTCTCATCTCACTGTCCTTATTTTTTTTTTATTTGATTTAAATTCCCAACCTCTTTCTATTCCAGCTTAAATTGCAGACGGCTGGAAATAATACTACCGAATTCAGTTGGTTATTTATTGGGCATATTTCTGTGTGATTTAACACCTTCAGATTAACCTTACGCTGTGAATCCAATCCACCAACTATTAATCAGAATGTCTGCTCTGTAAGCACATGCTCAAAAGCATTGCAAATGATTAACAGGTTTTGTTCGGAAATGCATGGGTTAATTTCTGGAGTAGCAATTGCTGAAATTGTAGCACACACCAGTAGGGGGGTGGGCTGTGAGCTGTGACAAAAGTTAGTCTCATAACCCATCAAAATGGGTTTTTCTTCTTGTAAATCAAGTGATTAAAAATGCTTTAATGGCCCAAATGGATCTCTTGGCCCGTTACAAGCTCCCGCTCTGCGGAGGCTTCCTCCCTCGGCTTCCTCCCTTCTTCCCAGCTGTAATGAAAGAGCAATGGTAAAGTGCTGGAGTGTGGCGGGGAGGAGGCCTCCCCTTCGAACACAGCGCTGGGCTGGTGGTGTCGCAGCCACACCATGCACATTCCCACGCTTAGGCAGGGACATACCTTACTCCTGCCGAAAGCTTCAGGAACGGCTGCCACAGAAGCCCCGTGGCTGGGATCGTGCGCTGCTTAATGAATCACTCGTTGGGTTTTTAATGGCGCTCTAAAAAGCACGCCTGCCAGGGAGGAGCGCAGAATGTGGAAGGCCAGCTAGCTCAAGCAGCGGCCTGCCTGGCGCAGCTGCCAGCACCTGTGGCTCCAATGCAAGGTCGGAAAAGCCAGAGCAGGACAGGGACTGAGGGCCACAAAGGCAGAACCACTCCCAAGGGAGCTGGGCCAGCAGCTGCCCTCAGGGCATGCTCAGAGCCACCCCTGTGGCAGGGCTCTGGTGACTCTCAGTGAACCTGGGAGCGAAGAGCTGCCCTCGCTGTTGCTCATCTTGGCCGAGGACAAGAGGGGATGAGTGAGTGTAATTAAATAATCAAGTTTGTGGCTGTGAAGGGGATTTATATACTTCTTTTCAGACAGTAGTTTTTCTTCCCCATTAGCAATTTGGGCTTAATGCCCTCCCTGTCCTACAGAATTCTCAGATGCCTAGTTTATTGAGATTAATAGTAGATACGCTCATATCGCATTCTCCCCTCCTTCTAAATGGAGGGATTGAATTAATTTTTCTGTATGAGTTTGTCTGCTGCTGGCTCTGCAGCTGTATGTCAGTGGCTCCTCTCAATGTTCCGAATGAAATGCTTATTAAATCTGCTTGCTTTTATTCACAGAAAGATGAGCCAGATGCTTTTAAGGAATTGGGAACAGGCAACAGAATTGCTACTTGGTTGTTTTATGTAAGTGATATATTTCTGCCATGCGCTAGTGCCAAAAATATCTGTCACTGCATATTCTGTACCGTTGAATGATTTCATTACGGGGTTTTTTTTTATTGAAGTGACTTGCAAATGAAGGCAGCCAGTAACATAGCAGTCATACATACGGGGTATCTCCTTACCCATAAGTAATGGTTCTTCTGTGTGTTCTTAAGGAGGTTTTTTTTTCCTCAAAGTTGAGCATCGGTTTAAATTATTTGACTGTCTATTCGGTTTTATATCTGCATCAGTATTTATAGCACGCTCACTGCTCACAAAAAACATTTGAGCATGTACCGTTCAGGGACAAGGCTGGCTGTTGCACTTTGAACAAAGTGGGTGGGTTTCAGCCTTTTTTAAGGCTGTTAATCATGCAGCTTTGCTCACTAATTGGGAGGTAGAAATTCACTTGTTCAATAACCTAATTCTCTTTTACTAAAATGTGACACTTGGGAATGTATCGGCTTGCAATTTACTTTTTCCCACCTTTTCAGATGAGCGATGTGTCAGCAGGGGGAGCTACTGTCTTTCCTGAAGTAGGAGCCAGCGTTTGGCCTAAAAAGGTAAGCAGGGTTTTTTATCCAGTGTGACCGCTCCTCTCTCCACCTACTCAAAAATATAACTGATGTATAAACAGGTAAAAAGAAGCTTCAAAATGAGTTTATATGAAGATGATGAGAGCACTGTTCATGGGAGCACAGAGGTACTTACAGTACCCTTGTGTAGTGCACCTGAAGGGAAGTAAGTACTTCACTCAAGTGAAGCGACTGCAGTAGTACTGGTGCTTCCTAGGGCCTCCGATGTTCTGCGTGTTAACCCAAAGTTACGCTTTGGACTTAACTGCTTCTAATGTGTAGACTTTACAAAACATTACAATACTTCAAAACACATTTTGAAAATCCTCAAATCTGTAAGTAGGTTTAGTCTTGAGGTATCCGTAGGGAATTCTCCCTGAAATTGTGTGTTCCTGTTATGGTTTTTTTTTCCCCTCAGAAGGGTCACGAATAAGGTCTTTCTTTGCTGACCTGCTGCTCATTTTTAGTTAATTATCTTGCTTTCTAAAACTGGTCAGAGTTGAATGAAACTGGCTTAGGGTTTAAAAAAAAGTAACAGCTGAGTATATATAGACACAGAATGAGCCAACGGAGACCCATTCCTTAGGAAAGCAAATGTTCGCATTTGGAAAAGACCCTTCAATTTAAAAGGAACATCTGAAATACAAATACACATACCTTTGCCTTATTGTTCAGTAAGTTGGTGTGAAAGCGTGCATCGCACAGAGTGACATGCTGAGGGTTTCCACTGCAATTTCCAGGGAACGGCTGTGTTCTGGTACAACCTCTTTCCAAGCGGAGAAGGAGATTACAGCACACGGCACGCGGCCTGCCCAGTACTAGTTGGAAACAAATGGGGTAAGTACCCCTCACGTTGTTCTCGCTGCCTGTCACCTGGACGTCTGGGCCTTTGTTGGTGGGTTGTCTTGGGTTTCTTTTTCCTCTGGTGGAATAAGAAGCAGCCACAAATTAGGTTCTCTATAAAGAAATCTACTTTATAGCTATATCTGCTTCATATCTCTCTATATATTATGTTATATGTATTATATATAGTATCATATTTTATTACATATCTAAAATACATGTAATCCTCTATCTACTTTAATAGTCTTTTGTAGTTTTGCAGTTACTGGAAGGGTTTTTTTCCCCCTCTTTGATTTATTAGACCACCTTCACATTTGTGTGTATTAAAATACTTCAGAAAATTGAGATAATCCTGTGCTTAACTGTAAGCTGGCCAATAGCATATATTTAGTTAAATAGACGCACAAGCTAACCAGGTGCACTGATCAAATACCTTTATGTCTTTGCAGTATCCAATAAATGGCTCCATGAGCGGGGACAGGAATTCCGAAGGCCGTGCACTTTATCAGAGTTGGAATGATGCAGACTCGTCCTTCGTCTCCTCTGTATTCAGTTTGTGTAAAATGCACACATCTCCTACAGTTTACAATTGACTAACACTCCACTACAGGTTCAGTCTTCAACTACACCAGTGTTTCATCTGTGGACAAAAAACCCCATGCTTTTAGTTCCCTTAAAATACCCCCTTAAGGTTTTATGAACAGAATATATTAAGGTCTATGAGTGTTACAGAAAAAAAAAAAAAGACAAAATACAGACCGGGGCCACAACGAACAGTGGTGTTGAGTGTGCTGTTCCCTTCACCATCGCCCCTCTGATGAGCATGGAAAGCCAGTGATTGTTTGCTAAGAGTCCTCCTCGCAACTGTCAGTCTGCTGAGGGTGGGATGATTTGATGGGAGGGCTCCCTGCTAAGGAAGGCTGAATTAAACCAGTTCGTATTCCTCAATTTCCAGACATTCGACTCTTTGCTTTTCTAGAGTGCTTGACCACTACTGTTGAGAACTACGGGCATGGTTTGTGTTTCTCCAGGGAACAGGTTGTTATTATCATGTTTTAGCCTGTTTCTCCACTTCCACAAAGACCCCGATATTTAAACGGTCTTCCTTCTCAGCCTCCGTGTGGAGTTTGGCTCTTAACCTTGAAAACGTGAGCCAGCAGTTACACACGCATAGAGGAGACGCTTCAGCAGTGTGTGTCAAACGCACGCCTGCATGAGAGCAGGCTGACAATAATTACAGCCCATGTTCGCTCCATTTTTTTCTTTAGTGTTTGTCCACGTAAACAAATGCTGCTTTTATTCTGTCTTAGTAGCCAACTCTTACATCTGTTCCTTGGGCCGTGGGGATGGGAATGTTACCATCTTCGTTAATTGGAATAATTGTGCCTTAGGACACTGGAATTTCAAATTGGTTATGAGACTTCAGGTGGTGAGGTAATACATAGTCCTCACAGAACGCTCTCCACCCTCGTCCTCCCAGTTTCTTAAGGTTTTGTGATAAATAGATGGCCTATTTATAATCCTAAATCTCTCTTAAATGCTTTTTATTTTTCAATTTTTTTTTTTTCTGCGGTGGATGCCAAATGCAGGCCCCAGCAGCGACATGCCTTTAGTCACGGGGCGACCTTTCGCACAGGACGCCAGAGGAGGTGCCTGCTGTGGACGGTTTGGTGTTGCTCACCTTGCGGAGGCAGCCTCCGCTGCAGCCATGCGCTGCCTCCCCTGCCCGTGGCTGTCACTGGCACTCGTGAGCCAGGGAGCGCTGGGAAGGGGCTGCTCTTCCCACGAGCCAGGGCTGGAGCCGTTCCGATTCATGCCGCCCACACAGAAAAAGCGTCCCCAAAGTCAGCGGTGCCTGCACTGGAAGAACTCACTCACAGTGACTTTCAGGGACCTCAGTTTGTGACAAGTCATCCTTACACCGAGATGAAGTTGAAACCCCTGGGGGAGACGAGACTGTGGCTGCTGTAGCTGCTGAACTTGTGTTCTGCTCATCAGATTCCTGTGGAAGGAATACCGGCCGTCCCCGCTGCCCCCCAGCACAGGAAGAGCTAAGCAGGGCGGGGAGATACTGCAGGGAGGTTCGCTTTCCTAAGGCATTTCTCTTCAACAGCAGGATTTCTAGCAACATGTCTAAATATTCCACTAGCACGAAGAGAAGAATCAAAGTGAGCTGCACCAGACTCTACCCAAACAGTCTGATTTTCTGGATGATGGTGATGGTTCTACTGATGTAGGGGTCAAGCCTGAACTCTTTACCAAGGAAAAAAATTCAATTTTAGATAATTGGATTTTCTGCCTCAATAAAATCTTGAAAATTAAGCCAAAACGTAGATGAAACCAACTGTTAACCTGTTAGAAATACCTCTGGCATACTGAGAATGCAGTTTAAGGTACTACAGTTTGAGAAACTGCATGCTTTCAGAAGACACTTTAAAATCTTTGCTGGAAAATGCGTTGTTAAATTTCTACTGAGCCTGTTAGCAATGGGATCTACGTAACTGTTTCTCCGTAGCCCTGCACCTTCTTGCATTTTTCCTGTGCTTCTGGCAGATGTGAAACAAAGTCCATCCAGCACTTGAGAAAACAAATAAAAAAGAAAAATCAGAAATAGTTCCACCTCATGTCTGTAACTACTCATTTATTAAGAAGAGCTGGTACACTAGAGCAGTATCTGATATAGTCACCAAAGAAATGGGTTATCAGAGCATATTTTTGATCACTAAATTGTAATCATAAAAAAAACCCCACTTCTACTTACTGAGTTTCCCCCCCTTTTTACACACTGTCAGATGTTCATCTCCATTCCTACCACTGGTTTTCTCTTTCCCATGTTTTTTACTTTCTTAAGCTCCAAAAAAAAGGTAGCCATGGCTGCAGGTAAGTCCTGCCACTTTCCTGCAAGTAAAAGACTACAGTGACCGCTGTGGCCTGAGGAGTCTCACTTTGGGGCACTGCTTTGCTCTCGGTAGCTCAGAAGAGCTTTCAGAAAAGCCAATCCTGTGTAGTTCAGAAGCACAAAAAAGAAATCAGTGTATTGCCGCCATGAACATGTTTAGAAAACAACTGGTTTTGCTATTACAGAAAGGCTGTTTTTTTCCAAAGTGAGCAGAGGAGTTACTTGACACGTTAAAATAATTGAAAGCTAAAAATTGTAGAATTTATGTAAAGTAAAAGAGAAATACTGAATAAAAAGTGTCAGTGACTGCTTTAGGTACTGCCATAGTGGAAGAAAATACCATGGTCTCTTACATGTTGAATGAAAGAAGGGTTGACGTGATAAGAAATTGCAGGGTTATATTAAGCAATGGTTTGGGTCCCCCACCCCACCCCAATTTCCCCCTCTGTTCAACCGACACCAAAAGATGAACGACAAGCTTGAGAGAGGCTGGGGAAAGGCTGGGGAAGTTTGCTAAACAGTTGCCTCCCTCAGTTCAGCTACCCACGAGTGCTTCCAGTGTTAAACAGCATTTTAAGAACAGTCTTCAAGAGGCATTGCTGGGGGAGTAAAAATGTTCTCGTACATGAGTTTTTAAAGCAGTGAACTACTCAATGACTTGCAATTCTTCAGGGGGGAAAAATAGTTTGTCTTTCGACAGTGGAAAATTTCACTTGGCTAAAAAAAAAAAAAACAAAAAAACAAAAAAACCCCCAAAAACTCAAAACTAAAACTCAAGCCTGCTGGGGCACATCAGACCGAAACGTTCCAGTTTATCAGAAGAGAAAGGGTAAGCTTATTTTTTTAAACTGCAGACGATCTGTATTTCCTCTTTCTCCACTGCAGTAGCCTTCATGCACCTAACACAAAACGTGGAAGGATTACACAGGTGGTGTTGCTGTTTTCCTGCCTTACCCCTTCATTTCTCAAAGGGCTTTTGGATCAAGAGCATGGCTCCTGTGTGAATCTAGTTTTGTATTAAAGATTGAGAACTTTGGCTCACAGTGACTGACAATTGAGAAACTGCCTTACTGTTACATTTTTTTGTAATAAAATTTTTAATGTAAAAAAAAAAAAACCCACAAAAAGGGGCTTCAAATAAAAGCCACTGCCATTAGCAGTGAAAAACCCTCCACATCAAGCTCTCCTCGTATATGGCTGGTGTAAATCTGATCATGCAGATTTTTTTTTTTTTTTGTATCACCATATGTGTTTCCTGGAAACTGAGCTCATTCGTTTCACTTCATAATCTAGGCGGGCAAGTGCAGAAGATACTCATGCCACAGATTACTATTAAACACGTTCTCAGACCCAAACTTTGCGTCTCAGTTGGCAATGCGCAGCACTAACGGACTGCAAAAGGGGAGGGCGGATAACACCGGGCTGAGAGCATGTTGAGTGCAAAAATTTGCAAAAAGGAGCCGAACTGCTCCTGGGGCAGAGCGTGGCTCAGCCCCTTTAGCCCCCTAACGCATTGGTTCACGACAGTGGCTGGTGTGGGATTTAATAGTGACCTGGGAACCGCACGAGCTCCTGGCTTGAAACTTGAAACAGGCACAGCAAAAGGGTCAGCTGCTAAGGGACCCTTTTCCAGGGGGTGACAAATACTTCCATTTCCTGAAGCCAAGAGGTCAAACAGCCAGTTATCCTGATTAGTTCTAGAGAGGAGAAGAAAGCTCATACCATCCTGCAACACAGTCACCAACAGCACAACAGGGGGACAGAGTACTTACCCCTATGAAGGGCAGGCTGATGTCTTCCATAGTCAAGACTTCTGTGGTTTATACGCTACAGCTGTTCTGTGCGTCACTCTTGCAAAACGGGGGAGGTCGTATGCAATTTGTGGTCATCAGGATCCTGCAAAAAAGCACAGCAAGGGCTGGTTAGAGGCCTTGCTCCTTTTGCCCATGGACTGAAGCCTTGCGCTGCTGATAGAACATTTGGCTTGCAGTTAGGGAACTGCCCTCCCTTCCCCATGCGGCCCAGAAACGCAGCTGATGTGCTCACAGATTTGGCAGCCACAGGGTAGGAAGTAAGTCTAAAGCATACCAGCATTTTTTTATTCTGGAAGCATGGATTGATTCCATCCCCAGCTACTCCATGCCTGCTGCTGAACTGCTGCCGTGTCCCTCAGCAAGGTGGGCCAACGCCAGGTGAATGCGAGCAGCCGATGGCTCCGTCCTTTCAGAGGACAGGGCTTACTCCAACCCCCTGAGCTTTTTGGGGTGTTCGTGGGCTGCCAGAGGACACCACTTCCTCGCCCCAGGCTGGCAGTGGCTGAAGCGGGGCTGCCCCTTTGCGAATAGGCGCGACGCTCGTGCTGCCAGCCAGGCCACCAAGGCGCTATCACCAGGCACAGGGGCCTCATGGGGCGAGACGTAGCTCACAGCCTTCCTTTCGGAGACGAGAGAGGGACCGCCCTGCCTTCTGCATGTGGCCTCAGGCACCTGCCCAGGATCTGGGGGGAGGGGGCTAGGTGGCCTTTCCCCCTCCCACGGAGGAAGGGAAGGGTTGTGGTTCAGCCCTGTGGCTTCCCACCATCCTACCTGGGCCTCCAGCACAGCTGCACCTAGAGCATGACCACAGGGGCTCAGTGACCATGGGAGGAACCCCAGCTGGGTGAGACCTGCAGCAGCTGCAGCTAAACAGGGCAGGGTAGGGTCAGGGATAGGGAAAAAGGCCTGCAAATCGCCACAGGACAAGAGGAAAAGAAAGGAGAGGGTCTGACAGTATCAGCACCTACGGATGGCTGAAGTGATTTGTCCAGGGACTCCTGGAGAGACTGGACCAGACCGTGAACTTGAGCGCAGCCCCCCTGAGGGAGAGGGCCTTTAGCCAGCCGCCCCCACCCTCCTCCAGCTGCTGGACTCTGACCCGACTCTGTGAGGGACTCGGGCATTTCATCAGAGCCACACTGCTCGTTCCGATAATCAGTGACTCATCTGACTCCCAAACCAGGCTTTGAACCTGCCACAGATTACCCACTCACCTTAACCACAAGCTGCCTATTCCCCCTGCTTAGGCCATACTTAAACATCGACCAGCACTCATCGAGCCACCCAAAACTGATTGAAGAGCTCAGTCCCTCAACCCTCCATCCTCCCCCATGTCCCCAGCAGAACACAAAGGGAAGGATCCTGGCAAAGCGCATCACCACATGCTGTTGCCTATGACAGTGTGCTCTGAAAAAGAAATGCACAAAAGGAGCTGGACCAGCCCCTGCACGGCCCTCCTGGGAGCCAAGCCCACGATGCAAGGGTCAGCGTTTGCTCTGGTGTGGCTGATAACGTGACGCCAAAAGGGTTTCTGGCTTCATCCGGGATGGGGTTCACTACCATCGCCATGGGGGGACACAGGCACACGTGTCCAGCTGCACTGCTGCGGGACGGGTGGCTGCCCGGTGTCGTCCCCTCTACCTCCCATTTGACAGCAGCACGCTGCCAACACTCTGATAGTGTCATTAGGAGTGAGTGACTCACCACAGCCCAAGGGCTGCTCTATATTTAAGCATTACACAGTCAGAAATGAATGCATGTAGTCAGAAGCTGCTTATCCTGAGGTCAAGATGAGGTTCAGAAACCAGTCGTCAGAGTTCACCGTCGTGGCAAACAACATCTGTATCTCTCAAAACTTTAGAGACAGAAAAACTGGCATAGGGAGGGGGGATATTTAAAATCACGGTGGGTCAAAGCAAGGTCAGACAACCTGCAGGTACCTGCTGTGCACATGCATTTCAAGAAGTCCTCGCTCCTGCAGCTGCTGAGCTTGAGCAGCAATTCCCTGCGATAACGATGTGTGTGGGGAGGTGTTGTGTAGCGTTCCATAGTGTTACTCAATCCTACATTTTTCCTGGTCTTCAGATCTTGAAGTCTGGGTGCAACCAAGCTGTTTGCAGCTGGACTGAAAATGTCTCGGGAGACTGGTGTGGGGAGGGGTGGAAGGAAGGAGGAGAAGGCAGGCTCACCCCCGGGGCAGGGCAAAGGGGCTGCACTTGGGAAAGCAGTTAGACTGCTTTTTTATTCACAAACTTCTGCTTCAGGACAACAAGTGACGAACTAGCAGGAAAGTTTCCGACTCCTCTTTTCCCAGGCTCTGCACTTTGCCAGCTGCTCCCCCCGGCCCTGTCCAGCTTTCCTAACTAATTCCGATTGATTTTGCAAACAGCCCAGGCTCCGTGCTCTGGTCAGAGCCACCCCCTCCAGGCTGCATGTCCTGCGTGGCACCGCATGGACAGCTCATGCAATAGTCACTGCATTCTGCATCCTCCGCAGTCCTGCCGGCATTTTTTCCCTCTCAGTTTGCGTTCAGCAGCACATGGATCAGCCACCAGGGATGACGAAGAAAGCCGTGCTCTGGAATTGCCTCCAGAGCAACCCTAAAAGGCTCCACATAAAAGCACAGCACCAAGCACAGCCACCCAGGGGCCCTACACAATGTTTCTAAGCTATTTCTGAATAGCGATTTTGCTCTTTTTTACATTAACTTCTGCCAGGCTGTTTCTAAGGGCAGGGAGCACCAGGACTGCAAACCAGCGTGTCACGCATGGCAGTGATTCAGCCAACAGAATGGCTCCACTCACTGCAAGACACAGCATGGGACTGCTGAATCCAGTTTTCCCTTCACTGGGGCTCCCTGACAACAAATTCCAGGTAGAGCGGCCCATTTCCGCCCACGACTGACAGACCAGTCCCCAGTGTGGTCTGAACAGCAGGACTGGCCTGAGTTCCCCAGTCCTGCCCTGCAAAGTGCTCCTGCAGGGGAGTCGTTGCTTCACGAGCGTCCCCACTGCTTTGTGCCAGTGATGACACCCTGTTCAGGAAAGGCTCACTAGAGGCAGGGACTTGCTGGTTCCCAGGTTCGGAGAATGGATCATCTGGTAGCAGCCTGGCACCTCTAGCTCAACCAAAACATTGCCCTAATATCTTACCAGGAATTACAACAGTGCTCCCCCTCCTTGTCTGCAACTTGGACGCTGACAACCTCCCTTCCCAATGTTCTCTGCCTCTCTCCTTGGGTTCATCTCCCAAAAGACAAAGCTGGTTTGAGGTTCCTTTGGGCCCTCCTGCATACCTTATATGTCCCCTCATCCAGTAACTCAGCCAAGCTTCCTCCCACGGGCTGGGACAGTGGTGTGCAGCTCCGGCTATGTAACAGCGTTAAGGGAGGCACCACACAGGTCCCGGCTGTGGCTGTACAACTGAATCACCTCCGGCTGCTGACTTGAGGAACCCCCACACCCCCTTCTGAGGGGCGCTGAGCACGAACACAGTCAGCGACCGGCACCAGAACAGATGCAGCAAGAAGGCAGCAGCTGGCTCCAGCTCCGCACCATTTCACAGGAAAGGGACTAACCAGCTTGTTTGCTCCTCTTCCCCACTTCTTCTGACGGGCCTGTCTGAGAAACCGAGACTTGGCTGTGGTCCCTCCTCCTTATCCCATGTCTGGAGCACACAATGCATGGCTGTATGCAGAGAGACGCAGGCAGACGGGTGCCGCAGGGCACTGGTACTTCAGAAGTAACAACGCAATGGGGATGAGTCTCCTGCAAAACAATAAAATGTCAGAATTCGCACTTTCAAATACGTGGCAAATGTAAGACCCACTGCTCGGCTCCCCCTCGCCCTCTGGAGAGTCTCCACTCGACAGCCTGGCCACTCGAACAGGAATGACTGCTGAAGTTGGCCCCTGGAACCCACAGAGGTCAGCTGGTCTGCCGATCAGCAGCAGGGCGGCTGTTTCTGACAGGCAGTGCTGTGCTGGGACACATCTGAAAAGCTCTCCAAGAGCAGCCGGAGCCTTCCCATGCTGTTTCCCTTCCCTATCCTTTATCAGTGGTTGGCATTGTCTTTTGCTGTTGGTGTTCATTTGGCTGTGTTCTTTTAATAAGAAACTTCTTTGAAACCTCCACCAGCTGTGCGGACCCCGGGGTCCTGGCAGGCCGGTCCCACCCCAGAGCCAGGACCTGCAGCTCCCCCACAAACCCGTTACCTGACGTGGGTTTTGGTGTCAGCCCCTCCTTGCTCTGGGTCACCTACGCTACACAATTCAGCAACGCTGGCATCACACAAAAGCTGTAACAGCCAGCCATCTAACACCAGCCTTCAGGGGTCCCATCAAAGGCAAATACTCATCTACATCATTGATCCTATAACTGGAGGGGACGTGCCAAGGGATTGCCCTGAATGCAGTGTTTCTAAACCCAAACCAATCCTAGCTGCTGGATCAACCCCTACGAGGCCCAACAGCACCCTGCAGCCATAGCAGAGCAGGACGTGGTGCTCTCTGCCACCCTTTTCTGTCCTGGGCATGCTCCCGCAGGGCAGCCTGCTCTGGGCGTGTAGGCGCAGAAAGCCCCGTCACACAAGACAAGCGTGTCAGCCCTGCGGTCCCACAGGTTTTGCGAGGAGCAATCCCCCACAGCAGCTAGGCTGGGTGGGTGTCTCGTTCCACCCCATTACATGCCCAGGAGGCCTAAGAAAAAGGTGAGGGGTGCTTCTCCGTCTGCTGCTGCTCTATTACTCCCATTGCCTGAGCAGCAGAAATTTTGGACAAAGAGCTACTCTTCATCTCCCAATAGGTTGGGGAGAGAGCGGGGCAGCCCATACAGCACCTCAGTGAGGCAGGCGGAGGCTGTCCCGTGTCCCACACAACCTGGGCAGACAGACCCCGCTCAGCGCCCTGGGGAGCGGTCCCTTTTGGGGAAGCCGAAGCCCTGGTGCCGCAGGGGCTGAGCCTGTGCCAGCGGGATTGTGCAAACTCAAACCCCGGTGTTTCTCTGCGAGACGAACTTGGTCCAAATCTCCCTGGTGCACTTTGCACTCTGATTGCGGTGACCTCATGCCAGCTCCCTCAGCAGTGTTTAAAGTCCAGGGGAGAGGGGTGCTTACCTGCCTCCTGCGCACAACAGCTCGCTCCCACTCCTCCCTGCCTGCACATCTGCCTGGACGAGGGCTCCAGGGCCTGGATCTGGACTGCAGCATGCGGCTGCTTTTTGAGGCAGCAGTTCTGTGCCTGACCCTGGGCTTAAGGCAATGCGCCGAGGAAACAACACAGGAGAACAAGAACGCCCACCAAGCTCCCCAGGCAGAGTCATCCTATTCAGACTGGGGCATCGGGGCCATCCGGGACAGCTTCGAAACGGTTAACGGCTACTTCGACTCCTTCTTGGAACTGCTTGGGGGAAAAAACGGCGTTTGTCAGTACAGATGTCGATATGGTAAGTGAACCTCACTCCTGCTGGCTCCTCTCTCCTTGCCCTTTCCCCTCTTTCCCTCTCATGCAGAAACTCACAGCTCTCTCCTTCCCCGAGACCACAACCAGCTCCTATCCACGACCTGACCCCTGCTATGCTCGGCACAGAAAAGTCACTGCAGAGAGCCACAACTTCGCCGCTAGTGCTAGCACAGGGACACTGAACCCTCGTCTTTCCCCTCTCACCAAGAACAGCCTGATCTTGAAGCCACTGTGCTGTGTGCAATGGGACAAGAGGAGGGGACATAGGTTTTACAAGAAGGGCATACAGGTAACCAGGCTGCCCAGCTGCCTGGACCCCTGGAGAGAAGCAGCAGGGTTGGCAGCGAGGCCCCAGAGGGGAGGACGAGTGGCCCGTGCAGACCTGACTCCGAAGGGGTTGTTAGTATGGCCAGTAGCCCTAATCTTGGCAACCTTCGGAGAGTCCTTATTCAGCAGTTGCGAGTTGGCTAATAATGTGGGCTGGAGGAGGGGAGATAACAGGAAGGTAAACGAGACCTGCTGTCACCACGGAGGAACCTTTAGTACTCGAGGCAGAATGAGGCAGCTGCCACTTGCCTTGGACTTTAGAGTGATTTCCCAAAAAGGAAGAGTTTGGTTTGTCCTGGGGGCAGGACGAAGGGGGTGAGACCTCAGGGAGAGCAGGGCAGGGGATTGGGCACGCAGAGGTGCAGTGGGGCAGGCCCCCGTGGTGCAGGTCTGTGGGGCGCTGGGGGAGCAGGGGCACAGGCAGCACCAGCCATCAGCAGGGTACCTGCTGAAAAAACCTCTTTGGGAACAGCAAGGAGATTTCCTACAAATTGTGTCCTCTCCCCAGCTTCCCACGACCATCCCCCACAGCAATAACCGTCCTCTGTCACCTCAGCCTGCCCACCCACAACTGCCCATCAGCCCTTTGCCCCGCAGCTTCATCCCATGTCCCCAGTGACCGCCTGGGCAAGACGCTTGTGAGCACAGAGGCGAATTCAACCCCTCTCCTTCCCTGAGCGTTGGCTTTCACAGACACAGACTCCTTGCTTTGGAGAGATCCCACTGACTCAGTTTCAGTCTGTACGCATCCCGTTTCTTCCAGAAGGCGGGCTGCACGCTGCGCCTCCCCAGCCCGCGCAGGGATGTCTGTAACGCTCCCCCACAGATGCAGGCGGAGGGAAGCACCTCCCGCCCCTCCCAGGCCAGCGGCGAGGCTGCTGGGAGAAACAGAGGCTGCAGGGCTGGGACCCGAGCTCCCTGTCGGGGCGAGAGGGCAGATGGGCCACCCTTACCCAAAGCAGGGCCACAAGGAGAGTTTAAAATCAGCCTTAAAGTTGTTGGGGGTGGTTTGGTTTGGTTTGGTCCTAAATACTGTGTATAAATCTGTCTTCGCACTCCTGCCAGCTCTGCTCCCCAGGCCCCACGCTAACAGCAAGCAGGGAGCAGCAAGCCGGGCACCTCAGCCCCACGGACCTGCAGGGAGCCAGGCACCTCAGCCCGTCACCTCAGCCCCACAGCGGCCCTGGTCCCTTGGCCCTGCAGCTGCAGTGCCGCAGCCCAGGGCCCTGGGGCACTCCCCGGCCAGGGCTGCCTCTCTGCAGCAGCTCGGGAGGGCCATGGCTGCTCTGTGGGACCCACCGGTGGCAGCGTGTGCCCGGGGACGCAGTGTCTGGAGGAGGAGACCCCCATGCATACCACGGCATCACCCCAGCACATGGGATGAGGCCATTTGCCCATCAGACAGCCCCTCCCCAGGCCCACACTGTGGCAGCCCATGCCGTGTGTGACAGCCTCCCTTTAGGTCCACACCATGCTCCAAATTCAAAGCAGAAAGGGACTTGCCCTTCTGAACGTAGGGACTGAAAACGCTGGTAGTGGGCATAAGGCGGCTGGTACTGCAGTGTGCCTGAGGCAAGGTTTGGGAAGGCTGATATTCAGAGCTTGTTTCAGGGAGTCTCAGGACTCACCAAGTCCTGGAGAAGCCGTCGCTCTTGGGCACATCCCGAGGCTGGGGCTCTCCCTGCCCCTGTCCCCACTGCCTTGGCCCTGTGCTCTGGGCAGGCGGAGGAGCATCTCCACAGAGCAGCGCAAACGCCTGCCTGTTGACTGAGGGCATCCCGCGTCTTATTGGAGAAACGCTTTATCTAGAAAGGAAAACAAGCACATCGTTAGCCCTGTTCTTGTCCTCTGCTGAGCAACTCATTAATCACTGGCTGAAGGATGAAACTACTGAAACGCTGCCCGCACACCTCCAAAGGTCTTGCTGGACCCTCCCAGGACCATTTGTCTGTGCTGGTCTCTGGCGCAGACATTGCAAACTGCAAGTGGAGGGGATGCAGGGACGATCCTCAATCAGTGAGACCAGGTGCCTGTGCCCAGAAGAATCGACACAAACCATCTTTACCATCTTGCTTTTTCCCCAGACACAAAGCAAAAATTATGCCTTGTACTTTCTTTCATTTCAGCCCAAAGACACCGATAATAGCTATTAGAACCACAATAAAGGTCAGGACTCCTCTGCGATTGCCACATCCATCTTCAGCTGAGCACAAAGCACTTGGCTGTTCTGGCTGTAAGACTCTCCTCCTGATTTTTCAGCAGCTAGTGAGGTCTGAAAAGAAACAACTTGATGGATTACTCCCTTAAAGCAGGATGTTGGGGTTACACTGGCATTTGCTGGCAAATATCTCCTTCTCCTTACAAAATCTCTCTGGGCATCTCACGGGGGGAAAACAGCCTGAACTAGGAGTAAATCTCTTGATAGCTTCCTTCAGTTGCCTGGCCAGGCAGGGCTTCGATGTTTTACCCAGCACTTGATCCTGAGGGGCTTAAGATGAGGCGGCACATCCAGGCTGTGGGAATAGAGCCTTCAAAGTCAGGCTCTCCAGCACAGCGCTTAAAGGCTGTGCTAAGTATGAGCAACATCTGCCCAAAGCCTGCTCGCCTGGGGCAGAGAAATAACAATGGGCCACTCAAAACAGCAAGGAGCCCCAAGACCATCTATTCACACAGAAATACAATTCCCCCTGCCAGTGTACCTGTACTGCAGTGTCCGAGGCCTCCTGCATCGCCAGCAGCTGTTTGAGCCAGCTGGCTGTTTTCCAGTCTCTTGGCATAGCTACAACAGCCTGGAGATATTAAAATACATCAGGGAAATTCGCTTCCCATTAGAAACTCAACTTCATTTCTCCTCTAAGGCTGTACCAACAAGGCAGTGCCCTGAAGTCTATCTTCTTCCAAAGAACAGGCTTCCTCAGCAATGCTGTGCTTCGACACATCAGCATTGCTCTTTGGCGTGCTGCTGGGCAGGTCCTGCTGTGCTTGCAGCTGTCTTCTGGTAGCTCCCCCCAGTGATGCCCTGTGGCAAGCAGACAGACCATGACAGGCCCCTGGTGAAACACAGCCAGCAGAACAGCCAGTGTGACCTACCAAGTCCCTTCCCCATCACAGACATGCCTATAAGGATGGGCAAGCAAAAAATGATAACAAGAGCACTGAGCCGATGCTTGTGTAGAGTCAGGAATGTCTGCTATTTCTGCTTTGCTTTTGTTTTCCTGCTAGCTAGAAAAGACAACGTGGGAGAGGGGTTAACTGTGGCATCTTGGACTTCATCTAGCTGAGAAAGAGTTCACAAAGGTGTGCTTTACAAATTATTAAGCTTTGTTTTTCAGAGAGGAGGGGGGCAGCTTTCCTACAAGGGTGTATCTTGAAGGCAGTTCAATGTTTTGTTGATCATCGCAATTCTCACATGAGATTTTTCTTTTCCCCCTCAGGACAACTTTCTAAGACATTATAATAGTTGTAACTTCAGCTTAGTGGAAGGTTTTCTCTGGAAACTCAGTTACGTCCATATCGCCAGACAGCCTCACTCCTACTCTGACTTGCCACCTTATCCCATTAACTGACAAAGTGCTGCAGGAACATAACTTCTTGTCAGTATTACAAGCAAGTCATTAAAATTTGTCCCCATCCTGCAAAATCCACCTTGGATTTTGAACTTTCCTCTGCCTCCGACCTCAGTTCAGGAACATTTGAATTCTAAGTCCCAATTCTCACCCCCTTCCAAAAGAGCAACTAGGTTGTGAATTGCACCGAGACCTGGGCGCAGCCCTTCTCTCATGATATTGCTGGGGAGCCTTGGGTTATAGATTCAGCCCATATATAGATGTAATTCCTTCCCTCTATAGCACAACCACTGAAATAGTGTAATGTGCAATGTGTCACGAACTCAGAAATTACCTTGCATCAGCATACCTCAACGGACTCAAGTTATGTTTTGGTGTGAAGATAATCCTATAACGATGGTGTGCTGCAACCAACCGATTTGTGCTCTTTGTCTACTGTTAACTCAGCTCTACCTGCTCAAAATAACAAAGCTTTCTGCACTAGAAAATTATATCTGGAGTATAAGGCAGGTCTGACCTATTCAAAAGGGGCCAAAAAAGTAGAAATGCAATAGTAACTGCTGTACTGAGAAATACCTTCCCACACAAATGCCATCACCCGATGGGAATGTCAACTAGAGAGCTTTACCCTGGCTTGCAGGCAGCTAAATCCTTGGCAAATACTGCATTTCTGTAGGGTTGGAAAAAATTGGCTATTGGCATCTCACAGCTGGACAGGATTTCAGTTTGTGGTTTATTTGTTGCAAATCTGTTGTTTAAACAAAACCGCTCTGGCAATTTCTAATTTAGAATGTGCTGGGAACATCCCTATGTAAGACCTTTTGAAGCATTTGGCTGTGAGGTCTTCTCAAGAACACAGTAGATTTACGGCTATATTAACCACTGCTACTTTAGGTACCTTGAGAGAAAAAGGGGGAAAAGCATCTTAAATGATTATCAGTGCTAACAAGAAGAAAACAGTAGAAATCAAGTTTAAAAGAACCTAGCCCTGCCTGAAGGGCTAAATTAGATCTATGTTATGTCTATATAAATTCTCTAGCAGTGCTCAGGGAAGCAGAAACTTAACCCTAGAGGTGATGGATGGACTTACAGAGGGCTCAACTCTCACGTGTTTTTTGTTGGAGCATTCACACAGCTTATAAAGTTTTCCCAGAGCAGGGTTCAAATATCTTGTTTTAACACCTCACTCCGCATTTGAGATCTTCCCTTCACAAACCCAGCTGGGACAGAAATGGAACAAGCACTGAACACACATCAAAGGACAATACGGAGAAACCCAACTCCCTGAGGGCAGTCTCCACGACTTTTCCAGGGAAGAATCCTCTTCCACCTTTAATCGAGCTCCTTGTACAGCAGGGTCAAGGCACAGAAGCAGCCTGGCGACTCGTCCTCCCCAAACAGGAGGTGTTAGGTTAGATGGAGATGGGGGTTGAGATAGGGATGAGAGAAAGAGGATGAGACAGGGCAGGGAAGACACACCTCCTTTCCATTTGGACAGTTCCCAGGCCAACCCTAGGCGCCCACCCCTCACACCCAGAGCACTCTGTCAGCCATACACAAAGCCCCAGGATGGGCTGGCAGGCAGACAGGACAGCTTGCACACCTTCACAAAGCAAAGTAAAACAGATTAAATAGCTGCTGAAGCTTCTGTTAGCCGACTGTCTGCTGGACTCTGTCTTCCTTGGGTAAATAATTATTCACAGAGGAAATTCTTGCTCCTCTATACATATTAAGCAGCATACTAAGGGAAAGCAGAGATAAAGGGACAGTAACTATTTGCAAAACGTGGCAGTGCATCACCACATGCAGAAAACAGACAAAGACAACCTCCCACTCAGAGCAAGATCAGACAAGCAAGGTCTAGCACAATTTTGCAGAGATCCACAACTCACTGACAGTCTGAGTGTCAAAGGAGGATGGAAAGAAGCCCCCCTGTAGTAGTAGTAGTAGTAGTAGTTAGTAGTCTAGCTAGTAGTTTCTTGGAGGAGTTAAAAACCACATCTGGGTGATCCCAGCTGTGCAGAGCTCTCAGGAAGCACATGAAAAAGCTCCTAGGAGATGTGGGAGGTCTGAGGCACTAGCCCTAGCGTGGAGGGCGGCTCAACTGCAAAACTCCATGCTGCAAAGATGGACTTGCTCATTTGTAAGAGCTGGGGAAAGTCCCAGACCTAGGGACAGGACTCTGACCAGTTTAAACATTTGAGAAGTGCTAGGGACCCAGTTCACACACAACACAGTGCTCCAGTGGCCATGCCAGAGGAGGTATGAGCTAAGACAGGTTCTAGAGCCTCGACAGAACTGATCTGAGAGCAGGGCCAGTGTCTCAGCCAGCTCTAGTACCTATCCTCACTCCCTGCATCTCCTGGAGGAGAATGAAGTGTTTGGGGATGCAGACCGGATGGGAGCTGCCTGATACTCCTTGCTTTTTGGTGCTACTCTTGGGAAGATCGGCTTTCCTAACACTTTTCCTTTCTTTCTCAGGGAAGGCTCCAATGCCGCGACCTCACTACAAACCCCAAGAACCCAACGGCTGTAGCTCCTATTTTCTGGGGCTCAAGGTACCCGAAAGTGTATGTACTGCCACATCCACCATTCCCAAATGATGCAATTCTCTAATCACAGTAACCAGCTAATGACATTGGGGAAGAAAAAGGCTTAGCTGTGCTATGCACCGGCTACGTGATTGCTTCTCTTCACAGCTGAAACCAGAGCTCTGGAAAAGGGAGGAAATAGCACTTATGTGGTGTTAGGGGACAAGCTATCTACCCAGGACTGCCAAAAGACATGGCTGCCTGCTGATGGCAAGGCAAACACGGCAGTCTGAGCACTGCCTCACTTGCTGTCTGTCAGGGAGGCATTAAGATCTCAACTGCTGGTGACAGTGAAACAGGAATCACGTAGAAAGAAGTTACAGTTATGAAGGACTGGCCTGGTGCTCCGGTTGTCTCAGTAGGTACCAAAAGAGAAAGTTTCCTGAGCAGGTTAGCACTAGAAGAAGAAAAGGGGGTACCTGGCCAAGCAGAGCACCAGTGTGGAGAAACACCTTTTTATCAAGGCCCTGATCAACCCCGTGCCCTTGTGATAGGACAGGGAACACGTTCAATGCTGGGAAGCTCAGTGGTATGGCATAATGTGCAAACAGCAATACTTGAATGCATTCTCCACACCCGTCCCTTTGTCCCCTCCCCTGCTTTTTGCCTCTGCCAAGCACTTAAATAAACCTGCGGGCTTTAATACTGCACCCACTTGTTATTTTAAAGGCAAGTAATGAAATCATACTGAAATCACCCAGAAAAGCACTCCCAGGAGGCTTTAAGAGCAGAAATTACTATTTAGCTCATGCATTACTGCTGCCTATGAAGTCTGCAGCAATTAGGCAGATTTCTACTCTGAAAAAACCTCCCTTTCCAGCCCATTTTTCATGTTAGATCAGTTCCTTAAACTACATTTCATTGCAAACCTTGTGGGCATTTCTGCGGTACGTCCTCCTTATGCAGGCAGTCATGAGTGCTGAGTGCAATGAAGAAAGAACTCATCTCCTAAATATTACATGAGGAAGGCCAAAAAGAGGAAGAATTTATAACAAGCTAATGAGTCCATTCTCTCCAGGAGACAGGCCTTCTGCCCCATCCCCCCCATGGTTATTAGCTAAGCTTGCTGTTTACCTCCAAGCGAGCAGAACTCCCCCGACCAAGCTGTATTTGTCTTTGGCCTTGCAAGTGCATCTATGAGAAATAAGGCATTAAAATAACACTTATAGCAGATTTATTAAGCCAAGAAGCAGGACTTGTCAGGTTGTGGGAAAATGAGGAAAGAGAAGAGGGGCCTTTGCCACTGCTAGCAAGGACAGGAAGCTCTCCTGTGAGCTCTGACAAACGGGAACTAGCAAATGGTCATGGAAGGGCTGTTCCCCACCTCTCTACCAGAAGTTAATCCCCTGCGACAGACAGGAGAGAAGGGAATGTGGTCTATCCTGCATTGGACCTGCATTACTGTTGCCACTTTCTTTACATGGTGAGGGAGAAGCATGTTTTCCCTCCTGCTGCCCCAGTCATTGGGGCAGATTCTGGAAAAGAAGCCATCTGGGCTCTGCAAAACCTCACCTAGCTGCAGCTAGTTTGAGTCTGAAGCCAGGAGGCAGCCAGGGGACACTTCTTTTTGCTCTTTCCCCAGCTAGATTTGGGCATCCCTGCCATGACCAAGTGCTGTAATCAGCTGGACATTTGTTACGACACCTGCGGGGCCAACAAATACCGCTGCGATGCCAAGTTCCGATGGTGCCTCCACTCCATCTGCTCCGACCTCAAGCGCAGCCTCGGGTTCGTCTCCAAGGTGGAAGGTAGGCTTCCCAGCTCGCATCCCCTGCGGAAGGAACAAGCAATGGCAGGGAGGGGAGAGTGTGGGCAGGGAGCCCTTTCCTTGCCAAAAGAAACAAAAATCTGCAGTAGGGAGCCACACATCTGTCCTGTGCTTGTCACAGATGGGTCAGAGCTAAGTAAGAACATATAGTTCTGAGACCTGCAGACACACACACACACACTTCTGTCCCAAGACTAGACACCTAAAAATTATTTACTTTTAGAAAACATTACAAAACACACGTGGAAAGAAGAAAAAAAAAAAACCACCAATAAAAAACTCCTAGAAGCAGTTCCTTCAACCCTTCCTGAGAGTTCAAACACCTTCAACAGGAAATCAAAAAGCCTTCCAGAGCCAGTAAGTCACTCACTGAAACCTGTATGTGGCCAAGGGCCAACAAACTGGGAGAGCCAAGGGCAGAGGCTTTCTGGGATCTGGTTCACAGATAAGAGATGACGATGGCACCAGGGACACATCATGGCGTGGGTGGTGACTCAGCCATTGCAAGGATTGCTCAGATGCCCTTATGCTCTAGTGACGCGTCAGCAGCTCAAGAGCCACCCTGGTTTTGCTTAATTTTAAAAGCCTCAGTCTGCAAGTTTGAGAAGAGCTTTTTGGCAAAGGCTGCATTCGGTAACCTCTCTGCGGGTTAAACATGTGATAGCCCAAGCCCGCCTCTTGATCCTCTGTGCCAACATCAAGCACCTCTGCACTGTGTGAGGAGGGGGAAACATCTACCCCGCCACTACCAGAGGCCAGCCGTGGCAGGAAAGCCTCCCCCAGGCTGCTCCTCCTGAGGCCATTGCAGAGCATCCCCATCCTCTGGAAGGCAGGTATCCATCTCTTGCAGAGGGTCTGTGTGGCAGTAGTGCAGGACAGGCAGAGATAAGACCTGCCAACGGCAGGTAGCACTGAAACAGTTAAAGATATTTACAGGAGATTTGGTCTTAAAACCTGGCAGAGCCCTTGAGAACGGCCCATTCCCAAAGCCGAATAAAACTCTGGTCGTGCTGCTGAGTTTCTCCCAGCTAACCGCAGCCAGCCCCTCTGGGTTCATCCCCGCTACTGATAGCCTGTTGTAAGGTACAGCTAAGTATGCATTTGTTTTCCAGAGATGCAGCCTGATTAGGGCACACGGGCAAGTCCGCGTGACACCGGTACTAGTGCAGATGGCTTTCTACCTCGTCACAGATAAATCTTTGGAAAGAGTGTCCAGGCCAGCAAGAGAAAACAAAGACATGGACTGAGATATAAGTGCTACAGGCCAAGTACAGCCAATCTTTCACGGTCACCTTTATGTACAGGTCCTTGTGTAGCTCTTCAGATTTTCCCCTGCCAATTTTTCAGATCACTCCTCTTCCCTTTCTGCCTGCAGCAGCGAAGCCAACAGCCAGATCCTAGGGAGTTAAGGTGGAGCAGAGCCCACACTCCTTGGCTGAGCCAAGCCAAGCCACCTCTGCCTTAGTCAAATAGGACTAGATTCTTCAGCATCTCTGACTTGGTTGCCACAGGAGGCACAAGCATTGCTAACACGAATGAACCTCTGAGCCATCCTCTCCTCCCATTGCTCTGCCTCCTCTTGCCTTGTGCTCTATACCTTCTGCTCCCTGTTCTCAGGGCTGCTCTGAGCAGCTCCTGTCACACAGTCCTCCTCCTCCACTGCCATCCTAGCTCTTATCTGGGATCCTTTCCACTGAGTCACTGGGAGTTCAGAGAAAGCAGGCAGGGGAAGAGCAGCTGCACTCCCTTCACGTGGGCACAGACATCCCAGCTGCAGCAGTACCAGTTAACCAAAGCCTCGATTGTCCCACTGACTCACTACAGCTGCTCCAACGCCTGCCAGCCAAGCAGACTCCTAAAGCAGCAGGAGCAGAACGAGGTGGTCGGAGAGACTGAGACGGGATGAGACTGTCCCAAAGGCAGGGCCTTCCCAAATCTAGTATGCATACAAGCAATCAATATTAGCGCCAATGAGCAAACCCTAGAAGACCTGGTATTAACCTATTTCTTTATTGACATGCAGCTTCGGGCTTCTTTTTTGGAAAGAGAGGAGTCTAGGAGTAAGACAGACCGTATCAACCTGCTGCAACCACGGCAGGATTTTTCATGCTGGCTGGCAGCTGGCATTGTAACTCCCAAAGAGCAGAAAAGGTTGGTTAGTAGTGGCTACAGGCAGCTGCAGGGAGAGGGAGCCAGGAAAGACAATGCTGTGGAGGTCTTCTGGGAAAACTGCTTGGTAAACAGTGCTATTTGCAGTACCTCAAATGATCCATCAAACAGAAAAGCCTGAAAGAGGCAAGAAAGGAGGGAGGCTAGCGGGGAGAGAAGTTAGCGCCAGATTGGTGCCACCCTCAGGAGAAAAGAGCCCCCAGTTCAGCAGGAGGGAACCTCTGGATTTACAAAAATACAATACCCAGAGAGAAAAAGACAGTCCACGCTTCCAACTGCAAATACCACACAACTCAGTGCAGGACTCAGGCTAGGGTGCTTCCGCTTGTTACCTACCTGCCTGATGTGTTCCTTCTCTGCAGCTTGTGAATCCGTCGCAGACGCAGTGTTCAACGCTGTCTGGACCCTGGGCTGCCGGCCCTTCATGAACAGCCAAAGGAGCGCCTGCATTTGCAACGAGGAAGAACGAGATGAATTGTGAGGAAAAGCAGATGCCCGGCCTCCACGAGCTTGCTGCCAAGCGTCGTCCCTTCTCTGATACAGCACTTCAGCGCAGCGATTTCTGTCAGCCCTCTGGCCTAGCGCAGGATGGAGGGACCTGGGCCAAGCAACACACATCAACTACAGCTTTTGGACAGAGGGCAGCGAGAGGGGAGACAGCCTGTGGATATAGGGCAGTGATGCTCAGATGCAGTTCAACAGTCCTACCCCTTTCCAAGTCCATCAGCCTGAATGATCCAATGCCAATTTTCTCTACAGACTGATCAGGACAGGCAAGCAGGATGCAGTGCACAGTACACAAGGGGCTCTACTTGTTTGTTTGCCTTCGACACACATGTATTAACTCCCCCTGCCCTTTAACTCTCTAATTTGCAGTGCAAGGCATTAGGTTTCTGCAACCCCTGAAAATCCCAGTCCATGGACATGCTATTTATGTTTTTCCACCACTGGTGACAGACCGAAGAAGAGGGGTAATTTGCTTTCAGTATGTTGGCTCACACCCATCCCTGACATTTTCTATCCTATCATTACACACCCTGACAACCCTGCTTTTTAAAATACTTGGTGGATCCTAAAAACAATTTAAAAATCCAGGGATTTGGTAAGCCTGAGAAAGACTTCAAGTATTTGTGATACAGGCACAATTCATATTTGGGCAGAAGGGGACCAAAGCCCATTGCATCTGAGATGTGAAATCACAGCACTGTCCCACAGTCTCAGGAGAGGAAGCTGCTTTTCTTCTGCAGTGCCATCCAGATCTATTTAATTATCTTTCTCCTATATCATCTAACAAAGCTTTTCCCTTAGGATCCCTTTTTACACAAAATGGCTGAGTATCCACCTCCATCTTTTGCATGAGGGAAACAGGAGACTCACAGTTGCCTTGGATGAGATATCCAAAATCCTGCCTTACCTGGGCTCACACACTACCTCCGTGGGACAGAGACGCTGCCACCTGAGGTGCCATCAGCAGCCTCAGACAGCATTCTTTCTAAAACGTGGTTAATACTTCCATCTGCTATTGGGAGCTTTTATTGTGTGCAAAATTAGAATTTGAAGTAGTACATGGAATTTCATCTACATATAACATTTGCAGACAGCTTTCATCTGTGTTTCTCGTTGAAAGGAAGTTGCTACTGGGTGCACGTGCCACGCCACATAAATACTTCAGCATCTTTTGCAAACATATTTATGGTTATGTTCTTCCATCTGCCACAGAAAAGTTAAGGCTACAGAAGGGTGATTTAACAAGAATGGAAAGAGTCTGTCTTAGTTAATTTTCTTCTCGTTTGTGTTTAAAAGCATGCATGGAGCTAAAAATTATTTAAGCCCTGTATTCCTGTTCTTGCCAGTCATCTTTGCTTTACAATGAACAGCAATGAGACATTCATCTGGCCCCAGATAGACTGAAACAACAAGAACCAACTGGTATTAAGACCAGGAAAACAGAAGTGACTGCATGATGGGTACTGGGATGTTTTCCATCAAGGAGGACCTTAATTTACACTGATCAGATGCAATGACGTCCTTTCCTAGCTGTCCTAATGCCACTGGAGAGTGAATACCACATTGCCAAAGTTCATCGCAGTGTGTGTCTATCAGAGCATGAGGCTGGACAGATAATCTGATTATCCATCTAAGAAACACATATATTTGGCTAGGGAGAGGAAGGAAACGTTTTTCATTCCAGACACTTCCCAAACTTTGTATTTCATTGGTGAAATGGTGCCTGTCGCCAGTTTTAAATGGGAACGTACTCTTACGATTAAAAGACACAATTTAAAAAAAAAAAAATCTATCTTGTCTACGCTCGATAGCTGACTGGCTGGCAAGTGTCTTAAAGCATTTTATAGTTCAAGTGATATCAGATTAAAGTCAGGCCAAGTAACTGATGACAGATGATGATATACACTGGAGAAATTGAAAGGTTCTGAACAAAATCTCTCTCTGCACGCACTGACACTTTGGAGACACTACTAATATAAATCATAAATTTTTCATGCTTTCAGACCACCATTCATCTCCAAACACTACAGACAGCTGCACACAGGGCAGCTACTGAATAAATGGATTTTTCACTACAAAGTTAAGCTGTGGTAATCTGAAAAACCCCATGAGCAGCTCTACAAGCAAACTTCTGAACCTTCAAGTGATGGCAGTGACTCAAAAAAACCACCAGATAATCCTGCATAGGAGAAAACCAGTGCACAAACTAGAGTAAAACTTCCGCACCTGAACTAAAAACCACTTCCCCTCCACGCCAATCCTGCTACTCAGTGGCGTACAGCCACTGAAGCAGCTCATCACGGGACAACACACAAACCTGGGGTCATCTTCACTTCCACCCTGCTCTGAACATGAAGACGACACTGTGGTCACCCGACGGCTTCCTGTGGCTTTGTGTATTGGCAGGATTCTTTGCAACTCTTGCTGATGTTCAACCCATTCCGCCAGCATGCCTTCTCCTAGCAATGGTTCCTCAAACAGCAATCTTTGTGTTTCCGCTGAGGACATAAAGGCAGGGACTAGGGCAGCAGGTAATAGGTGTTTACTCCTGGACATCCAAGGTTCAGACTTTCACTTTACATCCTAAGAGAGAACGAGGTGGCACCAGCTACACCACCAACTGCACATGTTGGGCAGCACTGATGCAGCTCGGACTTTGAACTATGGCTGGCAGTGCTGGTTGGACCCTCTGGAGCACTGGTCGAGCACCTTCTTGCACACACACTGCCTGCTTGTGCATTGCATTTTGCTCCCACTCTGTGCCATGGCAGATTAAATCAAACAGACAAACAAATCCCTTGGCTCTCAGATGAGTTTGGCCTTTCATATTGATTTTGATTTCATATCCAGGCTGTAATGCTGACAAAGACAACAGATGGAAGCAAGAGGTAAACTGGGGAGAGCTAAAAGACTTTGAAAAATGGTTTTGTTTGTGCCTAGGAGGCAGCCCCTCCACACCAGAGGAGGAATGGCCACAGGGCAGTGGCAGACAGTAGACCTGCTATCCCGCTTGCAGAGCAAAGTAAACACCTTCCCAGGCTGCTCCATTCACATGGCCAGTGTTTCCTCCTCATTACTCTTATGGATTATTTACCTAAAAGGCTTCAGAGCAGAAAGGCTGCTTCGTATGAGTTTGTCAGGAAGAACCAAGTAACATGCACAATAACTGAAATAAGCCAGGAAATGAATCTCTCCCTCCACCACTCCTCCACATCCCTTTCACACGAACAAATAACACCAGTTGCCTCTCCAGAAGGCACTAGCTAATTAATTTCATTTCCCAACTCTTGTTTTATCAAAACAAGTATATTTAGCAGGGGCTGCCCGAACAAAGAAGTGACAGCGGGGAAATTGCCCGTGTAGTCCTAATGCAGACGTGAATCAGCAGAAGCAGGTGACGTGTGGCAATACAAGAAGGAGGCTTTTTCATTTCTTTTTCTTTCACATATGGTTAGATAACACATGAGAAGTGTATTTCCACTTATACCTACTTATCATCATAGAAACATTTTCATTTATTCCAACATACACACCCAGACACACATATTCCCAAATTGGAAAAGCAGTCATGAAGCCATTTAGAAAAACCATGACACTCCCAGCCCATCAAATGCCCACTCCTCACTGGAATCTCAGTCACCAGAAGAAATAAATCTGTGAAATGGAATATTGCTGAGGTGATTTGTGACTCCCTTCTAAATGGGCCCTTCAAGCAGACTCCCCATCCATTTGAGAGCAGTAACAAATTTTGGCCTTGGCAGCAATTTGGCTGCTTTTAACCGAAGTAGAAAATGGGTAATGCAGACCGGGGGGGGCTTCCAGCACACCTCCAAACACACAAGATGGAGCCACACACTGCGAAACTTATTGCAGAAAATGTTATGAACACACTGGGGTGCCACAGCCAGCAGTGGAGATGGATCCTTCCTCTCTCACCCTCCAGCCCTGCCTCTCCTGCTTTGTCCTCTGCTGCTCACTGCACCTCCTTCCTTTCATCCCACATGTCCAATCCTTCACCACACAGTGCTCCTGCTCCCGAATGAAGCCCAGAGGAGCCCAAGCTGATCATCCGTTATATTTTCTTTGGAAAGAGTTTGACGGCCCAAAGGGATTCCTGACAAGCGCGATGCTGTGACCATCACTGGTAATTGCGTGCCTAGCCAGCTCTCACCCGCCAGGAGACTGCGAATGCACACAGTCACTCAAACAAGGCTGCCACATCTCCCATCACCAGGCTACTGGGGACAACCCTGTCCCAAGAACTTACAGATTACATTTTACAAGTTACGTATTTTTTTGTACACATTACAAATGATTGCTATTAATACTTAACGCGCATTCCTCTAATCCTTTCATCAGAGCCACAGCCTCTCTAGACCAGGGTCATGAATTTCAACTTTCAAACAAAGACTTGGTAGCAGCACGTTTTGGAAGGGGGGTGGTGTTTGTAGATGTTTAATGGTCTTTTTCTTACAATCAAGGTGCTATAGCACTTAGGAAAGACACCACATTTCTGGTGGGGGAGAAGAGGAAGAAAAATAATGATACACTAAATACAAGAGGAAATACTGTTAAACTGCATGCAATTATCAAAAAGACACTAAAAAAAATCAAGTTTTATTAAATACCTTTTACTATTTAAAAATAAAATTTAAACATGCCTGTGATAGATCTGAGCTTTAGCTGCCTGTAATGACAACTGTTTCTTAGCTCCAAGGAACTTACGCATTACGAGATATATATTTTTATATATGTTTTTATTAACAGTCATCCAATATCTCAGCACATCCGAAAGCTTCAGCATCATTCACAGAACTGCATAGCAAACACGTTCAGCTACAATACTATTTGTGTTGTCTGATGAAAGAAGGGCTTGAATAACATTTGTTTAGTCAGGAACAAACAGTCCTGTGGAGCCTGCAGGCAGATGTAGCGAAAGAAAGTCGGGTAACGCTTCAGGCCTGCAAAGCAATAGGGTCCCTTCAACCAAAGCATTGTTGGGAAGAAACACAGGTAAAAACCAAACTGTTCTGCAGTCCAGGTTGCACTCAGAGGGCTGCCTTATGTGCCCAAAGTACTTCACGAATAACCATCATGCAGTTAGGGAAACAAGTCCTGACGTTCAAGTGAGGATTCACCAAATACCTCTTGTTTCTTGAACAACCGTGAAAGGCCTTGATAAGGAAGGTTGGTCTCAGGCAGAGATGCTGTTCCAGTGGGTGGGTGTTAGTCGTCGAAGTCAATTCTGATGGGGCCACCTGTCAGGATGTGGTTTGCCACGTGACCAGATTCCTCCTCCTCCTCCTCTGTCGCAGCCGACCTGCGCATCCGTCTCCGGCAGCCCTGGGCGCAGCGAGAGCTCTCGTCCAGCGCCCCACACACGAGGATGCGGCAGTGCAAGAACACCTCCTGGAGGGTGGCGAGACAGCAGGCCAAGTCAACGCACAGCTCTGGGAATCAGACTGGCAGTGCTACCAGCTCTCGGAGAGCACGAGCAACACGACACCCGCAGTACAGCCATTTCTCTCCCTGCATCGACAAGGTCCTTATCCACCATTGCCATCCACAGTCAAATTGGCTGCTCCATCTGTTTTCTTATTTGCCCAGGAAAGGGCATGTTTTACAGAGTGCCCGGCTGAGATCTCAGAGTATGGTGTCTGTTAGCCAAGGGCAAGACAGGGAGTATGAAGGCGTGAAATGATCCTCCAGAGGAAGGGAGGAAAATGCCAGGAATAAGCTTGGCAGAGCTCACGTGGACTGGTAGGAGCTGCATGGTAGGAAGCAGGCCAAGAACTCATGAATCCTCACAAGGAGATGGACTGATAGAAATGTGGAAGAGAATCTGACATAAGCTGAGAAAACATAAATCTAGGAGACCAAGGGGCAAAGGAGGAAAACGCAGGTTGATGAGTGGCTAAGACACGTAGTTGAGGGGAGAAGGAGAACACAAAGGGCAGGGAGACAGCTGCCTTTCCTTTCTGCACAGTAAAGGCAGACAGTGACAGAATTGCTGCTCCCTGCCCTCTAAATGACAAGGAGAGTAAGCAAGATTCCTGCAAGCAGCAATTAGGTAGGCAAATATTTGTGAAAGTTTGGTCAATGGTGAGGTTTGAAGCAAAATCCATTGCACAGGCCAGGAGGATGCAGGTTGGAGGCATCAGTGGCAACCAGATGGCCAAGTGAAATTTCTGAATTTTGAAAGGTCTCATCTGTTTTAAGCCTACTGAGGCTCTCCAGGAGCTGGAGAGGGAGCTTTATGCCTTTTGGAGTGAGCAGCATTGGCTGAGCATAACAACAGTGACTGAAAGACACGATTTTCTTCTAGCAGAGAAAAGGAAAGCTATTTGTTTTAGGAAAATGGCGTTCAGCTGTCCTCCCGCTACAAAGCTTCTGCCCCAGACTGCCACCAGCCCGGACGGCCTGGCTTCATATTGAATTAAAGAGTTTGGTGGCCTTGTATCTGGAAAGCTGGCATCTGTACTCACAAGAGCTAGAGAAGATATAAGGTTGAAGAGATTCAAAACTGTAGACTATGTTGTTTTAAAGACAGGACACTGCGCAACGTGCCTAACTCCCCGGGTTTCTGTTTGGTGACTGGGAACACTTTTCTCGCCCAGCATACAAGGGTCCACTAAGACTACCCTGGACAACTTTAACCTGCTATAGCACTGATGTTCCACAACTGTCCCTCATAATTTATTTAATTTTAGTTGTTTTCATCACTCTCTCCTAAAGTACCTGTGTCAGGCTCCTGAAAGACACAACTGCTGGCATAGGCAACAGCAGCATCTGCCTTGGGCCAGCCATTCCTCCCTTTTGCACGCTAATACAGCCAACTCTGTGCTGAGACTCTTCAGTCAGATCAGGGCCGATAAAATATCTAAGAGGTGGGTTTTGAGCTTACCTTGTTGTCTTTGCCCACAAACTTGAACACAGGAACCTGGAAATGCTTGGCAAGATGATCCTTTGACGTGTACTGTTTCACCGAATCATCAGAAACACAGCTGAGGGAAGCAGAGGGATAGGCTTTAATGGGTTTCCCAGAAATGGAAAAAGAAAGAGAAAAAACATCCCAGCCTATTTAACCAAAGAAGGGAAAGGAGGGCTTGGCTGTCTCAAGCTAAGCTACCATCCATGTTACTTCCTTTTCAGCCACAGGAGAAAATTCAGGAATGATGGGGAAAAACAGCAGCGCTGATAATAGCATCTCCAGACAACGAACAGCTCAGCAGCAGAGAGTTGGCAGGACATGGTCCAGTCCCATCAGCAGAGGGACTGCCAGAGAGCTGCAGGCAAGTTTGTCCTCATTTCACCTTCCTGTGCAAGTCTGCAGTGATCAACAGAACTGTTATACAGTATATAATGTATTATGCACTTTCTGTATATGCATATATATGCACATAAATCACACTTAAAATGAATAAGCTGTTACCCAAGTTACTAAAATATCACAGATGATATTTAAAAAAATCAAGATCTGCTTTGCTTTACTTCATTTAGTTTTCTTCCTGCTGGACTTGATTGGACAGCTCAAATTCACTACAGCTAAAATTCATAATTTCATTTTCTCCATCACAAGCACCACACAGTCATGTGAGAGGTCACAGAACTGCAAGAAAATAAACTACTTTTTTTATAAAAGTTACATTTCAGGTGCAGTCTATTATAAACTATTACAGCCTATTTACTGTTTGACAGACAAACAGCAAGAGAAAAAGTTATGGTGAGTTGATATTTAGTGCTGCCTGTTGCAAAGCCTTGGGCATTTTGAGAGGCCCAGATGCTGCTTTTATACTGCATTCCAATGCAGCCTGTCCTTTACAGCAAGTTAATTCCAGAAATGTGGACTTTGCAAGACATTTATAAAAAAAAAAAAAAGGTGGTGGAAGAGACGAGAGGTAACGGTGTGACAGCTGAAAGTCCTACTCTTGCAGCAACCTTTAGTTTCCATCTTTACACCAAAAATACATAAGGCATTGTCAGAAATGCTGACCTTTGACATGTTCAATTATCAAACAGCAGCAAACCCCACATCTATATGTAGCTCTGCTTTCGCTAGAACACTTATTTGGAAATCTCTATGCTGTTTGGCTGACTCGGCTCCGTGGGCGGCAGCCTACTGCAACCCCTCTCAGAATTGCCCTTCTGCTACATGCAGTAGAGCAGTGTATGTTCATGGGAGCACTAAGCATTGGTCTAATCCTAGCATTATTTTCACCATCATATATTTCTGTAGCTTTTCTCAGCTGGTGGAGGTCATGGTCTGAAGGGATATTCCTGTCTGCAGCACTTGTCTAGTTAACTTGCCTGGGAGGCAAACATAAAAAGTCATCCAAGGGGAGCTAATAAATTAACACTGTACATCCAGAAAAATTGACATAGATTCCTCCCCCTTGAGGCCAAACACTAGATGTTACTAAGTTAGGATAAAATCGCTTTTAAAAGTAGCATTCCTGAAGGCATCTGATCGTAAAGAATGACACTGAAAGACTTTTCCTAGGTGACTGGCCAAGCTTTGGGGCCATAAAGTCAACTCATAGGCATGTCCTCATTTGTGAGCGTATAAACTGTGACGCTTCTTGGACGCTGATCTCCACACTGGTGGCAAGAAACCTACTGGTTTGGGGCTAGGGAGAGGGAAAATGGAAAAACAACAAGGAGGAACCAAGGATACATGGGAGCCCCTAGCATGCCCCTAAGTACACCATACCGGGGGTTCCAACAAATGCATTGTGGCATGACAAAAAGAGCTCAGAAACCTCCCGAGTCACAGGGTCAAGCCCTTTTGCATTGTGCGTGGGGCCATACCTTGTTCCACCCTCCTAGGAAACCCCCAGATCCTGCTTCCCACCTTGGAGAGGTGAGAAGGGGCAGGGAACACAGGTGTGAAAGGAAAATGAGTGACCCTAGTCAAGATATGGAGAAAATTACTCTTTCCTGTGCATAATGTGCTCAAGCTAGGGGAGCAGAGAGCAGCTCTGCCGTGAGAGCTGTGTTCTGACCCTCTTATTGGGGGGTTGCAAGGTAGAAAGGAGGTCTTGGAGAATAAAATAACCACCTCAGCCTACGAACGAGGGCCAGCCTGAGGCATAACAAGATGAGCCTTGCAGCAGAACTACCTTAACCACATCACACTCAGATAAATTGCAGCTCCTGAACACAGCAGATTTCAACGGATTGCCCTCAGTGACATGACCTTGCTCCTGATGCCCCAGAGAGCTGCAATGTTTATCGCCCATGCAATTTATTTTTGTCCTGAGAAAGAGGAAGAACAAGATCAGAAGTGGGAGAGCTGCTCTGGGCTAGCGGCAGTATAGGGTATTACAGAGACTGTGGGGAGGGATCTGGGAAAATCCTGATTTCCAGCATGGTCACATCAGCGTAGGGAGAGGGCTGAGGCGTCCCACGGAAGGTAGCTCCCACCTCTCTCCAACTGGCGATGGCAGGGAATTAGCAGGGAAGAAAGCAGGAGAGAGAATTTTTTCATCCCTCAGTCTAAGGTATGTCCCCTCAAATTTAAACAGCGTTTCCCTCTGGAAGCTGCAGTTAACTCCTGCAGGTCTGATCCTACATCATCAAACTGATTTAAAAATCCCATCTTGATTGCTTTGGGCTTTTGGGCCTGGGTTGATGGAAGGAAACTAGGTTATTACAGAACTGTTTGGAGCAGGGACAAATCAGCAATGTATTCAGCTAATTTTACTTTAATCACTGTGAGGACACTGAGATACAAAGAACTCCAGTTAGCTCAATAGCACATCATTAGCCTTTGGTCTAAGTGAGCGGTCCAATTTAAACACAGCGCAGCACACGGGGGCTGGCATGTCTGGGGATGCTGGGGCCTACAGTGCCGGCTGGAGAGCCGAGCAGGCGGGATGAGGCTCCAGCCAGCTAGCTCCAGCCCACTTTTCCCTTCGGTGAAGTTTTAATGCCCTCTGCAGGATAACATTACCAAAGGGGCTGCTGGTGCCATAAATCCTCCAACTAGTGCTGTGGTGAATTCAAGAGGTGACATTTTCTGCCTTCTACCTTCTCTATTCAGCTAAGGTTTTGGACACTGTTTTGAATCCCTTCATTTTCACTCATGGTGGGAAACGAATGAATGTTTGGAGCCTTGACTTTGTGAAGCGTTCATAGGAACAGCCAAACCAGGGAGTCGATAAATCAATCCTTCCATTACAAGTCTGCTTATAAAGCCCAGGAACACCAGGCACAGAAGAACTGCAGCCTAGGACAGAGGGAGAGCAAGCTAATGCTGAAACCTTTGTCAGAAGGAAATGAAAACAGTATTTTTGCGTACTGTACTCTGCAGGGCCCTTTTGCTACAAGACAATCACATAGGACTCGTCATCACCAGCTGCAACAGTAGATGATTTAGACTGGCAGATGACGAAAAATGATTGTTGTCCTCATTAGATGGTTTGGCAGACGGAACACAGGACCTATGTGAGCACAGTCCCTTGACTGCTGGGCTATGACACTTGGGTATGTCTTAGATATTACTTTGGCTGGACTTTCCTCCTTAGAGGAGAGCAGACTGGTTCCCAGCAGTGACATTTCCACAGCATTGTCTGGCTAAGCTGCCAGGCACTGCTGGATGCAAACACTCCACAGCAATGTTGCACTATGGCACTGTCATATTAGCTCCCAAACAAGTGTCTGAAAACAGGGGTCATCTTAAGAGCCACAGCAGAGCCCACAGCAAAGCTACCCAAACCTCTGACACAAAACCTGTTACAGTGAACCCACAGATCCACCCTGAGTTTTTTACTAGCATATCCTGGAAAGATCACTAAACCCAAATGCCTCAGAAAATTACAGCTGAACTGAGGGACCTTAAGCTTACTGCATTGACAGGCATTACAGAGAGAGCAAAGCAAGGGGAGCTCCTGGAGCTCCAAGCAGGACCAGCCATGGAGCCTTCTGGCTTATGCTGTAATAAGGCTGTTATGGGAAAATTAAGAAACTTGCTCCAGTTGCTGCGGCGGCTGCATGGCAGTGGCACACAGCCATCTGGGCGTTGTGCCGATTGGTTTGGCACTCTGCAGGCTGGCAGAGAGAGGACATCAGGAAGGATATCTTTTCTACTGGAGCCAACTCAATTATCCACAATGCTAGTTACAGGGAAATATGTCCTGTAAAGGCTGCACTTGGAGTAACCTCTTTCACTGCCTCCCACTGTTTCTCCCAATCACTTTTGATGGGACAAGTGGTTTCAGCCTGATGGCCTGGCTACTGGTAACTGCTAGGAACACAGCAGATAGGCTGCTGTGGAGAAGCGATAGAGTTCCCTGCATCACACAGGCAATGCAGCTTAGCCCCACTGCCAATTCCCACCTAATACACAGCAATGGAGCAAACAGTGAACTCACCCATCTTGAATCAGGTAGTACTTCAGGATCTCATCGATTTTTGAGGTGGGAGTGGCAAAGCAGCTCTCTACCAGTGTCTCTAGTCCATTGACATGTACCAAGGGTTCAATCCCAAAGTACAGAGAGTCCCGAAGCTTGAGGGTGGGAAGAGCACCCCTGTAGGGTTCATCAAAGTCTTTATCTTTGAAGATCTCAAGAGTGAAGGGAAAGATGCCCTGATTGCGGCTCATGATTTCCAAAGGCGAGTTCTTGAGGTTGGGCACATAACCTTCGGAGATGGTGTAGCGGCGTGGGAACTCACAGGTCACTGGGATCAGCAGCTTGCTGGTGCGGACAATGATGTCCCCATTGCTTCCTGGAGTCTGCTTTGGCAAGCCAGTCACCAGATTGGTGGCAATGATTTTATCATTTATTACCTGCAGCAAAGAAAGGAGTTTAAGGGAAAGGGAAGATCATCGAGAAAGACCTCTCTGAGTTCAGACTAGCAGGCAAGTTTACCTTGTTCAGGAAACTCTGACATAAACTAGCCACTGAAAGTACAGCTTGTGAATTTATACGCTGCAACCAAAATGATGTTCATCCTTACCTATGACCTAAGTGTCTCTACCAGTTTGCTGTCAAGTTCGACGCACTGTACTCCTGTATGAAGCAGAGAAATGTACTTCCAATTGCTACCCATCTGCTAAGATGAGCTCTCTGGTTCCTGACCAGTTGCCAGGATAACCTTTGAAACGTTATCGGGGGACTAGATTCCATCTCAACAAGACGATGAAGAGTGACACCACTTGCACTTTCTGCACCAGAATGATGGCAAAGCTGCCTCTGTGAAGCGCTGGGTGAGCAGAAAGCAGTACCCATGCTGACAGACGCACGTCCCTGGAGAGGAGATGGAACAAGCTCTCCTATTTTGGGATGCCACCCCAGGTCTAGTCCGAGGCCGGCAGCATGGCAAGCTGCTCTGATGGTACAGCTAAATCAACATTTTTCCCCAAGTAAGCCATAGCCAAGTCCCCACATCTGAGAGATCCCTAGAAACAGGACAGCAACAGGTATACATACATCTACAACAGTGCCGCAGGACTTCAAGGAGAAATGGATGTTGACATGTGTGCCATTGGATACTCCTTTGCAGGAAGTGTTGATGAGGGAAAGGTCCAGGCCTCCAACCAGGTCCTTTGGGATGCTCACCTCAACAGAGCTGGACTTGCACAGCACTGGAACTACAAGAAAAGTCCCCAGAATAACAGTGTGCACTACAAAACTATCAGGGAGTATCAATATCAGGGGAGGTGGGGAAGGGCTATACCAATTACTATTGGGGGAAAGAAAGGGCAGTTATATGCTACATTTATGATACTATCTAACCATAGTAATCTAACTACCTATCTGACATTCCTATCTACACAACACAAACCTCCCGAGCTACCACTGCCCCAAATTCTCCTGGCACAGTAACACCACAAAAGACAATGAAGATGACTGCTATACTTGCAGCAGAAAGTTAGCTATGCAGCATTTCCAGCTATACTTAATACTCAGCACAGGTTTGATGGATATCTGTTGCACTCTATGTCCTGGGAAGAGCATTTTCCAGATATGGATCTCAAATTCACAACACCCCAGGCAAAGCCATTTTATAAGACCCTTTATCAGGTTTTACATCAAACCCACAACGTGTCAAAACAAGGCAGAGTAATTCCATATAGATGCCAAGCTAAAATGGAAGCACCTCAAAACACCATAATAATATTTTTACAGGCAGTAAAACCAGCTCTGACAAACTAAACCCAACTAGCTCACTTACTCTGCCTCCTTCCAACCTTTGAATTTTAATACAGATCTCCATGTGAATTTTTTTTAATTAAAATTCCATTACATAAGAAGTCGAGAAAACAGAGATTGGACAAAGTGAAAAAGGAAAAAAGAGGGAATAATCGTCAATAAAAAAAAGTAATTACTATAACTATTCCTTGGACGTATACATACCTATTCAGTTAGATACAGGACAAGTGTACTGGTGCATATGTTCTGGTCTCCTCTCAGCCAGAAAAACAACCCCCCTTCAGAATTTCCATTTATCATATTTTAAAATCATATGACAAAACTTTTTGCAAATACACTAGTTCCCCAAGCTTTTTCCTAAAATTAATTACAGTCCCAATCCGTGACCTTCATATGACCTGCCTTACCTTAGTTTCAATCAACTGAATTATTTAATCCAGGATACTGGATCTTGGATACAAGGCACACTGCTAAAACATGTATTTTACTCCCCCTTAAAAATTCTCATGTCCCAACTAAGGTATTTGTAACAGCTACTGTGTACCTGCAGCGAGTATTTTATATTAAAAGTTCATCTTTTCAAGGTGATATGCTAAAATGTATGCGGTGTGCCCAAAAGCAATGTGCTCTCATAATGACACTGCTGGGTTAGAACAGAAAATTGAAGAACTAAGAATTACCTCAACTTTTCCTCCATCCACAGTAGAAGGCAAGCAGGAATAACCAAGCATGTCAAATGGCAAAGCTCACAAGGAGACAATGGGACTTTGAGAACACAGTGCAATGCAGAGATGAATATCCTCTGGAGAACTGATGGGCTCAATTTGGATTTAAAGCTTGACTGTTCTAGCAACTCCTTGATGAATAAGAAAATGTAATGCTTTTATAAAGGTGTAATTCAGGGCAAGGGAATTTGGATCCCAACTGCAATTCTTCAAAGTTCAGGACCAATTTCGTTCAGGCCCTCTCTGTTTCTAAATGTCTCTGATTGGCACAAAGAGGAAGAAAGAGAAGATATGTATTGAACCTCTGCTCTGGCATTGCAGGAGTTGTCTGTTTGCACTCCACCAAGTGGGCACAGATACAAGTGAATGAAACCTGTGAGCAGATCCACTTTTGATTCAAGCCAACTCATCGCTATTTGGGAAAACACTCTGGGAAACTCCTTATACTAACCATCTCAGAGTAACCGGTAATGCAACTCAAGCCACCTAGAAGAGGTACACAGAAGAGTAATCAGTACTGAGAACAGTGTTTCATTTCTACCAATTTCACAGCGATGTTGCAAGCAGAGAGACTGCGCACATCAGCGTGATTCAGCTCTGAGCAGGCCTGACTCCCCCAGGACAGACTGCCAGCAACAGCATTGTAGGGGGAGCTGAAAGGGAGCTGGCAAGGTAGCCGTGACTATATGCAGACATGTTCTTCCAGGGCAAGTGAGGAGGTCCCGACTGCCAGGACTGAGATGCCCAGCAGAAATGAGTTATCCTGGGTGCCAAGGAATCTTCTTTTATTCACGTCGTCTTGCATCTGTTCAGAGAGCTGCACTCTCCTGACTTGCTGTCAGCATCCGTCTCTTGCATCCTTGCCCTGGGCTCACCCCAGCCTGTGAGGCTTCCAAAAGCCTCACCCAGTCTTTGCCAGTCAAACGTTTCAGTTCTTCACCCTCATACACCACAGAGCACCTGTAAGTACTGGGAAAGCCTCCTCATTAGTGCTTTAAATTCTGCTTTGCACCAATGCCTGCAAGTACCCTGACCCTGGTAGAAAGCTTCTGTGTCAAGTCCAACACTCGCTTTGCTATCTGCCGTTGTTGGCACCATGTTCCTTGTCCAGCCTGTGGCTCCTTCCTTGGCCTTTCAAAGCACAGCTGCTTGGAGCAGGGGTTATCTTTTCCACAGACTACTCAGTAGAACAGGCTCTCTGTTGCTGGGGAGCCCTGAACTACTGCTACAAACACAGATAAAACTACACCATTGTACCCTGCTTAGCTGCACACAAGGCTTGAGCACAGGAAAGGGGAGAAAAGCATTTCACCATCACACTTCAGAAAGAGGTGGGGTACTAGGGTGGTCTGCAAAATTCCAAGCATTTCGTTGGCTGGTATCTTTGTGGGGAAATTGTAGCCAAGACTGTGATTTCTGTGGGAGATTATTAATGTTTGTTCTGAATGTAGAGACAGTGCAGGGGAGGGTTGATAGGCTGCAGATCCAATTGCTTCAGGCAACTGTGCCGGCCCTGCACTGTTAATTGTACCACTATAAACCTGATTAGATGCCATAAAAAAATTGTGTGGTACAGTTCCAGATATATTCTGTCATATCTGCTCAAAATTGCAGACCACTGCGTGGGGACATAAATTCATGAAATGTGAAAGAACAAGCCATCTTCCTTTATGAGATGCTGTAACCTGAGCCCCAGCTTGGCACCCAGCAGTGCTGCTGCTCTCATTAGCAGCCTCAGAAGGAAAAATACTGGCTGGGAAATGCATGGCCTTCTAACCCTGCTGAGGTTGCCTCAGGGAGCCAGAACTGAAGAACATTGATTGATGGATACAGGCCAGAAGAGAGCAGACCTTCAATCAGTAAGTATAGTCACAGCTCCTGGAAATCCCCATCTCCTCCTCCCCACCTGGCTCTGCTGGAGCAGTAAGCACTACTGAATCCTGAGTGTGCAGCGCTCATCCCTGAAAACAGTGCCCTGCACTTCTAAAAAGCATAAAAAGCAGAAATTTCAGCAAGCAGAAAAATTCCAGCTTCCTCTCCGAGGCATACCTGCCCTGTTGGCCGCCATGAAGTCTGGGTCTGTTGCTCTAACAACACTGGGCACTGTCTGGGCACTTTGTAACTTATCAGACTACGGGAGATTCTGAGCACAACAGGTAACACCAGCTCATTGGTATTATCTAAAGCCCAAGTGAATTAGCTCATGACAGACTCCCTTTTATTGCACTTTAGAACCTGCCCTGGCTATGGCCTGAGTCCAACCCATTAGCAAATTCCCCTGGAACTGTCTGAAAGCAACCACACCGGTTCTTCATGGGCCCACTGAGGCAGAACACAAGCCGGGAACTATGAGGTCTGTCTCTACCAGGGCAGTACTGTGCCTTCTCCAGCTTTGTGCTGAGCCTGACAGGTCTGAGAAGTGGCCAGGCAAGTCAGATGAGGCCCACCAGAGAGCATGACCTCTGCCTTTCACATGCCCACATAGCTCTCCTCAACACGCAGTTTTGACTGAACGTCCCTTCAGCACCAGATCACAGTAGACATCATCTCTGTAAGACACAGGCTGCACGATGCTTTCAGCACCTCAGGGGCTCAGCTAGCTGTGGGATTATGAGACCCAGAGGAATCTTGGTTGCAAAACCTGGATTGTAGGAAGCCATTGCACGAAGAGCTACAGACCCTCTGCTTAACTCTCAGTGCCCTCAGGAACTTCTCCCTGATCCTCTGTTCCGTGCACTCACTGCTACAGAGCTGAACTGACCCCTGGGAGCCTGGATATATTTGCAAAGGAAAGCTCTTGCAACCCAAAACAGAGAACATGTTTGTTGCACATGCGTGCAATAGGTGCAGGTGAGTTGGCAAGAAAGACTCCCTGCATATAGGAACGGAGTAAAGTTGAGATGGAAGGCTTTCCAAGGATAACGTTGCCCTTCCCTCTCTGCAGCAGAAGCAACAGTAAATTTTCAGATGCTACCTTGGGCACTTTTCCAAGGGACAGCAGAAGCACGTACTATCAGAACTAGTGCCCTGCTTCAAGACAGCGGAATGCTTACTGGAAGGGCTACCAAGATACCTGGGCAGAAAGAGGCCTTTCTCTGTAACCCCATTCTTGGAAGGGACTGAAGTACTTTAGCTGAAATTTTAAAAGCCCAGTTTGAAGCATGGAAAATTTCAGTTGTAATAGCATAAATTTGTCAAAGGCATACACAGCTGAAGCAGAGCAATTTAATGGGAGGTGTTAAGCAATCTTAATTTTAAGTGAACACTGCCAAAACCGGCTGTGATGCAAGATGCACCCAGCTGGGTCCTGTGTCTCTGTTCTCCTGCCTGGTAAAAAGAACAATGTCTCCAGGCTCTCAGTTTTGGATGATCTGTCATTAATGACAAAGCTCCATTAACCAAACTGGAAAGGACAGACTAAGGGAACAGAACAAAAACAAAAAGAAAAGTTCCTTCAGACATACTTTTGACTTCGAGGAGACAGAGGCTGTCAGGGAGATTCCATTGACCTACCTTGGCAAGTGTGGTTGTCCTCTGACAGAACAAGTCCTCTTGGACATTCACATTGGTATGTGTCTTCCACTTCAATACAGGTATGGCTGCAGCCTCCATTGTTATTGTGACAGCCTTCAATTTCTGCAAAGGAAAGCAAAATCAGCACACCCTGCTCTTCAGAGAGCTGTGTGGCAGCTATTCAGGCCCCAACATATACTCCTGGCTGACCAACAAACCTATGACCAACACAGAGCTCGAAAGCAACAGCATGGCGATAGCTTGCTTCCAAGAAAATGCAGTGAAATTTGTAATCGTACAATTTCCTGTGTTTGTCATTTCACCATGAAGTCAACAAGGAATTCTGTTAAAAAGCTTACCAAATTAAATCACATGCTATAACTGGCATACATAAGGTGGCTGAATAGGCAACCTTCAGCTTGGCCCCTTCTAACTTCTGACACATCCCCTTAAATTACATTTTTTATGTTGTTTCTTACTTCAAAAAGGTTGGAGGAAAATCCTCTTAAAACTTCTACTGTGTGGAACCATACTCACTCCTTTAGTCATCACCAGAATTAAAGCCCTGAGACTTGCAGGGGAGGTGTCCTCAGGAGGACAGACTCACAGGTAGCCACCTCCTATTCCCACCAGAGAGAAGATGATGCGCTCTTTGCCTGTGGGTTTCCCAGCTGTGATGGAGGTGGGCATACTGGATTCCTGCATCCCCTTTGTAAGCTGAGGATGAAACTCTGCTCGTAGGAGTTCGTTTAGCAGGAATTTTGTTAGTTTGTGAGTTTTAGGCTTAGAGTTTGGCTACCCTGAGGTGCATTATCACAGGGACAGAACGACACAAGTTCACAGCATCAGGTCGATTCCCCACCTAATTTTTCCCCCTTCTAAAGCACAGAGAAAAGAGGGCAGCACAGCTAATTGAGGGATATTTGTCATGTCTTTTCTTACATCTTTTCTGTTCAGGTGAGGCAATTCTCTGAGGATCTGAATTTTCATGTAAAACATATTCCTAGACACTACAGCTACAGAAAAGAGCCTGAAAGGTCATCCAAATACGTTCTGAAGTTTTGAAAATCTAAGGCAAGCAAGGCCATTTCCAGTTGTTATTTTCTGTATAATAGAAAGCCAACAAGAGTATCATGATTTTTTTTAAAAAAAACAACCTTCACTGTTTAATTTTTTAAGCCTTTGGGACAAATACTGCTAGATGTTCTCAGTAAAACAATAGTACATATAATATAAACAAATCATAAACACAAATATTTCTTCCTAAGATGGCCATCAGAAATGACTGTGTGGTTTTCACTGAAATGTAAAAAAAAGAATGGAAATCCCATATTCAACCCTACACATTTCAGGGACAACAACAGCCTGAACCCTCCACATGAGTCAAAGTAATGGGTAAAGCATTATAAGGGAAATTTTGAGATACTCTTAACCCTACTCAGCCTCACCAGCTCATGTAATCAAGCCAAATCTCTTGCACTTGTTTGTATTAGCAACAGCTGTGAGGTGGCTCACAAAGCTGAGGACACATCTTCAGAAATAAAACTCACTAACAAGATTGTCAAAATCCCCGGCAGCAGTGTTAAACTCATGAAAAGCACTATCCTTCTTAGAGAAGGAGAAATTAAATGATATAGCAAAGGCCCTAAAATCCAACTTCGGGAACAGCAGAAAGGAATGAGTTTCCAAGGCCAGACTATTCCAGCCCTGTCAGAAGAGTCCAGCGCTCAGGAATAAAAACTGCCATGTAGCACGGCTGGTTTACACGACAACCCACCAGCTCCGTGCTGGGTGTGGAAGGGACAAAGATCACTTCTGGCCCCACACAACTTAACAAGTACTTAAGGAGCACTCTGCACAGCAGCTTTCCCCAGGGAAGTGTCATTGTCTGGATGAGTGATGTTTTATTAACAGAGAGATTTTTGCAGAAATGAGATGAAATGTGCTTTGGTATCACAGAGAGAGAAAACAGGGACAAAAACTGCAGCTTGGAGCCATTGGTCAGTGAACTATAAAGAAGGGTGGAGTCCAGCCCAAAAATACAATAGCAATCCCTCCCTCTCCCTGCACCACGGATGCGTACCACACAGCAGTTAATATAAGGTTGCATGCAGGCTGCAGATGTATTCAGTTCTGGCAATCAGGCCAGCTCAAAAGTGGGGCACATCTGTAGCTATTATTACATCTAAGGCCCCACAGTATCTGCAAACATACAACACAGCAGCTTTGGCTGTGAGGGGCCACGGTGCTCTTCACAGCTGACCACAGAAAACATCAGGCACAAGTCCATTTTTGCCGGGTTTTCAAATTTCTGCTCAAATATGTTTGTACATTGTTAGCGACAACAGATCAAACCTACAATTTGGTCTTTAAGCCCCTGCTAAGCTACCAGTCTAAACTCATCGACGGTTTTGAACCTGGCTGTGCCACCAACTGGGAAGTAACTGTAGCAGCTGCACACAGCAGAGCCCACAACTAACTACTTACAAAAAACTAACAGTGAAAATGCAGCCCTGATCTTAAATCTAGCTTCTGTTTACAGGCTGGCACCCCCCTCTCCTCAATCTCTACCCTGGGAGGCTAAGTGATCCTTGTACTCCAGTCTAATGTCATGACATTACCCCATAACTAATGCTAGCTGTCAAAAAACAGCAGTGCTAAGCCTGCCCCCGCACAACTGTCATACAAATCTCCAGAGCCACAACCCAGCACCTCCAGCAATAACTGGTTCTGTCTGGACAACCAATCTTCCATCCACTGCTGCCTCTCCCCACGTGGAAATAAACACAAGCAAATCCTAACAGAAATGAACAAGGCAGGGAGAACAAGGAAACTCCTCTCTGCTTGATTAGAAGGATATTTCAGTAACAACCCCACTAGCAAGCACAAAAGTGATATGAGTGACATTTAATCTCAGCTGCAAGGAGCCAAGAGAGAACTAGTGCTGCAAGAGAAGGGGAATGATTTATATTGTTTCCAGCAGACTGTGATAGCTGAAACCTCACCTTCACAGGTTTTCCCATCACTTCCCAGTGTGCGCCCGATCCCGCACTCACAGCGGTAGGAGTTCTTCAGGTTAACGCAAAATTCGCTGCAGCCTCCGTTGTTCTGCTCACATTCATTTTCATCTGCAAAAAACACACGGTCAGAACGTGCCCCCTGGTAAAAACATGGCTGGAGAAAAGGAGAAGCTACGTGGGAGCGCTGGTCAGACTGCAGACTGGCTTTCCTGGCCTCATGATCTGGATCAGGGCAGAGATGAGTAATCCAACTAAATGCTAAAGGTCACTATCTACTGACAGTAGCAGAGCATTTTGCCATGCTGTGTCTAACTCAGGAGCAAAGCAGACCTGGGGGGGAAGACAGCATGCACACAGCATCCATTTCAGCGTGAAGATGGACACAGTCCCACTGGGAAATTTCCAAACCGGTTCCATATGCTGAGGGAGTTCATGTTTTCATTTCTCTTCTCATCCTAAACTATTCCCCACTCCACTCAAAGTCATTAAAATGAAGTTAAAATGACTTCACTGCATGGTAAAAATTAGGTGAACAGCAGAACCACTCAAAAATAAACACTATCTATTTTTGTATCACACCTGCTACTGCTGCACGTGGCCAACTATCCTACAGCAATATTAAATGATTCAACCCTTATTTCAAAATAAAGACACAAGAATGAAAACCAGCTGTAAACCTATAAACAAAGCTGAAATCAAACCATAACACTTTAATGAACCCCATGAAGCTTCCCTAAGAGAAGTCAAGTCATGAGAAATTTCATTATTTTGGCTCCTTGCCCCAGCTCTGGCTGCTCCCTGTCCCAGAAAGCTCCGGTGTTCTTGCAGAACAGAAAGGTCAGCTCATCATGGTGACACCTAACCTGGGCACTGGTGCCACACAGGCCACCACAACCATTAGCTGCTCAGACACTCTGTACCACAGATGAGACGAAGAGCTCAGTTCTGAGCTACTCCCCCTCTGAGGGCTCAGCTCTTCGCTGCCCCACGATGGCCCTCCTTGCTCTGCTCCTCTGCAGCCCTCCACAGAGCTGTGGCTCCTACCATTCCCACTCAGAACAAAGAAGAGTGCCTGAGCTGGCACCCCACACTTTCTGGAGCAGACTCTGGATAAAGGCTGCAGAATAATCTTGTAATAGGCCTGGACTGAGTTTTTATAACCTAAAGCAATTTACCCGTGAATAGTACCTGTGTCACGTTTGTGCTGGCTGCATTAAGCCCTAGATTAGAGCCCTCCACGGTGCTGAGGACCTTTATTGAGGAAAAAGTATAGCATATGCTTTTGAATCTCTTGGTAAAGCTCTGAAAATTCCTCCTAATTTTCTCTGTTTTAAAGGCTAAGTTTCTTCTACATCTGTCTGCCTTTTTTCTTTTTTTTTTTTTTTGTTCTCTGAGATTCTCATTCTTCAACCTGATTTAATCTCTGTGTGCAAAAAGTGAATCAAACAGAGAGAAAGGGACAGTCATTGCTATTGCTGAGCCACAAAACCAACGATTTCTCTTAGGCAAGCCAGAAGGCTGAGGTTATCAATCAAGGTTCACATGGGGTTTCCAAAACAGCTTAGAAGTTACCATTTATTAGATGTCAGAAGCTTAAAACCCAGAAAAAGGAAAAATACCATTTTAAGAGACAAATCAGAGATGAGCTCTCTTAGGTGTAAGTGGTCCCCCACACACAGAGTACCCACAGCTTGCAGCTGGTGGTGTTGTCTCCTCCCACAAGCAAAGTGAATTGAATATTTTTAGCCAAGGAAATGGCTGACACCCTGCTTTGGGAGGCAGGAAGCACCTCCAGGAGGCACACACAGACACTTCCCTTTTCACACATGTGACAGGCTCCGCACTTTCCCTTCTAACAATAAAACTAAAGCTGGTTAAAAACAGAGGGTGAAGAGGGAAAGGACTACTAGCAAAGGTATAGAGATGCTATTAGAAGGTCCCAGAGCTCAGCTTGGTCGAGGGCTGTACCCAGCAACTCACCTTGCCGGTCGTCTAAGTTCTACAACACACAGCAGATCTGCCCCGGCAATTCTGCACCATTGACGACCAGCACTCTGCGACACGGGCTGGCTGTCTTGAGACTGGGTCGGGAGAGTGCTGAACTGATTTTTAACCATGGCTTAGTCCAACACGGATCCAGGTATTTGAGAGGTCAAAGGCAATGCACTGAGTTGGTGGATCCATGACAGAAAGCTAAAGACCTAATCTAACCCCTAAATAAGTTTGCGAACGAAAATATAGCTTAGGAGCAGCAGTTCTACTCTGGGATTCAAAGCATATAATGTACCTAAGTCAGCCTAGCACAGGGAGGTTCACAGGCAGAGCTGCTCAGCATTACTGCAGCACCTTCAGTCCCCCTCTTAGGATGAGCTGGGAAAGGAAGAATATTCTCCATATAGGAAAGGCTAATTCAGATCTGTTTGGTTTCTCTGGAAGCCCTGCACACTTGCTCTCAGATATGTGATTGCACAATTACTCAGCACAACAGAAAGTCATTAGAAAGATGAGTGAGCCATACAACAAGAGAGGCTGCAGGCAGGTAAACCAATGTGATTATTACAGCTGAGGTGTCGTGCCATCTGGTTATCATGAAGAGAAGCAGCAGCACACAATTCCTGCCAGGCCTGGCCAGGAGGCGATTAAGGCAGCTCCAGTACATGCCAACAGGCTCAGGACTCCGGACTCAGGACTCTTGCATGCCTCCCTGCTGCAGGAAATCCTTTCCTGCAAGCCTGCCACACATTTATTGAGTGCTGATGCTTGTCAAGGGCACTTCTGTGCCTGGAAGTCTTGCAGAGAAGCAGCCAATAGATGCTTTTAATTAGCTGAGAGAGCTAAGTCAGCCACTCATCTGCAGAGATGTGGAACAGCTTTAGCAAAACCGTTCTGTAGAATCAGTGTGAGGAAGTGTAAATCTGGAGCAGGGCCAGGCTGCTCTCTCCACACAACAGTGGCCCCTCCCCTGATGCCCACAGACATGAGGAGTGTGAAGAAAGAAACCACCCATGCCTGCTTTGTCAGCTATAGTCCGTATGGAAGAAACTCACCAGCCACATAGCCTGCTGGACCAACTCTGCTCCTAACTTCTCCACCAAATCAAGCCCCAAAGACAAAGATAAGATCCCACTTCCCCCGAACACTAGCACCCCTTCCTCCCTCCACACCACCTCTTCGTATCCATGGTGTGGCTCTGCAGCCCCCACAGCCACACCTTCCCAGACCCTTGCATTGCCCCACAGACCATCTCCTCCCTAAGACCTTGCAGCCCAGGTGCTCTCCTCCCAGCACCACACACAACCACAGCCATCCTCACCTTGGGGGTTCACAGGGATTCCCTCACAAACCCCTGAAGCCCACTTTCCCCGCTCTGCGCTCACCGCCCTCCACCTCCCTCCTGGTCATGTTAGTCTCTGCCAGTGCAGTCACCAAGTGCCAGCCCCCTGAATGCCACCTCGTCATGCTGCCTAGAACCACTGAGGCTGCACTGTGACCTGCAATCCTTTGGCTCTCCTCAAACCCCAGGCACTGGACAATGGCCCACAAGGACAGTAAGTACGGCAAAGCTTAGTACACAGCCCTATACCAGCCAGCAAAACTTTTCTTGGAGGAAAGAGGCATTCAACAGAGCAGGTGAGAGGAAATCTCTAATGACAGACTGCACAGCTGTTCCTGAATACCAATGAGGCTGTACTATGATCTTGCAAGGATACTCTGCTACTGACAGTGAAGCTGCTGCCTTCAGCAGCTGGACCATGCAGAAAGCAAATCTAGCCTCTGTACACATGCAGCTCCAGAGGCACCAGAATGTGTTCAGTCATGTGATGTCATATCTCACCCTGTGGGGAGGGACCTGGAACCATTTACAGAATCAAAGCCTTGTCCTAGGCAGCAAGGGAGAAAAACTCCTTTCAGAATATTTTTCCTTTTTTATACTCCTTCGTAAGACAAAAGATTGAGGTCAAGCAACGAAACAAAGGGGAAAGAAAGCATCAGTAACTGACACAATTTATTTCCACCCTTACCAAGACAGGTCTGTCCATCAGGTCCTAGTGTTGTCCCCAGGGGACACGTGCAGTCACTGGTATCCAGGCAGGAGCCCTGGCAATCCACCACATCACAGATGTCATAAAAATCTAGGGCACGACAAGAATGTTGTCAGCACAAACCACTGAGCATGCACCAAAAATACTCCATTTGTACCATCGGCTTCTTGCCCTACGTCTAGTCCATCAGTTACAGACCTAGCCCATGTTAGGAAAGCTGAAGAGAAACAATCTAGTTTAATTACTGTAAGCCAGAGATGTAAATTTTGGCTTTTGTAGCATGCCAAGACAAACCACAGGGTTTGTCCATAGAGCATTAAATCACTGCGGCCAGGTTGGCTACGGAAGAATTCTGCTGGCTGAACAAAGGCTAGAACTCACAGAAATGAAGTAGTCTAATCAATCTCTTATAGACAGGCCACCATCTGCACTGCATTGCCTGACGCACTTCTGGGTGAGAAAGCCAGAAACCGGTCACCACCTCTCTCAGGTATACGGATGCTTACTACCCCTCCTGCATCACAGGGATAAAGGGGTTTCAGAAAAGCGATCTCAGCAGTTACTTACGCCCACAGTATGCATGGAAACAAACACTAGGCTTGGTTAAGTGATACACGTAGTACCCGCCCGGACACGCCTTGACGTCAATCGTGGTATTCCAAAGGCAGCAGTTGCCATTGAAGCTGGCGCAGGCTTGGCGTGGGACGATGCCATCCGACTCTCGTGGGTGGCTGCCATTCAGCCAAATGGGAGCATGGGTGCCACAGTGGTTCTCCGGGATGCAGAAGGTAGGCATAGCATCGCCAGCCATGCCAGTGAAGCGATACCACTCCCTGTCGATTTGACTGTCGCATGTCGGCTGGCCGTGGGAACCGTTTATCTGATGATCTGTGTTTCTCCAGGGCTCATTCAGGCTGATGTAGGCAGAGCAGGGGTCCAGGGCTGAGACACACAGCAAGAGACAAGAGAGAACGTCTGGTAGATATCAAACGAAGTTGTTGACTGATAATTGCAAGGAACACAAAATAATTTCTTTCTCTTCTTGATTAAACAGAATCATTGTGCTAGATAGAGATCCCCGGGGAGAAAGAGCAATATCAGCTAACTAATTGCCTTATGGAAAATTCTGACAGCTTGGCTTAAATGTCTTGGAAGAAAAAGTAAATTTACAGAGCTCCTAACATTATGCAACAATCTGACTCATTGTTTAGCTGCTGTAGAGTACGACAGGGGAAAAAAAAATATATGTAAATAAACCTGAGGTCCAGGGATTGATTTTGCCATAGGGAATATGTCCTGGGAGCCCTGGATCAAGCCTAGGACATCCACCCTTTGGTCAAGTGCTAACTGAGCACCTGCAAGTCCCTCCTGAAGTCACTGGTAACTCTCCCACATGCTTGGAGAAGAGGACCAGACTTCAAACAAGTTATGCAGCCTCTCTAAAAATCCATCTGTAGCCTGTGTCAGCCTTCACAGTTGAGTTGCCATAACCACAAGCCAGGGATCACCTTGCAAAGCACCAGTTAAAATGTGAACTGCAAGATATGCACCAGGAATGCTATGTTTAAGGTGTACAGAAAAAAAATATTCCGTTTCAATTATTAGACCCCTATCTAATTGTAAGTGATCTCTAAGCAGAGTTTACCAGCTCATACTCACTTCAGGTACAGTTTTAAGCAGCTAAACGTAAGAACTGCTATCCCAGGTCACAATGAAGTTGATCTATAGCCCAGCAGGCTGTCTCAAACCAAGAGTATATGCTTAGAGAGGTGAAGTAGGAGAAAGAAACCCTGCTCCGTTTACCTGGGGTTTTGTTCTCCACTGTCTCTCCTACAGTACGTTTAAGCCAAGGTGAGTTGAAAGAGCTGTAACTCAAACCCATGTGCTCTGTAAAATTCTACAGTGGGGCAAGAGAGAGAAGTTGCAGACCCCTGTATTTAAAGATCCACTTAAGATGTGCCCTGGTCTCCTTCAGAGACTCTGTCCCCAACTTCATTCTCTGCCAGATGTTAACCACCTCTACGACTCACAGTATCTATTGCGGTTTTGTGTGACATTGCTGCCTCCCCGCATCTGAAACAGCTCCCCATATCTTTTCATTTAATAGTGTAAAATCTAGAGAGCATGCAGGTCTGAATCAGGACCTTCTGGGGAGCAAAATGTTCAACTCTTTACACAGTCACGTTCCTTGCAAGCCCACAAACCCTCCTGATCTCCACAGGAGATCAGATGTTTGGGAGGGCAAGATATAAACACATGGACCTCCTAGTATGTGCATGCCTGTTTGTGCAGTGCTGTGCAGAGCGCGTCCCTTTTCAGAGGCCTTTCTAAACCTTCTGCAAACAATTAAAACGTAAGAATACCATAGGGAAAGAAAAAAATGAAGAACTGAAGTATTCATTACATTTTCAGTCTTCTCCTAATTAACCCTGATTTGGCAGCTTCCTCACTAAAAGTCCAGACGTTTCATTTTCAGTTACATTTAATACCTGATTAAGCACCACTTACCCGTGACTAGCTATTCCCTATTAAGCAAAATGAATGCTGATACTGTCTTGAGTAAGGAAAATTGATTACCATTTGCTAGAATTAGGCTAATAAAACCAATCATTCTGATTAAATGCATCTCGGACTGGAATACTCTCTACTTTCCACACCACATTTCTTTTTAAGTTCTAAAATGGCTCTCCTGTTTTGTTTTGTTTAAACAATAGGGTGATGCAATTTGGGGCAGGGGGAGACATATTGTTTCTATTAGAGTGCTCTGGACACAGAAAAACCTTCTCAGTTTATTATTTTGATTTGCTTCACTAACTTGAAAGTAGGAACTACAAGTGCTTCAGAGAATAGACTTCAAGTCATCCTTGTTTAGCTGCATCCACTGTAAGTTTGTGTCTCACTGACATGCTATCTTGTACCTTCCTGCGAATATAACATCTCTCTTGACAAACACCCTTACACACCACCCTCGGCCATAGACACATTTTGTCTGGCCTCAAATCCAGCATAAAAGGCAGGAGCAGCTGCCGTAGTCATGGGAGTGCTGCAGAGCTGCAAGCTGGCACAGGGAGCGCAAGTCTGTGTTACAAAGGGAATCTCTAGTGCTGTAATTCATGAGATACGCAGAGGAGCAGATTCACTTCCACCACAAGCAGCCCCTAGTTCTGAGCAGCGGAGGAGGAACCGCAGCAGGAATTTCTGATGAGATTCACCAGGCAATCCCTTGTGAGCTCTTGATTTCACCTGCCTCTCCTTGCCTCCCCTTACCCACAGAGAGCAGCAGCACTGTGAAATCCCATCCTCCAAAAGCTTGCTTGGCTTCTTGCGACAGGCAAACATGCGTCCTGCCTTTACACACGGCTGAAAAGAGCTTCCTCTGGGCTTCCCTCGGTATAACTCACTTGGATTCCACAAGATTATTTGCTATGGCCTTAGGATGAGTCACTGACTAAGATTAAAAGGTATTTGTGCTGTTAAAAGCCAAATGAGGCAAAGCAAGGAATGCCCTGTCAGCTTTCCAGCTGGGCAGCACTAAAAATACACACACTCTCATTAGCTTTCACAGAGCATAATTAACTTTATGAAATATCCTTTGTTAACTGACTGAAAACATTCATCCCAGGGAGATCACATTGTCTCCTAAACAGACGGGAGATAATTTAAAGACAAAATTTACAGAGATGAACATGCAGTGGCTCAGAGGGAGCTGTAAGGCATTTCAGGGCAATGGGGTAGCACACCCTCCCATCTTTCATTTCTCTGAGAGCTTCAGGCAGGAGGTGAAGGGGAGGCAGACAAGCAGAAAAAGCAGAAAGTGCTCTTTCGATCACTGCAGACCCTCAAGGCCGCCCTTGGACTACCAGGGCTGCCCCGAGCCAACCTCCCCACAAACACCAAGCACACTTTGGCAGCACAGTTTACTGAAAACTAATTTGAGTTTTTAAGAAAAAACTCCACAAAGATACAGAAGCAAACAATCAACCTCTCATCTCCTCTCCCCAAACAACAGCATGGGGGGGTTTTGCACAAGACATATAACTGCCTCCCGCTCCCTCCATTATTCATTTTTCTTGGCTCAATTTTTTTCCTCCCCAACACTTCTTGCATGGCCTAAGCAATTCTACCTGACAAGCATTAGCTGTGAAGTAAAGCTTTTCAATTTGTAATCTTGATGATATCATTAGTTCTCCAGCTGACATGCTAGCAGCATATATATTGGATGACAAATCAGGCTCTAGAGCAAGCATTTGTAAGCCCACTGTTCTGCAGAGAGATTAATCCTGTGTGCATTCTGTAACTGGAGGTCTCTGCTTTGGCACAGCTAAGCAATAAAACGAGCAACACTACATTATAACACTAAATTCAATTAGGAGTTTAGCAAAGAAGCAAGTAAAAAAAGTAGCATGATATCTACTCATAAAGTCCTCTGAAGGGAGAGGAAAATCCCAGTGTCTTGGCAGTAGAGATTCTCCCAATACAGGAGCCTTCACACTCTGTGACAGAAAAATCTTTCCAGTTTGAAAGAATATCACGCCACCATCAAAGAAAAAAAAAGATATTTTCACATGTCCCAGTCTTTCACCTAAGAATACCAAGGCTCAGCACGAACCTTAAAGACGGTGAACAGAAATAAGCTTGAAGGCAATGCCTCTTTACTCACCCACTGAAGACACTGGCTGCAACTGGATGACGAAACAGATAGAGAAAAACAAGTACTGGAACATCCCACTCAGCCAAAGAACAGTTACCACTCAAGTAACAGAGGCTTGAAAGCCCTTGAACACACCGTGGCTCTTGCAACCTTCTTCTCCGTGGAGCTTCTGACCCCAAGCTTTCTGAAGAGCAAGTATGGTAGCTCTCCTGGAAGTTTATCAGAGGAAGAAGCTGAAGGGATGTAGGGTACAGCTCCAGCCTTGACCTCTGCAGAGCAGCTCTGCCCCTTATTGACAACAGAGATGTACTTACTGATCAATCTTCTTTTTTGGACTCAACCCGCTATTGTTTTCTGGCCTAACTGCCCCATAGTGACACCTCCACTATCTTATCTGGAAAAGAATTCTTACCAGGGGACACCCGGACATCCCGAAGGGCTGGAAAAGAAGAACAGATGGGTGCTTGTTGTTATCTCTGCTCCTTCCACAAGTCATAGGACTTCATGGCTCCCCACAGACAGAAAACACCAGCTAAAGAGCCTTAACTGCAGGAAATAGTGGCCAAAGGAGGAGAACTGATCCTTCCGAGCAGAGATTGCAGATGAGTGCTTAGAGCAGAGCTACAATAGGAACATCAGTCAAAGCGAAGGACTGCTGTCCCACAGGGAAATAAGCTGTTCCTATGCTACACAAAGACCCTTTGCACTCCTGGTCACGTAACCCGAGCACTGCAGCAAGATTATCAAACAAGGCAAATAAATACATTTTTCTGCCGTAGTCGTAGGTTCTCTATCTTTAAAAAAAAAAAAAAAAACCCAGAAAAAACCCCAAACCAAACCAACAATCAAGAAGCCCAACATTACTGAACTAACTTCCATACAAAATTGATTAATTAAGAACCTCTGCCTTACCCGTTCAAACCAAACTAGGTCAAGTTGCAGGTCATAACCACCTGCCCTGGCTACAAATGAGATAGAGTACACTCAAATCTGTTCTCTACCAAAGCAAACCAAGCACCACGACTGACAGCAAGAGATACCAAGAACAACATGAACAAACAGAAAAGGATCTTCCCTCTCACCACGCTCACAGTAGCTCTTATTATAGAGAACAGATTTAAAACTCTGTTTTTAACATATATATATATCATATATGCATCTAGAGGTGCCTCCCTGCTTATGGTTGTACAGTTGTCCTCCAGGAAATCATCTGCAGACCAAATGCTCTCCATCAGCAAAGATTACAGCTAAGCCTCCAGTAATTGCACAGTCAAGCAAGTGTAGGCATTTCCCCATTTCCTTTGCACCCTGCATTTCTGCAGCAGGCTGGTATAAAGAATAACATCAGGGTCAATATCCTAGCTTCAAATCCCAGTAGAAAAAATTAGCTACATTACTTTCACATTGAACTTGCATGACACACGAGTTGGATATTTGCCTGATTTGTAGGGCTTGTACGTTATAGAAAGTTCCCAATGGCATCCCCATCCGGGTGTTCCCCTGGCAGTGAAGTGCAATATGCTGCTCTGCTCCACCCCAGCAAAGGAGTCTTTTCAGCAGTGAATGACTCTAGGGAACAACCTCTACAAGTAACCATCATTGCTCCTGCCACAAAAAAAAAAAATCTTTGTGGCTATATTGTGCTGACAGCTGTGCAGTACCAGAAAAGTTTTTTCAACAACAGGAAAAGAGAATAAATTCACTATGCAAAGCTCGCAAGGCAGATAACCCTCAAAAGGTGATTACGTGAATTCCCAGAAGAGAATTCACAATTGAATAGAGAATAACACAGCAAGCCACAGGAACTTGAATTTCACCATTTTCAGTGAGAGGTTGATTCACACTTAAGATCCTGGGTAAATAAAACTGACAAGCTTGAATTGAATTTTCCATTTGTGTTAGAGATGCATTTATTTCTCAGAACCATTTCATTACCAGCTGCTTTTATCTTTGTAGGTAGTATATTAGACCTGACACTAGTAATGTTTTGACAGTTATATGTAAGTGACTGAATTAACAAAGGGAAATCAGCTGCATCATTGCAGTTTTGAGCCCCAAAAGTGTCACAAACAGGCCTATCAAGTTCTCCAGAATGGATTAAAGCAGAAGATGCCCCAGCATTCCCAGAGATGACACTGTCGCAAATCACGCTAACATCTAGTTCAAGGAAACAGTCTAAAGGTGGAGAAAATTCAGTGCGCTGCCTCTACATGTTTTTGGGATCCACAGGAAAGGAAAAGACCACCTCAGTCTTCCAGAAGAAGCACCATCAGAGGCAACTCTTCTATCAGCGGTTTCTCTTTGTTTTACAAGTTATTTTGGGTGACATGCATATCTCCAGTTCCCCCACAAACAATAGTAGCCCGTATTAGAGCAGGCCACTGCCTATCTATGCCTCAGGAAGCTGGAGCAATTATTCCTGAGAGAGGAAGGGGGGAAACAAAACCCCAAACAAAAAAACCCTCCTGCAAACAGACCCTGTGGGAAAGAGGATACAATTTCAATGGAGTACTCTAGATGCTGTAGGGCCTGTGCTCTCTAGGCAGATCTAGTAAATCTGTTGCTTCTGACCCCCACTTCCCCACCCCAAAGACGAATGAGCCTGACTTCCCAAAAAGCAAGAAAAAAATCAGGATCAAGTTACTATGTCTTAAAAGTAGTCATCAGTATGGGTTAGATGATATGAAGAGGTAAAGTAATATTAAAATAGAGGGCTAAGATTTTATTTTGGTACCCAAGAGCTGCTGTCTAAGCCTGGGTACATCTGTTCTCAAGGATGCTAATTTTGCAGGTAGCAACCACACTTCTTGCCCCTCCCAGAGGTTTGGAGGGTTTTACCATCCTTACACAAGGAACTCAAATTCTTCAAAGTATTGGCTAGGCTAGAAAGCCTCATACTGTTTGTAATGGGCTAATGAATAAAGATGCTTTGTGTTTGCTGAAGCTGGCCTTGTCTTTGTCAGAGCCACCTCTCAAGACACACCAATGTCTGATGAAAGTGAGGTGTGTGAAGAATAGCTCTTGGTGCAGGAATAAGTCCTGCAGCCTGCCTAGAAGGAGCAGGCGGAAAAGCTAATCAGCACTTCCTGCCACAAAGAGAGAGAAGAACCCAACACACACCACAGGATCCCTGTCTGCAATTGATTTGAGGATGTATATTCACAATAAGACTTGACAGGCTGCTTAGATGGATTGCATGAATGTCAAGGACTTAAAGATAGGCCATGTTGCTGTAAACAACTTGTCCCAGTACACAATGCCAATGGGAAGGGCTGTTGATATCAGGGAATGAACACGAGTTTTGTGAAGTATGAGCAAACTCCATAAAAAGTGAAACACCAAGACCCCATCAAAATTAGTCAAGTACGTAACTTGTAGTGAAGAGTAGCAGTTATTTTCTTTCCCGTAGTGGAGCCCTGTGATGCAGAACTTGGTGTTCTGAGAGTGTTTTTTGACAGGTCCTACAGAACCCAGTGTATTTGCCATGGTCTTCAATTTCTAGATGGAGGAATTAGGGCATAGACAGCATACCCACAATTGCAAAACTAGTCAAAGGCAGAAACAGGAGTAGGACCCCATCTTTTACAAGTTCACAGAGCCACAATGACACAGCGTAACGCCAGCTTCTCCCATATTTCAGGGCTTAGATACACTGCAAGTTTAATTTCCATCCCTGTATTTTAATTTTCACCCCTTTAATGTCAGTAAAGAAAAAACTGATTTTATTTTTTAAAACGGGAAAAATTGGAATCTCTTGGGATAGGTGGAAAATACTTAAGGTATGGGAAAAAGCCCTTCCTTCCTATGTGAAAATAAAGTCATACAATGTGGCACAAAGGAGAGCAGTTCGCATTTACAACTCCACACAAAAAACAGAGGAGATGAAAGAAATTGTTCCACTGGCTCAGAAAGACAGGGCAACTTGGCCAGTTTCACTTGACTGACATCATGCCAAAGTCTGACAGCCAACAGCAGCTTCAGAGCATCATACAAACTCTTAGAGCCTACATAGAAGTGTAAGAACTTGCAGCAAGGTGATCATCATCACTGCCTGCCAGGTAGGAAGGGTTATAGGGCAAAAGAAAAAGGGTTGTTTCTTTGCTTTTCAGGAAAAGACAGCCATGAACACCCGCCCTGGAGAGCTTTGCAAGGTAGAGCCTAGCAAGCACAGCAAAAAGGGAACCTGATCCATTCCTCCAGACAATTTATCTTAAGTGTTTATTTGAAAGCTCCCTCACAGAAAGAGAGGGAAGACAGCTTAAGCAAAACTGATAGAAAAAGCAGCATCTGAGCACTGCAATGGACAGTGCTGTTTATCCTTCATAGGGTCTTAAGAATGCAGTGTTACATTAAGATTCAGGTAGGATTGCCTGCTCTTAAAGGGCTGCCAGGGGACAGGACCATATGACTTGCCTGGCTCCTAGGTACAAAATAGCTACTGCAAGAGAGTTTGCTGATGTTGATATACAACAGTGTATATCATGAGAGCAAACATCACCCTTCCCTTCAATGTTAGCATTCAAGGGCAACAAAAGCAGCAGCACTGAGATCTGAATCTGAGGTTTGTGGTGTGTCAGCCAGCCCCAGCAGAGACCATGCACACACTGGTGGTGCAGAGAGGAATGAGACAGGGTACACACTAACAAGACCCACCAGACAGCCCATATTTCAGTATACAGTTGTAGACTCTCATCTCACTCCTTTTCCCACATTGCCTCTAGAAAAACATTAAAGCATGTGCAGAAACAATTCTGTCACACCATTTTCATGCTTTCAAAATAGGGATCATGGTGCTAGATGTCAAAGTCTTCAGTTCTTCTGGATGCCAAAATGGATGACTTGTTATGCAACTGTTCCAAGCAATTTGTCTAGGGAGGGCAGCAGCTCATCTGTACACAGCAGCAGATTAAGGGCTGCTTGGAGGAAGAGGGTTTGTCAGCATTGCTGAATTAAATTTCAGCAGTGATTAAAGGCAGGTCACAACAACTAACGGCTTCCAGCCCCTCCCTTCTGACTTAAAAAAACACAGTAGAAAGTTGGCTGCTTTTAAAACCGACCAATTTTTTTTTTATGCAGTCCACAGACATGAAAAAAACCTTCTGGCACCAAATGTCTCATCCTAACATCCCATAAAGTTAGGACAAAGTATAGTCTGCTGATTCCCAAAGTTAATGAACAAACGATATGTCATCAAATCAAACCACAGCCAAAGACCTAGAAGGTAAAAGAAGCTTAAAACTTGAGTTTTCCTCTGAAATAGCACTTGAATGCAATATAGAAATACACTGACACATTTTAGGTTGCTGGGCATTACACACCCATATATATTCTTATCCTGCAACCTGCCACATCTCCATATTTTGTCAGCCTCCACATGGAGCTACTATGCTGGTCAAACAAAGGCAGATCGTTGTTAGACCAAACATCTCTACCTCACCACCTCAACTGCTTCCAAGGTCCCCGTGTTACACAGCTAAGCATGGCAGCAAGATCTCCACCCGAGCTTCTTCAGGAAAGCTATTATCTGCATCACCACGGCCTCAGTGATGTAAGGTCAAGAAGAAACAACCTAAACAAAAAAGAAGTGGAGGAAACTCAGGAGACAGCTGCCACACATGCAATATTCTCTTTTCAGCTGGGGAAAAAAACATTATTCAAGAGCACTGATTCAAAAATCGAATAGTTATTTATTGTTCCAGAATTACATTGCTCTTTTATACATATTTTGTAAATGATACAGGATTTTACACTTTTTTTTTTTAAAGAAGGTCTTTTCTCCATGCTCCCTCCCTCATCCCAAACACACACCAAGGATTCAGCTACAGGATCATGTTCATTTTTTTCCCCTTTAAAATTCATCACACAAACAGGATAAAACAGATAAAAAATAATCACACAATATAATTAAATTGAAAGACAGAGGAAAAGGGCAAGAGGAAAAAACCAAACTTGAAACATGCACCCATTCGGTCCAACATGCCATTGAGTGAGAAGAGGCAGCAATCCCAGCTGTGTTTCCACATCTGCAAGGCACCTGGCGTCTAGTTAATACTGATTTGTTTTGTTTCCTATTTTGTTTTTAAAACTTGGTTCTCCCAAAAAAAAAACCCAACAAAAAAACCCCAGAAACCTCCTTCCATGACACAGTGAGGAATAGTAGTGAAACATCAAAAAAGCAGCCAGCTTTTCTGTATATAAAGCTTAGTGCCCTTCTCCCACCTTCATCCTGTCTCCACAGTATTTATCAGCGGGATGCTAAAACAGACTGACCTGCTTTGAATGAAGATATGTTTTATCTGCTTAGAAATCAGCCAGCCTTGGCTGGAAGAAGGGGCAATGGGTTCATTTTCCTTCCTTTACTTCTTTTAGCTAAGAATAAGAGATGTCATTAGCCACTCCTAAAAAATTCTGACCTGTGGGTGCAAAGTTCATTTAAAGCTACTTCAGTAGGGGAAAGTGCTAGAGAACTGAAGTAGTTCTGTATCTTATAATGTAAGAGCCCCGGGCTTTCAAAAAGCCTCTGGGCAAGGAAAATGCTTTGACCATAATACAAGACCTTTTATCCCATTACACAAGCAGTCAAATATCAAGTTTAATTACTCCATGTTCCAAAACTGTTCATTTAAGCAGGATTCACAATTCTGCGACAGTTTCAAAATCCTTTAAGCCTTCATAATTTCATAGTCCAGGTGGCTATCAGATTTGGGGCAGGAAGAAGGGAATCTCTCTCTCTCCCTTAAGACTGAATATAAAAAAAACCTCTCATGCAATGCTGCCATCGATTTCTAGAAGGAGCTCAAGGGCATTGGGACACAAAGTTTATATAGTTATTATGGAATAATCCAAAATATCAATTATCAAATGTCCAGAAGAAAACTCATTCCTTCTTTCAGTTGGCTACAACCAATCTGCGCTACAAATAAGCAAAGGAGGAAGTCAATGGAGCACATGGGGTGCGCTGGGAAGGGGAAGCTCACGGTTTTCCAGTAGAAAGCAGTCTTGTAGTAACTTTATAAAAGAGACCAGGTCTGATCAGAAGTGTGCGTGTTAATGGCGGTGGAGTGCAGGTTCTGATCACCAGCCATAGCTCCAGGTGGCTTGGATTCTTTGTTCTTTCCCCCCCCCCCCCCCTTTTATTGTTTTTTGAGAGAGAAAGAGATCTGAATCAGATAAAGAAAAATTTAAAAAGCTAAGCAGGCTGCTGGTGTCTTATCAAGAGGCAGACCCTGCAAAGCTGTAAGAAGACACCCCTACACCCCAGCATTACATTCTTTTCACCCACCCCCCAATCCTGTATTTGTACACAATTGCCCTTCAGACAGTCTTTAAATGTGACTATTTGCCAAGCCCTTTTCAGAACTGACATTCCACAATGTCCCATCCTCAATTTAAGAGATTACCCCCCTACAGTCCTTTGTCTTGATTAAAGGTAAAAACCCTCCACCCCCACACAACCTCCCAGCTTCCACCTGCAATGCTTTAATTAGAAAGGCAAGAGCTATGAACAGTTTTTTTTGCCGGGGTTCAGAGCTTCTTTGCTGATCAGTCCTTTTCATCAATTTGCTGGATGGGCAGGTGAACCTGCAGTGGGTCTCGAAGCCTCTTAAGGTCCAATTCTGCCTAAAAGTAAAAGACACATTATTAAGAACAAGTTCCCAATACACCTTCCCCAACAACGTTCCCCTTAACAGAAAGGAAAGCTTTTTGTATTTCCTTGTTTTTCCTGTCCAGAAGGGAAGCATTCAAAAAGTAAAAAAAAAGTCAAACTCATGTTTGGAAAAAAAAAAACCTTCTTGGCACTTAAAGACATTTGCTCTGCATTTCTCTGAACTTCTCTGCATGCAGCCACTTGAAAGGAATATGGTAGGGAAGATTTGATCCCCATAAATTCACTGAAACCTTTTTTTAAAAAAAAACCACCAAAACCAAAAAACCACCCCACAAAAACCCAACCCTAAACTAGATTAATGGGAACAGTTGATTCTAGAAGAAAAGCTCCATTAAAATCCTGCCACCCAAGGGTATCTGTATTCAATACAGCATGAGAAAACCCAGAAGTCTTTCTAGGTTCTCATGAGACCAAGAGAGCCTACCCTTGACCTCCCTCTACTGCTTGCGCAGCTCCTTCTCCAAGGCAGGGGGAGAACACATTTTGCCCCGGATATTCTACACTGTCATTTCCAGAGCTCAGGAATAAACTGAGAATGATAGGGGGCAGTGGAAAAGAACGTGGTAGCTCTGCTTTTTCTGCTCACGCCACCCTTCTCGCAGAAAGGCTCTCAGAGACACGAGGAAAGATCTCTACCCAACTCCTCTGTTGAACAATCCCACAATACAGAAAATCTGCCAAAAGGGTCTGTCTCCAGAATACGAGACATCTGCCCCCATTGCTTCTAACAATACACCTAATTTTTAACATTATTTTCCAGGACTGCAACCCAGTGCACTGAAGTGCTATGTCAGGAAGACACGAACTGAATGGATGCAGGTCCTCATTCCTCACTAAATCCATCTGGTGTGTAGGAGCTGAGAAGAAAGGAAATCTTGAATTAGGCTCCTCTGAGGCATGAAGTGCCTGAAGCAACTCAGGATTTGCCAACAGTTTCTAAAAGGCCCTTACAGAGAGATACAGACAACCGTTTCATGTTGATTTACACATCCAGCAGTTCTATTCCTGGGCACATCAAAGCCAATTCAGTGATTGCACTGGGGCTGTGACAAGAAAATGGGCTGAAAACTTAAGATACATCCATTCCCGTTTGAGGTGCATCTATTAATAGCAGCTAAGAACTAGCAAGCAGTAATTTCTTTGTCTTATTTCTCCAAAAATTCTTGTTACCTGAGCAATTGCATCCTTGAGTTGATTATATTTCTCTAGATCAAATCGTGTCTTTTTGGCTCCTTTATGGAAAAATAATAAGTACTGTCTATCTCTGGCATCTGGATAAACGTATTCCTAAAAAGGAGAGACGATAGGGATAAAGCATCAACAGGATGCAACACAGGATACCATTAGCACAGCATTTATCAGGTGTGTTTTGGGAGGATCGCTAGTTTCTGTCATTGAAGGAACAAGACCAGGCAGCATTGTCTAACCTCACCCAGTGTGGTGGGGTGACCCCAGCCAGCAGCTAAGCACCCGCCCAGTCACTCACTCCCCCACAGCTGCATGTGGGAAGAGAATCAAAAGGGCAAAAACCAAAGAAAAACTTATTAAACTCTCTTTATCTTGACTAATAAGTGAAAGAAAAAAAACAATGTAAGAGTAATGCAAAAGCAATCACTCACCACCTCCCACCAGCAGACCAATGCCCAGCCAGTCTGAGCAACAGCTACTTTGGATAAACTCCCCCCCCCCCGTTTATAGCTCAACATAACATTTTATGGCATGGAATATCTCTTCAGTCAGTTCAGGTCAGCTGTCCCAGCTGTGTCCCCTCACAACACCTCACCCACCCCCAGCATATTCTTGGGGGAGAGTGGCAGGTGGGGGAAGCAACAAGAAACAGAGAAGGCCCTGATGCTGTGCAAGTACTGTTCAGCAATAGCAAAAACAATGGTGTTTTATCAGGGCTGTTTTGGTCACAAATCCAAAACACAGCACCATATCAGCTGCTATGAAGAAAATTAACTCCATTCCAGTCAGACCCAGTAGAGTCACGCATTTCCTTTTGTTACACTCCAGCAGTTAGTTACCATCACCTCCCTCCTGTCCCGAATGTGTGAATCCTTCCATACAGAGGAAACAAAAACTAACACATTTCAGGGTTCCACTACCGACAAGTTTATGGGGAGGAGGGGTGAGGGGGAAGCTATAAACACCAGGAGAAAGCCTTTGTAAGATGGCTCTTACTCTATTTTTCTTAAGGTCATAAACATGCAATGGCTGATTAAAGCAACAGTAGCTGCTCATGAGTTCATCTCTCAACCAAGCTACGCAGGCGAGAATGAGAATCCAATACCACAGCTTTTGCCAGGGATAGTCTACTGCAAAAAGTCACAGCTTTTTAGAGTGTGCAGATAACTCTTCTGCTGCTCAGAGTTTGCACCAAATCCCACATAGCCTCTACAAATCACACGTCTGCTTGCTGAAGTTAACTCTCCCTTGCACTGGAACATCACAGCATCTGTCTGGTATGCATCCAATGATCAGGGCTGTCAGGTGGAGAAAACCTGCATTCAGAGTCAAGCTATCCCTGAAACACAGATTTTTAAGTCTGGCAGAAGAAGTACTAGTTTATACAGATGACTTGATTAAAACACTAAATGTGAGTTCAAACATGGCAGAAAATATCACAGGAGCCCTGACAGGGGCACACAAGTCCTCAGCCCCTGAAACGATGTAGCTGACAAACCACTGGAACGCCACGCTGAAACACCTGCAGCATCTGTTCTGGTGGTCTTGTGACAGTAGAGGGAGGGAGGGCTCAGAGTCTCATTATTTAGGTGGATTACAGAGTTTGAACAGGAGTGCCAAGACAAACCATGTACTAGAAATCCACAAAGAGTCTGTCACAACTACAAAGATCCAGAAGGACAGCTCCACTTTGTGTGAAGATTTCCCAACAGTGGAGCAGGACTAGTTCTAAAAGACTAAGCTTGAGAAACAACAGATCTGTAACTGCACCAAGGGGCAAGCATTCAAATAGATCTGCTTCATCTGGATGACAGCCCGGATCCACAAAATAGCTAAACAAAAGCATTTCCAATAGGAACCCGGAACCTTTCTTGTCTCTTTAAAAAGGCCAGCACCCCATGTCAGAGAGGCGTGCTTCCCTGATACTCAGTAGTTAACTCATGTACCCATAGTTTATTTGGGCTGATAAACCACAGCACTTGGAAGCCTCTGGTACAAGTCAACGTGTGAGAGGCTGTGCGTGTATATGTGCACGCAGAAACCATTACCTGTCAGTAGATGAACCCATACAGCTAAAGCATCAATCACAGAACATATGTAAGCATTCATGGTTAGACAGCCAGGAAGTCAGCAGCGACCACTACCAGAAAACCCCACAACCATACACCACCATCCTGGAGAAAAACAATTAAATCAAGTGGCATCTAGATTCTGACAGGATAAGGAAGGGGCAAAATAACTTCTCATAAGCACAATTTTGCTATTTGTCTAGGGAGTAGAGCTCAAAGCAATTCTTCTATTGAAGCATCAACATCAGCACAAGAGGTCCTACCTGGCGAGTCATTACGAAATAAGCATACATTGCCATGGCACTACCATAGGTGATGAAATACGTGACTGGTTCCATAATGTCCCAAGAATACTCCCACCAGGTTAGGCGGGCCAGAATCCCAAACTGAGTGGCCATGTAGGCCAGGCCTCCCCACAACACCAAGGTTGTCCTCTTCTCTGCTTTCCTGCTGAGCTCCATCCTTACCTGCAGGAGACAGAAGTACATGCCTTGTATTACTGTAATTATTTCTGACAATAAAATTTAGAGAGAATGTAAAAATAACAACTTGTATTTATATTAAATGCTAAGTAGTTTGAGACATATGATTTGAGTCTAGGTTATGCAAACAAACCCAGACTTCTCCATCCGTATCTTGCCATCATCCATATTTTACTCAGAGCATGCTCTGGATAGCTCGCAAAGCTGCTTATTTCTCTATGGTCAGAGATATTCTGTTGCATTAACCCCAGTCTTTATTTACTACCAAGCTAATTTCCAATTATACAAAGCAAGGAAACAAAATACTTCCACAGAAACCAGAAAAAGATATGGTCTGGTATACACTTAGTGCATCTTCTGCTTCAGTGATCTTAAAACTATTTGAAGCATGCCAGGTACCGAATTAAAAACTTGAAATAAATTAAGGCTGCATTTGGAGGATAAGTAAAATACAATAAGAAACTTCTCACTTTTTCTAGTGGTGCCAGTTGCTCCTTCAATTCCTCTAGTCTCCCTATCAGCTCCTTCTCTTTGTTCAGCTGGTGCTCCTCAATGCACAAGGCGGTATACAACTGCTGAACCAATGTCTTGACATCATTCAGCGTCGTTGCATTTTCATGGCTTAAGAGCTCTAGGAAAAAGAGACTACTTATATGCATTTATCCACAGAACTTCTTGTATACTCTTCAGAAACTGCTAATAGTCTGCACAGGAAACGCATGAAACTATCTTCTCAACAAAGAAGCCTTTGGAAGAGCTCCAGCAGTTTAAGACAATGCCTTTTCTTCAAAAGAAAATGAGGCTTTATTAATGGATATTCCTAAAATTTGCTAAGAACAAGTAGAACAGATATGTGCTATTAGCTTGCCAGATATCAACAGCTACTTCTGATCCATATTTATATACAAGACTTAACTTAGACAAATGAACAACTAAACTGGTATGATCCATCCTACCAGCTGTCAAGAAACAGCTGAAAACAGACTACAGACCATCAGCAACCATAGTTATTGATGACAGCAACTGAAGATCTTGGGTTAGTGGTCCCAGAACATGCAGTCTTACGAAAATTATTTTGAGTACCAATGCCAGGAATTGTTTCCCAACGCTCTGTGGGCAACCCTGTGCTGTGCTGCCTACAGGGCAATGAACTCCTCCCGCACGGTATATTTAAATAAAGACAGTAACAGGGCCACTAACTGAAACAGCCTTTATCCTTGCATTTCAACACAAAAAGGATTCCTAAAGGAAATCAATTTGTAACAGAGTTGTGACTACTGGTATTGTATTACACACTCCATATGGAAAAAAACAAGTTTCAAATTAAAGCAAAAAGAACTTGACATTAGCCAGATAAAGAAATAAATTTTTAAAAATTAATTTTCATAGCATCCTTGGGCTTATACCTTGGGTTGTCTTCTCTAAATATGATTTTACCAATGCATAAAAAGCTATGGACAGCTTAAGTTTTAACACTAGCAGCTCAAGGGAAAGAAGTGACTCAGTCTGTACCAAGGCACACAGAAAGCACACCACATCTACCTCCCAGATAAAGGGCTCCCTACGTTGCCCTATAAAGAAAAAAAAAGCGTTCCTACTGAAGTGACCATCAAAAAGTACTTAGTATTTAAGATTACAGTATTCTGACATTTCCATTTCAAAATGCACAGGATGATTTTGTAAAAAGGGAAAAGCAATAGCTAGAGACTTTAATCGAGCTAATCTCTGTGCCTATTTACGGGCACATCCATTTTAATACAAGCTAACTATAGAAATCTCTTTGGCAAATGAATCAGAGGCAGCAATTTCACGTAACCTAGGTGATCCTAGAGCTCACCTACCAGTGCACAATGGGTGTATCATACAAGCAAGCTAACCAAAAACCACACCAACTCACTGACACAGACTTTGTTCTCTCAAACATTAGCTAAGTGCGATGGATTAATTGCCTTACCTTGGGACACCACTTTCTCCTGTGCAGAAACAGGCACCCTGTTTGCATTCTCATTTAGTTGTATTAAAAATTTCATACTAGACCAGCTAGGCTTCATACCATCACCTGCTCTCAGGGGCTAACAGTTGGAAGAGATACCTTCTTAAAATCCTCACTCCACTTCTCTGGCTTACAATGTCTTATAAGCGTGTGAAAACACCACATTCAGGATACAGAGCAGTGGGGTGAGAGAGAGCAGAGAGTAACTTTGTGTGTATGTGTGTGATATCCAGTGATTTAGATATTAAGTCTTAATGGAGTGTTTTCTGTTAAGGTGTTTAAGGAAATTGGAAAAAATACATCTCTAGTGGAAGTCATTCTAACCCACAGATAGGGGAGAAATGGCATCTCACCAATGGTGCACTCCCAAATTCCAGAGTCTCACACATACTAAGGACAAGGAGCTGCACAGAGTTCCCCGAGTCAGAAATTTTTACTTGGTATTTTTATATTGTGAAAAGTAAAATGCTAGAACACATTTTTACTATTTTCCTTGCAAAAAGTTCCTTGGAAGCTAACTACATTTACAGTAGAAGATAGCATATATCAGATCTTCCTAGAAGTCAGCCACCCAGGGCAGTCTCAGACCCAAAAGATATGGTCTTGATTTTTGATAGATCAGCTTCCTTTAGCATGTCATCTTATGCAGGCTGCTCAAGATGGAAAAAGGAACATTAACAGTTCCCTCACAGCTTTTGCCTTATGAATGACTTTGTTCATTATCTACTGCTTGAAGAGAGGCATAAGAGAGGAAACCCAAACACTAGGGAAAACAGCCACATAAATAAGAGAAGGCATTTCCACCATCTAACAGCAACTGGACGTGCAAGTCAAGTTACAAATCCTTCCTAATTTGTTTGCCTGTCTACAGGGCTAAAAATTCCTTTTAGAGAACTACTGCTGCTTGAAAGCTTCACATTGTTGCCTGCAACAATAACAGAACGATAAGGCAGATAAAAATCCCCCACCATCTGTAAGCTAAACAACAAGCAGACCACTATTTCCAAAACAAGTCATCTTCTTTAAGTCCTCACTGGCAAGTATAGGCATGCAAGAACCAGGGGACTAAAAGGTTGCCTAGGAGAAAGAGTAGACAGTAGATGAAAAATACCAGGTTCCTGCCTCTGTTAGTAACTCTGGAGTGTCCCAAAAGCTTCTTGCAAGTTTTCACATGTTGAAAGTTACAGAATTGTCCAAAGCCCATTATTTAAAAGGGCTGTATCGATTCAAAATAGGTTGGTTTCCCTTCCTATTCGATTCTTAGTAATGTAACCTTCTAAGAGCAGAGTCTTATTTATTTCACTGTTAGCTAACAAGGTTTCAAGGTTTATTTGCAATATTCAAAGTACCACACTTAAAAGGAAACAATGTTAGCTGTCAAGTGAGGGAATGATTTATTCCTCCAAATCAGATAAAGTAAGTTTCAATCTAATTCCTATTTTGTATTCTACTCCTTCAGAATGAGTTAAATTAAATTACTTTTCAGTAATTAGAAAAAAAATCAAAGAAATTTAGAAATTAAAAGAAATTATATTTCTTCATTTATTCCTCTTATGGGGGGTACTGGCTTCAAGCAGAATGAATATTTGCTTTTCATCACTGACTACTCAGAGTACTTGGATATCACTAAGCAAGACTGCAAGAGCAAGATTATAAACTGCAAGGTTTCCTTTAGAAATAACACTTCATGTTCTTGAACAAGTTAATAAAGCGTGCTGCAGTTAAACAGGGAACTGAATACTGAAATTTATTCCTGATGTGTACCAGAACCAGGCTGGTTTACCTCTCTTTGGTGGTCTAACATGGTATGTGACATCATTAATGATCAGTTTGAAGTCATCCAGCAGAAGTAAATCTATGCCTGTGGAGGAGGCAACACGTGTGCCATCTGTAAGGCAAACACAGACGACTCATTAAACAGTAAAAACAAAGTACCTAAACATGCTGAGGCTAAGCAAGTTGTAATGCCATCCCAAATCCAGGTTTTTTTGACTTCCACATTTTCCCACAAACAACACTTGACATGTCAAGACGGATATATAGTCTGGGAGACTTTATGTGGCAAATACTAGCTAAGCTATATATGCAGCTGCTTTTCTAAATTTGTGAAATTTTGGGTCATCTTATAAAAAAAGAGTTGACTTCATCCTACACACTTGAAATGTTTTACTATGTTCTACAGTACAATCCATTTAAGTGACCCTCACTTCTCCCCACTGGCATTAAAAATTATTATTTCAGTCTCTGGTATCGGACAGCTTTGACATTACTAACCTAACAAACACCTCCCACCCAGGCTGAGACTTTTAAGGAAATATCTGCTTTGATGGCACTTTCATAAGACACCCTCATGACGTTTCAGAGCTTTGGTGGCTGGCAGATACATAGCAACTGAGCAAAACATAGCAAAATATGACTAAGGGAAACATGACTGAGTTTTCATAGCTAAGCAAGATACTGTTTCCCTTGTACCACTTTTTACACCCGATTCCTTACAATTCAACTAGAACCTCTACATAGATTACATAGCTTGCATCTTTCCTACTAAATAGTAGGAAACTCACTGTGGACATGACGTTAGTCTTAGCTTATCTCCATTAACCATTATGAATGTTTTCTTCCTCCTTCACTCTACAGTCAGATTTCCTTGGCAGACCTGACTACACAGGGACAGCTAACAGAATATTCTTACTCTAGGAATGGCATTTTTACCTTCTACTTTTTCAGGAATGTCCAAGAAATCACATCACAACAAGCTTTTACTTAAAAGCAAAAGGCTAGATGAAAATAACTGGCAAGCAAGTAAATCAATTAGTCAGTAAACAACAGTACCTGCTGAATAGATTGCAACCCGATCGATTCCTCGGTCCTCTGCTTGCAGCTGTTGTAAGAACACACCAACAGAGTCTGAGATAGGTTTAAGCGTGAACTGGCAACGTTCACGCCGGGATGGAAGATTCACAGAAATCACAGGTAACCCGTTTTGGTAAACCACCGTCACTTCTACAAAGATGACAAAAATACAAATTTGGCATTAAAAATAAAAAGATCTTCTCGTAACAGTTCTGTGTTTGTCCCACGGAGAAAAAGACACACATAGTTAAGAGCTGAACATGAAAGAGACTTCAAATTTTTGGTTCATCTTTTATCAAGAGATGTGTCCATCGAAGAAAAACTGAGGGGTGTCAGACGTTTTCACTCCCATTAAATTGGCACTAACTTTCTGTGCTTTGTGGAAAAGTACAAGATAGTTACTCTAAGCATAATCACCTTTATACTAAAGGTAACATGATATCTAAAAGCCACAGCATAGCAGCACAGTATGTTTTGTTTACTTTTTGGGAACCAAAGGATTTTGGACTATGGAAGACATAACACTGTGCAATTTACAAGGATTTATAGCCCAGAAGACAAAGGGAGACTGTTGTATATTAGGAAACATCAAGGAAGGACCTACTTCAAACCTTTTTATTCTTGTTTATTTCTGGTTTCCTCCTCTTTGTCCTAAGGCAACAAATATTTGAGAGAACAGCCAGGAGTATGAGGTTGTAGGCACAGCGCTCCGAGTTAAAGCTTCAAGGTCATTTCATCTAAAATTGACGGGATCAATGCACTTTGTACTTCAGAAAATAGACATTGCTACTTAGCTGTAGATAAAACGCCATTTTCCATTTCTTCAATGCTGTCAGGAGCTTTTTCAAGAGCATTCTTAAGGATTTCAGTGTACCTTTCTAAAATTTACAGTAGTGACCTGTCTGAACTGTAAGCCAGTAATTATTTTACTGTCAGAAAGAAAGCCCACTCTGTGCGCTTCAGGATATCCATACATAGAAAAAAAGTTAAGACTTCGTATTCCCTAAGCCCTCTGTCGAGTCAAAAACAGTTGAAATTTTCCCCCGGTGCAGTAGTTGCTAAGATATAGCAGCACACCTAAAAATGATTCACTTTAGATTGCTATGTATTTTTCTTATGTAAAAACGTAAGGTCTTTTTGATTGCACAGAGCATTTGCCATGTCTCAAGGATTGTGCAGTCACACCCACCCACACTGCATCTGCCTTAGTATTTCCACCTGTTGTAGCTTTGGCCAACTACATGAACCACATCATCTACTTAAACTCATCTAACTCATATTGACATGCCAAGTCAATTTAAGCAGCTAACATTAAAACCAGTTGGTTGAAAAAGTCAACACAAGTAGAAATAGAAGCAAATAATGTCATTTTAACTAGCAAAGGAAACTATTTCTCAGCATGCCATGGTTCAGAAAGTTTTGCCACCAACAGCCTTTATACCTCCTCTTTCAGTGGTTTGCTCCCAGGTGAACTTGTTTAATCACAGGATCATTTAAATATTAGGACAAGCCTTAGGGCAATATGCCTTTCCAAAAAGGGAGGCTCATGGATGTTGAGAAAGGATGCGCCAAGTACACTTTTACAAAGCCAGAAGAGTTCTCTCAGGCCTTTGTAGTTACTATCACATGCCTTTGTGAATTGAATCAAGCACACACAAAGGCCTTTCCCCTCTTCCCAGGGATTGCTATCCAGTGCTGACAAAGAGGTCCTCATGCCATCTTTAAAGACTAGGTAGAATTGACCAAGTATGGACATCTCAAATGACTAAAGCATCCCAAGAGATCCCAGTATTTGGAAGCCTATAAATGCCTATTCTCCAGACTCAGACACCTGAAAGGGTTTTAGTAGCTTTAGTGTTTCAACGACTAAAACCCAGAGACAACAGTCAGATATTTACTGAAAAAAAAAAGCAAACTGCCAATTTATTTGGACAGTTTGAGAGAATTTCAAGCTCCTATCAGCAGCTGTTGTGACACCAGCTATCAGCTTTTTGCATTCTTTCGCTCAAGTATTTGAGCACGAGACTGATGAGAAATAGATTAGCATTAGCTACGCTTGTGATAGTAGGCTCAAAAGGAATGATCATGTTTAAAAGCTTAAAATAGGCACTTAAGTAACAAACTCATTGGTTTGTGAGTTGTGAGCAGCATATACAACATTGTGTGCAGCAAGCCAGTTTATTGTAGAGCAGAAGAGATAACAACATCTGCACCAACACTTACCATGTATCCCCATTGGTACAACACAACAACTGCAGCTCCATGACTGCCAGCGTTGGAGGAAGTGCGTACTGGCACCAGCCCTGCCGCACTGCGACCCTCCACAGACCAGATGGAGACCACAGTGATCAACGCAATAGGCCAAACTGCACCAAGAGTCAGTGTTGGTAGCGCACACAAAAAGCTTGTAAAAGGAATTTTCTAGCTTAATTCACTGGTGGGGAAAGACCATAATTCCAGTTTGATCCTCTCAACACCTCCCACACAAGTTATGTCTGGTCAGATTTTCACTGCTTTGGACAGGGAATAGCTCAGAGGCAAATAAAAAAAAAGGAAAAAACCCAAAGGGCATGTCAATAACACAAACCTAACTGACAGCAACAGACAGCTCCAGTAAAAGTTATTAACAAGACACTGCAATATGGTTGTCTGCCTTGCTCTCCTCTGCTCCAACAGCCCTGTGGATTGCCTGCGTGAGGGCAACTACAAGTTACTAAATGGACAAAGCATTTTGGCATTTCACTAATTATAGAGCTAACATTTTGGCTAGTCTTCACTCATTAAATTTTAAGTCAGCATTTAAATACAAGGCACAAGTAAAAGAAAGTAATTATATATAAGTGTATTTCACTTACATTTACAGAGACCTACAACCTGGCCAGGGATGCTGCTAAATAAGACCATGGAGGATTTTAAAAGCTTTACACTCTATACAAAGCATGAGGTTGCTTTGCGGTATGAATTCCATCCAAACACCACAAAGTTTTGACTCAACCATATGTGCACCAGTAACAGGTCATTAGTATTTTTTAAATATTTCTGTTCTTGCATAAGAACAGCTTAAGCAATACAGTAGGCCTAAACAAGGTACAGTAAAAAGGGTGTGGCCAAAGACAGTGTTGAACATTTACTACTGTTAAAGGTGAAGTTATTGGAAGAAATAACAAGAGAAATATTCAAGCACAATGAGGAGAGGTAAAATCAAATTAGTCAAGTAGCTACACACTTACACTATCCTCTCAACCTTACTTGAGTCCTCTACACTTACACCTATTTAAGCTTTCAGGTTTTTATTTTGAGTTCCCCACAGCAGTCATGTTCTCTTTGTGTATGCACACACTCACTACCCTGCCAGGGGAAGTAACTGTGCCGGAACCCTTTTCTTTATTAGCTTTCAAGCTTTATTAACAAGTGTTAATAGGGAAGGGATCCACTAACCACTTGTGTCAGTCAGCCTAAGTGCTCTAGTCTTTGCGCGCAGCATGCAGATGTTAAGCAGGCAGTGATCTCAAAGCTGCTTATTTCCTTTTTGCATCTGAAACTTATGAAGTTCTACCAGTGCATTCTTTGGCTTTATGTTATGACAACCTTATCAAAAAAAGCTTAATGTCTGAACTGTCCCAGAATTTAAATAAAGGAACAAAATTGCCTTGACTTCACGACTTACTCGCTGCAAACAGTGCTTTCAACTGTTTGAGCAAGTAGCTGGTATGAACTGCACTTTCATTACTTAAATAAAGTTAACAGGGCACACAGTACCCTGAAAAGTAGTCATCACGCAGACCTCAAGGCTACATCAGGAAAAAGTCTGGCAAAGAAATTTGGACAGTTGCATGCGATTACATCCTTCTTTATAAAGCCTGTCCAATTTTGTAAGGACAGTTATTAGAAAAGTTGACCATTTCCTTAATTCTTCTTGACTGACTTTGTTCTCTGTCACTTCCTTAATTCAAAAATGGATTACCTCCTAGCCAAAAAAGCCTCAACCAGCAAAGGCGGTCAGGGAACAGGATTTAAGTTAGCAAAGTCAAAGTGAGCCAAGAGGTTCTCCATGTCAACACTCACCATCAGAGGGCACTACTGTACTGCAATAGACCACTCTCACACTCTGCCAAGGAGAAAGCCTCTGATGCACCTAGAAAATACAAACACAGCAAAAAGGACAAATGTTCAGTGCCACTGTCTGGCAGAATCACGGTCCACTGCCACCTCCTGTCCCCCATCCCACCATCACCTGCCCCAACGCCTGTGCTAGGCATTTCCTCCCACCCGCCACAGGGTAACCACAAGCCAGGAGCGCCTGTCAAGAACAGCCTCTTCTCTTACCATCTGCCACCCAGTTGGGTTTCCCCCCTCAGCCAACTTCACCTCTACAAACCTCGCTCTCGACCCACAGAGTTTAAAGCAAGAATGTATACCAGAACAGCTGTGATTTTTTTCTTCCTTAATGTAAAAATGTATTTTGAAATCCACATTGAGTTAATCAGTTTTAAGAAATCAATTTAGATTAGCATGCAGATGTGGAAAGTAGAAATCACACAACGGCATCAGTCTTTAAGGGTTAAAAAAGTTTTAGCATAACAGTGGGGGAGGGTTATGGATTTGTGGATTAAGAGGTTCATTCTCTTATGTTTTCTGTGCTGACATGTATTTTTTTTTTTGTCCTTACAGAGGGAAGCCAAACTCAAAGATACAAGTAGTAAACGTGCCTGTTCATAGAAGAACAACTTGTTCAAGACAAAGTGATACTGAGCTATTTAAAAAAAAAAGCGCATGAATGGTTCATATGTTCTGCAACCTTGGCAAGGGACTAATTTGTTCATGACAATATAGAGTCAGACGATTTAAAGTCTCTCTTCTAGGAGAAGTTATACTAGCTACACATTAACCCTCCCAAACACCAAAATTACAATTCTGGCTCAGAAGACCCCAATTTTAGAAAAGAATAAGGTGCAACACCAGCTCTCATCTGTCTGCAGCCATATACATTTCAGTGACTAGCACTCAGATTTTTCAACAGTTGCAGTCCAATATGGGCATATAGCCTGGGATTTTTTCTTTGCTGATTTCTGAAGTACAGCTGCCAAACCTGCACTTCTATAAAGGCATCTCACAGGCAGGGCTTGTTTTTAAAGTAAATTTCTAAAGGAAGTTTGCAAACAAAACCCAGGCTGTTGATTTTTTCTCTGCCAAGTTGTCCATATTTTGCAAGGTTGCTTTTAATAATCTACTTAAAATATCTTTATCTACTACTTCACTTGACTTTTGAAGCTGGCTAAGCAAATTGAGGATAGTTTCAACTACACAAGTCTTGAAAGCAGGATCTATGGCCTAGGTGGTCAGTGCATTGGCAGCTCTGGAAATTCACTCTCATTTGTGCTGTATTTAGACTCCATTTTTCTCAGTCTTGACAATGAAAAAAATCAGTCAAGTCATATTCAATTTTTCTCATTGCAATTCCATTTTCAGCTTCCCACAGTCGAGTCAAACAGGCACTAACAGGAAAAGAGAACTAGGCATTAAACAGCTGTAACGGAACTTAAGTGGGTAGTTGCACATTTTGGCAGAAGTAATGGTTGAAAAGCCCTACATGTTTGGAACCGAAGAGCAAATTTGCCTTTTAACATTTGAAAAATAGCAAGTCTTCTGGACTGACAAACACCCATTTGCTACTGCTGAGCAACCAGGAACCCACCCACCCCCCACCTGAGGAATATCAGGTTTGTAACTCAAACACCCAAGCATACAGCCTCACACCCTAGACAAATCAAGCTCTGCTGTCTTGGCATCATTATGAAAAATGTCATAAGCTTCAATGATCAGAAGCCATACCCTATGTAAGCCAGTTTTCAGAGACTAATTTTACCTAAAGAGGGGAAGCCTCTATAGGAAGTTAAAAATGACCATTTCCTATTTGAAACCAGCAACTTCAGTTTTGATCCTTCTAAAAGTAGTATCAGACCACATACAACGGGAAGTGGGCAGAATTTATACAGTGAGACACAAAACCTCTTGTCAGGTAACAGCACTGTTTATATACTTACTTTACCCGATCCCATGGCAGAGCTGGTGCTTTCAGATATGTGCTTTTCACTACTTTACTCTTCCCTTTCACATGGCATTATTCATCTGTTTCTGAAGTACTGCACATCAAGAGCCTGCCTTTCTAGCAAATTTGCACAGCAGCCCAAAGATATAGTAGCAGTCTTCAGAAAATCCTAAACCCCAGCATTATTCCATTGTGAAGTAGCTATATAACTGAAAGATATTATCAGCTAGCATCTGCAAAGACTCTACCTTAAGGCCATAAGCATTTGACAGGAGTAAGCTAGCTCCACAAGTCTCCTGCCCTCATACAATACATGCAAAAACAGGGGTAAAGGCAAAAGGGGTTGAAAAAGAGGGCATGTTCGGTGACTCATCAAAAAGCTGAAGTGTCCCCAGATTTAACCTCCTTGACAACTCTTTCACCCTGGTTCAGGTCTGAACCAACTCTACGTTTCATTGACTCCGTAGCAGTATGCTGCCATTGCGTTTTACAGAAAAAGGTGCTGGTTGAACTATACATATCTGTCACCCCTGCAGTTCGGAGCTGCGCCTTGCGATACATGCTGCTGTCAGAAATTTCTTATCTAAGAAAATAGTCTCTACTGGTTAGGAAAAGAGAAAAGGAACAAATAAAGTCAGCAGAGACCTAAATGCCATCTAGTGCCATCCAAGCTTAGTGAAAGCTTATAGAATTACGAACCATTTTTATTCTTGAAGGGTGGCTGTTTTAAAATTGCAATGGAGAAAAACATCTGAACCCTTTATCCAACATCTGCAATTTCTTTGCTTTATGCAGAAATGTGCCAGAAGGCTGAGCCTCGGGACTGAAGCAGTTGCAGAGTGGAGAAGATGAACTGGTTTCAAACTTTGCTAACCAGATCTCATGATTCTTTGCCTGCAGACAAACAGTCGACAGCTCACCACTTGAGCAACAAAGCGCAGAATAACTACATCCAGGTTTCTGTTGAGACGGACTTGCCCACCACTTCCAAAATAAGCAATAATTGGATTGTGTAAAGCACCAAAGCCAGAAACCACTGAAATCAGAAGCTTTAAGCGCCAGAATACATTTCTGGGTGTCAAGAGAACAGATGCAGGAATTCATGTTTCACATTCATTCCATCCTTCGTTTCCTGTCTTACCTGCACTAAGATGCATGTTAAGAGGCTCAGGGTTACACAGCAGCTTTGCTCCCAGAATGATTAAGGGAACATGAGGGAAAAAAAAAAAATCCCAGTCCTTTGCCTGAAACTAACACTTCCTCCAGCCTTATGAAGGTCTATATTGGACAATCCAAAGGTAAAAATAACAGCATCTCTATAGGTCTTAATGTAGCTATCTCAATTCTACATGGGGGACAAAGTTAATCAAAGCCATACTGGAAAAAAACCCAGCCTTTTATCTACCAGCAAGTGCTCTCTGATGGGAAAAGAGGGAACAACCTGGCAGAGCTCATGTTCTGCATTTTACGTAATTATCAATGATTGAATGGTAACAACTTTGGGGTACCAAGTCTTCAAACCTTAATTAAAATCAGAAAAAAACTTGTCCAGAAAAAAAACCACCCGAGCATGGAAAAGGTGACTATCTTAATCTAAAATACAAGTAAAACATGCTGCTAATCCCATTACCTGGAGTACCAGTGCAGCAAAAGCTGCAGAGCTTTTGTTAAAGACAGAGAATTCTAAGTAAAAATTCCTTACCATGAGTGAAACCTTTAAGAGATACATTTGCAGGTGCCAGGAGCAGCATCTATTTAACAATTTATGAAGGGCCCCCTTTAAACGAGGCTGCCATAAGTCAGACATGAAGCAGCTCACCTTTTCCAACAAGCAATAGCTATTTTCCTCTCTTTCCTGACTTTCACAGCATGAAAAACTGAATGTTTTTCCTGGCTTTAGAGTGGTTATCTGAAAACCACCTGACTAGCATCTCAGTGACAAAAAATGCTGCAAGCTTCCCTGAACTATCACAGTAACCCAAGCCACCCACCTCAAAAGTGCTGAAGAGCTCCATTTATCGATCTTTCCCTCACTTCAGGGCCCCAACGACTTCTACTCCTGTACTCAGTCTGTTACATTTTGATCTCTCTGAAACAGTACTTCCATTTTAAGCCATGCATCTCTCACCCCCTTCTTAACCATCTCCGTTCTTTTGAAACATCTGGACACCTTGGCCTGCTTCCATGATTTCCCTTTGAAAAAAATTTCAATCTTCCTCTGAAATTTAGCCCAACTTTACCAGGAATTTGTTCAATAAAGCAGTAACCTTGTATGGAATATCTCCTCCAGCTTTTTGCTATGGTCTCTGGATACATTCACATAGTAAATATTACGTGAAGTACTTCCTTTAAGGGACACACCATACTTCTGCTTGAGAGCCTGGTACGCAATAAAACAACGCTTGCTCTTGCAAGGGCAACACTCAAACCACACCGCTTTGCTGCCCTGCAGCAAGGTGGCATGCAAAACACCCAAACATTTGGCCAGAGGGGAGCACAGCAGGGGAAAGCCCTTGTACCTGGGAGCCATGCTTCTGCAGCACAGCTGCAGCAAATGAGCCCCACACCCCGAGCACTATTTTCTCCCCAGTTTCCAACAATTCCAAACTGCTACCTTTTTAAACCATACAGCTTGTCTGCCAGGACCCAAGCACTTGCCTGATTAAATCCCACTGGCTTGAAATCATTTCTTGATCTCTTTGCCAGTACACCCTTTCTCACATCCCACTCAAAAGGTCAGATTTTGCCCTGAAAAAAAAAAATTTGCACCCACTGCCTCCCATAGGGCAACATTTCTGCGGATGAAGGTCAAACAAATGAGAACCCGTTTGAACTGCAGTGCTGCTCCTCTTTTTTTTTTCTTTTTTTGTTTTAAAATCAGACTGAAGACATGGACACAAAAAAGGCAATGCCAGTAAGATGTGGGAAGTGTTAAGCTTTGCATTTGGAAGCACTTTGTACGACCTACACATTAGCAAATGGTCTTCATTTGCCACACTTCTCATTCCTGCCTGAATTTTCTCTTCTTCCAGCATTAGTACAGAGCTTCATCACATCTGCTAGGAGAGGAACATAAACAGGAGGTGAGCTATAAATATTCACTTCTCATCCTGCTTCCTTTGCCCATCTGCCTAAAAAGAAACAGGTAATCCACGGTGTCCAGGAAGAGGTGGGGGTAGGAGGAAGAAGATGCATTCTTTGCAGAAAAGGGAGGGAAAAAAAGGAATCAAGCAGCTGCTCATCATTCTTCATTGGACCTTTCTCCCAGGCATTACCACTGCTGTGGAGATGCTGCAGCACTGAGTCTTGTAACAGCAACATCACTGCTTTTGACAGCTTTGATAGGGCCTCTTGGGGGCAAGAGAGAGAAAAGGAGGTAATGAAAGGGTAAAAGTTTAACAGACATGTTAAGCACATTGGTCAAGCAGTCTGTACTGCTTTTAACAGGTGCTTCCCTTGCCACAATCCGCAGCACTTTTTCCCCAACAAAAAACCCAAACCAAACACCTTCTCTCAGCCTATATTCTTAATTTTATTGCAAATGTCAACAACTTAGAGAATTACACTATTCCTGCTTTACTTGAAACAGTTGACAGCCATGGTACACCAGACCATCACTCTCCCTCTTTCCTCCAAACTTTGCACAGTCCTTCCTCCCTCTAGCAGGCAACCCAAAGCAGGGCTGGAATATCTCCCATGCAGTTCGTGGTGCCAGATCACAGTTTCACTACGAAAATATTTTTGCTTTCCTAGAGTAGGATGGTTTGAATTCCATTTCTTCAATACAGCCCTCATGGTTACTGGAAAAAAGCTAAGAAGTTTAATTCCCTGGCATTCTGAAGGCTTGAAAAACAGAAACCAAACAAAATAGCCATGACACATTTAAGCCTGCGTCAGCTTTAAACCTGAGCACAAAGATGAGGCAGAACTGAACTCCTTTCCCTAGTTTCCAGACTCATTATTTGAATCTTCCTGTACTGAAAAGGATAGTACCTCTCTTCTCAGATTTAAGGGGCTTCCAACATGGTTTAAAAAGCAATTTGAAGAATTTAGCAAAACCCCACTGATTACAGGGTTCACAATTTTGTCTCCCTCAGCCACTCACAGCTGAAGATCCTATAATCAGAGAGAAGGAATCAGATGGATTCCCCTCAGCAATTCCCCCAGGGCAGTTCACTGTTATTGTGTTGTTTGGTGGTTTTTGTTTGTTTGGTTGGTTGTTTTGCTGCCTCTAGCACTTACCAATCCCATTAAGCAATTTATTTTGTCTTTGTTATAGCCAGGTTAAAAGAAGAGCTCTTACCCCTCTTCTCCCACCTTGCTGCCATAAAGAGCTTCCTGGTGGGGAAACAGCAGCTGGCACATCCCTGGCACTTACAACATCAAGAATGAAACAATAAGCAGAGTTATGAAGTGAGATTTCCACAAATGCAAGGAAATTCCTTCTGCCTTGGTGCACACCGGGAAGCCGCCAACCCACACTCGTTTTCCAGGGAAATCAACTCAGAAACGAGGGAACCTTGCTTTCAGCTCTTAAAAAGAAACAGCAGGCTCTTGCAGACTTCGGAGTCAGCGCCAGCATACGTACAGCTTCAGAGAAGCTGCATGCTCTGAAACAGAGAGGTACAATATTCTGCAAGCCACAGCAGCCCAGTACATCCCAGTACTAGGGGAGACCTACACCTTCAATTCCCTACTCATTTTCCTGCAGGAAAGGCCACACACAAAAAAAATCTCATCTCTATCTAACCTTACTTGGGTTTGGTCCAAAAAGGAGCAGGTGGGGCAGAAGCGTAAGAAAATCTTTGCAGAGGAACGCCTCGGCCAATAAGAGGCTATTCCTTTGTACCCAACAAAGTCACATCAATTCAGTCCAAGCATTAAAGACAAAGAGTAGTTCCTTCTCCCATATGACGAGCCTTGCAGGGTAAGCATGGAGACTGAATTACCTTTAGGATTGAATTATTTATAAAGGCATTTAGTTGGGGACTTTAAAAGTATTTTAACACCCAGAAATGCCAGATAAATTTGACAGATACTCTCACATTCCGTTCAGGTCCTAAGACAAAAAACATCCGTTTGATAAACAGCTACAAATACCTGGGGCCAATTAACATTGGCCAGGTTTTTTCTGTAAGAAATACCAAAGCTTAGGACATCCAGTTTGGCATACTTCTTCACTATGTTCAGACTGCATCAGTTCACTACCAGGCACGATCAGTGCAATAAAATCAATCCTTGTGCTAGTCCCTCACACATCTTATCATGAAACCCCAGAAAAATCTTCCATTTGATTAAGAGTGGATGCCTGACATTTTTTCCCTAGAAATGCTATCTACCATAAAATTTATTACTGTGCAACTCTGACATCTAAAACATTATTGTTCCCTGGCAAGTTATCATCATGAGGGCAACAGAAGAAAAGGAAAAAAGGTAACAAAAATATTTTAAAGCCATTAAGGATCACTTTTTCATTTCCCTACCAGACTACAGATTGAGGAAACTTCTATGCGAACTTAATATCCCTATGTGTTAATATTTAATATCCTTTAGTTAACAATGTACCTTGTACCTGACTATTTCACAGGACGGCCTCCCACCTCCACCCCAAGAAAGGAAATGGCGCAATGCTCACCTGCTGTGTGCCATCGGTATGTCCCTAGAGAAGGCAACTCAGCAGAAGATAAACACAAGTCAAAGGCAGTGCTCTCCGGAGGCAGGTCTTTATTGACTTACTGAAAAAGTGCAGCAAGAATGCAAACATGCTTATTTTGAACCTGATGTCTAAATAGCATGTTAAATTCAATTTTGAAGGTTTCCCAGTTAGACTTTCCTCAGCTCATCTCACCTGGCCTCTCTGCGAGAGGACAGAAAACTGGGGTTAACCCCTTCTGTACGGCCCAAGGAACAGCCATATGGCGCCCGATAGCATTTTGCGCCATTTCGGAAATGCAAAGTTTGCATTATTTCCCAAGCTCCTCACCACTGTTGTGTCACAGTTCCAGCCTGATTAGGGAGCACAGAGGACAGCCACTTTGGTCCTGCTCCTCTGGAGGAGGCAAACCATTTTTCATCTGTGGGACTACTCCGCAAACCCACCTATTTTCGTCTTCAGCAGCAAATGGGTCTGACTGGAACTCCAGTGCCTGCACTGACCATCATCCATCATCTCTGGGAAGATAAGGAGACCCAGAAATGAAAAGGTCTTTATTTAATTGACCACTGTTAAAGGAAATGACTGTAACAGCATCTCCCACTAGCACTCACTAGCTCAAAGCTACTCATTTCAGCATCTCCTGCACAGAATTACTATGCTACAAAAGTGAACAACGTAATTGTACTTGAATGCATGAAAGCACAACAGAGGCACTAACAGCCAAACAAAGTTTCAGGGAAGCTGAAGTTGATCATTTCATCTGACAGCCAGTGCTGTCCTCAGAGCAAGCTCAGTCATGTCCTTCAAGCTGAGTGCGGTGGGACGAGAAGCTGAACCCCCTGATGAAAGGCTGCTTCTCCCCATTAGGTGCCACTGCAGAGCCTGTGGCCAGGCCCTCACCAGCACCAAGTTAATTCTGCCACTTCCTGGGCCTCCCTCCTCTATCTTAGGGAAACTAACTGAAACTCCATTTATGGACACATGCACTATGCACAAACACACCTTTAGTTTATATAATGATTAAGCCAATGCATTTAAGTTAAATGCACTAGTTAAAGTACCTTAAAGAAAAAACAGACCAAAAACTTTCCTACACCTTTCCAATGGTTATCAAGTTACCCACTACCAGTACACATGATAAACTAGGACTATAGGGGAGCATTATGAAAGCAGTTCCCAAACATTTGGTTCCGTTTCAGTTTTTGGGTTAAATACACTGTTTTCTACTAATTCTATATCATCCCGATCACAAGGATCGTTTTAGTAAGATTTTAAGTTTTCACATTGTTTCAGCTCAACTATTTTTCTTTTGTTTTGAAAGTCCAGAAGGTAACATTTAGCATGTTTATACCTCTAACCACCTAAAAATTTTTCCCACAGAAACTGTTGCAGCTTCATCCAAAGAATAAGACACAAGGAAGACCCAACAGAACATAAATCAGTTTTCAACAGCCAGTCCTAAAAAGCCAATTTGAACTACTTCCCAAATTATAGTCTGTAAACCACAGAGATACATGTGCTACAAAGGGTTTGCAGTTCACACTTCTTTCCAGTACGAACACTGAGGCTTAATTCATATTAAGAGACTGAGAAGCCTTGGGAACAACACACTAGAAAAATGACTGTTTTTCTAGTCGTCAAGACCATTTCAGAATCAACAGCCCTGGGAAAGGATATTATCCTGGGAGAGGGGGATTTGGAACAGAAAGTAATGAGAGGTCACTTCCTTAAAGCTTGTCCAAATCAATTAAACTGGGCTTAATATATGGCGATATGTGTTCAGTGGCCTAGAAGACAGCAATTTACAATTTGGCTCTGAATTATACAAGCTGTCAGAGACACCTTTACAGTTTGTATTTTCATTAACAGTCTCAGCTAGTTAATAAAGATTGACTCATTCTTCTCAGGAAAATTAAATATACACGTGAAACGGAACAAAAAAAGCCTCTGTAGCAAAAGACCCAAAGGGACAGGCATCAAGGTAAGGACTTCAAAACATACGCTTTCGATCCAAGTAAGGAAGCTGGCTCAGCTCATGCAGGATAGAATACTCTCCAGAATTCTCTTTCCAAGAACCTTTTTAATGCTTTTCCACTACAGTGAATAGACCAGGGAACCAGGACTTTTCCTCTGATCCACTATTAATCATTAAAGTTCTTTCAACCTTGAATCCGAGGTTTCTTCTCTACAGAGACAGTCTCAAGAGGCTGGAGCACCCCGTCTGTCACCACACAACTGTACCTCCTCACACACTGGTCCACAGCTAATACAAGTTGGGAAAAAGCCACCCCCCAATTTCCCAGATACATACACCTCCTTCCAACAATTTCACCCCCTGCCTTGGTGTCCAACAGCGAGCAAAGAGCCGAAAACCTTGCCCCTGCAACCACCCAGGCCTTGCAAGCAAGCTGTTAGAGAACCACCACAGCACTGGAGACAAATTACATTTTTACTTGGTCATGCTGTCTGCATTACAGGGACTTCACGCGTGCAAGCGAGAACAGGCTAAACGCACCAGAAGACTTAACAAGACCTTCACCAGGACCAGTCAGCCAGTTTGGGTCATTCCTGAACGACAATGACTGAAGTTCCTATACAGTTAAGGCCACTCCCCACTTTAAGATGTCATCATCTGAAAGCAGGTCAGACTTTCCATCTGAGTCTTGCTGTAGCCTCATTTTGCTGTGTAGAGTAAACAAATGATGGAGAGAGCATGTTTCCACAGCTGACACACTGGTAGGACTCTGCCTTGTCTTCAAAGGAGCCCTATGTTTGTGAAGCCTGCTGGGTTCACAGTTCTGCAGTCTTGTACTTGCACTGAGGCACAGCCCACAATCATCTCCAAAATACCTATCAACAAACTTACAAGATCCAGACACAAAAAGGAGAATGAGTCAGTTTAGGACTACTACAATTGGTTTCTTTCAACCCAGCCTGTTTATGCTACTTCACTGATGAGTGAACTAGATCAAAACAACTTGTAAGTGAACCACAATTAGCTGCCATGGCTGCTAGTCATGATTATTTCCAACTGTATCTGCTAAAAGCTTCCATGTCCAGAAGTACTCTCTTGAGACATCGAAAGCAGATTCCTTTTATGGCAGTAAATTTTTTTTTTGTTTTAATATAGACAAAGCTTATTACTAAAACCAGACAGAAAACAGCACGGCACCGGTAGTTAAGAGTTCAGGTATGAGGCCCAGACACTTCCAACCAGGTTTTACTTGCAGAGACCAAGTCCCCTGATGGCACTCTCAAACCGATTCAGACAGCACACAAAGTTTCGGCTTTCTCAGCACAGCAGTGAAAACACATTAGCCACTGAGAAAGCATTAAGAGAAGTACTAAAATAGCTGGCTGTAAGCAATGTAAGTGGCTGTCCAACTGAATACCAGGCAATTCCATAGAAGAGCTCTAGACAAAAAAAAAAAAAAAAAAAAAAATCAGTGGGAGAGCAGACCACTGGTTTAGACACACAAACCAGTAATGCTTATATGAAGTCCCAATTAAATATCAAAGATCACTAATTTCTGAGGGAAAAGAGTCATGATGGAAACCAAAAACATGCACAAAGCATGGCTTGAGAAACAGTAGCTAGCATGGTCATAGAGCAGCAAAATGGAAGGAACACAGGTCACAGCCCTGCTACAACATCGCACCTACTGCAAAAAATATTTTTTCAACAATATGAAAACACAGCAAATCCACTCAGCTAGAGTACATCCCATGTGGATGACAAGATGACATGGTTTGTCCACAGAGAAGCATGATTTCTACGGTGGCATTTGAAATAACCTTGTGCTGTTATCAGTAAGGAGGCTGTAGAACAAAAAAGTCCTTTTAGCTTGCTGTTTCTCATAGCACACACAGTGTTTTGAAGCTAATTTAAAAAGGCAAAAGTCTCATCTCTATATTGTGCTCCAGTAATTCAAGAACAAAACTATTATCTTGGAAAAAAAATTAAGACCAAATTACAACTACACGAGTGTGAACACAGTCTGTGAAACCACTCATGGGTGGTGGGTGATTTGCACACCCTTCGCTTAGGACAAGTATCTTTTCCACATTAGAAACCAAGGAAGATTCTTTCCGATACGCCTACAGACAAGAGCAACAGAATTAATTTAAGTTCACCAGATTTTTTTGGCAGCACTGAGAGGTTCTTGGCATGCAACAGCTAAGAAGGTATTTATGAAGTTAAGCTGCATTGGCAAGACCAGGAAAACACTGGCCTGTTTCAGCCTTTCTGAAAGAGACCATCACCAGTTGTAAGTTGTCACAAGCCTCTACTTACACCAGGGGGCTACTACCATCATGTACTTCACAAAACACAGTTATTTCAACTTCGTAATTAATAACCATAACAGAGATACAGGAACAGTTCTGCAGGCTAGAACCTAGTCTGTTAGTGGTCACTGATTTGGAAACTTGTCCAAGTGAGATCTGTTCTATCTCTCATAGTAGGTACAATGTTATTAATATATACAGTATATTTAATATACAGAAGCATGTTTGACAGACCAGCATTAAACAGTAATAAGTCTAATCAGTAATAACTGCTGTTCTCCTCACCTTCTTCCTTGCTTATTGTAAAAAGGGAAGATGGATTTAAATTTAGAGTGTTACATTTATTGAGTTTGACACCATGACTCTCTGGATTACCAGAGGCTTGCCAAAACCTCCATCCTCCAGACTACTCAAAAACTCAGAAGCATCGTCTCCAAGGCCATTGAACCCTTTTTGTTTTGGGGGCAGGTGGGAAAACCCATTGACAAGTTTGTAGGAAAGCACGTGGAAGTTGAGGGGATGACTTCTGGGAGAGGGAGTCTTCCTGCACACATTCATTGTAATTAACTCAGCTAATTGGAAACTCCTGTTTAGGAATTCTGCATCTTCCAGACAGAAAGTCTTGCCTAAAGAATAAAGGAAGATTAAATACCTGGTTTCACCAAAAGGAGCAAGATCCCTAGGAAAGCATCCTGTCCAAACTGCTCCTCTTAAAGTGTCCGATCTGTATCTAATTTCCCTGAATGGAGGCAGCTTCTCTGATGTTTAAACCTAACCCACCCCCGCAAGAAATCACAGCAGGAAGTTAGAGCACTCCTCGTCCCCGCTGGCCAAAAGCCACAAGCATGCAAAGCCAACTCAACTTCACACTGTGGTGCTGTTACTTCACTGATCCATGTTACAGATGTCATCGGCATCACGGTCCCTTGCTGTGTACCAGGAGGTTGGTGGTAGCTGCAGGAGCCCCTGCGGATCTTTCTTTCACAGCCACCTCCATGCTGCCATGTCACAAGCAAGCTCCTGCAGTTTTGCAGAGGTCCCACCTTGTACTCTTTTGGGTACCGGGAGATTTACAGAGAGGTGCTGCACAACTGCCCTGCTACCCCCCATTTAAAAGAATTGCACAGAAAAATCAACACCTCTGACACTTGCTAGTTTAGGCAGTGACTTATTTCTGGGTAAGAAAGAAATACTCACGGACTTTTTAAAAAAGGAAGTTAGAAAGATAAACAGAAAGAAGGCCTGCATATCCCAAAACAGACTTCATAACCTTTCCCACACCATTTTCAGCCCAGCAAGAGACTTAAAACAATCATTCTGATCTGGCTAGAGTTAACTCACACAAGTGTCAGGCTCACCTTAATGGGGTGACATGAACTTCCTTTTATGCCCCAAGCTTTCCTAGAATTGCATTTAAATGCTATCTCTTTCCCTGCTTCCCTCCTCTCCCCACAAGCCAGGATTTCTTTGATTCCCAATGTAATTAGAAGATAATTTTAACTCTGTCACTAAATTGATTGCACTGGCACTTAACTGCACTATTAAGCAAATCATTAGCTGACACATGGTATCTTTTCCATCTGACAGAGCAATGCTTAATTTTTTTTTTGGGGGGGGACACACATGGATGGGGACAACTCAAAAAAACCCAACCACCACTGATCTTTATATTACACAGGCATACAGCTACAGCTGTTAAAGCACTGCCTTGGGGAACCATATACACTTTATCATTAACAGAGGCAAGACAAGCAGCCACAACGTCAGTCCAACGTGCTTGGCATCCTGCATCCAAGGTGGCCTGTGAAGGACAACACAGCAGCTAGACGTTGGAACCATCACTGGGTAACTTCAGCAGCACTACTCTATGAGTTGTAACCGCCAAGCAGAAGACGATCAGTTTTCCATACTTAAGCACCAACTGTGCAAAGACCCTTCCTACTTCGTTTTTGCAACCCTGAAGTCTGAGACTTCCTGTGACATGTTCTAGCAGAGGGTATTAGACACCAGCAGCTCCAACTTCCAAATGCTGCTTTATGTCTTTATCACATTAGCAGAAAATACAACATGTTCAATCATCCACTGCTACCTGAAAAAAGGCACCTGTGCCTCACATCTGTTTGGAAGCAAACTAATGAAAATGAACCACGTTAGACAGTACAGTGTCTAGCAAGAAGCTTATTTCAAAAACCACATGCCAGCTGGCTAAGGTCTATGAAGGGAGTGTTTTTCCACCTATTCCACCTGGTGATTCCTTCAAGGACCCCAAATTAAGTAGTTAAGTAAAAAGTGAGAAATCATTTAACAAGTCATTGTGCCCAAATTGATTGTCAAGGAGTCAAACAGGTGAGTTCAAGACAGCTGTTTCTCCTTCTAGGAAAACCTTCTGTCCTGCAAATATGAATCTTCAGAGGAACCATTCTGAAAGCTTGTGACACCAAGGCGTTCTGCTGCAGCAGCCATGGCTACTGACTTCGCCAACTACTTGCTTAGCAGCTGCTTCAGCAACTCCTTCCCTCCACACCTTGCCTCTGAGCTACTGAGTCTTTCTTCCTTGTTGGTGCAAGAATCAAAGGCAGTTACAAAGTCCAGATTTTGTAGCAGTGGATTTATAACCACAACAGCAGGCATTTCGCAATCCAGCCCATGACCGAAAAGCACCTGAAAATGCAGCGTTACTTCTGAGCTACAAGTATCTTCTTTCATTCAGCTCCTGTTTGCTCAGCAGAGCTTCCTCAAAATTCGTGTCTACTTTGTTCTATATAATATTTCACCTAGTTATTTGGTTCGATTCTCAGTAGGTAGGTTGCAACCCAAGCCTAATGCTATACAGAAAAAGCAGACATGCAAGCCTCCATTTCAAAGAAAGACGGGCCTGTGAAGTTCTTGGCTGACAGCAGGAACCAAACCTACACCAACACATACTCCTGAACCCATATACCTGCACAGCATCCATACAGCAGCAGGGCTGACCAGCTTTCTGGCTTTACCGATTGCCAGAATAACATGAAGTTTCTTTTAAGAGTGGACCACATGAAGAGCTGGAAACATTGGTTCACTCAAGCAGACAAGTGTCCCTGATTACCTGTCTTCTGTGCAGTATCTGGCTTTGTCTGGTCCTCCAAACAGTAAGAAAAACCAAAGATCTTGCTTTTAGTGAAGGTTGAGATAATAATGGAGGCTTTAAACTAGCATCAGTGTTGGTTCTTCACAAAAGGTACATTTCATAACAGCCATTTGGGTGACTGGCACCTTTTCTTTTCCTCTCCTATGTGCTACAGCACCTGGGAACAAGAGGACTCTAATACAGAGACCAAAGATATTCCACATCCCTTAATAGGTATCTCACATGACAGAAATCACTGAAGTATTAACACAACAAATGCTTCTTACACTATTTCACCACATAGCAAGAAAAAACCTCCAAGGTCTCTTGCAAACCAATCCTGGGAATCCTTTTTCCCCTCCTTTTTGCCTTTAGTCCAGGGCCACAGAGAAACAGCTAACCTGACACAGCTGGGGACCAAATCAAATTCCAGATGGGTTTTTAAAGGTCTCCTTTACTGACCTGTACCTTAAAATACACAGACTGTCAGCTCTTTGCTGACCATTGCAGCAGCTATTTGCTTGCCTTAAATGCGTCAGCCAAATACAGTTTGCCGGTGCTTCACAGGGCAGGGGGTTACAGCATTTCTGTAGTCACCAGGGCCATCTTAAAAGCAACCACTACAGCCATACAACGAACTGCATGAATACGAGAAAGTACTCAAAGTCAGCTGGCTTATTTTAAAACTGTTGCTGACAGCACATATGATTTGTGTAGTTACAACAACATTTTGCAAGAGTGGTAGTGTTTCAAGCTTCTGCCACCATCATTTCTGCAGCCATCATCTGGTAGCAGCTTTAATAGCTATCAACAAGAAGAGTAGCAAATTCATGAGCTATCAAAGACTGTACTATTAGGGCAGCTAATGGAGATCCATGCCACTGTAATATATAAACAGTTTTGTAGAACCTTACAGAAGCTGAAAAGAGCAGAGAATTTTTTGTTGTTATGAACAAAAAATTAGGAGCTTCAGGTAACCCCAAGGCATTATAAAAATGACTACATCAAACAAAAAAAAATCTAAGGATGAGCAAGAGGACTACGTCACTGTAAGCTTAGATTACTGTACTAATGCATTTGTACTGCGTTTTCTTCCCTTTAAGGAGAACACAGTTCAGTTTACTGTACATAGCAAGCAACTGATACAAGTGAAGCACACGTACAGGACAAGGGAAATTTCATTCAACCAGTTCATACATAGTTCAGATTGTAATTTTCCAGTACTTTTTTTTTCCAAGATGGCTTGCAAACAAGCAGCAAGGGCTTCAGAACAAACTAAACATATCTTTACAGTCCCTGTGGCACCCACACCTGACACAAAGGCAGCTAAAGCTGTATTCATGCTGCAGTGCTGAACAACAGGCTCACTAGTGACCAACATGAAGTGGGGGTGACTACACTTTCAGAGCAGTAACCCACTTCTGTGCAAAATAAAACAGTGACAAGCACCTTCAAAGCACCCACACATGTCTGTCAAGTACAGGCAGCACAGTGGAGAGGGTCAGTTCGTACAAGCACTGGCTGCTGTCACCCTGAACATTTCCACAAGCTCTCCGTAGCCAAAGCTAGCTGAAAGCAAAGATCTCTACAGAGCATTTACATTGCATCACAAAACTCTGAGTCCTTAAACCCAAAGACATGATCATCTTTAAAAGGCAGTGAGCAAGCATGTCTTGAACTTGACTAATAAAGCACAGCCATCTGGATTTATTCATAATATCTTTTCAGAGCAAACCTAAAATACAAAAAGTGATACATGGTTGGGCTACACCACATACTAGGCAACCTCATACATTACATTTGCAGCTGTTTCATCAGCTGTCACCAGTCATCTAGCACTTCTCATGTACAAGAGAGGCTGCCCTTGCCCTGTTTACCAGCGTCCCCCACCACACTTTTGACCTCAGCATCTTCAAAACACAGTTCATGACACCATATACTATACATACCCTACTAACATAAGCACTTTCCTGCACTCCTCCATAGGCAGGCAGGAATCAGAAAGCTAAAGCTTTCTCCTTATAACTGCGTGACTGGTCAAGAGTTACAGGGTTAGCATCAAAGTGAAAGGCTATGTAGCTTTGTCAATAGCTACCAGTTTTAGCTTAAAATTTGAGTGGAACATGCCTCTGCTAGTCACCAGCCTACAGAATAACATATATAAGAATGCAAATGACATTGCATAGGGAAAACAAACCCTGCATTCTAGGAAGAGAAAGATGACAGAAAAGGAAGGGGGTCATGATATGCAGAAATACTAAGTTGCTTTGAAGCAAAATGCTCAGGTTTTTGGGTTTGGGGGGAATTTGCTTGAGTTTCTTTAAGGTTTTTGGAGAATAACACAGTGGAAAAGAATTTACCATACTGCTACATCAGAAACAGTGGCCTAGCAGCAGTTCTCCAGAAGCAAATTCATGGTGGTGAAGTGTGCAGAAGGAAGCAGATCCACATCAGACTCGGTACTATGAAGTGAGGAGAGGAGGAACAAGGATCAAAACTGAACTCAAAATGGAATCAGTTACTCAACGTCAAGTACAAACTTGAAGCCTTGTTTCTATACTGCACTGAAAGTACTCACGTGACCCTTAGCACACCTCATTTCAGGAGTTGTCAACAGGTGAGGAAGATGTACAAATGTCACCCCCATCCTCTTGCACAGAGCACACTGCTTGAATGCCCAAAGGAGCACAGCAACTGAGCCTGGAACCCATCCTTTGGAAGCAGACAAAAGATCACAAATAAGCAGCTTCAGCATTTCTTTTTCACTAGCACATTTGCCCATGCCCAGCAAGTGAAAACCTCCCCTTCCAGCAGGCTGCCTTCTGACAGCCTTGCCAGTTATTTTATTCACGTTGAGCTTTTTCCTCTTCCCCCACACCAACCATAGAGTATTTTCACATTTCAGAACTGCAAGTCAAATGTACTGGAGGAAGGAAACCAATACCTACTTCCACTATTCCAAGTTTCCAGTCATCTCGCCTGTACTGTGTTGTCATCTGCAAGTCACCAAACCCCAGTATTGCACACAGTGTGATGCTCTTGACAGGCTTTCATAACATCCACCCTCTTCAGGTGTCCTTGACTTTCATCATTCTACCACTCACTGCTCTTTATTACAACCCAGGGAAACCTCCACAACCATTTCCTTATGGCAGCAAGGTCGAGAAAAATATTTTACTGAACCGTGCAACCTTCATTAGTTGCTTGGCTCACGGATGTAATAAAAATTATCACTGGCTTCTACAAAAATATCCAGGGATATTTAATACAGGTAAAATTTCTGGCACAGAAACAAGAAAAAACACTGAAGTCTTTCAATGTTTGGCTAAATTTGATACAATAGTTGAAAAAGTACTTTCTAAGCAAGTTTATCCATGAGATCACTGCTTTGTGATGTACATCAACAGTTTGATTAATCACAAAACTATTTTCAAGAACTTGCCAGAAAAGGAGAATTAATAGAACAGACACTGCAGAACTGTTCTCTAACACATACATGTGTGTGAACGCACATACTCTCACTCTTTATCCTTCTGCATAAGGAGCCATTCAAGAGTCATCTCTGAATTGAAAACATTTTTTTCTTATTTCAAGTAACCTATAAGCATAAACTAGCTGTGTCACTTCTCAAGTGGTCACTGCCTCACTCTCTACAACCTTCTGTTGGCACAGCACTTCAACTACCCACCAGGTTCTTTCAAAGAAAAGATTTCATGTAGGAAAGCACCAAAAGAGGTAATTCAGGTAAATAGCACGTGATTTATCAGTGTACCTGCACATAGGTGTTCTTCCTCCAGTCAAACTTTGTTCCTCCTTAGGAAGGATTTGACACCAACATCAAGCACAAATAGATTGTCCAACTCAAAGCGTAAAGCACCCAGGTCAAAACATGCTATCCAGCTCCAAATAACGTTTTTTTATTTTTGTCTTGCTCCCTGTAAAACAAACTTCCATTTTATACTAAGGGTGAATTCTCAATGCTACCAGCTCTTACTTTATTCCCCTGAACTCCTCATTCACCCTTAGCCATCCTACTATCCACTGGACAAGGGTATGCTGCCAGGACATCACTACTACTTAAACCCTCCAATCTTAATGTATTCTGTTCTATATGATTTAGGTTTAACCTCTATATGTGGCACTCCTTGGAGCACAGCCCCTCAGGCCTCACGTGCTATTTACCTGAATTACCATAGTCATTGCATAGGAGTCAAGCAGGATAAACTGCAGGGACGAACTTCTTAGAACAGTTCTACTACCAAAAAGCATAGTATATAACTTCTGGTATTAGATAGACTCATAGTAGGAAGGAGTAGATCAATCATCAGGGTAAGATGAAAAGGAACTGGTTTTCTAATATTGCCAGTAAAAAAAAAAAACCCACACAAAACAGGTTTGTGGAAGAGAACTTATACTCCTCAAATAAAACTTCTTCTTGGTTCGCTTTCCCCTCAAATGGATGCTGTCATTTTGATGCATCAGTGGATGCTAGATCAATACAATCTTACACTTCATGCCTTTGAGAAATTATCTTCCAAATTTGTCTGGGAATTGTTTGAATATTACACAGGCTGCAGAAAGAATAAATCAAACCTAACTATTAAAAACAGAGGTCATTTATCTCACAAGATAAGAACAGAGACAATAGGCTATGAATAATGCACAAGAACTAAGAAAAAATATTCAGCTCAGTCTATTACCTGCAGCCTGAAGTGGGTATAAAATAGTTGATTAAATTGGAGAGCAAAAGCTATTCAACCCAATTAGTGAATAAATATTTTAGAGCAATTTTTCTCTTCAACATTTCACAGACTCACAGAATGGTAGCGGTTGGAAGGGACCTCTGGAGATCACCTCATCCAACCCCACTGCTTGACACTGCTGGCACACCCAGAGCAGGGGGCACAGGACCGCATCCAGGTGGGTTTTGAATGTTTCCAGAGAAAGAGGCTCCACAACCTCTCTGGGCAGCCTGTTCCACTGCTCTGGCACCCTCACAGTAAAGGAGTTTTTCCCTCATATTCAGGTGGAACCCCCTGTGTTCCAATTTGTGCCCACTGCCCCTTGTCCTGTCGTTGGGCACCACTGAAAGGAGTCTGGCCCCATCCTCTTGACACCCACCCTTCAGATATTTATAACCACTGATAAGATTCCCCCCCTCAGTCTTCTCTTCTCCAGGCTGAACAAACCCAGGTCTCTCTGCCTTTCCTCATAAGAGAGATGCTCCAGTCCCCTGATCATGTTTGTAGCTCCCCGCTGGACTCTCTCCAGCAGTTCCCTGTCTTTCTTGAACTGGGGAGCCCAGAACTGGACACAGGACTCCAGATGTGGCCTCACTAGGGCAGAGTAGAGGGGTAGGATAAGCTCCCTCGACCTGCTGGCCACACTCCTTTTCATGCACCCCAGGATACTGTTGGCCTTCTTGGCCACAAGGGCACGGTGCTGGCTCCTGGTCACCTTGATGTCCACCAGCGCTCCCAGTCCTTCTCAGTAGAGATGCTTTCCAGCAGGTCAACCCCCAACCTGTACTGGCGCATGGGGTTGTTCCTACCCAAATCCCCAGATTAATTTGGAATTCATCTACTAGCCTGCATTTCACCAAAGGACACTAGGGGAGGGCAGCAGGCTATAAGCCTGTGCTTGCATTAGAGAAGGGCTAAAGCTAACAGGATGTTTTAGGCAAAGACTTCCAGAACACATGCCTGTTCAAAGGCAATAGTCCAAGAGGGGACACAAGGTGAGAGACAAACTTTCATAGGTCATACTGGCAGGCTGCTGGTCATGTTTCTAACAGTTGCTGTGAGGTTATGGATTTAAGCTAAAGCAAAAGCACCCAGCCCAAAAACAAAAAGCAAAAGCTCTGTTTTTTGCATAGGTGTGACTTCAACAGCTATTTGCTGCCCCTGTGTGCTGCACACTGCATGTTGGCACTGCTGAAAACAAGGCTAACACCAAGATGCACTTCATAGCTATGTGCTTACAGCCCCTCTTCCCATAACCAGAGCTAAAAGAGACATGTCCTGAGGACTGACAGGAATTTTCTACTCACTTCCCCTGGCAAGTCTAATCTTGCTTAGGCCATAACCCTCCCCAGCAGTCACCACCCTTTCGCCTAGCTTTCAACTGCAGTGTCGCTTCATCTTGCTGTGTTCACCAATACAGGCTTGTTAAAATTGGTACAACAACCAATTTTGTACCAATTGGTACAACCTTGTTAAAATTGGTACAACACTTAGCAAGTTAATTTCTTACATGTAACTTCAGACACCTGTTGAGGAGAAAACCTAAAGTTAATAATTCTGCTCCTGAAGGTATGATTTCAGGTTCTGCCTTGGGAAAGCATCATCCTCCTCTCCCCTGCGTCATTTTAGCTGCTGAATAAAATTAGAGCCCAGAGAACAGATACCACAGATGTTTTAACCAGCATTTGCCCACCTCATTTAACATCATCACTGCACTATCCAGCGGTTACAGGGAGCATAAGGAGTACCACAACAGAATTGCCACCTGATAATGCCAAGGTAAATCACTGAAACCACTTATGATTCCTGTTATTTCCATGCAATTTGTTTCAGAGGAAAACTGGGCACATCATTAGCCAAGCATCTTGAAATTCTGGAAAAATATTCTTAATTGCCATTTGAACTAGAAGGGAGATATTTCTCAGCACCACAGGAGAAAAGAGCAGAACCTGTGCAAAGACAGAACCTAGCCTTGATCACCAGGTGATCCCTGCCAGGGCCTTGATGCACTGCCCAGGATGTAATTATGGTACTATCAACACTTTAGGTATTTTTACCTGAAAGACCTACACCTCCACAGTAACTCAGAGCCTGCATTTCCGAAGGGGAGGGGGAAAAAATGTGTTCACTAAAGCTAATCTTTGCTCAAACAAAAAAACTAAGTTCCAAATTATGACTTTAGTTGCATCTTTCCCCTTAGCCCCCAATACTTAGGGGCAGCAAAGATATATCTGGCAAGTGGAAAGACTCCAATGTACATGAACCCAGTTACCTTCAAAAGCACAACGATGATAAAAAGAAAACCTGTTTAAGTGTGAAAAGCACAGAAGGGAAAAGGGATAAAGCTTCAGCATAGGAGTTTGGGAGCAGCAATTGATGCTTGGATCAAAGTTTTAGCTGGAGTTCTTAAGGATTAAGCACTCAAGAGCAGAAAGGTTAGCTGTATCAATTTTTAACTAAGGAAAAAAATAAACGTTACTGGATTTAATTGAGCCTGGCAAAACCTGCTTACTTACTCTTTGTGGTTGGCTTAGCAATATTGCAACACGAAAATAATTTTTGGGATATATGACTTCAAAAGCAAGCAATTTCAGGAATCTTGACCTTCAATAAGTCAAGTCACCAAGCAGGAAAAACTCATTTTAAATAGTCAACCCTAAATATATTCACCATTTCTACTTGATTTTCCCGAAATGCTGCTCATGTCCAGTGACATGATGTTTACCTACACTCAGATGCATTGATGAGACTGTGTAATCAGTGCCCCCAGTTTTGTACTGTTTATAAGTAATCTTTCAGTTTATTATTAAATATATCTAAATTTAAACATTTAGTTTTTAAGAAAATCTAAAAACAGTAAATGTTTATTATCTTAGAAAATACACAGCACGTAAAAATAGCTTTGTAGTTCATATACTTCCACATATAGCTAAACCGAAGATTTACTATATAAGACATTTTTACGATTTCTTCCAATTGAAGTTGAAATATAAATATCCAAGTCAAATATAGCTACCTGAAGGGAACTTGACAGATCAATACTCTAAAAACACATTATTCACAGGATCTAGGTTAAGATATGTGAAGCTCCTGCTAACTGTAATAGACATAAAAATTTGGCATATGCAAGCTACAAAACCCACAACCAGATACTTTTGAAATATCCAGAAAAAAATATGGGATGTCTGACATATGACTTCCATGGAAATTGAAAAAGAACAAAAATGAACTTAAATATTTTGGCATCTAAAAGGCAAATAGGTTTATTTAAAAATCTAGTCCAATATGCCCCCTGATTTTTACAGGGAGTTTAACTTGATTCTTAAGTTTTATTTTCATACACCAGCAAAAAAAAAAAAATGGAGCTAAACAATCAGGAAAGCTTTCTTGCACAAGAGAAGTGAAGAGCACGTACACCTGGGAAAAACTATGGAATATTCTGCATTTCCTGCTGCAAGTACAGAAAATATATTTAACATGGTATATGCAATTCTGACTTTTACAGACTGCAAAGTGATCTTAATGATGAGATATAATACCTTCTCCCAGCCTGTATTTTAAAAGCAGCTCCCCTTTATAACATTAACATTTCAAAGTTTACAAGATTATAGTAATTAAAATAGACTTTGGCATACTTAAGACTATTTATGTTTATTTCCCCATCAAGAAATAAGTCTGATAAAGTTAACACGCACAAAAATAGGTCTTCAGGCATCCTTATCACAAAATATTCAAAGGCTAAGACCTGACTTCTAATTTTGACAGTCAATATCTTGCATTTGGCTTTGCCTGCCTTGTGACCAAAATACAGAGCTGTAACTGCCCCAGACTAAAGAAAAACAAAAATGCTTCACTCACTCTAGCAGAGGAAGTCTCTTGCAAGTGAGGAAAATAGTAATTGCCCGTTTAATTCCACAAAAATCAGTTCTTTCTACTTGGTCCCCTCCCAAATTTTAATAAATAAGCTGACATCTTTCAGTAGACCCATCTATCCCACACTTCAGACAGTGACTTTAAATTTAATCTGTCTGAAAGATCTGTGAGAAATCTGCCAACATGCTACAAGAATGATTTAGAGGATGTTGTTATGCTAACTGCATCAGCAATAAACGTGATCTCAAAGCCAACCACCCCATTCATGCTTTGCTCAGAGCAAGCTGTGTGTCACTCCATATGCCCAGTACTTTCTGCTTTTGGTTGCTTTCAGCAGTGCTTGAGACCTCTAAATAAAGAGCAGGGAATCCCAGTAATGCTTCGGGCTCTGTGATTGCCTTTTCTGCCAGCAAGGCTGATAACTGGAACAAACTTGTTCAACTCAAGGCTGCCTCCTCCCTGCTACTGGCACACGAAGGGATGCAAGCAGGAGAAACCCAACAGGAATACACTTCATTTCTGTGTTACAATTTTGAGCAAGGTCTTTCTTAGGGGAATGACTCACCGCTCAGATTTCATTCATACTGAACTCCCATCACTGGTTTATTTCAGCAAGGACAAGAAATGCACGTACAAAGCTGAGGCTTCCCCCACCCTAAGTTATGCCCTGGGGAGATCTTGTCCAAAACCTTCAGGGAGAGCTTCTGCCTGCGCTAGCAGCACGAGGAGCCTGCGGTGCACTGCCAGCCAGCTCAGCAGCCCTGCTCACCCAGGCAACACTGACCCACAGTTAAGGCTGCTCAAATAACCCATTTTCCTCCCAACTTGGCACTGAGCTGACAAATCCATTAAAACAGTTCTGGATCCTGTCAAGAGACACTACTTCAAAAGCATTACTGTAGTTACAGTGGTCAGTGGGTATAGAGATCTTGGTGAGTAGACTGAGAAACACAAGCTTTGGAACAAGCAAGGCTTAAGATTTATTTTTTTTTTTAAATTTAGTTATCTAAGAGTCACTCTAGAGACCGAGTCTCCTATTTTTTCATCTCAACATAGAAAAGTCTTAGAGATATATAAATTTCTAAATGGGCTAGCTTCATAAACAGCAGCAGCACTGCTCACAAAAATTCACACCCTACCCTTACACCAGAATACCAAGGACCCCAGTAATAAGGACAGACCTGTCCCAGCCCAATCCAGTGAGTGTCCCATTTACAGTGTAAGTGGCACTAACAACAGAGACAGAATAAACTCTGTAGATGAATGCTTGAACTATCATGCTAAGACAATAAATTTTTTTAGATCCCATGTATGAACAAGCAGAAATTTCTTGGGGTTTTGTTTGGTTGTTTTTTTTTTTAAAAAAAAAAAACAAAACACAAACCCAAAACACAGGGGTCTTGCATCCTGGAAAATTAATCCAACTGCTACAATGCTACAGAAAAACCTGAAGTACTAGATTGCCTCAGTCTCTCCAAAAGGCTCAAAATACTCTACGTGAACCACTGCAGTGAAGCCTTTCCTGTGAGAACTTCCTGAACCAAGCCGACTCTGTCAACAGGTTGGCAACATATTTTTTTAAATCAATGTTGTTTGCAAAAGGAAACACAGCCAAGGGGTGCGAGGATCAGAATTAGACTCCCACCCCTAAGATACCTCCATTCCAACTCCTGCTTTTTGCCCATACTGCTCCCAGATTAAGAAATACAACAACAGCAGCTCCACCGTTAAGAGAAACCACAGAACTTTCCTAACACTGCTGGTGGGTGGCAGTTATGCCAGCAGCACCAGTTTTATGCAGCAAGGTTTTACGCACCTTCCAAACGTTAGGCTCCAAAACCTCAGACTGTGCAAAACCACCGAACTCTGCCTTTGGGAAATACTCTAATTTGGTACCTTCATTATTACATCTGATATCTCAGTGTCATTTTGATCTTTACTTGCTTAAATGTCATGCAATCCACGGTTCTTCACCCTTCACATTAATTTCCAAGACACTTACCCTGGTGTTCTGCGAGATAAGCAAGTTTGACCCAGAATCATGCCCAACAGGGCAGCCAATAGGAAATCCAAGGAATCAACACTTAATCCCAGAAGCTAGACTCAATGATCCTTGCAGGTCCCTTCCAGCTCAAGACATTCTATGATTCTATGATCTCCCTTGTGAGGCTGCATTTTAAAAAAGACTAAGCTTTGGCATTGACATATCCCCCACATCCCTCCCCGAGTCTCAGCGCCTGCTTGCCAACACATTCCCCACAGGCTGTCAGCATGCACCATCCATCTCGCACCGGTCTTAAGTGTCTGCAGAGCATTTTACCTTCAAGGAAGCTTTAGGGAGGAAGTTTCCCTGGACCAGTTGATGCTAACACAAACACAGATTACATGAATCCTGAGTGTTCCTACTATAAAATATACCTCAATTTACTATACAAGATGAAGCCTTGTGACTACAGGAGCACAATCTGTCCCATTACCTCAATTAAGGAGACCCCAGACTCTGCTGCTGCTGAAAGGGGCTGCCTTCCCAACTCCTGCTCAAGACCATGCTCTCTGATGTCCTCTCGTGCACTTAAGCGCCTAAGAAATGGATTGATAAGATGGATAAAAAAATCGATACAACTTGCTGCCCAGCCATATCACTGCTGTTTTTCCTGCTTGGGGCTTTTGCAACTAGAAGATGAGAAATACCCCATCATCCCTGCTCACATCTGGGGCTGACGTTTTCTTTCTAAATGGAAATCAAAGCTAGCATTAGTGGAAGCTTAACCTTTTTAAGCACTGTACCACTTGTTTGCAGATCTTTGTTTGCATTCATCTTTGTTCCCCAATGAAAACCATATAAGCATCGCCAGAAGTGGCGGCTAAAGCTTTGATGACTTCAACTGAATAAAGCTAAGAAAAATTAAAGCCTTGAATATTGCATTAAGGGTTCAGAAGTATTCCATTCTCCGTGAAGGGAGGACATTAATTCCTCATATGAATCTAACTTAACTTCCATAAAAGCAATGTGGTAACTTTTAGCCCCCACAGGACATTGCCATGTAGCTGGGTCAGACTTCTGCTTTCTTATCCCTTAGAGAAGACCAGTGTATTAACAAACTGTAAACATTCATTTTATTAAAAGCTCCACCACTAATTTTGGGGGTTTAAACTCACTCTGGAGTCCAGGCAATACATCAGCCCTCTGAAAAGCACACACAGAAAATCTTACTTGTTCTCATCAACCCCAACATCACTTCATAATAAACCCAAGTTTGCAGCCAAACTCATCTTTCTTCGGAAACCTGCACACAATATCTGCAAGCATTTAACTTAAACTTTCCCTTAGGCAGAAGGTGGCTTGACAACACTGCAATCATGTAATCAAAATGAAATCCATATTAAGCAGCACAGAAGCTGACAAGCAGCCCCTTGAGCTTGCTCCCTAAGTTCGGAGTACAATTACCCAAAATTAACCCCACACCCTTCCCCCTCTTCCCCCAGTCCAATTTCCCACTGTTCAGTGGGCAGGAAATGCAAAGCATCTGTCTTTCAGAGGAACTGAAGTACTGTTATCTGAAAGAGCTACGGAATTTCTACTGAACAGATCGGTCCTGTCCCCTTTCAGCTGTCTCAAGGGTCATCACACCCTCAGCTAACATTGTAGTTATGTGTTTTATGATAGCTAGAAAAGGCAAAAGGTCTTCACGTCCAGGTGCTGGGACTCAGCGCTTCAGGAAAAGAATAAAGTAGTATTTGAAAGACTGCTAAATCTGTTGGCAACTAAATAGTGTATCACTTATGTTTACTCATTTCTGTCTGCAGGTATGCACTAAGATACCAGCTTATCATAAACCTCCAAGGAAAACGCAGTCAAAAGATAGCCAGCACCTCAGCACTGACCCACAGAGAGTCAAGTAATTTTACTTGCGCCTCTGCTTTTCACGTCAGCTGGAAGACTGAAATTTTCCAGTAGGACACACACCTCAAATAACTGTGGACTCTGCCATCCCCTGAAAGTCAGTGCAGAGGTCTGCTTGTGAACAAGAACGCAGCTGAAGCCATTTGTACAACCACCATATATCCATCAAACAAAGCAGCAGTCTGCATATGCATTACCATGTCCCAATATAGTCAACCCACATCTATTTACAGCTGTGTTTCACACAAAGCTGCAAGATTTACCAAATAAAAGTTCTCCTGCTTCATAGCAAACATTCATCTCTAAAGCACACATTTTCTTGAAGCCCTCTGGTACACAGAGGGGAGAGCAAGGACCACGACATGCATTTCACACCTCTCCAGCCTTCTCATTTTACAGAGGAGCAATCCACTTGCACGCCACCCCGGCTTGAAGTTCCAGGCTGCAGCAGTGTGCCCGTCCTTCCAGCAGAGCAAGGCTGCTTGCACCAGCACGCCCCTTGCCTAGCAAACCTTCGTGCTGTTCAACTTAAACAGGGGGGTTTACTTGGGGGAAAGAAGAGCACATCAGCATGACAGGTGCCCCCATGTAACTAGCTTGGGCTTGTGCTCTTGGAAGCCAGATTTCTAGAGGAACCATTTTTTAAGGTCTCAAATTCTTGCTGTACTTAAACTAAGTTATGAATGCTTTCAGTATACCTGCTTGCAGGATGAGCCAAGGGCATGTTTGATCTGCCTCATTTCCTCTTTCAGGTCACAAGCTGAGAAACACCATTAAAGCCAAACAAGTTAAAAAATTCTGATAAACTTACATCTGAAACACCAATGCAAATAAATACAAACCTCTGGCTAGCAGCCTTCCCTGCACAGTAAGACTCACCTCAACCGTTGAAAGCTTTTTGTTAAGTTACCTTTTGAAAACAACCAAGTTATTATGCTATGCACTGCAGTAAGGCAACAGCCTGGCTTTGGGATCCTCAGGCCAAGAGCAGACCTCCTTTCACTTGCCGTGACTTGGTACATCTGACAGATTTTGTCCAATAAAATCTGAGGCAAGGCGTAGGATACCTGACCTCTGTTTCTTCCTGGCAAGTAGACCATGTAAAATGCATAACACAAACCTCACTCAGCCATTTAAATAGGAGAGAAGTAAGGAAAAAGTCTGTTTTTATAAAAATAGAGCATCCATTCCTTTCAAGAGCAACCCGTTGAAGGTAAATAATGTTTCTACGCGTAAGGAAAGTGGTAAGCGCAGCTTATATATAGACCATACAATAAATCATCCAACCCAGGTCCCTGCTAGCCATTTACCCACCTTTGGTACCGTAGACATTCTCGGTATCTGCTGGAGGCAGAGTATTGCAACTTTTAGCAAAATTTAAAAGTATCAGTTCAGTCAGCATGGACTGAAGCACACCACCTTTCATATGCAGTGTAGACAAAAGTAAAGTTAAAATAAAGTTGCAGTCCTAAGGTCAGAAAAGCAGAAAAGTCTTTCTCCCTCCCTGCTTGCCTGATCCCTCCCATCCCAGCAGCTGTGAGCACCATACATTTTTGGAATGTGTTTTTGGCAGTATTTATTTAGAAAATAGTGTCTTGTTCAGAAAGTAAGGCTCATGAAAGCCTTTAGCAGGACCTTTCCTACATTTCTAGCTGCAGAGAACTGAAGTTCAAACAGGCAATGGGTTTCTCACTCCCACCAATAACTAACAGAGAACCAATACACACCACCTCACTCCGCATGCTTGCTGTGCAGCTGTACCACAGGTTTACTTTTACCACCAGATTTCACAGGCTTTAACACACACAGACCAATCTTCTCTTCTGCATATGGGGTAAGCATCCTCGCTATGCTCGACCTACATCCCTCATCACCAGTAGCTGTTCAGTGCTTGGCACAGCAAGCCAACACGGCTAACGAACGAAAGCCCACCTCTAGGATCTCCACAAGGATTCCTTCCCACCCAGGACTGTCCCTTTGCTGAGTGTAGCTTTGCCTGACCGCAACAATGGGAGTCGCCCTTTTCCTTGAGAAGGGGAACAAACCCCTCTCCTGTCCCAGGGCATCATTCCTTTGCAGTTTGCACTTCTGGGCTTTGGGAAGATGCTGAGATGATCCATGCCGCAGTCACCTTGCTTGATATCTCACAGCTCAGGGGACTAGTTCCAACTTCATGTACAGAGCAACCTGCACATAGCCTCGTGTTGGAGGAAAAAGCACAAAGGACTTGAAAGAAGATGCAAGTAGAAATATTCTCACTAGCAGGGATTTTATCGATTAATCTACATCTCACATCCAAGAGCATTTGGCTACAGCGTGCAGAAATTTGTAGCGCATTTCAGAGAAACTAATATCCTCCCAATGTACAGCAGTTAAATTCATATTGCAAATCTCTATACACACACCTAAATTTCCAGCATATGCTTTTCATACATGGTCTATCTGAAAACACAACTAGAAGCTTCCCTACACAAGTTGAGCATTTTTTTTGTTAAATAAATAAAACTAGGAGAATTGATTTTAAGGGCTGACAGCATACATAACTTTCAGTGTTCTCATACTGAACTCCTCCTCAACTAGATAAAAAGAGATTTTTTTTTTGTTGTACACTAATGCCTTCACCAAAGCCAGTGCAAAACCACACGGGTATCAAGAGCCAAGTCTGCATTTGGGCTTGGCAGAGTCACCACAGCCTGGGCTGATATTCAGAACACCTGAAAAAACTCACATACAGAGGAGCTGAACTCTCAATATATGCTATACAACAAGGTTTGTTTGAAAGCAGTCTCACACTAATTCTGACATTGCTAGAGTAATTTTTCAGTGCAGATGCTGTAACTTACTATCTGCATAAGTGATACTGGTTCATTCCTACAACCTCTGTTTGACACTCAGATTTGTGTTCCAGGTAGTCTAAAATCATAAACAACCATATTTTGTCTGCAGGGAACAGAACTGCAGTCTAGCTAAGCGAAGGGCTACAGAAAGATTATCTAATCTCTATTACACATCAGTAACGCACAGGACAATAGCCAAGACAGCAATGTTAACATGCAGATGGGCAATAATATAATTAACAGTGACCTCTTCTCTTGCATTGCCTACAAGTCAAAATATTTGAGTCGCTTTGAAAAAAGAGAGATGATATCCGAAAGAGCTGTTCCAGGAAATCCCTACATATAATAATTGCTTTAAGCAGCCAAGTCACACAGCAAGGTTTGCACCTCAGAATGAAGAATACTTGAGCACTACAGCAAATACAAAGGGATTTCCATTTAATGGGCACTGCACAGGAAGCAAGTCTTCACTATCAGATAGCTCCCCTCTCTCCACACTCCACAGACTCCCAGGATAATTAACCCTCTGGGACAAGACCACTCAAATGGCATTGTTTCTAGATTCAGTGAAAAAACTAAACACACTGAGACCATCTATTTCAGTCTTCTGATCACATATGTATTTCCCTCTTTTAAGAAAGGAAAACTACTTGTTAGTAGCAAGCTTTCTAGTGCAAATTTTGCTACTCCAGCAGCAACATTTCCAACAGCATGCCCTAAAAGGGAAATGTCATATCCTGTTTTTATATTATTTAAAAGGGGGCTTGCTTTAGATACTAGGGGCTCGCCAGAGAACCCAACATGGGAAATTAAGTTGTAGCTTTCAGCCAATACAGCCAACAACCTTGCCGCAGGAGCCTGAAGGTTATTAGTAGAGCATCAGCAGCAGGGGCTGCCTGTGTCCACTGCTGCTTGCTTTGCTGAGCAGGAGACAAAAGGTGGGAAACAGAAGATACCCTTGCTGGATGATACAGCTCTCCCTGCACACTGATTGGGAAGGTCGGGGAAGAGTGATGTGGTACGAGGAATCCCAGTTCCCCCAAGCAACAAGATACCTTTGCTGAACAGATTTCAATAAGGCATAATAAAAGGCAGCTTTGAAATTAAGTTTAACCGAATCTCCATCTCTTCTCTCTCCTTCCACTAAGCACTGCTAGCAACCGCTGCTTTGGGGAATTACCTTTGCTGCAGGGAACTCCCACGTTAAGCAACAGAAGCACAAGGCAGTTCCGCAGTCTCATTTTCAACACGCTGCTCTCTGCGTGTACATCGGGGGGTTCCCCTTGTGCTTAGAAATCGGAGCCTTACTTCTGCATTGCATTTACGGCTGTAAGCAACTGCAAGAAGCTATAGATGTACAAGAACAGATAAGAATATTTTTGTCATTGACTCCCCCAGTTCTTAGTGTACTACAGCATATATTAATATATCTGCTGGTATTGCATGGTTGTTTGGTTTTTTGTTTTGTTGGGTTTTTTTTTGTGTGTGTTTGGAAATTTGCTCCCCGAAGTAATTACACTGATCTATGAGCAAAAGCAAGAAAATCCAGGGAATACCACAAAATTAGCGTATAGAAGAGATAGTGTTGAAAAAGCAGTCAAGTGATTTGAGACTGCAAATTACCCACCCAAAATGATGCAGAAATTCTCCACACAGAAGTAGTTTGCATATTTATATAGAATAGATGGACTTCGCAAAGTTAGCCTAAAAACTTTAACCCTTCAGAATCCTTTGCATTCACCCATCTTGCTAAACAAAGGATAATTTTTCAACATGAAGGATACGTACTTACTTAAGTGCAAGCATGATTGCATTAATACTATGACTTATTCCTGCAGAAATTCTGCTCTTCTACTGCAGCCAAATACTTCTACTGTAGCTATTGCCGCAGAATGAGATGTTTGTAATATACCACAGTATTTGCCGAGACTAAGACCTCATTCTTTTTAGTCTGGTGCACCTGTCAATGTAACATCTTCTATCCACATGTAACACTAAGGGTAAGTAGCAGAACTAATTACGGAGACTACACGAAAGAACCAACATGGGGGGGGGGGGGGGGTGTCTGTTACAACAGAAGTCTTTTCCTTCAAAAAATTAAAATAATCAAGCTTGACAAAGGAGAGTGTGTTTAACTACATTCAGAAATTGGGCTTGTTGGGCAGAGTGCTTTGATCCTGAGACACCAACAGGTATTTTAACTAAAAAGATAAATTTACACAACACAACCTTTACACTAAATAAATTTTCTGGAGATTTTCTCTAACATTCACACTCCCCTCAGAAGCCCATTTCTCCAACCTGAGAACTGGACAAGTGCTATTTTTCCTACAGTTGCTATTTTACCAGCCACAGGAGTGCCCAAGACCTACACCAGAATCCCCTGGCCAGGGAAAGAGTCATGCACCAGACAGCGTGCTCAGCTCCAGGCAGAACACGACAATACAAATCCACAGGATTGCATCAATGGCTGGTTTCCTGTGTAGTAACATTGCACTCTGCAATTAAATCATTCTATGTTAGTACTTTTAATTATGTTGTATTTGAGATAGGTATCTGTTTCAGCTAAGTAAAGATGCTAAATGTACACAACAGGTGAGGGCTTACGTTTACAGAAGAACTTTCAGCAAATGCAAACTGAGAAGTCAAGCTTTCCCACCCCTGCACATCACCTGCTTCAGTAAACTTTTTTAAGCAGATGAATATTCTTTATATCAGGACTTGGGTTCCACTTCTCAAGCTCAGAGGAACTTGGCATCCTGCTCAAGCTAGCAGCTACATCACACCTGGTACCTAAGCTTGGCCACCGAATTTCATAGGACTGAAGCATTTGTTGCAGACACATCCAGGGTGTTTGCACTCAAACCACACAGCTCAGCACTCCTTAAAGCTCCATGCAGGAAGGCAGCTGTGGCGGGGAACACGAGCAGTTAAAGGGGACTGAGAATGCAACTTCTCATCCTTGTTGCAGCTACAGCAGAGCACTACAAGGGCAAGGGTGAAGTCAGACCTTTATATAAAGGTGCAACATCAGTCATTTGGACTGTGCATTATTTCAATAGACTTATCTGGAAAATAAGCTATCTGTGCTCCCTTCATGGGAGGTATGCAGCCTTACAGCCCCTGCACCTCACCAAATCAAGCAATGCAGTCAATGTCACTGCATTTAGAAAGTGCTTTTCCCCTCCAGGTCAGAATCCCAGTCTTCAAGGAGAAAACTGGCTTTATCACTTGCTGCATTGAAGGCAGAAAAGGCTCAAGAAAGGACAAAGTTGAAGGTCCATGCAGGGTCTGCACACACAACAAATACGGTCCATCAGACCACTACCCACCCACAAAAGCTGAAGTCATAAACTTGTAGGAACTATCTACATCTAGTACTCACTCTCCACTGAAGTCCTCTACTCCTTTAACTAAAGTACAACTTCTTGGACAACAAGCACCAGTGTTAAGAATTAAACAATTTATCACAGTTAACACCTCTCCCTAAACAAAACAAGCAAAATGCAGGCAATAAAACTGTGTTACGATGCACAAAATTTCTACCTGTAAGCACTAAGCAGCATCTCTTTACATGGATATTCAGCGCCTCAGAGACAAGAACGGCAGAACACAAAAAGGAAAAGCTGCAGACTAACCACAAACCTATATTTTACAACTTAAACTTGGTTGTTTATCAACAACTCAACAGGAGTATTTTGCTCACTGCATTTATCCAATATCCTGCTATATATTTAGTTTTATGAACACCTGGGGAGAATGGCAGCATGACACTGATAAATGGGTAGATGTACCCAAAATGTGGCTGACCACACATGCAAAAAATAGCTTGGGAGGCAGGAAAAAAGAGTAGAACGCTTCCAATAATTCTTCACAAGAAATAATGTGTCTTTAGTCAGCTGTGGTATCACTATGAAGAGTGGAAAATTCATATTCATCACATCAATGAGTTTAAGAAAAATGCATATGCTCCATGATGAGATAACTTCTGTCTATATTAAGTAACTTCATAAATCAGAGGAAAAGTAAACACACTCTTGCCCTCAGTCTTTCTCCAAGGCTCTGCTACATGGTTTCCCAAAGACAGCAGCTTGCGGGCTATTACATAGCTAGGGGAGCACGTTTCCAACACCACAATTTAGGTCACAGGAATATTAATATCATGCAAGCACAGGGAAAAACTCACATGTCTTAGCCTGAAGGTTGCATGACAGACAGCAAACATCCGAGCAACACTATACATTAAATCTTCCTAGCTCTGTAGCCTTTCTTACAAGCTGTTTTCACCACTCCTGCATGTTCACAAGAGCAATGCCGCCAAGCTTTAACGCACGTAAAGAGCACAGATAAATCTGCTGCGAGCCTCGTGTTCACAATTTCACTCTCATTTTGATAACAGTGAGCCATGTTTTTGGTTTATGGAGGTGGTAGGGCTTGTAAGTGCAGACAAAAATAAACTCATATTCACAAGCTCATAGCAACCAGCAATGCAAAAGTTTTATTGAAGCTGCTCTCAAAACATTCAGTCCTACGCCGCATATGAATGAAAACACAGCCCCTCTCTTCCTTGTAAAAGAACAGTACAGCCAGAAACCTGAGCCTCCTGAACCTCAGAACACCACGTTTCAGTTAGAAGTGTGAAAGTGGGAAATACAAGCTACAGACTCCTTTGACATCTAATAAAATATTTTGTTCCCCCTTTCTTCAAGACCATTTATAAAGCAGAAATTGATTTAAAGAATCACTTGCCTCTTCAACTACTAATTTTGATATGCATTTAGAAAATCTATGCCAGTACTGAGCAACCTGAACGACCACTAGCCTTTTCCTTCGCAAACCTGCAGCCACAGAACCTGCAGCACGATGCTGTTGATTAACTTCACAGAGCTGACTCTGAATCACTTCTCTGCCACCCCCAGAGGTGTTTCCACAGTCCACCAGGCAGAAAACACTGGATTTTCCATCCCATCTCAGGGAAAGGAAAACACCACATTCATTACTCCAGACCTACACCACTCTTGGTATAATTGCCTCTCAACTTGATAATTACATGCCACTGTTTTGAACAGCTTTTTATCCTAAAGTTACAGGTTTTCAGGAAGGACGTGCAGCAGAAGTATAATGGAGAAAAAGATAACGACACCCCATGACACCTACCCTACCCTGAGCAAGGAACCTCTCACACACGGTAACAAACCTGAAGGCTCTGCTGCTCCTTCTCCCACAGGCAAATTGACATGAGAGCAGGGTAATCCACCAGCATTAGAAAGAAGAAAACAATTTTCCCTTACAGAGTAGAGCTGAACCGATAGTGCCACTAGAGAAAGATTTCAAACACAAAGGGCTAAAAAAAACCCAGCCAACAAATTTACTAGAGATCTTGCAGGTTTTTGCAAGTGCTTCAGTTTTTTTGCTCAACTTCAAGCTCTGATGAGCAGGCAGAAAGACTCCTTGTTCCCTTCTGTTTTTTTCCTCTTTGTTCCCATCTCCTATGACTATTTTTACATCACACAACTTCCTAGCTTTGCTGCACCAGAAGCTTGCACTGTTTTATTATCCCATCGGGACATCTGTATTTCAGACAAGAAGCAGTCTCTGAATTTATCTCACTCCCTGTTGTGAGGCTTAACTAACCTCAGTTCCCCAACGTCAGGCAGAAGATGCATGAAAGCATCCACTCAGTGGATAAGGCAATAGCTGGACAGTCACACTAAAAGAGTTGCGGTCAATGGCTCTATGTCCAAGTGGAGACCAGTGACGAGTGGTGCTCCTCTGGGGTCAGTATTGGGGCCAGCACATCTCTGTTGGTGACATGGACTGCGGGATTGAGCACACCCTCAGCAAGTTTGCCGATGACACCGAGCTGTGTGGTGCAGTTGACACGCTGGAGGGAAGGGATGCCATCCAGAGGGACCCTGACAGGCTTGAGAGGTGGGCCTGTGCGAACCTCATGAAGTTCAACAAGGCCAAATGCAGGGTCCTGCACATGGGTTAGGGCAATCCCAAGCACAAATACAGGCTAGGCAGTGAATGGATTAAGAGCAGCCCTGAGGAGGACAACTTGAGGGCTGGTTGTTGAGAAGCTCAACATCATCCAGCAATGCTAGCTTAGAGCCCAAAAGTCCAACTGTATCCTGGGCTGCATAAAAAGAAATGTGACCAGCAGATCAAAGGAGGCGATTCTCCCTCTCTGCTCCTCTCACATCAGATACCACTTGGAGTACTGCGTCCAGCTCTGGGATCCCCCAACAGAAGGAGGGCATGGACCTGTTGGAGTGAGTCCAGAGGAGGACCAGGAAGATGATCCCAGGGCTGGAGCACCTCTCCTATGAAGGCAGACAGAGAGCTGGGTCGTTCAGGCTAGAGAAGAGAAGGCTCCGGGGAGACCTTATTGCGGCCTTCCAGAACCTGAAAGGGGCCCTACAAGAAAGCTGGAGAGGGACTTTTTACAAGGGCCTATAGGGATAGGACAAGGGGTAATGGCTTTAAACTGAAAGAGGGTAGATTAAATATAAGGAAGAAATTCTTCACTATGAGGGTGGTGAGGCACTGGAACAGGTTGCTCAGAGAAGCTGTGGATGCCCCATCCCTGGAAGTGTTCAAGGCTGGGTTGGAGGGGGCTTTGAGCAACCTGGTCTCATGGAAGGTGTCCCTGCCCATAGCAGGGGGGTTGGAAATACATGATCTTTAAGGTCCCTTCCAGCCAAAACCATTCTATGATTCTATGGTCATGTCTAGATTAAAGCTATTTTTTTTCTGTAATAAAACAAGGGGGTAGACACATGTCCCACTTAAAGCGATGATTTCCACAGCAACAGGTACCTACTTTGACAATGAAGTCTGTGAAAAGAAAGTCCCAATGAATTCTCACCAGATCATTTCCATGATGTTTGAGACCCAAGACATGATATGTCCCTACTGCTAAATATGGAAAGCCCTACTACCATGATAGTCAGCCAGGGCTAATCTCCAGTGAAACCAGCTGAGGTTTCAGGTAGTAGAGTAATAAGTTTCTTGAGCCATTTCACTAATTGAATGTTGTTTTAACTTCTCCAGGAAAGCATTTAAAATGCAACATGAACATCTTCATGGAAAGGGGCAGGAGAAATGCAGGTATTTATTTCCAGAATACTTGGAGCTATCTTCAGGGCTTCACTTACCTGAATGAGTATATTTACATGCCACCTAGTCATCCTGTAGTGTTTATGTACCTCTTCTGCTCTTGAGGAGATTGTGACTTCTCAACAGATACTCCCATTGCAAGCCAGCAGCCTTCTAAGGCAAAACTACAGGGCGCAGAGGGAAATGGAGATCAGGACTCCACACACACAGGAGCAGTTTCATCACCTTCCTGTGCCAGTGCAGCCATCTAAACCACAGTAAGTTTTTTTTAGCTCCATACCAACGAAATTCAGAAGTCAGTCACAAAAAAAAAAGGCAAAAATTTTTCTGTCCTTAAAATAATCCCAAAAGAGCCATTTGGTCAAAAGTCAGGTAATCAGAATAATAAGAACAAGATGACTATAGGATATCTCTGAGGATTATAAACTGCTAGCCTTTTCTTAACTCCCTAGACAGTGACTCACTATTGCCTGGAGCTGCCACTATTCTTTCAATCAAATTCAACTTGGGTATAGCTCTGATGTGAATTTTTCTTGGGTAGGTAGTTCAGAAAAAAACAAACAAGGAACAAGCTGTTTTTTTAAAGCATTATTTCTAGCATCTTTTTACTATGGCTTTAAATGGAATATCAAAAGATACCAAAATATTTCAATCAATAGCTGTGAAAAAAAGCATAGCATTCCGCAACACAGCTAAAAGGAAGAACAAAAGCATGAATTTATTTAGAAATATTTGCAAGATAAATATGTCCAAAAAGATCTCCACATGGCTAAGTGTTCCAGGCAATTAAACCTTCTTGTTAACCAAACTGTAAGCTAAGTTAACTTAGACAACACTGCTATAAAGCTCAACTGAACAACAGTTTTTTACATCCATCATTACAGAGAGCCTATCTTTATCTAAGTGTTTTTCCCAGGAAGCTCTTAAATTTGACTTCAAAAAGCACACAAGTCAACCCAGAAGCATTTCACACACATTAATGCCAGCTGCTGTTAGCTGTCTTAAACATTATAAATGAAACCCTGTTCGGTGCCTTACAAATCACCTTATAGACATTTCTAGTCCTTTATAGAAAGGGCTAAGTTTAATACTAGTGACTTGCATTAAGAATGTAACCATCCCCACACGATATTTTGCTTTCCCTTAAAGATGGCCTAACAGATATGCAGCGAAAAGATGAAAATGTATTCAAGAGAAAAAAATGACTGCTTTATAGCTGTAGTCCCTTATCTCAGCCAGATTTGAAGAATCAGCTGCAGGAAAGAAAAAAATAGTATTCAGCAGCTTTCCTCTTGCATACATCCACAGTTGTCCATACCATACTACCTTTATCCTTCTAGGAAAAGGCACCCCATCAACTTCACATGCTCTGAACGACTTGCACACACACCAGAATTGGTTTCCCTTAGACCTGCTCTGAAAGTATGTTAAGCATCTGCTCTGTGCAAGCTGTGTTAGCACCACTGCAGACTGTGCCAACACACTTCCCACTGCTGCACTGGCAACCTCTCAGAGTACCCTGGGACCTATTGCTCTTCAGATCAACACCGTGTACTTTGAGACAGGCACACATGACACACAGCAGTGCCGAAACAATGGCTTTTGAAATATTTATAAAACACAAGATGATACTTCAGAATGTTTTTGTTGTGGGTTTGTAGGCCATTTTTAGCAGCATACTTGACTAACATAGTACATTAACATTAAAACCACCTCAACTTAATTCTTTTATCTTGTGATACCCAAGGGATGATTTTCAGAAAATAAAATTCTCGTTTCATGCATTTATGTAGGGCAACTTCACAACATATGAAATGATCCCATTATGCTGGCTACAGTGTAGTCAACATCTTCAGTTCTTCTACAAAGACCTGAATTTTAAGGCAATTTTTTCCAGCTCGTACAGGAATGTTAGCTTTCAGATCAAATGGTAAATCAACAGTTTTCAGTTCTTGTACTAGCACAAAGAAAATAGTCAAGTAAGCCAATGATTCTTATGTCATCTGCTTGTTCCTCATTACTACAATTCCCACAAATTGGGCAGTTATGCCCTGGGCCATCAGCAGCTCAGCCAAGACCCAGTGCCCTGTGGCTCCCATTTCTTTCCTCCCTTGTAAGAGAAAGTTATCCCTTTTTATGAGGCTGTCCAACCAAAGAGGAAACCTGTTCAGTGCCAAGTGACCTCTGGAAAGCTTGAGAAGATGGTCTTTACTTTGGTGGAGATTCACTTCAACCCTGGAAAACACCAAGTCTTATCAACGCTTATTAAAATACACAGAAAATAAGAACACCCACACATTGCATGACTGTGCCCTAAAGCCAATGGATTTTAGATTGCTCATCTTACTTGGATATTATTTTTTGGGGGAGGTAGTGTATTTGTGCAGTTAAACCTGCCAGCAAGAATCTAGCCACTATCTTATTTCCACTAGTTAAGTACAAAAATCTCTGAAAGGACAGTGGAAATTCATTTATGGCAGTAAGTTATCATAAACACTTGGAAGCAAAATCTTAGGCCAGGACTATTTTGTCAAGCAAAGAGAGCTGAAGTCACGCTCTCCTCCAAAAAGTTTTGTTCATTTGCATGACTACCCAGGGTGATCAGCCTCACTCTTTCCCATTTCAGGAGCTGAAGGACTGTCTCAACGTTGGAAAAAACAACATTGTGATGCCAGTTTGAGTTGATGAATTTAAGGAGTGCTTGACTGCATTATCAACAGCTCCAAGCATTTTGTGCCTTCAGTCTCGATTTATGACACAAGCAGGTTAAAAACCATCTTTTGTGACCTTGTTTCCCTGTTTTTATAATACCTGTGATAGCCAGGAGACCAGAAGCAGGCTATTCACACAGGTCCCATTACACTACATTAGGCCAAGCAAAGGTTATTCCCTTCTTTGGCTGTATTCTCCCCTTCACACCAACCATAGAATATGAGGATCCATAACTTCACGTACACAACAGCATGTACATGTATGTTACAGACAGTAAACTGCAAAACGCATTATATACCACAGTTTGCTGCTAGGCAAGACGTGTCATTATATGAAAAATATCTTTCTCCAGCTTGCTTTCTTAGACTGTTTGATCACTCTAATAGTCTCACATTATGAGGCAGTGTCAGCAAAACTGCAATTTTGGTTTTCTTTTCATTAAAGTTTAGAAAATCATCCAAGTCCCTTCTATGTGATATGCTTCAGCTCCCTGGTGGCTCAGCTGAATACTGACAGCCAAGCTAAAAACTATCTAGTACCATTAAAAAAGTTCCCATCAGAAGGCATTCCCAATTTCCACAGTGACTCACCCATCACTCTCCAAGGACACTGCCAGCACAGAAAAGCCAGCCACTGTCCAAGACAAACTCCTACAGGGTCAGAGATACTAGAAGCCAAATTTCTATCCTGGGCAGCTGCCTGCCCAGTCAAATAATCATTTTTCTTTTAACATACTTTATTATATCTCCTGTTACAGTCATCTTCTCCCTCTGCAAGTGTTCATACGAAGCTATTTCTCTCTGCTAGCCACCTCCTTTCAGTAAGAAGATATTTCTCCAGAGACAGCCCTTTTAAGAGATTTATTTAAATTCTATATGATAAGTGCCAATAGCAGATGACACTCCAGAGTAGCAGCATACGGCAAAACATAAAGGTGGTAGTTAGTCCATCAGCTTTGTCTTTTATCTAAGCAGCTTATAAAGAAGCAAGTCCTCACATCTCTAAATAGCAATCAGGACAGGTTATTAGATCCATTGTATTCTGGGGTGTACAGGATAAAAAGCCCTGTCCTGAAGAACCTACAGTTTAAAGCTATAGTCAGTTCCAATATAGCTTCCAAAATGTGTACCATGGTTATTTACTCTAAATACACTTGATGGAGCTCACGTCAGGTAAACTGTTCCTGTCTATCCCGTAAATTAAGGAATCCACGCGTCATATGACAAGCAGCATTAGTGCTGTCCTCACTCAGTACATCTTTAAGGAGGAAAGTTGTGTCATGCTTTAACCATTTTCACTGCAGCCACTGAAGTAGAAAACTAGTGTTTTAAGAGACAAAAATATTTCCAAGTGATTTTGTGAACCCTGGGGTTTAGAGACAAACTGCATTTAACAAAACTTCGAATAAACAGATTTGGAGATGGTACTAGCATTTCATTTTGCACTGGAGCTCTGAAAGGTTACCCTTACTGTGGCGGTATTGTTACTTTAAGACAGAAATAGAAAAACAGGCCTGATTACGGATTTTCTTCAATAAATAATGCAAATGCCTACAGAATTCCGTGAACAGAGATTCAAGCCCAGGTCACTTAGGTAAGCATCCCACCTACTACAGATATCTTATAGAAACAGCTATTCCAGCAAATAGCCATACCTGCTTTGCAGAACCGAGTCCCAGGAAATCTTAACTCTACCTTACTATCATTACTGTCTGCATTTATAATTAAATGGCATGAAAAGGAATTTACTATGCAGGTCATTATGGAAAAAAAAAGCATACCTTTTGGAAAGCAGAGTATATCAATTCCACTGTTAGCAGCACTGATTGCATCTTGGTTTTTACAAGATCCAGTTTTATGTACCTATGCCTAAAAGAAATCTTTGCCCACTAATAGAGCTGCAGAGAATTAAATTTCGGCTGTAGAAGAGAAAGCAAAAGATTTTTTTCAGGGGAAGGGGGACAATATGCCTCTGAAGAATTCACAAGCCAGTTACACATGAAGTTACAGCTGCTGTTCTTCTCTCCTTGCTACTCCACATCCTCAGGGGAGACAGAGGATTACTGCAGCATGTTTTCTCAAGCTAAATATTAGTCACTGTAAGTATTTAATGGCTCGAACACATGAAATCAATAGCTCCACCTCTGTTCTAAGCCACACTAGTCTTGCATGCTGCCAGGTGCTCAAGCTGAAACCCCCACATTTCCACCAATTCAACAGCATGTCCAAAGCGCGAGTGCCACAGTGTTCACATTGCTTCCTTCTTCACAGTGAGCACAAAAGGGTATGTACGCACCCTTCTCTGCCAAAATGGCTGGAGAGGCATCTTGCCACTGGTGTATTGATGGGCGAGACAAGCAAACTGCTAGACCAGTACAGCGAGGCATCAATTTTTACTGACAACCTCTTCTTTATTAACTACACAAACACCAAGCATTTTCCTACTCTGCCATCTAGGATAAACAGCCAAAACAGAGAGCAGGCAGACTTCCAGCAGCACAATTTTCAGTGACCAAAGACATCTCACTAGGTATCCTCCAGCCACACAGAGCCAAGAATATAATGCACAAAGCTCACCTTAGCAGCATTTATGGCACACAGCTGAAATGCTTCCTCAACGATGCTGTGTGTGATAGTTTAACAGGGAAACAAGACTAATTTTTTTGTCAGGCTACTGACACCATAGGAAGGGCATAGCAAGAAAGCAGTTTTCTGTTTGGTTAACCACCATCTAATACTGTTAGAAGTTAAAAATTTAGTGATGTCTGTCTTTAACAGGACTCAAGCTTTTTTTTTTTTTTTTTTTTTTTAAAGTAATGCTCAGGTTACCTGTTACCTCCTAATTTCATGTTAGAATCCCCAAGTCCTCACCTGTTGTTTAAAACGATTCTTTATAGCCTCAGCTGTTCTGGGCAGTAGCATATAGTCTAAAATGTTAAAGAAAAAAATCTGTCAAAAATCAAGTTTGCTTAAACGCATAATTTTTAGGATGACACCATGAAAGACAAGTCACCTCCCTTTTCCTCTCAGATTCCATCAGTTTTAGGTCGCCATTTCAGGCAGTCTTGGTACCTCAACTGACCTGCAATTTCAAGTGCAACAATTCTATTCCAAAACAAGTCAGGTATCCAAGATCCTAGCTAATTAGATTTTTTTTTTTTTTTTTGCCTTCCTCTACACAGAAAAAGGCTTCCTTCTTGCCTCTCAGGAATAACAGATCACATCTACATTTGTCCCCAGGAGTATTCTTCCAGCGAATGCTTGTTCCAAAAAGGTGATGAAAAAGCAAGATGCATTACAGAAAACGCAACTGATAACAACTGGACATTATACCAACTATTAGACTCTCCTGCGCTTCTCACATGGCACATCAATTCAGGAGATGAAGGCAGTCAAAATCATAGCTTAGAGGCAATACAAACATCTGATAACCCGGATCTGAAGTCTTGGATGCAGTATCTGAAGCTGGAACATTTTGATACCTCTTTCACTTCAGTATGCCAACCCATTTCTTAACAACAAGCTCTGAAAGCAGGATACAAAATAACTGATGCACTGAAGGCATTTCTACAGTCTGTCCATTTTCTCATAGCGTGCAGAGCCCTGCAAAGGAACTAAATACATTAAGGTCTCCATTTGCTACACAGCCAGATGTCATAACAGACCTTTAATAGAATATTAACTCATAGTTTACTACTATTTGTTCCTCAGCATTCTACATCACAATTCATGGCTTTCAGGGTACAATTTATTATTACAGTTATTCAATGTAATCAAAGCCTCATGGTATGTTCTGCAACTGTACCACCTTTTTTTTTTATACAAACAGGGACTACATTTGTAAACAATCTGTTGACTCAAGTGAAACATTTTGGTTCCTACAGTATTTTGCCTCATTTTTTAATAGAAATTTTTGTTTTCAACAGCTGCAGATATTTTTCATAGTATTATAATGTTACATGCTTTATTTTAGAAATCATTACACTAAGTTAGCCACTGCACATTCAGCAATGCCACAATATCTTAATTTTTGTTCACATCTGCTGATGCAGCAACAGGTGTGGGGCAGTGCCCAGGCAATAGTACCTACTAGTATTTGCACAATCCATGTTGCTCCCAGAGCCATGATAAGCCTCCAAAACTCCTGCCAGCACAGTCCATTATCTATAAAAAGATCTGTTTTCTGATAAAGACATTATCTGAACAACTAAAATTCCTTGCACTCAACTCTTCCCCCTGGATCTTTTGCTAAACAATTTTAAGCCCAGATTAACAAATTGTGAAGCTTGACTAAAAATACTTATGTACAGTATTGAATAAGGACTTAAAAGCCACAAGAAAGTATAGTATTCACAAAAATCAGCAGAGTGTCAAGAAAGCAGTTTAAGAGGTGAAGTAGAAACATTGCCCAGACAGGCACCCAAGGACACACAGGTGAAAACAGTTCCCCATTGCTACTCCATCAAGTTCTGCAATTCCTCTGCACAACTTCTGACTTTCCACTGATAATCCAGTAATAAGCAAGACCTTGGCAATACTGCTTCTTATCCCCACCCTTTTCCTGGAAGAAGACAACAAGCTTCCAAAGGAGAGCAGGTCTCCAGTGTCAGCCAGAAGCAAAATCTAGAGACTAAAGAATCAGCTATCATCTCTGAAGTATGGTTCATCACAAGTCATCCGAGCAAAAAAACTTCCCAGCAAGAGGACTGGGTGAAGCTCAAGGAATGCAAAAAGCCTTTCCTACTCTTTTAATCTGTGCACAGAAGGCCAAAATGGACTTAAGAATCCTGTTAGATTACAAAACTAAAAAATAAAGACATTTCTCCAAGTATGGATTATACACACTCAATTTAGAAAAATGTGCATTATCAGCTTAACAAAATTCCTTTCTCTCTTCAGGAGAGGAGAATAAAGTTACTCACCTCCGTTCACAAAACAGGAATAAGAGTGTTCTCTACTTTTGGGGAAATCCTGTCCAACTCCTCATCACTTACCTCAATGTTCCAAGCTTTAAAATCATTTAAAACTTAATTGGGGAATACTACCACACAGGGGGAGCAATCAACAACAAAAGCAACAGATAGCAGCGCTTGAAAAAGCTGACATCTCTCACAAACTCAAGACACACCAACAATTACATGGAGAGAAAGGAAATAGAAGTGTTCTCATGCAAAGATAAACACCTTCTCCATGAAGCAACAGAGAGAGTAATCACACAGGGAAACAAAAGGATGGAAACAGTGGTTACAGTCTGAATAAGAATTTACAGTCTAGCACAATAGATATAATATCCAAAGGCCAAATAAAAATATCTCTGGATTAAGGCACTTGCCAAGCAGCAACATAGATAAAAATCTTGAGGCTACAGAGTTACATCTGAGAAAAAGGGTACGGGGTCAGGGTTACTCCCAATTCACACAGGTTTCTTCAACACTGATGGGCCAAACCTGTACACATGCTGCGATGCTGAGCCCAAATGTTTCTCCGACAAAGCAAGAGGGGCATGCCAAAGGCTGCCCTGCAAACCTCCTGGGTAGGAACCCCTGTGAGGCTGCCTCCTGCTGCTGACATGCCTCTGACCCGATACGCCTTAACACACCCCTCAAGGTTCAAATCTGCCAAGGAAAAAAATGAAGAGATGCAATCAGACAGCTATTTCTACACATACGTAGAAATATCCCCACCTAGTGTATTGCACCAAGGCTTTCAAGGCAGCCAGTGGAAGACATAATTCCAGGGAAGTCTTGGTTCACGACTCCTCCTTTAAGGATCACAGGTGTTTACTGTTGATACCATAGCAGCATTAAGGTGCCAACTCTTGTCTCAGGCAACACTCAAGGATCCTTCATCACTTCAAATTCCATTAGTGCTGCATGATCGACTCCAAGTTTCAAGATGCTGAAATTCGTGACAGCTCTTATAGAGTTCTACCGGAACTATTGACCTTGTTTCTCTCCTTAAGACCTTTCCTCAGCAGAACCATTTATTTAGATTCAGAACTGCCATGAAACTAGAGGCTTCTCCAGCCTTCAGTGTTGACAGGAACTCTGTTTGTCTAAACAAGCCTACCATACAATGGCTTATTACATGACATAACATCACACTGTCAAATGACCTGGCAGTCATCAGGTTGTACAGATGCTTCCATCCTGTTTAGAAAGAGCAACATTAAGACTTTTCAATGCGATTAGACTAGGTTACAGTGCCAACAAAAACTAGAAGGCATCACATCAGAGAAGTATCGATGACCTGGAAGAAGAGAGGAAAAAAGACATCACTATTATCACATCCAACACAAAGGCCATAGGAACACAAGTCAGGGAAAATGAGCAGGAAAATCACTGTGGGACAAGGACATCAAAGATTGGGACTGGGAGAACAGCACACATCACCCATAGCAGGCTCTCCCCAGAACTGCAACCCTTCTCCAGAAAAAGCAACACTTAAGGGATGGACAGTTCCTCAGAGGAACTCATCATAGCATTTCACTAGCAGGTTTCTTAACTTGATCCTACTTACTCACCTCCTCAAAGAGCTGTTCCTTGGCAAGTTTTTGCTTACAAGAGACTGTATAAGAGCTAAACAAGCCAGTCTCAGTCCTTGAAGATGACTAATCCCCATTTTCAAAATAGCAAAGACAACTCTTGTCACAGTATAGAAACCAAAGAGACCAAGACTTACTTCAATGCCGCACTCATGATTTGGCACGGCTATAGAGAAACAATAAAGACTGCTATTAAAACTAAAGCACAGTAGCACAGCTCAAACAACGGAGGTTTCTGTTCCTGCTGTTAGGGTGAAGTAAACAGATAAAAAGGTTTGAGAGCTACTGAAATATGCATATTGAAGATAACTAACTGTACATATTGCTGTGTGTAGTTGCTCACGTGAGTGTTTTCCATTTGCCAAAATATTCCCACGTAAATAGCACTACAAGATTTTCCAGATAACTATTACTATGAGATGAAACTGGCTTTGGCTCCTAGCCTCCTACCCAAGCACATGCATGTATTACTAACTTCTTTAGTAATTTACATGGAACAAAACACTTCAAAGGACTTAGACACCAGCCCAGGAGAATTTCCTTGTGAACAAATGAAGTGGAAGTTGTTATTAACATCTCTAACCCAAGAAACATAGAAAGTGAGAATGAAAAGGAAAGTAAACAGTAGGGTGATACCATGGCTAGATACTATTTGTTTATTGCCCTGCAGGCACCTTGCCTCAGCACAGCGCTTCTGAACAGCCATCAATCATGCCACTTCCACTGCTCTGTTTTGCCACAGTCACAAGTGTCCATCCTAGCCAGGAAGGGACAGCCTCAGCAACAGTTTGCTGCTTCATTAACAGCCTAAGCAACAACAGAAGTGAGTGGATCAAGTTAGACCTTTTTTTCCAATAAAGTCTCTTAAAATATAGGTAGTGCTGCAAGTCACTGAAGACTAGACATTCAACTTCCAGAAGTATGAAGTCTCATTAGCTCCCCATCTACCTCCCTCACATACTAACGTGCAAAGGGGTAAAGGGCGCAAAGACAGGAAGATGTAACTTGCATAGAAGCCGGAGGAGGGTGGCTTACTAAGGTGTCACTTACCAACTAGTAGATGTTGTGGAGTACTACCTAAAGCATGTATGTCATTTCAGGCCACGCACAAAATCTAGCAAGAACCTCCGCGCAGCAAAAAAAAAATCATATGCGAATGTCTCTGATTCAAAGCTCAGCCATCAATTACATTTCTGATAGACACTGCATTGTCTATAAAAACCTCGGTATCCAAGACTGCAGAGTAAGTCAGCATTTAGCTCCACAGCCCCAGGGCAAGTATATTCCTGCTAGTAAAAACCCAACAAGTCAGATTAGGATGATATCAGGCTATTAAAAAAAATTTAACAAAGGATTTTCTACACAACAACACAAGCAAGAAAGCTAAACCAAGTTATGGTCATTTTGGTTTAGAGCACCTTAACTGAAGAATCACATCAGGCTTAGTATCACTGAAAATCCCAGAGGCTTAAATTCCTATTCTGACACCCACAGTTTAATCCTCACTCCAATTTAATTCAAAGTCACCTTTTACCAAGCAGCTCATCAGGGTCAAGCACTTAGATGACCAGCTGCCATAAGACACGAAGAACTCTTTGCTACACACAATAAAAACTGGATGCTGCACAACTGAATTGAACCTCATCTTGAAGAGGTGTTTCCTGCAGGAAACAGAAGCTAAAGTTGCAAGATTACTCATGCCTACAAAAGCACATGAACAGTTACACACACACACTACTGAAAGGGAAAGCCCAAGCTACACAGGGACAGTGCTCCAGGCTCTCCTGGAGAAGAAAAAGCCTTCCGCTCAAAGAGGAGAAAACAGGATTTTAAAAACCCTTTGGATATGTCTGAACCATTAATAATGTCATTTCCACTTATTGGATACCATTTAATCAACAGGTTTTTGCTTGCCTCTTTTTCGTAGACATTCACATTTTACAAGAAGCACCCCAAATCCCAGGCAAGTTACTGTTCAGAATGTCCTGTGTCTGTGTGTGTGTATATATATACACACACACATATAAGCTTACTATTTTCAAGTGAAGGCTGTAAACTTGCAAACACCTTTGTCACCATGGTTATCAGCTCAGAAGAAAGAATTCTCTTTACTGGGAGTTTACGTTAAGGTGAATTTGTCCCAAGGGAAAGCAAGTGTAGGTTTTGGTAGGTCTTCTAATATTTGTTTTCTTAATCATCCAAGTGTTTCTGAGGCTTTATGGAAGAGGCACTGCATTCATTTCCAAGTGTTGCAGCCCTCCGGCTACAATGGGAAGAAAGAGTACACAACTTGAAAAATCACTTTAAGCTCAACCACCTAAAGACAACACTGAATATATCCAGACTGCTATTTTACCAAGCCTTAGGTCTCCCACTGCCTGTCTTCTGCTTCACTCTGTTACCTCAAAAGAAAGGGAAATAAATTACTCCAAAGCAAGGAAGACTGGATATATCAGAGCTTATGATATGCAGATACCTTCCACATTAGCATCCTCACAGACAAGTCATCTCACAGTCAAGGGCAAGGGGTGGGGGGCTAATATACCCAGTTAAGATTAGACAAAGGTACTAGTTTTCTTCTTCAAGTAGGTGTAGTTCACTTCCCAATTACCTAATGCATAATGCCTAAAGGTGCCCAAAGCACTAACACTTACCATCTCTCTAGATCTTCTCTAGATCTCTTCCTGCAGTGTATTTATTTTGGCAGCTCCATCCATTCACACCAGTGGTCTTACATTTAGAGTTCTGGGATAAGCACTGTGTTTTTCTGAGTGTGGGGGATAACAAGGGATTTATCAAAGCCGACACATTACCATTTTAAGGCTAATTCTGTGGGGGTGGGGTTAATGCTTGTGGTTAGCTGTGAAGATCTTCCACTACAGGAGGCAAAGTTTACATTGGTTTAAAACTAGTGGGCCATTGCAATCAGTAATTGCCTGCAACACCAACCTCCCTTCAATAAGGAGTGCCTTTGCCAGGAATACAAATGCAGTCTTAAAACAAACAAGCACTTTGATCCCCGTTTCAGATATGGCCATCATGTGTCCACTGAAGTGGAGATACCACTAGCAACAACTCCTGTTATTAACATTTCTATCCCACAGCCCAAGCTGGTGCCTTCTGCAAGGTTGAACTTGGCCAAACAGTTGCAATGCACTGGGGCTGGTGGGAATGGGACAGACACAGAGGAAATACACGTGTATATATATTTGTTACTTTTAAACTTAACTTCTTTGCATGTGAGACACCATTATGTACTGGAGTTTGTCACATGCATGACGAGAGGCTGCTGGTCTCACACCAAAAGATGGGGCTAAGAACTCCAGGGCAAGCTCAGGTCTAGCAGGGGAACAGCAAATGCATGGCAGAAAACCAGGGCACAAGAGACCCGCACAAGTCCCTTTTTGCTGAGCCTGGCCTGGTGAGCTCCAGGATTGCAGAGTGCCACCACAACTCAGCCAGAAAATTTTCAGGTTGCTCACAAAGCAGAAGAGCTCATCACTGGCCTTGACTTCAACCTTTTGACAGTTCAGAAAACTCCCGAACAGGATATTCAAGTAGGGCTGAGCAGACAATCACAGGAAATTAATTTTATATTCTGCTAGAGGGAACGAAGCAGTTTCTTGCCAGCTGAGAGCATATAATTATTTGGCACCAACTGGCTACATCTCAGAAGCTACTACAGCAGCTGAACAGTCCTTTTTAGTAGGTTAAGCTTATTTTTACTTTGAAAACGAAGAAGAGTTGAGACAAATCCTACCAACTGCCTGGAAAAATACAAGCAGTCAGAAGGATTTGGGGCCATGATGACCAACACGACACTCTTTCATACAATTTTGCAATGCACTGAATACAGTCGGGCCAGGCAAGCCACCAAGGACTCAGCAGGGCAAGAACCACAGCACAGCCCAGGCTGGAAGGGACCTCTGAGAGCCCTTGACTTATTTCCCTGTTTTACTCCAGCATTAACATTGAGCATAACGGCTCAAAATGCATCTAGCAGACTCTGAAAGATTATTTGACCTTATCTAAGGATATGAAAAGCAGATGGTGACCACAGCTTTTTATCTCCCAAAAGCAGTACGACTGAGTTAAAAACCCAAAGCACCCTATTCTTAATGGTGCGGTGAAGCTCAATTGAATCTACACTTAACTGCTCTTAAAATATTGTTACACTGTAGTAGGAAGGACTTGCACATTAATAAATGCATCGAGGTGTTTAGAAGATATTTCTTAATAAGGACTATCCAGACTACTACGACTGACTCAACTGCTAGACCCGACGTGGCCAATGACAGAAAGGTCTCATTAGTCCACATTTTAATATTGTTTCTGGGGCAAACTTCAAGCAAAATTCTGACACTAAACATTTTCCTTTAAGATGAGGACTCAAATACGGTTTCTTGTCCAATATATTTAGAGATGTCAGTTTTTCCAAACCATCTCTAATGAGTAATTTGAGGGGGAGGTTGTTTTTGTTTTGTTTTTAGAATCAGGACTAGTTACGGCCTCTCTATAAAGGGGAAAGAGGAATTCAGAGCAAGTAGCTCTGATGCCAACACTTCAAAAATAACCAACTTGCATAATCTCAAACATTGTTATGGAAGCTCTCCTTCAGAAAAAGGCCTTTAATGATCGCTGCGGTTTTGACAGCAAGATCCTTATATGGATTCAAACCACACAAAATATTTTATACGGAGTGGCAATTGTAATGCAGAGCACTAAGAACGTGTTGAATGAATGGAGAACAGCACCAAAAGATTCAGGGAGCTCTTGGGATCGCTACATTTCAAGCTTCATGCCAGAGGTACCAGGGGATTTTGGCCGAGCTTTTGTTTTTATTTAGACACACACAGTTTTTGTAAGAACAAGCTCCGTGCCAAAGGAGCTCCCAACCAGGGATGCACCCAGCGCCTGGGAGATCAGCAAGGAGTGACCAGAAGCAGGACACTGACCTCCAGATACATGGACCACAGCACACACATTTCCTGAGTATTTATAATGGAAGCAAGATAAACAAGTGCCACTTCAAAGAAGCAACATTAGCGTGAACAGAGGGCTACATCAATGGGAACGCTTATCACAAAGTTAACCAGGCTGCCCAGTTCCTTGACAGTTTGACAGGGAGCTTGAACTCTTCACCTATTAAAGCTACTTAGAACACATATCTGCACCTAATCTTTCCTTTCCCCTAAATCCTCAAAATCCCTAACAGGCAAGATGGGTCCTCCCCATACCTTTAGGTAGCTAAGAACCAACATACATACACTACACAGAGTGTTAAGGGCAACAATGCTTTTGTCAACAAACTCCAGGCAGCATCCCTCGTATTTCGATTTCTCTGCAGCTTTATGAGGAAGACACGAACTAAAGACTAGGTGTATTTATTGCATACCAGTTCTGCTTCCCAAACCTCTAAGGAGAAGACTGCACAGGCAGAGAACAGCAGAGCGCAGGCACTATGAAAACACCCAATATGCTCATACAGTTATGTACTGCAGTCACTTCTGCACCCCAGACAGTCCTCATGATGGGAAATAAAACAGCACTCCCCTTGTTCCAAAGGGCTCAGAGCTCCCATGCCAGACATCATGCAACCCAACTATCCAGCGAAGGGTTCCTTTACAGAACACTGAGGAAAAATGAAATCTCAACATATGTTTTGATAGGCTCTTAACACAAGCTAGCAAGAATATAGTAGAGCAATGTTAGTCATTCTATAGTCAGTGGAGCACTTCGGATCCAGGAGGAAGTGAAAAGTGGTCCACTGTAGTATTAGAGAAGACCACCCCCGCAATTTCCCCAGAAATAGTAGCATCCCGGTAGGTATAGCTGGAGCCCGTCAGAAGTGTTTAGTTTTACTAGAGTAACATTTTATCAAGCAAAACAATTTGCTTGGGCAATGCGTCGAGATGGTTTAAGGCCAACTTTGAGGTACTGGTAAGAAACAAGGTTATCCACACATCTCACCTGCTCCTTCCATCAAAAAAAGATTACCTGGTCCTTAAAGTTCAATGGAAGGCTAAGGGAAGACAGCATTCAAGCAGCAAAGACAAACCAAACCATCACTAAAGAAAGTAGCATCACATGCTGACATGCAGTCACCACAGCTGGCTCACAGAAGACAAACCAGTGTCCAAATGTCATAGCAGTCCCCTACCAAACACAGGGCTAAAAACAGTAAGGGAGAGTAGAAGCAGCAAGCTAAGTATTTGGACAGACTTCTGAAAAGCCAACGAAGGACCGCAAACTGGCTTAGAAAAAAACTGCAGCTTTCAATTTGAACCAAAAATATACTTTCATTATTATTTTAAACACTTCATGGGAAAAGGACACATAACACATTAAATGGTCAAAAACTAGATAACAGAAATCCATATTCAGACTGACAATCTTTTGTTGGATTTCTAGATTTCCATTACATGTCTGTGCAACACTACATTAAGCTCTACTGAATACCAGAGCAAGGCATGTAATAATTCATTTTACTTGTCGACAGTTACATTTGGACATATCCTATCCTGCTAAAATGAGAAATACAGTAATTTTCATTTCCTTTGTCACCTGTTATTTCAGAGACGAATCATTAAGCGGGCTTAAACTATGTCATTTTTGCCAAAAGTAACATCATGATTATAGCCACAGGGATTCACAGAGGAAATCTATTCTCCACAGGATTTTCTGTGAAAATTATGTTAAGCATTTAAAAATTATCTGTAATATGTAGGTGTTTTGCATAAACTTCCACACTTGGGTACCAAATTTGAATAGAAGAGCTCCAACAGTGCTCAGTAGTAAAACCTGAAAGTCTCTGCTTGTCCTTTAGGAAAACATTTTTATGTATGGCAACCCAACGCCACAAAAGAATTCATTCTGTCTCTCAAAACATGTCAAAGAATAACACTTGTGCTTTGCTCCCCCCCAACCTTAAAACCACATCAGTTTAGGAGCTTTTAGGAACAGTGAAGGAGGAGGAGGAGGGAGATAGAGGAGCTAATGCACAAGGTTAATGTCAACAGGATCCACAAGGCTGCAAGCATCTGCAATGTTCTTGGATGTGCCAGGCCTTTATTTACAGCTGCTAGAGGAAGTATGGAAAGGGACAACAGAAGTACTGAAATTTCTACCTCAGAAACCCAAATAGCAGCTGATCTACAGCAAAAGCCAAAAATTTGTCAAGAGCCTGTTCCATCAATAATGAAGGAACAACACTGAGGGGGTCTAAGCAGCTGCGGTTCAGGTACTACACAGTACTATCACATCAGTACAACTTTTGTCTTAGATGACTTGATTACTCAGAAAGTAAGTCTCAATCCATCTGTTCCCATTAGAGTGTAAAACGGCTTGGTGTGACCCCTCTACAGCCCTTTATTGCAATGCACATCTGTTCTTCCTCTATTCAGCCTTCTCATTATCCCAAAACAGTAACACCCCCCCCAAAATGCTAGCAATAAAAAATATATATATACACACCAAAAGAAAAACACTTTCCAGCTGGCAACTATAGCCTTACCACTTAGTCCACATGAAGTTCTAGGAAAGCACAAGTGTTTGAAATAGCTTTCCTATTTCAAAGGTGCTGCAAAAAATCCCTCTCCCACACAACTCTTGTAGCTACTGCAGAATCCTGCTAAACCTGAACTAGACTGCAATTTGCAGACAGCTGTAGAGCACTGAGAAGTCCTGCACCACTCCCAGGTTGCTCCACCAGCTCTCAAAGCCTTCTCTGCAAGCAGGTCTGTCTTTGCTTCTTGAGGACACCTCTCAGAGCATCCAGCAGATTAACAGCTTGCCTCTACTCCTCTGCCCAACAGCTTGGTTACTTCCACTATTTATCGCCCATCACAACACCCTTGGACATACTACCTTGCCACTAACCATTTCCAAAGAACTGGAGACATCTTAAGAGGGAGGAAAACCAAAGATACCTGGGAAAGGACAGGTCTCATTGGTACAGGGAACAAACAAGCAGGCAAATAGCCCATCCAGAAGACTCAGCTTAGCTGGTCTAAATCTGTTACAGCCAGGGCACCTGTAGCACTTCTCACTCCGATTCGCCATGATTTTTTTAAAGCTCTAAATAACACTCGGTCCCTAGATAAATCATTAAGCTGCAGAATTCATATTACAAATACAACCCTGTGTCCAACATCATCTGGCTTTGCATTCATGAGAGACAGGCTTGTCTGAACAGAGCCAGGTTCACATGCTTCACTTGTCACAGTCTGCAAACTAAGCTTTGTACTAAGAGTTGTAGATGGTTCGGGCCAAGTCGTGACCCTCACCCCGAGTAGGGCATCCCTACAAATACAATTTATCAAAAAGATTATATTAATAGTAGGGAAGAAAAATCAATAGCAGCACTGAAAAACAGAAATCATGGTCAAGTAGTACTAAAATTGCACCAAAACTCTTATCCAGCCCACAAGGAAAGTACATTTTTGTTCCTGGCTTCTATTTCAGGAACCCCTCCACTGCAGCTTTTATAGACCTTGCTAGAACTGCCAACAAAAGCCAGAGACAAGAGCCTATGGAAAAGCTTCTCTCAACTCACATCATCAATACCTACAATCCCACTGTCTGCTCAAAGTACACAAGGGGAAGCACCATGAGCTAACATCAACTTGCGGGGGGGACAACGCGGGGGGGGGGAACACGACAAAACAAAACAAAAAACCAGCAAGCCCACACAGGTCTAAACAGCCTCACACTATTTACATACACACAAATCCTATTGACAAATGTCTCTGTTTTTGGTAAATTGGCAAAAGAATAGGGCTAGAGAGGGATGAGGCAGGATACATCCTGCCTGCTTATCCTATCCCAGCCAGCAGCCCTAAGGAGATGCCCAGACACAGGCGTGATCACTGCTACTATTATCTATGTCTAATCTTGATCCTCATTAAAAAACTAAGAAATCCATTTCTATTACACTTATTTTTATACATGCTTTCAGGGACAGGAAGAAGAAAAGACCAGACAATGCCTTCCAGGAACTAACATCCTGACCAAGATTAGCAAGATCTACTGATAATACCAGTTCTCTCATCCCAAAGAATAATTTACTCTGGTGTAGTCATGATGAGTGCACAACCACAAGTGTTTACCATTGCCTTCCTTCATATTTTTATCTCAAGAAGAGTTTGGCATTGAAATAAAAGTATGGAGTGAGTGAGGTTACTTCAATCAGCTATACAACAGGTATTTAGGATCTGTTTTCCAGAGCATGGCTGCCACGTTCATGTATGCATTTAGCATTAAAATCTCACAGCAATGCCCAATCGGTCTTTTGTATGTCAAGTTATAGATCAGGGTCTTGCAAGCTTAGCCTTGATGGAAAAATTAACTTGGGGGAGCCTAGAGGAACTAAGTGAATTTCACCAAAAATCACTCCATCTGCTTCCTGTTAAAAAAATTTCCCTCTCAAGCCACTGCTATGTGAACTATGTGTATCACCTGAGAAGTCACAACAAGTTTTGCTTCAATTTTTAACAGGATTGGTACAGCTGAGGGGAGAGAAAAAAAAACACCCAACACAGACTGTCTAACTGAGCACTGTGCTCAGTTTGACCTCAATAAAGCAAAAAAGGACAGACAGCTGAAAAAGCAAGAATTTCTTTCCTGTGCTTATCCCACTGTCCCCCCCCAACCCTATCAACTATATTGGGGATTCTGGTCTTAAACACCTCAGTGAGGAAAGGTAACAGGGGAGTTGTAGATTATCCTAAAAGAAGAAAACCTTGTATGTTTGTACACTATGCATTACCCATTTAAAATACAGCTGTTGTGTTACTTGTGCTAAAATCAGATTAAGGGAATGATCATACATCTGTAACAGCAAAACCCAGTCCAACATTAGGACAGCGCCTTGCAGTTTGGTATCATAAGCATTTATTTTAATCCAACTCATGCTGTCATATACCCACCTACTGCCAAAATCTACCACAAAAGCAAGGTAGAGAACAGACAATTCTATAAAGCATGTTTATTTTGTTTGGGTTTTTTGTTTTTGTTTTTTTAAATGATTCAAAACAAGTTCACTGAATAAAAATTGTCCCAGATACTTGATCTGCTACAGAATATCAGCCAAGTCACTTGTTAATCATGGTAGTCTGCTAACCTTCAAGAAATAAATCTACCTTACAGGAGGCAAAAGCTTTAAGTCCACCAGATATTCTCAAATATTTCTTGCAGTCTAAGGCAGGAACAGGCACAAGCCGTAAGAGACAGACTAAAACCTGAAAGACTTGTTCATGAATTCCATCACTAACATTTGAACTGGTTAGAGAGAAAAGATAGGTCACAGGTTCATACTAAGGATTTTACATGTTTTCAGACTGAAACGGTTGCACAAATGGCTTTGCATGTTTCTGCTCAGCCACATAGCATAGAACATAGCAAGAGACTCACAGTTATCCAAAATATACAACAGATATATAAATACAGGCCCAACCTACAATATCAGGCTACCAACAAAATGCCAGCACACTCCCTGTGCTTTAACCATTTGCGATAAGTAACAGATGTCAAAACAGCAAAGGCTGCTGTAAGGCAGTATTGGAGGATGTATGTAGGACATACCAAGTTAATCATAATAGTATTCAAAGGTTCTACAAGTTTGCCAGATAAATACATATCAAAAAATACCAAGAATGTAAATCCGTTCTCCAGCATCCATCCTCCTGCTCTTGCTGTGTACAGACTCCAGCAGAAGTGATGAAGCTATAAAAGAAGTCACTCATTACCACCTGCTCAGCCTTCAGTATACTGCATATCTTCAAGAGGAAAAAAAAACCACCCAAGAACGTACATATTGCCAAACTGGCTCTTGCTGACACATGTGACATTCTTTTAAGAAAACAGTCTTACCACGTAGCATGCAACTGTGCCCAGACTAAAGCCATAGGAAGGAAAGCAAGAGTCAGGCACAGTTATAGCCAAACTACAAAAGCCAGTTTTACCTGCCAATTGATTATTTTTCCTTGAAAAATGTGGACATTCAATTTGTTTTACATCATTTATCAGGCCAAACATTAGAAAGGTGAATAACTTGACCCACCGTGCTGTAACCCAAGACATTTCTGCCCAGCAAACACTCCTAGCTCAGAAAACCCCCAATAACTGCCTTCCATTTGGTTGCCTGTATTGGAAAAAATGTGGGGTTTTGACAGTCCTCAAGAGGAACAGACTACCATACTCTTCCAGCATTCAGAAGATTAACAGACAAAGGCAGTATTACAACCTGCAGAAAGACAGTTATGATGATAACAATTCCCCTACATCTGTCTAACTGCTTGCAAAAATATGACAACAGCTAAGAACAGACTTTAAATAAAAGCTTGCATTTAGTCGACTACCCAGTCAGTTCCCCAGCAAGGTGGAAAAGCCTTGCTTGGAAAAGCAAAATGCAGTGAGTAGTTTCCAAATTAATGCTGTAAGCATTCAGCTATAAGCTCATTTCTGCAACAACGGTAAGGCAATGCAGTAACCACTAAGGATTACAGCTCTGACCACAGCACCCACCAGTTCCCGAGTCAAACATTCACCATCTCATCCTCACCTTTAAGCTGCCAGGAACTTCTACGCATGGCTACATACATGGGGAAATGGTATTAAAAGATTCAGTCACTGAATTAACAGTATTGAATTAGTAGTTGTATTAATCATCCTGTTGATTGTTGACTTCAGTGGGTCTCCAAATACTGCACCACGCTGAACAGACTTTCTCATTCTACACCTTTCATTGACTCGACCGCCCAAGAACTGCATGCTCAGAGCTCTGAAACACAATTCAGTGATAAATATGCTTTATTAGACTTGGAAGTTTTCATATACAGTGAAACTCTCATCAGAACAATCAGAGGCATATGATGAAATTAACAGACTGGTCTCCATATCAGCCTCATTCAAAAATGCTACAGCAATTTCCCTCATCAGCAGATAATGTATGAAATCTTAAACCATAATAATTCATATCCAATTCTATACTGCTACTTAAAAATTCATCAGTCATTGCTAACCTTAAACAAATACAGATGTCACTTTTCGAACAAATCCCATCTAGTTCCTCCCAAATTATTTTTTGGTCCATCTTCCCAATAAACAGGAGGATATATCCAAGGTAGTCAAAAACCTACTGGACTTCCAAATACATGGTGCAATTTTTCAAGTTATTCTCAAAGCACATTAACAGTTCACACCTTTTATGAAACTTTAAGACTAGCACACAAAGAACACAGATTTTCTTTTTGCTTTTTACATGTTCACTGCCATTAACAGACACTGAAACTTGAATCAATGATGATATTCAACAGCTCTTAACATACCTCTAAGAACTGAAACCTTTACTACCCAAGACTTTCAGGTTTTTACTTTCATGCTGGTAAACAAAAGCATGAAGATCAAAAATGGTAAAATACTGCAAGAGATGAACAAAAGATGAACAAAAAGATACCAGCAGAGAACAAGTAAAGTAGTAAAGTGGCAGGGGTGGAAGGGAAGTGGTGAAGAACCTCATTAATCAGGCAAGAGTTTATTTAAAGTGTGGCAAGAACAGTACTGCCAAATTCCAAAATTAATTTTTTTTAAACTAGGAGTATACACCCCCAGAATACAGACAACTGAAGATTTAGTGCAGTGGCATTAGAGGTGGGAAAGCAAAAGCAGAGCTGTAAATTGGGATTTCTTTTGTTTGTTTGAAGTCATAAGCCCACACATAAGCCAAGTAATATTGGGGCAACACTAATACCTTCCTCACTGATCTGGGTGAGGGCAGAGAATTCACTCTCAGCACATTTAAAGACCACATCAGGTAGGCTGATAAACTAAAGGGCAAGGCTGTCACCTTGGGCATCTCAGTGGGTCAGATGAATGGGAAAAGCAAGCAGCTTAGGAGGTTCAAACACAGATGTGGTTATAACCACATATTGTGTGGCATTAACAAAAGCAAAACTGCTTTCTTCTGCCTGCAGGTTATCTGCCTCATGAGGCCACACCTGGTGTAATGTGGTTCAGTTGTACACACCCACAGTAAAACAGAGACATCTGAAACCAGAAAGAGCCCAGGAGAATGTCCACCAGATGGTCGGGGTCTAGAGCACTGGATATAGAAGAGGCTACATAGAGGTACATATAAATAGAGGCTAAACACTGTTCATCTTGGAGAAGAGACTGCTACATGATCCAATCTATCTCCTACTACATAAAGGGGAACTGCAGGCAAGATGGAGCTAGACTCTTTTGGGGGCTGCATAGCAAAATCTCAAGACACAAACTGTTGTAACAGAATTCTCATTGGCACAAAAAAGAAAAGGTGGAAAAATTATCACGAGATCTGTGCAGCACCAGAAAAAGGCAGCCCAAAGAGACAGTTGAACTTCCATCTTTGTAGATTTTTCAGAGCACACTCAGACAGGGCCTTAAGCAACCCAACGTAACTGATTGAATCCAGCCATGCCCCAAGTAGGTTCAAAGTTGTCAACCAGCAGAGTTCCTCCCAAATCAAAACTACTCCATCATCTTCAACACCTCTCTAGGTTTACTGCTAATTATCATAGGGAAAACTCACAAAATTTGACCCTTCTACCAACTTGAACACTAACAAAGCCATGATAAATATAATTTACAATACCTTAAGATCCTTCAGGATGATTACATTCTCCAATCTAAAAGTTCCTTATGTAAAAACCCCCAACAAGTTTGTACTCCGACACTTACACATTGCAAGCAAAATCACCATCTATCTCTGAACACTGCTTTTTTTACCTAACAGGTGTGATTAGTTAATCATTTCTTTGCCTTTCAGAAGACTATCCCCATCTGAAGGTCCTAACTGGATGCAATCTCCATCAAGAAGTAACTTTTAAAAACCACAATACCACCCCACTGATATTTGCATTTATCCTAGTGCCTTTTAAACTTTTAATAATCTGCCTGTACATTTTACATCATTTTTCATGCCCTCTAACATTCAAATAGCCACACTGCTACCAAAATCTCCTAACATAATTCAAATGCTGTGCGCCCTGCTCAACAGCTACAGCTTCCACACTCCACTTGGCAGAAAAAGTAAAACCAATTTCAGGAGCCCATTTTGAAGAAGGAATCTCTACATTCGTGAGTTAAATCACCTTAGAAGTAGGAGCACATACACCTGCAGTAACCTGTACACTACCTCTTGCTAACTCAGTCCCAGTAGGTCACTCATGCAGTTCTTGCACCTTGGACTTTGGTAGGAATTACTTGGTCAGAAACTCGCAATAAATCCCACACATATCTACTGTAAAGATATTAATTTTACCAAGCAGCGCTAATAAGCAACACTGCCACTAGTTCCAACAACAGGCAGGACCCTCATCAGTTAAGATGATTAAATCTGTGAACTCATTCACTCTGTCTACGCAAAATTAACATCCAAGTAGAAGGCAAGCTCATGGAGGACCTGGATTTTACATTTCTGCTAATACCTATTCCTGCAGGAGAAGCATTCCTTTGTACTCCTGTTTATGCCTGGATGGTATACACTTTAAGGCCCCACACAGACTGGCACTATCTTGTTCCCTTGGGGAAAAAAAACAAGATACATACAACTTCAGGCTACGTAGCTGACTTTAATTTTGTCATGAGAAAAACACCTTTAAAATCTTTCATAAAGACTTACTCAAAACATTTGCTCGCAACATTTGTTTAGACTTCTGTCTCTAGGAAAATCCAGATAATCCTGCCTGCACAGTTAATGTTGAAGAGGTGACTGCAGAAATTTTAATAATGACCTATTTGTTAGCTTGAAAACCAAAAATAAAATTGGCTTTGTAAACAAGAGGGAGGAATTTATAATTATAGATCAGATAGTCAGAGTTTTGGGACAAAAAATACTAAACAACATGTGTTTACCTGTTTATCAATGGAAGACTTGGTATTTCTAGAAGAGCTATAGATGATCCTTCCCACTACACATTTAGGAAGCAACAATCAAACACAAGGAAGAAAGAAGGGAAAGAGGCAGTTTTTCCTCCCACAACCCTTCTAGACATATAGGCTCACTTGGAAAAGATTCTTTAGCCAAAGTTACTAGATATATACACTAGAAAAAACATTATAGATGAGCAATAGAAGCAGAGTATTCACCCAGTTGGTGAACAAGAATTAAAAGGTGACCATTACATTAGTAAGCCACAGACTGTGGGAACAGAGACACGGCTTCAGCCACAGCAAGCTCCAGCAGAAGAAAAACCAAAATGTTCTCAGCCATGTGTGTAGTATACATATACTTCCTAGTGAAAAAACAAGCTGAAATGAATATAAGTCCCAAGTTACAAGAGAAGGCACCAGCTTTTTCTCAGAACTTAACCCAGAACCAGTTTCTCCATGAGCAGAAGCATTAGAAAGCAGCCGTATAGCCTACCCCATACAGAGGGCACAGCTAGGGATTTATAGCATGTGCTCAGAGCTGCCTGTCTGCCTTCTCACACTCAACATGGTCTTAACAGCCACCTTTCCTTTAAGTTGGATATAATTCCCTGTATTTACCCTAACAGATAGGACACCCAGACAAGTTTTGGCAGTCTTTTTTTTCACACCAGTCAGCACACTATCACACAATCCAACCAGCCAGTAGAAACTAGTGTAGTAGTACCTTTATTTACTTTATCCAACAGCTTGCATATTTGAAAAAGCTATTCTTTGTCCCTTGCCCTGCCAATATAAAAGACTTAAGTGTAAGTACACACACAACTGCCAAGACATGTTGGTTATAAAGCTTCCAAACATTCTCTCCACAATTAGAGATTTTTCACAAAGTTATTACTGAAGTATAAACAAGGATCAGAGGCTCTGAAAATACCTATACCATAGTTTTTAAGTCTGTTAAGTACTCCCTTTGAGGTCTGGGGAAAGGCTAGAAGAGAAAACAAGGCTTGCAAGGCAAAACCACTATTTCCCCCCTAGGCCAGTGGTTCTGGTGATAAATAGAACATTCTTAGTCTACAAAGAATTTCTTACTTCCCCCAGTCTCCAAGAATTTGTAACACCCCAAGTACTGGCCCAACACAAAGACTAAAGGACTTAAAATGCTAGATCATTATAACACATCAAGTATCTTGGAAGGCTATTCCAGCAGAAGCCCAGAACCCTCTAGGCAAAAATAACACACATTACTCATTGCACACTCTGAGGAAGAGAAAAGCAGACACAACGCCAAGTGAGGTAGTGGTGCTCTTGCAGCCTTTTTGCTCTGCTCAGTCCACGTCTGATGCCATCCCCCAGAGTCAACAGGAGACCCAGGGCCCCTTTCACACCTGCTCCTTGTCAGGCTGCTGCAAACACAGCTATTTCTCATGGACCTAACGAGCACTGAGCCCCTCCAGCCACCAATGTGGAGCCCTCTGGCCCAGGTGGGACTCGCCTTCAAAAAGCACCAACGTCCACCTGCCATTTTCTACCCAGCTGGTTTTGCTCTGAGCACTAAGCCAAAGCTGCCACAGGGGCAGAAAAGTCTCCTCTTCACAGAGGAAGACAGACAAGGCACAATAGAAGGGATTGCATTGTGTTCCCCCCTTTTTATTTGTGGGTTGTTTTTTTTTAGTTTTTTTTTTTTAATTCCCTTAATATATTAGCAAAGTTTTAATTCATTTAATTTCTATCCTAGCAGTTAGTGGATTTTGCCATAAAACATTGAAACTCATTAAGAAAAGGTTTACTAGACATTGCACAGAGAAAATACCCACTTAAATGCTCTAAGGGTAGAAGAGGCATACAATTTTGGAAGCAATATAAACTCCCTTCCTCTTAGGTGCTGGAAAAGAGGGATGGCTTCCCCAGCTGGTAAGCAGTTATGCCCTTCAAGCTTCCTGCACTTTTCTGAAGCATACGCAAATTGCACACTTTCTGCAGCAGCAACCACGCTGGCATAACTACACTGCATACAAATCAAGCTCTAACCCTTGTGCTACCACAGCTGCATGTACACATTCGACTCCACAAAGATACTTCCCAAAGCACAAAAATGCTAATACTATATTCAAAGAGGTGATTATTTTTTATTGTCTTGTCTACTTCTGTGACATGTCATCAGTTCAAGGAAAATCAACTGCTGATACAAACTCTGAAAAATGCAGTCGTATTATGTACTACACATCTATACCTAGAGAACTTAACGCTAATTACATTTGTTTCATTTAGTGGTATTAAATAACAATCTATTTTTGCTTATCCCTGGCAAGCCACGAGAGCTGCATAAAGAAACCCCATAGCAAAGCAGCCCCGTGTTAGTCTGCTTGTGTGATCCCATAGTCACGGATCCTCACCACCACCGGTCTGGTTTATGATGAACTTCCTTCTTTCCAGCTCACACTTGCAACACAAACTACTCCACAATCCCAAAGGTAGTTTTAAAATCAGAACCAATAGCCAGTTTAACATCATAGGTCAAATATCCTTCAAGAGGTCCAAGCAGCATGCCATTTACTTCAATAATGACTCAAAGGTCACCATTCAAAAGGGCAGACATTCTTAGACACTAAATATTTACTTACAGAAAACGTGAGAGAATCCCCACAGCTGCCTCAGTGTTCTCTGAAAAGCAGTTTTGCATCCAGACAAGGAAGGATTCATAAAGCTAAAGCACAGGAACTGCAGAAGTTGCTTCCTTTGAGGCCTCTCTGCCAGCAGCAACTACCAACCCAGCATGAAATAAGTTACACCAGTCTCTCCCTGGCAGGGTCACCCTGCAGCTCCTGACTCTTAATCCACCCTTACTCACCCTGACAACCTGGAGAACAGCCAGGTGTCATACTGCACACTTTTACTGGCAGAGGAATATGCAAATGCTGTTTTTTGCTAATGAAAAGCAGGTATGAATGCCTTCACACCTCTAACTCTAGACATATCTAAAGGGAGATCAGAGCAGTCTTCCCACAGTAAAGAGATAGAAGTCAGAGTGTACTCTAACTGTAACTACAGAATTGGTGAGGTTGTGTACAGTCCAACATTTCCAGCTTCATGAGGGATACCTTGCAAGACAGTTCTTTGTCAAAAAATGCTTTCACAGAACCCAAGGGAAGGCAAAAAAAAATCACGATGGCCCTAAAACTCAAAAAATACAAGTAATTTTCCACTTTCTTGACTGTGGAATCAGCAAAATATAAAGAAACTTGCACCTAAACTTCCCACTGTATAAACAGACATTGGGCACTTGATCTTATCTGGATATATTAAACAACAAGACAGACAAATATTTAATGCTGAATCTCTGCTAATTTCACTGCAAGCAATTTGTTAGCAACACTGATGGCGTATCCATTTAAATCTGTATCACAGCAGTCTGCCAGATTACTGTTTTACTGACAGTAACTCCATGTTATTTTTCTAAACTAGGGTAATCTTAACATAAGTACAGTAAGATAAGACAGTTGGAAGCACGTATCTTCAACTTGATATTCCAAAAACTGGTTTCAACAAATTCTGAATGAGAACTGTCCCCAGAAGTTTCAGGCTCCCCATTAACTTCCCAGTAGTGCTCTAAGAATTAGAGTGGAAGTAATGATTCTTTCCTAAAATTATCATCAGTGAAAAGCCCAAACAAGATAAGTCAACCAACAGTGCTCTAAAACATAGTTGGTTTGGGATTTTTTTGCTATTTCACATTGATTAATAAAAGCTGTAAAAGAATCCAAGATTAATTTGTAGAAATGTTAAAACTGGTAGTAACCAGCACACAATGACAGATTATGGCTTGCGCTGGATCAAGTGGACATTGTATACTACCGTGTACTCTGTTTGGGTTTATCTGTTTTTTTAGAAACTTTACTTGGTAGAAGACAAAAGGAAAGGGAGGGGACAGGGAGAGGTGCAGAACTAAGACATATTTATCAGTGGAGGCTCTGGAGCTTCAAGTCAGCACATCATATAAAATTGGTCTTGCCAGCTACTGGTAGGTAGCTTTTTCAGCAAGGAATGCATTAGTCAGAGTCAGTAGCTCTACAGAGAGGGACAGCACCTCAGAAACAGCAGAACAAGCGCAGTAAAGAAGGACTGACATACGCAGCGAGATTGTACTTTGTTAGATGCACACCCATTCGAAGATACAACAGAGGGCACACCCCAAATGGCAGCAGCAAGGGCACCTCCAGCATCACAGGGGCTGGAAGTAGCTCTTAGCAATCAAAAGAAATAGTGCTCAGTGGACTAAATACGTCAGAAGGAGTATTAGAGGGGCCTGTTTCAGAGCTCCAAAGGCAATTTTCATTTAAGTGGCAGCTTAAGGAGAAAAACCCATATGCAATAGTTATATTTTGTTCCACAGGATCCAGGGAGTTTCCTTGTCTCAGGACAGATGAAGCAAGGACTGCTACTCCAAAGGGAGGAGGTCCTGTACTCCAAAGAAAGCACCCGACACTAGATTAGACTTACAAAAACTAATGCTAACATTTGTACAGTCCACACTACAATGTAAAGGTGTTTCTGATAAAACCTCTTGCCCTACTAGCAGTATTTAGAGCTGCGGAACTTGGGATTTTCCTATGCAACTAGTAAGAAAAAAGAAACAAGCAGCTTTTAATAGGAAAGGAAAGTTCCACATCGCTTTGTCACATGATGTGTTCAACTTCATTATTCTACCTGAATATTACCTGAAAGCTGTTCTATAAAGCAATGAACACAAGTTAAAGCTGACAAAGAAGCAAGTCATTTGCACTGTCACTCCAGTTACGGGAAGGCATCACGAAGGCATACCTTCCCATCTCCTCTCTTCAGGACACAAGGGTTAATACACTGTGTTCAACCTTTGAGCTTCATAGCTCAATCTTAATTACTGTGTAGAGGGAAAGATAATGACTGGCTGATCAGACCTGTGGGTAGCAAAGAAGCAAGTGTCTAGTCGGTTATTTTTCTCCTATTGGATTATTTACCTGCAAAAGCCACATCGCAATTAAGCCTGCAAGCAACAATTAAAACTTAAAAGTTAAGATGTTTTATGTTGGGTCATCTGTAAGGTCGTGCTCCTTCAGACTCTTTTGAAACGTGCAACTAATAGCCCCACAACATGGTAGTCTTATTCTCACAGCAAGGATGAGGGGAAAAAACCCTATTGCTAGATAAAGCCTTAGCACAGGAAAAAAGTGTTTATGAGTACGCTATTAAGCAAGGGCAAAAAAGTAACATTTCATCAACAGCACTAGAAAGACTAAGTAGTGAGTAAGAACAGCATCTTTGCACCAAAGTTACCAGAATATAAATCAGGAATATAAAAGAAGTCACTGAAGTGCTTTGATGTGCTATCAAATTCCTGTACTTATAATAAAAATAATGATAGATGGCAAGGCAGAATACGAACAGATGATGAGTTCAACTGCATCCTATTCTTCATCTACCTTTTTTTCCCCCCTCCATTATTTTTGATTGTATGCCTGGAACTCCTTCTCCTTTGGCTTGGAAAACAACTAGCTTCCCAGTGAGTCAGTGAGATTTATTTATACAGATCAGCGAGTTACCAAGTTGATATTCAGTATTGCTCAACTTGACCTTCATTAACTGATTTTAAAAAGATGAATTTGTTATACTTACAATGTCCTTTGTTTCAATATGTGTAATATTTTTCAGTTCTGCAATGAATTATGCAGATATTTTTCACAGTGAGAGCTGGAAGGATTTTTACATTCAGGTAACATACAATAAATCAAGATTTCTCCATCAAGAAGTCACACAGATTTCCGGTACTTATCTCACGTGTACGTACCAGCTCTTCATGCATCTCACACAGTAGAAGCTGAGGGACACAGCAAAACACCATTGCAGTAGTAAAGAAGATACAGTAACAACAACAAAGTATGTCTTTTCTTCTATGTTGATTCGTTATATTTCTTCAGACAACAGACAAGCTAGAGGTAGATCTGTTCATTCATATAAGCTTCAGGCTTGAAAGCTTGCAGAGACAGCTAATGAGAATGGGAAAAGCCTCACATAACTCAGTGATTACCATGACCGACAATTAATATTAAGGTGCAAGCTTCATCCCAGCGCAGAGATAAAGCCAAAGCTGGAGGGATGCAGCTGTAAAGACTACTCATAGAATGCAAATTCTAATCGCTTCAGATTAACCAGGTTCCACGCGTACTCTTTGCAGTGCTAACAAACCAAGCCAGTCACTAACAGGTAAGTATAACTGTCTTCAAATGAAGTGTTGCAGAGAATGCTTTTTCCAAGGCAAATTGTGGCCAGAATAACTTTAAACCACCTCATGCTTACAAACAGAGGAAAAGGGAAATACTTTTGAGAACTAAATCGACCTAACCTAAAAACAAGATTCATGGGATACTAGTTAGTACTATGAAAACTGAAAGTGTCCTGAACTTGGAAAGTATGACAATAGAAGATGGAAAGCCTTTTTTTTTTCCTGTTTTTCTTTAGGAAAGCTTGAACAAGGCGGAGTGACAGAGCTCGAGTCTGAGAGAGGGGTTTTGTGTGTGTGTGTTCAGTGGAAAGGAGGTAAGGGCTTGCTCTACTTTTTAGCAAAGGCAATTTGGTACTGATAGACTTGAGTAACGATTCACACCCCCTAGTGAGGCGTGGGTTTCCACAGTCAGCTTACTCAGACACCTGTATAAGCAGGGTCTCCATGTAGTCTAGGGTATCTCAGAGCACTACGATAGCAATTCAGCTTTCTTCATGTGCCTGCAAGCCATGTATTTCCACATTCCCAAGATTATAAGAAAGCTTTTAAGTGTTCATGAGTCAGAATCCTGCTTGAAGCATCAGCAGCTCTAACCTGTGGCTAGAAAAATCACATCTGGAAGGAGGCAAACAGAGCTCCGTGCTGCCATCAAACTTGTTTAGTAACTAGTTCGGATACACAATGAACATGAAAATACACCTATTATTTGCTTGTCACACAGCAACGCGGATTCCATCTAGTGTAGAAATCCACACAAATTATGTAAACACTGCCTTGAAAAGCACTGTGGTGCTTCGACATTCTATTTCCAAGAACAAACAGTGCTCTATGTGCACTCTATTCTATATAATGTCAGGCTAATCATAGCAATTCGGCTTTACAAGTGTTGCCAAATCTCCTGAATCAAAGTAAAAACGTGAATAAAAATGTTTAGGATGAGTCAATTACACACCTACCTCTCTTCAAAAGACAAACTACACAATTAATTACATCTGACTGACTGCAATAACAAACAATTCCTTAGGAGAAAAAAAAAAAAGAGCACTTGTTTTAAATCCTGAAAGCAACACTGTTCTGTACTTAGGTGTTTTGTCTATGCCTCTCCTCTTCAATGATACTTGAATAATTCAGGGGACACCCAGTTCCTAACCTTGAGGAGTGAGGCTGTATCAAACTGGAGTCTGATTATTTTTCAGCCCAAAACAAAAAATAAAAGCCTGAATCTCTCATCTGAGCCACCAAGAGCAGTTTATACTCCATGCTTGCTCAAGAAGTAGGTCATGAAGACAGTATCTCCACCAAACTCACTGCCCTAGATCCAAAGCCCTTGGCGCCCTACTCAAACTGGAGCTGTGTGTTACCAGCGTGCTTGGGACAGGAGAGAGAATGATGTCCTGCAACAGACAATGCATGTATCCCTGACCACAAAAGGAAAAAAAACATGATGCTCTAATTACAAGCAGACATTCTGAACAAGAAAAGGAGCTGCTACGTAGAGAAAAACTGAATGGCATACAGGAACAGTCAACAGAAACAACCCACCTTTGGAGAAAGAAAAAACAACATCTGTTCAAAATGCTATTTACAAAACAATTCATTTCACAAATGCCTGTGTGGTATTAATGCTTTTCTCAAACTCCTTTCTTACAGCACCCTTGCCAACTCAGAAGACCGTATCTGCATAGTCTCATACCCTGTCCTACTCAATCAGGCTAAATAATGAAGAGGATTACTTAGCGAAACTGTTTGTTTAAAATTACTCTCTTGAGCATTAAATGCCAAAAGGAAATATGGAAATGGTCACTCCCACACACAAGAGTGACTAGCTGATTCAAAATTGTGATTTATTTTTAATGAGTACGTGTGCAAACCTGAGTCAAGTTCTTCATCTTTGGATAAAATTATTCTTAAAACAAAATTAATCTTGGACACCATCACCCTATTCAACTTCATGGTCTGAGAAACCTGGGGCTTTTTGGCTTCAAACCAAAAACTGTTTTGGACCATCAGCTTCTTCTTACTTAGCAATTGGACTCGCATCACACCGCGAAGCAACTAGGAATGGACATTTCAACACATGAAGCTGTTTTTCCCTTCAACACCACTTTTCCAGGTGTCAAAAAAAACCCCAAAACCCACAAAAAGTTCCCAGGCTCACAGTAAGACTCTAACTGGAATTTTTGCAAGAATCTCTCCCCTTTCAGAGCCTCGCCTCATCTGTCTGGCCAGTAAATTCTGTGAATAATATGGCACTGTAACATGCTTTTGAAGAGCGCAAGTAGTTCTAGCAACAACCTTATTAAGTGAGGAAAGAAGCTCTAATGAAAAAGCTTTTCAGGAAAAAAATGCTGCCTCAAAGCAGCAAAGTTACCTTCTATTAAGCAATCCGATATTCTGCAGCAGGCAGGCTGCAAGTAAGCCAGTGCATTCAATCTCGGATGATGCTGCGGCCAAAATGGGGTCTGGATATTCACATAACACCTATTCCTTCTGCCTTCACTTGCCTGGAAATAGTCTCAAGCAACAGGCCCTCTGCCTCCTCAGTCCTTCTGCATGATGCATGGCACTGACCATAGCCTGAATGAAAGCCAAAGCACTCCATTGTAAGTTTTCCAGCCAGTTCATAAAGTACAAGAGTGGCTTATCTGGAACTTGCAACAGGAAGGGAAAACTCTTTCATATATTTCTTTAATTCAGAGGGGAGTATTTGGAGCTTGTTTCATTATGAGCAACATACATTGCTCGTAATACAACTCTTCTTAAGACAGAGACTAGATTTGTTTCTCTTGAACCCCTCACACTCAAGTCCAAGTGAAGAATCCTACTCTCCTCTTAAATACAATATCCCCAAACTCAGAGGAAACCATACAGCACTGCACTAGTGTAATTATCAAATCTACTAAATATTTAGACAATGGAATTTCTGTTATCACTGCCTTAGAAACAACTCCCTTGATAACAGGAATAGCCTTGCAGCAAGCAGCAGTCTCCCTTGGGAGCTCTTTATGCAGCAGATGCTATTATGCATCACAAACATGTCATGGTCTATCATCCGATGAAACGTTCAACTCCCCCTTTCCCCCCTGCAGAAAGCCAAGAGGATTTCCCAAGTCACATGACAAATTAGAGCATTTTCATTCCAAAAAAGGAACCACATTTTGTTCCCCTAGGAAGTCTCTGCACTTTTTCAGTTCACTGTTATTTCAGGGAGAAATTACTTTCTCTGCCAGCCTTCCCTCCCATCTATCCCCCACACAAGAATCTCTGCGGTGCTTCTGACAGGTTCCTAATTAATTTAAATTACTTTAAAAAGGTTACTGCTGCATTGCATATTGACTGTGTCTGAGTTTTGTCTAGAGCCAGAAAACATGAATGGGACATGGTACATCAATTTGTTCTCAGTGGTAAGCATTATGTACCAGACCCCAGCTATTTCTAACACGCAACTTGAAAGATTTTTGCGTCAATCTTGGACAGCCCATTTTCTCTTAAAATCTTCATTTGCCAGAGTAGTAATTAAAATTGTCACTTTTGGAGCTACTTTGCCAGGAAGGAAACTCACTATCACTTAAGTCAAACATTGAATAAAAATGACATGGGTAGATTATGAAGATTTTTTTTAAAATGGTTAAGGAGAGAGTGTAACTCTATTTCGTTTTACAATAAGCTGTCACAACTAATTTCTTCAATTTCAAGACATATCCTAGAGTCCAGTATTCTGATCAAATTTCACAACCTACACTCTGGCTGATGAACATCCATTTGCTATTCATTCTACAGATTTCAGCTGCAAATCAAAAAGAACACAGCATCATTAGAAGTAATTTTTGGCAAAAGAAAATGAGGGCTTAAGACAATTATCACCATGCCTTAATGAGGGGGTCTACAGTACATAAGTCAAGTGATAGGTAGGCGCACAGATGAAGGAAACCATGTAGAAGAGAAGAGCAGCTGACAAGAAATAAACAGTCACAGTTCAGCAGATACCGCCAATTCATGTTTCAGCTGACAGTGAGCAAGCCCATATGTCACAGGAGTACCTCCTGCTCATTCGAAGCTATACCTTTTACAAATCATTGACAAAGCCATGAATTTACAAGGACCATATGTTGGGTTCTAACTGAATGGTTCTTAAAGTTGCTCTTCCAGCCATTTCCAAAACACACAAGTCTCAAATGTAGAAACAAGCCATCTCCATTATTACATTTATGGAACCCATTTTTCCTTAGCTGCTCCAAGGTACCATCATCATTGACATGAGCTCATCCAAATAAACTCACTATGTAGCTTAAGGAAACATGACATTCTTCATAACAAAATAAAACAAGGAAAGCTTTGCCTAGCTCAGTGCTTTCCAAGGTAATACGGTGATACAGAACAGAGAAGACATGGAGCAACTTTAGACTCTTTTCCAGCAACTGACCTAGAAAATGGGAGGATGAGCTGGAAACTCCCCTTGCAATCTGGAAGGAAAGGATCCTGTTTGCAGCTGCCGACTCTACGGTCACTTCACTCATGAACTGCTTGGTGAGCTCCCCCACCTGAAATCGCATGCACGTGGATCCAAGAAATCCAGTAGTCATGTTGCATTTCTCCTTCCAACCTGTGTACGTCGACTAACTTAAGTCCACTGGCAAAGGTGTCCTCACCTCGATCCGTACACAGGTGCTCTGCGGTGAGAAGCTCTGAGCAGTACCCATCTAACAGAGCACTCAGCTGTCCCCAGCTCCTGCACGCATACAGAGGAATAGATCCTGCTCAGAGGTATATCGCACACAGCTTACCACTTTTCTCTGACAACCATTCTCCCTCACCTCATTTCTACAGCCTCACACCACTTTGAGTCTACGTAAGCTTCAGATAGCAGAAGGAGCAGCAAGCTACGTACATGTCTTGGGACCTGTGTGACGTAAACAAGCAAAATTGTTACCATAGTGTTATTCCAAAAATCCTCTCAAAACAGCAGTAAGTTCGACAAAGCTTTTCTGAAACCCTATAAAACTTCTTCGGCTATGACCTCAGAGTGAATTATTTTATTCCCAGCAAGCTGTAGGACAGAACGGAAGACTAACAATCACCCAGAGGGTATTTTACGGTGGTCGCCCCTCTAGTAGATCTTTAAGTTATCTACCCAAGTGAAATTTGAGTTTTAATTATTCCAACAAGCAGTTTCAGAGATTTGACAGTTTCCTCATCGCGCGGCAGTCCCTTCCTCCTGGGGATGCCAACAAAAGCGAATCACTGAAACAAGCTGGTTTGCTGTGGTTTTTTCCTCTCCTGCTTATGCAAGTTGTTCTACATTTCCTAATTCCTTAAGAGCTGCCAAGAATGCAGAAAAAATAGCGGACATGCTTCATATTTTACATGAGACATCATAAGCAATACCCCATAGGCTTACCCTACTGGAAAATATTTCCACATCACATTCAAGAGCTGTATATTTTCATCTTCATTAAGGTGACATCTCATTTTGATGACCAATTGAGACCTTAGTAACAGGAAGAAAATCCTTTGCCAAAACTTTAATCGAAATGGGACAAGTAATTTTCTTTTCATCATTAAATACTCAAGGACAAAGCAGTCCTTAAAGCCAGATCGCTCTAGTTTGCCCTCAGAAAGCAAATACCGAAATATGATGAAAGCCACATCAGCTGTATCACAGGTGGTCTCTCACCCAGAGAGCACTTCAGAGGTTAGAAGTATTCCTCCATGGCAAGCAGAGAGCACACAGTTTCATCTAGCAGAATTTGTCAAGGACAGTTCCTCATCCCACACAGGACTACAAGAAGCCATGGGAGCAGAAAGCAGCAGTTGGGATCTCAGGAAAAGTGACCACCAGCTGACACTACAATAAATGAGGAAATAAAAAAAAACCCACACAAACAAAGCCACCCAAAATCCAAAACCATGTCTACATTTCCACAGACCTACAAATGGGAGAATAATTTACAGATTTGTGTCATCATATGCTATTATATAGAGCAGCAGACAAGTGACTCATAGCACAAATCTGAAATGAAATCATAAAAGTTATGTTTCATCCTCAAGACTGGGTGGGACCTAATCACACAGGAAGTTTCATCTTTAAGATTACTCTAAAAACAGCTTTAGAAAATTAACAAGAGCAAAATACTTCAATTTTTTGTTGTTGTTTTTCAGGCTTGACTCTGGTAAGGAGAGCTAGACCCATCCTGTCTGAGGGCAGCTGAGAAACACTCCATATAAGCAAAGAAATCTGTCCTGAAATTTTTGTATTAATGACTTGATCGGTTTTACCATGACTGTAACTTCCTTACCCATCACAGACCCTACACACAAAGTCTTGGTTATTCCCACAGGCTGAGTTACAAATTAAAAAAGAAAAGCAGTATCATCAAATAATTGTCAAAAAACCCAACATCTACTCTTTTCTGTACAGCGTTCCTCTTTCACATAAAAAGACCCCTGAAAGGGTGTTCTCCAGACACTACCAAATAAGGCTTTTTTCCTATTCACTGAATGAGCAGGCACATCAAAAGCTACGAAACGCCTTTTTTTTTAATTCAGCCTCCCTTCCAAACCTATTTACCTCTCTAAAAATGAATATGATCAAGAGAATGCTTCAGCCACTTTCATACAACAAAAAACTCTTGCTGGTCATCCCCTTTAAATTTTTGTTCGTGCAAAAAAAAATCCCAACACAATCTAACAGAAAAAAAAAAGCTAAAAAAGCACAAAATTTTCAATGTAGTGCTGGTTTTCCATTGCTCTATAATTAGCTCAGGGCAGAATTCCTCCACTCATTTGAAGTAAAGACATTGAAAAAGTTTTCTTTCCTTCTGAACCTTGCAAAACAGCATTGAGCCATAGCCTCCCCTCCATCAGTAAATCCAGTATGAGGCAGCAGACCTTTCTTCGCCTTGCATTTCAATCAACTTAGGCAGCACTGGAGCGGGCAAGTGGCAATGACAGCTACAAGAAATCATTACGGTTTTGCCACCCTCTGCCAGGGTGAGGCGAGCGAGGAGTCAGCAGGATAGCAAGTGTGTGCATGTGGCAAGGAGGAGAGGGAAGAAGCAGGAGAAAAGGGCGGTTTGGTGGAAAGATCCTTCTTTACAGTCACATCAACTCTTCCTATGGCTTCCTTGACATTATAAATATTCTGCTGGGTTGGTATTTATTTATATTGCAGTTCAAGCCACATCCCATCTTGACCTCCAAGGTGACACCAGATGCATCCCTTCCTGGTCTGCAGCATGCGCGTCACTGCTCCCATGGGTGTCCCAGCATGGGAAACATTTGAGGTCAAGTTAGGCGACAAGTGCAGCCAAAGATCTGGTGAGAATAATTGTTTTATGCCCCTTCAAACCACTGGACAGCCACTAGTTCTTTGGCTTTTTAATAATCATTTGAAAATTACTATTAGCAGTATGCAAGGTCAGGAAAAGAGAAGTTCAGTTAATTAAAGCAGCCCGCCAGTTTTCACCCTCAGCAAAAATACAGACACCACACCAAAATATTCTTCCAAGTCTCACCGTCCTTGCAGCCAGTCACTGTGGCTATGTGAGTTTTGTGAGCCCCAAGCTTCACCCATTGAATAAATTTGTTTCAAGAGATGGGCAACAGTAGGGCAATAAAGTGTTGCTTCTGACAGCAAGGGCCTGAGGTTGTTACAGGGGCCCACCAGGGAAATTATTACCATGCTACTGAGCAACAGCTTCCCTGGAAGTCAATGCCGCAACAGTTTCAGCCATAGCATTGGGCAGGGGGGGAATTTTAGAAAAGTCACCGAATACACACTGTATCTATGCCAAGTAAAGGACAGCTTCAGCACGCTGTCCATTCCATCTTTCTCCCAAGGCTTCTCCCACCCCAGGACACCTTTCCTTGGCACAGAGTCCTCTCGTCTTTGCAGGATACACTCTGTACTGCATCCTTAATACAGCACTACCTGAACCAAAATCATTCCCCGCTTGGAGGATTGATCGACACAAGTAATCCTGGACCTCGTCTGGAGCAGAGAGAAAAACCTGCAGGTTGCCCGATACCTACTTGAAATTTGGCTGCAGTTTAATTAGGTTCAGTTTTTCCTTTTTAGGCTTACAAGTTGTCACTAGGAGCCATTATTCCTGATCTACCCAGAATTGCCAGGATTAACTACCACAGGAACGCCACGTACAGCCTAGCCCTTGATTTTCTACAGGTATTTTTTCCAGATCTGAACCAGCTGATTACATACCGATCCAACATAACTCAACCACTGGCCACATGCATTAAGAAATGCAGTAACAAGAGACTCTAATCTTTGTAGGAAGAAAGCCATGAAGATTAGGTGCCCAACAGGCAAAACCAGAGATTTTTATTTAAGTCCTTTGCCTACCACCGTGTGTTTGAAAAATGTTTACAACTTACTTCTTTGTGAACCTTTTTCAGAACAGACTGCTTCCCAGCCCCACCGCATCTCAGCAGTGTGGAGCTCTCACCATTGGCACCCTCAACACCCACAGCACCAGGAACAACTAGGACTCAAAAAACAGGCTTCCCTTTCTTGATAAGGAAGTTTCCTCTGAGAAAACATCCACTTTAATTCTCTCTCCACACTCCTCTGAGGGCAAGCTGTGTAACAGGAAAATAGAAGTTTTTGGATTAAGCACCAGAAATTACTGCAGGACAAGGGCTTTAATTAGTAGCTATTATGGTGATTTATGGCTGCTATGCTTCCCACCAGTTTATAACCTAGCAAACACCACTAAACTGAGAAATGCCACCTAATCACCCACCAAGCACTTGGCTCCGTCCCATTTCCACTCCCGTTGCTTAAAAAGTCCATGCACAGGACCGTGCGTTCGTACCCCACGGCACACCGTGTGGCAGTCCAACCCTCCGCTGACCAGTGCCCAGCCAGGTTCCTCCACACCACACCTGCCATTTCTCCATCCTTTGCCACTTCTTGCACATAGCTGATGTATAGCAAAAGAAACCACACAAAATAGTTTTATTTCACCTCGTCTTGCTTGCTGATACCGACTTCTGCCATTTCTGCTCTTTCCACCAGCAGAAGTTACCTTGGCCCGATTAAACAAACTGCTGCTCTCACCTCCTGTCTTCACACACGACCTCCCAGCCATGCATCAGATCTCCGTAGTTCCTTCCTAACGAGGAAGCGCTTACAGCACCAATTTAAAACAAACACCAATGCTATTGATCTTTTGCTCTATGAACTATTCAGCCGTGCTCATCTCCAATGCAGTAACCACCCACCCACTCCCCCTGACATTACAGCCCCTCCAGCCTACTTCTGCAGTTTCTCCACTGCCAAGGCGCTTGCTGACTCTCCCCTCCTCTACAAGGCTTATTCCACTCTCACGTATGTTTAAGCGAGACGGGGAGAGTGTAAAGAGATGCAACCTCAGATACATCTGCTGTAAGTCCATTTATTCAGCTCTGCCGTATTCTTCCAACACTATGGATGCTTCAGCCCCACTTGCTACATGGTTACGCCAACTGACTCTCTCCTTGCCATTCACAGTCATCCTGCGAGGCACAACATCATCTCTTTCAGAGAGGAAATTCACAAGTATCAGTAAACACTTCCTCCTCCTTGCTTCTTCCTATTCTGAGATCAATAAATGAATTTCTCATTCAAATTTTCTGCATCCTCCTCCTCCAAGATCTCTCACACCCTGTGATACTGTTCAGCTAGGAGAGAACATGAAGACTCACTGCGTCCTCCATAACCCCACATCGATACGCTGAGCCCACTGACCTTTCCCAAACTCTTCAAAACTCTTGAGAAAGCTGTGAATGCTTCATTCAAGCCCTACATCTCCCAATATTACTGTATTCCCACCTGAACCTTCATAAACCAAGTCTTTATTCAAGAGTTCAGACCTCCTTGCCCTTTCTACTGTTTGATGTTATCACGACCTCATTCTCCACCCTTTACCCGTCTGGAGGGGTTGGTTTGTTTGTTTTGAAGTGCTCTCCTCCCACAGTAGTCTGGTCAATTGGTCCAGGCTCTTCCAGCATATTTTATATCCCTTCTGAAAGAACTCATCCGTAAGATCATTTAGCATTTCCACCCTGTTTCAAGAAAGCCATTTAATTAATCACCTCTGCTAGAAGCCAGCCATCCTGAGAAGTAACAGAGTAGAATTTATTGTATAACAAACAATACTGCACAGACATACCTAATATAATCACTCTATTAATTACACCTATATTACACAAACACTTCCTACCTATTTTCTCATATCATCTATTGACTCAGGAAGCTTATATATGGTCCAGTCATATCACAGAGCAGGATCAATTCTTCATCAGCCATAACTGATTGATGTGCGTCTAACCTGTCCTGACCACCTCCAATAATGGGGATTGAGCAATTTCCCCAGGAAATAATTCAGCATTTCACTACTCTTACTGTCAGGAAGAAGATTCCCAGCACCTAACCAAATCCCTCTTCTCGCACTGGAAGCCCATTACTTCTTCTCCTACCCAACACAGATTTTCTGTTTTCCTGGTTCCTCTTTGCAGCAACCCCCTTTCGATTTTCTCTTTATTATGAAGAGCTCCAGTTCCCGTAATTTCTCCTTGGAGATCATTTATTCTAGGATTTGGCAGCTCTGGAGTCTCTACTCTCTCTCGCCGGTCCACATAGTTTCTGAAGTGCAGCGTGACAGAAAGGATAACTCATCTTCTCTGTGAGGAGATAAAGAGGCACATTACAGATTCTGTCCAAAGGAACAGCTCAGGTGCTGGGCACCAACCTGCTCTGCGCAAGTTACATTTGATCACTGGGTTCACAGGGACACTTCACCATTCAACACCTAGTGAACGCGTACAATCTCCCTATTGAAAAGAAGAAAACCCCAAAAACTAATCACTGCAACACCACAAATGGCTAACAGCCAAGCTGCCAAAAATCAAACAGCGTAACCCAACCGGTACTAAAGGCAGAAGAACTTTCTAATCATCAGGCTGCAGGACACAAGCAAAATCCTTCTTCCCTGAGCACCTGAAGGAGACGGCTTAGTACGATTTCAGTGTGCTCCTGAGCGTGCCCCCAGTTCAGCCATGCCCACTCAGCTAGGGCCACAGCAGCAGCAGAGTATCCCAGACAAACAGAAGAAATTTGTCTGGGATATTTGTTAATTTGTTTGGGAAACTTGATAACTGATCATTTGTCTGTGATATTTTTTTAGTGGTTGTTTTCAATCTTCTTGCATGTTTACTGCTACACTTGGCCTGATTAGCAGAATCAAGCAAGAATCTGAGTCTCTGTTAAATTAATCGCAAAGGTCAACTTAAATTTTGATAAATAATTTATTATTTTCTGGGCCAGAGACTGCTAAAAGCAACAACTTCAACAATAATTACAAAAGCTGAAAAGGCTGTTCCACGGCTTGCCAGAATCCAGGGCACCAGTGGCCTTGCTTGTCAGGTCGGTATTTACAAAGTCTGAAGTCAATACTGCAAAAGTCACACTTCACACATGTGAATGATCGCGCTGCAAATACGGGACTGATGCAAGAGACACTCGATACCGACAGAACCTCTGGCATCCCATCACTGTGAAAACATACTGACACCGTTAGAGGAACTACCAGCACCCTGAAGATACAATTCACAAACAGTTCGCTGCTCTTTAAACAGCACCCTAGGGATCCAGCGTTAAATCTGCTATTCCCGTAGAGCTCGGAGCCCTGCTCTATCACCCGATTAACACACGATTTCGGTGGCTTTAATTAGTTTCGCAATTAGTTGCTTCAGCAAAACAACCAGCAAGTGACAGGTGCCCACCTCCAACGGCAGCTTTTTTTATAGGCTGCAATAAAACAGATTGTGGCAAAAACTAGAAGAATATCCCATGGTTACATACTGTTCCCTAGTTTAAAAAGAAAAAAAAAAACCTCCCGGTATTTTTAGCAAATCTTTCGAGCTCCAAGACGCAACCTGCTGCCTTTACAGTTTTTTTCCACCCTAGGACACATAGTAAGCAGCGCGTGTGCTGCCAGTCTTCTCTTCTCTGGCTGAGGCGTTAAGCACGCTGCTTCTGCAGGGGAAGGGAACAGAAATGGGCTTTTTTTGCCCTCTTCCTACCCCAAGCCACACGGACCTGGCTCACACCGCCTCAGAGCAGCGTCGGGGCCCCCCCAGTGCCCTTCCCCTGGCTGACCTTGAGGGGGGCGGCAAAAAAAGAGGAAAATGATGAAAAATTTAATAAAAATTAAACAATAAAGGTGAAGATGCGCTGAGCACTTGGCGCTCGCCCCCCCCCCCGTCCGAGCCCCGGTGCCCCGGGACGATGCCGCCCCCTCCTTCCCCACCGCCCCCCCCCGGTGGGGGGGGGTGCCACCCCCTCCCGGCTCGCGGCGGCCCCGCGCGCCACCTGGCGGCCACGCCCCGACCCCCGCCCCGGGAGCCCGTTCCCGGTACGGCGGGGGATGGCGGGGAGCGGGGCGGACGAACCGGCACGGCACGGCACGGGGGGGGGGGGGGGGGTGTCGCTTGTTGCCGGGGCGGGGCGGACCGGCGGCGGGAGGCCCGCTACCGGAGAGCGGCCCGGGGCTCGGCCGCCGCCCGCCCCGCTCAAGTTTCACCCGGGGACGGCGCTAAGAATAAAGCGCAGCTGGCGGAGCCGGACCGGGGGGCTCGGCCGCCTCCACGGGAACGGGGCGGCGGAGGGAGCCGGCCCCCCCCCCCGCGGATGCCGGCACCGCGCCCGCCACAGCCGGCCGCCGCCTGAAGGGCACGGCTCCCGCCTCACTCACCGTCCGGTGTCGCTGCTGCTGTTGTTGGCGGCGCCGCCCCAGCGCCGGGAAACAACCGGCGGCCGTGAGGGCGGCGGGGCGGCGGCAGAGGAGGAGCGGCAGCGATCTGCCCGCCGTGGCCGCCATCGCGCCGCTGGAGCCGCCTCAGGCTGCTGCGGCGGCGGCGGCGGTTGCTGCTGCCGCCCGGGCGGGGAGGGAGAGAGGGAGAGAGGGGAGGGAGCGGGGGGCGGGGCCGGCCGGCGGCGGCGGCCAATGGCAGCTCACCCTTCGCCGGCCCGGGCCTCGTCAAGCCAGGCCGGGGCGGCCAATCGGCGCCGCGCGGATGCCCTACCCGGAGAGGCGATTGGTCGCGGCATTCCCTCA